>OX401986.1:3653750-4985000 GCA_947859335.1 Tortricodes alternella
TAGCCAAGAGGGAAGTTTTCTGAAAAAATCTAATTAGTTCGGTCATTATAAAAAAATATTGAACACATATTTTTTTCTTTTGTCGATTAAACAAAAAATTACGAAGATATAGTGCGTTGAAGTTTCGTGTGCCGTCACGACTTTGCACACTTTGTACCAATACACCTGAACTTTGATGCGCGTGATCTTTGTCAATTTTAATTGATTTGATATATTTTTTGATAATCTAACTGACGGACTAATTAGAATTTTTCATAAAACTTCCTTATTACGGATTCCTACTATATTACTACACTATTTTACAAAAGCTAGTAATAGGTAAGTAAAATCAGCAAAAATGTATACAGTAATGACATACAATATCTAACATATTTTTATTTTATTTTATACTTATTGTTGAACGCGATTGTCTGCATGTGTGTTTTAAGTGGGAATGTGTTTGTTTAAGGGTGTGATTAGGTAGGTAGGCGATAGGAGTGAAGTTTTAATAACTCATCACCAAAGCCAGGGTCATTCGGAACGGGTCGTCCTAAAAATCAAACCAACGCAGACTCTAAATCTATTCATTGTTGTCAGAAGGTTCAGGCGGCGCGTCCCCTGTAGACATGCCGGCGACACCGGGCCACACTCTGCTGGACCTGATCAAAGACTTCTCCGCGGAAGCAGAGGAGGCGGGCACAACCAGCCTTCCCAAGTCACCGTGGAAATCGCCCGGTGAGACGCAGATACGAACTATGTTAAAATGGCTACTTGACTAGAGTCGTCCCAGGATAACTCTGCAACGAAAAAATGGCAACCCCATATGTCATTCCATACAAAATTTCAATCCGTCGTATGGAATGACGTATGGGGTTGCCATTTTTTCGTTGCAGAGTTATCGTGAGACGACTGTACAGGGTGGGCCATAAGTTTTCGCAAATAGCAACACAGTTTTTTTTTCTAAACTATTAATTGTGCGGTACAAAGGATGACGGGAAATTAAACGCCAATTTGTAAATTTTCGACTAAAATGGACCGTTTCACAGGAAAGCAACGTGGTTATTGTGTTAAACACTTTTCAAATAAGACAGTAAGTAAACCTTATATTACTTTGCGATGCCTTTTTACGATTGAAAATGAAAATGAAAATGAAAATGAAAATATTTATTTTGCAAGTAGGCCTCACGGGCTCTTTTACATGTCTGAATCTACCAGCGCTTCGAAAGGTGACATTTGCTGAGAAGAAACGCCGCAAGAAACTCAGCATTACGCATTGAATATGGATTACGCCGTATAAGTTAGTGTCCCACATTGGTGTCCTAGCATTAATTTAATCAAAGTTGTGGTCAATGAGTTCAACAACGAATAGGGCTACGTAGTAGGGTGTTACGTACCAGAAGTGATGATTGTCAGCATCTTTTCATACAATTGCGTAGTCGGTTGCCAGCAACAAGACGGAGCACATTTAGACGACGGTCTTTTCACAAATTAAAAATGTATTTTATACTTAATACTTATAATTAATACCTAATAAAATAGCATTTGTTGTTTTGCCTCCATCATGTTTTTAAAAGTGCAAAAACTTATGGCCTGTATAGTAACAAATATTGAAATATTTTTCTGTAGAACGGTAGGATCACCCTCAAAAGTTAATTATAGAATGCGATTTATGTAAAAATAACTCAAGATTATTTAGAATTTAATATCACAAAAGGTTAATGTTTTACTTCTTAATCACGTAACTTTAATACCTGCACTTGACGCGCGCCGAGTGGAGGCGAGTGCAGGCGAGTGGCTACGTGACGTGGGCCCGCTCGGCTCGACTCGTGTGCGCTCGCCTCGCCTCGTCTCCGCTCGCTATAGTTGTCGGTTTTTCGTGCAAGATCAAAGTGACGAGTGAAATTACGAGCGGCCCGACCTCACGCGCGCGTACATTAGTGTGCCACAGGTTATAAAATACTTCACGTACGATTTTCCTTTAATATAATAAAACAAAATTAAAATGAAATAACCCTGTTCGGAATAGGACATAGGGTACTTTATATCCCAGAAAATTCAAAAGTTCCCGAGGGCATAACTATAACCAAATTCCGCTCGGACAATGTCGCAGGCAAATGGTAGTTTTAGATATAATATGAATTTAATGAAACTCTTTTCTTTTATTATTTAGGTTCTGATATCATCTAACAAAAGAATAAACACAAAAACATGTTCACGCACGTCCCTCCATTAGGTACTTAATAATGAAATGAATTTTGATACGTATTTATATACAAATATAAATTTCATACGGTAGATATACGTTCTTACACTGTTCTATTTTTGTGTATAGTAAGCTAAGCATCCGCCATCTCCTTTTCCTCCAAGGTTTTGGAATCTTTTTTGTACAATATGTACGTAAAAAAGCATAATGAGCAATCGCGGACAAAGCTGTCGCGGCACGTCCATCGTCTTCTACGTTTCGGCGGCAACTGAGCCATGCGAGCGTAAAGTGGATGCCACTCGCCTCGGCACCACTCGCCGAGTGCCTCGCACGAGCGCCTCGTACGAGCGTCAAGTGCAGCTATAAGCAACAGTCACGACGTATGACGTTGCATAGCGTCGCTGCGCGTGCAATACCGTGGAAGAGCACTTTGTAAAAACCGCGTATCTGCGTTTTTGCGATTTTACAGGAACAAGAAAAAACTGAATATATCAGTCATTTAAGTCAGTTTTTTCTTGTTCCTCTAAAATGGCAAAAAACGCGGATACGCGGTTTTTACAAAGTGCTCTTCCGCGGTATTGCACGCGCAGCGACGATAGGTCGGTCGGTTGCGTTCCGAATCACGCTGCCCACCTTAATCGTTGTGATCACCCTGAGCGTTATTCGGACCGCACGCTCATACAGACTGTTTTTTTGACGTTTACGACTGGTTTTAGTAAGTTGACGTCACACGCGACAGCTGACAGTAAGATAGCGTTTTAGAGGCAAATTAAAAAATGAAAAATATTATTAGTGCTTTTACCTTGAAAAAACCGGTCAAGTGCGAGTGAAACCCGCGTGGAGAGGGTTCCGTTCCATACATGATAAACTGAAATTTCCTATATTACTTTAAATACCATAGACTTCTTAAAGGTTTTCCTGTAATCTATAGGTAAAGAACTATTTTCTGTATTTTTTTCAAAGTTTTAGGCCCGGTAGTTTCGGAGATAAGGTGGGGAATGGTCAATTTTCACCTATTTTCCTAAATAACTTCTAAACTATTTTACTTAAAATTCAAAAAAAAATACATATAAGATCCTCACAATAAGCCCTTTCATTTGATATGTCACACGATTTCAGTTGCACAACTTTTTTTTTAATTTTCTAATTTATCCCCCAAAAGTGGGCCCCATGTTCAAAATTAATTAATTTACGTTACGCATCTCTGTTGCGGTCACCAATTTACATATGTATACCAAATTTCAAATCAATCGGTCCAGTAGTTTCGGAGCAAATTGGCTGTGACAGACGGACAGACAGACACACGAGTGATCCTATAAGGGTTCCTTTTTTCCTTTTGAGGTACGGAATCCTAATAAAAAAAATCATTACGAAAATATTTTTAAGTAATCTAAAATGAGCTAACCAAAAATATTTTTTCAACTAACGAATTGTGGAACTAGCTTCCATTGAGTTGGACTTGAGATGATCTCCTTCTGTGTCCTTGCATAAAAAAAGGATTGTATACCTACGTCATGGTTAAATTAATTATCCTGATTTGTTCAATGTTTAATCGCTGTTTATGTGTATTTAGGGTTCCGTACCTCAAAAGGAAAAAACGAAACCCTTATAGGATCACTCGTGTGTCTGTCTGTCTGTCCGTCTGTCACAGCCAGTTTGCTCCGAAACTACTGAACCGATTGAGTTGCAATTTGGTATACATATGTAAGTCGGTGACCGCAACACGGACGCGTGACGTAAATATATGAATTTTAAACATGGGCACCACTTTTGGGGGTAAATCAGAAAATTAAAATAAAAGTTATGCAACCTATATCGTGTGACACATCAAATGAAATTATTTATTATGAGGATGCTTATTGTGAGGATCTTAAATATATTTTCAAAATTGAGGTTATATAGGAAAATAAGCGAAAATTGACCATTATTTCCGAAACTACTGGGGCTAATAATTTTGAAAAAAATACAGAAAATGGTTCTTTACCTATAAATTACAGGGAAACCTATAAGAAGTATATGGTATTTAAAGTAAGCTAGTAAATTTCAGATAATCATGTACGGAACGGAACCCTCTCCACGCGAGTTTAACTCGCACTTGTCTGGTTTTTTCTTCTTGTTTTCGAAGGTATATGAGGGAGAGGACCCATGTTACTAATCTTGAAGTGTTATATGATCAGGGTCTGGTGGAGCCAGCTTGCCCAATGCAATCAAGAGTCCCAGCAGAGGCAGTTCGCCTAAACCGCGCACACCAAACCTGGGACCACAGAGCATGGTACGCAATTGTATTCTTTGGCTATCATTTATTTAGTTAAAACTGATTTGAAATAATTCCTATTTTCCGCTGCACATCACAATCTTTTTCCGCTTTTTTAGTAACCTTAATTGGTTACTAGTATAGTTACTGTGCCTTGATTTGGACAAAGGCTTTGTTTATACGGTGACAGAGGTAAGGTAGGCTGGTCTAACAGTACCTACGCATCCGATAAGAGTACGCAATCCCAATAACCATGACGTTGTTTAGGATGCACGCGTCTATAGGCTGACCGCTTAAATGAGTCTTCGCCCGCGCGGCACAGGGGCGCGGGGGCAGGACGACAAAGGGCCTGAGAGATGTGCGGGCGGCGTGAAATAAATGAAAACAAAAATGCGCCTGCCGCTCGCACCTCTCTCGGTCCCCTTTGTCGCCTGCCCCCGCGCCCCTGTGCCGCGCGGGCGAAGACTCATTTAAGCGGTCAACCTATAACTTCAGTTCTGCGTCACTTTTGTTATTTTGTTATTTTTGCCAAGAAATGGTATATTTTCGTTACATGTTATGTTACTTTATGAAAGGTGTGATTATTAAGTACAAAATAAAAGTTAACCTGATTATCTAGATTTATTTTAAAACAGTTTTAATCTTAAGTGCGTACCTACTCCTAGAGCAGCCTACCCTATCATCTTTCTGCGCCTCTATTCGGGAACGCTAAGTGAAGTTGTAGCGACTCACGAGCGAGATTTCTCATCCCACTCTTCCGCACGACGCGTAATGTGTAAGAACGAGATGTGAGTCTCGCTCGCGGGTCGCTGCAGTACCACTTAGACGTTCCCGAGTAGACACCCTGATATTCTTCTCTGTCGAGAGCATTCCTCCGCCAGTCTTTTAAAACAAATTTTTGTTTAACCAGGGGATATTCAGGGAACCTGTAAAAGGTACCTCCCTAGCGGCGACGCCGCGAGGGCCCAGTCCGGCTCCGAGACCCTTCAGCCCTGTGATGGAAGAACAACAAGGTATACATCACCACTGTTGTGATAATCAGAATCAATGATTACGACATTGGCGTCATCTGAAGCTTTATTGTCATTTTATTAATTATCATCATCCATATAATATTTATCATTTTGTTCAGAATGATTTAAATTACATTATTTAATTAGTTTGTAATAATATCACATTAATTACCTACATTAACACAAAATTACATAATTCTATTAATTTGTTAAAAAAAAATTGTTATCCTCCTTTCTTTTAGTTTATCTAAAATCTTTTCTAGGTATATTTTTAAAAGAATCCAGAAACAAATATACCTACAGGGTGACATCGAAGACGTGATTAGAAGCCAGTTTTTCAGACACGGTAATTGATGGTCATTTTCAAGCATTATTAGTTAAAAGAAAAAAAAACGTTTTTTGTTAATTTACTCCTTCGAAGGGTGAACTATGAATAGTCAGTAGAGGTAAATTAACAAAAAAGATCTTTTGTTTTTTGTAACTAATATTGCTTGAATATAGCCATCAATTACCGAGTCTGAAAAACTGGTTTCTGACCATGTCTTCGATGTCACCCTGTATGTACTTCGAACTGATTCATCGCGTGTATTATGCGCGGCAAATAATTCGGACCTGCGCACTTGCGCTTGTTGCGGGTATCATCGGTACCCATATTGTTCCTACTTATTTTCCAGGCATTATAATAATGTGTATATAGATTTGTATATTCTTAGCACGTTCTTGGATCTTAATATATATTATTTCATCTAGAACCTTCCCCACTTAAAGGGAAGCGTATACCAGGAGACTCACCACCGAAGGTCATCAAAAGGAAATCAACTGGACCACCAGCACCACCAGGCGATGACCAGGTAAAGATAACTATAATGATTTTAAAGAAATATCTCAGCATAATACAACCTCGCGGCTAAAAATCTTGTAGCCAAGGTACCATCTTATAACAACACAGAATGCAGAATTTGTAGCAAAGAGTGTGAATCAATGAAACATACGAGTATGTGAATGTGATACTCTTGCCGGACTAGAATGATAACCCTTGGCAACGACTATGCAGATCCTAGGGTTATCAAGATACAACTGCTGAGTTCCATAATCCACTGCAAGTGGTGTGGAAAATGCCAGCACTTATCGTTCAAGCGAAACGTAATTACACAATAAAACCGGTCAAGTGCGAGTGAAACCCGCGTGGAGAGGGTTCCGATACATACATGATAAACTGAAATTTCCTATGTTACTTTAAATACCATAGACTTCTTATAGGTTTTCCTGTAATCTATAGGTAAAGAACTATTTTCTGTATTTTTTTCAAAATTTTAGTCCTGGTAGTTTCGGAGATAAGGGTGGGGAATGGTCAATTTTCACCTATTTTCCTAAATAACTTCTAAACTATTTTACTTAAAATTAAAAAAAAAATACATTTAAGATCCTCACAATAAGCCCTTTCATTTGATATGTCACACGATTTTAGTTGCACAACTTTTTTTTTTTAATTTTCTAATTTATCCCCCAAAAGTGGGCCCCATGTTCAAAATTAATTAATTTACGTTACGAATCCCTGTTGCGGTCACCAATTTTCATATGTATACCAAATTTTAAATCAATCGGTCCAGTAGTTTCGGAGCAAATTGGCTGTGACAGACGGACAGACAGACAGACAGACAGACAGACACACGAGTGATCCTATAAGGGTTCCTTTTTTCCTTTTGAGGTACGGAACCCTAAAAAGTGACATAGTGTCGAAGTGTATTCGTAAAAGAAGATGATGAAGAAGACAAATGTGATGATGCTGTTGTTTTTGTTGCTGTTGTTGATAATGATGATGATGATAAAGATGAAGAAAAGAGTTTAATTGGTACTTCTTACATAAAAACGAAAGCGTGTGAAATTTGATTGGTAGTGTAATAGGACCCTAGATGGTGTTCTTGTCGATTGTAGAGTTTTTGAGACGAGACGAAAAATGTATTTGATAATTTATTAATGTTCTTTTCGCTCACTCAGGCACCAGTAGAAGAAAGCAAACCTCTTGAAGATATCGCGGTAGCCCGACCAGTAGCTCCAGATGTAAAGCCCTCGGAAGGTGCTATTCTACCACCGCCGCCTGTCAAACCCAAGGTAAACTTTCATGAACGGAGATTAGGTTGCTTATTGTTTAATGCTGAACTGGATTCCTTGAAGCCTGATTAAGATTTTAAATACATGGCCGTAATGCATTTCTAGAAAATTCATTAAAGTTACAACCTTCTTCCTTAGGAATACTTCATGTTACAATTGATAGAGTGTTTTGCAGTATCATAAGACCAGAATTCAAAATACCAGAATTTTAAAATACCAGGTATTTAACTGGAACCAGGTGTTCTGAAATCAGGTATTTAAGAAATGTGGTATTTCAGATATCTGGTATCTTGAAAATCTAGTATTTTGGGAACGAGTGATCACCTCAAATGGCCCAAACTAGGATACAAAGCCTACGCATAACTCAAGTAAAATAAGTAAAGTATACATTTAACTACACAAGTATCTGACTTTGGTAGGATTCGAACTTGCGACAAGTTTCGACTAGACCAGCTGGTCAACCACCTCTGTTCAATTCCCTGATACATACATACATACATACATATCATCACGCCCGAAATCCCTAATGGGGTGGGCAGAGCCACAAGGCTACTTGTGGCCACGTTCGATTAATTCATTAGTCCTAAGATGGTATGATGAACCGTATGGTGACAGGTGATCAGCCCATCGCCCATACAGATAGTCCACCATGTTGGAGAGGACCCGTCCCTTAGTCGACTTTAAGGACATGCCAGGATGATAAGCATCTGCACGCATTCTATGCTATTTCTTCACTCCCAGTGTATCAGAGGAGTAAATTCCCTGATATTGAATTAATTGTGTGAATTTCCCACCTTCAGGCGCCCGCTACGCCGACAATGGAAGTAACACCGAGCACACCACCGATGCACGCCGCACCCAAGAGCCCCCCCTTAGCCAAGTCCCCGTCGCCCCCCTTGTCTAAGTCTCCCGTCCCCCCCTCACCAAAGTCCCCTGCCCCCCCTTCGCCAATAGCCCCTATTTCTTCGTCAAGGCCATCTTCGCCTAAGCCAACTTCACCCCCGAAGGACCCAAGCGTGTCAAGAGCAGCTTCGCCCCAGCCCACGACTTCGGTGCCACCGGTGAGTAAAATTACTTTAACCCTTTCGCCGCTAAGTCAGTTTCGGAGAGTACCACCAGTGTCATGACTAAAAATGATTTTATTTTTAATCGATTAAGTTGGTGAGACACGCGATTTGTTAAATGGATTCCGCAAACGCATTTTTGCCGTGTAGCTTTTTTCCAGGTCGCATTTTTCTGCGATCGATTAATTTCTTCATCGAAATTTTACTCGTAGCTTTTTTGCATGTCGTATTTTTCCACGATCGATTAGTTTATGCATCAGCATTCTAATCAAGGAAGGAAAAACTATATCAAAATTCAAAGACAAAATGCTGGACATTTTGACAAAAATTAAGAGTAAGTATGATACATTCGTAAATAACTTCCATCTTTATAGTTATTTGCGTATACAACATTTTTAAGCTGAAAATAAATGACTCATTAAAAAAGCTACGATTAGGTGGAATAGAATGCCCATGAATAAGTTTTTCGGTGGCGATAAAATACGATTTAGAAGAAAACTACGAGTAAAATTCCGATGAAGGAATTAATCGATCGCGGAAAAATGCGACTCGGAAAAAAGCTACACGGAACAAATATGTTTGCGGAACCCATCTTACAAATCAGACACGCTTATTCTTGTGGTAAAAGGGTTCTAAAAATTCGTGATAATGGCATAACACAAACCAAGATATCTAGTCAAAAAATATAAGTGGCGGGGCTACAAGTAGGCAAGGGATAAGCACTGACCAGGTACTACATTCTATCAACATTTAAATGGCTGTCACTCCCCTGTTCCAAATTTTGTGACCCTATTTTTAAATAATTTTAAACATGACGGTCAGCGGTTTGAAACGCTTCTAACATCCTTATTTTATTAACGATCAGCGCTCCCCGACCCCTCCGCAGCCTGCGCAGCTCACTTCCACCTCCAGCACCGAGCAGCTGATCCCGCCAGCATCGCCAGAGCCCGTACGACCTGCCAAGAAGCTGGAGCAAGTCAAGACCAGCAAGCGACAACTGAAGACTGGGTGGCTGTAATAATATACGGATAGCGTTTCAGGATAAGAAATGGCGTCCAGGATTCAAAGGAATGGAATGACCTCCCTGCGTCGGTCGTTCCGGATAGTTATGATCGGGGCATTTTCAAGAGGAGGTATAGGCATTTTTGGACAATCGTGTGCCACCTTCGGCCGCGTCATCACTTTCCATCAGGTGAGACTGAGGTCAAGTGAAAGCTCATTAATAATTTAAAAAAAAAGTTTAATAGCCTTTGCCTGGCCTTTGTAATTTTTATAAATAAGAGCTCGTTTTAAACAGTTTTTGAACAGACACTCCTCAATTTATTACATTCATTTAATCTCGATTCAAATTAATATTAGTACGTCGCTAGTTCGGGAAGTAATGTTTTTTATTATGTTTCTTTTTAGCTTTATTTAAATACTCAAATGGCCAAATTCAGAAAGGCCACTCAATTTGATCTTTAATTAAAGTGACGATTTTGTATAGGATGACAACTTATTGAGGGCCAATTAACTATTTAATCTCTAATCAAATGCTTAAGTGACGTTTCTGAATTCGGCCAAAATCAAGGAGGTTTAGCCAAACTAATGGTTTTTTGTACCTACCTAAGGGCTTCTTTCACTTACTTTTAAACAATATTTATTTATTTTCTACCGCGTAATTAAAAAGTATTTAAGACGTAAATAATTTTTAATTATTATATATGTTGGGGACTTTACCTGAATCTCAATTATTTGTTTAGCTGTCTGAATGATTAACACTCTAGAAGTTATTAAAATGAAATATTTATCTTATAAACATCATTATTGTAATAGTTTTCATTGTATTTTGTTAAAAAGAACTATTTTTGTGATAAGTTTTTTTGACTTATATTTTTTTAATATTGCATTGAATAGTGCTTGATACACGTTAGTACCAAATTAGTCTTTTCCAGTTACAGGAACTGGTCCAAATGGTCTTCCGAGATTTGACCCAAACATGATAAGCTAACCAACTCGCAAGTGAAATTAAATAAAGGCTTGTAAAATAATACGCTATAAAAGACGACGCGGTTAGCCTAGTTGGTAGTGACCGTTTCTCCGAAGGTAGCGTCCCGGGTTCGATCCCCGGTAAGGGAAAATATTTGTGTGACAAGCACGAATGTTCGTTCCTGAGTCATGGATGTTTCCTATGTATTTAAGTATTTATTTATCTCTAAGTATGCATATCGTCGTCTAGTACCTACCCATAACACAAGCCTTTAGAGCTTACTTTGGGACTAGATCGATTTGTGTAAAGATTTTCCCCTGATTTATTATTATTATTATTACTATATTCATGTTTTAATTGAGATAAGTGTCTCTATTAAAACATGAATATACAACTATCGTGTCGAAATATAAAATATTTAGATAACTTTAATCACTGCCGTTTGATTTTGCACACCCCTATTTTTTTAGTAAAAAATATATCAGTAATTTAATTATAATATCACTTATCAAGTTAATTGAAGCTAGAATTGTGTACCAATTTTTATAAGAACCTACTTATATATTTTTTTATTGGTTATAAGTGGTTGCCTTCATCTTTCAATAGCCTTGATTTTTGATTTGCAAAAAGCCCTTTTTATCGATACGGTATCAAATACTCAAGATTTATGGTACCGAGCAGAAAGTGTAGTTTCAGAGCGTCAAATTCACTAATATGAATGTCTGATAGACCTTCTTGTCGTCCTTCCATCGGGTATCAGATACCGTATTGATTTCGGTATTTAACTGATAGCATCACTGAAGTAGCAAGGAAGTTAGACAAGGTAATTTGAACGTATGCTTCTGTAACTAAGGTGTTTTTATGGTATTGGCTCATTTTTCATTTTGATTTGACTTTATAGTGTTGTGTACTGTTTTTTACAACAAATGTGTATTAAATTTGTTTGATTTTCTTTTTAAACTTGAATGAATTACCTGCTCCAATAATTGTAGTCACACACATATTTAGTCGCGTATATCTTGAATAAGTACATAGGTAAGTATTTTAGTCATTAACTTGTAAACATTTAAAAAAATGTATCTTACGTCTATTAAAATATTATTAATATATTTTTGTATTTAAACGTCTTAACTTGACTGACAGAGTTTCAATATTGTAAAACAACAGAAAAAACTGCAGATGTTTGTACTAAATTTTATTATAAGAATAGAGTGTAACCAAATAATGAGATTTTTATTTAATTAATTATCATTGTGATATTACGAAGATTTTAAAACAAAACAATGATACTAAAATTTTAAATGCGAGTGTGAGTGTTTGCGTGTGTGTGTAAGTATGTTTTTACTCATTCGCGCTTCAACGGCTGGACGGATTTGGATGAAATTTGGAATGAAAATAACTAGAGATGAAACGGATATCCGGTTACTATCCGGTATCCGGCCTATCCAGACATGATTTTACTATCCGGCCGGATACCGGATAGTGAGTCGGTATCCGGCCGGATACCGGATAGTAAAATCTTGCATCAGAAATATGATACAACAGATAAAAAGCCATCAAAAATAAACGAAATCAACGTCATTTATCAAATTAAAGCTTAGTTTATTTTTATTTAAAACAAAACGTCAATTAACATCCCGTCGTGCGGGTTCAAATATTCCCGACTGACGTAATAAAGCGCGTATTCAACCTCAAAGGGTCTTCCCGCGGACTTTGAATTCGTAAAAATTTGAAATTTGCTCGCCGCGCGAAAGCCTCGCCAGCTTACACGACTTAACAGATGCCTAATGTGCAGCCGGATATCCGGCCAATGGCTATGCCGGTTATCCGGTATCCGGTCAAACCACTATCCCTTGCATCTCTAAAAATAACTGTTTCATCACACTTGCTCGAAAAGGGCGTATAGATCAGCCATAGCCGATTTAGCTCCCACGGGAGTTATGGATTTAGTATGGTTTATAACTCCCGCTGACGGCGGGGCGTGTGCGCCGGGTCCGGCGGGACGCGCGCGCCGTCAGCGGCAGCTTATTCTACCCACCTGGTGGTAATTCACGATGTGCAATGGGAATAAAACAATTTTAAAAAATGTCTAATTATTATTTCTTTCCTCACAAATGTGATGGAAAAATATTGTGTGTATCACGGGCAGTAAGGGGATTAACCTTTTGGCCGCCAAACATATCCGAGAAGTAACACGAATTTCAACTTTAAGTTAAGGTAGTGAAGGTCTTTTTTACCGTGTATTGTATAGCCTGTCACGCATAGTCGACAACGGCGGCTAAAAGGTTAAAAGCCCTCGCCTTCGGCATCAAGCTTCTAACAGACACGTTAGTTATCCCTTTTTACGGCCCTAGATACACAATGTACTATAAATGCGAGTGTGAGTTTATGCATGTGTGTGTGTGTAAGTATGTTTGTTACTCCTTCACGCTTCAACGGCTGGACAGATTTGGATGAAATTTAAAATGGAAATAACTTTTACCGTGGGTTAACACATAGGCTTTTTATCCCGTAAAATTTAATTGTTCCCGAGGGCATAAATTGCCTAATGGAGAAGCAGTTTTTTTTTCTCCACGAGCCAAGAAATAAGGTCAATACGCATACTAATCTCAATACAAAGTGGCGATATTGCTTTAGCACTTTCAGTGCAACAATCACGTCCCATCCCAGACGCCAATGAATTGCCTCCATACAAAATTGCTATAGCAAGAACCCAACCAGCGAGTCGTTCGGCGTGGCTATGGCTACACAGTAATAGAGCACTCGATAGTAGGGTTCTCGGCGCTGAATGTTTTAGCATTGAGATATACTTCACCTGTGCTTCTATTCGACATTTCCTAAACGATAAGTCGATATCGCGATGTTTTCACAATGCGGCCGCTTTTTCTGTCAAGTTAATAAGAACTACCTACCATATCGTAGCAAAATAATTTGCGATATCGTTTAGGCAATGTCTAATGTATATTTACTGGAATTATATTGAAATAAACATTGGCAAACATGATACAAACGTTTTATTTCATAACCTTACTATTACTTACTTACTATGTCAACAAACTTCATAAAATGTAAACTTGTGGTTTTGTATTAATAATCTAGAAAATTATGTCTTCAAAATAAATTAAAACAGATCCAGGTTTGTGTGAGAAATAATGTATTACAGCGTATTCTTTTTATTTTAATTGTTTAATATCAAAAACTAAGATTCTTCCTGCACTGATGTTATCACATTTAAAACCTTAACTACGGTACTTTACAAACACAAAATTGAATAAGTAATCAAATTCCCAATTCGTTGTAAGTGCACTTTACACACAATACTACACTTAAATCTAATTATTGCTATATCCAGATATTTCTCACTAATACGTCAAAATTATAACCTAAAAAATCTTAAAGCCAACCTGTCACTACTTTCCCCGTGACTTTCGACCTGCCTTTATCAGTTTTGGCCATGGATGGGGTTGGCGATGGAGTTAAAGAAGGACTGACTCTAGAAGATCTAGGACTTGCTAAACTGGATTTGGATTTTTCCTTTGATTCAGTTCGAGTTTCTGAGACCGTTCTCACTTGGAGTTCCGGGGCAGGAGCTACTATTGCGGCAGGACACGGTACTGATCTTTCTTGAAACTGGCTTTGTAAGGTCGAAGCAGAAAGAATCTGCTCTTGTGAACGCTTACTGGGTGTAGGCATGATAGATTTTTGCTCGTCTTCCTCTTTTGTACTAAGAGGTGATGTGGAAGGCGATTCTGGTTCATCTATTTGGATGATGTAATCTTTTGCTGTGTCGAACTGCGCTGGCGGTGGCAGTCGCTTGTTGCTGACTGAATCAAAATCAGGAGTGCTGGGCTCTGATAGTTCTTGAGATGATGATCTGAGAGGTCTTGTTTGCTCGGATCCGCCCTCCGATTCTGTATAAAAAGGATGTTTATTAAATAAAACCGGACAAGTGCGAGTCAAACTCGCGTGGAGAGGGTTCCGTTCCGTACATGATTATCTGAAATTTACTAGGTTACTTTAAATACCATAGACTTCTTATAGGTTTTCCTGTAATCTATAGGTAAAGATCTATTTTCTGGTTTTTTTTTCAAAATTTTAGCCCCAGTGGTTTCGGTAATAAGGGGGGGGGGTGGTCATTTTTCGCCTATTTTCCTGTATGACTTCTGAACTATTTTACTTAAAATTTTAAGAATATATATTTAAGATCCTCACAATATGCCCTTTCATTTGATATGTCACACGATATAGGTGGCATAACTTATTTTTTTAATTTTCTAATTTACCCCCAAAAAGTGGCCGTATGTTTAAATTTCATATATTTATGTCACGCGTCCGTGTTGCGGTCACCAACTTACATATGAATACCAAATTTCAACTCAATCGGTCCAGTAGTTTCGGGAAAAAATAGGCTGTGATAGACCGACAGACAGACAGACAAACAGACACACGAGTGAATCTATAACGGTTTCGTTTTTCCTTTTGAGGTACGGAACCCTAAAAACAGAGCGTCAGAGTCCTAGTGACTAAAGAGGTCGACTCGTGAACGTGAGCGACCGCGTTCGAATCCAAGCGGTTGCCGTGTATCAATTAATTTGTGTTACTTCTGGACATCACCTACCTGTGAACTGTGGCAACCAATGCTCTTAGGCTGAGTGAAAATATCGTGAGAAACTTGCCCATTCAGGTAACTAAATGTGTAACCATGATCCAATCGGTCTGGTTCTCCTATCACAAAGATCAGATGGCAGTCGCTCCATTGAAAAACCTGCATAATCTGACATCATAGCCAAAGTGTACCCCAAATTACAAACGGGAAAAAAGGACTAGAAAGATGATTTGATAAAAGCGGAACTATGGACTGAATATAGTACTAAGTAAGTACTTAGTACTCTATATTCAGTAACTAACTAGTAAAGTAACTAGTACTAAAGTAAGTACTAGTTACTTTGATTTTTATCCTAATAGTAGTTACCTTTGGTTTCATTTTCAATATCAGCTTCTACATTAATTTCATACTCTTTCAAACCTTCATCGTCAGAAGTCTCTTGGATAGGCGTCCTGGTTCGGAATGACCGAGCTAAAACAACAAATTAAAACATAAAACAATTAAATTAGTGGTCGCAGTATCTATTACAATCGGCATTCGCTTCTAATTTGCATAATTTTACCGAAGCAATGGTCAAAAATATATAGCATTGTCAAGACCATCGAGTGTCCAGATTTTTACGATACCTTGGGAATATTATGAGCATTTATGTACCTATGAGCTTTACTGTATTTACTAGAGATGCAACGGATATCCGGTATTATCCGGTGTCCAGCCTATCCGGCCATGCCGGGTATCCGGTATCGGGCTAAACCACTATACGTTGTATCACCATACTTTACTTTTTATAATCGTGAGAGATGAGCAATTGACGTCAACGCAAACGTGCCAAGGACACGGTAGCCGGGTCCATTATTGTAGCAAGTTACACTACTGAGTAGCGCGTAGCGCTACATGGTAGTGGAAGATTTGAGTAGGTAACTATCATTTTAATTATAGTCACTTCTCTTTAGCTTACCACTTCGCCGCACAGTTTCCTTCTTCGGTGACTCGAAGACTTCATCTTCCAGACTCACGTCTCCTTCGGACTCGGGTCTGTCATTCTTCGCCGTAAAATCAGACTTAATTTTGCTCTTCATAAATTTGGCATAAGCCACACGCGTTGTAGGCGTCACGCCGGAGAGTTTTGGATTATATTCTGTGAAAGAAATGGGTACTTTCTTGTAGCCAGTGTTGATTGTCATCTGCAGTTTGTTACCACCAATGGCGAGATAGATACGTAGACATTCTTGATTCCTTATGGCCAAATTCACAAATGCCATTCAAATTGACCTTTGACTAAAGTGACGTTTATGTAAAGGTTGACAACTAGTTGAGGGACATTTAACTATTAAATCTCTTATCAAATGCTTAAGTGGCGTTTGTGAATTCGGCCATTAAACATCTAACTTATAGATAAGGTTAGGTAAGGTTTGTTTTATAACAATCCTTTAAATTTAAGGGTTTCAGCGCATATTGTGTTAGGATAATTGATGCAGGACGATCGATACTTTACGACAATAACTTGTCCCATGGACTTCTATGGATCAAACATCATCTGTCAGCTCGTACACCAAGCTATGGAGATCAGGGAGAGATAATATACCTAGCAGCTTCTGTGGGTCAATGGTCCTGGCTGCCACGTTGTCCAGGATGTGCAAACGCAGCGATTGTCGGCTGCGTTTGGTGAGAGCTTCTGTAGTGCCTATTGGGTCCCTCTTGCCAGTGTTGGTTCGGACTAAGGCGTTCCAGTCGCGTTTCTTACTGTTAAATAAAATAAAAATTAACATTATTTGATGAAAATAGCTTTATGAAGATGGCATTGTATTGTAAAAAGGTAGCCGATAAACAACTGAACATTCGCCAAATGCTATCCTTTTCCCAAGATAAAATGCTTATTGTAATTTAATTATTAGCTCTTATTGCAATTGAATATGGTCTTACATAAATACTCATTGGTTGCCAATCCACATCATCACCGGCCTATGGGTATTCTTACCACCATTGGGTACAGGCATAGTGACAGGGACAATGCACATTAAAATGAAGGAATAAAAGAAATTATGGGAATTTGCAGCTTACCTGTCAGTGCTGCCTCTCCTGACGATAGCCTTAGCAATCTGACTGAAGATGTCCTTCGGTTTATTTTCATTGGAGATCACATCCTTAATAATGCCCTCCACTATTCCAATCTGGAAGTCCTTTAGGATTCTTCGCTCCATTACCTTGCCTTTCTTTCCGGCCACTAAAATAAAGAAAAAAAGACAATCACATAATATCTCAAGTCCTAATAAAAGCGAACTTGTTTCTTACACTACGAACAATATTTCGATATTGCATTTATCCAAATTATTTTTGACCTCAAAGTTTTTACGTGCTCAATTCAGTATTTCACCAAAATTTTCATAAAGTTCAATAAAGCTTTCTCTGTCAAGTAACTGTAATTGATTTGAGTAACAGCCTATAGCACCTTTACCAGTTGCATCTTGCATGTTGACCCTTGGTGTTTTCATGCCATTGTTGTGCAGTATATCGATGAGCTCATATCGCAACGTGGATATGTCTTGTCTTATTTCCATGACGTCATCTTCTGTGACGCCAACCTCGTCTCTGGCGCGTTGTTCAGCTGTGACGTAGCGGCGGACGAGGACTCGCATAACGGCTTCGTGTTGTTGTCGGGCTTTTTCACGGGATTTGTTCTGGCAAATTTAAAATAAGTTAGATGCTATTTCTTGGCAATAATTGAGAAATGCTTTAGTCGTAAATGCCAAAGCAGTTAGTAGTAGGATCTTGAGCGAGGAATTTGGTACATCAGTACCGAATTCATAAGAATTCGATTTAATAAGGTAAGAAATGTAATTCAAGTATGTAAAATCCCAAAACTTTCGCATTCAAAACGTTAACTTTAGTCATCCAGTGTAGTTTAAACCTGATCGAGGACGTTCTTAAGAAAGGCCAGGTCAAGAGTACCCTAAACCGGCAAGCGTGCATGAAGAACTTAATGAGAGTAGACGAAGCGAAAGTGTGTGTCAGGATCGTAGCAGGTGGAAATCCGTGGTCTCTGCATACCCCTTTGGGAAACAGGCGTGATAAATGTATGTATGTATGTAACTTTAGTCATATGCAAGAAAAAAAAAAGAAAAAGGTAGAAGGAATACTCTCATAATAGTAGAAGATATGAATTTTATTAATACTCACGATGATGGATCCCATGTTTTTATTATCGCAGCAATGTTTAATCCATCCGACAAATTGCTTGGGAGTGGGAACGATGTTGAACGGAGGCGGGACAGTGTCGCCATCATCGAAGTATGACATCCAAAGGGTGCTGCGGGCGAACTTCCATTCTACATCAGCTCGTTCCTATAAGAAGTATTAGCTCGTAAACTTGGTTTTTTTAAAAACAATAATCTAAACATTTCCAATCAATTAAAAAAAACTGTGATAATAGGAATAAAACGGAACTTACAAGACCAACTTACCGAGATAATCTGATATGAACTAGACATCATAGCAATCAGCATATTCAGCAACACAATTATGTTAATAACGGAGTAAGAGCCGAAGGTCAGCAAGGCCCAGAAACGTGTGAAGCTTTTAATGCCGGTCAGCTCGAATGTGGTGAGATCAACAAGGCCAAAAGAGGCCCAGAAGAGAGACTGGGATGTTTCAAATAAGCTGAAAGTAAAAGGGTAAGCACTATTCAGAGGAGTGTGAACCTATGGCTTTTCATAAATAATTTAAATAACAAAGGACTTGAGAAGTAAGTAGAAGTAACCTACTTACACAGTACGAGAAAATGGAATTTCAATCTCCATTCCACCTGAATGGTGATCTTAAATTTTGATGATTTACAGTTTAAAACTATTCACACTTACTTAGCGTATCTTCTCCATATAGTACAAGCTCGCTCTTGGTTATCGAAGTCCGGTAAACCATTAGCGGTGTGGTAGCATTTGTTTTTCTCCAGCTCGGCGTAATACCACATAAGTTGATTAAGGCCTGGATGAATACATTTGTAACTTACAATCGAGTTTTCAAATTGCAAATAATTTTGATTAATAATCACTTACCGCATCCAAAAGCAAACAACACCAACATGTAAACGAAGAAGAATTTGATGATATCTAGGATCATTCGCCCCAAGGACACTTGTAGTGGTCCAAGATAGGGATTGATGGAGAAGATATGGACGAGCTTGAGAAATGAGAAGATCATGCCAGCCGCGAAAGCACCTTCTGAGAGAAGCATGGGGTCGTAGGAATCCCAACTTTCTCGAGGGTACCAAGGGTCCAGACCGTTTTTAAAGTCTCTCTGTTGGGTCATAAGGATTATCAGATTTTATTATTATTTAAATGTCTAATTCACTAAGTTTCTACATTAAATAAGACGATATTACAAAATATTTAGAAATGAAGCTGATGATAAAAAGTACCTAAATCTTAAATCTTTAATAAATGTTATGGAGAGTTAAGATTGAAATATGGCATGCTATGAAAACCCATTGCATCAGGCATATTTCATTATAAAACAAGTACATACTTATTTGAAGAAACTATGAAAACAGAATACCTGACAAAATAGCTGCTATTAAAGAAATAATACACACTTGCACAATATACCACGCTGAGATTCGCAAGCTGATCCAAGCAATGTAGAACATGTTCGTGATGAAGTCTACTATGTTCCACAAGTCACTGATGTATTCCATGATACCACCAGTCCAGAGAGCCCGTATTTCAGCCCATATTAAGCCTGCAATAGAATCATAATTCAAACATTCATTACTGAAAAGGATTCTTTCGATCTTGGAAATACTGCAACCGCAGCCAGTTATTGGCTATTGAATAGGAGGCCATCGTTAGGGGAAGCCAACGTGTAGCAGAAGACATCTATCGGCTGAAATAATGATAACTTTTTACTTGCTACGTAGATGATGACAGTGAACTCAATGAGCCCTGGCAGCGCGCCACGCTCGTGCTCCTTCCAATACTCCACCAGCTCATGCAGCCATCTGATCCCGGACCATTCCAGGACCAGGAACTCAGCGCGCTGAGAGGCAAGCGACAGGAGCACTGAGGACAACCATACATTTTAATAGGCCTTCGTCCTACAGCTTTTGTCGTACACATAACACATCTGTCACTTTTTAACTCAGACGTTGGTGCAAAAGGGACGTATGATTTCATCATCATCAGCGTATGTATATAGGTACTTCCAACTGCTGGGCACATGCCCTAATAGTGAGAGGCCCTTTGAATTACCGCTAGTCACGAGTGCTGTATATGTGCGATTAACCTTACGAGTATCTTGTGTTCCAAAGGTTCATCATACCATCTTAGGACTAATTAATCAAACGTGGCCACAAGTAGTCTTGTGGCTCTGCCCACCCCATTAGGGATTTCGGGCGTGATGCTATGTATGTATGTATGTATGTGTTCCAAAAGACTCGAGTCATTTACGTCTAAAGATTAAAAGCCTATCAAACGCCAAACGCAAACAAAGAGCCTAAAACTGGTTTTCACTCTGATATACTCTACGATTTCCTGTCTCTTCGTAGAGTATGCAGTGGGGCCACGTACAACTGCGTCGTTCGAACAGCCTTAAAACCTTAGCTAGGAAGTTCTTGTAGAACCTTAGTTAGGAATCACGTCCAGGCATAAAACACCGAATCTAAGGCTATGTTGAATTCATAATAAAAAATAAACCAAACGTCATCGGATCAAAATATAATGTAGATCAATCCAATAACCGAAATCCACGATGAAGGCCGAGCATACAATTTTCTTTATTAAAACAAACATACAGATATCTTGTATAATACCGCTCATACTTTGAAGATTGTTTATTTTTCCACGAATTGATGAGTATCGAGAATTATTTATAGAATCAGCCCCTCTATTCGGGAACGCTAAGTGATTCTATAGCGACTCGTAAGCCAGATTTCTCATCTCGCTCTTACGCATTACGCGTCGTGCGGAAGAGTGGGATGAGAAATCTGGCTTACGAGTCGTTACAGAATCACTTAGCGTTCTCGAATAGAGGCGCAGCTTTTAGATTATGGATAATTTATTATTTGGCAATGAGAGTTGAAGATGAATTTATAAGTAAAAATTTTAGGGATGTTAGATAGAGTATTGTTGCCCATTTGACGATGGCGAAAAATAATAACTTAAAATGATTATTAATTAAATAATTGTTATTAATATATATAATATTAATAATAAATGATATGTCAAAATAGTTTCGCGTTCGTTTCGGTTCGGGTTCGTGCGTTTAGTGTTCGCTAAATTAAAAAAAAAAAAAAACTTGATTTTGACAACTTCAACTTTGTGCTTTACAAAGTGGAGTCCGTTTCGAATTGGAGCCATTGTAGATCTTATTAACTTGATAGCAAAGATCTTTTTCTTCCAACTACGCTTTACTTTCATCATTATGGCCTTAAATACTCAGCACAAAGCAGCCCTTATTTGCTCTAGAGCAAATAAAGTTGCATACAGATTTCATCATTGCACTGTTTTGTTTTTTTATTTTTATTTGGTTGGTTGATCGAGAAGTTTACACCAACAGCTACCCAATCCGCCCATTCACAGTCCGACGGGACAGCCGACCTCTTTTCCGTGGACTTACTGTTAGCAAAGCAGTCCACATATCGGCGGCCATATCGAACTGTGATTGCCCCGTCTTAAATGTTATTTATGCTCAAAGTACTGGCTGGTAAGACAGTATGGGTCACTAAAAGATTTAAAAAAAAATTGCATATGACAATTAATAGACTACATACAAGTTTTCTGTGAATATTTTCAGATGATCGACTTTAGCTTCAGAACCAATGGACCGATTTTAATAAATAGGGTATCTTTCTGCTTGGTGCAACAATCTACTATTGATTCGTTTCAAAGTGCTATACCTACTACCTATGTATATTTTATATGGGTACTATTTGTATTTCTCATATTGCCAAAATAGTTTATTCGTCGTGGACGATGTCCATGCTTGTATAAGCTACAAAAGTAAAGAAAGGGCTCTTAAATTTAGAGAGGGAAGAAGAGAGGTGTGCTGAAAGTAAATGCTTACCTAATACCTAGAAATTTTCACAAGACTGTGTCGCAGAGGCGAAGCGTGAGGGTAAGCCGGTGCATAATTTCTTAATTCAATCATTATTATTATTAGTAATTACTTCTTTTATTAACCTAAAAATTGCATATTACAAATTTTATATGTAAATGCAAAATTTAATGAGTAATAATATAATGTTTAGAACGAGACATGATACACCGGCTTACCCTCACGCTTCGCCTCTGCTGTGTCATCACGTTACGGCGTCGATAAGGCGTTGATGACGTATTCTTGTGAAAACTTTTAGGTATTTTGTTTAATTTGAGCCTACCTGTCTTCTTCCCTCTCTAAACTTAAGAGCCAAACTCTTGACGTGTTCTCTTTATCATAATAAATAGTGATAAGAGCGCAGCAGTGGAACGATAAAGTATAATACCGAAAGATACTCACTTAAAAACAGCATGTAAGATGAGCTATGGCAGATGAACTTGACGAATGGTTTCTTCATAAACCTCCCGTACTCGGAATTAGGGGCTAGCATATATATCGTACAATATATTGGAAACATGGCCCCGAGTTTGGCTACCTGGAAACAAAATAATTATAGTTAAAACACAAGAAGCAAGCTTACTGCTAGGAGTTGTTAAACTAAATTTGGTCAGAGTACCTACTTGCTTACAACCCAAGCTACTTGCTACTTGCTTGCTTACCTTGCTTAAAACGAAGAATCAAAAATAAACAAGAACTTGTATGAAGAGAAATACGTTATAAGCATCCCTTAAGAGGAATGTACATGTACACCAACGGCAAAAATCACCCTTTTCATACAAAAGGCAATAATGATTTCCGCCCCTTAAATTTTAACCGATGTTCACCAATTTTTCATAGGTTGTCAGTCGGAACAAAATCTAAGCCTATACGTTTTTTGAATTTTGATTAAAGATCAATAAAGTCAAATAATCGCCGAAATTAGTTTTGTATGAGAATCCTAAAACAACAATAAAACTGAATTTATTGATTATAGTGAAAAAACCAAAACGAATAAACCTAGATTTTGTTTTCACTGACAACCTATGAATAATTGGTGAACATCGGTTAACTTTTAAGGGGTGGAAATCGTTATCGCCTTTTGTATGGAAAGCCGTACGTTCATACTCCTCTTAATTCTTTTAGGCAATTCAAAAAAGTAAGTTATTCGCTTTTTCCAAAAGACAAGGAAAACATCTCATCAACAAACATCATCAAAACATCAACAAAAAATTGTTGCAATTCCGTGCGTGTATTTTATCCCTTATATATATATAGATAACAAAATAGTGTTGGTAAGCGAAAATAATGCAACGATTACACTTCTTGGATGGATTGCGTATTTTATTCAGTATTAGCTTTGTTCTCATAATATGGCCCATCAAGACCTGATTCTTCTTTTCTGAAACAAACTCTAGAAGATGAATTACCTGCACGCATTGACCCACGATGTTTTTCCTCTTGAAGCCAGGCAGGCCTTCGTACCAGATTGCTCCGAGCAACTGCTGGACATTTGGATGTGCTACAAACTAGAAACATATAGCATGTTAGAAATAACCTTTAAACCTTTAAACTAGTGGCTCTGTGAGCTGTACACCGCGCGAGTAAATGTTTTTTTTACGTTTACAATCCCCAAATCTCCGAAAGAATCCATATAATTATTGAACCTGCTCATAAAATTTCACGGGAATCGGTTGAGAAATGCAACCTGCGGCCCTAGCATGCCAGACATGGGAATAAGTAAAACCCATTTATCTCTCTATCTCTTTCGTCGGCACTTGTGTGAGAGAGACACTCTAAGAGATAAGACGGTTTAACTCGTCCTTGTGTCAACCGCCGGACATCCGGACACATGTACGAAAGCATTTTTGCCCAAGTTGAAACGGAGACGCTTCGCGCTCACTCGGTCAATTAGCAAGTTGATACACCTACCATTTTCTGCTTATACTGTATGGCCAGCTTCAGTCTGCCAAGAGTCTGTCTCTCCCCCGTCTCCCAGCAATCAATGTCCCAGGGATTATAGTTCAACATGATCTCCAACTCATTTGAGGTCCTCGTGTGGTCTAATAAAGACGTTGCGAACTCCTGGCATTGTTGTCTTAAAGCCTGTTGGAAAAATTCGTGACTTGATTGGTTGACGGTTCTTATTTGCTGATTCAAAAGGAAAAAAGGAACCCTTATAGGATCACTCGTGTGTCTGTCTGTTTGTCTGTCTGTCTGTCTGTCTGTCCGTCTGTCACAGCCAATTTGCTCCGAAACTACTAGACCGATTGATTTGAAATTGGGTATACATATTTAAATTGGTGACCGCAACAGGGATGCGTAACGTAAATTAATTAATTTTGAACATGGGGCCCACTTTTGGGGGATAAATTAGAAAACTAAAAAAAAAGTTGTGCAACTGAAATCGTGTGACATATCAAATGAAAGGGCTTATTGTGAGGATCTTAAATGTTTTTTTTTTTTGAACTTAAGTAAAATAGTTTAGTACCTAGTTATTTAGGAAAATAGGTGAAAATTGACCATTCCCCCCCCCCCCTTATCTCCGAAACTACCGGGCCTAAAATTTTGAAAAAAATACAGAAAATAGTTCTTTACCTATAGATTACAGGAAAACCTATAAGAAATCTATGGTATTTAAAGTAACATAGGAAATTTCAGTTTATCATGTATGGAACGGAACCCTCTCCACGCGGGTTTCACTCGCACTTGACCAGTTTTTTTTAGAATGCGAGCGTTATGGCTGAATTCAGAAAGGCCACTCAAATTAATCTTTAAATAAATTGACGTTTTAGTGACGTTTCTGTATAAGATGACAACTAGTTTAGGGACATTTAACTATTTAATATCTAATCAAATGCTTAAGTGGCGTTTCAGAATTCGGCCATTTGAAATTTAAAAAGAAACCCAATTGATTATAATCTTTATGAAACTTAGAATGTTACGCGTGACCTATTAATACTCATCAAAGGTAGATGTAGACTAAACAAATGGAATGAGTGACTGGCCTCCATTTTCTTGCTTTTCCTTTTCCACCTGAATAGCCTTTTAATGTCAATGAACATCTTCATATTACTTTATATATCTGTGAACGATTCTGTTAAACTTTTTTTGGGGGCGTCAAAGATATAATCTAAGAATATGTTTTATATTATTACGGTGAAAGTCAATTTACAGGACAACTGAAATTGGGTTGTTATGAAAATTATGTAACACTCTGTATAATGATCATGCAATATTAAGACAAGAAATAAGCACGGCTTTACTTACGATTTATTGTCAGAAATAGTCCGACATGTTTCGGACTCGTATGGAGTCCTTTTTCCGGGGTTGAGTGCGGTCGACGGCCCGTGGGTGCTGTTTTAACCTGGATATTGGGTGGGTATTGCCACCAGCGTGGAAGCCCGTTGTCCCAGCGATTCGGAATACTGGACGTGTCGACATTCCTGTGGACACTGTGAGCTCGGCATGTTTACTGCCATTCACCACCAACGACGAGCCGCACTCAACCCCCGAAGAAGGACTCCATACGAGTCCGAAACATGTCGGACTATTTCTGACAATAAATCGTGAGTAAAGCCATGCTTATTTCTTGTCTTATTAATGTCTCACGAAAGTTATAATCTGACTATCATGCAATTTGTTCAAAATATCAGCTAAACTTTTTACGTCTGTTACAAAAATGGAATAAGACAATCTTCAATTTCTTTCTACATTTGATTTGAGATTGGTATAAAATAGGCTGCCGAAGCCAAAAGGCAAATGGAACCCACCTTATATTCAACTCTGAACTCCGTCTCCATCCTGCTCAGGCGGTTCAATTCCCAGGACAGCTGGAAGGCAGTCAGGAGAGGGTCAGCTGAACTCAGGGCTATGAGTGACGGAGACGTGAGAGCGCGGTACGCGTTGATGCGCGCTTGAGAGTGACGGAGCGAGTCCTCCTGGGAGGACTTCACGCACTCATCGCACCCGCATCTGAGGAAGGGAAGTGTGTGAGATTTGATATCATGTGAATATAATAGGTGAAACAGACGGGAAAGGGTCTAAAGGAACTAAAGTTATTAATGAACCTAAGAATAGATATGCCTGTACCTACTTGACGTCGTGAGGGATGGGCAGTGTGGCACCACGGTCCAGCAAGATTTTCAGGATCTCGTAGTGGTTCCGATGCGCTGCCAGGATGAGAGGAGTTATGTCTGGTGTGAAGGTAGCTGCGGCAACTTCTACTGACTCCCAACTCTGGAGAAAAATTTACGGATTTAATTTTATTATTTCTTTTATTTGTCACGAAGATAGTCATTTTGAGCCACAAATTACAGATGTACCTACCTAGTGGATATTTCCACTGACTCCCAACTCTGGACATAAATTAACGGTTTTTTTTATTTCTCTTATTTGTCATGAAGACAGTCATTTTGTGCCAGAAATAACAGATGTAGTGAATAGTCCGTTCCCATCGTATTTTCTCGGAAACTTTCGTATTTGTCATGCTAGGTACTCCAGTCAGTCAGCCCGAGTACCCATCAAGACAGTGTAGCGCGTAGGGGAAGCTCGCATCGCGAGATTAATAATCGATATGGAGTGGTTAATACGTAGGTAAGTTAAGACTTTTATTATTTTAAGATTCTTTTCAGTTCTTTTGATAATGGCGGTTATAACATCTCAGTGTGATATACTTCAAACTCGTGGTTTGACATTTTCCATTGATAAATAAAGTACTCAATTTAATACAAACATGTCACTTATATATACGTCGGCAACATTCGGAAGTAGTTGTGTGTTCCGAGTTTTCACGATAGGAAAGGATTATTCATTACATCTGTACCTACTTCATTGTTGGTGTCGGTTAAAACAATTGGGGATTGAATTTATGAACAGTAGGTAATTTAATTCAGATTTATCATTAAAAACAATCGAGTCATTTGTTAAGAGGCGTATTACAAAGCTGGCGCCTCATTCGGGAACGCTAAGTGATTCTGTAGCGACTCGTAAGCCAGATCTCTCATCTCGCTCTTACGCATTTCGCGTCGTGCGGAAGAGTGGAATGAGAAATCTGTCTTACGAGTCGCTACAGAATCACTTAGCGTTCCCGAATGAGGCGCCTGATCTGTCAACGCCGCATTTTCCGTGTTATTCTCGATTGTTTAAGTGAAATTGAGTGAAATTCAAAATGTAGTCTATTAACATTTACCATCGCGTCTATTTATATGTTTGTAAAACAAAATTTTGTCAAGATGAGACCTTCAATTGTGTATTTTTATGCAAAAAATAATTTATTGCGTAAATACACAATTACATGCTTCAGCTTTGTAATACGCACCTAATCTTAACAACTTTCTTCAGATATTTATTTTATTATAGGGAAGTGATGAAAACTTGATTTTTAGAGCTACCGATTCAAACATAAATGATTCGGAAACCAGAAGCACGACAGAAGATTGTGCTCTTTATCGTTTAAATGGCACTTTGATAAAATTGCTTAATTGTAAGTAGTGCTTTTTTGTCAAAAAAAAAAATACGTCAAATGTAATCTCTCATTTTGTAAGACTTACGTATGGTTCGCCAAGGACGTGATGTTCCTCCTCCCACTGCAGCAACAGTTCTACAGCTTCCACGTACTCTTCTTTGATAGAATGCAAAAGGGCGTCCTGACAACAAAAGAATATTATTAATAAACGTTGACGCCTGTAAATTAGAACGTAATAAGACCGAAATCATCACACTCCACATCCCAAAGTCTCCTATCTCTCCTATCCTATAGGATAGCCATGCCACTTAATTTCCCATGTGTCTGGTTGTTTGTCTGTTTTATTAACGGACCCAAGGTACAGGTTACATACCTACTTTTGAGTTTCATTTGAGTTTATGCCATAGACTCCTTTGTGCGGTCTACATGACGCGACCATTTTGGTTATCATCAGGGTGGCCATTTTGGTCTGCACATGATGATGACCAAAATGGTCGCGTCATGTGCGGTCTCTCAAAGGAGTCTATGGTATAAACTCAAATGAAACTCAAAAGTAGGTATGTAACCTGTATCTTGTTTCCGTTAATGTTCAATATTTAGTTATGAATTAGTAGTTTATGCAACGGTTGCATAATGATAGGCCTTAAAACACTACTGCGGTTTTATGAGACGAGCTTTTAGCGAGTTTCACAATAAGATCGCACGTGTGTTTTAAGGCCAAATTATGCAGAGTTGCATACATATCTTTATCTACACACATATTATAAATCCTCCATGATGGGTTCAGTCAGAAACAATATTTTCTGGCAACAAGTTATTTGTTGAAATCGTGGCTGCATATTTCCGATATCCGGCGCATTTTCACATCACACACACTCCGAGAAGACTACTTACTATTCATATTTTCAACTAAATTGTAAATTACAAACAACTTTTTCTATTCAATTCAACAACAATTCTACTTTCGTTTAGCAAAACGTCAACATGGCGGCAAATACGATCTTCCGTCAAGAGCATTTTTTTTTAATCATAGACAAACGGATGAAGTCTCTATTCTCACGTCACTCGAGATCAAATATTGTGCAGTTTATATTAAAAAAATATACTGAATTGACGTTTCGTATCAATAACTGTTTTAATATCTATGGATACTAGAATAGAGACCCACTTGAGTTTTGACAGCTGTTCCAAATTTAATCTCATTTCTTTACTAAAAACGATAAAGAAGTCATGTTATTTCTTTATCGTAGCACTGGTTTTTCCTAATTGGTTGTCAAAATGGAGGTCATTTCATACGGTTTTTGATTAACCAATGGAGGTTTTATGATATGGGTGTAGATAAAATCATTTTTTATCGCCGATGGGCCACATTTGGAATGCTCTGTACAGAGTGATGATGACTTACCTTAACCTTGATCCCAGACTTGAGCAGAAGCTTAATCAGCTCTATATTCTCGTTCTCGATGGCAGCGATGAGAGCAGATCTGTTCAACGGATCCACGCAGTTGATGTCCAGGACCTCAGGGTTTGAAGAGAACTCTTCTATCAATCTGTGGATTATAAGGTAAGAAGAACAATAACCTTGTCTTCTAAAGCTGTTATCTTCGCCCGTGTGGAATTAAAAGTTATGATTTACAAGTACTAAAGAATAAAACAATGTTTCTCCTAAATAAAGCAAACTTAGGCTAAAAATTGGCAAAGTGATGTCTAAAATATGTCTGTGTGATAGGTGGTACGACACACAGCTGAGTGGATGCCATTTTCGCAGCAATATATAACTTTTATTTAGATCACATACATTATTAGATTTAAGTTCTTAAAAATGTAAAAATTGTATCTTTTGTTTTTGCGAAATATATATATTTCTATTTCTATTTCTATTTCTATAAAATATTGTCTCCGGTTCCTTTATTTGCAAGGAAACAGCAGTTTTAGCCAAAAAAGGTGCATTTGAGGTTAGAAACTTGTTTACTAAATAAGAAGAAGTTTATATTGTAGTGCCCTTGCAGGGTGTCATCTACTGACTTTTTTTAGATAATAGCACTTTTCTATAATGTATACATGACAACAATGGAATAAATAAATGAAGAAAAGTGTGGATGAATTGTATATAATGTATAGCAAATGCGTTGACAAAAC
This sequence comes from Tortricodes alternella, assembly GCA_947859335.1. NCBI lineage: Eukaryota > Metazoa > Arthropoda > Insecta > Lepidoptera > Tortricidae > Tortricodes > Tortricodes alternella. Next base: position 3,683,622 of record OX401986.1, read on the forward strand.
GCCTTAAGAGTAGTAGTAGCTAGTATCTTAAAAGTAAAAAAATCTTCATTTTTCTTCAAATCTTCATGAATCAATTACTGAGCTGCATGGCAACGTCGCATTTCTCGCGTTTTTCTGAATTATCTATGTGAAATCGAGTGAAAATCAAAAAAGGTAATCTATCATCACTATCCATTGTGTTTATATGTATATAATGCAATTTTTGTCATGAGGTATGTAATTGCGTATTTCCTCAATTTCAAAAAAAAAAACAAGAAAAATGCAATAGTACCAGCTAACTTTGTAATACAAAACATTAGCGAAATAAAACATTACTCCCCGTAGGTGAGAGTCATGTTAGCGGTCTGCAGTACGCCAACATGACATATTAAGTGTTTTAAGGCAGACAAAACATGTCACGTCCGAACAGACCCAGGTATGTTGACCGGCTTCGCACCCAATAACACAAGGCATATACAATAATCGTAACCACAGCGTGATAACATACGCGCACTGCTAAATAGGATTACGCACTTTTACAGATTCTGGCTGATCGCTACTTTACGACAAATCGCAAAAATCGGGTACGTCCTACGTCCTACTTATAGATTAACCGAGATATCGACCTTCGACCAATAAATAAATAAATAAATAAATCGCGGAACAAACTTTACACACATCGATCTAGTCCCAATGTAAGCTCTAAAGGCTCGTGTTATGGGTACTATTCGACGATATACATACTTATATAGATAAATAAATACTTAAATACATAGTAAGCATCCAAGACTCGGGAACAAACACACATCATCACACAAATATTTTGGCCTTACCGGGGATCGAACCCGGGACGCTAGCTTCGGAGGCAGGGTCACTACCACTAGTTGGTAGTGACCCTGCTATCCGAGTCGTCAAAATCATCAAAGTGTAACACGGATACAATTCGAAACTTAAATTGAAAGTTCCCTAAACTTAAAAACTTAATACCCGATTTTGTATCAACATGTCAAAATAGAGTTTGACGTTTCATACTCACGAATCCTGTCATTTGATATGTCACACGCCATAGTTTGCAAATTGGCTGTGACAGACGAACAGACAGACAGACAGTGTGATCCTATAAGGGTTCCGTTTTTTTTTCTTTTGAGCTACGGAACCCTAGTAAGCAAAAGTTTGAAAATCTGACTCAACGTGTCATAACTAGATAGCTTGTTTACAGTTTCTAGTTATGTTTAGTTTGTTTCGCTAATTTTTCCGAGAAAAATACTGACCTCTTTAGTATTTTCTATATTCAGAACACAATATGGCCAATAGAAAATAAATCCGAAGACACTCCCCACATAAATTAATACCCCACATAAATTACTTGCTAGGTATATATGTGTGTCCGGAACTCCCATAGTCAAATGCGAGTCTGAATCGCGCGCCAAGGGTCCCGTACTTACCTATGAAAAACAGACAGTACCTCGTAGGTACGGAACCCTAATAATTAAAAAAATTGCTTTTAATAACCTTGTAACCATTTACAACGGACCTATGAAATAAGACAAAACATAACTTTTGCAAGCTCCTATCTCCGTGCAACCGTCGAGTGTGATACGATCTTGCAAAGTTATACTATTTTTTCTTTGTGATGTAAATACAAATTTACTGATTTCGGACTTTTTTCTTTACTTGTGCTTTAAGAAATTGCTTCTTGGGAAATTTCATGATTCTAGGTCAACGGGAAGTACCCTATAGGTTTTGATTCCCTTGCGAGGATCAAAATATGTGGCATAAACGGCCGTATCTTTTGATTGCGGTGATTTAGAAGGTTGATTTTTTCACAGCTCCAGGAGATTACAGACTTTTTCAGACTTCTCCACGCGTTGTTGAGAAAAAGATCTTGACACACAGACAGACGGACAGACAGACAGACGGATAACCCTAAAACAACATTGAATAGTCCAGTACAGAGATAGTCCAGTCCAGTAGATGAATTCGATTCATCTAATTTCGTGATCAGCCTAAACATAAACATATTTGGAAACTGTTTAGGTCATACAATTGTCACAATTATGACAAAGGACGGGATCATACAGTTTATTACTTCCCTTAATTCCTATGTCGCTGTTACGTTGTTTCGAAAATTGAACTTTATTCTTAAGCTATCAAAGTGAGTTTTCAATTTTGTGCTTGAGTAAGATAAGTCGAAGTGGCAACTCACCTCTTCACAGTCACATAGTCGCCTCTGTCTGCGTGCAGGAGGTAAGTCTTTTCCTCCCTCGTGAGAGGCCTCTCGAAAACATGGCGGAGGTCGTGCTGGCTGTTTCGCAGGGCCTCCTGGGAGCTGCCCAGAAGCTCCTCCCTGGAACCCTTGCTCATTTTCGTCTGGAAAATAATAGAACATCAATGTTTAGAGTAAATTATAAATATTATTGTGCTCCTCTGCTGCACTGGGAGTGAAGAAATAGCATAGCATGCGTGCAGATGCTTATCATCCTGGCATGTCGTAAAAGTCAACTAAGGGACCGGTCCTCTCCAACATGGTGGACTGTCTGTATGGGCGATGGGCTGATCACCTGTCACCATACGGTTCATCTTAGGACTAATTAATCGAACGTGGCCACAAATAGTCGGTTGGCTCTGCCCACCCCATTAAGGATTTCGGGCGTGATGCTATGTATGTGTATGTATGTATAAATAAATAAATCAGGAGACAGTCTTTTGCACAAATCAATTTAGTCCCAAAGTAGGTAAACTCTGAAGGCTTGCGTAATGGGTACTAGATGACGGTATACATATTTATATAGAAAAATAAATACTTGTGTACGTGTTTCTTTTAGGAAATATATAAATACTAGCTGGTGCCCGCGACGTCGTCTACGTAGAATAATTATTTAAGTAGCCTATGCCCTCCTCCAAGACCCAATCTATCTTTATATCAAAATTCATCAAAATTGGTTCAGTGGTTTAGGCCTGAAAATGTAAAAAACAGGGTTACTTTCGCATTTATAATGTAAGTTAGGATAAGTATAACACCTACACAATCGGGATCTATTATATTTCAAAAGTTTAAAGTTACAGAGAACGATTAAGATGAGAAAACGATTAAGTAAGTACACAAATACATATTATTATTATTATATTATGATTATTATATTACCTACTTAGTATATGAAATGAATTGCTTAAGTTATATTGGCGCTCACATTATGTATTATTAAATGCTTATTCTTCCACTGTAAAGAACTATAGGTATTACTAGCTGTGCCCGCGACTTCATCCGTGTAGTTTGATTATCTTTATTCCCTCGGGAAGTTTTCAATTTTCCGGGATAAAAAGTAGCCTATGTGTTAATCCAGGGTATAAGCTATCTCCATTCCAAATTTCATCAAAATCCGTGCAGCCGTTTTAACGGGAAGAGGTAACAAACATACACACACAAACACACACACACAAACACACACACACAGCCACACACACACACACACACACACACACAAACTTTCGCATTTATAATATTAGTAGTATAGGTAATGTAACCGTCACTTTTTATATAAATTGAAACATACACGCCTTACAAAGACTCAAAAAAAAGCTTCAACTCTCAGATTACATTTTTTTTCACACCACTGTTTTTGTTAATAATGCCGATTATAGTTCAGTAGGTACTTACTGCTTTCAATGGCTGGTCGTAGCATATTGCTATAGGGTTTCTGCGTAAACCCGAAGTGGACATTATTGAGTGAAAGCCGAAATGAGAAACAAATAGTAACAAGGTAAATAGGGGTAGGTCTGGGGTGGCCGTTTCTACTTGCTCGTTTTATTTTGGCTAGTGATGGAAAGTCATAGCATTCCAAATGGTTTATTTTTTTCGTTGGAGATAACAATTACGATTGGCGAGGTAATATTATTATATTTATTTTTGCTTACGAACAAATATTGGGTCACTGAACATCTTTATATATACATATATACATATATATATAATATAAATAATTATATATATATAATATATATATATATATATAATTATATATATATATAATTCTACTGTACGTGTGTATGTCACTGAACTCCTCCTAAACGGCTGGACCGATTTAAATGAATTTTTTTGTTTGTGTTTGGGTGGCGCCCTGGATGGTTTAGATTCACAAATCAGCCCGGCAGATGGCGCTGCAGTCGGTACAAATACCGCGGGCGAAGCTGTGGCGGGTTCACTAGTAATATTATAAATTTGTATTTGATGTGACTAGAACTCTTTCAAGATTAATTATTTTCATATAACTGTCCTTATCAAGGCAGCAAATTGAGTAATTGCAGTTGGAGATTGTTAATAATAATCATGTAATAAAAACCGGACAAGTGCGAGTTAAACTCGCGTGGAGAGGGTACCGTTCCGTACATGATTATCTGAAATTTACTAGGTTACTTTAAATACCATGGACTTCTTATAGGTTTTCCTGTAATCTATAAAGATAAAGATCTATTTTCTGTATTTTTTTTCAAAATTTTAGTCCCAGTAGTTTCGGAAATAAGGGGGGGGGAATGGTCATTTTTCGTCTATTTTCCTGAATAACTTCTAAACTATTTTACTTAAAATTCAAAACAAAATATATTTAAGATCCTCACAATAAGCCCTTTCATTTGATATGTCACACGATATAGGTGGCAAACTTTTTTTTTTTAAATTTTCTAATTTACCCCCAAAAAGTGGCCCCTATGTTTAAAATTCATATATTTATGACATGCGTCCGTGTTGCGGTCACCAACTTACATATGAATACCAAATTTCAACTCAATCGGTCCAGTAGTTTCGGAGCAAATTGGCTGTGACAGACGGACAGACAGACAGACAGACACACGAGTGATCCTATAAGGGTTTCGTTTTTTTCCTTTTGAGGTACGGAACCCTAAAAATAATAATAAAACCGATTTTATTGATAGCCCTTGAAAAGTAAGTATTCTTTTTACATTTTAGTTATTATCATGTGATTTAACGACACACATTTACTACAACAAGTAACAAAAGTACAATGCCAATTGCTCATCACCATTTACAAACTGTTGCTATCCAGGGTGCAAGGATATCAATCGTTGAAGAGTCCTCCTGGTTCATAACAACCAGCTCTACTTTACCACATGGATTTTCATGAACATTAGTTGCTTCCGAACCGTATACAACAATCTAATCGCCACCAGTGAAACACTTATTCATTTAGGAGTTCCGGTGATCATCTATGGTCTTCATCAACAGTTCCGCATCACCAAATAATGTTTTTAAAACGTAACTGCTTGAGTTATTACAGAAAATACGAAAAATGTTATAAGTATGTGTGCCTATAATATTTGCAGAGTTTCATCGATTTCTCATAGATACTCTCATCACACCTCGACTTTGACTACAATGGGAACAAAGTGCAGGTATACCATAACAATTAAAAAAAGAATTTTCCAAATCTAATCATAAATGACGGAGTTGTGAAGTAACAAACAAAAAAATAAAGAAAATAAAAGTACAACCTCGTCCTTTTTAGGGTTCCGTACCTCAAAAGGAAAAAACGAACCTGCAGCGCTGATTTTCAGCCTGCACCGTCTGTGACCCACGGAGCGCTATACAAACATAGCTATCCTGTCTTTCCCAAGATCCTAAAGTTAGGAATTTAACAAATTATGCCGTACCTCAAAAGGTAAAAACGGAACCCTTATAGGATCACTCGTGTGTCTGTCCGTCTGTCACAGCCAATTTGCTCCGGAACTACTGGACCGATTGATTTGAAATTTGGTACGCATATGTAAGTCGGTGACCGCAACACGGACGCGTAATGCAAATAAAGGAATTTTAAACATGGGGGCTACTTTTGGGGGGTAACGACAATTTTTTTTTTTTAAAGTTATGCAAACGATATCTTGTTACATATCAAATGAAAGGGCTTATTGTGAGGATTTCAAATATATTTTTTTTAGAATTTTGAAATAAATAGTTTTGAATTTATTTAGGAAAATAAGTGAAAAATGACCATTCCCCCCCCCCCCCCTTATTTCCGAAACTACTGGGCCTAAAATTTGGAAAAAATATAGAGAATAGTTCTTTACCTATAATTTACAGGAAAACCTATAAGAAGTCTATGGTATTTAAAATAACATAGGAAATTTCAGATAATCATGTATGGAACGGAACCCTTTCCACGCGAGTTCAACTCGCACTTGTCCGGTTTTTATTATTTTTAAGTCTGTTAACAAATAAATAATGAACGCTTTCGTATTTTTCTTTTCTTGTAAATAAATAAAATAATAGCTTACCAAAGTGTTTACATTGAAGCGTACGCGCACCTTGTGTTCTTTTTTTCGTTTCTTCATTTTTGTGTTTTTTATTAAACTATTACGTATGTTAAACCATTTGCTTAAGTTATACTACACCATTCAATGTTCTGAAACTCGCAATTTTGCCTTGGAATTTATATTTTCTTCCTATCCATTTTGATTTGATAAATACTCAGTAAATTCCAGGTATCAATGAAACAAATAATATTGACCATCGCTTCTAAGCATATTTTTATTGAAGCCAATCACGACACAGAAATAGAACCTCATTAAATATTATACAACACTAAGCATAAAACAAACATTTTTAAATGTAATTGCAATTTTTTTAAAGTAACATAACTTTGCCTTGGACCGTGGTGCACTATTTTTTTTTAAATGGTTATTAAAAAGTTGTCTTATTACACATGTAGAAATAACACTGTATTTAACAAAACATTTTCGATCGTTTGTGCCCCGAACTTTATAAACGTACGACTCGTCGGGGGAAGTTCGGAGATACTGGCTATTTATAAATTGTTACTTATGTACTTTTGCGAATGCATGTAAAACTGAGTCATGGAGACGTTATAGTCAGACTTTATGGGTGACCAGAGGAAAAAAATGAAAAATTCCACAATTTTAGTTTTTAATAATTTTTTATCGTTATTGCCTTATTAATTATGATATATCTGAGTATGTCTAAGGCCAATGCTAAACACTTAGTATTGAGTATTATTCTGGAGCGTGAGTCGTATTGAGCGAGTAGTCTAGCGTTATCCTAGTGACGTCAGTATCTTCTATTCGACACTAACTAAGCGATATCAGGTATGGTTTTTTAGGGTTCCGTACCCAAAGGGTAAAAACGGGACCCTATTACTAAGGCTCCGCTGTCCGTCTGTCCGTCTGTACGTCCGTCTGTACGTCCGTCTGTCTCCAGGCTGTATCTCATGAACCGTGATAGTTGACAGTTGAAATTTCACAGATGATGTATTTCTGTTGCCGCTATAACAACAAATACTAAAAAAACAGATTCAGAATAAATTTAAGGGGGCTCCCATACAACAAACGTATTTTTTTTGCCGTTTTTACGTATATAGATAATGGTACGGAACCCTTCGTGCGCGAGTCTGACTCGCACTTGGCCGGTTTTTAACGATGCAGCCGCCTTTGCTGTAAAGTAATAATAGCTTCCTTAACGTAGCAATATAATTTGCGATATGGCTTAGGCAATGTCGAACATAAATTCAATTTCCATCAAGTGGGCCGTCAGGTCGTTTGTCAGTCAATTGACATAAAAAAACAAAACCAGGAGAGTATTTGGAACACATTTAGGACAGAGCGCGTAGCGCTTGTCGTAATTAGTTTGATAAAATTTAGCTTTAATCGAATGAAGACTCAATCTTTGACTTCGTTTAAATTGATTTGTAATAGCAATTAAACACTCAAAAACTCTTTCATAAAAGCATTGAAGTATTACGTTACACTAGAACAGACATCTCAAACAAATGACAGCGAGCACTTGATGACGGAGCGGGCATGCGCGCCGCGTCCGGCGGTGATCGTTTTCTTATAGGCGTTTGTGCCATTTGGCCTCAACAGGCTTTACAAAAAATCAAATTGAGGCGTCCACTCTAGTATACATACTCAAAGCATGATATTAACTTGTGTTTTTCCAAGATCTCAATCTCGAACACAACGCAATATATCATTATAACGTTCATCGGCTATAAATAACCTATAGACGTAGCGCCATTTTTACAATCTAAACAAATTAATCCAGAACGTCTGGATCAAAGATACTTTACGGCCGATCATGATTTTATCGAACGATTTGTAAATTGGGGCAGATGGACGTACGACTAAAACAGCGGAGTGGAACAACTTACTGACTTTTAAACTCATAAGTTGTTACTGCGCAATTTTTCCGGCCGGATAAATAAAACGAAAAATCCATCGGTAATAAACGAAATCAACGGAGTTATTTAATTTTCATCACACTTGCTCGGAAAGGGTGTTATTATACGCAAGCGTATAGAGCAACTATAGCCGATTTAACTTCTCTATGGGCCCCGCCGTCAGCGGGAGTTATTAACCAGACAAAATCCATAACTCCCTAGGGAGTTATGGATTTTGTATGGTTTCGAACTCCCGCGGGCAGTTAAGTGCGCCAGGTCGGCGGAGCTGCTCGGGAGCCGCAGCTGGCGGGGCGCGCGACCGCAAGCCGGCGGAGCTGCCCCGCGCTGATCGCAACGTACGCTCAGTTTATTAACACCCACCTGATGGTAATTCACGATGTAAAATGGAAATAAAATTAATATATATACTTTTTTTTGTCTAATTTTTATTTCATTTCCTCGCAAATGTGATGAAAAACATTGTGTGTATCACGGGCAGTAAGGGGATAACAAACTCGAGTCATAAAAGCCCTCGCCTATCGGCGTCGGGCTTCTAACAGACTCTCGTTAGTTATCCCCTTCTTACGGCCCTAGATGCACAATGCACTATAAGACTTAGTTTATTTTTATTTCAACATAGAATTTCACGTAACAACGCCGTGCACGTTCGAATATTCCTAATTGATGTAATAAAGCGCGTACGAATGAACCTCAAGGCCTTAAAACACTAGTGCGGTTTTCATTAAACGAGCTTTAGCGAGTTTCATAATAAGATCGCACGTGTGTTTTAAGGCCAAATTATGCAGAGTTGCATACATAACTTTATCTACACACACATTATAAAAACTTACTCCATGATGTGTTCAGAAACAATATTTTCTGGCAACAAGTTATTTGTTGCAATCGTGGCTGCATATTTCCGATATCCGGCGCATTTTCACATTACACAGTCACTCCGTGAAGACTACTGTTCATATTTTCAACTAAGATGTAAATTACAAACAACTTTTTACAATTCTACTTTCGTTCAGCAAAAAACCATCATGAAAGCAGTAATGGCGGCAATTCGATCCTCCGTCAAGACCATTTTTTTTAAATCATAGACAAACGAATGAAGTCTCTATTCTCATGTCACTCGAGATCAAATGTTGTGCAGTTTATATTAAAAAAACATACTGAATTGACGTTTCGTATCAATAACTGTTTTAATATATATGGATACTAGAATAGAGACCCACTTGAGTTTTGACAGCTGTTCCAAATTTAATCTCATTTCTATACTAAAATCGATACGGGAATAACATTGCAGCACTGGTTTTTCCTAATTGGTTGTCAAAATGGTGGTCATTTCCTACGGTTTTTGATTACACTATGGAGGTTTTATGATATGGGTGTAGATAAAAGGCCTTTCAGCGCACTTACAATTCGTAATAAGCTACAGCTTGCTCGCCGCGCGGAGACCGCGCAAGGTAACACAACTTTAGAGATAAGTCGTGCGCGACCGGATATCCGGCAACCACATATCCGGGTATCCGGCCACGCCGAAAATCTGGTATCCGGAATCCGGCCAAACCAGTACCCGTTGCATCTCCAGTTGATAAGCATGTTTGGGTGAAATCTTGTGACACAAAGATAAATTAAACCCGTTTATCTCTATGACTATCTCTTTCGTCGGCACTAGTGTGAGAGAGACGCACTTAGAGATAAGACGGTCTATGTCATTCATGTTAGGGCCGCTGGTATGAAATTTGGTACACATAATGTACACCCGAGAGTAATATACAAATTTAGAAAAACTTATCCTTTGTGATCGGCTTAAATGCATGTCTATCTGAAGCCACTTCAAGCAAAGTCCCTTGAGAACTATGTCACCTGGCTATCAGCCAATTTATTACTGAAAGTTATCCTTGTACATAATACGATAAACTACGAAAATTTAATTTGATAAACCCACTATTAAATTTTATGATGTGTTTATGTTACTCGGTGGAATTTATGGATTGCAGGAAATTTAGTTTTTATAGTCATGACTCTGCCAAGAAACAGACAGTTCCGGTGGATGGAATTAGTGTTGAAAGATCGTAAGGGTACTAGGAGAATTTACTAAGGACCACACTTTAAATCCTTGAATAACGACCCCGTTTTTATCGTCATAGCGATATTGCTATATGTACCTATAAATAAGGAGATTGTGTGTGAAAATGTTTTGTATGAAAACACTAATACTTACTCTTAATCATTATTTCAGAATTTATTTACTGAATCAAGAAAATAAAAACCTATTTACCTAGATAATGTTCAGGTTGATAAATAACGTACTCCTCTGCTGCACTAGGAGTGAAGAAATAGCATAGAATGCGTGCAGATGCTTATCATCCCGGCATGTCGTAAAAGTCGACTAAGGGACGGGTCCTCTCCAACATGGTGGACTATCTGTGTGGGCGATGGGCTGATCACCTGTCACCATACGGTTCATCATATCATCTTAGGACTAATTAATCGAACGTGGCCACAAGTAGTCTTGTAGCTCTGCCCACCCCATTAAGGATTTCGGGCGTGATGCTATGTATGTATGTATGTATGATAACATGTCAAAAAATTATCAATATCGGATAAGTGGGCTAGAAATGTTTTATACTATAAACCTACTTATTCTTCTTATAGTAATAGATAGTAATTTAATCGACAGGTCTCATGGATACACTTATAGTGGATTCAATTCGAATATCTGTTCCCTAAACTTAAAATTACTTAAAATAAGAAACGAATACAGGATCGAGTTTGACGTTTCTTATCTTAAGTTTAAGGAATTTAAAATTTACGACAGTGTTTCGAATCCGTATACAAAATCACTGAGGGAGACGTTATAAGTTCATTAACGAAATTAAATTAGTATTGGTAGATGTAAAGTAACAGAAAAGTAAACTGAAATGGAGTCAGTAGCGATAAAATTTAAAGTTAATAAAACACAAAACACTACATTACAGTATAATGTCCTGTAAAGTTAACGTCGGCCAAGGCCGCTTTATTTTTGGCAAGTGTTTTCCAACCTTGATCACTTACCGTAAGTGGAAATTGGGTTAGTAGCTAGGGAGCTGGGTGCCAAAATTTCTATATGATTTGTTCACTTGGCAGACCTGAATTGTTCGATTAATGACAATGTAAAGAACCACATAAAAATAGTCTTCCACCATGGTAGCGCTGCCTTTTTCAATTGACAGCGTATCAACAATTTAAAAAGAAACGATGTCCTAAATCATTTGTTCGTGTCTGCCTCTTGGACTGATGGTCAGAGTCATCCTCAAAACGATGAACATCGAAGAGGCAGACGTGCAGGGATCTGTTTTATAACGGGACGGGACGAAGTTGCAAAAATGTAAATGAAAAAAGCTATACTAAATCATTGGTTCGTCGTTCTCGTTGCGTCCATTCGATTCATTAGGACTCCCAGAATAGAAAAAAAAAGTTGGCAGACGTCTAGGTCACTGATTTTTTTATGTACGATTTTTTTAAGTTGTAACTCATAAACGCAGGGACATACGACTTTCATTTACTGGACCAAATCGATTTGTATTGACATAAACTTTCATCCCTATTAATATGAAATATGAACAAATCATATACCAAAATGGCACCCAGCTCCCTAACTATAGGCGTTTTAATATAAAGTAAACAGATAAAGAGTGTTCCAATGAAAGGATAAACTGATAAATACTTAATCTGAAATCAATCATGGTTATTTTAAGCCTTCAAGTATGGTTTAGTTTTGTAGCGAAACTACAGAGGCTTCAGCGTTTCCTAAGAAATGTATGAGAATGTAACTCAGATGATAGTCGTTTTTGAATGTGTGATATGGATAAGTATAAGTGTATGCGTGTTTTGTGTCAGTGTTTTAAAAATGTAACACTAAACGCACACAGTATTGTAAAGCAAGTAGGTTACTTTGTAGATTTTTTGTGACTGGCCAAGAGTGATGCCGATTTAAATGTCACCTTTTTTTTAACTAGCATTTTAAATTATTTTATCTACACCCATATCATAAAACCTCCATAGTGTAATTAAAAACCGTAGGAAATGACCAACATTATGACAACCAATTAGGTAAAACCAGTGCTGCAATGTTATTACAGTATCGATTTTAGTATCGAAATGAGATTAAATTTGGAACAGCTGTCAAAACTCAAGTGGGTCTCTATTCTAGTATCCATAGATATTAAACAGTTATTGATACGAAACATCAATTCAGTATGTTTTTTTTAATATAAACCGAACGACATTTGATCTCGAGTGACGTGAGAATAAAGACTTCATTCAATTGTCTATGATTTAAAAAAAAATGGTCTTGACGGAGGATCGAATTGCCGCTATTATGTTGGTTTTTTGCTGAACGAAAGTAGAATTGTAGTTGAATTGAATAGAAAAAGTTGTTTGTAATTTACATTTTAGTTCAAAATATGAATAGTAGTCTTCTCGGAGTGACTGTGTGATGTGAAAATGCGCCGGATATCGGAAATATGCAGCTACGATTGCAACAAATAACTTGTTGCCAGAAAATATTGTTTCTGAACACATCATGGAGGATTTATAATATGTGTGTAGATAAAGTTATGTATGCAACTCTGCATAATTTGGCCTTAAAACACACGTGCGATCTTATTATGAAACTCGCTAAAGCTCGTTTCATGAAAACCGCACTAGTGTTTTAAGGCCTATCATTATGCAACCGTTGTATAAACTACTATAGAAGACCGGCCAAGCTTGTTCAGATAGTCATTCCTTGTTGCGCCGCCGAAGAGGCATCTAGATCATATTAATTGGAATATACTGAAAAAGTCTAATTCAGAGTTTAATTCAAGTATCATCGACCCCGTACTTCACCCTGAGCTACATCAGTATCTACCACAGTATCTACCACTATATTCACAAACGACGATGTATTTTGCGCGGTTCATGCTAAACAGCTGAACTGATTTTGAAGAAATTTGGTATGTAACTATGCTTGGCTCTGGGGAAAGACAAATGCTACCGTTTTTTTTTACCGAAAATCATCTCCTAAAATAATGAAACAGGTGAAAAATGTCGTGCGTTGAAGTGAGAGCCCGTTTACGTCTTGTTATGTATTTGCGCGATTCATGGCTAAACCACTGAACCGATTTTGATAAAATTTAGTATGGAGATAGTTTGAGCCTGAGGACGGCTAGTTTCTTATAAAATAGGAGTAGGAAAAACTGAGTAACATGAAAATTCGCTATATTTTAAAGATACGTTTCCACGCAGACGTACTCGCTAATAAGAATTACATAATAAGGGAAATGTATAGAGTCATGTTTTTGTCACCAAATGTAAAACAATCCAATTTGTTATAAACTTAAGTATAAGGTTTTTTTCTGTAACGCTTGTAAGCGAACGACGTCAACAAATAAACCGTAAACGGTTTTCGCTTGTTGTAAATAAACAGTACGCGGTATTCGCTCGCTGTGAATAAACCGTACGCGGTATTCGCTCGCTTTAAATAAACCGTAAGCGGTTTTCGCTCCCTGTAAATAAACCGTACGCGGTATTCGCACGCTGTAAATAAACCGTAAGCGGTTTTCGCTCGCTGTAAATGGTTTTTTTTGTATGACAGTACTCGAAGGACGCTGCTGCCCATCCTTTGGTTGGTCCGTGGTGCCGGCTAAGAATAGCATCACCCTATTTTGTTTCGACGTGGGTATCGATAAGGCGACTAAATCTTGAAGGATGGGCAGCAGCGAGTACTGTCATGAGATCATGACCAACTGCGGTCGCCAACGCCAAGAGTGGCGACCATGGCAAATCCTTCTATTTTTGTGGGAGGCCTATGTCATGCAGTGGACATTTAACAAAATGATGATGATGATAAGATTCAGTTCAAAAAAGGTGAGTAGGTAATAACATTATTTATGATTGAAAGCCTTGTGTCTAAGTCGATCGCAACAACCATTGTATCAACAAGAGTTTCAAAGATGCGAATCCTCCGCGTGAGTTCTCTGTAACTCTGAAAATTCTTATAATTTGTAATAAGGTTGGGTAGCGCAATTTGTCGTTCAGCGGGCGTTGTAGATGACAACGATACTGAACACGTTATCGAGCGAGAGCCTACGAATCTTGAACAAACTCTAGCTCTAGAAGGAGATAGAGTTGTGGTGAGTCAAGACCAAGTTCAAGAAGATGAATCTCTCGCGAAGGAAAACCCCGATGAGAGAGACATGATTGAAAGTCATGTAGACGCGTGTAGCGAGAATGCTTTTGAGGATGGTGACATGCGCGGTCCCAGGGGGGGGGGGGTCACAGGGGACATGACCCCCCCCCCCAAAATCGTACATCGTAAATAGAAAAATCAAGTCCAAAAATCAAGTTTAATTTACTCGACATATTTTATTATTAGTGACCCCCCCCAAAATTTCAGGCTGCGACCGCGCCTGGTTGGAGAGGATTGTTTTGTTGATGATGGAGAACTTTTGGAAGTAGTTGAGTGAAAGTAATAAGGTTGGGTAGCACTAGTTACTAAGTTACCAGCTGTTATCGGTCATGTCACTTATAAAGACTATACGTGACATGGTGACAGATACGTGTGTGGCCTGTAAAAAAAAGTACATAGAAAACAGTACCGTGACTCACTTATAGACAACTCACAGTCTAAACAGTCCTAGAGGTTTGAAATTTGGAGGAAACATTCCTCGAGTACCCTAGAGGTGCATTAAGGAGAGTTTTTTGAAATTCCTTGTCAAAAGGGGTGAAAAGAGATGATAAAGATTTTATGGAAAATAACGCAGGCCGAAGCTGTGGCGGGTCCACTAGTTTATTTATAAACCTCTCTCTCTCCGATTCCACTACGCTTATAATAATTTGTATGGAACTTGGAATATTCTTAATGTTCTCTTGTGTTCTAGAGAAAGTTATCGAAGAGCATTTTTTAGAAACATTCTGCAACGTGTTGTGGGAATGTTCAGATTCGTTACTCATCGGCCATAAAAATGATAGCCTGCCTAATCGCTTCATGAAATCTAGTCTCGACCTTCTTTTCAATCACTTTATAATAGCTATCTAATGAATTAAAATTTAAAAATAACCGCTTACCTTCTAACTCCTGAATTTACAACAACTTCACATTATTTTTATTCTTTTAATGATGACCACCGTTTAACGGAACGGTGTTTTGCCGGTAACTCCTGCGGAATACTAGTGGACAATATTGGAAATGTATACACGCTAATCGAATTTCACAAAGTGGGATGGCCGGCCGCGGTTTGCTAAGGGTGTTGACCGGTATCGATAAGGGCCAGCCATTTTACATAATTGCGTGCATTATTTTGTGACAAAGGTTTTTTTCAATGCTTCAGGGAAAAGTGAACTTACAGATTTATCGACCGAGCGCGCGAAGGGTCTCCGTTTCAGTTTGGGCAAAAATGCTTTCATATGTCCGGCTGTCCATTTGTTCTCGTCTACAGGTCGCATTTCTCAACCGATTCTCGTGAAATTTTGTGAGCAGGTTGAATAAAATAATTAATAAATTTTTTTTCGGCTCAGTTTTACGACATTTTGCATAATGGTGGAGATATGGGGGTTTTGGATTACAAAGTTATTTGCGGTGTTGGTAAACTGACCAGAAGCTATGTCGATGTATTGGGATATCAGTTTTCCAACGGCAAAGTTAAGTTTGTCGCGAGGTCTGCAACTCACGGACCCACTAGTTTTATTTAAGACGAAAAATATAATGAAGGCTTTAAACATACTATAATAGGCTAGTTTCCTAAAAAATCGAATAAGTCCGTCTTTTACATTATAAAAAAATATTGAACACATATTTTTTCTTTTGTCAATTAAATAAAAATTTACGAAGATATAGTGCGTTGAAGTTCCGCGTGACGTCACGACTTTGTACACTTTTTACCATTAAGTGACGTCATTAGCCCCCACTACCGAACTTGGATGCACGTTATCTTTGTCAATTTTGATTGATTTGATACAGCAAAAAATACGTGTCCAATATTTTTTGATAATCTAACTGACGGACTAATTAGAATTACTTTTTTTTACCCAGGAAACATCCCTATTATGCTCCGCTGCATGCGAGCAGCACAGAATCGGTCGTTCATCATCATTGAGCGTCTTTCGGCTGAAATAATAATTATGATAGGCACAAGGGATTATTTAACTTTTTCGCCGATCGCTAGTCGAATCCCACACTGGTATAAACCGGTTTTATATGCGGCTGACTTCCTGCGTCCCTAGCATGACCACTAGAATAAGAGTATCCATCAGAGCGCGTCTAACCAATATCGAAAGGGGAACAAAAAGTTAGACAAAATAGGCAATCAAAACTAACCAAAAATCTAAGCTGATGTTTTGTAGTGGTAGAGCCAAACAGTAATCCTCACTAGATGATTACTGTTCGAATGGGCCGGCTCGACCAGGGTAGTACCACACTCTCACAGAATATCGGCGTAAAGTAATAGCTTGCTATTGTGTTTCGTACGGTGAGTGACGAGATCCGGAGGCCTATTCCCTCATCCCCATCCCATCCCCATTCCCCATCCTCCCTAGACTGGCAACGCATTGGCAGCACCTCTGGTGTTGCAGATGTCCATGGGCGGCGGTGACCACTTTCCATCAGGTGGGCCGTCCGCTCGTTTGTCAGTCAATTGACATTAAAAAAAAAAAAAAAAATGTGGAGTAACCTTGGATTTTGAAACTGTACCTTTGTTTGTTTTGGTTATAAATTTCCGACAGCAATTGTCTTTGATAAGCCACAGTGCTGATTTCCAGCTGGATAAGTTGCTTATCTAAATACATTAATTCTACATGTACGAACTTATACCAGATTGTCATTAGTCTGCAGATTTATTTTTTATCGACATTTTCCCCTCCTTATGTCGGCAAGTCACGTTAATGTCATTAAAGTAAGTCCACCGTCGCCGATACTTCTAATTTGTACATATATCGCCGTTTTCCTATACACCATGCATTATACAAGAAAACATAAATTAGGAATTAATGCCTATTCATGATTATGTCAATAGGCAGCATGAATATTAAAAAATGTGTTTAAAATAAATTTATAAAATTTGGAAGGTTTTCAATAAAAAAAATGCGATGAAAATTGTTCTAATTACTTCAAGGTCCGCAAGAGATAATAGCAAAAACAAGCCATTTTTTTTTCAATTTGCTTTTATATTTTATTCATTAGAAAAGCATTAGGTTCTCGGAAAATATCCCTGGAAATGTTTTTGGCAATTAATATTTTTGTTTCTTTTTTTTTTAACTTTTTTTATTTTTTATTGCCTAAATATTTTTAATGTTACAAGTAATATTGTGCTTTCTCTGTCACACATTGTTGCATTATAACAAATGTTTCCTGCTTATTATTTTATGACTAGGACAAGTTTATGACAGGATTATATAACTTCCATTTCATTTATTCCATTAACAACTTAAATAATCAAATTATTTAATCTTAAGAATTTAACATGTCACTCATTTAATACAATAATTTAACTAAACATACAACTACACTAACCTAAATAAAGATAACAATTTATAAAGTCAACCACACAATGTCAGAAATAAGAAAAACTAGAATATTAAAACATAATTAAAGTTAACTAACCTAAAAAACCCCATCCTGCATCTTGCCTGGCCCAAAAGTCCCCATTATGCCGGCCGCATTACCGCGCTGGATAGCAATTGACATCTGCTGAACCAGCCACGATCCAGAGCGAGGGTCACAACCCCTCTTCTTTAACCGACGCCCCAACTCCTTGAAAAACCGTTAGGTCTCATTGCCCTATGGTCCTGCCGTTTCAACCGCGATCGGGACGAAATCATACACTGGCTCCAGGGCAGAGTACCTGGAGTGTTTTGACTTAGCGGCACTTTCCGCTGCAGATCCAGCTACCCTCACGGTTTGTCTCAAGTGGGACGCAGCAAATGTGCTCACACATGTTGCATCCCACAAAAGACTCCGTCCCCTCCGCCATGGAACCATTATTTATTTTATTTCTTATCCCTTTAATGAAATACTAGCTGTGCCTGCGGCCCTAACATAAAGACACAAAGATAAATTGAACCCGTTTATCTCTATGACTAGGTATCTCTTTCGTCGGCACTAGTGTGAGAGAGACCCACTTAGAGATAAGACGGTCTATCTTATCTTTGTGTCATTCAGGGCCGCTGACATGCGTTGCAATGATCTTTTGTTTGGGTCATACAATTTCCCGAGCGCGCGCACAACACCTCACCAAAGTTTCATCGTCGGTTGAATGGTATAGAAACGCATAAGTAGGAAACGAACAAACAACCATTTATATACGGTAAAAATGCATAATTTCAAGGGTTTATGGATGTTCTGTATGTCTGTCTGTCAAGATCCTTTTTTCTCAGGAACGCGTGTAGGTATCAAGTTGAAATTAATATTGAATATCCCTAATCATCGAATATCGATGTCCCTTGGAGCTGTGAAAAAATCAAACTTCTAAGTCAACGCAATCAAAACGGTCGTTTAGGGTGCCTTTCCATTAAAGCGGAGCATTTATGTCATTTAAATATTTGGCGCAATTTGATTGGTTAGCTTGACACATCTCCGCCCCGCTCTGCTTCAGTGGAAAGGCACCCTGATGCCGCATATTTGTCAATCGCAAGGAATCAAAACCTATAGGGTACTGCCCGTTGACCTAGAGTCATGAAATTTGGCAAGAAGCAAGGTCTTAAGGCACATGTAAAGGAAAATATCCGAAAACCGTAAATTTGTAGTAATGTCACCAAAAAAATGTTTTTAGTGACTACAAACTTATTTGTCGTTGTAGATAAACCGTCGACCTATGTCGATGTATGGGGAAAACAATTGTTCAACGGTAAAGTTAAGTTTGTCCCTCAATCGAGTTTATCTTTTCGTTAGTTTATGGCATTCTTTGGCTATGTACAATCGACCTTGAGTTACGGCATTATTTTTTGGGGAAACTCTACTGATTGGATTAAGGCATTTAAAATGCAGAAACGCTGTGTCAGAGCACTTTCTGGAGCTACTCAAAAACAATCATGTAAACCACTTTTTACCAAATTTAAAATACCTATTGCCACTTCCTTTTTTATATATAAAAGAAG
This sequence comes from Tortricodes alternella, assembly GCA_947859335.1. Lineage (NCBI taxonomy): Eukaryota > Metazoa > Arthropoda > Insecta > Lepidoptera > Tortricidae > Tortricodes > Tortricodes alternella. The sequence goes on from OX401986.1 coordinate 3,702,905, forward strand.
TGGCGATGTTCGTAAAAAAGCATTTGAGTATTTTTCAACGAGTGGGTAAATACAAACGCAACTTACGAAATGATGATTTACTTATACATACTTACCAGTCGCATTCCATTTTTTATAAAAATAGTGTTTATGTTATGGCAATTAAGATATATAATAATATTCCTGATAATTTTAGGAACCTTGACGAAGTAAAATTCAAAAAAAGTTTAAATGAGTGGCTGTTAAGCAAAATGTTTTATTCTACCCTTGACTTCCTGGATAATAAGGCAAAACTATAGAAATTGTAATAAGCTTAGAATATTGTTGTTATTTTTTTTTAATTTTATTGTTTAATGAATCAATTATTTCTTACTTTCCATTGTATAAATACGTCAAATTATTTTATTACCTAATGCACTCAGTAATATAGTTAAGACGGTGGAGTTGCACTTTATTATTAATAATATTGTACACCATTGCAATATGGTAGACTATGGACAAGGACATTCAAAATTATGTGATCTTATTTTAAGTACCTGTGGTCTTGCAATAAAACATTTGAATTTGAATTTGAATTTTGAATTTAGAGCATGGACCAATAATATGCAAGGAAATAATCCATCTAGTCTGCTCCCGACAGGACGGCAAGTCAAAAATACGTCGTCTCGCTTACTCCTGCACAATGGCATATGCATGTTTAGTTCACGCACAAGAGCAGTCCGTTTCCTTCCCTATTGCTATCTTACTTAGACAGAGCCAGTGTGGAGACGTTCGGTCGGCTGCTCGCTCCGCGTATTGTATTAAATGTACTAAGAGCAAAAACGGTATAGAATAGTTCGTTCTAGTATAGTGCCGGGAATTAGTTATTTTAGTTCATTAGAACATGTACTACACAAGCCTACTGATTGACACAGGCCTCCCGCAAAAATGGGGGATTTGCCATAGTCGCCACGCTTGGCAGGTGGGTTGGCGACCGCACTTGGTCGTGATTAAGAGTTGCAACGGATATCTGGTTATTATCTAGTATCCGGCCTATCCGGTCATGATTTTACTATCCGGCCAGTACTGGATGTGTGGCCCATTTTATCTTGACAACCTATCCTGATATTAGCGTTTAACCCTTTCAACGCCAGCCCCCTTATCACACTAGTTTTTATCGCGCGCAATCGTCCCTATCGCACGCGCATATTAGTTAAAAAGTGACAGATGCTTTACGTGCGCGATAAAAGCTAGTGTGCTAGGCACTCAGAGGGCGTTATTGAGGTATATACTTTGCTAAGAAATTAAATTTTGTGCCTGAAAACGCTTTTTATGAAGTACTAAGTATACTTTTTAGGGATCACTTACGTTTTGCGACGACTTATCAAAACAATAATTATAAAATGTATGCTACCATAAACATGTGGCTGACAGGGTATAACGCCTTTGCTACTAACAATAAGGGAAACAGAAACCATACCATAGCCTAGCGTCATTGTTTGAAGTTTGACGTGACGTTGACGTTTGTATTTTAAATTTTGCTTTTCATCGTACGCTTAGCGTTAATTACTGTGAATATTGTTGTTACTTAGTATATTTTCCAACCAATATCTAAAATGGTAAGCTATTTTAAATGTTCTCGAAAGAATATATTATTTTATTTATTGTATACCGAACGATGTATAAAGATAAAACTTGCATAGTCACCGGGACGGGATACTGCTCAATCTTACTAAAAGTTTAAAACCTTGGCACTTTCACATCTTATAGGCATTTATTTTCTTCAATCTCTATTAAATATAAGCTGTTCATTCTTACTAAACTTATTTCGGTTCTTTCAAATTAATTGAAAAGCTTAACCTCAAAAATGTTATGCTTGTAATAAAATCGGGCTCTAGTAGCTGTTGAATAACCAGTACTTTTTGAATGGTTAAAACTGTTATTTTTTAACATGCAATGTGCAGTAAGTATTGTAACAAGATTTACCAGTACTGTATAGAAATGACAATTTTTGTTGAAGTAGGATTAATCTCTTTTTTATTATCAATATTAACAGTTCAGAAACCAGTATGACAGCGATGTCACAGTATGGAGTCCTCAAGGTCGTCTCCACCAGGTGGAATATGCTATGGAGGCTGTGAAACTCGGCTCAGCTACAGTTGGATTGAAGAACAAAGAATTTGCTGTATTAATAGCCCTGAAGAGAGCAGTCAGTGAGCTGTCTGCGTATCAGAAGAAAATTATTCATATTGATGAGCACATTGGGATCTCTATCTCAGGATTGACTGCTGATGCTAGGATGTTAAGGTTAGTTTTTGTATTTATACCTAATTACAATCTTACTCTAAACCCTCTTAAAGTTCCCATTTATAACATTCTTATTCACAATTCCAGCCGTTTCATGCGCACAGAGTGCCTGAACCATCGCTACTCTCATGATGCTCCAATGCCTGTTGGCCGGCTCATTGCCATGGTCGGCAACAAGATGCAGATATGCACACAGCGGTATGATAAGCGGCCGCTTGGTGTCGGTCTGCTGGTTGGTGGCTATGATGTGAGTTACTTTTTGTTTATAAATATTGCAGAATCACAAAAAAGTCTTAATTTTTACTAACTTAACAATTGTGAAAAGCCAGTACACCAGTTTTTGTCTAATATCGCATAACTTTGATTTGTTTTCCCTATCATAAAGCAATTATCCATTTTTATTTTCTTCTTATAACAAGGGTTCTCGTTTTTGCGAATTAATAATCGCATTCTTATTCATACATTCTAGGACCAAGGCCCGCACATCTTCCAAACGTGCCCATCGGCAAACTTCTTTGATTGCCGGGCCATGGCCATTGGGGCACGTTCACAGTCAGCCCGTACCTACCTGGAGAAGCATCTCAATACGTTCCAGGATTGTGACTTGCACGAACTGGTGGCTCATGGTCTAAGAGCCCTGAGGGACACACTGCCGAATGAAGTGGACCTTAACACCAAGGTAAATGTCATCGATGTCATAATTAACAGGGGTAACCTGTGTCTTGTGTCGTATTTTATTTATATATTTATTGGGTAGGTTAGGTCACACAAATTTTGAGTATGAAATATAGTTTCCAAATATGGGCATTATCTGAAAAACAGGAAGGCTTTGCAAATTTACCAGCATAAAATGGACAGGGCGTTGTTGGCGATGGATACGTCCAGGAGGACATCATGATAATAGGGGAGATGCATTTTTTTTTCATCTTGTATTGGAAAGTGCTGAGTACCTGAGTGCTGTAATCGATCTGTGTACGCAAAACATTAATATGTTGTTTATTTTATGAGTTATTTAGCTTTGAGAAGTCATTACTCGCAAAAACATTCCATACAAAATGGACGACAACTATGACGTCACAGCTGTAGTTAGACTGTACAGAATGTATGGCGTTTAAACGAAATCTGCAGTTATTTCCGAAAATACCGTTTTTAGACCAACATCGTAGAAATAAAACATGACATATATTTGATGAGGATGTCCAAAAAAATAAAATGACACCTAAAAAACAATATATTTTTCACTCATTTTGACCCTTAATCAAATAAAAATGAATAGTCAAAATGATCTGCTTCTTTCTGTAATAGATCATATCATATATAATATATCATTTAAACCAAATTTGGATTTTCATGCGTCTTCCCCATTAAAACATGGGATAACCATAATGTTCAATTTACAGAATGTCTCCATAGCCATAGTGGGCCCGAAGTCCCCTCTTCGCATCAGCGAGGAGGCTGAGCTGTCGCAGTTCCTGGCGCTGGTGGAGGGCGAGGAGCGGCGCGGCGGCGGCGCCAGCGCCACGGGGGACGCGGGCGCGCCGGGCCCGGCCGACGACGCGCCCGCGCCCGACCCGATACCAGCGGTATGTCACATTCATTCATTGCTACCATATACAGGGCGTCCCACGAGAAAAATGCAGAGGAGTAAATATTTTAGACGGCATTTTGCTTTATGGTGACATTATTTTATTTAAAGTAAGCAATACTGCACTGAAACATTTTAAACTAGTGGCTCCGTGAGCTGTACACCTCGCGACAAACTTAACTTTCCGTTGGAAAACTGATATCCCCATACATCGACATAGGTCGGATCAGTTTACCAATACCGCAAATAAGTTTGTAATTGCAAAAACACCCATACCTCCGCCATTTCGAAAAATTTCGAAAAACTGAATTGCCAAAAAAAATCTATATAATTATCGAATCTGCTCACAAAATTTCACGAGAATCGGTTGAGAACTGCGACGTGTAAACGAGAACAAATGGACAGACGCCGGACAGCCGACGGATATCCGCTGGACATACGAAAGCATTTTTGCCCAAGCTGGAGAAATGGAGACGCTTCATTCGCTTCGCTTGCTCGGTCGAAAAGATGCTTGCCTCATCTGGGAATTGAATCAACCAAGTTTGAAAACACAAACATTCTGTATTTTTATAATGCCGATCGAGAGACTAAATTATAAAGATTAATAATAACAATAATAATCAGGGGAAAATCGTTACGCAAATCGATCTAGTCCCAAAGTAAGCTCTAAAGACTTGTGTTATGGGTACTAGACGACGATATACATACTTCTATAGAGAAATGAATTCTTAAATACATAGGAAACATCCAAGACTCAGGAACAAACATTCGTGCTCATCACACAAATATTTTCCCTTACCAGGGATCGAACCCGGGACGCTAGCTTCGGAGGCAGGGTCACTCCCAATTAGGCTAACCGCGTCGTCAAAATTACAAACAGGATTAATTCGAAAACACTAGGAAACCTTTATTGTATTTGAAATTTATAATAATAATAAATACTTTCATACAAAAAGAAAATATATTTTAACGTTGCTAAATGTTAACCGATTTTGATCTTATAAAATATAGTGATAATAACCAATATGCTGCTCGCAATCAAAGTTCTTTTTTTACTCTTTTTAACCGACTTCATGGTGTAATTAATTTTGGTCACAAAACAAGTTTACCTTAACTATATATATATATATAGTTAAGGTAAACTTGTTTTGTGAAGAAGAAGCTGACTGACTGACTGATCCGGTGACATATCAACGCACAGCCAAAAGTACTGGGGCTAGAAGTCTGAAATTTGGTACAGGTATTCTTTAGGTAATGTAGGCGCCCGCTAGGAAGGGATTTTACGAAAATTACTTACTTTAGGGATTGCCCTAAAGGGGTGAAAAAGGAGTTAACAAGTTGAAAAATGAGAACTGCACTGCGATGGCATTTTGAAGAAATCAACCCCTGTGGGGGTAAAAATTTAGTATATCAAAAGAGATATTAATGTTAATATATACTTTATAATCTAAATATGACATTTCAGGTTGCCATGGACACGGAGTAAGCTCCGAGAGACTGCTGCCGACAGACATAATTGAACCCACGAGTGAAGTCCTCAAGATATATATAGGACGTATGTACGTGTGTTCGTCTGTAGCAGCCCTTCCCTTTCCACCTTCGGTTTGTTTGGGAACCAAAGGCATGCCTTGGCCAGTGTTTGGGGCAGTATGTTGATGATTGAAGTCATATATCTTCCTTAATCTGGTTTATTTTCTGTTATAAATCATACACTAGCGTCAGTGTATTGGACTAGTGGTATGACTGTAATTGGGTTCACGGAAAAACCGTAGATAATTATGATACTTTCAGTAATGCTTAAGAATCATTTTTGTTCTAATCATCTTTTTAGCTCTGTCTAATCAGTTGCGATCAGGGCTTGGAACCGCTACCCAAAAATAAGTATTAACCGGGAAATACCGGTACTTGCCTTGCCGTTCCTTAAGTACCGGAAAAAACGGGAACCGGTTCTTGTACCTAAAAATACCGGTATTGCTGCTAAGTACAAAAATCGAAATGGAACCGGTTTCCAATAGGTATCGCGCACGTGACCGACGTTGCTACTTAAAACTGTTTGCTCGCTCGCTGCTGCGCTGCATCACAGTCGCCGGACGCGCGGTGCTTGCGAATTATAAACAAAATTATTTTACCGGTATTTACCTCTATTAGAACCGGTACAGTACCGGTTATTTCAGGAAAGTATCGATATGAGAGAGCCGGTACCAAGATTGGTACCGGTACCATACTAAATTTAAAGAAACCGGTTCCCGCCAATACCGGTAATTCAAGACCTTATTGCAATAGATCTGCCACTGTCTAACAAATAAGAATAAAAATAAATCCAATGTTAAAATACAACATTGATGTTAATTTTTATACACTTGTAAATTTATTAAATTATCAGTCAGAGCTTGCTTTTCCAAGCACTGGCCAAGGCAGAGAAAAGTTAAAAGTTATTTTGCATTTGTAATATCTATCGTCTATAAAATAAATTGCTTGTATCTAAATTTTGTAATTTTTGTTTTCCTTGTAAAATGTGCATATTATTATGTACGTTTTCTCTCCGGGAAACGGGACAAAAATATTTTCACAGCCAAACCATTTGTAGCGTCCTATAAGCACTAGGGCCTTAAAAAAGACACTTTAAACACATTCAGTATCCAGAACCCGACTATCGGGTTCTATATTACTTCGCTGGCACGTCGGACAACCCGCTAGTCGGGTTCCTGGTATAATAATTTTATATCGAGGGAATTCTGCGGAACTCGATTTGCTGGCAGTGAAACTGTCAATCAACTAGGGTGATCAGACTCGCATAGGTATGCATTTATTTAAATTTATCATAGATGACTGTGGCGCCCGTGACACTGTTTACGTTGTCATTCTATCATACACTTACGTTGAAATTGGGCGCTCGTACCCAAAATACCACAATTCCTACATACCGGTTTCCTTATCATCCATAAAGTAAGTCACATGTTAAGGGGGGGAGGGGGTCGACGAAGTGTGACATTCTGTGACAAAGGGTGGGCGGGGGTTCTAAGTTTCGTGACGTCACATTTCAAAATCTAATACGTCTAAGTGTCAAAATGCCAAATTTGAACTATTAACGAAAACTTAAAAATATTTCCTACTGTATCCGTATAGGCATAAAGTTTAAATTGTTTTGTTGGCGAGTTCACACTCTCTACTAGTGTCACGGTCGCGTTTTTACAAATGTTTGATTGGATGTTGATTACATTAAAACCAATTTAAATGGAAATAAAAGTAATTTTGGAACTGCTGCTGTTTAAATTTAATAATTTCTACATGCTAAAATTGGAAAATATGTGACATCACTCACACTAAGGAGGGGGGGTCTCATAAATGTGAGCAATCGTGACAAGGCCGGACGAGGGGGCCAAAAATCACAAAATGAGTGTGACGTACTTTATGGATGACTCCTAATACCACACTCCCAAAACAGCAGATTGAGTAATAAAATTAAAATAACATCCGATATTCTTTAACAGAATTGGTATTTTGGGAGTGTGGTATTATGAGGAAACCGGTATTTTGGAATTCTGGTATTTCGGGAACGAGCGAAATTGGGGGAGGCAATTGGAAACACGACCCTTACTATTATTATATAATCGTTGTATATTTTTCTGTACATAATGTAAACATATTTAACAGTAAATAAAAAAAATTGAATCATTAACATACTTGGTTAGATCTTAACCCAAAACTTATCAGCGGTGTCATTCTCTGACGTGCGCGGCTGATCAGCGGATAAACGAAACTGAATTTAGACTAAGGGTGAAGTCATTCGGTCTAAATTTCCTCGCTGACCAGCCGATGCCCACGGAGTGATTGTAAAGTGAGTGTCTGAGGGGTTTGTAAAGTAGAGTACTATATTTAGAGAAAGCGTGGCCCGGACGCCGAGGGACGGCTGTAGCCGACATCATTTATGGGAAACTGCTTGCCGTGGCGTCAGGGCCACAGCCGACTGTGGCGTTCAAGACAAGATCATAATTTATGATGTGAAGAGCGTTTTTTGAATGATAGAATTGTCTATTTGTAAGTTTTTTTTTTAGACAGCTTTATTATTGCCATAGACACGTATTATGTTTAGTTTATCTGTGCAGGAGATCCAGCTCTGAGGTTTTTAAAAATGTCTCATAAACCGGAAATTACATTGGTCCCTCAAGTATAAAAATTTTAGCCCAGGCTGAATTTTAAATTTTAATTTTCACAAACCCACTCAAAGAAGACTTTTAATTTGACTAGGCCTAATGGTGCACATCTATCAAACATTGTATAGAATGTTTGAGCATTTGAGCATACTATCTTTGTATGCATGTATTTAATATCGGTAGATAAGCACCCTAACTTACAGCTTATTTACACTTGGTGGTTTTTGTCATATATTTTTGGTATTGGACTCGAATAATAAAAATGTATGCAGTTAAGTAACATTCTTAGGTTCAAACACAGGTTTAAGCACCAGTTATTGTCTTAAATCTAGGTTATTTATTAAAACGATTGGTTTAAAAGTAGGTATACAATGTTATTATAAATCTAAGATTGCGTAATAATAGCAAAGCCATTGGTTCTGCTATTTTTGTTCAAAGGTACCTTATAGCTTTAGCTAGCGTGAGTTAGTCCAATTGTAAGCCAATCAGGACCCTTCAATAATGTCCAATCAGGAGTGCGGACGATACCGACATCTAGCGATGTTTAGCCATCAATAGTAGTCTGTCGTATTGCCTTTATTGATAATTCTAATAAGTCTTCTCACATTTTATAATTATAATTGCGTGCTCTTTATTTCTCATTTTATTGGCACGCATGACTACAAATACTTTGCAGCTATCAGTTTACAGATAGTCCACATGCGATCCTAACTTTATAGCTTCTTATCATAACATAGTCCCCAAACCGCAGAGGAATTTGCTGGTAATTTCAACCATCTTTGGGACGAACACCATCCGAAACCTAATGTCATACGAGGGTATCTAACGTGTAACTTGCTCCTCCGTAATCGACAGTGGTACCTTGCTCCAGAACAGGTACATAACTGTCTTGCAGCAGAATAGGTTGTCGACTCGACGCCTCATTCAGCTGCCTCTCTAAAATCGTGTTCTGTAACTCCTCTTCTTCTAGTTCCAAAGTCAATTCGTCCAACAGCTTCATTCTCATTTCTACTTCTCTCTCAGCTTTTGTCAACTCTAAAGTATTGTCTTGCATCTCTTTCGCCGTTCTTGCTAGCTCCTCCTCAATTTTGTCGATCAGCATCGTAACTTGGGTTGCGTTCTCGCAACTGTTAGCTTTGTTTTCATCTGTATACCTTTTCACTTTTGATGTTAGTCGTACTACTAATTCTTCTTCGCGGTGTAATCTTTTGTTTATAATAGCTAGCTTTTCCAACAGTTCGATTTCTTCTCGTATCCTGGTTAATTCATCAGCGGATGCATCAGAGTCTGTGTCGTTTTGTGTTTGTGTTAGTCTTTCGGAGTTTACTTGGCAGATATTTGTGAGTTCTTTCGTGAAGTAGTGTTCTCTCATTAGATGTCGTTCTCTTCTAGATTTGTGTTTGGTGTGTCTTCGGGGAGGTGTTCCACTGCCGACGCCGACGCCGCTGTCACTGTTGGCTGCTTGGCTGTCGTTTACTTCTGTGTTACGGCCCAGGTCTCGAAGGTACGATTCCAGAAGGTAGTTGGTCCCGTGTTTTTCCATGCGGTTCTTGTGTGTTTGGTCTTCAAGTTGGTCTATGAGTTTTTCTTGTTCCCTGAAAAGGTAAAGCAATTCCGTTAGTACAGTGACTTTAGTCAGGAACTGAAGGTACCATCTTCTCGTAATTATTCAAGTTCTTAGATTCCAATCAATATTCTGTGCCTTTAATTTGGATATCTTCCATTAAAATGCTTTCAAAAAGACACTTGCAAGCGAGACTTTTATTATCTCTACAGTTTAATTGTGACTATTGTTTCAGTATGACAGAAGTCTTTAATTTGGACAAAGTTCTGGTCCTATCACCAAATGGACAAAGAAAAATAAATACACAATGCATCTGATTTTTACCTAAGTTTATCGAGCTGCTGATGTATGGTCTTGCTCTGGTGCTGTATGACGGTGACCAGCCTGGCCGCGGGGTCTTCGCTCTTGGCCCTCGCTGGTGGAGAGGCTCGACCGCGCCGGCGCCGGCGCCCGCTGCGGCTGCCGTCGCTGTCGCGACCGGAGTCGTCCTCGCCGCTCGACACTCGGCGGAGGGACAGGCGGACCTGAGGGTTATTTCAGTTATTGTCAGGTCTAAAGAGCCTATTATTGTATACTTCACAGCGCTGCTCGGCGACATAGTTGATGCTGAAATATATACTCTCAATAGGCATGGAACAGAATAAAGTTACCAGCATTCTAAGTTTTATCGATGCGCTTTAGCATATATATTAAGGCCGAGGTACGTCGCACGACTCGCACAATAACTCCATCATAAAATGTCCTCAAATTGAAAGCAACCTCTTGCAAAGACGGCATGCCAAGTAAAAATGGATAATAGGCAACCTTAGGAGCCCGGGGGTAGATTTGAACACCTAATGGGGAGTTGTAAGGGAGTGCCTAATAGTGCAACAAATGTCCCCAATCAATCATCATCATCATCATCATCATCATCACCTCGTGCCGCGCGTCGCCCCAGGCCGCCAACACGAGCAGCACGGGCGCCTCGGGTGGGAGTGGACGCTCCACGCCGCGCCATCGCTCTGCTAGCACCCACTCCGTACGTTCGGTAAGTCCGCCAGCTGCGAGAAAACAATACGATACTGAATTTGAAAGTATAGTTGGAAAAGCTGGTAGTAACTTGTCTGCTTTAACTAGAATTCATGGAATGAAATCCAAATCATTTATTCATCAAATTGGCCACCTGTGGGCTAAAGAGCCCACAGGTGGCAAGTAAAAGTACTTGTCACATAAATAAATTAAAATGGGTTGAATCTACCAGCGCTTCGGACAAGACCATCATTACTGCAAAGAAACGCCGCAAGAAACTCAGCGGAAAGTTATCTTTTCAAGTCAAAACATTGATTTTACATCACATATAAAACCCAAAAAATAGGTAGATAACATAGATTATTTTTAAGGAAAGTTAAATTATGTAACTGGGTAAATTAAATACATCATAAATCAACAGTTATTTAATTTAAACGCTCGAAATAACAGATTCCCGAAATACCTACCTACTAGTTTCCCAATAGGTTTCCTGATAATACTAGTTTCCCAAAACATCTGATTGAATATAAAATGTAGGATAATTTGCCTGATTCTTTAACAGATCTGGTATTTTGGGAGTGTGGTATTATCAGGAACACCAGATTTCCAATACACCAGGCCCCCAATTCTCGGTGCGAGAATAATGTCGATTACGAGATTAAACGTCAGATTCATACAGTTGTGTCAAACGACTGTATTCACTGACGTTTAATCTCGATAGTGAGATTATCTCGAATCGTGCGAGAATTGGGGTCCTGGTATTGGAAATCAGGTATTTCAGGTATCTGGTAAATCAGCTACCTGGTATTTTGAGAACGAGCGAATTTAAATTATGTATGATGAACTCAAGATTGAAGTTTATGTCTATTTTTGAATCTACTGATAATATGAAGAAGGTAGTTGAGGACCTCTCCCAGAGAGAAACTGAGGATACACCGTCCAAACCCTCGACGAGCAAGAAGCCCTCAAGTAACGTGAGTAGGAAGATCACTGCATCTACACCGACGTATGCTATGGCGACGAGCGTGACGTCAGAGCACACCCGACAAGCTGCAGCGCACTTAGTGAAACAGCTGACCGACAAACCAGTGATGGCCACCACAAGCCAGAAGAGGACAGCTGCACCAATGAGCGCAACATCGGGGAATGCCGCTACAACTGCACCGAAGTCAGCGTGTACGAATACTGCCATTGGGCCAATAAATCCGCTAGAAGCGGAAACTACCGAGTGCCCGGAAGGGGAAACAGATTACCCCGAAAATAACATCCAACAAAAATATAAATGGAACGTAGTTCATAATAAGAGGCGGAAGTCTAAACTTCCTGTGGTCGTCGGCGCAGGGAACGAGGACAAGGAGCTTCAAACGGTCGAACGCTTGAAGTATATCCAAGCATGGTCGTTTAAGCCGGACACAACCACGGAACAAATCCGTAAGTTTATTAATAGAGTGGAGAAATCCAATGACTATATAGTTCAGAAGCGCGACATAAAGACTAATAGGCACGCAGCATTCATTATTGGTATGCCAGAAACTCTGCACGCTAAACTGACATCGCCGACTGTGTGGCCACCGGGCGTACGCTTATCGGACTGGTTTCTCGTTCGGCCCCGCGATCAGCGGGGGGCCGCCATCTCCGCTACCGCGCCCGCACTCGCTCCCGGCCCTCAGCGAGCCGGCGACTGCCCCGCCGCGCAGTACTAATATGAATGACACATCACCGCCACGGAAAATTGTTATTTGCCTTCAAAATGTGCAATCACTCAGCAACAAGACCGATAGGTTGGAAGTGCTTTTAAAAACCGATTTAAAATGTGACGTTCTTGCACTCACGGAGCATTGGCTCACTGACGACAAAATAAATTGTATTAATTTAGAAGACTATTCGTTGTTATCTTGTTTTTGTAGAAAACAATCAATTCACGGTGGGTCATGTATTTTTGTAAATAAAAAGATCAAAGCTATAGAAGTCACTGACTTACAAATGTTATCAACGGAATTAATTTGCGAAATATCTGCTATTGAACTAATAGAATCGAATTTGGTAATTATGTGTATGTATAGGACAAATATGACTAGCGCTAACGATTTTATAGCACATCTAGAACGTGTGCTCGAGAAGTGTAGTGAAATCAACAAGGATTTTATTATAGTAGGTGACATGAACATAGACTGTGTAGGCGATGAAACAGTACATCAAAAGAAGTTGTTTGATGTACTTTCGGCTTTTAATTTCAAGTGCGAGGTCGATTTCCCAACCAGAATAACTGATCATTCCGCCACTAGTCTCGATCATGTGTACAGTAACTGCCAGATTGGAGTAACCGTGATGAGCATCTCTCCTGTGACCACAAACATAGGTGACCATCTCGCGGTCCGCAACGAGGCGTCGTGCCGCCGCCGCGCACCGCGCGCGCCCTCGCGACTCGCGCGCTCGTTAACGCAGGCGAACCGTTCACGCTTCGTTGATGCTGTGTACAGCGTCAACTGGGAGGAAGTGTGGAGCCGTAGCGGCCGCACTGCTGCGCAGATGGCGAAATCAATAATACAAGTCATTTGCAATAAATATGATATTTGTTTCCCATTCAAAAAGTGTAATAATTGTAATAATAATTCATGGCTATCGGATGACATTTTAAATACTAAATTGTTTTTATTTGATATGATTAAATTAGGTAACATATTTCCAAATAATGAAATAATAAAGAACATAATTGATGGTACAAATAAAAAATATGTAGATTTAATTAGGCGCAGTAAACTCAACCACAATATTAGTATCATGGCAAACAATGCCAACACCTCTAAAGCTATGTGGCAAGTTATAAATAAGGAGAGAGGTCAAATTTCTCGCCCAACGACTGATTTCACGTGCGTTGCTATTGACTGCAGCGGGACTAAATTTGGATCCAAGCAGGAAGTAGTGAACGCTATGAATGAGAGGTTTGCAGGAGCGGCAGCGGCCTGTGGAGCCCCACGCGCTGACTTACAGCGCGTGCGTGACACGCTTAGCACTGCTCGAGCGCCTGCGGGCCGCACGCTTTGTATGCGGCCATTCACTGCTCATGAGGTGTACCAGATAATTACAAACCGCATTCCGCGAAAACCCACTAAGGATTTTTACGATGTGTCAATGGAGATTCTGCACCTCGCTGCTGAACCGCTATCACCGGTGCTGGCAGGTCTGTACAACCAGTGCCTAACGGAAGGGGTCTTCCCTGAACCGTTAAAAATTAGCAAAATATCACCTATTTTTAAGGGGAAAGGCAGCAGAAAAGATATTGATTGCTACAGGCCTGTCTCCATTATACCGGCAGTGGCTAAGGTGCTCGAAAACGGTCTTAGCTCACGCCTGACTGAATATCTCGCATCAACCGACGCTTTATCTGTGCGGCAATACGCTTATCGCGCGGGCCTCTCAACTAACGCGTTAGTGCGGGAAATGGTGTGCAAGGTGATGAATGCTCGGGAACGGAAACTGCAGGTCGCAGTCCTGTGCTGCGACCTGTCCAAGGCCTTCGACGTTGCTGACCATAGTGTTCTCGAGATTAAATTGCGGCACTATGGAATTGACGGCAAAGCTCACGCGCTTATAACCGATATCCTTCGTGACAGATCCCAGGTAGTGTTTGGTGATGGGGGACGGGTTAGATCGGTGCCACTGCAGACGACCATAGGTGTTGCACAAGGATCATCGGTATCAAATATCCTATTCTCTCTGCTGCTTAATGATCTCCCAGACGTGATAACAGCCGGAGAGATATTTATGTACGCTGATGATGTTGCTTGTGTGGTCTGCGCGATAAGCGTAGATAAGTTAGAAACACTTTTAAACGAAGCCGCAAACCAGTTGTCGAGGTACTTTATGAACAATGGGTTAGTGCTTAATCGGAATAAAACCCACTTCCTCCACTTCCATCTTGGAGGAAAGCTTCCGCGAACTCTCTCAGTTATTGTGGATGGTATCAAGATAGAACAGTTACAGACTACCACGTTCCTGGGTTTCGAGTTAGATCGCGGCCTACAGTGGGGATCCCATATTGTTAAGGTGTGCAGTAAGCTGGGCAGCGCCTGCTACGCGCTCCGACGTCTAGCGAGGGTAGTGCCCAGGTGCGTGGTACGCTCGTGCTATTTTGCTACTGTACACTCGATACTGCAATACGGTGCAGAACTGTGGGGGCGTGCCGCGGACTGGGAGCGCATCTTTCGCATGCAAAAAAGAGCTGTCCGCGCGATTGTCCAGGCAAGCCAGGATACTTCTGCAAGGCCACTGTTCAAGTCCCTTCGGATTCTGACACTACCATCCATAGTGATATTACAGGTGGCTACATACGTGCGTAGTCATCTAGACGAATTTGTTAGGGCGGGAGATGTTCACAGGCGTAACCTGCGGAACGCCAGCAGACTCGTAGGCATCCAGCACAGACTCGCCAAGTCCGCGAAACTCACCCACGTGATGGGGCCGACGGTATACAACAAGCTGCCGGCGCAAGTCACGGGTGCGCACTCACTGGCTAGCTTCAAATCCCGCCTCAAACGCTGGCTTATCGAGCACACGTTCTACAGTTATAGCGAGTTTATTGAGTTGTCTTTGTAATCGTGTAGTATTAATTTTATTTATGTGTATTTTAATTAATGTCAAATGTTGATTGATTGTATGTGTATTTTTTACTGTATTTTGAATTGTTTTGTGACCTATAATATGAATTATTACGAATAAATAAATGAAATGAAATGAAATGAAAAATACTCTCAGGGATGCATTCGTACTGAAGCGGAACGGAATAGAGATCTGCCGAAAACTGAAAACGAAAGCTTTCATATTATGGTGTAAGTTTATTTGATTTGCTAGATTGTCTTATCGTCGCTCCACTCCAATTAAGTCGGAACTCATCTTTGAACCTGGAACTGGTGGGCGGCGGAATGTGTAGTTTATTTTCGTAAAAATCGTCAGGATTCTGTTGTCTAGTTACCTTCAGGTGCGTCTTGAAGCGCGCGCACGATGTCAGCGCACGTGGTGTGCGAGCGCACGCCCCGCACCCACAGTTTCTGGCCGCGGGCTATCACTCCTACTTCCTCGTCGCTGTAGTCCGACGACGACGGATCCATGACCGTCACCTGCAAATTAAGTTATTAATGTGTGACTAAGAACTTAGCATCACAAAGACACTCGACGATATATCGAGAAAAAACCTGTTTTGGTCGCAGTCTGAAACAGCTGATCATTGTATCAAGGGGACACATGCACATGTGCACATGTGCACGGGGTACTTAGAGCTCCAGATAGATGGAAAGTGACGGCAAGGAGTTTGCACTGGGTGGTCCACGAGACGCAAGACCACGAGAATTGAAGAGACATCGTGCGTAGTTGCAATCCTCAGCCATGAGGGACCGAGAAAGTAGATCGAAAGGTTTTTATAGTCAATTTATGAGACGACGATGAGCGTCAAAATTAAAATGTCAAGTAACGTAAACTGCTTACGAGCCTAATATTGAGTATCGCATCAAATTAGTCACACAGCCCTTGTAAAAGCGCACAGACCGAACTACAAACTATACATAGCCATATTTGCCCCACAGTAATTAGGTAGGGTGATGACCCATAACGTCGAACACCCCGCCCTAAAGGTGAGTTGCATAGTTTGCACAATTTCGACGCCAACCGCGCCTGGTACGTCTGTGCCTACTTATACGTAGGGGAGTGCACAGCCCCAGGAAATTGTCGGTGTACCCGTACAAGGAATACATTTTGCATAAAATTGTAGGTTCAGTGCAATTTGCAATATTTTGGACAGGAAATTGGGCTATTTTGGCAACGTTGCCGTATTTGCGTTTGAAGATTTGAATTATAAATTGAATGCTGCATTGAAAATGTTGTTGTATGTGGTGAATATATATTGAATTGATATAGAATATAATTATTGAGTACATTGTTACAAAACTATATAGGAGTTATGTAAAGTTTGTGTCGCTTATTGGTTTTCTCTATCGACTAAAATAACTAGTTTATATTTTAAAGCGATCGTCAATGTGGTTTGTGTCAGTAACTTTTTTTTAGTTAGTGCTTCCATGTACAGAAACAATTGATTTTAAGAGGAGTGTGAACCTACGGCTTTTCATACAAAAGGCGATAACGATGTGCACCTCTTAAATGTTAACCGATGTTGACCAATTTTTGATAGGTTGTCATTCGGAACAAAATCTAGAGCTATACGTTTTCTTTTTTCACTATTATCAATAAATTCAGTTTTATTGCTGTTTTAGCATTCTCATACAAAACTAATTTGGACGATTATTTCACTTTGTTGACCTTTAATCAAAATTCAAAAACCTATATACCTAGATTTTGTTCTGCCTGACAACCTATCAAAAATTGATCAAAATCGGTTAACATTTAAGGGGTAGAAATCGTTATCGCCTGTTGTATGAAAAGAGTGATTTTTGCCGCTGGATCACAGTCCTCTTAATATATTTTTCTGCAATAACGTGTTTTATCATTGGTTTATCTCTTTCACAAAAAAATCTTTATAAATTCCTTGTACCTTAAGCTAACATACGTAAAGTATAAATACTGACAGGAACTTTTGATAGCAAATTAAGAATAAGCGCCTTGTCGCCATGAAGTAGGCATGTCGTTAAACCGAAATTATAAACTTCATATTCATCTAATAACTATATTTTTACTTTTATTGCCAACATAAAGCTAAACACATCTAGCATAGAAAATCAGTTTCCAACGGTAGCGTAAAAATAAAATAATAAATCTATAAACAACTTTTGCCACATTAACTTGGTAATTTGAGTGTTGGATTCGTGACTTGGCGCCATTAGGCATATCCGTCCCTACCCCTAGGGCCGCTTACCCCTCTTGCCCCTCAGCCCTGCTTACCCATTGTTCGCGGCATTTAGGCCACCCTACACCACACCCTGTATCGCCTGTTATGCTAGATGGAAGCACGTTTCGTTTTGGTATGCTATGATTTACTTATTCAGGTCATTTTCTGTTCAATGTCGAATGTTACAATCGCAACTAGTATGGATGAATACATGTACTATCTCTTTAAGGGTGCCTTTCCATTGAAGCGGAACGGAGCAGTGATGTGCCGAGCTAACCAATCAGATTGCTTTATCGTATGTCAAATATTTAAATGATATACGCTATAGCAATCTGATTGGTTAGCTCGGCTCATCTCCCCTCCGCTCCGCTTCAATGCAAAGGCAGCCGTATCCTATGAACGCTACGGCCAAATGCGAAAAAGCGTACCACGGACGCCAAAAACGGCATTAGCCGACGAAAATGTATGGAAAACGGCATATCGCGGCGTAAATGGTACGAAAATCCGCGGTCGTAATAGTCAACTATGATTCAAAAAGGATAATGAATTGATAACACAAAATTTCTGTCGGTATGATTCATTTGCCAATCCTTCGTATTATCCGTAATTCCCGCAATAAGCAGCAGACGCAAAAAATGGTTACTTAAAATTTTATGAGTTTCTTTTGGCCTCTTTCAGTGCTATTCCGATTGCTCATTCGATATGGAGACGATGTTGCTTCACTTAATTTCTGTCTTTTTAGGGTTCCTTTGAAAGTATCAACATATGTGGCATAAACGGCCGTATCCTTTGATTGCGCTGACTTAGAAGGTTTTGACAGCTTCAAGAGATTGCAGACCTGCGCCTCTATTCGGGAACGCTAAGTGATTCTGTAGCGACTCATAAGCCAGATTTCTCATCCCACTCTTCCACACGACGCGTAATGCGTAAGAGCGAGATGAGAAATCTGGCTTACGAGTCGCTACAGAATCACTTAGCGTTCCCGAATGAGGCGCCTGAGTATTTGATATTAATTTCAACTTGATACCTCCACCCTTCCTTTTTTTCTTTACCACAAAAGAAAAAAAGGAACCCTTATTGGATCACTTGTTTGTTCGTCTGTCTGTCTGTGTCTGTGTGACAAGACCTTTTTCTCATGAACACGTGGAGGTATCAAGTTGAAATTAATATCAAATACTCAGTTCTGCAATCTCTTGAAGCTGTCAAAACCTTCTAAGTCAGCGCAATCAAAGGATACGGCCGTTTATGCCACATATGTTGATACTTTCAAGGGAATCCAAAGGGAATCAAAACCTATAGGGTACTTCCCGTTGACCTAGAATCATGAAATTTGGCAAGAAGCAGTGTGTTACAGCACAAGTAAAGGAAAATGTCCGAAAACCGCAAATTTGTTATAACATCACATAAAAAAGAAATGTTAAACGGAATAATCTTTGCAAGGTCGTATGACACTCGACGATTGCACGGAGATAGGAGTTTGCGAAAGTTATTTTTTGTCTTATTTCGTAGGTAGGTTGTGTAAATGGTTACCCCGTTGTTAAAAGCTATTTTTTTTTCATTTTTAGGGTTTCTGTATCTACAAGGTACCGTATCTTTTTCATGGGTAAGTACGGAACCCTCGGAGCGCGAGTCAGACTCGCACATGACCAGCTTTTTTATTGTAAGAGCATTTTTAAAATACTTTACTATACTTTACTATTTTAATTCTTATTTCAATTATGATACAAATTTAAAATTGTATACTTATAATTACTTGCATGCTGCCAACCGTACAGCTGAATATGTGAAACTAATACTAATTATATCTAATTGACATCTCATGTACCATATTTATTGCAATAAAAAACTTACTTACTTACTTACTTACTTACTTACTTTTATTTACTTCATTCATTTGATTGTCGAATAGTTCGACATGTCTTTAGAAACGCAGTGTCGCTAGTTGACACTGGAGGCGCTGTATTCAGATTGCTTGTCATCTACTTGATAAGAGATGTCGCTAGGTGCGACACTATCTATTTTCATCTAATTGTATCATGGATGGATTTTGCAGAATATCTTATAAAATCCACGTATATAGGTACCTACTAGCAACTACGGAAAACTCGTATCTGACTTAAATGTTTAATTGCAAAAACAACCGTGTTCCAAGGCATTAAAGTTGATGTCTCATAAAGTAAAAAGCGAAAGATGTGTATGTGCGTATCCAATTATCTTATTACCCAGGTGTTCTGCAAATCCTGCTTAAGTAATATAGGCGTTTAAAGAAATAAATGGGTGCAAAAAGACGGGATGTCGGCATTAGTAATTTGTGCTGTTTACCGACTGTTTTTTGAGCTAGAACTGAGACGGTTATTTAACTTGCTTCGTTCGTATGTCTGTCTCTTTCCGGTTCCAAATTCGTAATCCATGTAAATTCTTTTTTGTGGGATGGGGAACTAGGAGGCTATGATTTTGGATTGGTTAGGCTCTCCACAGATATAAGATCCGTGCCTTTTTTGGAGATGGGAAGATATTGCTGAATTTACTGTAGGGGATGCATGCACATTTCTTAAATTCTAAGAGGGGCGGAGAGGAGATGGGAGCGACACCTGCGCCTCTATTCGAGAACGCTAAGTGATTCTGTAGCGACTCATAAGCCAGATTTCTCATCCCACTCTTCCGCACTACGCGTAATGCGTAAGAGCGAGATGAGAAATCTGGCTTACGAGTCGCTACAGAATCACTTAGCGTTCCCGAATGAGGCGCCTGGTGTTATGTTTTTTAGATTGTATTTCTTACTATTTTTGGTACCTACGTTCTTCCGAACCCAAGCTAGTCCAACAATGTAACCTCTGGACCAGCAAGCCCGAAAGTAAATTATATTATACATAATTTTCGTATTTCATATACATACTCGTACGTATACCAGAAACAGACAGACATAATGAAATTGTTCGTTTTATAGTATCTAAACTGCGCAGCTGGAGTAGTTAGCGGTGTTCACGCGCAGCCTACAGCCAGATTATTACGGAATTAGTGTTGCGGTTTATTGATATTCGAATATCGATTAGTCGATACAATCTTAAAGAAGTAACAAATACTTCTTATCTACAACTTCGTTGTTACTCATTATCCGTTTCCTCAGAACTTAACTAAAAATAGGTACTTACCTATATACATGCTAGTCCACTTACTCGTATTCCAAGCGTTATTAAACAGTACTTTTATTTATTTATGTTTCACAGATAATAGGTACATCTAACATTTTAACATGTCTGTTATGTCCCAGATCGTTTTTAACCCAATTATATACAGCTTATAGTTCCGTCTTCAAACGTCCAGTATTATACAAAAAACAAAGCCTAAAATTCAGGGCCGGATTTAGAGGCCTAGAGGCCCTGGGGCAACAAAGGATTGGAGGCCCCCTAGACTACAATATAACGTAGATGATATTGACCGTCAATATCATCTACTGACGATCAATATAATTGTGCAAGTTTGTTTTCGATCTCTATTGTGGGGGCCCCTCTTTTGTGGAGGCCCAGGGCAGTTGCCCCGGATGCCCTCCCGTAAATCCGGCCCTGCTAAAATTGTTAAGTGGCCCTAGCACTAGCAAGGTTGACAATAGGATTTAACACCGTCTGATATCTGAGTGCGTCTCTCTCACTCTAGTGCCGATGAAAGAGATAGTTAGAGAGATAAGACGAGGTTAAGCTCCATGTCGCCTTACTAGGGCTGCTGTTATAGATAAAACTTTTTTAAATTAAATGTTCAGAAGAAAAAAAACTATCCCACAAGACCCATGAAGCAACTAAAATAACCTAAGCCTTTTCAGACAGTCATGAAAAAAGTAACCATCGCTTGATGTACCTCAAACCTCATACCATACCCTCTAAAGCTGACAAATATTGTTATTCAATTATGCTTTGATTAATTGATCATATTAAGTAATATTTAATGTAACTATCTAACTATAACCTTTAATGAGTTTTTAGACAAGTAAATTGCAGAGATATCATGTTCGATAAATAAATCGACAACCTCCCCTCACTAAACTGCAGGCAAATTACAAACTATCGATATAAAGTTAGAGGCAAATTATCGGTAGCCGCGCGTAATTACAGTAGCAGCACGCAAGGATGCCGAACTGCCGATACACACGGCTGATAAGTTTGAACAACTCGTCGGCGAACACAGCGGCCCTGACAAGGTTGACGCGGGGATAAATTAACCCCGTATTATCTGTCTGACTGTCTCTTTCGTCGGCTCTAGTGTGAAAGAGACAGACAGAGATAGGACGGTGTTAACTTATCAGTGTCAACTTTACTAGGGCCGCCGGACCTCTATTAGAAGCCTAAGCGATAGATATCACGTATGATGGTTGTACAATGCGGCTGCCTTAGCTGTCAAGTTAATAAGAGCTACCATATCGTAGCAAAATAATTTGCTATATCCTTTAGACCAATGTCGAATACCCAGA
The DNA here is from genome assembly GCA_947859335.1 of Tortricodes alternella. NCBI lineage: Eukaryota > Metazoa > Arthropoda > Insecta > Lepidoptera > Tortricidae > Tortricodes > Tortricodes alternella. The sequence goes on from OX401986.1 coordinate 3,724,778, forward strand.
TTTTGTTCTGACTACCACTACAACAAAAATTGGTCAAAATCGGTTAACATTTAAGGGGTGTAAATTGTTATCGCCTTTTGTATGAAAAGGGTGATTTTTGCCGTTGGTTCACAGTCCTCTTAAGTAGGTAGCTTATAGCCGAATTTAGAAACGCCACTTAAGCATTTGACTAGATGTTAAGTAGGTTAAATGCCCCTCAACTAGTTGTCAACCTATACAGAAACGTCACTTTAATTAAAGCTCAATTTGAGTGGCCTTTCTGAATTCGGCCATTCGTTTCAAAATAGCTTGCTATTCTATGCAGCTGTACGGTACAATGAAGCAAATCGAGTAACAACTTGAAGAATAGTCAGTTATCTATATATAGTATACCTATCATTACTCATACGTATATTAGGTTTGTTTCTTGGAAAAAACGCACAGTTAAGTCAAGCATACCTCACAGGATGTAGGGCAGTTTACCTCCTTTTTTAACCAACTGCACGAAGCCAAAAGGAAGGTATTGAGTTTTCCAATCTATGTATGTATGAATGATTCGTTGAAGACGTGAGAGGGTCTTAGGCTAGGTATATAAGAATTATGAGGCCGCGTAATACTTCGAGCGACAACAGATAATACTTCTTTTACCGCCATCGGTTTTAAACATAACTGTCTTGTCTATGGTAGAAATCGTTATTATTTTATTTGAGGGGATCATCTATATCTAAGTTTGACATCGACAGAAAAGCCGCTACGAAAGAGTTTTGAAGAAAAATTCGGATGACGCTGGGGGTGCATTGTATCAAAATAACCGGACACTAGCGAGTTAAACTGGCGTGGAGAGGGTTCCGTGATCAGATAAAATTGCCTATGTTACTTTAAATACCATAGACTTCTTAAAGGTTTTCCTGTAATCTATAGGAAAACACCTTTTTTTTTTTTTGCGACATTTTAGGCCCAGTAGTTTCGGAGATAAGGAATGGTTTGACGACGCGGTTAGCCTAGTTGGTAGTGACCCTGCCTCCGAAGCTAGCGGTCCCGGGTTCGATCCCCGGTAAGGGCAAATATTCGAATGTTTGTTCCTGAGTCTTGGATGTTTCCTATATATTCTAATAATCTATATAAGTATGTATATCGTCGTCTAGTACCCATAACACAAGCCTTTAGAGCTTACTTTGGGACTAGATCGATTTGTGTAAAAGATTGTCCTCTGATTTTTATTATTATTATTATGGTCAATTTCCGCCTATTTTCCTAAATAACTTCAAAATTATTTGTCTTAAAATTATAAAAAATTAAGATTCTCACAAAGAGCCCTTTCATTTGGTACCTATATCACACGATTGCAAAACTTGTTGTTTATCTTATTTTCCAATTTACCCCCCAAAATAGGCCCCCATGTTTATAATTCATTTATTTACGTTATACGGTCCGTGTTGTGGTCACCGACTTACATATTATGTGAACCAAATTTCAATTAAATCGATCCAGTAGTCCCGACGCAAATTGGCTGTGACACACGGACGGACAGACAGACAGACATACGAGTGATCCTATAGGGATTCCGTTTTTTCCTTTCGAGATACGGAATCCTAAAAAGTCACATTGTACAAAATTAGGTGCCAACATTTTACCATTGATCACAATCCAATTCTTGTACCATACATCCAAAAGCGTAAATCGTAGACTGAACGTATATATAATAAATAGACCCATTAAACAATTATGCTTTTTGTATGAATGGATCTTCTGAGAAACCACAAATTAAACGCAGAAGCGGCACGAGCCAAATTACTACCGAAATTGGAATATTCCAAGAAGCCAGATTGATTTGGGCTTACAGCGGGTTAAATTGCTATTTGGGTCTTTGTTCCTTTTTATTATCTGCAGGCCATTTTTGCGTGCAGGAAAATAGCAATTTAAGATAAGGTGGTGCGCTAAATGTTTGACTACCTACATCTTTTTAATGGATTTTTCGGTATCCCGCTTCTGAGCGAACGCCTAAAAATTTAAATATATTTTGAGTGTAATACAAAAGTCATGACGGTTTTATTTTAAGCTAGTACGAGCAAATATCACAATTTATTTAAACAAGCTATTGATGCATCCAAAACCATTTAATTTATTCGTATTTCATTGTTCAATATAGATTTTTAGTGTTTGAGAAACGCCTGGTTATGGTACAATGAACGCTATTGTATTAGTATTTAGAACAAAAGTAACGTTTCTCAAATTATTGGTTATCGGAAATAAATCGGATATCCTGAAAAGCAAAATCGTCAGAAGAATATAGCTTTCTGCACAGTGACAATGTGGGCGAATGTTCATTCAAAATTTTATTGAGTGATATGAAAGACTGGCCAATTTTTGACCAAATGGAAAAAAACGGAACCCTTATAGGATATAGAACCCCGTGTTGTTGTCTGTCCGCCCGTCTGTCACAGCCAATTTGCTCCGAAACTACGGGACCGATTGAGTTGAAATTTGGTAGGCATATGTAAGTCGGTAACCGCAACACGAAAGTGTAATGTGATTAAATGAATTTTAAACATGGCGGCCACTTGCGGGGGGGAAATTAGAAAATTAATAAATAGTAGTTTATGCAACGGTTGCATAATGATAGGCCTTAAAACACTAGTGCGGTTTTCGTGAAACGAGCCGATAGGCGAGTTTCATAATAAGATCGCACGAGTGTTTTAAGGCCAAATTATGCAGAGTTGCATACGTAACTTTATCTACACACATATTATAAATCCTCCATGATGGGTTCAGAAACAATATTTTCTGGCAACAAGTTATTTGTTGCAATCGTGGCTGCATATTTCCGATATCCGGCGCATTTTCACATCACACACATTCCGAGAAGACTAGACTATTCATATTTTCAACTAAAATGTAAATTACAAACAACTTTTTCTATTCAATTCAACAACAATTCTACTTTCGTTCAGCAAAACACCAACATAATGGCCCCAATTCGATCCTCTGTCAAGACCATTTTTTTTTTAAATCATAGACAAACGAATGAAGTCTCTATTCTCATGTCACTCGAGATCAAATGTTGTGCAGTTTATATTAAAAAAACATACTGAATTGACGTTTCGTATCAATAAATGTTTAATATCTATGGATACTAGAATAAAGACCCACTTGAGTTTTGAAAGCTGTTCCAAATCTAATCTCATTTCTTTACTAAAAATGATAAAGAAATAACATTGCAGCACTGGTTTTTCCTAATTGGTTGTCAAAATGGTGGTCATTTCCTACGGTTTTTGATTAAACAATGGAGGTTTTATGATATGGGTGTAGATAAAAAAAGTTTCTTAACTGTTTCGTGTGATATATAAAATGAAAGGGGTCATTGTGAGCTTCTCCATGTTTTAAATAATTTTAAGATAAATGGTTTTGAAGTTATTTAGGAAAATAGGCGAAAATTTACCATTCCAACCCTTATCCCTTATTTCCGAAACTACTGTGCTTAAAATTTGGAAAAAAATACCTACAGAAAATAGTTCTTAAGTTTACGGTATTGGTAGATATTTAAAGAAACACAAATTTCAGATAATCATGTACGGAACCATCTCCACGCGAGTTTAACTCGCACTTGTCCGTTTTTTTCAAGCTTATCACCTTTTTCATCTTAGGTCAGTTTGCTTCAAAGCATAAAATAACCGCGTGAGAGTCTGTGTCGTAAGGAAGCAACAATTTTCGACATTAAAGCACCATTAGCCCTTATCGGCTGCAACTGTACTTAATTGACTAGATAATACCCGGTCCCAGCATTGTGTCCGGGTCTCAGCAACAATCAGTAAAAACGAGGCTTGACAGCTTGACAGCAACTGAGGTGTTTCTACGAAGTTTAGTCGAATAGTGGCACAGTTGACGCCCGATGTTTGGACATGCTGCGTTTTTCAATTAATATTATAAAAATATATTTTGCTTGAATATATCGTACCGTGCACTGAATAAAGTAAATTCATCCTTACTTGTCTTATTTGGTAAACAAGTTTCTAACCTCAAAATGCAATGCAAATAATATTTTAGACATCACTTTGACAATTTTTCACCTAGGATTGCTTATTAGGAAAAAATATGAAAATGAAAATAAAAATATTTATTTTGTAAGTAGGCCATATGAGTTCTTTCTATAGTTGTTTCACCCAAGAAAGGTACATTTTGAGGTTATAAACTTGTACACTGTGTGGTGATTTACGAGTATATACATTGAAGATTACTACTAAGATTATTTACCTCTAGTTAAACAAAGCCTGCCCAATTCCCGTCAGAGTCAAATAATCGTATCTTAACATAGCGTACTTGTATTAAGGGTATGTTCGTTTGTACGTCCATCTGTTGTTCGACCCAAGTCATCTTGTTTGAGCTGTGGAGTGTGACGTTCTTTATCTTTATTTATTATTTATTTACTAGCTCTGCCCACGAATGTGCCCACGAATGTTTTATTCCAAGATATGGTCTATTTCTCTGCCAAATTTTATCCAAATGATTGAGGAACAAATATCCGAACATACTTTAACAATTACAATATTAGTAGTATATTATTATCGTACAGTTTGATCGAACATAAAGATACTCGATGAAGTCAGTAGATTCACTCATCGTTGTAGCAGCTAGGAACTAGAGTTCCGTACATTGTGATAGACAGTATTGTGTCGACATCGGCTTTTTTGAGCTGTTACAACATCGATATCGTCACAATTAGACGATGTTCATGACATTCTCACGATTTCTGCGGATTATTAAATTGATTTACGGGGTTTGAGATGACAGGTCCAGAAATTCATAAATATATTTACAATTGATATGGGTACGCAAAAGTCTCGGTAATATTAGTCTATTCCCTCTTTGAAGGGTACGAGTGATGGGTGTAATTCTTTCAATCCACGAAGCAATCATTTAAACTAATTAAGGCATTAAAACTGTTGCTACTGTTCAAAAAATAGCACTACTTGCAAATTTAAGTAAATAAGCTCATATGTACATGGTTTGAGATGGAACATTAAAAGTGCAAAGCTAACCGTTCAACATCGTATAAATCGATCTGACATCTTGAAAAATTGCTGTCGCTATGTAAATTGTACAAAAAAATGTTTTTTTTTTTTCTATGGGAACTTTCGTCAATAATCGATAAAAATCATCTTGTAGATAGGGACCTGGGTGCCATTTTGGTATATGACTTGTTCGTCTTTCATATTGATAGGGATGAAAATTTATGTCAATACAAATCTATTTGGTCGAGTAAATGAAAGTCGTATGTTCCTGCGTTTAAGAGCTACAACTTTAAGAAATCGTACTTAAAAAAATCAGCGACCTAGACGTCTGCCAACTTTTTTTTCTATTCTAGGAGTCCTAATGAATTGAATGGACGCAACAAGAACGGCGAACAAATGATTAAGTAAGCTTTTTTCATTTACATTTTTGCAACTTCGTCCCGTTATAAAACAGAGCCCTGCACGTCTGCCTCTTCGATGTTCATCGTTTTGAGGATGGTTCTGACCATCAGTCCAAGAGGCAGACACGAACAAACTATTTAGCACACCGTTTTTCTTTTTAAATTGTTGAAACGCTGTAAATTGAAAACGCAGCGCTACCATGGTGGCAGACTATTTTTCTGTGGTTCTTTACATTGTCATTAATCGAACAATTCAGGTCTGCCAAGCGAACAAATCATATAGAAATTTTGGCACCCAGCTCCCTAGCTATTGATTCTGCATTGCTACATCACTACAAGTGTCAAGTGTGATCTGTCAGCGTACCCTTCATAGAGGTGACTATTTTGCAAAGTACTCGTTACATTCGCGGTATTATAAAAATGTATGCTCCCAACATGATTGATTCATCAGACAACTAGAAAAAACTGGAGCATTCCCGTTACCAAACACAATGAATAGCTAAAGATTGTATCACACAACTTGTTACTATGGATTACAGCATTATTATGGCATCAACAGCCCATAGGAACAATACGACAGTGTCAAGATAACTGTTGTATTGTGGAGAACAAGGAACAACCGAAGAGCGATTTTCACAAAACACACTGCTAAGTTTCTTGCGCCGTTTGTTCGACGTCTTTCGAAGCGCAGCAGCCCTAACATGCATGCCACAAAGATAAATTAAACCCGTTTATCTCTATGACTATCTCTTTCGTCGGCACCAGTGTAAGAGAGACGCACTTAGAGATAAGACGGTCTTTATCTTTGTGTCATGCATGTTAGGGCCGCTGGTAGATTTAGACATGTGAAAGAGCCCATGTGGCCTCCTAACCAAAATTCATATTTAAATATATATTTTTTTCATTTTCATTTTCACACAAATCTAAGCAGCTATTTTCGTCCTTTTTTTGGTTAATGGATATTTTGTATCCCATTTTCGCATTTTAAAGGCGACATCGAAGGTAACATAAAAACCTCGTATATCAAAATCGGTTAATAGTAAAATAAACCTAACACACCAAATATCGTACGCGATTATAAATAAACTTATGTTGGAATATAAACAGGCTTGGAAGTTTCATCGTTCGCTATTGTACCAAGAGAATCGTATAATGTATGAGGAATTATCCACTTCTTTTCTAACAAAACAATGAGACGGGAGGCTCTTATCCATATGGATGTGGCTACACACCTTAAGCAAGCAAGTTACTTAAAGGTTTCTACGTAAGGCGGGCATTGCATTATCCAATTTGCAGAGCGCTAGATTACAGCTGCAATGCGAGACAATACTGTCCGCGCGCGAGCTCCGAGGAATCTTAACCAGGGTTGCCAACTCTTCAAAGAGGTATACCCCTAAAAGCAAGTCGAAAAATCCCTAAACCCCCTGAATCGCTGACCACCGTTTTTTTAAGCTTGCTTTACCACAGACAGATAATCCATACCATACCATACTCTTTTCAATGTGATCAGTATACATATAAAAGTACGGACGACAAATATTCTGAAAATAGCACGGTTTTCTTCACGATCGCACGAAAGTTGCAATGAATGCTGTCATCTTTCAAATTTGCACTAATTTTCAGCTAGATTTTTATACCCCCAAAAAATCCCAAACCAGTTATTTTGCCCCTAAATTTAGGGGAAAACCCCTGAGGTTGGCAACCCTGATCTTAACGCACGTTATAGTAAAGATTTAGTGCAGTAAATGACTAAAGGCATTACACGAGCAACTTTTTAAGGCAATTTCGTACGTTAGAGGGAGACAGTTGCCGGCCACATATTGCCGTAAAAATGTTTCTCGTAATGGCCGTTCCTAATATTCAATCCGCGGCTATATTTGGTTACTATAGGTTAAAAATTGACATTTTCCTCATACTAAATATGTCAAGTCAAGTGAAGAACTTTAAAAGTTCACTTTATTTCACAGAAAACTTGGTACCTAAACCTATATATACAAAAATACATGTGACTATTTTAATTTGAAGTTAGTAAACAGAGTTCTTCCCACTTCCCACTGGTTGAGATTCAGGTCAGAGACAAAGTGAATTAATTGTTAAAAATATACAGTTAATAAGGTGTCTAATTAATTAATTATTTATTTGCAAACAATGCTGGTTACAAATGAAGAAGGTTACTAATTAGGGAAAGGAAAATTCATCGCTTTATTATAAAGAAGTTTTAGTAAGTACTCAAGTTAAGTCTACTTTAAATTGTCAAATTTTAACCATAAAGCTATTGACTACACAATAATTTTCAAAATAAACTCAATTTGTGCTGAATATGTGAATGTGAAAATTTTAAACTCTATTAAAGGTATCTTGCGTCATTTACAGGGTATGTGACCCAATGGATGACTTCTCAAATAATAGATTATGGCAATTCCTGTCAGATAATCTAGGACAACTATAGGTAACGAGAATATTCTGTGGACAAACTACCTATGCCTGATTTAAAGAGCGTTTCCACTGAAAAATCTTAAAAAAACCGGGCAAGTGCCAGACGGACTCGCGCACGAAGAGTTCCGTACATATCTATAATCAAGTTTTTTTTAATTTTTTTTATTGGAGCCCCGTTAAATATTTGTTTTATTTTAATTAAATTATTTATTTTTAAAGTGAATATATAACTAAATATTCTGTGCATATTTCAAGCGTCGGCAAGCAAAAATAAAAACACGTTTGTTGTATGGGCGCCCTCTTAAATATTTATTTTATTCTGTTTTTTAGTATTTGCTATAACAGCGGCAATATAAATAGGTACATCATCTGTGAAAATTGCAACTGTCTAACTATCACGGTTCATGAGATACAGCCTGGTGTCAGACGGACAGACGGATAGACAGACAGACGGTCAGACGGACAACGGAGTCTTAGTAATTGGGTCCCTTTTTACCCTTTGGGTACGGAACCCTAAAAACAGTGACGTGGTCTTTTCCATAAAAAACAAAAAAGTATGAAGTAAAAAAATAGAGATACTAGAGTCTAGAATAAAAAAGATGACAACCCATTTTTTACAACCATATTATTTGTATTGAGGAGAAATCAAAATTCTTTACTTTAAACATAAATAGGTAGTCATGGTTTTCATCTAGAGACTTTTAGAAATAGTTAAGAACAGCTTTTCTTCTTTCGTTGTAAGGTGACCACAATGGGCTGAGGCATCAGGAAATTCACGGGTATTATGGTAACTCCTGTGAATTCTCCCAGTGCCAAGACCCAGCGTGGTCATAATTCTTGGTCTTCGTTCTTCTTTCTTCCCTCCGATGTAACATTAACGCACATAATAAAAGTTTCAGTATTTGCAAAACTAGATGGTTTAATTAATTGCCAATGTCATAGACCAAATAGTTTTTTTTTTAAAGTTTTTACCGATTACTATACAAAACAGGGTTGCATGTTAGACCATACCGGACAAAGAGAAAATTTTAACCTGTATTACTAGACGTGTGGTCACCTAATCTATATATATACTAGTGGACCCGCCACAGCTTCGCCCGCGGTATTTGTACCGACTGCAGCGCCATCTGCCGGGCTGATTTGTGAATCTAAACCATCCAGGGCATCACCCAAATACATACAAAAAATTCATTCAAATCGGTCCAGCCGTTTAGGAGGAGTTCAGTGACACACACGTACAGTAGAATTATATATATATATATACATACATGTATTATAATTATCGCTATCACGGCAGAATAAAAAGGTTTAAAGTCGTAAGGTTTTCAAAAGGATCAAATGTTGCTTGCGTATCATTTAAAAATACAGTGACCAAAACGATATAATTATGAGACTATACAGTTCTTTTGATTTGAAATAACATTTAAAAACAGTGCTCATATAAAATAATTTTAATTTTAACAACTTCGATTAAAGCTATGTCGATAAATTGCTGCATAACAGTTAAACTAAATTCTTGCATTAGGTAACGGCACCAACACGCACCGCCATCTTAGCCGTAAAAGACGTAACGGCAATCAATGGTAAATTCGGCTCTTTGTCACGGTAATGCCGCGGTTTGCCGCAATATCCGTGGACTGTACCGTTTGTACCGTAACGTACAGTCGGCCGCGAACGTTTTAAGCTATTGAATGATTTTTATACGAGACAGTGAGTAAATTGGAAAGGTTCTTGATTGGAATTAATCGTGAATAGCTTTACATTTATGCACCTGTATGGTAAAAATTTGTACTGGATTCCTATCATTAATGTGTTTTTATTGCTATGCATCCTTGGTAAGCCAAGACTTTCTAACCCGGCGAATATCTTATATATCGCCTTTATAATTTGTATTTCTCCAACTTTAGATAGAAATATGTTACCAACCGTATAATGAAGCTAAGATAAATATTGAAGCTAGCATTTTTAGGGTTCCGTACCTTAAAAGGAAAAAACGAAACCCTTATAGGATCACTCGTGCGTCTGTCTGTCTGTCCGTCTGTCACAGCCAATTTGCTCAGAAACTACTGGACCGATTGAGCTGAAATTTGGTATACATATGTAAGTCGGTGACCGCAACACGGACGCGTGACGTAAATATATGAATTTTAAACATGGGGGCCACTTTTGGGGGGGTAAATTAGAATTTAAAAAAAAAGTTCTGCACCCTATATTGTGTGACATATCAAATGAAAGGGCTTATTGTGAGGATCTTAAATATATATTTTATTGAATTTTAAGTAAATTAGTTTAGAAGTTATTTAGGAAAATAGGCGAAAATTGACCATTCCCCCCCTATTTCCAAAACTACTGGGGCTAAAATTTTGAAAAAAATACAGAAAATAGTTCTTTACCTATAGATTACAGTAAAACCTATAAGAAGTCTATGGTATTTAAAATAACGTAGTAAATTTCAGATAATCATGTACGGAACGGAACCCTCTCCACGCGAGTTAAACTCGCACTTGTCCGGTTTTTTTTAAATATTGTTCACAATGCTTACCTCATACGTAGATGGATTTTTTCTTCGAAATCTGTAACAATTAAAATAATGATAAACGTTGAAAACATGCAAGATTGTAAGATATACTTAATATAAGTTAGTGTTCGCCTCGTCTAGAATTCATAACAATTTAATAGCACAAAAGAAGTCGTGTCATTGAGAAATTGTTTTTTACTTTTATCACCGTTTTAATTTATTACATATATTACCATTTTTTTTATGACATTGACTGACAAACGAGCTGACGGCCCACCTGATGGAAAGTGGTCACCGCCGCCCATGGACATCTGCAACACCAGAGGTGCTGCCAATGCGTTGCCAGTCTAGGGAGGATGGGGAATGGGGATGGGATGGGGACGAGGGAATAGGCCTCCGGATCTCGTCACTCACCGTACGACACGCAATAGCGAGCTATTACTATTATTTACGCCGATATTCTGTGAGAGTGTGGTACTACCCCGGTCGAGCCGGCCCATTCGAACAGTAATCATCTAGTGAGGATTACTGTTTGGCTCTACCACTAATAAAACCTTCCTACCATCCTTCTACCTTCACTTGTACGTAAATAAAAAACTAACTATGTAAACAAATCTAGGAAGTCGATTTCAACCTTAAAGTCGTATTGATTTGAAACTGCAAGTGTATTTAATTCGGATGACTGTACAATAATTTGGTACCATCGATCTGATCTGATCATGAAGCCAAGAGTTGGACGGTGGAGCTCTTCAATGGTATCGTAAACCGCTTGGGCTCATTTCATTTGTTTTGACAAGTTCAATACAGAACCTTCTGTTACGGTAGGTAAGGACCTGATTATGGAGCCGGAATGTGGATAGAGGAACTCTTCAATTGTGTTAGTGACTAAAGCGTGTTTTCTAGTTTTTTTAAACTATAATCAATCCATATAAAACAGTACCGTGACTCACTTATAGACAACGCACAGCCTAAACGGGTGGTCCTAGAGGTATGAAATTTGGAGGAAACATTCCTCGAGTACCCTAGAGGTGCACTAAGGAGGGATTCTTTGAAATTCCATCCTTAAAGGGGTGAAAAGCGGTGATGAAGTTTGTATGGAAACCGCGGGCAAAGCTGTGGCGGATCCACTAGCTATTAATTTACTCTAATATACTGTAGACTAATCAGTATAAAAGAAAAGTTTTGTCATTGTTATCATTAAAACTTTCCCTCGTCACAAAAGAACCGGTGAACTGAAGGAATTATAAATATGACCTCTCACAATACAATCGATAGTACACCCCATCGGTAGTGCGTCAGCGCCTTTTAAACTAATGATCGACTACCATTAAATAACATTTTATATAAAACTTTCTATAATATATAACGCGTAGAAATAACAGGCCAGTTCCTGCTTCAAACAGGTTAATAAGATATCAGAATTAGCATTGTTACCTTTATGAGAAAAGAAAGAAATAGTAGTTTATGCAATGGTTGCATAATGATAGGCCTTAAAACACTAGTGCGGTTTTCATGAAACGAGCCGATAGGCGAGTTTCATAATAAGATCGCACGAGTGTTTTAAGGCCAAATTATGCAGAGTTGCATACATAACTTTATCTACACACATATTATAAATCCTCCATGGTGGGTTCAGAAACAATATTTTCTGGCAACAAGTTATTTTTTGCAATCGTGGCTGCATATTTCCGATATCCGGCGCATTTTCACGTCACACACACTCCGAGAAGACTACTATTCATATTTTCAACTAAAATGTAAATTACAAACAACTTTTTCTATTCAATTCAACAACAATTCTACTTTCATTCAGCAAAACACGAACATAATGGCGGCAATTCGATCCTCCGTCAAGACCTTTTTTTTTAATTATAGACAAACGAATGAAGTCTCTATTCTCATGTCACTCGAGATCAAATGTTGTGCAGTTTATATTAAAAAAAACATACTGAATTGACGTTTCGTATCAATAACTGTTTTAATATCTATGGATACTAGAATAGAGACTCACTTGAGTTTTGACAGCTGTTCCAAATTTAATCTCATTTCTATACTAAAAACGATACGGGAATAAATAACATTGCAGCACTCGTTTTACCTAATTGGTTGTCAAAATGGTGGTCATTTCCTACGATTTTTGATTACACTTTGGAGGTTTTATGATATGGGTGTAGATAAATGTGTTTAACATTTAGGTAGCGTTTTTAGGCATAATGTTGCTACCGAAAAAATTACCTAATGTATAACATAGAAAATTTAATGTTTATTTTAACTTTTAACTTTTTTTATATTTTATTTGTTATGTAAATTGACTGGCAAACGAGCTGACGGCCCACCTGATGGAAAGTGGTCACCGCCGCCCATGGACATCTGCAACACTAGAGGTGCTGCCAATGCGTTGCCAATCTAAGGAGGATGGGGAATGGGGATGGGATAGGGATGAGGGAATAGGCCTCCGGATCTCGTCACTCACCGTACGAAACGCAATAGCAAGCTATTACTTTACGCCGATATTCTGTGAGAGTGTGGTGCTACCCCGGTCGAGCCGGCCCATTCGAACAGTAATCATATAGTGAGGATTACTGTTTGGCTCTACCACTACGAAAAAATAAAGCAAATATAAAAAAATAATTACTGTTCTGTCGTTGGCTGGTTAATAGATATATGATTGACTAGCTTCTGCCCGCGACTTCCTTCGCACGGAATTCGGTTATAGTTATTTTAATGTCGCTAATAGATTGATTTTTATTTTATATTGTGCAATAAAGATAAATTAATAATCGTATTCGTATTTTATTCAGCGGCAGTATGAAGAGTGTGTATAGATGATGTCACTAATAAAATTGAGTTAGTCGTAAAGATAATGTAAATATTATAAACTCCAGGGTGGAAATGTTAAATCTCAGTTACTAAATCTATTATCAAATTCGTAGAAAAGACTTAACGAAAAGCAAATCATTTTTCATAGTTTTTGAATTTTATAGCGTAAACTACAGTATAAAGTTATGATGAAGAATAACCATAATTTTTATTAACTCATGGTTACTACATTCATACTACAATATTATCACCTGAAATTTCTTCCTAAAAGGGTAAATGCCCCTATTATAAGCCTTTATGAATTTCCCTTTTCCCTTACGTCTATATTCGTCTTTAATCGGAATTCTTAAGTATATGTATAATCCCACCCACCGTGGATTTTCCTTAATAGACCATTTTCCTTCGAAATTCAAAATTATTCCGAACTCACCATCGCGATTGCTAAATGCGCTTTGAAATAATAACTATACGTTCCGTCAGTCAAAAGGCAACCTTTGCCTTATATAATAAAGTTCACTATTCACTGTCAATTGAACGTCCATATTAAATTTTGTTGTTACCCCCGTAGCCATGGCAACCGGGTGGTGTTTAAAAAAACAACGGTTTATTTCAGTAATGGACTTGTTTTGTACGCGGCGTGATTTGTTTGGTCAGTTGGATGTAAATTGGATTTTCAGGGTCTTTATGAGTCAACATATAACTATAGAAAAATAAATAATAATTAAGCTGGAAATTTCAGGTTACAAGTTACACAAACATGTTTTTTTATCGATATTATGGAGTCACCTCCTCCCTCCTCCTCCTACCTCCTCTGCTGCACTGGGAGTGAAGAAATAGCATAGAATGCGTGCAGATGCTTATCATCCTGGCATGTCGTAAAAATCGACTAAGGGACGGGTCCGCTCCAACGTGGTGGACTATCTGTATGGGCGATGGGCTGATCACCTGTCACCATACGGTTCATCATACCATTTTAGGATTAATTAATCGAACGTGGCTCTGCCCACCCCATAAGGGATGTCGGGCGTGATGCTATGTATGTGTTTGTGTATTATGGAATCATCGAAGGTCGAATTTGGACGAGGCACGGAAACAAAGACGAAAGTGTACCACCAGTGTATGTTGCCACTGATGATAAATGGCACTGAAACGTGGTCTCTCACTATGAGCCTCATCAGCAAAGTCGCACAACGAGCTATGAAGAGGGCTATGCTCGGGTTTCCTCTGCGAGATCGAATCAGGAATGAGGAGATCCGTATACAAACGAAAGTTACCGACATAGCCCACCGGGTTAGCAAGTTGAAGTGGCAGTGGGCAGGGCACATAGCATGCAGAACAGATGGCCGATGGGGCAGAAAAGTTCTCGAATGGAGACCACGGACCGGTAAGCGCAGCGTAGGACGTCCACTCACAAGATGGACAGACGACCTAAAAGAAACCGCAGTAAAACGCTGGATGCAGGCCGCTTCCAACTGGCCCTTTTGGAAATCGATGGAGGCCTATGTCCAGCAGTGGACGTCCCATGGCTGAAAAGATGATGACGGAAACTGGAACTTAAAGATCGTTTGCTTGTTCGGTGCAACTGTCCAGACCCAACCTCTCCAAAAGACTAACCAAAGCATACTTTATCCTCGGTTTTATTTCTTGCGAAATACGACTTCCTTTTTAATTTTTTCAAGTAATACTGAATTATTTTTCCTAGTTTCATTTCCTTTGTACTCTTATTCGACATACAAATTCCGTCCTTAGAAACCAAATCAATTAATCATTCGCCTTTATAAAAACTGCTTGCGTGTTAAAATCAGGACAATTCGTGTCACCCTGTGGGCGGAAGGGGACTGAAATAGGTCGGTCATAGACCCTTTGTTGCGAAATAGGCCAGTTTACGTTTTGTAAAGGTTTAGGCGTGAATTCATAGACAAATGTACCTACGCAAGCGACGCCTGAAAGTGTTCAGCGTGTTTTGAACAGCGGCCTTAAGTGCGTCTCTCGTATAAAAGTGTCGAAGACAGACTTGCACTGGGTGATAATATGCGGATAACTTACCCACGTGTCAACCTTGTTAGGGCCGCTGAAGCGACTCTTTAAAGCTTAAAACACCGGACAAGTGCGGGTTAGACTCGCGTGGAGGGGGTTCCTTTCCGTACATGATCATCTGAAATTTCCTATGTTACTTTAAATACCATAGACTTCTTATAGGGTTTCCTGTAATCTATAGGTAAGAACTATTTTCTGTATTTTTTCAAAATTTTAGGCTTAGTAATTTCGGAAACAAGGAGGGGAATGGTCAATTTTCGCCTATTTTTCTAAATAACTTACAAAATATTTAATCTTAAAATTCCAAAGTTTTTTTTAAGATTCTTGTAATAAGCCTCTCATTTGATACGTCACACAATATAGTTTTCGTAACGTTTCTTTTTAATTTTCTAATTTACCTTCCAAAAGTGAAACTGTTTAAAACTCATTTATTTACGTTACGCGTCCGTGTTGCGGTTACCGACTTACATATGTGTACGAAATTTCAACTCAATCGGTCAAGTAGTTTCGGAGAAAATTGGCTGTGACAGATGGACAAACAGATAGACAGACACACGGGTGATCCTATAAGGGTTCAGTTTTTTCCTTTTGAGGTACGGCATAGTTTGTTAAATTCCTAACTTTAGGATCTTGGGAAAGACAGGATAGCTTTGTTTGTATAGCGCTCCGTGGGTCACAAACCGTGCTGTCTGAAAATCAGCGCTGCAGGTGTCCTATTAACTACCGTAAGAACACACACACCACCATTTTGTTTTGGATTGTTTTCTTAATTTATATTACTAAATGTGTCTTCTGTGTTAGTGAATAAATGTATTTCTTTCTTTCTTTCTTTACGAGTATACCAGAAAACTGTTCAATTAAAGGCGGAAGAAGTCGCGGGTAAAGCTACTAAATGAATAAATCCAACCTAGTTACTTTAGAAACCATGAAATATTAAAACATTACGTGTTACAAATTCTAACAGTTATTTATTCCCACGTTAATGTTGCGTGCTCGCCCCTTCTCCCCTTTTCACCCCTTTTCGCCCCATTCACCCCTCACCCCTCGAAATGACCACCACTTATGGTCACGTGAGCAACGTTATCATAGAATGAAATCTAAGGATTTTGTTTAAGTCAAAGCTTTTCATATGTCGGGTTTGATAAATGGAGAGTTAAAATAGTGTGTAAATTGGAAATATCCAAGTTTTGTAAAGTCGATTAGGCTTGTGTAGTACATGTACTAATGAACTAAAAGAATGAATTCCTGTCACTGTACTAGAACGAACTATTCCGTAACGTTTCTGCTCTTAGTACATTTCGCGGAGCGAGTAGCGCAAGCAAAGCGATCCGATTTTCCGACCGAACGGCTGCACATTGGTTCAGTCAGAGTAAGACAGCAAGAGGGAAGGAAACGGACCAGTCGGACGGGAGCAAACCATAGAGAGATTATTTCAGTGTACTACTGTACTAAAAGAACTAAAAGAGCGAACTAGTACATTCGCACAATCGTACTAGTCCGGAGCGATCCGCGCAGTGAACGAGCACGCACAACTCTAAAGTCGATTCATCCTTTCTTGTCTTATTTGGTAAACAAGTAATTAACCTTAAAATGCACCGTTTTTAGGGTTCCGTACCTCAAAAGGAAAAAGGAACGCTTATAGGATCACTCGTGTGTCTGTCTGTCTGTCTGTCTGTCTGTCCGTCTGTCACAGCCAACTTGCTCCGAAACTACTGGACCGATTGATTTGAAATTTGGTATACATATGTAAATTGGTGACCGCGACAGGGATGCGTAACATAAATTAATTAATTTTGAACATGGGGCCCACTTTTGGGGGATAAATTAGAAAATTCAAAAAAAAAGTTGTGCAACTGAAATCGTGTGACATATCAAATGAAAGGGCTTATTGTGAGGATCTTAAATGTATTTTTTTTTTTTAATTTTAAATAAAATAGTTTAGATGTTATTTAGGAAAATAGGTAAAAATTGACCATTCCCCCCCCTTATCTCCGAAACTACCGGGCCTAAAATTTTGAAAAAAATACAGAAAATAGTTCTTTACCTATAGATTACAGGAAAACCTATAAGAAGTCTATGGTATTTAAAGTAAAATAGGAAATTTCAGTTTATCATGTATGGAACGGAACCCTCTCCACGCGGGTTTCACTCGCACTTGACCGGTTTTAGATATAACAGCTATTTCTACGTAAATAAAGCAATCGGAGATATATTATCTCCCGTTGCTTAGACATCACTTTGCCAATTTTTCACCTAGGATTGCTTTATTTAGGATAAAATAGCAGTTTCACCCAAAAAAAGTAAATTTTTAGGTTATAAACTTGTTTACCAAATAAGACGAGTAAGGATTAATCGACTTTATAAGATTAATTTTTGGAGCAGTTGTGCCTTAGTTATTGAGATGTTAGTTGTGACTTATGTTTATATTGGTCAAATAAAAATCCAGCGTCATTGGATTCCAGCACTTCCAGCGCTGGACTGAAATACCGACTTCTATTCGTCATTGCCTAAGGCCAGAAACGCACAGGCTAAGGCCGCACAGGCAGGTGGCTTGCTTAGCGCCTAGTGCCTTGGTGGTAGATTCATTCGTTAGTGAACACTTCACCTAACAGCTAACCTTCAAGTTAACTTTAAAAACCGGACAAGTGCGAGTTAAACCCGCATGGAGAGGGTTCCGTTCCGTACATGATTATCTGAAATTTACTAGGTTACTTTAAATACCATTTAAATACCATAGACTTCTTATAGGTTTTCCTGTAATCTATAGGTGTATTTTTTCAAAATTTTAGCCCCAGTAATTTCGGAAAAAACGGGGGTGGTGGTCAATTCTCGCCTATTTTCCTAAATAACTTCCAAACTGTTTTATTAAAAATTCTAAAAAATATATATTTAAATTGATATGTCACACGATATAGATGTAGCAAAACCTTTTTTTATAATTTTATAATTTACCCCCCAAAAAGGGTCCCATGTTAAAAATTCATATATTTACGTCACGCGTCCGTGTTGCGGTCACCGACTTACATATGTATACCAAATTTCAACTCAATCGGTCCAGTAGTTTCGGAGCAAATCGGCTGTGACAGACGGACAGACAGACAGACACATGAGTGATCCTATAAGGGTTTCGTTTTTTCCTTTTGAGGTACGGCACCCTGAAAAGGTTAACTTCGTTAGTCGTTGTAGGCTCAGTAATAGGGATCGTTGATCCCTCCGGGTACGGAACCCTAAAAAGGAAAACTATCACGACTTAGTAGGCTTCATTGGTTCATGATCATGAGTTATACGCGACCAAACTTATTTTAACTTAAAGAAAAATACCTATAGCTTTTTTGACTGTTAATTTTCATTTTAAACAGTCAAAATTAGTAAAAGAAAATTGGTCCGAATATTTTATTTTCAGCATGTCTTCCTTATGTTGTTTCAGTTTTATTTACGTAGTATAAAAACGTAAGTAGGATTGCTCGTACAAAGGCCAAGGACATCATTATTAACCGATGAAATTATAGAGTAATTGCAGCACAATTTATTAGTAATTATTTTCTGATTGCACCACCGCGGTCCATGTTTACCGAAGAATAAAATATAGGCAAATTCTTGGCAATTTGGAACACTCCAGGTGAAATTAACTTGGAGGCTGGATGTAATTTTGCAAAAGGTGCTTACTGCCTGGTTACCAGGTACAAATTTTGAAAGTCCTGACACAATTCTTGATTCGTGATAAAAAAATCCTGACGGGGCCCGCTGTATATAAAAGAGTTATGGTGATGAAAGTTATTATCAAAAATTTCATATCAATTTCATTTATTCATAAAAAATTCCTGACATTTTTGTATTCTGGCTGCAGTCCTGACAAATGGCCAAAATTCCTGAATCCGTAAATGCATCTGACATCTTTCCTTGTCTACTGTAGGTACTATTCATTTGTACTTCTTCGCTGTGAACTTACTGATGACAGTTTTAAAAAGGTACTTATAATTATTGTGTTTAAAAGATTTTCTAAACTTATTGTCGGTTTGATAAATAATTGTGTAAAGTATTAGTAACATGATATTCTAATAATTGGAACTGAAAATACGAGTATAAGTATAATGGATTGATCTGATTTTTTTTTCACTCTTGGGTTGCGTCAAGATGAAGGGTTAGGTCACTATTCCATTGGAAACGCTGTTTTTTTTGAAGTTCGAAGTATCTCTATCTCTTTCAGTTCCAACTTTAAAGAACATACGTACCAAAAATATTATCGAAATTGGTAAAGCCACACAATGTTGTACACGTAACAGACTCACAGAATAATCGTTTAAAGCGAGAGTCAGTTCGGAGTCCGTATGAAAATTACGACTAGAACAAAGCTGCAGAATTCCACTAGCTATGTATAAAGTAAATTTATTTTCTCATAACATCAACGGTCCGTTCAAAAAAACCTTCACGAAATGAGAAACGTCTCCATATTCAGCATCCAACATGTATATTTAAAATTATAAACACGTAGTACGTATTTTACTGATAATTATGATAAAGTTCAAAGTGAAATAACAGTAAATATAGGTTAAATGTTACTTGCAAGCAGATGATACTGCTAACCCGTTTGTTTTAGTGAACCGAGAGCAAGTGTCTTTTGAAAAATGCGGAGAATTTTATTATAGCTTCGTTTAGTTTTAATAAACTTAAATAACTGTATGATTGTCAACTTAAAGCAAGTTTGTATTGAAAGCCATAATAACAAGTATGATTAAAGTTAAGAACCCATTTTCACGGAGAAAACTAATTTGAACATTATACTAGTAGGTAGGAAGGGAAGAAGAATGGTAGTGAGAAGGACTGGGCAGCAGTCCCAAGCAGACCCAGTGCGGATTAGGAGCTTTTTAAGCACCGCTGAATTACTTCACACATTTACTCTCAATCTGTTTCTTAATCGAAATGCTCGTGACAAATATCACATTGAATTTCACGCAAGTTCCAAAAAACTCAGAGCAGAGATGGCAGTCACTCATCTAAAATCACTCTGCTTAATCTGGGATCATGGTCATTGAGGACAATAAAGAAACCATTAAAGATTTACCCATACTGTGTGAAGTGCTGACATGGTCCTTCGAACCGGATACGCTCTATCAGTTTCCTTTCATCGATCGATACTCTAACAACACGGTGTTCACAGGCTGCGTCCGCGCACGCATAATTACTGCGCTGACGGGTTTTAATCACAGGCGCCATAGATATTTTATTAAATTTATTAGTTAATAAACTACAAGAGCAGTTAACGTGATCCTTTCAACAGAATGCCTATTTGCTCATCATGGAATAATCAAGCTTATTTCTTGAACTTTTTCGAGACATTATGAAACACTATGCCTATAAACTATTATTAAAAAAGAAAAAAGATATTTTGTGGAAAGTCTTTTTGCCAATAAAAGTTCTTGATTTAACGACGCGGATAGTCTTTATAAGGATAAGTATTTATTTCTCTATATAAGTATTTATATCGTCGTCTAGTACTCATAACACAAGCCTTTAGAGCTTACTTTGGGACTAGATCGATTTGTGTAAAGATTGTCCCCTGATATTTATTATTATTTATTTATAGAGTAAACGTCACTTAACTTGTAATTAATATGATAATAATACGAGTCGTGAAAATATCAATGTTTCTAGTATTTATTACTGAATTATTATGATAGCTTATAACTAGGTCGCGTATATTTATCTCAAGGCATAACGAGTTCACGATCCGTACTAGTTCTGATCATGAATAAATATTTATTTGTCAGCAGGTGTTGAGGCTGTCAATGGATCAATAACTTTCGTTTTATTTTTACAGCTACTAGTTTTATTGTTACTCTAAATTCAATGACATAAACTTCAATATTATTTGACAGTTTATTTTAAGTATAAATCTAGATCTCCGATCGGTTTGTAACTCTATAATCAGGTTAATAATGTTCCTCTGCTGCACTGGGAGTGAAGAAATAGCATATAATGCGTGCAGATGCTTATCATCCTGGCATGTCGTAAAAGTCGACTAAGGGACGGGTCCTCTCCAACATGGTGGACTATCTGTATGGGCGATGGGCTGATCACCTGTCACCATACGGTTCATCATACCATCTTAGGACTAATTAATTAATCGAACGTGGCCACAAGTAGTCTTGTGGCTCTGCCCACCCCATTAGGGATTTCGGGCGTGATAATATGTATGTATGTATGTATGTAATAATGTTCAAAATTATGTGTCAGTTGCAGCATTGTATTGTAACGGTGTAAAAGACGGAGTTTTATTTATGTAGTGCAATTTTACTGTCAATTTTGATAATGGCGGCTTACTTTGTTGATCTTTATTAACCCTCATGACATTATCGTACAAAATTTAATATCTGAAGGAGGAAGGAGTTGCAAATTCACTATAGAACAGCGCCTCTATTCGGAAACGCTAAGTGATTTTGTAGCGATTCGTGAGTGAGATTTCTCATCTCGCTCTTACGCATTACACATCGCTCACGAATCACTACAGAATCAGTTAGCGTTCCCGAATAGAGGCGCAGATTTGACTAAGTTTGAATAATGGCTTTCAAACGACGAAAGCTTTTTGGGGATAGCCCGGATTGCAGCAATAAATTACCGAAATAATCGCTCGTTTACAAGCACTAAGGCATATATATATTTTCCTTATATTTGTATTCATTTAATAGGGCCTCTATTCATCATAGGCTGAGCGATTAGATATATCATATGTCGTCTTTATCCCTGCGTTGTACAATTGTAACAATCAGTTTCTGCACTGAGACCAAATGTCACATATAGCTATCATAGTTTCAAATACAATATGAGGCAACTTACGATTGCCCCTTCTCCGTCCTTGAACATGTTGTACGCTTTGTATATTTTTTGTGGCATACATAAGACATGTTTCATAATATATCGTACCGTCATTCAAATATATAAACGAGCTTCCCCCGCGGCTGTGTCCGCTTGGAATTCGTTAAAAGCACCTTCGGGAACTGTCCATTTTTCAACATAGTTGCCGCAGCAATGTATAACCACACGGCGGGCACGTCATGCGAAATACCTGTAATTGCTTATATATAACCTTAAATGAGCTAAAGGCGTTTGCACACGCGCCAATGTGTGCGTGCGCCATACTAATTTCCGTCGGTTTCCCGTTAAACGCGAAGCGGGGGAGCGGAGTTGAATCGCGCGCGGGGTGGAGTGTCGCTTCTGTACGCGTATATGTATTAGTGAGTCCGTGAAATCGCATATCTAGTGGTATTTGCAATGATATTAAACAGGGGCTAGAAGCTCTTGCGTTAGTCTACGAGAGTTCACGAAATCGCATATATATATATATATATATATATATATATATATATATATATATATATATATATATATATATATATATATATATATATATTTTATATTAAGAGGGGGGCAAATTAGCAGGCGGGTTGCCTGATGGTAAGCAATCACCGCCACCCATGGACACCCGCAACACCAGGGGAATCACGGATGCGTTGCCGGCCCTTTGAGAAAGGAGTAGGCTCT
The DNA here is from genome assembly GCA_947859335.1 of Tortricodes alternella. Lineage (NCBI taxonomy): Eukaryota > Metazoa > Arthropoda > Insecta > Lepidoptera > Tortricidae > Tortricodes > Tortricodes alternella. Next base: position 3,747,517 of record OX401986.1, read on the forward strand.
TTTTTTGAAGATCCCTAGGTTGTATCGGTCCGGGAACGTTGCCGCTGCAAGCTCATTCCAAATTCCTACCGTACGTGGCAAAAACTGCCGCAAAAAACGTACGGTAGTTGACTGCCACCGATCTAGGTGGTGAGGGTGAAAGGTCAGTTATATATGAATGGTACCTATTTGTGTTTTTCCAGGAATCTCAAGGAATCCGGGTACTATTAACGAATAAATAAGGGTTTATGCATTGTCCTAATAGAACGCGATGTCCTAATAAAATGTCATAGCGCGATCAATTAGGACACCTGTGCGACATCAGTATGTTTGATCGCGCGTTCGCGCGAACTAGCGCTGATCGTACAGTCGCGTTCTATTAAGACAATGCCTTAAGAAAAATAACGATCATTGTCAAAGTCAAATTATGACAAAGGTAAGTATTTAATATATAAAATTATTCATTGTTTGTATTGTCAACGGGTGCTTTTATACTGATTAGGTATGTCAAGAAGAATAAATAGATTCATTCTGTGAGAATTTTCTCTATAAAATATACGTAAACAAATTTTTGCTTTCTTTCTTTTATTTACATTTAAGTACAACTTATTTAACTGCTTTTTTATGACAACGGCACACCACTACATGCCATTCAGCGGACTCGCTAATATATTTAAAGTACTATATTTTTATATTCTGTGGTAAAACGAACCGGGTCCGTTCACAGGCATGTGTATGCCAGGACTTATCAACTAATTGATCCCACAATTATTTCAATCCAACACACATCCATTGATCTGCCACAGACAAAGTAAATAATCGATTAACTAATTGCGTTTAATTACTGCACATAAACTCGAACTCCTTAGAATAAAAACGGCATAAGTCGATGCAAAAGTCCTTTCCAATTTCAACCTTAACGTGTGGTAATACGTTGAAAATACAAAACTACAGCCTGGCTTCGGTCGTTCTTTCTTCTAAGAGTGTAATGGCTGCGTTTTATTCGATCATAGACTCGGTTAACGATTTAACGGTCAAGCAAAAAAGCTGCAATTAGATTTACCGCAAAACGTATAAAAAAGTTTTAATCAGGTCTTCGTAAGTTTTCGAATAACCTTGTAGTTTTTTATGGAAAATCGATCACTCGATTTTTTTTTCGACCTTTGGTTTTTTTCTTGAATAATTCAACTTGTAATGGGTCACGTCATTTTAACCGTTAAGATTTCCCTTTTACAATGACATAGTACGTAAAGTTATATACATATTACATCTACAGGCAGTTCAGACTTGACGACCTCTTAATTAATCTTTTATTAAGCGTGATCTGATTGCTTAATTAAATGCGGTGATACATCCCGCAAGCGTTGAATTTTTTTCTTTCAATGTTTTAACCAAATACATCTTTTTACGTAGCATATAATTTAATCAATAAACGATCTCTATCGAGACACTTGTGTGTGTTTGGGGCAGGCAAAACATGCACATGTATTTTTTCATGTAAATATTGAATTCTCAATGATTAATATCCATTGGAAACTAGAAGTCAACATGTTTCAGTTTCAACAGAATTTATTTGTAATATTATCACAGTCGTATCTACCAATCGAAATTCAAATAAGGATTTGATAATCTGTGTAATATTTATGAGAAATGACAATGCATATTACAATTCAACTCATGTACCTCTGTTAATGTTTGAGGGACTATTCAAATTATACTACTTTATTTTAAAGTATTTTTATATTTTTATTTATCAATCAATACATATAAAATAGTACCGTGAATCACTTATAGACAACGCACAGCCTAAACGGGTGGTCCTGTTTGAAATTTGGAGGAGACATTCCTCAAGTACCCTAGAGGTGCACTATGGGGGTTTTTTTTGAAATTCCATCCCCAAAGGGGTGAAAAGGGCTGATAAAGTTTCATATGGAAAATACCGCGGCCGAAGCTGTAGGTCCTCTAGTGTATTTATAAGTGTTATTATTACTCAGAGCACCCTGTAACGTGGTGGTCGCCGGTCCAGTTTTTGTGCTAGCCCTGCCTCACGCCACGCAACATTGCTCTTGACCATACTCAATTTAATACACACAAGGAGTTTTTACCACGTGTATATTATCTTTGTACTGTTCATGGAGCCCTTAGGATCTTTACACACTATGAGATTTTCGCGCAGTCGTGTTTTGTATTGCTGTCGCTTTTACATTAGAAAAATGATTAGAGACAACGACACCTAGAAAAACGAAAAGGTATTGTGCAAAGGCCCTTAAGATGCCATTTAAAAACTCGGTTTTGTTTTAACATTTTCATTCCGAAGGACTCTGAGGCGTCGTCCTAATAGAACGCGATTGCGCGATCATCGCTAGTTCGCGCGAACTTTGTTCGTACGAACGCGCAATCAAACATACTGATGTCGAATAGATGTCCTAATTGACATTCGTGCGATCAATTAGGACGACGCCTAATAGTGCCCGCTGACTTACAATTTCAAGTTGGCCGACAGTTGACCAACTGAGTCGCAGCCATAGTGATTTAGTTGGATAAGATGAGCGAGCTACCATAAGTCACTATGTCTATTGGTATATACTCTGCGATTTACTTGGCCAACTTGAAATTGGACGTAGTTTATTAGCACGAAGGATCCAAACTAAAATAATTGCCATTAATATTTAAGTTATAATGTCATGTCATGGATATAATGTCTAAAATCCTAAAAGGTTTTATTGTGGATTGGATCCTTTTCCCAAAATTACGTCCAATTGTAAGTCAGCGGGCACTTTAAGGCCTTGTCCTAATAGAACGCGCGAATGTCAATTAGGACATCTATTCGACATCAGTATGTTTGATCGCGCGTTCGTACGAACAAAGTTCGTGCAAACTAGCGATGATCGCGCAATCGCGTTCTATTAGGACGATGCCTAAAGCCAGGTGCTCTGTTCATAGCAAAGTTACTTTGAAGGGAAAAAATGCTACTTTTCCTTAGAATGTAACGCGTAATGTTACGTTGCAATTAAAGTTGCGATCATAGTGTGACATTCAAAAATACGTGACAATACAAAAGATGCCTTAGGATGAATCAGGACTTCAACAAGAACATTGTTAAGTACAGTCAGCGACATTATTTGCACACTTTCTAGCTTTAAGTCTTTTGACAAATCGGACAAGCATGTCAGCTTACATTGTTAAAGCAAGATACTTCAGTTTGCAGATCAATCAGTTAGGTACCGAACCTTCTTTAATTGTCATTGTTATACTTTTCAAAGGTAGCATAGGAAAGAAATTGAGAAAACGAAGCAACATGTCGTTGCTATAGTAACAAGTTCTATATCAGTCAGGCCAATGTCAAATAGAGGCCTACAGCCACCATCTTTTCAATGTACACGAAACAAATGCCATTTACGTAAATTTAATAAAAATAAAAAAAAAGTTTAATTATTATGATTCATCTTGTTCTATTTCATCTTATTTTATTTTATTATATTGTTGCCCTCTGACATTAAAATGAATAATTGTAATTGTGTTTAGTTTTAGTTTTAGTTATATTATTAATTTATTAGTATTAATTCAATTCAATTTAATTCAATAGCTGCAGCCTTACTCTAAAATAAATAGTCAATGTTATGTACTCCTTAATTGTCATGTATATCAGAAATGTGTCCTATATAGTAATGATTATTGTAACTGTTTTAATATATGTGATGTGGATGTACTTATTCAATAAATAAATAAATAAATAAATAAACAAACAAACAAAAATAGCTTTTACGCAAACAATATAAGAACTTTATCGCGTGTATAAGGTCAAAGCGGTCCGCAAAAGCCTACGAACTACAATGCCCATTAGACCCAAGTCATTATAAGTTGTAAGTTTTTGTTAAAAGTTAATTCCGTCCAACGACACGCGTAGCATACAAAATTTTGTATATTTTATGTTTACCGTATCGATGTCGGGTCTTTTGAAGAATTTCATATATTTACATAAATTATTCTTGTTCTGTACGTGACATGACGAAGTAAGAGTTAATTATTAATAACAAGTTTGTGCAAGGTCGTTTGATTGTTTTTTAACTTCATGCATATGCAGTTTTATTTTAATTTTGCTTTTCGTTACACTGTGTAAATGCATTTTAATGAAGATGGAATCTTAAATAGTAATAAGTGATAAATTGCACATAGAGGCGACACTCAAAGAAACGCGCTTAGTACCAACGTTTCGGTGAGGCCCGGATGATTCGCCGGCTAGGGCTGCCACTGCCGTTACATTGTGTTTTACGAGGGCTAGAAGTAAAAGATAACGCGTGTTTTGTAAAAATGTCGCTGGAAGCAAGTGACGTGAAAGGGATTTTACAGTGATAAACCGTAAATGAGCATTTCTTTTCGTGAAATCTTACAACCATTCTATTCCCATTCCCAGTCTATTGTAGTCCCATTTTTGCCGAAATATTTACGATACAAATCCTTTAAAACATAACATACTTATATCAAACCTATCCTAGTTAATCGTAAGCTAAAATAAACCATGAATAAATAAATTACTGAGCAATAGTTAACTTTAATCGTGACTCGCAATGATTCTAATTAGATCAAATGCACTTTTATGTGCATACAGGCCTATTTATCCTTACCGCTACTTAAGAAACGGGTGAGTGAAAGTGAAATCCTTGACAGCACGTTCATTAACTCACGTAGAACATACACAGTTTGACTCTATCGATTTAAGGAATTACACTCCGTTTATGTTATACTTTATACATATGATTTTCTCTTAAGAGGACTGCGAACTAATGGCAAAATTCATCCTTTTCAGACAAAAAACGATAACGATTTCTACCCCTTAAATGTTAACCGATTATGACCAATTTTTGATAGGTTGTTGGTCGAACAAAATCTATAGGTCTATTCGTTTTTTAAATATTGATTAAAGATCAACAAAGTCAAATAATCACCGAAATTAGTTTTGTAAGAGCATACTAAAACAACAATAAAACTGAAATTACCGATTATAGTGAAAAAACCAAAACGTATAGACCTAGATTTTGTTCTGACTGACAACCTATCAAAAATTGGTCGACATCGGTTAACGTTTAAGGGGTGGAAATCGTTATCGCCTTTTGTACGAAAAGTCTTAGGTTCACACTCCTCTTAATAACAACATTTATTGGTATTTAAATGAATAATCAATGAAAGACTTACCTAGATGAGTTCGTGGCTCTATAGGATCATGCTTGATCAAGGTCTGTCAGGTACCTGCAACAAATTTCCAAATTTAGGAACTATCAAGCAATGCTAATTCGGTCTCATCCCATCTGATAACTTTTCTGAACGGCCGGCGTTAAAAAACCGGACAAGTGCGAGTTAAACCCGCGTGGAGAGGGTTCCGTTCCGTACATGATTATCTGAAATTTACTAGGCTACCTTAAATAACATAGACTTCTTACAGGTTTTCCTGTAATCTATAGGCAAAGATCTATTTTTTGCATTTTTTTCAAAATTTTTGCCCCAGTAGTTTCGGAAATAAGGGGGGGGGAATGGTCATTTTTCGCCTATTTCCCTGAATAACTTCTAAACTATTTTACTTAAAATTCAAAAGAAAATATATTTAAGATCCTCACAATAAGCCCTTTCATTTGATATGTCACACGATATATGTGGCATGACTTTTTTTTATATTTTCTAGTTTACCCCCAAAAAGTGGCCCCTATGTTTAAAATTCATATATTTACGTCACGCGTCCGTGTTGCGGTCACCGACTTACATATGAATACCAAATTTCAACTCAATCGGTCCAGTAGTTTCGGAGCAAATTGGCTGTGACAGACGGACAGACAGACAGACAGACAGACAGACAGACAGACACACGAGTGATCCTATAAGGGTTCCTTTTTTCCTTTTGAGGTACGGAACCCTAAAAAGGATTCTAAAAGGTTTCTAGACCCTGGGAATTAATGCCCATCATGAGCGAGGCGAACGTATCCTACAGTACGTATAACAATTATGCATAGGCACCTTTTGCCTGTGATTTCGTCCGCATAGGGTTCGTTTATCGCTATTGCCTCGGGAACACCTGGTTTTTCAGGATAAAAAGTGTGCTATATACGTGTACCCCAGACCCTAAAATAGATTCTTGTCATAGTTCATCGAAATCAGCTAAGCTGTTTAGGCGTGAGAACGTAACATACCGATAGAGTAATTTTCGCTGGATTGTATGGACCTACAAAGCTTTTAAATCCAACGTGGCTTAACGTTGTCTCCCGTTGACTTAAAACACTGAATATACAGTCAAAACTATAAACTACCTACGTATGTTGGTCATCCATTACAACAATATCCGGCGAACCCAATTAGCGAAGGCAAAGATCTAAAACCCTAAGGGCCGCGCCGACACGACGCTGGGGTGATTCTACCGACGTTCATAAACCATAGTTTAGATGTAGAGTCAACCAATTTGTATATAACAGTTTTATATCGCCGCTGCTTATGTTTAGGTAAATTCTTGAGATCCAATGATTCTGTCACTGTAAAATAATTCTCCGAAGATTCTGAAGTTAAATCGAGTTACTTTTGATGCTACTTTATAAATTGTATGGGAGTTTTCGGAGTTTACTCCTTAAGAATCGATTTCCATATAATAAGCCCGGGGTATGAAAAATTATGGGGAGTAATATCAAACTACGATGTCACACTGTCACACGGTACGGAGTCACACGAAGTCACACGATGTTAGCCGAAGATGCGTCGGTCGCTTCGCATTGTATACAGATATAGTTAATAATATGTTTCCATCGGTAAAACTCGGCTCTCAATCGGAAGACGATGGGACCCGAAGTGTCAAATAATAATTGTATTCAATGAGTGACATGTTTATATTCAATATTTATATATATATTTACTGTCAAATGTCAAAATGAAAAATGACACATGGTATGATGGGTACTGGTTTATTTTATAATCGTTCGTAAGGAGTAAACTCGTGTCATGCGTCGGAGCTGACACACACACACTTTTTTGTTCTGGAAAATAGATATAGCCCCGAGCTCAATCCATACTTTGACGCTTTACAGAACGAACCGAACGCAACGTTAGAGGCATCGTTGGACATAGATAGATAATCTTTATCGATATTAAAGTTAGTTATATTATAACCTACCACAATAGAAAATCATTTAATTGCAATTTTATTAAATTTTAGATTATACTTTATAGGCACTTATTTGAACTCTTCTTTTATAAAGTACTAAATTTCGAAAGAAAAAAGCAGACGGCTTAATAAGTGGCAAATATTAACCTAGAGCTTGCCGCTCAGAAGTTGTAGAACAACGTAGGCGCATACGCATCATAAAATGTCTAAGAATATTAACATCTGTAGAACTACTCGGCTTCAGCACTAAGTAATGATGTAATTTTTTAACCTTTCCAAGCTTATTAATACGTTGATTTACGATAAATCACGTCGATATCCGATTGATTAATGGCTCAGTACTCAATTGGAGCGGTGAATAATTCAAAATGTATAGATTTATTCAAAACACTGTTTATAACACTATCTACATCTTATAGCACATATATATAGCCTTCCACCCAGCCTTGACTGAAGCTTTACTTGAGTACTGGCTAATTTTAATAGCTTCTGAAGAATTCCCTGTGCCTATTTAATATTTTTAGAGTATACAGGAAAACGGTTTGCATTATGTACTTATTGTTTCTATTTTCATTTGGCAAACTTCTTATTTCCTGCTAAAGCCTTACTTTTCTAGATTGTCGAAAGCTAAGCTCACCTACCTTTTCGGTAATAATATAGCTTGAAAAGTTAACAGTTTTCGTTGGCGAAACAATATTTGTAAAATGATACTATTAATAAAAAGTTTTTCGGTTAAGTGATCGAATACCCAGAATTTGTCAGACATCTTCATAAAAACCCGGAGCGAGCTAAATAAAACATGCCATGACATGCTTCTGTAAAATAAACGTTGAAGAAAGGTATACATTTGAATCGAGCAATATCCGCTAGCTCTCTTAGGACATAACCTAAATACTAAGCACTAATCGTTAGTCGGTAGCGACAGCAGCGGAGTTTTTGCCTGTAAATGTCCCGCTGTTTTGCATATGTCTGTGTTCAGTGTGTTCTAAATATTCCGGTGCACGGTGCAGTTCCGGAATTTTCGTGATTTTTCATACGAAACCAGTCTCAAATATCCGGCGATTGCAAGGCTTAGTCAGAAGCTGTACGTTGTCATTACATTTTATTTTTATGCGTCTACAATGCGTTTTTACATGTCTACTTACACAGTTCGACTGTGGATTTCATGAGTCTTACAGTGCACAGTAATTAAGAATTAAACTTACGGACACTGATTTCATAAAAACTATTTAATTATTAATTAGAATTTCCATGTTAAATTAATTAGTTAGCAGTAATCGTAGGTCCGTGTAAGTTGTGTGTAAGTACATTGTTCCTTTGGTGCAATTTTCGAAGTTGTTTTTGTATTCCACCAATCCCATGAGACGCGAATACCAGTTCTTTTACCATCCGCATACGAGGAGTTAATCCTATGAAGTTTGCGTCAGAAGATAAAAAAAACTTAGTATTCTTATTTCATAATTCATGGGATTTTTAGTGGGTGTGTAAGTGTAAACGCGACAGAAATACACAACGCGAGTCGACCGTGCAAAAGCCTTCAGAGCCCTTATCATGAGTTTGAAATCTATCGGAAGTGCTGCTTGTTTTCGATACGAGTAAAAGGGACCGAGCGATAGTTTACGCTAGCGAGAGTGGTTTGCGCAACTCATGGTACCTAATGGTACAGGGAAAACATACTCATATAGCGTTTAAATTTTTCTTATAAATTTCAGAGAAATTTTTTCTTAAGCGTGTAAAAAATCTAGGATCGCAGCAATCGTATTTTTCTGCTGACCACTCCGTAATCCGCCAGCGAAGGCACCGCTGCATGCTCGTAATGGAACGCTCATTTTTACTGGATCCTATCTAATTAAAGCTATTGCAAAATCGATAAACATCGATCGGATCTCGTTGCGCAAGAGTTTACTAACGTTACAAAGTGGGAAGAAGATATTTCACTGTGAAATTAATCAATACATGTAAAACAGTACCGTGACTCACTTATAGACAACGCACAGCCTAAACGGGTGGTCCGAGGAGTTTGAAATTTGGAGGAGATATTCCTTGAGTACCCTAGATGTGCACTAAGGAGGGATTTTTTGAAATTCCATTCCTAAAGGGGTGAATGGGAGTGATAAAGTTTGTATGGAAAATACCGTCGGCGACGCTGTGGCGGGTCCACTAGTTACGTGTAGTCTTCTATACTAAAAGTTAAATTACATACAATTTTTACATATCAAGAAGCCTAACCGCATTTTCTTCAGAGGACTTTCTACCTTTTTTTTATACATAATTTAAGGTCGTTAGTTTCTTTTTGTTTCAATCAATTTAATAGTTAAGTAAATGTTACGTTTTCATAATATATTTAAACCAATTTGGACGCTTGACATTAATTATCAAAATATTGCAATGAAACTAAGCAAACACAATTTCAAATAATTATATACTTAACTAAACTGAGTGACAGTGAGCGTGCCTGTTAGAAAACTCGCGACCATTTTAAATTAACCTCCCAATTTCCTTGTAATGCCCCGACTCGATGTTATTTTCTGTAGACATCGGGGGCATGGGAGGTTTTCTTATGTTGGTTGTTAGGTAATCAGATCTGGGGCAAGATTAGGATTAGGAAATGTTCAACAATAGACTTGACAAACGAGGTAGACTGTTTATATGTATTTGTTTATGTTCGTCGTAACAGCCTAAAGGTTTGCTTACGCGTCAATCAAAATTTAATGAATATTGGAAATGAGTTATCGCCACGCCAGAAATATTACCAACATGACGTCATTATCATCAGCAGCCTGTACGTGTAAAAACTGTGTATGAACCCGAAACCCACTGATATACCCATGAAACTGAAATTTCCCCAAGGAAAATGGGTTGAAATTAAACCAGAAAATTACCGCTCCTCTGCTGCACTGGGAGTGAAGAAATAGCATAGAATGCGAGCAGATGCTTATCATCCTGGCATGTTGTTAAAGTCGACTAAGGGACGGGTCCTCTCCAACATGGTGGACTATCTGTAAGGGCGATGGGCTGATCACCTGTCACCATACGGTTCATCGGATTCACGGACAAATTAATCGAACGTGGCCACAAGTAGTCTTGTGGCTCTGCCGACCCCATTAGGGATTTTGGGCGTGATGCTATGTATGTATGTATTACCGCTGCAGCTTAACAACATGTCAGTATATTTGCAACTGTCAAAGTTCTTATATCATTAACATAGATGGCCGAATTCAGGAACGCCACTTAAGCATTTGACTAGATATTAAGTAGTTAAATCTCCCTCAACTAGTTGTCAACCAATACAGAAACGTCACTGAAACGTCACTTTAATTCAAGCTCAATTTGAGTGGCCTTTCTGAATTTGGCCATAAAGGCCAAAAATTTATTGATTGAGACCATGCCAAATTGACGAAGTACGGAACCCTCGGTGCGTTTGTCTGACTCGCACTTGACCAGTTTTTTAGGGTTCCGTACCCAAAAAGAAAAACGGGACCCTATTACTAAGACTCCGCTGTCCGTCCGTCCGTCTGTCACCAGGCTGTATCTCATGAACCGCGATAGTTACACAGTTGAAATTTTCACAGATGATGTATTTCTGTCGCCGCTATAACAACAAATACTAAAAAACAGAATAAAATAAATATTTAAGGGTCCCATACAATAAAAATGATTTCCTTGCTGTTTTTATAGATAACGGTACGGAACCCTTCGTGCGCGAGTCCGACTCGCACTTTACATTCTGTACTGATAAAAACAAATGGTACACTTGAAAGGAGCTGATTTCTATTATGCTTTTATTTTCTTATATTATTGTGTCTGTTGGCCTATCCATCCTACAGTGGCGAAGCGTGCAATATTTCCTAAGGGAAGCCGGAAGAATTAGAACCGTATATGCGAGTCTGACATTTAGTTAGAGTAACATGGACTTCACTGACAGCTAGCCATAGCTTTCTAGCTTGGTAAAGCCGTCAGGAATCGGCTTGTAGGCAGGCTGCGCCACTGCCATCCTAATAATATTAAGACCATAACGGAATTGCAAGCTCACATTCTACTTCGCTTATTTGTATGTAGCTATCCATCTCTGTATTTATAAGAAACGATGTTCTGACAATTAATAGCTTGAAATATAATTTGTATGGTCAATAAAGTCAGGTTTTAGAATGGTTTAATTTATCATACAACCGAAACATGTATAGTATTAATTATTTACCAAAAAACATGAATAACCGTTATGATACCGATGGTTTTCAATTGTTTCTGGGGGTCAAAGTCCGTGGGCGCCAGTACCGAATCAGAATTAGCCGTAAATTAAAACGACAATCGACTAATAGTGATGGGACTCACCGATTCATACTTGGTATTTTTGGTATCGAAAATAATCGACTTAATTTCTGGTACCAAGTCCATCCTAAGATGTTTACTATAGGTTTCGAGACATGTCACTGTGCTCTCCGCTGCATCGCGGTATCGTTTGTCTTACATAGAATACATACCCGTTTCTAGGAATATCAGGATTAAATCTTTCGAATATTGTCTTAAATGCCATAAATAACGTTTAATAAGGAAGATTAAAGGAAATAGACTGGAATAAAAAATGAAAACTCATGCTGGAAATGATTCTTTTAAGTAATACATATGAGACAACAGAAACGATTATTTTATGTTTAATCTTGAAAACTTACGAAAAAATTAAGTTTTTAGGGTTCCAACCTCAAAAGGAAAAGACGGAACCCTTATAGCATCACTCGTGTGTCTGTGTGTTTGTCCGTCTGTCACAGCTAATTTTCTCCGAAACTACTGGACAGATTGAGTTGAAATTTGGTACACATATGTAAGTCGGTGACCACAACATGGACGTATAACGTAAATAAATGAATTTTAAACATGGAGCCACTTTTGAGGGGCAAATTAGAAAATTAAAACAAAGTTTTGCAAACTATGGCGTGTGACGTATCAAATGAAAGGCACTCGTTGTGAGGATCTTAATTTTTTTTTAAATAATTTTAAGATAAATGGTTTTCAAAATTATTTAGGTAAATAGGCGAAAACTGATCATTTTTCCCGCCCTTATCTCCGAAACTACTGGCCCTAAAATTATGAAAAAAATTACAAAAATAGTTCTCTACGTATAAAAGATAAGAGATACAGAAAAACCGCGATAACTACGTAAGTTTACAGGAAAACCTATAAGAAGTCTATGGTACTGAAAGTAACATAGGAAATGTCATATAATCACGGAGTTTAACTCGCACTTGTCCGGTTTTTTTTAATAGAATATGGCTGAGTATTTTGTCACACCCAAACGTCAGTATAGTTACTGAATCTTTTCAATGTTGAAAAAATGTTTAATCTCATACTCAGCCCACCACTAAACTTATGCGGCACGCGCGCGCCCACGCACACCATTAAAGTTTACAATGTTGACGCGCTGTCCACTTTTATGTTCGAATTTCGAATGTCAACGTTTAAATTTTTCGAACGCCCATTTTAGAAAGTAGTAGCCATAAGTCATACGTTGTCATTAGTTTTGTAATTTACGAAGATATGTTAATTTTTCTGTTATTATTCGAAGAAACCTTTTTTAAATTTGAGGATAAAAAGGGCCATGATGCATTTCTCGTTTAAAAGTTATACATTTGTAGCCAAAGCTGATTGTTACAATAACAAAAATATCTAAAGATAGTAATTTGAATTCTGTCATCTTCTGGTTCAAACGCTATGGTAGCCCTTGGACAATTCTACAAACCACTAAACGCATTTCGAATTTGGAAAAAAAAAAACAAACTAAGTCAAGTCACATAAAAAACCGGCCAAGTTCGAGTCGGACTCGCGCACGACGGGTTCCGTACCATTACCTATAAAAACGGCAAAAAATCACGTTTGTTTATGGTAGCCCCCTTAAATATTTATTTTATTCTGTTTTTTAGTATTTCTTGTTATAGCGGCAACAGAAATACATCATATGTGAAAATTTCAACTGTCTTACTATCACGGTTCATGAGATACAGCCTGGTGACAGACGGACAGCGGAGTCTTAGTAATAGGGTCCCGTTTAACCCTTTGGGTATGGAACCCTAAAAATGCTACGGACAGGACGGTGTTTTCTACCGTACTCAGACCCCATGAGCGATAAAAGAACTCACATTGTTGTATTGCAAATGTGTGGAGTTCTGGCTGTACAAAAATATGTCTGCTTTTTTGCTTTATAACCGGGTTTTTAACTAAAAACTCCACATACACTGGGTCCAATTCGAAACAATGGGGCCAATTCGAAAGTGTTTTCGCTAAATTTAGAAGTCGCTAAATTTGAAATAAGAAACGTTCGACTCGATTTTGAACCTTGGAGCTATACAAAATCGAGTTTGACGTTTCTTATTTTAAATTTAGGCAATCTTAAATTTAGCGGACACCGTTTCGAATTGGACCCAATGTTCGCTAAATTAAAAATTGCCTAAATTTAAAATAAGAAACGTCAACCTCGATTTTGTATAACTCCAAGAATCAAAATCGAGTCTGACGGTTCTTATTTCAAATTTAGCGACTTCTAAATTTAGCGAAAATACGTTCAAATTGGTAGTGACTTCTAGTATTATATGTTTCTATTATAGTTAGTTGGTCAAGGCGTTTCCTGCATGAATAAAACATCCGCCACGACCCGTATAAACTGCTACAAGTCGTTTTTTTGCAAAAACTGGGTCAATTTCAAACTTGTTCTCAAACTTGATTTCTATTATGTAACATTTGTTTGTTTAATAATCTAATGATTAGTATATTTTTAAATTAGTGGTTCTTTGTTTAGACTTTAATATTCCTATTGCAAGATTTAATATTATATTTTCATGAGGACTGCACGTGAATTTCCAATTCAAATGGAACCTTCAGTTGGAAACGTTTTACAGCTATTCATATTTAATTCGTACAAATAAAATAGGATAGCGTAACCGCCAGGCCATGTACCTTGAATGCCTTTTGATGCAAATCGCTACATGCGTATAGATGTCGCTACTTTTTATCGTTTGGTTTTTATGTTGCGTGTTGCAAATAAGCATTTTATTTGAAATGGCCAAAAGAGTTAATTCGTTTACGGGTTACAATACCCATAACCAAAATTCTTTAGAATTTAATTTAAGATAAAGTCCCCTGTTAATTCTTTTGAATTGAGCCTGAGTAGTATTTTCACTCGTAGGAATTATTTTAGTACAGTAAGTCCATAGTAGTTAATATATATTTTAGTAGGCACATAATTTTCATGCGACTAATAATTATAATCCTAAAAAAACCGCTATTTTAAAACGAGTTACGCAAAAGGGACTCTAGAAAATATTTATCAACATCCATCCGATACCGATTAAGTAACATTATACATTATTAGGAAATATTTGTCCAATATATAGAAACTACCGAAACTGAGAAGTGTTCCATTCACTTATCGAGTTTCGGTGTGTGAGCGAGTTAAGGCGCGGTCGGGAAATTATCCGTCAAAAACCAATAACTTAATCATTTGAATTAAGTTTAAGTATTTTGGTTTAAAAGTTCTATTGGTTTAACATTTATTAATAATGAGTTAAAAAAAATGTAGGTGTAATATTTAAATAATTTTGCCACATATTATGCTAAAATTTATTTTTAACATTGAAATTCAATGACTTATTTATATATATATGACGATTTATTTAAATTTTCAAATTAACTTTGATATTTCTAATAAAGAAGAAATCAAAAAATATTTCCAGAACAATAATTTTTCAATAGTTATATAAACGTGATTAGGAAATGTGAACTACCTAAATGTTTTCTATATGGTTAAAGTGTGACACAATACTTTTTACGTTTAAATAAAACTCTACTTAAAGGTCATCACACTCCAAAACGTATAAATTCTAACTAAAAGGCATAAGTAAGAGTAAATCATGGAAAATCGAATCAATAAATTTAATCTATCAAAATATTGTGCAACATCAAATTAATTGTGCAATGGCGATAATCACTTATCATGTTGTTATTAAATGGCACCCGACGCAAAAAAAAAAGCATTCACAAAAACTGTCATGTCAACTCAACCCCTTTCCGTGATGCATATCACACGTTGCTACATTACCTTCGGGACTTCCCCTTATGTTGTAGTATAAATAGAAAAAACCGTATAAATTAATTAGAAAAATGGCGTCCTATGCCACCTTAATAGTGTGAAACGGATAGGTGAATATACAAAAAGCGTGTTTGTAAAGCATGTTTATTCAACAGAATGTACATAGAAATTGTACACGTCAGAACGTGCGTGCGTGTGAACCGTCCAACATAAGATTAAAAAGCATTTCTCAAAATCTGTAAAACGCGTCTTACCACATTTTGGCGTTGCGCCCGCGGAGTTCTGCAAGTAAAAAATATTCTTAATTTTGACCATTTAATGACCGTGTTCAAAAGACGATCAACGATTTATTTCTTCTTAAAATTACACTTAATGGATTTATTACATTTACGTAATCCCACCACGTAACAGTTACGTAAGAAATGAACAATTTACACTAAGAACTGAGGGCTACTTACATGGTGGCCTGAACGACCAGGCACGTCCTTCCATGTTGGTCGAACCACGGTCGAATGCGCCATGGTTCAGCCCTTGGGCCCCACGAAATACCACCACCACCAGCCGCTCCCCACGCCTGCGCACCACTTGTGGGGTTGGGTCTATTGATTTTACCACCCTTACCCCTATTTCAATGATGGTTGATAACGTTCATGCTAAGCCAAATTGCCATGAAGCGTGATTCAAAAGGTATTTTATTAATTATGCAGTGTAAGGCATGATTGATTGCAATTCTGATTCAAAAAGCCATCTTTGTCTGTAAATTGGGAATACGCATTGAAATATATAGTAAGGAACTGGCGCCTCATTCGGGAACGCTAAGTGATTCTGTAGCGACTCGTAAGCCAGATTTCTCATTCCACTCTTCCGCACGACGCGAAATGCGTAAGAGCGAGATGAGAGATCTGGCTCACGAGTCGCTACAGAATCACTTAGCGTTCCCGAATGAGGCGCCTGTTCGAAGCAATTTTCGCGATGCTTACTTTTAAGGTGTCAGAACGCGAATCTGACACCATCGCAGGTTCAGTCGCACGACAACCACCATCCATTTAAGTGATACTGTTATAATTGAAAAAACCGACCAAATGCGAATGGACTCGCGCACGAAGGGTTCCGTACCATCTATATATAAAAAAGAAGAAGCTGACTGACTGGTCGGGTGACACATCAACGCACAGCCAAAACTACTGGAGCTAGGAGTCTGAAATTTGGTACAGGTATTCTTTAGATAATGTAGGCACGCGCTAAGAAAGGATTTTACGAAAATCAAACCCTAAAGGAGTGAAAGAGGAGTTAACAATTTGTATTATTAACATGAAAATGAGAATTTAGGCTTCTGAATAAAAACAAAGGCGTACTGCAAAAGCATTTTGAAAAAATGAATCCCTGTATGGGTGAAAATGTAGTAAATTGATTTTGGGGTAGTTTTGAAACTCCATCCCATAAGGGGCAAAGTTTATATGGAAAATACCGCGGAAGGAAGCTGTGGCGGGTTCTCTAGTTATCTATAAAAATGGCAGAAAAATCACGTTTGTTGTATGGGAGCCCCTTTAAATATTTATTTTATTCCGTTTTTTATTATTCGTTGTTATAGCGGCAACAGAAATACATCATCTGTGAAAATCTCAACTGTCTATCACGGTTCATGAAATACAGCCTGGTGACAGACGGACAGACAGACGGACGGACAGCGGAGTCTTAGTAATAGGGTCCCGTTTTACCCTTTGGGTACGGAACCCTAAAAATGCTCTCTGCATCGTGCGGTGTGATACCGCAACACCACCGACCACACCGTCCACAATGATATTATAGTGTGTGAATCAAGCAATATTATACTTTTGTATGTATGTCGTTAGATCTAAGACATCAGCAGTAGGGTGTGGTTAAGCCATCGCGCTGGCGTTTGACAACCTTCTATGAGACTTGTTACACGAAATTGTACTGATAGGCATATCCTTCTTTTGAGATCTTTGGGAATACGTTTCATACTGTTCTCTCTTACATTTTTGTTTTGTTGGAGATGTGGTAAAATATGATTTGAATTGTTAAGGGGCTCGCAAACTAGCTAGTTTTTCGATTAATTTATTGCTGTAATTCGGGCTATCCTCAAAAGTTTACATTCAAATTTTTGTCCCCGTTAGTGATGTAATATGTAATCTTTTTGGGGAAGCACGAATTGTAACAATAAATTTCCAAAAAACTAGCCCGATAACGAGCCCCTTTAGATAAGAAATGCTATGTATACCAGAAGCGAAGCGTGAGGGTAAGCCGGTGTATCATTTCTATTTTTAATCATTGTATTGTTACGCATTAAATATTGTATTCACATAAAAAAGTTATGTAATATGCAAGTTTTATGTTAATACAAGAAGTAATTAATAATATTATACTGTTTGAGTTTAGAAAGTATGCACCGGCTTACCCTCACGCTTCGCCACTAATGTATACCCTCCTGTGACCCCGGTCCTCACTTGAGAACATTAAAATATAAAAACTACAGCCAAATGTCAAACCGGCTTAACAAGTGGTAACGGCATAAGGAGTAATCAAGAGGAACACTCCATGATTTTTTTTACTCATTTTCCGATATTAATGGATTTTTTGAAGAAATTAAGAAAATATCAGTTTCTCCCTCCAGGATCCAGGAGGATACAGTGACCGCAGCGGAATACGTCACTCGCGAAGGTGGCGAAATTCGCAACGTTGCAATTGGTGTTCACCGAAAGCGGTAACGGGTGCTCTGAAATAAACGTATCTATCTACTATAAGATTAGCGCTATGTGGCAATGAAAGTGGTAATCGTTCATCAATTTAAAGGTTACTCCTAGAAGTCACGCTGACGCTTAGCGCATTTGCTTGGTATTTTTAGGGCTCCGTACCTTAAAAGGTAAAAAGGAACCCTTATAGGATCACTCGTGTGTCTGTCTGTTTGTCCGTCTGTCACAGCCAATTTGCTCCCAAACTATTAGACCGATTGATTTGAAATTTGGTATACATATGTAAGTCGTTGACCGCAACACGGATGCGATCCGTAAACAAATTAATTTTAAACATGGGGGTCACTTTTGGGGGGTAAATTATAAAATTAAAAAAAAAGTTACGCTAACTATATCATGTGGCATATCAAATGAAAGGGCTTGTTGTGAGGATCTTAAATATGTTTTGTTTGGAAATTTTAGATGAATGGTTTGGAAGTTATTTACGAAAATAGGCGAAAATGGACCATTCCCCCCACTTATCTCCGAAACTACCGGGCCTAAAATTTTGAAAAAAATACAGAAAATAGTTCTTTACCTATAGATTACAGGAAAACTTATGAGAAGTCTATGGATTTAAAGTAACATAGGAAATTTCAGTTAATCATGTATGGAACGGAACCCTATCCACGCGGGTTTCACTAGCACTTGTCCGGTTGTCAAATAAGTTGTACAAAAAACTAAAAAGTGTACAGTGAGTAGAGTACTGATTGCCAGTGGATTAGGTGGCAGTGTACACCTTTTTTGGACATAAATTTCAACTGATTTGTGATGTGCCGTGAAATATTCCGTTGTACACCACCTTTATACGGCTAGAAATAAGGGCCGATGTGCAACGGAACTTTTCACGGCATGGCGCCGTACCGTGATGTGGTCATGTGGCCAGGCCCTATGAAGCTTTGACTTCTGTTGCGCCGACGACGGCCACACGACCACAGCCGCGACACTGCCACACAAATAAAAGTTGCATGGGTATATTACAAGGTCCCGCATACAGCGCCGCAAAAAAGTTAGTGTCTGTATTACTAATTTGAATAACACTGGGTAAACGCTCAATACCATCCTGATAACAATAGCTAATGGCTTACCTTAAAAATGTCTCTCCTGAAAAATTGCAACGTAAACGAAGCTTTTTCACCATTTACCCTTTCACAACCGAAATCCATTCCATTTTTAGGGTTAAAACTTACTTCCATTTTTAGGGTTACTTTTACTCAAAAGTAAAAAACGAAACCCTGTCATGTCAGTCTGTCTGTCTGTCCGTCTTTCACAGCCAATTTGCTCCGAAAATACTGGACCGATTGAGTTGAAATTTGGTATACATATGTAAGTCGGTAACCGCAAGACGAAAGTGTAATGTAAATAAATGAATTTTAAACATGGGGGCCACTTGCGGGGAGTATAGTATCGTGTGACATATCAAATAAAAGGGCTTATTGTGAGGATCTTAAATATATTTTCTTTTGAATTTCAAGTAAAACAGTTTAGAAGTTATTTAGTAAAATAGGCGAAAATTTACCATCCCCCCCCCCCCTTATTTCCGAAACTACTGGGGCTACAATTTTGAAAAAAATATAAAAAATAATTCTTTACCTAAAGATTATAGAAAAACCTATAAGAAGTCTATAGTATTCCACCTCGCCACGCGAGTTTCACTCGCACTTGTCCGGTTTTTTTTGTAACTATTGAAAATATATACCTTACTGATATAGTAGAACTCAAGTACTTACTTGCTGGTTTCCCTTATTAATTCTCATTGAACTTACTGCTATTTATTCCCTAACAAATCTCGTTGCTCATTTCGTCTCTCATTTCGTCCAATAATCAAAAAATCGACCCGCTGGCTTCTAGGTCTTACGCAAAGTTAGATACCTACGTCCGTGGCTGGCTACGTCGAAATACCACCAAGGTTGAAGACACGCATGAACATGCAGTTTATACGAACCGACGGGTCAAGTTAGGTTTGCCGACGAGTTCATGAACGAAGTTTTAAGAGAATCCCACCCCAAAACTCCTCAAGACAATCGACCTAACCTCCTACTAAGATTAACAACTTATAGCTGCATATAAAACGGATTCCATGGACTCAACAAATGCCGATGCACATATCCATTTCATTTTCCAAAGATTCTCAAAGGCCGAAACGATTCTTAATCAATAACAATTTAAATGCTAAAGTAATTAAAAACTCAAGTATGTAAGCAGGTGCCCTGTACTTATACGGTACTGTTTAATTTAAACTTTAACTAATAGTCCTTTAGAACAATCTACAAATTTATGTGCAAGAATTTTCTCCGGCCGATCAAAAGAGCAGCCGACGCTGGCTCGAGCTTGTAAATTCCTATGACAACGGTTATTTCTACGTGGGAATGGGAAAACGGACACACAATATGCGATACTAGCTTCTGCCCGCGACTTCGTCCGCGTGGAATTCGGTTATAGTTGTTCGGCTGCGATGGTTTTCGAAGGGAGCAGTTATGGAAGGTGCCCGATCTGGCGAGATGGGTGGCTGAATTTGTCTCGGTGGCGGTTTTCTATCTCGCCGATGTTGAAACACGGGTTATTTTCGGGATACCTTTCTGGGGCCGCTGGCCCTGCCTTATCCTGCTGGACCCTTTGTTAGTTCTTAATTTATTCGTTTTGTTTTGTGCGACATCTGAACCTGACTAGAGAGACTTCATAGTGTTAGAGCACACTATGAAGTCTCTCTACTATATTGATAGGTTTTCATATTCGTATATTTGTATTATTAGGACATGAAATGTTATAATTTCATTTTTTTATATTAGAAGCCCTTACATCTCCATCTTTACACTTGGCCATGGAGACTGTCTACACCTCCATTTAACGTAGATAAATCGCGGCGTTTCTTCTCAGCAGATGTCACCTTTCCAGACATGTGAAAGAGCCCATGGTGTCTACTTGCAAAATAAATATTTCTTTTTCAATTCATCCTGTCGGGAAATTTTGAATTTGCGCGGAATGAAAGTACTTTATGTTGTATTCGCATTTATAATATTACTAGGAAGTAGGATCAGTAGGATACGATTTTTTTTTTGTATAAGGGAAGGCAAACGAGCTTGCGAGTCACCTGATGGTAAGTGATCATCGCCGCCCATAAACATCACTAACCCCGAAGGAGTCATTGAGCCGTTGCCGACCTTTTAGGGAAAAATAAACTCTTCTCTTGAAGGCCCCAATATCAAAACAGTCCGGTACTGAACTAAGATGTAATTAAATCCGTAGACATGCTACTCAGCAGTGAAGAAGGCAAGATAAACTTGATGCCTTTCGACAAGGCTGGCGGGAGACAGCTCCGTGGTATCATTCTCTGACGTGCACTGCGCTGCGTCAGACACGAGCTCACTACAATACGTCTTCACAACAATTTGTTACAATTAACACAATATTGTTATGTTCCATTTTCCTTACGTATTATTTTGTCCTGTTTTTGTTATTCTTCTATGTGTCTGCCGTGACTTTACCAGATGGTTCCAACGGAAGACCAGCGCTGGCCTCCAAGTCAACATTATGTTCAGTCGGGACAAACACAGTAACAGTTGGCACTATGTTCTTCATTTTCTACTTTATTGTTTTAAGTATGATGACTTCTGTGTTCTGTTGTGAATCAATGTTTTCATTCTTTCTTTTCATCTTTCTTTCTTACAACTTATAGAAAACCTGTTTGTCCCTGTATGCGTCACACTACACGTCAGAGAATCACACCAGATTTTCTATGCACGCAAGTCTGTGCACATTAAAGAATTATACCAAAGATTTTCTACGCACGCAACTCTGTGGACATGAGAGAATCTTACCAGGGGATAGTGATGCGTGGAAATATGGGAAGAGGCATTTGCTCATTAGTGGGACATTCTGAGCTAACTATGGTATAGTGCTAGTGCGTTAGTCACAATCACAACCCATTATTATACCAACCGGGACATATCAGGACCGAATTTTACTAATTGGAAACGTTGCATTGTGAGACCCCAGTTTTAAGACTATGTAACCTTGGCCACTTTGCCCAATTATATTTTTGCATTGCCAAGCCATAGTTTGCCATCTTTTGTAACCTGAAACATTCACGTTTTGCCGCACTGCGCTTGCTGGCAGGTCGCAATTTTGTCACATGAAGGCTGTCGATGCATGCATTGATAGGTACACGCGAATGCATGAAGCTTGTCAAAGCTTTTAAATAAATCGTCATGCATATTAGCTTATTACATGGATAATATAAAAAATGGTAAAGTGAGACGAGCAGATTCGAAATATTTGTTTGCTCAAAAACAGTTACAAGTTTAGCATGTTCTGTCATAGAATGATTATGCAAAAAATGGTCAGTATTTACATTTAGTTTAGTTTATGGATAAAACATCTAAATTTAAAATGTCACCAGTAAAAACAAAAATGATTTAACAAATATATTTATATTTTATATGAATTGAGAAAAGCTTGGGCTTTTATGTACCCCAATTACGGAGAACATATCATTATAGAAGCGGTGTTAAAGCCTAAAAGTTAATTTTAACATGCCATGCATAGGACTTAAATGTACCTTTATCTACACCCATATCATAAAACCTCCATTGTTTAATCAAAAACCTTAGGAAATGACCTCCATTTTGACAACCAATTAGGAAAAACCAGTGCTGCGATAAAGAAATAACATGACTTCTTTATCGTTTTTAGTAAAGAAAAGAGATTAAATTTGGAACAGGTGTCAAAACTCAAGTGGTCTCTATTCTAGTATCCATAGATATTAAAACAGTTATTGATACGAAACGTCAATTCAGTATGTTTTTTTAATATAAACTACACAATATTTGATCTCGAGTGACGTGAGAATAGAGACTTCATCCATTTGTCTATGATTTAAAAAAAAAATGGTCTTGACGGAGGATCGCCATGTTGGCGTTTTGCTGAACGAAAGTAGAATTGTTTTTGAATTGAATAGAAAAAGTTGTTTGTAATTTACATTTTAGTTGAAAATATGAATAGTAAGTAGTCTTCTCGGAGTGTGTGTGATGTGAAAATGCGCCGGATTTCGGAAATATGCAGCCACGATTGCAATAAATAACTTGTTGCCAGAAAATATTGTTTCTGAACCCATCATGGAGGATTTATAATATGTGTGTAGATAAAGTTATGTATGCAACTCTGCATAATTTGGCCTTAAAACACACGTGCGATCTTATTATGAAACTCGCCTATCGGCTCGTTTCATGAAAACCGCACTAGTATTTTAAGGCCTATCATTATGCAACCGTTGCATAAACTACTATAACTTAACTAAAATTTAAAACCAAATGAAAAAAAAAAATTTAAATTCTAATTAACTTTGCAGAATAATTCATTTGCATTAATAACGATGAAACGGGTAATTATGATATGATTAACGCCAAAACAATAATAATAAACTGGATTACATTTTAATAAATAATTTTCACCACATGAAAAATTTAGCTTGAAGCCAAAGACGAACGCCTCGTTACAAGTAGGTCCCTATTTATTTGAAAGTAAGTGCATTACTCGCCAAGAAACTGTTAGTTTTGCGACCTTTTGGGCTAGTGTAGTAAAAATGATACTTGTATTTTTGGCAATTTATTGCTGCAATTTGGGCTATTCCCATAAACATTGCATATTATGCCACTAATCGGAACAAACAGTTTAAGTGTACACTTTTGGGGATAGTCGATTTGCAACAATAAATTTCCAAAAAAGTTGCTTGTTCCAAGCACCTTAAGAAAAGTGCTATTAAACAGACTCTTATTTCATTTTATTTTATAAAACTAAGTTATAAGAAAATAACTCATTAGCCTTCTCGGCTAGATTGTAATTGATCGAGCGAGCGAAGCTTCTCCGTTTCAGCTTGGGCAAAGATGCTTTCGTATGTCCGGCGTCTGTCCATTTGTTCTAGTCTACAGGCGCCTCATTCGGGAACGCTAAGTGATTCTGTAGCGACTCATAAGCCAATAAGCCAGATTTCTCATCTCGCTCTTACGCATTACGCGTCGTGCAGAAGAGTGGGATGAGAAATCTGGCTTATGAGTCGCTACAGAATCACTTAGCGTTCCCGAATGAGGCGCCAGCTTGCAGTTCTCAACCGATTCTCGTGAAATTTTGCGAGCAGGTTCGATAATTATATAATTTGAAATTTGAATTTTTTCAAAATGGCGAAGATATGGGGGTTTTCGTAATTACAAACTTATTTACGGTGTTGGTAAACTGATCCGACCTATATCGATGTATGGGGATAACAGTTTTCCAACGGTAAAGTTAAGATTGTTGCGAGGTCTACAGCTCACGGAGCCACTAGTTATATTAGGGTAGGTACATTATGTGCTAGAATGTAAACTAAGTATTAAAAATAAAATTTGCGAGGCCTATGGCAGCAAAAAAAATGCCATAGCCTGTGAGTTTCATATTCTTTATTAATTCGACATAACATATTCCCCTACTGTTCTTAAATTTTCTTCAAGTGTCTTTAATTAACTGATGTTTTAAACACGAGTGTTGAAACGCGCTAGTAAAAGGAATAATTTATATAATCCATTTCAAATTTACAATTTAAAAAGGTGAAGTTTACTTGTCACATTGACGGTAACACGTTGTTCTGTCATATAACTAACCATTTCTATCTAATCTCTTACGTCTTGCTATATGTTTTTCATGGGAGCTCTAGTAATAATGGACATATCGACAACCAAAATCAACTGAGCTCTCGTACGCGGCGATTGTCGTGATAATAGAGGTCTAGTCTAATTGGATGGTTTTAAATAAATCAAGCTAGTTTATACAAATTAAGCTAGATATATTCAAATGAGTCAATGAAAGCGACAGAATTAATCAAATCTAATGAATTTTAATGAGTTTTCAATTGAATATTTAACGAATTATCTTAGTTGGTGCGGACACGTGACTTTAATAGAAATGATACTTTTAGAACTCAATATTTCCTAAACAGTCCTAATTCCTAATGTAAAATGTTCGTAACATATTCATACTAGTTTTTAAAGACAGCCTACGACACCTCATTCGAGACAAAATGTTCTTTTACATTTGCTTTGCGTAAACAATTTTTTTTCTTTGTGCGCTGGGCGAACATTAATAGTCGTACAAAATTTCAGCTTTGTAGCAGAAAGTCTTCGATAGACACCGTCTGCACAAAAGAGATAGGTACAGAAGTCAATCACATGTAAGTACTTCACTTTTCATGCCTCCGCTCGGCGGTCGCTCGGCGGTTGTAAACTATGGCTTATGTACAAAAAACTATCGTGGTAGTGGCACTCGTATCTAGTTGATTTATTGTTGAGAATGAAACGGGAAGAATGGAAATATAAATTTATAATAACCAAAATAACATACCTACAAAATTTTACGTTTGTCAATTTTCAGTATCGAAAATCCCTAATAACTTCTAAACGGATTACCCTGGTTACACAATTTCCATTGCCCTATCCGTTTTAGACTTAAACCTATCAAATGACACTAAAAACAACACAATATCTACACAAACAAAAAAACATGTTTTTAACTTAACGTAAGGCGGCATGAATTTACCTTACAAAAATTTAGTTGCTTCGTTTATAGGTACTGATTCAAAATAATATATAAATCGATCTTAGATATATTCTACGGGGGCCGGGCCGGGGCGCTTACCTACCTACCTAACTGTTCTGTGTAACGTTAAAACGAACCATCGAAATACAAGCAGATACCTACTTACCTCTCTGAAACCTCTGGTAGCTTATAAAAACGACAATTCACCGTTTAATGTTGCATTTAAACAACCGTCCACTGAACAGTTATAATTACTTTTTTTTTGTTGCTCCATTATTGCAAAAAAAGTGCACAGACGCAATACGTGTTAAGCGGCCGGCAATCGCTGTCGCACTGCTCTGAACCACTCCGAGATATCGTGTCCGTGAGCAGTGTCTATGTGTGCGTTTGTTCGAGCACAGTTGTATGTAGATTGTCTTCTGTACCTATCTCTTTTGTGTCGTCTGTCTGGTACATTGCGAAACAATTATCAAGAATTACGGAACCCTAAAAATGGTAAAACTACCTTTTTGTTGATTGCATATAGTGCACGCTAGAGAAGCGTTGTTCGTTTGGTTGGCTCCTTTTACAACATTGATTCATTATTGTATACTTATAATTATATAATATCAAAATCTCACAAAACTAATATTATTCAGGGGAAAATTAAAAAAAAAACCTTTTTACTGATGGATTTTTATTTCACATCTTTTCTTTTATTTATTAGCCAGATAAATCTAACCTATTAAATTGTGTCTCCTCTAGTTAATTACTCATAATCTATGGCGAGTGATCCCCTCCACGCGCTTTCGGCCGGCACACAGATTTCGTTCAAGTCGTCGGTTCTATAGATTATATTTCAATGTTTTGCACAGACAGCCAATTTCAAAAAAGTCTCTTTGATTAGTCGATTTCAAAGACTGCCCTTTGTATGACGCATTTCAATCGGTAAAAGGCGAATTCAAATTAATTGAACATAGTAACGGTACGCCGTTTTGAAGTCAGTTTGAGTTAGATCAAAGGATAAAATCTTGTCAAGTTGTCATTGCGTTCGTTGTATTAATAATGCATAAGCAATAAATGGGCAGTACTTAGTAGCCTAGTGGTCAATGGCGTGGCATAGAGTCGCGGGCATAGCTGGGCACCAGAGCGTTAATCGTTAATTAACGAAGTTGACATTTCGAGTAACGGATTAACTTTTAAGTTAACTTTAAAAATTGTTAACGGACTCATTAACTTACGTTAAAACAATTAAAGTCCGTTAGAATAATAAGAATAAGAATATTTATTTGCGTAAAAACACGGTGTACAGTATGGTTATGGTATGGATTGTCTGACATGTTTTTGTCATACAATGACATGCAAATTTTATGACATACAAACATTATTACATTATATTAAAGATAAATCAGATAAAGAATAAAAAATAAAAAATTTCATTAAATTAAAATTGAAAATTAAATTAAGAAATTAAAATTATAGTCCTCAAATTATTGTGTATGTTAATCGTTATTTAAGTGCCTACTATTTGTTAATAGGATACCGCGCGGTTTATATCAGATAGCTTTTGATTTGAATGTGATCGCTAAATAATTAGGTATTATACTACCCTTATTTTATTAATTTTTCATGTCCTGCCTCAACTTCCATAGCTCACACCAACATTTTTATAAGTAAATCACAAACGCAACGACATTAAAATGCAATTTCTGTCACGAGTTAACGATTAACGTTAACTTCCGTTAAATCTTCCGAAATATAATGCTTTAACGTTTAACGAAGTTATTTTTTAGTAACGGATTAGCGACTGACGACGTTAACTATTTGATTAACGGTGCCCAGCTATGCCTGTAAGTACATTTTATTTGGAACCATGACGTAAATTCTATTCACGTTCGATGTTCTTATATTAGTGAGTGAAATGGGCTTGCAGTTTACTGTGACAAAGTCCAAAAGAGATCAAACCTTTTGTTGACCTACTGTACCTACTGGATATTATATTATAGCGATTCAAAATGAGAAAACTTAAGGCCCGGGCACACCAAACGCGGTTGCGGCGCGTTTGCGGCGCGAACGCGTCGCAACCGCGTTTGGTTTGCCCCGGGCTTAATGACGAAAAGTATAAATCTTTTGGCACGTTTTTGTAAAGGTTATATCGAATATTTATTAAATTTATTAACGAATAAATAAGGTATTAAGATAAATAAAATTAAACGTACACTTAAAAATAAACTTAACAACAAATTAAAAACGAATTTATAAAATGTAGTATTTCATTTAATACCCATGTGTAAAACACATTTGATCGAATTTAAAGCGCCCGTCCCTGATCGTCAATTTAGTTAATATTGCTTAAGTGTCATTTCTATCGAGATTACGACAAATTCAAGCAAGTCAACGTCGATCTATTTCGTACCAATAATTGCTATAGGTACTATTCGGTTTTAGGGTTCCGTACCTCAAAAGGAAAAAAGGAACCCTTATAGGATGTCTATCTGTCTGTCCGTCAGTCACAGCCAATTTGCTCCGAAACTACTGGACCGATTGATTTGAAATTTGGTAGAAATATGTAAATCGTTGACCGCAACACGGATGCTTAACGTAAACGAATTAGTTTTTAACATGGGGGCCACTTCTGGGGGGGGGGGGGGGGGGGGGGGTGAATTCAAAAATTAAAAAAAACCTTATCATGTGACATATCAAATGAAAGGGCTTATTGTGAAGATCTTAAATATGTTTTTTATTGGTTTTTAAGATGAATGGTTCGGAAGTTATTTAGGAAAATAGGCGAAAGTTGACCATTCCCCCCTTATCTCCGAAACTACCGGGCGTAAAATTTTGAAATAAATACAAAAAATAGTGCTTTACCTAAAGATTACAGGAAAACCAATGAGAAGTCTATGGTATTTAAAGTAACATAGGAAATTTCAAGATAATCATAAGTCAGTTATATAAGATTGAAGCTTCTGTATATGCGTGCGTGCGTTCGTGCATTGTATGCGTATGACAAACTCGCTCTGACGTTTCTTGACATCGGGTTAAGGTCTTTAGGCTTTTGAGCTTTTCAATTCCGATAGCGATTTCAATTTCGACATTAGGCCTTAGTTGTGACATGCTCCATGAATATATGCATCAACTACTAGAATTATGCGCTCATAATGTATGTCCGTTTGCACACCTGCTTGCTTGGGAACATTTTGACTACCTTTCCTAAGCACGTAAATTGATAACGGTGTGCTCGAAATTCCTACTTTATTTTCAGCAGATCAAGATTGTTTTTGATTATCAGGGTTAAGAAAGATACGAGTTTGTGACATTAACCAGTCGATCTGTTAATTTAACGCGATTAATTAATCATAGATAATCACAGTCTTTATGGTTATGATTTATTGCCTGATTGAATAACGAATTGTAGCGAGAAATACTAGCCTGGTCATTAATTTGTATCCTCGATACGAATCAAGATTACATTAGTTATTTGGACGACAGTATACGATTTATTATTTTAAGTGGTAAATCAAATTTAAATATGTCGGACAACGGAACACTTTTCATAGGTGCACATATGAACACATGTGGGTAGTAAGTAAGTACTTTACTAGGAGTGTTCCAAAATTATTTTTGTATAATAGGGAAGACGCATATTTTCTTCTATTGGAAACTGCTGAGTAATAGAAACCGATTTATGTACGGCATAGATTATTATGTTGATTATTTTATGAGAAATGATGCTTTGAAAAGTCATTGTTCATACCAATCGCAAAAACACTCCATACAAAATGGACGACAATTATGACGTCACAGCATTCGTTAGACTGTACAAAATGTATGACGCTTAAACGAAATGTACAATTATTTCCGAATATACTATTTTTAAATCAACATCGTAGAAATAAAATTTTATGAGGATGTCAAAAAAAACTAAAATCAGAACTTTAACCAATATATATTTTTCACTAATTTTGGACCCTTAATAAAATAAAAATGAATAGTCAAAATGATCAGATTTTTCTGTAATATGCTTTTGATTACATTTGCTTTCATAATAAATATATCATTTAAACCTCATTTTGATTTTCATGCATCTTCCCCATTGCCTGTGCATACAGACTACATTCCGCGCGCGAGCTCCGAGGAATTGGGAGCTAGGGAAACGGGCGAGTTGCACCGCGCCCGATCGTCCTTTCATACGCTGCACAGCCATAAACTGGACTTTACAGCAAATAGACACTAAGGTATTTAATAGCACAGACAATACATGGTTGGCTGAATGACTTTCTAGATGCAATCACAGCATACACACAGATACTTCACACACATTATAACAAAAAATAGATTTGAGCAGATAAGGATTTAACAATACAAGTTTAGAGAAGGAATAATGTTTTATATTTTTGACCGATGCACTGAAAATGTCCGATCTCTTGACAAACATTGCTGTAGCTTACACACAAGCGAAACAATGGCGACTGACTACTGTATAGTGAATTCATCCATACTTGTCTAATTTAGCTCCTCTGCTGCACTGGGAGTGAAGAAATAGCATAGAATGCGTGCAGATGCTTATCATCCTGGCATGTCGTAAAAGTCGACTAAGGGACGGGTCCTCTCCAACATGGTGGACTATCTGTATGGGCGATGGGCTGATCACCTGTCACCATACGGTTCATCATACCATCTTAGGACTAATTAATCGAACGTGGCCACAAGTAGTGTTGTGGCTCTGCCCAACCCATTAGGGATTTCGGGCGTGATGCTATGTATGTATGTTGTCTAATTTGGTAAACAAGTTTCTAACCTCAAAATGCTTCTTTTTTGGCTAAAACAGCTGTTTCCTTGCAAATAAAGGAACTGCAGACAATATTTCAGACGTCACTTTGCCAATTTTTGGCCTAAGTTTGCTTTATTTAGAAGAAAACAGCTGTTTCAGCCAATTTGAGGTTAGAAACTTGTTTACCAAATAAGACAAGTATGGATGAATCCACTGTAGTTTAGTACGGCATTATGGGAGACAGAAGGTTTTACGATTATGTAGGCGGCTACTACTTCGTGGACCAGAAAATTTCATAATTTCAAGGAGATCGGGCTCTACCAGTACGAGTGTTGTCCTAGTCCATTTTATTTATTCTAATTTATGTATTTATCATCTTAACAACAGAATATGAGAATAACAAATGCCCTAGAAAACCGTTAAGACATTTTATCACCAGAAAGGAGTCTCTGTTTTCACAATGAACGAAGGGAGTGTCTCTGACAGATATTTTCTTTACTAGTTTTTTTAATACTACGTATATTTTACTCCAGTCAGATTTCCTCAAGTAAACTCTAAAGTAGGTATGGTACACGTTTTTTTTAGGACTCCGTAATAAATTTACTCGTATTCTAGATAATAATATCACCTGTGGACAGCGACCTAGTGCCAAAAGTATGATTAAATTGAAATAGGTAAGTAAGTACTCTATGCATACCTACTCAGATTTAAATTGAAAACAATAATTTTGACTTATGTTTTCGAAGCTATTAGGAGTTTTTGGTTACCGTGATCCCGTACGTAGGTACTGATTAGCTTATTACCTGAAAAAAGCGAAAATTAATTATTAATTTTTTTTTGAAATCCCATGCAGTATGCTATATATTAGAATATACCTGGAAGTTATTTGAGTTTTTTTCTGAATGATGTTCTTTATTTGAAGTTGGATAAAACGAGAAACTAACGTTTACCTTCGAAATAAATCATTGTAAAGGGTAAAATGGTTTTTAGAAAACTGATACTTATTTTACAGTCGCTAAAAACGATTCCACAATGGCATTTAGTATTAATCAGCGAATTATTTTGCAATGAATTACCGAGCATTTGATTAAGTATCAGTAGCGGCCAATTTAGTCGACGCGACGGTGCGCAAGTATAGTACAGTATACAGAGTAGTGGCAGTTCTCGAACGATCAGGCGATATTTCTCTTCAATAAAATGCCTAAGGACCTAAAGTCGGTTGTTAACGCAAATACGAGTATTTTTAAAAATAAATTGACTGTTTTCTTAATGTAAAGGTGTTTCTAATCTGTCGAAGACTAAGTCGCTGATAAAATGTCACAGGATTAAAAAAATATATGTTTTCCTAATTAATTAAGAATATTATTGTATCTTATAGTTTATAGTACCTACCCATCGACATAATATTTTCATTTTGTATGTATGTAAACTCTTTATTGCACATAAAATAAAACAACATTCTGCATTATTACATAAACAGTGTACAAAGGCGAGCTTATCCCTAATGGGATCTCTTCCAGCTAACCTTGGAGTTGACGAGAGAAGACAATGCGTGAATAGACAAAAATTACAAACAGCCAAAACAAAAACAAACAAATAATAACAATAATAATAAAATAAATAAACAACATAAATAAGTACTAGATACCAATATATATTTTAAAATTACATAAATATTTTTTAAATAAAATGTTGTAGAAGAACAGCTAATTCCAATTCTAGTAATCAGGACTCTCTTTATCATTTTATTAATCTTATTGTGATTTTGTTAATTTTAAACACGTTAATTTTAATTTGAACTTATTTTATTTTATTTGTAATCCTAATTTTAATCTGTTATTAATTTATGTTTGACATTGGTACATTTTATTATTATTATTATTATTAAATCATTAATTACATTAGGAAAAACAGAGATCTATGTCCCTACTGAAGCATAAGGGAAGATGATGGTGATGGTTTCACTATAACTTTGTTTGTGATACAATACAAATATTCAACTTTGTAGCACTTTTTGTACTTGTTCAGCTGTTTTGAACTTTGGCGTTGACTTTTGATTTCTGTTAATTTATTATAAACATTAATATTACACAATTATGATCGTAGCGTTTAAAGTATACTGTTCTTAACATGTCTACTGTGTTGAAGATTTATAGGTGCAACGATACTATAAATAAATCGATCTTATCTCAAGAACGGCCGAAAGTTTTAAATCAAAACCTAGACAAGAAGGATCCTGTTTAGAGACTATTGGCCGATTTCTGTCAAGCAGTGTTTGAGACGCTCTCAAGGTTCAATTTTCAATTCGAGAATCGGCTAGATTTAAGGATGGCTGAAATTTAAAATATTATCATTTTATTTAGTAGTTTTGGTAGTTTTATGGTTTGTGCTTTTGAACAGAACTACAAGCTTACAATGTGTTACCGATTCCTCATCACTAAGGGAACGTCAAAGTCAAAGTCAAAGTCAAAGTCAAACTATCTTTATTCAATTTAGGCTTTTACAAGCTCTTATGAAGGTCAAGGAATTAATCTACCACCGGTTCGGAAAAAATCCTCTACTGAGAAGAGCCGGCAAGAAACTCGGTGAGGTATCATTTTTTCAAATCAGTACACATATAAGTCAACAATGATGTCTACAGTTTTATACAAATCTAAGTATATACCACAGCAGGTACGCTCATCGAGACTCAGGGATGCAGGTCACGATTTACGTACCCATACTACGTGACCCATTTTTTTTACCCCCCTACTCCCCGATGACCACCCGTAGTATTATGCCAGGACTCCCCCCCCCCCCCTCTAGTGTTCACGTAGTTATTCATGAATATGGTTTGCAAACAGAAAGCAAAAAATAATAATGTGGTTCATATTTGATTGGCGTCAAGATTAAACTAGTACCGTTAGCAACTTCAAAAATGAATTAGCAACTTTTTGGCAGCTTCTAGTTGTAAGTAGTCCTAGCAACTTTTTAATGTAAGAGTTGGCAACACTGCTATAGATTTCTTCGAAACTATTTCAATAAGATGTCAGGTACGAACTTACGTCACAAACTAAGATAGGAAGCGTTCCCCTTTTTTACTGTCAATACTAAACTGACCATTCTAAAGGACTGTTTCCACACACTATGGCGAAAGCGTGTTTCCTGCATTTCTCCACGCTAACACTCTATTGTGTTGCACGTACTGACCTGAACAATAGGATTAACACTGAAATATGCATCTAGGGCACTGATAAGCATCTTGTGTAAACGGATCTGTGGTATGTTTGTGATGTGTGAATGAGATGGAATTTGTTGGGTAAGGGGTGTTAAAATGTAGCAATAAGGTAATTTCTGCTCCTCTGCTGCACTGGGAGTGAAGAAATAGCATAGAATGCGTGCAGATGCTTATCATCCTGGCATGTCGTAAAAGTCGACTAAGGAATGGGTCCTCTCCAACATGGTGGACTATCTGTATGAGCGATGGGCTGATCACCTGTCACCATACGGTTCATCATACCATCTTAGGACTAATTAATCGAACGTGGCCACAAGTAGTCTTGTGGCTCTGCCCACCCCATTAGGGATTTCGGGCGTGATGCTATGTATGTGTATGTATAAGGTAAATATTTGATGTACTAGCACAGAGCATATATCCTATAGATTCCGCATAGCCGGGCGACCCCCGCTGACAAGAGTTGAGACCAAATGGCCACAAGTGGCGGGGCTACAGGGGGCCGCGCGGGGCGCATAACCTCGAACGCACCAATCACAGCGCTCTAAAAACCCCGCGCGCCCCGCAACTTTGGCAGCTTTATTTGCTAGTAAAATTGAGGCTAATGCGCTTATACACCTTCCTAAATTTAGTTGGAATGTGATTGAGATATCTCCATACGTATCTGACGTATTGCGGCGTCCCTCTCGTAAGTGACTAAATTTAGGAAGGTGTAATAAGCGCTTATGCGGTGTCTTTAGGTTAATTGGTCTGTGTGTACTAGCGAAGCTCGCGGATACGTACGTAAGTACTGTACTGTCACCTTAAATTACAGATAGTTCAACTCAGTTGTGCGCGCGGCGCTATGTGTGCGTGAGCTTGTGTTGCACGTACGGATGCCTGCCACGTCACAGCACACTCATGAAAGCTGCATATTTACAAGCACACGCACACATAGGGCCGCGCGCACAACTGAGTTGAACTATCTGTAATTTAAGGTGACAGTACAGTACGTACGTACGTATCCGCGAGCTTCGCTAGTACACACAGACCAATTAACCTAAAGACACCGCATAAGCGATTATTACACCTTCTGTCCTGTACATCTGTACAATGAAACGACGATTTGAGCTAGCTTGGACTTTCCTTAATCCACGTGATAAAATCCTATGAAAATCCCCATAATCTTTTTCTCAGATACTTATTTAAACAAACAGACAAATATACAGATAAACAGTTTTTTTTTTAATTCCCTTTAAATTCTTTTACGTTTACCTTTTCACCGTATATCATGACACGTTGACATGTTTACAGTTTTATTAAAATTAAGTAAGTAACGATATACATTCTTGACTCTACCAGTTATAATGAGTTTATATTTTGTACAGCAAATATTTCGTTGATTTTCAGTATTGGCAATATGCGTGAAAGTTGCGATCAATAAGTTACAATAAGTTACAAAAATGGTAACATAATGATTTGCTTTTACTATTTAAGTATTAAACGGAAATGTAACCCGTTTAGGTTGCATTTACCGTTTTCGAAATCAAAACTAGATAATGCCGGTAACCAAAAAAACTTAGATTTATTTCAAGTGTTTAATTGATTATCGAAATTAAATCGCTTTTATGAACTATCTAAATCGGTTCTGAACCACTATATACTGATCAAATATATTCTAACAACAAAATTACAATGTCATATAGACAAGAAAAGGGAAACTCACAGCAAATTTTCATTTTCTACCAATTTCCTCATGTTGGAAAATCCGTTGCGACACCTTTGCGTCAACAATGAGCGGAAGCGCGCACGCAGGTACAGCGTGACGATTGCGCGACGCGCGACACACGGGATAGAAGGATGACACGGAAAATGACCGGTGTCACGTGTCGAGGATATTTGATATTCTACTTAGCGTCCTAAGTCCGAGGTGTTCCTTAGGAGACCAGGAGACCCTTAGGCATGCTAAGTGTATAAACCCACCATGCCGAAGCCCCGCCGGCCTTCGCATGAATCCTGGTGATGCTGCAAGAGTCGAGGATATAGAGCTTATGATAATGACCAAGTAAACTGTTCTTAATATTCAAACGGGGACACATTACTTACCTATTCACTGACAGTTAATTGATAGGAACTTTTATTTCATTTCCCATTCCATTGTCGTTTTTAATAACTTCTCGCAAAAAAAATGCATAGTCGACTCTAAATTGGCTACCTACGAGACAGGCAGCGCCTAGTGTAGAGGCCAGTGTATCCGCACTTAGAACGTTTTATGTACACAATTGTCGTCTAGTAGTTCTTAAGTTCCTGGGAAATGCAAAACGAATACAATATTATACAGATCATTTTAATACAGTTTTTTCCGTCTTCTAATTCAGGGTACGCTTCGACCATGATCCCAAATTTGGCAGGTCAGGTTATAGAGTGCAACTGCCATCTGATCCCCGTAACCCTTGTGACAGGGAAACCAGACCAATTGGATCATAGTTACACATTTAGCAACCTAAACGTACAGGTTTTCGGACGATGTTTTCCCTCGCTGTAAAAGCATAGGTTCGCAGTTCGCAGGTAGGTAATGTACTTACATAAATTTAAAAATAACTCTTTGGTACATAACAATAGTTTGGATTTGAACTAGGTACCTCACAATCACGAACCGACACCGTATGCGACTAGGCCATAGACGCTCTCATTTAATATTAAATTGCATAACAGAGATATGAAAATAAAAATCAAACAAAAGGGAAATATAAAACATAATTAACAGGTTGATAACTGGCGGTCTAATCGCTTAACAGCGATCTTTTCCAGACAACCTTACAAAAAAGAACATGATAGATGACATGGCAGATGGTGAAAAGTTTGTATGAAAATCATTGAAAAATGTTGCAAAATCAAAGTCAAATTCAAACTTTCTATATTTAATTTAGGCATATAAGTTAACAATGATGTCTACAGTTTTAAACAAATCTAAGTATATACTACAATAGGGACTCTGGGTACGCCAATCGAGACTCAGAGATTGCCGGTGCAGCTCTGAATTAATTCCAAACATCCATGTACATAATGTAGTCTTTTACTGTGTAATATACCCTAGAAATAAGAATTCGCTTAGCTGTAGGTTTACAGTATAACTCTACTATACATATAAGTTACTCATAATGTAGATAGTTATGTCACAATATGATGATTTGTGGTTGTCAGTCGTTGCGAAAAGCGGAGATGTGACGGACAGATGCGTACGCGCACCGCGACGTGACGCAACTCGCACCCAGTGTTCTAGTTAATGTTAGTGTTGTTTTGTAAATTCATAGAAGTTACGCGATCGAGCATAATCAGGCATGTCATCTCTAACGTGCACTTCGTCTTTACAGTTTAAATTAGTACAGATATAGTGAATAATATGTTTCCATCGGTAAAACTCGGATCTCAATCGGAAGACGACGGGACCCGAAGTGTCAATTAATTATTGTAAGTATTCAATGAGTGACATGTTTATATTCATTAATATAAAACTTTATTATTTACTGTCAAATGTCAATATGAAAAATGACAGCATGGTATGATGGGTACTGGCCCCCAATTCTCGAAGCATTCGAGATAATGTCGATTGCGAGATTAAACGTCAGATTCATACAGTTGTGTCAAATATGACTGTATGCACTGACGTTGAATCTCGATTATGAGATTATCTCGAATGCACCGAGAATTGGGGGGCCTGCTGAAACTAATTGAGAGAGCACGATAATACGAACTTTTCCGATAAAACACGATGGAAACTAATTATGCACTACATCTTTAGTTTCGTTTATCCGCTGATCAGCCGCTGTGGATGTTAGAGTACCACACCACAGGGCGTCTATTCGGAAACGTCTAAGTGATATTGTAGCGACTCGCGAGTGACATTCTCATCCCACTCTTCCGCACGATGCGTAATGCGTAAGAGCGGGATGCGAATCTCGCTCGCGAGTCGCTACAATATCACTTAGATGTTCCGGAATGGAGGCGCATAGGTCTTCATTTTAATAAGTAGCTTGCTTTATGCATCTAAAAATATGTAACTTGCTAACGCTAAAAAAACACGAGATAGCGATTCACATTCAAATTAAACATAAATATTGGCTTAGAAACCAATTACAGCATGCAGCCCACCAATTTGAAAAGCATACATTATGGGGATCTACAAACATTGTGTGTACACATTACTGCGTTTTCTGAATGAGCATTATTCAGTGCTATTATTGGTTGCTTGGCGATAAAGAATGCCTATTGATCATGTACTAGCTATAAATGTACAC
Organism: Tortricodes alternella; assembly: GCA_947859335.1. Taxonomy (NCBI): domain Eukaryota; kingdom Metazoa; phylum Arthropoda; class Insecta; order Lepidoptera; family Tortricidae; genus Tortricodes; species Tortricodes alternella. The sequence goes on from OX401986.1 coordinate 3,785,268, forward strand.
AGGTAACACAGCCTTCAAAGTCAGATTATGTATTGTGTCTCACAGGTGAGTAATATAAGTTATAGGTACGATTACGAGATACAATAAAATTCTCATAAATAACTATCTGAATAAGTGCCTTGATGTTATTACTAATGCCTAAGGACTTTTAAATACAGAAAACGTTACCGATTCGCTTAGTGTTACGTTATGAAATATGCCTTTATCTACACCCATATCATAAAACCTCCATTGGTTAATCAAAAACCGTAGGAAATGACCACCATTTTGACAACCAATTAGAATTAGGAAAAACCAGTGCTGCGATAAAGAAATAACATGACTTCTTTATCGTTTTTAGTAAAGAAATGAGATTAAATTTGGAACAGCTGTCAAAACTCAAGTGGGTCTCTATTCTAGTATCCATAGATATTAAAACAGTTATTGATACGAAACGTCAATTCAGTATGTTTTTTAATATAAACTGCACAATATTTGATCTCGAGTGACGTGAGAATAGAGACTTCATCCGTTCGTCTATGATTTAAAAAAAAAATGGTCTTGACGGAGGACGCCGCCATGTTGGTGTTTTGCTGAACGAAAGTAGAATTGTTGTTGAATTTAATAGAAAAAGTTGTTTGTAATTTACATTTTAGTTGAAAATATGAATAGTAAGTCGTCTTCTCGGAGTGTGTGTGATGTGAAAATGCGCCGGATATCGGAAATATGCAGCCACGATTGCAACAAATAACTTGTTGCCAGAAAATACTGTTTCTGAACCCATCATGGAGGATTTATAATATGTGTGTAGATAAAGTTATGTATGCAACTCTGCATAATTTGGCCTTAAAACACACGTGCGATCTTATTATGAAACTCGCTAAAAGCTCGTTTCATAAAACCGCACTAGTGTTTTAAGGCCTATCATTATGCAACCGTTGCATAAACTACTATTATCTACACCCATATCATAGAACCTCCATAGTGTAATCAAAAACCGTAAAAACCAAAAACCTATAAGAAGTCTATGGTATACAAAGTTACATAGGAAATTTCATAAAATTACGAAACCCTATCCACGCGAGTTTAACTCGTACTTGTCCAGTTTATTTTAGACATCCTGCTTTTTCTATCATGCTTCTGACACATCTTGCTTTTTAGACATCCAGCTTGTTAGGCGTCTTGCTTTTTAGCCATCATGCTTCTGAGACATCTTACTTCTGAGACATCTTGCTTTTTGGCCATCTTGCTTTTGAGGCATCTTGCTTTGTTAGGCATCTTGCTTTGTAGGCAACTCGCTCATAACCGGTTTTTATTAGCCATAAAAACTTTTTCAACGTAATTCAATGCGTATCGACAATAGTTCCTCGGAATTGATTCACATATCTCACGTGCTTCTGGGAAGGCTTCAAGGCTGTGAAATAAGCATGGGAACCAATCGGTGCTTTAATATTCAACAGGCTTAGGTATTGTGACTTAGGTTGGATTATTGCTTGCTATAGGCGCTTTATATAACTGGTTTGTAACAAATTACGAAAGAGCAGTACACTGAAAAAATGGAAGGGTTAGAAATAAACAAATTATTGCTAATATCAACTAAGCGACTTATTTCGGACAGAGCTTGCAAAGCTGTTAGCTAACAACAAACAAGTCAAAGCAATCACATGTCTATACTTTACAAAGTTGTTAATTATTTTCATATAAATCTCGGTTGTATGTAGTCATATTTAAGACAAGCTAAATTGGTACTTTGCTGGCACTTCGTTTTTTCCGTGTAAGTATATTTTAGTTTCTTCCCGAATAATTGTTTTCACAAGTTGCTACTTTATTATTTTTTCTATATTTAAGGGATATATTTAGTTCGATTCGTGTTCGCTTAATTTAAAAGTCACTAAACTTAAAATAAGAAACGTCAAACTCGATTTTGACAGCATTTTATGTTTAGGAAATTGTAAATTAAAAAGACAACGTTCGAATTAGATCCAGTATTAGTAAGAAACATAATTAAATTTGAGTAAAAACAGTTAAAAATGAAGCCGAGCGCGGCTTGGGTCTTTTATGTCTTAAGGCCAATAAAATTAAGGCTTTGTATGTAATAATAACCGTTGTAGCGTATTAGACGGACTTTAGTACAGGCTCAAGCATATTATAGGGTATCATCCCGGAAAATTGCACTGTAGCGAAAGCGATAACATATTCTGTACAAACGAAATCGCAGCGGCTCTCAAGGTTGACCGGAAAATAAGTTATCCCCATCTTATCTCTCAGTGCATCTCTTTCTTCGATAATAGTATGAGAGAGACGCAGTGAGGGTTAAGATAAGGATAAGGATAGGTTAGGATAAGTTACCCTCGTGTCAACCTTGCTAAGGTCACAAAATATCGCTAGACACAATCATTCTATTTATATGGACAGTAATGGCGTATAGAGAATTATCGATCGGAGTATAGACACAGTAACCTTTTGTAAACATGGATGAATAATTTACTACCAATCGCCGTCCGCTTCCAACAATAAAACCACAAACTTATCCAAGTTGGTGGTCAAATCTGAAACTAACTTTACCACATACAAACTAACCACAATTGTAACACCACAGCGACGCCGACGACCGCACGTTTAAGATTGTTATGTGATAATGCTCTTCCCGACATCCATTAGTTTTTATACTAATTTGAATGAAATTGTACACTAGAGGTCTTGAGTGTTGAGGCAAATACCATTTATCAACGAATCGAGGGCTAACTTGTAATTGTCGATCAATTTTAGGGTTCCGCACCTCAAAAGGAAAAGGCGGAACCCTTATAGGATCACTCGTGTGTCTGTCTGTCTGTCTGTCTGTCCGTCTGTCACAGCCAATTTGCTTCGAAACTACTAGACCGATTGAGTTGAAATTAGGTATACATATGTAAGTCGGTGACCGCTACACGGACGCGTGACGGGTTTTGGGGCATAAACCAGAAAATTGAAAAAAAAAAGTGATGCAACCTATATCGTGTGACATATCAAATGAAAGGGCTTATTGTGAGGATCTTAAATTCTTATCTCTCTTTTGAATTTCAAGTAAAATAGTTTAGAAGTTATTTAGGAAAATAGGCGAAAATTGACCATTCCCCCCTTGTTTCCGAAACTGGGGCTAAAATTTTTAAAAAAATACAGAAAATATTTCTTTACCTATAGATTACAGAAAAACCTATAAAAAGTCTATGGTATTTAAAGTAACCTAGTAAATTTCAGATAATCATGTACGGAACGGAACCCTCTCCACGCCAGTTTAACTCGCGCTTGTCCGGTTTTTTTTAAAACGATTGCTTTTCACATCGATAAAAGAACAGTGATATGGTAGGATTGCTTTTAAAAGAACAGTGTTATGGTAGCTGTGTAACTTCAATTTGAATTATGCATTCTTTATGAATACAACGGTATTTAGAAATCGTTTTCGCATGGCCATAAGGATATTGAATAAGCTTCCGAAGCTGTACCAAGACTTGCCAGTCTAATGGCCGAATTTAAAACGCCACTTAAGCATTTGATTAGAGATTAAATAGTTAAATGGCCCTCAACTAGTTGTCATCCTATACAAAAACGTTACTAAAACGTCAACTTGAAACTTTGTTTCAATTATTATTTTTATTATTATGACCCTTAGAGGCTTTATACATCTCTAAGTCACTTAACTTTTCCAGACGCGGAGACTATACATCTCCCTTATTACTTATTTAATGTAATTAATTTGTACCCATTAGGTTTATTTGATGCACTTTTGTGTTAGTTTACTTACTGCTGAGTTTCTTCTCAGAAGATGTCACCTTTCGAAGCGTGGGTAGATTCAGACATGTGAAAGAGCTCATGTGGGCTACTTGCAAAATAAATATTTTCATTTTCATTTTCATTGTCACTTTAATTAAAGATCAAACAGTGACCTTTCTGAATTTGGCCAAAAGACTTTCAGCGTAAACTGTCTGTGTGGCCAGTGGATTTCTTTTTATACTGTTAAAGAGTACCTTGACAGTAAGACATAAACACGTTACAATGACATACATAAAAATTTTAGGACTAAAATTAGTTTTAAATCTGATTTTAATTTTAATATAATGTATAATTTATGAAACAACAAGTAGGTACTTTTTTAAAGAAAATTTGCGTCATTGTGTGACAAAAAGTGAGACTATCATATTACCAACCTTGACCAAATTGTATACCTTGTTTTAACGCAAATAAATATTCTTATTCTATGTCACCGATTCCATATAAATATACTATTGAAAATGGAAAAAAAATACTATTAGGTCAACCGCGCCCCTCGCGCACTAGGCAGCCCGGCTCCCAATTCTCGGTGCATTCGAGATAATCTCACAATCGAGATTAAACGTCAGTGCATACAGTCGTTTGACATAACTGTATGAATCTGACGTTTAATCTCGCAATCGACATTATCTCGAATGCACCGAGAATTGGGGGCCTGGCTGCAGCCAATGCGACATACGATGGCTCATTGGAGCTCGCAAACTAGGAGGCAGGAGCCATCATAGTTGGATTGGCTGCCTGGCTGCCTAGTAAGCGGTAGGCCTTATGCTTTGCAATCTTAGGCCTTTCAAATGATATCTGGCTCGATGGCCAAATCGTTTCTGGAGGACCGAGTTTTACTACTATGCATATACAGATCGCTTATATTCGGGAACGCTAAGTGATGTAGTAGCGACTCGCGAGCGAGATTTCTCAGCCCACTCTTCTGCACGACGCGTATGCGTAAGAGCGAGATGCGGGTCTCGCTCGCGGGTCTCTGCAGTATCATTTAGACGTTCCGGAATAGACGCCCTGTTCCCTCACGAAGATACGCCCCTCCACAGTAAAAATAGGAGTAAAGATCGTTTGTAAACTTAAGAGATCTGTAATTCATTACGAAAATACAATAATTATAATTATTTATTCGTTTCGTGTGGTTCTCTACATACATACATACATACATACATATTATCACGCCCGAAATCCCTAATGGGGTGGGCAGAGCCACAAGACTTCTTGTGGCCACGTTCGATTAATTAGTCCTAAGATGGTATGATGAACCGTATGGTGACAGGTGATCAGCCCATCGCCCATACAGATAGTCCACCATGTTGGAGAGGACCCGTCCCTTAGTCGACTTTTACGACATGCCAGGATGATAGGCATCTGCACGCATTCTATGCTATTTCTTCACTCCCAGTGCAGCAGAGGAGTGAGTTCTCTACATCACTGTGTCAAATTTACGCTTGTGTCTTGACATAGGTATCTCTGTCAAGAATCTATTTCAGTAACGTCACAAGCTGTAAAGACGGACAAAATAAGAATCGTACATCTTTATACACATCACGTGCGTAGCGTAAACATTATTAGAAAAAAGCCCTCCCTTTGATGAACTGCCCTTTTCCTAAGTCAAAGTGCTGTCCTAGGCCTCTCTTAGACTACCAAGTGATTCACTGTATCGTCATCAAAATGCCAAAACCGCAAATGTGAACGTCAAACACGTACAAAAGAACGAGACATGCGTGGTTTTGACATTCTAGTGACGGTATAATCACTTAGCAGTCCCGGAGGCCCTGCTTTTTGGCAAGTTCCCGTCAACTATTTTGGAACTTTTAGTTAAAATAGAGCAAAAAAAAACATGAGCAACAAACAACATGAGTCTAACAAATAACTGTTCTGAGAAACACAAACGCCCTAATGAAGTAACATTTAGTATGTTCACACTTCCCCGTGAACGTGCGTGGGAGTGGACGCTTTATAGGGTTCCGTGAGTCCGAGATCAAATATAAATACCAATACCTGACCATCGTAGATTATGTCACAAGGGACTAAAATGGTAATATTTAGGGCAAGGGCAGAATATTCAATTCAGAGTGCAGGAAACGGATCCTTAAATACAAATGGTTTCAAATTGCTCAGTCCGAGATATAAAAGTTTTAGAGCGCTTACACACTACGTCCGATCCGTATCCGATCCGAACCCGTGAGAACAGTCCGGAGTAGTCATAAAACTATTTCTATGGTAGTTTACGCACTAGGTCTGGGTTCCGACATCCGATTCTCTCCGTCATCCGTGAATCTACATTCCGGAGAAGATTATTGACGGACCGAAGTAACCATAGTATTATTTGTATGAAAAATTGTGCACTACGTCCGAACCGTATCCGAACCGAATCAGAGCTGCATGTGAGCAGTGCGGCAGCGGAGTGACGGAGTATGTGGCCGGGGGCATGGCAGGCATCCAGTTTAGTTCAAGGTTGCAGTTGGATCAGAGATCGGACTAGTGCGTAAGCAACATCTGAATTCGGTCAGAGATTTCTAGATCCGTATTTTCACGGGTTAGGATCGGATACGGATCTCACGTAGTCCGTAAGCGCTCTAGCGCCTCATAAATCAACATTCCAATACACGCACGAGGATTAAGGAACCCTCTGTATCAGAATCGTTCGTACTTCACGGCTTATGGTAGCTACAAATGGGCTTAACTAAGAAATTCGGATGTGAATTGATAAAATTTGTACATCCTAATATGTGACTCGAAATGTTTGTTTTACGCAATGCTTTTAGGCTGCTGGTACAAAAAGTGTAGGTGTATAGTCAAACAAAAAATTAGAGCATTAGAATTGAAGGGAATTTAGGATAGAATATGTAGAATTATTTATTTCGCGGGGACATGCGGAATGATTTATTTATAGTCACGGAGCTAGGTACCTCCGTGACATTTTAATTTAAAAAAAATACCCGGTTCTCTTCTATAAGTATCGTCCGATCTCGTTGCCATTACCACCAAGCCGCGGCGCACTATGAGCTGAATAATCATATAATTTATAAAATTAAAAAAACCGACATCAAACAGCCTTTGAAAAGTAAGTTTTTTTTTTCACTTTTTATTTATTATCCTGTGATTTAACGACACACATTTACTACATCAAGTAACAATAGCATAATGCCAATTGCTCATCACCATTTACAAACTGTTGCTATCCACGGTGCAAGGATGTCAATCGTTGAGGAGTTCTCCTGGCGCCTCATTCGGGAACGCTAAGTGATTCTGTAGCGACTCATTAGCCAGATTTCTCATCCCACTCTTCCGCACGACGCGTAATGCGTAAGAGCGAGATGAGAAATCTGGCTTACGAGTCGCTACTGAATCACTTAGCGTTCCCGAATGAGGCGCCTGGTTCTTCAATTTTACTACATGAATTTTCAGGGACATAAGTTGTTTCAGAACTTTATACAGCAATTTAATCGCCAACCGTGAAATACTCAACATTTATGAGTTCCGGTGATCATCTATGGTCTTTATCAACAGTTCCACTTCATCAAATAATGCTTTTGGAACGTAACTGCTTGAGTTATTACAGAAAATACTAAAATTGCTAAATGCTTGCCTATAATATTTGAAGAGTTCCATCGATTCCTCATAGATCCTCTCATCATAACTCGACTTTTCCAAATATTTCCACAGGTTGCACTTTATTAAAAAAAAACCGGGCAAGCGCGAGTTAAACCCGCGTGGAGAGGATTCCGTTCCATAGATGATTATCTGAAATTTCCTATGTTACATTAAATACCATAGACTTCTCATAGGTTTTTCTGTAATCTATAGGTAAAGAACAATTTTCAGTATTTTTTTCAAAATTTTAGGACCGGTAGTTTCGGAGATAAGGGGTGGAGGGAATTGTAAATTTTCGCCTATTTTCCTAAATAACTTCCAAACCATTCATCTTAAAATTGCAAAAATAAAAAACATATTTTAGATCCTCACAATATGCCCTTTCATTTGTTATGTCACATGATATAGTTAGCGTAACTTTTTATTAAATTTGCTAATTTACCCCCCTAAAGTGGCCCCCATGTTTAAAATTAATTTGTTTACGTTACGCATCCGTGTTGCGGTCACAGAGTTACATATGTGTACCAAATTTCAAATCAATCCGTCCAGTAGTTTCGGAGCAAATTGGCTGTGACAGACGGACAGACAGACAGACAGACACACGAGTGATCCTATAAGGGTTCCTTTTTTCCTTTTGAGGTACGGAACCCTAAAAACATCGAAAATGAATTAATACTTTTATCGTTTTATTTTTACTCTAAATTGTTTCCGCTTGTAATTTGAACCATAGAAAATTATTTTTAGTTAATATGAAAGAAAAACTGTAGTGAAATAATTTCGAATATGTCAAAAAATTGGAAAGAATTCGGATTGTAAACCATCTACGTTGATCGGTTTGACAGACACAAAAAATATAACATTTACGATTTTTATTTCTATGAAAGACGATTTTCAGCCTATTTTGCGGCGCGTGCAACTTTTGCGGCTCGAGCACCAAAGATGGACAATGAATGGTGGGGTCAGGATCCGCTAGCCCCCCCTTATATACCTCCGTGATTATAGCTCAAGCTACTACGATATTTTAATATAACCGTGTATGAGGATAATTTTAGTGACATAAGTTTTAAAATCAAGTTACCTTTTTGGCTTTTCAATACCTTACTATTACATATCCTCGTACCCCTGTCTCGTTGCGAGTATTCCAATAATTTATTTACTATCACTTCCTTCATACATGTCAAATTGTCAATAGTATTGTCAGTACAACCTTCTTCATCATATCAATAATTAATTTGACATAAGTACGTTACTTTGTAATGTAGGTCGGAGGAACACGTGGATTAATGTTATAGTTATTTTAACGAAAAAGGAACTTTCGCAAATGTGCACTCAATTCAAATTCGTTTATCCGAATCGACAAAATCCGATTCGTAATGGCTATATTATAATTTGTATACACGTGCACACTGATTGACGACACGATTCCGCAAACCCCAAGTCGAAAAAAACCGGCCGCACGCACGTCGAGCATTCTTTACACGGACTGTTTCGAGTCACTTTAGACCAGTTGGTATCTTATCTATTCCATCAATAATGATAAAACTTTAACTAAGTATAAACACATCTATTTTCATGCAGAATACCGAATGGCGTTCATGTGCCTTAAACGGATCCCGATTTATAGATCTCAGAAAAACACTGTTTTGGCAATGACTCACTTATAGGTAATCAAAAATGTAAGGTACTTCTAGTCATCCTAAAAATGAAATTTGGCATGAACGCCTCGAACGCATTTGTCATCGGTAGGATTCATAGCTCAAAATGTAATGATATCGTCCAAAAACTAAAATAAGTCAACTCGAAATGTACAAAAAGTGAGAGCCAGTTGATGTTTCTTTATTTATATACGCGATTATCTCAATTTGTTTGCATTGATTTGGGTTATTATTAAAATGGAATTTTCATATTTCTGGGATGATTTTAGTATATTACTGCAGTGCACTATTTAATAGCACTCGTATGAACACATTTAACATTAATTTTAGTAGTTTCAACAACAAACAAAAAGTAATGAATTCCCACCAATCCTGAAATCCTGTTCTCGACCTAAGTAATCCTTTTTATCTATGCGCTGGTGTAAATCCTCATCGCCTGTAAATCCATTCTTACTGCGATTACGCCATTTTTAACGAACCTAAGCTTCATCTATTGAATACGTTACGCAGACGGCATTGTGCGAGTAAATCATAACCCGGCAGGTACGCTTACTCTATCACGAAGTATTACTTCATTTATGGGTTATTGTGCTCCGTGCTCACACAGTTTACAATTAAAATAATACCGCATCACACCGCAGCGTAACAAACTGGAACGAAAACGGTCGGTCAACGAAAGTGTTGAGTAGGTACTTCATAGCGCAGTCCTGAGGTCTGGGCTCGGAAAGGTAGGCATTGGCCAGGGTTGACAACCTTAAAATAGGTTTTACCCCTAGAAAAAAGTCGAAAACACCCTAAAAACCCCTAAAACATTAACTGCCGTTCTTTTATAGGCTCCTTTTACCAAACACAATACCACACCATACTTCAAGTCAAGATGGTAAGCCAGCATGGGCGTCTAGTCTCAGTGGTTCGGTTGTTTACTAGTACTACTACTACTACAGAGCCTAAAGAGGGCTCGGTAGTTCCAGACAAAACGACCGAACTACTGAGACTAGACGAGCTTGGGTGGTTGTGGTTGGTGACTAGAAGGTAAATACTAGTATAAGGTTTAAACAACAGACAGAAGTAAACGCGACTTTGGCGCAGCCTTTAATTCTTTGCCAACTTATGCTAATGCAGTAATTGTTATAAACGCAATGTGCTCGCAAATAGCATCTACCTACTGCAATCAGAAAGCCAGCTTTATAATGGTTACTAACACAATAGAACACACACACACAAGTGTGTCACAAGGGAGAAAAAGTCTATATTTACGGCGAGGGCGGTATATTGGATCCAGAGCGAAGGATTCTCTTCTGAGGGACCAAGTGAAAAATACAATTCATTCAAATGAGATATATTTTTAAATCAAGATTAGGCAAAGGCCATTCCTGTCTATCTTTTGCCTCTCTGTTCCATGTAACCCCAACCTGTCTGATGTCGTCATCATCATAATTTTTTCCTTCTCTGTGGTACCACTGAGTTATTCTTTTGTACCATTTTTAATTTCCCCTGATCATACTTGTATCTCCTTCCTACTTCCATTAAAGCCTTTTAATTTTCAATCTTATGTCCCATATAAAAGAATAATCTCATGCATGTGTCATTCTCTCACTTTCTCTTCTAGATATAAATATAATACGTGAAATATGGGGTGAGGAAAAGGAGAAAACAAATGATTCATGACACTTTACATATAAAACAGTACCATGACTCACTTATAGACAACGCACATTCTAAACGGGTAGTCCTAGAGATTTGTTTGGAGGAGACATTCCTCGAGTACCCTACAGGTGAACTAAGGCGGGATTTTTTGATATTCCATCCCTAAAGGGTTGAAAAGAGGCGAAGCTATAGCGGGTTCACTAGTTAAAACTAAAATAAATAGTGAATCATTGGACGTTGCATTTTGGTGTAAAAGGCGGCCATGTTGACTTCATAGAGCTCTGAATGATCGCACGCATCAATATAGGATTCAGTTAATGCTCTGCGCTTGCGTCACCGGTGCAGCGTGCAGGTGATCCAGGCGTTGCAATCGTAATGTGCCACGATAATTGACATTCACTGCCGGCAACGTATACATGCATTTTGTGTACTTTCTCAGTGCCAGTGCAGACGCGTCTGTGCATTCTCAAAATAGGACACGACTCGCTTCGTGATTTGATACGGCACCTGGCAAAGTCAAGGAAAAGGTGCGGCGAATGTAAAAATATTGTACAAGTCTTTTGTCTCTACCAGCGCTTCAAAAGGAGACATCTACATAGTATCACGCCCGAAATCCCTAACGGGGTGGGCAGAGCCACAAGACTACTTGTGGCCACGTTCGATTAATTAGTCCTAAGATGGTATGATGATCAGCCCATCGCCCATACAGATAGTCCACCATGTTGGAGAGGACCCGTCCCTTAGTCGACTTTTACGACATGCCAGGATGATAAGCATCTGCACGCATTCTATGCTATTTTTTCCCTCCCAGTGCAGCAGAGGAGGGAGGGGGAGGGCAAAGGAGACATCTGCCGAGAAGAAAAGCCTCAAGAAACTCAGCAGTAAGGGATCTATATCTAACCTTTTTTAGGGTTCCGTACCTCGAAAGGAAAAAACGAAACCCTTATAGGATCACTCGAGTGTCTGTCCGTCTGTCTGTCTGTCCGTCTGTCACGGTCAATTTGCTCCGAAACTACTAGACCGATTGAGTTGAAATTTGGTATACATATGTTAGTTGGTGACCGCAATACGGACGCGTGACGTAAATATACGAATTTTAAACATGGGGGCCACTTTAGGGGGGTAAATTAGAAAATTAAAAAATGTTACGCAACCTATATCGTGTGACATATCAAATGAAAGGGCTTATTGTGAGGATCTTAAATATATATTTTTTTTGAATTTAAAGTAAAATAGTTTAGAAGTTATTTAGGAAAATAGGCAAAAACAACTGCTGGGCTAAAATTTTGAAAAAAATACAGAAAATTGTCCTTTACCTATAGATTACAGGAAAACCTATTAGGAGTCTATGGCATTTACAGTAACCTAGTAAATTTCAGATAATCATGTACGGAACGGAACCCTCTCCACGCGAGTTTAACTCATTAGGCATATTAAGTTTACCGTTCAGGCGGGGGAGGGGTCTTATAAATACCGCGCTTGGTCACAGGAGCGGGGGGGGCTAGGGTTTTCGTCACGTAGTCAATATCCTCTAAGGAAATTTCGCGCTTTTTTGAGCTATATTCAAATAATATGGCCCTTGTAATTATACGCACTCTTGGAGTCACACGGCATGCACCGTATTAATAAAGACAAATATGAGCCTTTGTTGTAACTTTATTTGCAAAAAAAAACCGCCCAAGTGCGAGTCGGACTCGCGCTCGAAGGGTTCCGTACCATTATAACCAAGCAAAAAAAACACGTTTGTTGTATGGGAGCCCCCCTTAAATATTTTATTTTTATTTTAATTTAATTATATATTTCTAAATATACTGTGAATATTTAAAGCATCTACCTGTTGCCGTTATCAATTTCGAGCAAAAACGAGCAAAAAAATCACGTTTGTTGTATGGGAGCCCCCTTAAATATTTATTTTATTCTGTTTTTTAGTATTTGATGTTATAGCGGCAACAGAAATACATCATCTGTAAAAATTTCAACTGTCTAACTATAACGGTTCATGAGATACAGCCTGCGGCCCTAACATGCATGGCACAAAGATAAATTAGAACCGTTTATCTCTAAGTGCGTCTCTCTCACACTATTGTTGACGAAAGAGATCGTCATAGAGATAAACGATTCTAATTTATCATTGTGCCATGCATGTTAGGGCCGCTGGAGACAGACGGACAGACGGACAGACGGACAGCGGAGCCTTAGCAATAGGGTCCCTTTTTTACCCTTTGGGTACGGAACCCTAAAAATTGTTTAAAAACAGGAATCACTACGTGAAAACTAGAGGGGGAGGGTGGGGGTCTTGGCATAAACTACGGGTGGTCACCGAGGGAGGGAGGGGGGTAAGAAATTGTAAAAACTCGGTCACGTAGTATGGCTACGTTCCCTAACTGGGGCTCTAGTCGATAATAGCTAAGCGATAAGGTATATCATAACGCTTTGCTTTGTCTTATCTCACTTTACGAAGATTTGGCGTGAATTCAGCAATAGACCAATGTTGAACATAGGCCCTGAGTTAGTATTGAGTCGGTGAAGAAAACTTAATAACAATTTTCTTGCTACTTATTTTGGTTGATTCTAATGAAACGACAAAGATATCAAGTTTTTACTCGTATTGACGCAAATAAATCGTGAAATTCATGTTCCTATATTATGGTTTTGAATAAAAACGATAGTAATACAAAACCGCAAAAGAAAATATGCTCAACAAAACGGACTAACAAATTTGAAAAAAAATATTCACAGCTCTCTCGACGCACAATAGCGACAACCACAGCAGGCTAGGTTTCTAAAGAAATCCAGCGCCTTCAAATGGCGCTTGATGGACAATGCTGACATTTGTAATTGCGGTCTGCCATGGAAATGTTGGTAGGTTTCACATAAGTAATGGTTTTCACACGTTTTATATGCTGCAACCTAACCTGATATTTTAACATATATACATCGTTAGTTATTTATTTCATAAAACAAATATTATTAAAAATTAGTAAACAGTACTATCCACAAACTAAAATAAAAACTTAACTAAATGTAAACTACAACTGAACTAAGTAATTTAAATTAAAAGATATGGATAAAATTTAGCCCCCGCAGAAGTGTGCCTTTTACGCAAGCTGCATTTCAACGCTGAATGGCTATGCTTGCTAAGGCTGTTTACAAGATTCAAGCGATTCAAGTTGTAATTTAAGTGACTTATGTAAAACATACATTTCCATCCAAACAGGGCAGCAGCAGATCAGGTATGTGAATTTGGGAACGATTAATCAAAATTTGAAAGAATGACTGCTCATTTAGAAGAGGCGGTCAGAGTAATCTTTAAATGTTGATAATGAAGTATTCAAAAAGGGTGGGATGGCTTCGTCAAAGATGGATGAGTCTAGGAGACTCAAACTGTCTTTGGACAGAATGTTTATATTTCGGCCGAAATATCATTATATATAAATGGATGTTTCATTATCATATAAATGTATTTCATAATGATTTAGATTATATACTTAATATAAAATTCCCAACACAGAAATCTATCGTTTAAACGTATTCAACTTGGTTCAGTTTGGTATAAAATAGTAATGTATAAAAATATTATAAGTTATTTTTTCAATGTACTCACTGTATTTCTAAGTCCATCGAATCTTCTAAATAAATACATCGGAATGAATAGCTCTCAGAATCGAAAGTGAAAACCGATTGTGTGAGCTTGTGTGGCAGCACCATTGTTAAATAAACCAACGTAATGTGTTATAACAAATTTATAGCCCATTCACCGGCTGAGAACATGTTTTATTGTGTTATTGGGACCTACTGTCCATGATTGTTAGATGTAGTCAAAGATTTTCGATCTTTTGGAAGCTAAGCTCATACAATAAGACAAACATTTTTGATATAAAGTATGCAAAACGACGAACAGCAAACCTTCAAGTCCGTTGATGGCTACGGGCTAACAGTGTTTTATTGTGCTCGTTTCAGCACAATAAAACACTGTTGCTAGTATTCATCTGTTAATTATGGTTTTATCATTTTACAAAATTAATAAATCGGCACCCAGTACGATTTTGTCGCTTTTGGGGTCGAAACACTAGGTCCGTGGGGCCCGGGACCGCATGGGCTCTTCAGGGAGCTCAGCAAGCGTCTCAGGGAGGCCACGGCCGGCCACGGGTGACCCTCGCGCAGGCTGCTACCTCGCACAAAGGCTAAGCAGCCATTCAGCGTGGAAATGCAGCTTGCGTGATGGGCACCCTGCTGCGGGGACCAGATTTTTTAAATTTATTTTAAGTAATTTTAGTCTAGTTTTAGTTTTTATCTATTTTTTTTAGTGTTAGTTGGTACTGTTTTATTTTAATAATTATTCATGAATAAATATATCACATTTTTATTGGGTTAAAAAAAGAAATATATTGGGTTCGGTTAATGTACTTCCCTATAATGCTCGACCCGATAATGCACGACCAGATAATTCGCGACCACAATGTACATGAATTATTGGGCTGCGAATTATTGAGTCGAGCATTATCTGCTTGTACAAAACTTGTTCGAGACGATAATCGGAAGCGAGTAATGCTCGACCAGATAATGCACGACCTGATAATGTACAACCCAATAATTCGCATCCACGAGCTTCCGATTATCTGGCCGGACATTCGCAGCACGGAGTGATAATACACGACCCTATAATGTACGGCCTGATAACTGGGAGCCAAAAGCCATAGTTCTGGGTTATTACAACAAAAAAATCCTAACATCGAAGGCTAAGGCGGGAACTGCGCTTCGCTTCGCTCCTGCCTTAGCCTTCTGAACCTAACCTATCCGAGTCGCTTCTGCTCCGACCCATCTTACTCGCTCGTTGCCATTTACCATTTTACTCATAGCTTATTGCATCCTTAGGTTCTCACACTAGTGACTCAACAGTAGTTGTCTGAAGTTGTTGGTCTCAGATTATCTCTTGGTCTCAGGTTTTTGCTGCTACCGATTTTTTTTCTCACTCCTACACGTGGAGTTTTGGCAGCTGTCTAATAGGGCCTATTAGAACGTCCCGCCTATAGTAACGAAAATGACACGATTCTATCAATTTGACGTCAACATGATACAAAAACAGGGTGTTAGCATTAATAATTCAATTGTTATTATTATATCTTTATTATAAAAAAATATTCTGATGTGATTAAGATATGTACCATAACCTTTCTTCTCGTCCAAACTTTGACGGGTTAAAATATTTGCCTTTCGTCGTGTTACATACTGTATTCAAGGTTATTCGTTTTAAAGATCTTTATTTTATTTGATTACACAAACACACACACACACTCACACACACACACACACACACACACACACTCACACACACACACACACACACATTATTTGTTCTTCATTTGAAATCTTGACCCTTATTTACGATGCTTTAAAAACGCTTCTCAAATTACACCATTCTAGCAACTCCTTGGCAACTGGACAGCAGCTATTGTACAGCAATCACTGATCGAAACAAACGAGCGTCAATTACCCACTGACTTCACTGTCCTATATAAGCTGTACCACATCAAACACATACACAAGTACGGTAGTACATTGAATATTCATGTAAGTACTCAACTTCAATAGCCCATTGTACTCCCTATGACAAATGGAGGCCTTATTCCCATAGTCAGTCCGCTGTCCGATTGTCCGCTGTGGCAATTTGTCGGTGTCATTGTGAACCTTAAATCGGTGGGACAAGGTCAGCGGCTGCATATTAATTGTTCCTGAACTTTCCGTTAATGTGGAATCGTTAGAGCGCTTTCGCGTCGTTAGAACTAGCTGTTGTTAAGTCAAAGCTTTTCTCTGGCACACTCGATACTTTGAGCCAGAACCAGAAACCAGAGACGAGCAAAGTCATGTTTCTATGTAATTAAAAGATAGTTGGTACCGATAAAAGTGTATCAGGTATGGTCGCACAAAACTTCTAAGGCGTCGTCCTAATAGAAAGCGATTGTGCGCATCGCTAGTTCGCGCGAAGTTTGTTCGCGTGAACGCGCGATCAAACATACTGATGTCCAACAGCGCCTCTATGCGGGAACGCTAAGTGATTCTGTAGCGATTCGTGAGCGAGATTTCTCATCTCGCTCTTACGCATTACGCGTCGTGCGGAAGAGTCCACATGTGTCCTAATTGATCGCGGGATGCCATTCGACGACATGCCTAAGTAGTTTGCTCTTATCATAAGATGACTTTGAAACTATTACAGTGACAGTTAAGGCCAAAATAATTAGCGGCTTAACAGCGAAATGTGTGTTTGAAAAGTGTCTTTATTAAATTTACGGCGTCATGCGCTTCTTTTATGACAGACTCGACAATTTCTGCCTTCTATGCGTTTGCAGAGAGGCAGAGAGGGACAGAGGGAGAGACTAGCCTGGGTATGGGTGAAACTAAAATCGCCATGCAGCTCGATACGATCCCCAAAACGCACTTCCAGCTATCGAGTGCTGATTTTTAAAACGGAATTTAAATAGGTATGTTATCAAAAAACGCTAGACGCTTATGCCAAAACGTGGACGCTAGTAATCTTTCAGGATATTGACGCAATTGTCAATTGACATTAGCGAATTGAAAACTGTTTCATTAAATTAGTTTCCATGCAATTGAAAAATAGTGTACAGTGAACAATATTGGCCGCGACGTCGCGACTATACAGTACCTATATAAAACGATGAACAGTAAACCTTTAAACCCGTGGATGGCTACGTTGAGCCGAGCACAATAACAAACTGGCGCCTCATTCGGGAACGATAAGTGATTCTGTAGCGACTCGTAAGCCAGATTTCTCATCTCGCTCTTACGCATTACGCGTCGTGCGGAAGAGTGGGATGAGAAAATCTGGCTTACGAGTCGCTACAGAATCACTTAGCGTTCCCGAATGAGGCGCCTGTTTGCTAGTATTCATGCGTTATTTTTGATGTTTTCATTTAACAAAATTAATAAATTACCTCTCGTTTGAAAGTCGGTTAACACATTTGGTATCGTACCGACCGATAACTCACTGGCAGATGTGTTAACACGGTTTTTTTTTTAATTCAAACATTCCACAAATCCTGTCACATCTTTAACCATGACCGCGGTATAATTACGGTAACGCAATTTAAGCAATTGTGTAAGTTATTTAAAAAACGCATTTTATACGTTTTCGATTTTCAAAGACGTAAACAATGACTATCAGCACTGACTTCCATTATCTTGGTGCCTAAAATGTAATTTTGTTTTTCTCTACATAGGTAGGTAATAACAAATAAAGTCGGTACACAATAATAACGAAAACGACACGATTCTATCAATTTGACGTCTTCATGTGTAAAACGGCTGCTCAATTACGTAACTTTCGCGAAAAGTAAACCAATTGTGCCCTTATTTACACAGAGTTAAGACTAAATTGGTTTGCATTTCGAGCCAAACCGATACCAATTGTGCTGCGTAATTGAGCTGCGGGGTGTTACCATTAATAATTCAATTATTATTATTTTTATAGGTTATTAAGGTATGTACCATAACCTTTCTTCCCATCTAAACTTTGACGGGTTAAAATATTTGCCTGACGTGTTTCAAACTGTATCTTACTAAAGCCAAGGCTACACTGATCGCTGTCGTATCGCGGTCGCCTTACCACTGTAGCCTCGGCCTAAAGAGATTTTAAAGTCAATTTTCTTAAATAAGCAGTAAAGATAATGTTCGTATTAGTAAAACGGTAGAACAGTAAACGCGAACGTGACTGATATTAAGAACAGTTTTGGCTTTAACTGCTGTGTGAAAATTGGACATAAAATCCGCGTTTGCTAGGAGAATACGTAAAGTTTTAAGTGCCGTAAAATCATGCAACTATGCTACGTCTATTTAACTGTGGTCCGCGTTTAATATCTTCTAGTTTTCGTAATAATGGTGGAGTTAATGGAATTTGTGCGTACAGTAGCTAGCTACCTTGCTGATCCGGACCCCCGTTAATCCGGTAATCGCGGTATTCCGGACGGAGGATAGTAGGATCGAGCATTAAATACTGCCTTGAAATGGGCTGAAAATAACAATTTTGATAGCCAAGATATTATGTTCAACTTTTTTGCTCATTATTTTCTCTGTTGTGGTTGTCTGGAAGACATCGCTATCTAGCGATAAGACCGCCTATTGTTCCCTAACTTTATTTTGTTAGTGTATGCTTTTCTGTTCTTTTTGTGGTGTTCAATAAAGAGTATTGTATTGTATTGTATTGTATTGTATGTTTCTCCGTTGACTTAGAGACCGCGCGTTTGAAATGAAGGCTGTACACCATAAACGGAAAAGTATTACTGATAGTAGGAGAGCCCATGACACTACACCTAGTTCGATAAGATTACCAGATGACAAATTATATAATTTGTCACGTCATTAATGGGGGATCACGAAATGGCGATGCTGTAATGTAATAATCCTGGCAGCGCTATTTAAAAAAAAAACGATTTCAAGTATGATAAAGTTCCCAAGTTTCATTTATTTCTCGAAATAGGGGAGGGGTAGGAGTATACGATAATGCAGTCCTGCAAGCCCCCCCTGATTGGCCTTATCAGTGGCAGCAGCCTGATAAGCGACGGATGCTCGGATGAGCTGATGCTGATTTCAATCAAATGTGTTATATATATATTTTTAGAGTTCCGCACCTCAAAAGGAAAAAAGGAACCCTTATAGGATCACTCGTTTGTCCGTCTGTCTGTCTGTCTGTCTGTCTCTATGTCCGTCTGACGTCAAGACCTTTTTCTCAAGAACGCGAAGATGTATCAAGTTGAAATTAATATCAAATACTCAGGTCTGCAATGTCCTGGAGCTGTGAAAAAATCAACCTTCTATGTCAACGCAATCAAAAGATACGGCCGTTTATGCCACATATTTTGATACTTTCAAGGGAATCAAAACCTATAGGGTACTTCCTGTTGACCTAGAATCAGGAAATTTGGCAATAAACTGTCTTATAGCACAGTTAAAGGAAAAAGTCCGAAAAATGTAAATTAGTAGTTACATCACATGAAGAAATAATTTAACGGAATAACCTTTGCAAAGTCGTATCACACTCGGCAGTTGCACGGAGATAGGAGCTTGCGAATGTTATTTTTTTTGTCTTATTTCATAGGTAGGTTGTAAATAGTTATATTACCCGGTTGTTAAAATCTATTTTTTTCATATTTAGGATTCCGTGCCTACAAGGTACTGTGTTTTTCATAGGTAATTACAGGACACTCGGCGCGCGTGTCAGATTCGCACTTGACCGGTTTTTTTTATAATTCTGCGCAAATCGTATTGAAACATACACTGATGCGGCCCCCCGGCAGCGAAGCGCGACGAGTGATTTAGTATTGTGCGCACGCGCACCTATTCGTCATCCAGTTGTAGCAAATCCATACGATATTTCATGCTTATACCATACTAGCTGGTGCCCGCCACTTCGTCTGCGTAGAATAATAATTTAAGTAGCCTATGTCCTTCTCCAAGGTCATATCTACCTCTATGCCAAAATTTCATAAAAATTGGTTCAGCGGTTTCGGCTTGAAAACGAAAGAGAGTTACTTTCGCATTTATAATATTACTTAGCATTTTATCAGTTAAAAACCTAAGAAGCTGTAAAAAAACAATAAAAGTACAAAAGCTCTTTATTCAACACGACATAAAAAAACATTATTGGAAAAAGACAAAAAAAATAAACTATAAGGTCAACAACAGGGGGTAGAATCGCTACGTAGCAATCTCTTTCAGACAACCTACAATACAAATAGGACAGCGATTTAAACTTAACACCTGGCGCCTCATTCGGGAACGCTAAGTGATTCTGTAGCGACTCGTAAGCCAGATCTCTCATCTCGCTCTTACGCATTTCGCGTCGTGCGGAAGAGTGGAATGAGAAATCTGGCTTACGAGTCGCTACAGAATCACTTAGCGTTCCCGAATGAGGCGCCTGTATATAGTAATCAAGCAAAGGTTCGTTCGTGCATGGAGTACTGCTGCCACCTATGGGACGGCTCCGCGAAGTATCAGCTAGCTGCTTTGGATTCAGTAGAGCGGCGGGCTCGTAGACTCATTGGTGCTGCTCTATCGGTTGGGGACAAAGTACAAAGTCTCGGTCACCGTCGGAGAGTTCCTAGTTTGTCTGTGTTCTATAGGCTATATTTTGGGGAGTGTGCGCAGGAATTACACGATTTGATTCCACCCTCCCCGTTCTACCACCGAACGACCAGACGTCGAGAGCGTCTTCATCCTTATGTTGTCGATATTCCACTCATTCGCACGAAGCGATTCGCCTCATCCTTCTTAATGCGAACCGCTAAGGACTGGAATTCACTCCCGTCGTATGTATTTCCTGTCAAGTATAATTTAGATATCTTCAAAAAAAGAGTGAATAGGCTGTTACTGAACCAGCGAGCTACATCTTCGGCCTCGTCATCACTTACCATCAGGTGAGACCGAGGTCAATCGCTGGTCGGTCTTTAAATAAAACAAAATTTAAAAAAATCACTTTGCGTAGTTAGATTAAGCCTTACTAAAGATCAATGATGCTTTTAGTCGCCTGCGCATATAACTGTCGGCGAGTGAGAAACCGCTACTTACCTGCTAATGAGGTCCTTTAATTAGCATTATAAATGTGTACTGATATCGATAAGCTACTGGTTATTGGCATTTAAATCCTTTTCCGGATTTGAGCTGCAAATTAAGCGAGCTTATCGCCTTGAAGCTTTTACAAACGTTTCCCTACATTCTCGCCTTAGGTAAATCTTAGATTAAGTATAACTCAAGGCCATGTCGTACAAAATACACGTGTCGTATCAGGTCTCCCAACATCCTCTCCTATCTCCTTTTCCTCTTCTATTTTCAATTGTCTTCAGACATCTTTCTTCACCCGCTCAGCTTCAGACCAGGCAGCACATAAGCTGTATAAAAAGTTTTACAGCCCTTTTAACCCGGCGAATTTCGCTGTTTTCAAATCCTATAATAGTAGTTTATGCAACGGTTGCATAATGATAGGCCTTAAAACACTAGTGCGGTTTTATGAAACGAGCTTTTAGCGAGTTTCATAATAAGATCGCACGTGTGTTTTAAGGCCAAATTATGCAGAGTTGCATACATATCTTTATCTACACACATATTATAAATCCTCCATGATGGGTTCAGTTAGAAACAATATTTTCTGGCAACAAGTTATTTGTTGAAATCGTGGCTGCATATTTCCGATATCCGGCGCATTTTCACATCACACACACTCCGAGAAGACTACTTACTATTCATATTTTCAACTAAAATGTAAATTACAAACAACTTTTTCTATTCAATTCAACAACAATTCTACTTTCGTTCAGCAAAACGTCAACATGGCGGCAAATACGATCTTCCGTCAAGACCATTTTTTTTTTAATCATAGACTCTATTCTCACGTAACTCGAGATCAAATATTGTGCAGTTTATATTAAAAAAATATACTGAATTGACGTTTCGTATCAATAACTTTTTAATATCTATGGATACTAGAATAGAGACCCACTTGAGTTTTGACAGCTGTTCCAAATTTAATCTCGTTTCTTTACTAAAAACGATAACTAAGTCATGTTATTTCTTTATCGCAGCACTGGTTTTTCCTAATTGGTTGTCAAAATGGTGGTCATTTCATACGGTTTTTGATTAACCAATGGAGGTTTTATGATATGGGTGTAGATAAAGTATATTTAGCGTTGTGCAAGAATCTTGATAAAAAGATTTATTGTAGTATGGAATCTATTCCTTATTTTCGTCCACTGGAATCTTGACAAAGTGATAAATCAAGAGCAAAAAAAATCCGTAAACCCTTTTTCAAACTAAAATCCGTAAAGGCTCCCTTATTATGCGACGCTTATACATGAGACTTTTACTAATCAGAAGACAATAATGTACACAATAATTTCATCCGCCGGTTTTTCAATTTATTTTGTAGTTTTTGAGTAAATTATACTATTCACTGCGGCGCGTGAACTAAGGCAAGTGGGGAAGGACCGAGTTGGAACGCTCAAGGTCATCGGCGTGGGGTATGCCCTTAACTAGAAACTAGAGTTCTAATGGTTGTAAGCAATTAAACAGCTTGGGTGCTGCTTGGGAGTACTTCTTTTGTTTTATGCTATCAGCTTATCAGGCATAGCACGACGTATCAGGCTATTAAAGTGTTCAATAAAATGCCAAATGATTTTAAAGAGATACAAGATCACAATTTATTTAAAAGAAAACTAAAATGTTATCTGTTGAAAGGGTCCTATTATAACATTTACGACATATTTCAGAATTAAAGGTAAAAAATGTTTACTATAACGATTTCCACCCCTTAAACGTTAACTGATGTTCACCAATTTTTGATAAGTTATCAGTCAGAACAAAATCTAGGTCTATATGTATTAGTTTTTTAACTATAATCAATAAATTCAGTTGTATTGTTGCTTTAGTATTCTCATATAAACGAATTTCGACGATATATGACTTTGTTGATCTTTAATCAATATTCAAAAAACGTATAGACCTAGATTTTGTTCTGACTGACAACTTATCAAATATTGGCCAAAATCGGTTAACGTTTAAGGGGTTAAAATCGTTATCGCCTTTTGTATGATGAGGGTGATTTTTGCCGTTTATTCACAGTCCTCTTACAGCAATTTTGCAGGACGTGCATGGTAAATCGATTAAGTGTTTATAACATTACACGTGAGCGGATGGTTCCACTTAATTTTAGTCTTTTTATAAGCAGCGGAACTTCCTTGGTATAAGCGAAAGACCTTGATTTATGACTAAGATATACTTGTGTCTTTCTTTTTATAATGTGTTTTATTGGGAACCAGGTTTTGCCCGCGACTTCGTTCGCGTGGAATTCGTTCATCTCTGTTGTGTTGTTGTTGTGATAAAAAGTAACCTATGTCACTCTCCGGCCCATAGACTATCTCCATTAAAAAAAACACTTCTATCTATTGCTCTGTGAAAGAAGGACTAACCAACAAACCAACAAACAAACAAAATTTCGCATTTTAAATATTAGTAGAGAAACTAGGGATTAGTAGGGACAGCTTTTGCCCGAACCTTCGTTGGTGTAGGATTCGAATATATCGTTATTTTTCACTATGTCTTTCTTCAGACTGAAAGCTATTTACTTACCGAATTATCATCCAGATCGGTTTGTAGTTTAACTGAAAATATTACACACAGGCGACACTCTTTTGCGTTTATAATAAATATGATAATATTTGTGTAAAAATTAATATAACATAATATACGTAAAGCTGCGACGTTGCTATGAGTCACTGAAGGTCGCGTATTACGCAGTCCATATTGCATCTACTTTAATAACGGTGCAGTATCTGTATTCTCAATAACCATACTAGGGCTCGAAACAAACCTCGCAGTGACGACGCGGTTAGCCTAGTTGATAGTGACCCTGCCTCCGAAGCTAGCGGTCCCGGGTTCAATTACCGGTAAGGGCAAATATTTGTGTGATGAAAATGTTTGTTCCTGAGACTTGGATGATAACACGTCTTTATTTAGAGCTTACTTTGGGATTATATCGATTTTTGTAAAGATTGTCCCCTGATTTATTTCTTTACGCCCGAAATGTGCAACCTGCATTGGAGCCGCTCGGTTACTTTGTATGGTGAATTGCTCGTAACATAATATTTATTGGCTTTTGCAGCTTATTTTTATTTTATTTTATCATGATTTTGTTATTTGTTATTCCATTCAAATTAATGACATGGTATTTTTTCTTTAGGATTTTATAGGGCTTTGGCGCAAGGACTTCTGTTTTTATTACGAAATATATTGGTCAACAAATTCGTTTTTAAATTTTGTATTTGATGGTAATTTTTGTTATATTTAACATTAGTTTAATGTATATTATACATAATTATACTAACAGTGTATGATTAATACAAATAAAGAACAACGAACTACAAGCGTCCAATCGCCGCCGCGTATGACCCTCGCTTACCTACTATGTTGCGAGCTTACTCGTTTCGGGCGTTGGTTGTTTCGTGCCTAGCCTAGGTTATCAGAACAGGTCTTCAATATCGTTTGCTCCCATAGGAAAGTAAAAGGAAGAGGCACTATTTGAAATAAAAACATTTTGGCTGATTAATTTGCGTGTATTTCCCAAACCTTTCCAAGTATCATGGTCCGTGGATCACATCCAGAAAACTTATAACATCTATGGTCTAATTAAATTGAAACACAGTACCACCCATGAGTTTACGCAAACCGTTCTCGTTATCGAAAACTATCGCTCAGTCCCCTTTACTTGTATCGGAAATAAGCAGTATTTCCGATAGATTTCGATAATGAGAACGGTTTGCGTAAAGTCATGTTAAGGGTACAGGTTGGTTTTTAACTTGAATTTACATAAACTTCAATCATTTATCATGCTATTATTTATTGGGTTATTCCAATCCATATTTTAAATTTCAATAAAAATAAATAAAAGTAAGTGAGCTGATCGGCCTACGAATCGCAGTGCGTAATGTCTCTCTCAGGCGATAGCAAAACGATAACACCTGATGATATCTGAAAACCACCATCCCTAGTTCCCATCAAACGGGTCCAAGGGATATCAGATCAGGCTGGTCAGATGAAATAAAACCCGCTACCCGACTTGTACAGCGACTAGTTTCACAACCAGTCGAAGAGTTTGTTGTTTAATTAATTCAATTTATAAAAGTGCAGTTACACGAGCAACTTTTTTACGGCAATGTGTGGCCGGCAACTATAGGCATTTATCTCTAACGTACGAAGTTGGAGTAAGACAGTTATCGTTGCCGGTTATACTGCACTTTATGGCCTCTTATCATTTCACACAAAAGCAAGTACGAAAATAAATTATACAAGCAAACGATGAAGATTTCAAAAATATCAGTATTAATACTTGAAAAACACACGGCTTTACTCACGATTTATTGTCAGAAATAGTCCGACATGTTTCGAACTCGATTGGAGTCCTTCTTCAGGGTTTGAGTGCGGTCCCGGTCAGACGCTCGGGTTGCTCTGACCGGGACTATTTCTGACAATAAATCGTGAGTAAAGCCGTGTGTTTTTCAAGTATTCATAATGTCTCACGAAAGTTTTTATTCGACAATATAATTACACTAGATTTTGCACGCGATTTCGTCCGCGGGGAATTCGGTCATCGCTGTCATCGAAGAACAAACAAAAAACAAATACACTAAAAAGTAGGGATATTTATTCGTACATTAGACTTCAACGGGCTTAAAAAAACGAAGCAACCAAAACATTTACGTAAATGTCAAGTAAATAAAATTAGTTCCATATCCTTTAAGAAGTTAACCAGCGCCTCTATCGAAACCAATCGTTTATGGTAACGATATCTCTTTGTTTTTACCCGACTACGGCAAAGCAAAAATGAGGAGAGTTCTTGACCGGTATTTGTGTATGTTCATCAGTTTCCTCATAACTTCTAAACTATTTATCGTAATTTGACAAATGAGGTATCGTTGGAAGCGCCTTCATCTTCCGCTGGTTTATGGCTTCTTTTTTTAATGATACTTTTTATTTAGATTAAAAAATATAATTGTTATTTCATACTTTTTAGAGCGTAATATTTCAGTAGTCGGGTTTTAGTATTTGAACTTATCTTGTGTCCCTTTCTTTTCATTGCAAATTACGCAAAGTAAGATAAAGACGAAGCAAAATGTGATATACCAAAGCTTCGTCAATGTCTAATGCCCAGAAGATGAATCCCATTGGAGCTCATCAAAATTGTCAACGACCATAACTAACGAGTATGCTCCACAAAGCGCTTTTTTCAATCTCTTGTCGATGACAGTTCGAAGTGAAAGCGTTGAAATTGATGTTAGTACATCGCAAGATTTTAGCTAAATTATCTATGTAAGTCACTTGTCCAGACGCGGAGACTATACATCTCCCTTATTAGTTATTCATTGTAATTGATTTGCACCCATTAGGCTTGTATGCTGCCCTTTTTAGGGTTCCGTACCTCAAAAGGAAAAAACGAAACCCTTATAGGATCACTCGTGTGTCTGTCT
This sequence comes from Tortricodes alternella, assembly GCA_947859335.1. Taxonomy (NCBI): domain Eukaryota; kingdom Metazoa; phylum Arthropoda; class Insecta; order Lepidoptera; family Tortricidae; genus Tortricodes; species Tortricodes alternella. The sequence goes on from OX401986.1 coordinate 3,811,978, forward strand.
GTCTGTCTGTCTGTCTGTCCGTCTGTCACAGCCAATTTGCTCCGAAACTACCGGACCGATTAAGTTGAAATTTGGTTTACATATGTAAGTCGGTGACCGCAACACGGACGCGTGACGTGAATATATGAATTTAAAACATGGGGGCCACTTTTGGGGGTAAATTAGAAAATTAAAAAAAAAGTTATGCTACCTATATTGTATGACATATCAAATGAAAGGGCTTATTGTGAGGATCTTAAATATATTTTCTTTTGAATTTTAAAAAATTAGTTTAGAAGTTATTTAGGAAAATAGGCGAAAATTGACTATTCCCCCCCCCCCCTTATTTCCGAAACTACTGGGGCTAAAATTTTGAAAAAAATACAGAAAATAGTTCTTTACCTATAGATTACAGGAAAATCTATAAGAAGTATTTAAAGTAACATAGGAAATTTCAGATAATCATGTACGGAACGGAACCCTCTCCACGCGAGTTTAACTCGCACTTGTCCGGTTTTTATGTGTTAGTTTTAGTTAAAACTCTAATGTTTAAGTTGGAGAAATAAAAAGACTTACTGCTGAGTTTCTTGCGGCATTTCTTCTCAGCAGATGTCACCTTTCGAAGCGCTGGTAGCTTCAGACATGTAAAATAGCCCATGTGGCCTAATTGCAAAATAAAAAAAAATATTTTCATAAATATTTTCATATGATTTAGTTAGAATCTAGACTTTCTGTCCAGCGGGTTACAAACATAACCTAAAATCATAAAGAGTCTTGGAAACAGCTCTTTTTGCAAGCTCAAAATGTCAGTCAACAAAAACATTCAATTATAAGTAACTCCTGTTAACAAGAACTATACACCCAAATCATAATATCGACATTACTTTGAATACCTCTTATCGCAAAATCATGCTGCAGCAAACTCAACCTTGATACAAGTGTGTACAGTTTATTTTTCACACCTCAATTTATCAATATCTGTACAAGCGTTTTGCTTGTAGATGAGGACAAAGAAATGTTACTCGTGCAGTCAAAAAGTGCGGAATCCTGGTCAATCCCAAAGTGACTTAAATTATGACAGGAAGTTGACACTGACAGTCATAATTTATTTCACAAACGGCACGGCAGTCAATGTCAAATATTTGGACACAAATTAGTCATCGTGCGAGCCAGTGTGAAAAACTGAACAATACAATGTACAAAGAACATTTGGCTTTGCGTAACTCTTGAACTCTTTTGAGGTCGATAACTTATATTTAAAGGGGTCAGGATTTATTCTACGAATTCAGTATCGGCATTTTGTTCGAAGCCTTCTTTTGCATAATCAAATTAATTATTGATCTAGCAGAGCAAGATCTCCGAGTTGAAATATACTGGGTGGATAAGCATTTGGATGTACGTACGTATTCTTATTTCTGCGTGGATATCTATCAAACCATATCACGGATCTTCATGAATTTGATAACTATGTAAAGTAAGGTGAGAATTGAGACTGCGAGCTGCTTAGGTTTTAAACTAATACACAAAAATGATCTTTATGGAGACCATCTTACCTACGCAGTTCAAAAAAAAATATAGTACTCGTAGAGTACCTAGTTATTAGAAAAAAAAATCGTCTCTAATCTACAGTTATTGAGATTAAAGCTTAAGTCAAAATACAAACAAACTTAGTTATTCGATGCGTTAAATTGAACTGTGTAGTGTTGCTATAACACCACTAAAAAAAATTGAGATTCACCGTCGAAGGTACCTATTGCTATATATATATTGTAACTTAAGTTGACCGTTCTTTTATGTAGGTACCAATATTAGTCACACACCCTTGACTTGTAAAGAGTAGTATCGTGTACAAAATATAACTGTAACGTTTAAAACCGACAGTAAACATGATTCAGCATGTTTGAGATTTTTAAGAAGTAGCTGTTTTCTTCGCAGTCATTTAATCACTTCGAATAAAAAGGCTTTATGCACGATTTATTGTCAGGAAGAGCCCGATATGTTTCGTGGGTTGCTGTACCCGCGACAGCATTCTGAAGAAGGACTCCATATGAATTCGAAACCTATCAATCCTTGCCTAACAATAAATTGTGAGCACTTAAAATTAATTTGACTATAGTTTTAATTTGACTATTGTTATTTAATCTTCAAATCTAGTGAAACAAATATTCATCTAGTGGCTCAGTGTCAGTGGCGCAGGCTCAACTCTGTGCCTCCTATCCCATTATGTTCAAGGATGTATGTAATCCCGGACTAAACATTGTGTGCTGAGTTCAGATGTTTGTCAAGAGTTATATGCCTTATTTACATGCAGCCGAAGTGAGCAGGGAAGTGTGCATGGAAGTGGGCAGCGGGAGTATGTAAATGGGTCACTTCTCCTGCTCCTGCCGCTGCTACTCGCGTTGCCCATGCAGCCGAAGTGAGCAGGGAAGTGGGCATGCAAGTGGGCAGCGCGAGTATGTAAATGGGTCACTTCTCCTGCTCCTGCCGCTGCTACTTGCGTTGCCCATGCAGCCGAAGTGAGCAGGGAAGTGGGCATGCAAGTGGGCAGCGCGAGTATTAAAATGGGTCACTTCTCCTGCTCCTGCCGCTGCTACTCGCGTACTGCTGCTGCTGCCTGGCAGCAGTCGAGCGCGTAGTGAATCCGGAAGCCGCATGTAAACACCCACTGGCTTCGAAAGTAGTATGCGGGAATTATTTCTGTCAGCGCGATCAGCAGTGGCAATAGCTGCATGTAAATGAGGTATTAGATATGTTGCAGCGATATATGTAGGTACATGTACTTATTAACTCTATTTCTTAAAGCATTCTAGCACCGTACCTGTAGGTACGTACAGTAAGGAATGTCAAAAACTAAAGCAACCTGTGTAAGTGTTCAGAATATTACGAGTTATAAATTACGGGATAGACGTCTTTAGTGTGGGTTGAATAGAGTCCTATATCCGAAATCAGCCTTGTTTCCAAAGAACCTTAACTTAGTAATATTTCAAAAGGCTGTGGTTACACTCCTGCGCGTGTTCCACTATTTAGCTACATGTCATGTTTAAATTATCATCCTACAAAAAAGAAACAAAAGCTACTTAACTACGTTTCCCTATTCACGAGTCGTTAGCGCTGTGTACTTTAAAGGTGAACGACCTTACGAATTGTGATCGACGCATGCGCACGTCACGGTTGCTAACACTATAATAAAGCTTTGATTGAGCTGATTTTGTAATATTTTTGGTGGTAACGTTATTGTTTAAAAACGGTATCTGACTACGGTTAATATTTTGACGATGTCGCAAGGACTATGATCACGGATGCCTGGAGTTTACAATATCGATCTTCCCTCCATATTGTATAGAAATAATCCGTTTACAACCAATAGTGTCATTAACATTGACCGCGATTATTTAAAAGGTTTAAATTTTGTAGTCGTTTCAGCCAAAAACGTTTACGATACGGCTCGAAGGACCATGGTCCTTCTAACCGGATTTTGATGGAAAGCAGAGAAACAATCAATGAAATAAGTATATAGAATTACCTACTACATTTATACAGCTTTTTTATAACAACTTATACTTTGGATCTACTTGTTATATAAAATACAGTGCTGTGTTATTTGTTTTTTTAAGTGTTGATATTTTTTTGTGGCTTTTATATAGACAGTGTCAGTAGGTGTCAACTATGTAGCAAAAACTTGCAGACAGTTCGTCTGGCGGTCTTTATTAAAGTCGAGATAAAGAAATATTCCATTGAGCGGCAAAAACTGATCACCCCGTTATACTTTGATTCAATTTCAAGGTCTTTTCCGAGTTCGTTTTGAAAATATTTTGCTAGAAGCGACCAGTGTTGACTGACGGCCATCGGTTCAATTTGCACCCTTGATATTTTTATTTGTCTTGGAATCAGAGACGTGATTCTCATACTTTCAGCGTTTGCTCGACGTCGAGTCACTGGCACAAACCGGTTTTATGCGGCAGTCACGAGCACATTTCAACAAGCATTCCGGTGAAGAAAAAGCATCGTTAGGAAACTGCATACATGGATTAATTTAAAAATGTGTGTGTTGTTGTCTTAGTAAAGTTAGAGTCCCTCTGAAAACCAGAGCCGCGGCTTCTCGTAGCATAATGCTGAGCAGGAGCCCTTTTTAATGTTGGAACCAATTCGAAAGTGTGCTCGCTAATTTTCTTTTAAATTTAAACTAAGCTAAACTTAAAATAAGAAATGTCTAACTCAATTTTGACATTTCGAGTTAGACGTTTCTTCATCATTAAAAACTACTTCCACAAAGACAAGGGGTCCGGAGCCTCGCAATGTTTAACGCCGCCCCTGTAGGACAAGTCATTCGGTCTTTTGAATGTAGCGTTGAGCTACTCACATGAGGGATCTCAAATGTCACATTCACTTTGGTAGATTTTCACAACACCTCACTGATAGAAGACGAGCCGAGCGAACCATGTGAGTGAGGCGAAATAGATGATAGCGTAGCGTAGAACACGAAACGAGTAACTCAGAGTGTGAGTGAGACAAACGAGTGTCGTCCGTTCCGTACAGTGTGACACGCTAACAGGAGAGCGAGGCGTGAGCTCCGCGTAGTACCTCGCCTCATTTGAGGTAGGACATTATACCACCTCGTTTTGTAAAAGGAGTTACTCCCTCAAACTCTTTTTAATTTCATGTCCTGCCAAATACTATTTGAATGGCTCCCTGATCAGTCGCTGCGCATGTTAAAGAACATGGCAGAACACCACAAGGTCATTATTTTCGGTTTCCAGCCATTTCCTGTATGTAGAACAGCATATATTGCACCTTTTTAATAAGGGATACATTGAATGTTAAGAACAGGGAATTTGTGACCTGAAGCCTGTCCGTGGGTCCACCAGCGTGCGTCCTTTGCATCACTTTTTACAAGGTTTATTATTAAGAAAAAGTGTTAATTTATCTGGTATAATGTTCTATGAGATGAATTATAATTATTTACAAAGGCAGAGCCAACTGTCATGTAAAAAGCCAATACTCTTTGATCATTTTTGTAAAGGAAACTGCGGTAAGGCCGGTTGGTTAAATCACGGTCAAGCCAATAAACGTTATAGAACAATTCAGTTCCCATGGCGCCATAATGTTCGCAATCATTGCGCGCGCGCACCGTGTCGGTGGGAATGCGAATCGTCTATTAACCTTCATTAGCTCGTATATTACTCGAACCTGAAGTAAGAAAAACAACCCTGACTACGTTAAAATAAAGATCAAGTTTCAAGACAAAGCGTTAGCGAGATACGAGTTTGAGAAAACCGAAACGTTATATAATATTGAAGGTTTAAACTTGTATTTGATATCACAGGAATGTTAAAGGTTGTAGGTTTTTAGAGTTAACGATAAACTGGAATTCATAAATTAATCATTTTATGATTTAAATGATAAATAAAGGATGTAGTCCCAAAGTAAGCTCTAAAGGCTCGTATTAGGGGTACTATATGACGATATACATACTTATGTATATAGATAAATACATAATAAGACTCAGGAACAAACATTCGTGCTCATCACACAAATATTTGCCCTGACCGGGATCCGAACCCGGGACCGTTAGCTTCGTAGGCAGCTGCTAGGCTATCGTGTCGTTATAATTTAATTATAATAATAATAAAACATTTATTTCATGAAAATGAAAATAAAAATAAAAATGAAAATATTTATTTTGCCAGTAGGCCACTTCCACATGTCTGACTGAAGCTACCAGCGCTTCGAAAGGAAAGGTGGCATGTCGATGGTGTCCATGGGTGGCGGTGACCACTTTCCATCAGGTGGGCCGTCAGCTCGTTTGCCAGTCAATTGACATTAAAAAAAAAAAAACTGCTGAGAAGAAATGCCGCAAGACACTACCCCCTCTCCTCTTGTTACTATGATCCAAACAATACAATTACATGTGTGTTTAACGCAGGCAACTTTAATAGTTAATTGACAATCCTGCATTTGTCTTTGATTTAATAACGCTGGCTCAAGGAAATTTATTGATATAATATCAATATGAATATTTTTATTTAAGAGGCTACTTGTCAAAATAGTCTGATTTTCGTAGATTTAAGGTCATATCTAGTCTGTTGGTTCTTAAGATAATTTCCCGAAAATATATCTGATTGTTTGATATTTTCTTAGTGTTCGTAAGCGACAAAATTTTGGTATCACGTTTGTATTTTTTTTTATCTAGTTATCAAAGGGCGTAAAATGTATAAATGTTTCGTGTTTCGTTTTCATATTCTTCATTAAGTCATTTACATACATACATACATACATACATCACGCCTGAAATCCCTAATGGGGTGGGCAGAACGACAAGACTACTTGTGGCCACGTTCGATTAATTAGTCCTAAAATGGTATGATGAAGCGTATGGTGACAGGTGATCAGCCCATCGCCCATACAGATAGTCCACCATGTTGGAAAGGATCTGTCCCTTCATCATAAGTACATTTATGTACATATAAATAACAATTCTAAGTAGAAGGCCAATAATTAAGCCTATAAACGTACAGATCCAGATTATTTTAAATTGATTGCATGTCACGATATGCCAAAAATATTGAAATCACCATACAATAAATGGTTTTTGTTCTTATTTGTTGTTAAATGTGCAAGTGGCACTTCATTGACTAACATATGTCATTATGGTGAGAATCAAAGTCAAGTTCACTCAGTACTGAGGACTGGTAGTCTCTTAATTAGAGTAATATTCAACGTTTCAGTAAGTACCAATGTAGCAATGTTAAGTAGGTATATCTTAGCCAAGATGGGACTCTCTGACAACTCAAGCTGTAGAATGTGTGGCGAAGAGGACGAAACAATGAAACATCATGTGTGAATGTGAAGACCTCGCCAGTTTAAGAATGAAAATCCTTGGCAATGGATATCCAGAACCAGAGGAATTCAAGGCACTACCACTGCGCTCCACAAGTCACTTCATTGAATTGGTGGAGAATGCTATGGATAGTGCTTAGGAAAAAGGGGTAATTACACAAAAGATTCCATAGGGTCGAAGTGTATCCGCAAGGACCCCAACCTCTAAGATAAGATAAGATAAGTACCAATGCAGATACAGCGAGTTTTGACTTCCTCATTAACTGATGTTTAATCAGTTATGAAGCAAGCCAAACGGAACGGGCACAGTTCGCTCAAAACAAAGAATAACTGTTAAACAATTGGACCAACGGATATCAACCATTTTCTAATCTGATTCAGAGTTCCGCCAATCGAGAAAACAGTCCTTATTCTTTGCCAATATCATCCTCCTGCAAGTTTTTTTGTTAGGGCTATTATCCCACGTTGGAGAGGTGAGTTACATAAGGTCAAATACGAAGCCAAGAGGAGGGTATAGAGTTTAACAGTCAATGTATGTATGTGACTAAACACGTTGGAGAGGTGAGTTACATAAGGTCAAATACGAAGCCAAGAGGAGGGTATAGAGTTTAACAGTCAATGTATGTATGTGACTAAACACGTTGGAGAGGTGAGTTACATAAGGTCAAATACGAAGCCAAGAGGAGGGTATAGAGTTTAACAGTCAATGTATGTATGTGACTAAACACGTTGGAGAGGTGAGTTACATAAGGTCAAATACGAAGCCAAGAGGAGGGTATAGAGTATAACAGTCAATGTATGTATGTGACTAAATACGTTGGAGAGGTGAGTTACATAAGGTAAAGTACGAAGGCAAGAGGAGGATATAGAGTTTAACAGTCAATGTATGTATGTGACTAAATACGTTGGAGAGGTGAGTTACATAAGGTGAAGTACGAAGCCAAGAGGAGGATATAGAGTTTAACAGTCAATGTATGTATGTGACTAAACACGTTGGAGAGGTGAGTTACATAAGGTCAAATACGAAGCCAAGAGGAGGGTATAGAGTTTAACAGTCAATGTATGTATGTGACTAAATACGTTGGAGAGGTGAGTTACATAAGGTAAAGTACGAAGGCAAGAGGAGGATATAGAGTTTAACAGTCAATGTATGTATGTGACTAAATACGTTGGAGAGGTGAGTTACATAAGGTGAAGTACGAAGCCAAGAGGAGGATATAGAGTTTAACAGTCAATGTATGTATGTGACTAAACACGTTGGAGAGGTGAGTTACATAAGGTCAAATACGAAGCCAAGAGGAGGGTATAGAGTTTAACAGTCAATGTATGTATGTGACTAAATACGTTGGAGAGGTGAGTTACATAAGGTAAAGTACGAAGGCAAGAGGAGGATATAGAGTTTAACAGTCAATGTATGTATGTGACTAAATACGTTGGAGAGGTGAGTTACATAAGGTGAAGTACGAAGCCAAGAGGAGGATATAGAGTTTAACAGTCAATGTATGTATGTGACTAAACACGTTGGAGAGGTCAGTTACATAAGGTCAAATACGAAGCCAAGAGAGAGTATCAGGAGTAAAAATGCTTTTACGCGTTAGTTGGGTTTTAGTTTTTAATACGTTATAGTCCGCTCCTTTTGTAAATAGTATTTTTTTTTCAATGCAGCAGTTACTTGGTGGCCAGCGAGTAAAGAAAGAGCTTTGCATGCATCAACTTAACTAAGACCTGGAAGGCTTCTCCGAGCAGTGTTAAACTGTGAAATAGACATCCGTTTTTAAGCTGTACTCAGGCTTTTGATATCTGGGTTGGGGCCCGGCCCATCCAGGCCCCAACCTAGTTACGACAATGCTCGCACGTCAGAAAATCACATAGATGACGCTAGTAGACGCTAGCCTAAACTTTTTGCTGTTGACAATACAAGTTCGGTACACGGAACCCGACATCACCGTTTTACACTTCTTTCCACTTAACGACCATAGCCAGGTCATTTATCGGGTCGCTGGAGTGAAAACTAATTTGAATAAAATTGTTAAAAGTAACGTCTTGAGCCATTGTTGTTGAGCATCGTACCGCAAGCAATTTTCAAGCCGCGTTGCCGATGGTGCAATATACAGGACCCAGCGATTTTGTTAACCTTTTCACCGCCAAGCATGTCTGAGAAGTAACACGAATTTTAACTTTAAGTCAAGGTATTGAAGGACTTTTTTACCCTGTACCGCTGACGGCTGCAGCCGACTGTGGCGGTTAAAAGGTTAATAAACATACTTATTACATTATTTATTTATTGCGTTCCATGTTGTTTACAAAAGGTCTTAAAAGTAACTTATAAGTAAGTCATTACGCGACGACGTGGTTAGCCCAGGCAGAAGTGACCCTGCGTCCGAAGCTAGCGGTCCCAGGTTCGATCCCCGGTACGGGCAATTTTGTGTGATGAGCACGATGTTTGTTTCTGAGTCTTGGCTGTTTCCTATGTATTATTATGTTCGTGCGAGTCTTCGATCTTGATCGTATTTCGACGCAGCTGCGCGCTAAGGCATAGGTACGCAACAGGAGGTACCTATGCCTGAGCGCGTGCGCGAAAAAATCATTGTCGGGTGAAATTAGAGATGAAATGAGCGAATAAATCCGTTAATTAAGAAAATAATTTAAAGACTTCCACGATTAACGCACGTCACGTCCTTTTTGTCCATCGAGATCCAGTAATCTTAACCAGGTCATCGGCCATCTTCTTGGGTGCCGGCCTACGCTGTGACTGCCGGATTCCTGGTGCGTGGTCTATCGCTTAAAAAGCTGTATACCAACAGGCATCATAGTTCTCCCAAGTCAGCTTTCGCTCCCGTATAAAATTGTTATCGTTTCCGTCGTTACAAATAAAAAAATACTTACCTTAGAACAGTGGCCTAACGTGCATTGTTTAGACAACTTCACTATTTAGAAAGTATTAATAAATTGAGCCATTTTAAACAAGTTGGTAAATTGGTGATTGGCTTTACATTTGAACCAAACATTTGCCCACATTTTACTGAAGGAAGAATAGTAAAATTCGAGAATTAAAATCGCATTAAACAGTATCGTCATCTCTTTTATGAGGCAGTAAGCGAGGTCACGTTACCTTCGATAATATTGCAATATATTTCATACCATTGTAAATAGTAAATAGTTTATGATTGAATTTAATACGAAGTGAAAACACGAGCGCAGCCAGTGTTTCTATGGCATGAGTTAGAGAATTACCTTAACGCACGTGTAGTGTAAGTATCATATAACGCTAGACCATTGCAACGTGTGAGATAAAAAAAGTTGTTCAAGTATTTGATTTAACTGGTAAGAGGCTATCATTGGCCATTGGCACTTCTTGTAGAGTATTAACGGGCATTAAATCCATTTGTTCGTCACTTGAACTCGTTATTTTCCGCGCGACCGATTCTTAACTCGACAAGAAATAACATAAATTTGCATAAATGGCGGGCATTTTTGTAAATGCGCACGCATATACCAGTGCGCATGTGCAAAGATATCCAACCATGTTGTCTTTGAATCAGGCGTAGTTAAAAAAACACGAACAGTCAATAGTACATTGTGCCGTAAGAAGGGGATAACTAACGAGAGTCTGATAGAAGCCCGGCGACGAAGGCGGGAGGGCTTTTAATTACTGGAGTTTGTTATCGTACTGCTCGTGATACACACAATGTTTTTCGTCACATTTGTGAGGAAACGAAATAAAAATTAGACTAAAAAACCCTTTGTACACCGTGAATTACCATCAGGTGGGTAGAATAAACTGTATGTCGCGTCGGTTGCGCGCTACTTGTATAAGAAAACGATCACCGCTGGAGCCGGATCTGGCGCATGCCCCGCCGTCCGCAAGAGTTAAAAACCATACAAAATCCACAACTCCCGTGGGCGTTATAGATTATAACTCCCGCTGACGGCGGCGCGTATAGAGGAGTTAAATCGGCTATAGTTGCTCTATACGCCTGCGTATAATAACACCCTTCCGAGCAAGAGTGATGCAATAGTAGTTTATGCAACGGTTGCATAATGATACGCCTTAAAACACTAGTGCGGTTTTATGAAACGAGCTTTTAGCGAGTTTCATAATAAGATCGCACGGGTGTTTTAAGGCCAAATTATGCAGAGTTGCATACATAACTTTATCTACACACATATTATAAATCCTCCATGATGGGTTCAGAAACAATATTTTCTGGCAACAAGTTATTTGTTGCAATCATGGCTGCATATTTCCGATATCCGGCGCATTTTCACATCACACACACTCCGAGAAGACTACTTACTATTCATATTTTCAACTAAAATGTAAATTACAAACAACTTTTTCTATTCAATTCAACAACAATTCTTCTTTCGTTCAGCAAAACACCAACATGGCGGCGTCCTCCGTCAAGACCATTTTTTTTTAAATCATAGACAAACGGTTGAAGTCTCTATTCTCACGTCACTCGAGATCAAATATTGTGCAGTTTATATTAAAAAAACATACTGAATTGACGTTTCGTATCAATAACTGTTTTAATATCAATGGATACAAGAATAGAGACCCACTTGAGTTTTGACAGCTGTTCCAAATTTAATCTCATTTCTTTACTAAAAACGATAAAGAAGTCATGTTATTTCTTTATCGCAGCACTGGTTTTTCCTAATTGGTTGTCAAAATGGTGGTCATTTCCTACGGTTTTTGATTAACCAATGGAGGTTTTATGATATGGGTGTAGATAAAAATATTTATCTACACCCTTATCATAAAACCTCCATAATGTAATCAAAAACCGTAGGAAATGACCACCATTATGACAACCTGTACTGTAATGTTATTACAGTATCGTAATGGTCATAACGATACAGATATATGAGCTACAGGCCGGCGCGCCGCCGTCGCCGCAGCCGGAGGGGCCCCGTCGTCGCCGCAGCCGGAGGGGCCCCGTCGTCGCCGTGTCGCCGTTTATAATATGGGTGTAGATAAAGTTATGTATGCAACTCTGCATAATTTCATCATCATTATGCAACCGTTGCATAAACTACTATTATAGTTTTTATTTTATTAATTATTAACTGGTGAAAACTTAATTGTGTTAAGTTTACTTTCCCGTGATCCAATTTTGAAATGCATGTTTTCAAAGAAGTCATGAAAACGTATGACAAGAATGTCTCATCCTTGGACTGATAAAGAAAAATAAGAGATCCCTCTATGTATTCATGGTGCTTTTGTTAAATAAACCTCTAGCTTCAACTACATTTTTCTTTGTTCGTATCCGAGTTGAGTAGTGAAAGCGATACCCACAAAGTTTGCAGCGTGGGCGGCTTACAAATCGAAGGCAATATACCTTTCGAATGCGATGCACTAGCTACTTAAAAAATATGTATTACTAGCTGTCCTGCACGGTTTCACCCGCGTACATCGAAAAAAAAATCACATTCGTCAGTGAGAAGTTAAAATAGTTGTTAAGTTTTCTGAAATTATCCAATTTACTGCGCAATTTTCTTAACGCGGCCGTAAAGCGGCTCGTACATGGGCTAGTTTATCGGCAATTTATTGCTGCAATTCGAGCAATCCTGAAAAGATTACATATAACATCACTAATGGGAAGAAAAAGTATCAATGTAAACTTTTGAGGGTAGCCCGAATTTCAGGAATAAATTGCTGAAAAACTAGGCCGTTCATTAAGAACCTTCTACAAAGTATTAGAAAACTTGAAAAAAAAGATGAATTAAATAAAGTCGTTTTTAAGACTCACACGTGACCGGCTTTTTATATTTATCTATTATTATTATTATTAATAAAGACTGGAGATACTTAGTAAATACTGGAATATCTAAATTATAGACTTTTAAATGGCATTCAGGAAAATAATCTAGGGCGCACAAAAATTAGACCTCCTACTAATTCAAATTTCCAAGTAAATGATCTCTTTTGATTATTTAGTTCATACTTTATGATATAATCACTCCCTTACTGCTCCAGCTAAACCAATTTCGATAAACATTGGTGACTACAGCATAAGGTTTTTTTTGTATTTTTCTTTTTTTTTTTCTTCTTCGTGTTTTTGTGTGTTAACTGATCATAATTGAATATCAAACAGAAAATTATAATTTCATCCCGAAACCTCCGGACATCCTAATCCTGCGCAAACCCGCGGTCACCAGCTAGTCAAAAAATGCGCATGTCACTGGCCCGGCCGGAAGCGCGGGAGGAAGTGACGTCACGCGCCGCCGCGCGAAGCCCCGCGCCTGCGCACCTGTCCGCTAACGGTCGGGGGTGTCGTTATGTCATATTTAATTATGGAAGCAGTTCCGTTTCCCACGACGGTCATAGTTGGCGTTCCTTCGTAGTTCAGGCAGTTGTGAGGAGGTATGTGTAGTAGAAACTATTAGCACGTACATACCTGCTGCTCAATATCGTAACACCAATTGGTATCGCTTTGGCGAAAAGTAAACCAATTGGACCCTTATTTATAGTGATGACTAAATTGCATTACTTTTCAAGCCAAACCGATACCAATTGTTTTACGTAAATGAGCTGCAGTGGCGAAGCGTCAAATATTTCCTAAGGGAAGCCGGAAGAATTAGAACCGTACCTGCGAGTCTGACATTTAGTTAAAGTAATATGGCCTTCACTGACAGCTAGCCGTAGCTTTCTAGCTTGCTAAAGCCGTCAGGAATCGGCTTGTAGGCAGGCTGCGCCACTGGTAGATACAGAAGGTCACGTTTCACCCCGCCCGCCGTGAGTGGCTCACCCCCGCACGTAGTTTAGCTGTAGGGGATAGGGACCCGTAACTTCATCAGAAATGATACCCTTTTAAACTTCTTCCTTCTTCCTGCTTAAACAGCCCCTAAAATCTAAAAAACCGGCCAAGTGCGAGTTGGACTCGCGCGCGAAGGGTTCCGTACCATTATAATGAAGCAAAAAAAAATATAACGTTTTTTGTATGGGAGCCCGCCTTAAATAATTATTTATTTTTGAAGTTTATATATATCTAAATATTCTGTGAATATTTCAAGTGTCTACCTGTTGCCGATATCAATATCGAGCAAAGAAATGACGTTTGTTGTATGGGAGCCCCCTTAAATATTATATTTTATTATGGTTTCTAGTATTTGTTGTTATAGCGGCAACAGAAATACATCATCTGTGAAAATTTCAACTGTCTAACTATCACGGTTCATGAGATACAGTCTGGAGACAGACGGACAGACGGACAGCGGGGCCTTAGTAATAGGGTCCCGTTTTTATCCTTTGGGTACGGAACCCTAAAAATGGTTCTAACATACTCGTCATAGTTCCAACAATATCTGTACCTAGCACTACTCCTTCCGACCACTGGTAAGAAGATCCTATAGGGTCGAAGTATCCCACAGTCTATGATGGGATATTAAGATCCGTTATAAGTTCAGATTCAAACTCATAAATCAAGACAGTCAGACCAGTTGCAAATAAAATGCTAAACACGACTTGACCCAATGTCAATAAGGTCACCTTATGCTAAATACCATCAAATTAATGATCCAAAGTGGTGATAAATTATTATTTACACGCCATTCATTATAATCACTACGAATATTATAAATGCGAATGTATGTTTGTTGGTTTGTTACTTTGCCCTTTCAGCAAGTAACGGATCGACATATTTTTTGGAAGGATAACGATGACTGAATTCAACAAGTAAATTATCGCATCTCTAATAGTTTCAGAATTCCCCATACTGTATACGTTATTACCAATACGTTTCCATCTAAAGTTTTCATCCACATAAACTCCCGGAACACATTCTTATTCCCATAGGTCTACCCACTTTTCTTGCGACTCCAGAGCGGACTCTCAAAGCTCTTATTGCTTTAGAATAAAGTGTAGTTTTGCTTTGATAAGACCTTTGACCGTTCGTAAAAACAGTTGGTAGATCTGTAACACCCGGATCGCGTGTGCAAACGTCTAAACTAAAAAGGAACGAATCTTTAATTCACGCTAATAGTGGTCAAAAGGCGTGACGTATCGGATTGTCTATGGCCGATGGAACAGCCATTGTCCGTGGTCGTTTTGCTAATGCGCTGGAATCCAAGGTTCACTTTTTACACCCTGATAGTCATTAAAAATGGCCGATTTCTCAACTGTTTCGGAAACTAATTGTCTTTGGATTTGGAATCGGTTAGTGATCATTCTCATCGTTTCATTGTCATCAATGTATCTACTGTAGATTCATTTATAGATGTCTTATTTGGTAAACAAGTTTCTAACCTCAAAATGCACCTTTCTTGGCTAAAAACGCTGTTTCCTTGCAAATAAAGGAACCGGAGACAATATTTTAGACGTCACGTTGTCAATTTTTAGCCTAGGTTTGCTTTATTTAGGATAAAACAGCTGTTTCATCTAAAAATTGCACATTTTGAGGTTAGAAACTTGTTTACCAAATAAGACAAGTATGGATGAATCCATATTAATTACCGTGACCTATTTATAATGTAAGTGCAGTGGTACATTGTCGTCTGCCCTTCTCGCACCTCGGAGATTTTCGGATATTATGTGCGGAATTGAATGTGTGGAGTCCCCAATCCACACTAAGCCCGCGTGGGGAATATTGCCTAGTCCCTCATAATGAGGCCTGTACTTACCAGTGGGACGTATATATTTGATGATTTATTACTAGAGAGACGACGATTTACAGCCAATTTATAAACTGTCAGGTAACCAAATCCAACTTCTGATTTTTGTAAAAATATAAACGATACAAGATTCCTTTTCGTTGAAAATAAAGTGACGGTAATTAGATAAAGTCGGTCCAAACTCCCCAAAATGACCGAAAAGAAATGTGAAATAAATAAGCAATCAATAATATAATTAACATGTTCTACCGTTACGCTTAAATCAATTTAATTGAAAGGAATAAATAATTCATGCAAATATTTCTCATCTGCATTTCTATGCAGCGACCATTCTAACAACATTGTTGCTCCAGTATTTCAAAACGCTTAATTAAATTATAGATATCAAACCGATAGAATTTGAATAACATGTTATGGACATAATAATGTATTTAGTTTCCTGAGCAAAAGTTAAAATGCTAATTTTGATTACCTAAACAGACTCTAAATGGGTGTAGTTTACTGCTGATTGCAATGTTCTCAGCAGATACCACCTATCCTTTGAAGCGCTGGTACATTCAGACTTTTATTCGGTTGAGGTCAGATTCTGTTTACGACAGATTTAGTTAAAGACAGATTCTATTTACGACAGATTCAGTTTAAGACAGAATAACAGTTGCGTATACAATTGTTTAATCTATTATAAATGAATACATTATTATAATGGTGCTTCTACACCACACAGGCAAAACTCAAAAATTGTTGAATGTCGTTGTCATGTTTAAAAATGTGTTGTAATTATAATGTCAGACTTTTAGAGCATGCATAATAAATCTTTATATTTTCAGTTTGTTCGTATTAAGCATCGAATCAAATACAATTCAATTATTAACAGTGAAAAACTCTATATACGGATTTTTTTATAAGACCATAAGTATTATGGTTTAATTTTACAACCCCGTAATGTTGTTTTAAATAACATGCTCGCTCAGATCGATGTGCAACTGATATGATTTTGATATAACGTACCTTCAAGACTGTGAAAATCCAACCGAGATTTAAACCTGGAAAAAAAAGAATTAAGTTAATGACATGAACAAAAATTTATCATCCGGCCGAAAACAATTTTAGAACCTTTAGCTCATTTCAAACACGTCTGCCATTTTAGGTTTTTGGACATAAATGGTAAACACATTTACCATTTTTTCAAGACGATATTTAAAGTATTGCACGAAATCTAGTAGGTATTGTATATTCTGGAGGAAGTGGATTCCTAGCTCCATGATCAGATCCGCTGCTCAATTACGTAACATTACGTATCGCGAAAAGTAAACCAATTGTACCCTTATTTACATCGAGTGATGACTAATTTGGTTTACATTTTGATTCAAACCGATACCAATTCTGTTACGTAATTGAGCTGCAGCTCGATGGTACCACATTATTGTATTGTCATCCGAATTACGTACACTTGCAAAGTATCAAATCGTTACGACAATTAGAAGTACGTTAAAATCGACTTTCTGTATTTGTTTACATACTGAGTTAGTCAGTTTGTAGCCGTGTAAGGCGTGGAATAAAAAAAAAATAGAGATAAAAATGCGTTGACGCCATAATGTCCTTTACGCCCTTCAGATTAAGAGGTGTCGAAATTATGGGGACCGTTAATTAAGGAGCTCAAGATGCAAATCCATGAGTTGATAAGATACGCAAATACGATGTAGAAAACTTGCCAAATACAATGTAGTAAGTCGGTCACTATTCTATGTTAAATTAATGCAAACAGTCACTATTCTATGTTAAATTAATGCTAACGGTCACTATTCCATGTTAAATTAATGCCAGCATCATATTGCTTAACAAATTGATAATAGATGCAGTCTGCAACTAATATTGATAAATATGGAAATACGGCACTGTCTAAGGCGTTGGACTACTGTCATGTAATTTTCTAAGGCGCGAAGCGCTTCACTTGGCATGCTGCATGGCAAATAGGTTTGTGCGAGTATGGATGTTTTCAAGACTTCGCCTGACCCAGAGTGGGATCTCTAAAGTACTCTAAAACCCTTACTTGCATCGGGCTATGCCTAACTTTACGCTCTTAGCCCGTACGATTTTGTGGAAAAGGCAGTGTGGCTCCTCGGACAAAAAGTTTGATCCTTCCATAATCACATCCCAAGTAAGTTAGCTGAGGAGTGCACACTGGCGATTTTCAGCTCTTAGCTTGAAAAGTCGAGTTTGATTGTTGTTCCATACTGACAATAGGCAGGTTTCTATGCGTCTACGGGGAACTCGGAAGCGGGCGTAGCTCTGTGCCTACCAATATTACAGAAACATTGGTTTAGTGAACAATGCCAAAGATGCGGTCAAGGTCTTGAAGTGGGTAGGTACATATATCTCTTATCCAAAAAGCCTTACCTTTGATTAGTATAGGAATGGTAATACGAATAGTTAGTTTCCCGGGGGGCTACCGCGATCTCCGAAAATAAACTGAATAGTGTCGCCATTTCATAAGATGCCTTTCCTTGTAACATTTGCGTGAGCTTCTCTGCAACTGGATAGTTTTTGGTGAGATCGCGATAACCGCCTAGGGGTAGGCAATGGCAGAGCAAAACGTTCATCCGGTTCCTTGCGCTTGCATCTGAGTTTTCCGGAACTTATAAACGGTAATCAGTTTGATATTTCAGAGCTTTTCAATGATGGAAACCGCCATGAGAAAACCTGCGCAGCACACAGCATCCGCATTGTAATCAAATGAGTCTTCACTCCGCATGGGTCCACGTAGGGATTTATCAAATAGCCGATCATGAGTCGAGTGGAGACATTTTCCCAGAAGTGGGACGTTCATACGATTATATTTATGATAACCCCCAGATCGGCATTCTGATATAATTGGCAACTCTAGACGCTAATAACTGTTATTTGCCGTTCTAGTAACAAAGTAGAATAGTAATCGACAGTTTCCTGATGTCAGGACCTCCCGGCACTTCCACATTAAGGCTCAGGTTTCATTAACGGATTACCATAAACAATATATCAAACGGGGATCTTCTATTTAGTATTGGAACCTGATTGCCTACTTTGAAGTGTATTTAATAGTCTACTGCCTACGGTACAAAATAATCTTTAAGAGCCCGCTCCTTGAGTAGCTCAGGTCAGGTAGAGGTCGCTTCATACAAACGTAGTTTGGACATTTTTAGATGAATCGCATGGAAACTTTGCAAGAATATAGATACTTAAAAGACAAATCCAGGCGTGTACATTGCGAGTTCTGACTGTGTATATAATAAATGATTTTTAATTTTCATTCAATCCTGTTTTATATTCAAAAAACTCGATCACGCAAAATATATGTCCCTCGATGTGCCTTATATCTATATCCTAGCAAAGTTTCAATGCGATCCAGCTAAACATATCCAAACCACAACTGAATAACTTTAATATTTAATATTAAAATACTCGTGTAGGTCACTCTCTCGCATCCCCTTTATGATGCTTACAAAAATAATAATAATAACAAGTAAATTTGTTAATTATTAACTAAATCTGATTACTTACAGTGGCCGTCGAAATTAAACGACCATTCAGCATCTGGCGTTTACATCGTATAATAATTTTAACTTAAATATTCTTATAGTAACTATTAATAAGAACAGCTCCCGAAAGGTGCTTTTTACTTAAACAAACATAATTAATGAGTGCTACAAAGTTAAGATAACCCAATTAAATCTTAAGGAAACCGCAAAAATACAGATGATTCTTTGATTTTATAATCTTGGCAATAAACGCAGACGCAGAACTCAGCAAACCCGTGTATGACAACTCACTTTATCATATAAAATCATCCATCGCTTTTTATACTCAAAATCCGTAGAGCATAACTCCCATTAAGAATAAAATTAATTGAAAAAACATTTCTTTTTATTAAACATTAAGTATCGTATTTACATAATAAAAATATGTAATATGCAATTTAAAATACAAATTAAAAACTAGAACAATTAACCTAAAACTAAAACTTTCTTTTTTAATTTGACAATAAATTTAAAAAGATAAGATTTCTTTAACTTCTTTTGAAGATTGTAATGAACATTTAATTTTTTTTACAAAGACCTCATTTATTATCAGTAAGTAAATGAACATAAATCCATCCATACATTTAAGTCCTTTAATTGAGTCGTAGGTATTGATATGTTTCACAACATTGACTTTTAATGTTGATGTTCTTTAAGTTTTTATTGAAGAAGTATTTATTTGAATACAATCAGGACATCAAATCACCTTAAATGTGTATTGACTTTTATAAGAAACAACAAATGCGGAATTCTTTGAAAAAATCGAGTTTGTGTGGGTGAAACCACAGAATATATAATAGTACTAACGTACAGAAGAATCACTGTCTAACAAAACCGGTGTATAGGCACGAAAACATGCCTACTCATGCCTTCTCTCTCCGTCGCATAAAACGTGCTCTTTCGTGTACGCTAGGGTTGTCAGTTCTTTATCCGCGTCACCCAACAACACCAAACATCTAGGCTACTTGATGACGCGTGAATCGACCGACGACCGGCCGAGCGTACCCAAACTGTGGAGTGTTACCACCCTTGCAAATGATACATTATAAAAAAAACAATGCTCTATTCATTGAAATAAATAGTAAGAAACTGCTCAAAGCAATTATCGAATGCTGACTTTTGAGGTGTCGAACGCGAATCTGACACCTTCGCAGGTTCAGTCGCATCAAGTCGCATGTCAACCACCATCCATGACACCCATTTAAGTGACACTATTATAATTGACAAAATGCCCTCCCGCATCGTGCGGATTGAGACCACAGCACCACCGACCACACCGCCTACAATGATATGATAGCGTGTGAATCAAGCAATATTATACTTTTGTATGTATTTCGTAAGAACTAAGATATCAGCAATAGGGTGTGGGTAAGCCATGGCGCTGGCGTTTGACAACCTTCTATGAGACTTGTTACACGAAACTGTACTGATTAGGCATATCCTTCTTTTGAGATCTTTGGCTCTATTCCAACCTCATCATACCATCTTAGGACTAATTAATCGAACGTGGCCACTAGTCTTGTGGCTCTGCCCACCCCATTAGGGATTTCGGGCGTGATGCTATGTATGTATTTATAAGTGCATCTAAGAAGTAAATGCAGACTTGCATTATATAACGGATTTTTATTGCTTCTTACCTGATTATTACTAAATAAAATAGTGTGTGTATGTCAGCTCCGACGCACGACAGGAGTTTACTCCTTACGAACGATTATAAATATATAATGACAGTAAATAATAAAGTTTCCTATTAATGAATATAAACATGTCACTCATTGAATACAATAATTAATTGACACTTCGGGTCCCGTCGTCTTCCGATTGAGATCCGAGTTTTACCGATGGAAACATATTATTTACTATAATCTGTACTCACTATAATCTGTAATCTGACGACGCGGTTAGCCTAATTGGGAGTGAACCTGCCTCCGAAGCTAGCGTCCCGGGTTCGATCCCCGGTAAGGGCAAATATTTGTGTGATGAGCACGAATGTATGTTCCCGAGTCTTGGATGTTTCCTATGTATTTAAGTATTATTTCTCTATATAAGTATGTGTATCGTCGTTTAGTACCCATAACACAAGCCTTTAGAGCTTACTTTGGGACTAGATCGATTTGTGTAAAGATTGTCCCCTGATTTATTGTTATTATTATTATTAATCTGTATGCAATGCGAAGCGACCGACGCATCTTCGGCTAACATCGTGTGACTCCGTACCGTGTGACAATGTGACATCGTAGTTTGATTTTACTCCCCATAATTTTTCATACCCCGGGCTTTATTTTTAAGAAGTAAACTCCAATAATACTCAAATAGTAGTTTATGCAACGGTTGCATAATGATAGGCCTTAAAACACCAGTGCGGTTTTATGAAACGAGCTTTTAGCGAGTTTCATAATAAGATCGCACGTGTGTTTAAAGGCCAAATTATGCAGAGTTGCATACATAACTTTATCTACACACATATTATAAATCCTCCATGATGGGTTCAGAAACAATATTTTCTGGCAACAAGTTATTTGTTGCAATCGTGGCTGCATATTTCCGATATCTGGCGCATTTTCACATCACACACACTCCGAGAAGACTACTATTCATATTTTCAACTAAAATGTAAATTACAAACAACTTTTTCTATTCAATTCAACAACAATTCTACTTTCGTTCAGCAAAACACCAACATAATGGCGGCAATTCAACCCTCCGTCAAGACCATTTTTTTTTAAATCATAGACAAACGAATGAAGTCTGTATTCTCATGTCACTCGAGATCAAATGTTGTGCAGTTTATATTAAAAAAACATACTGAATTGACGTTTCGTTTCAATAACTGTTTTAATATCTATGGATACTAGAATAGAGACCGATTTGAGTTTTGACAGCTGTTCCAAATTTAATCTCATTTCTATACTAAAAACGATACGGGAATAACATTGCAGCACTGGTTTTTCCTAATTGGTTGTCAAAATGGTGGTCATTTCCAACGGTTTTTGATTACACTATGGAGGTTTTATGATATGGGTGTAGATAAACGTGTTTTCAAACTTAGCATAATATAATTACAATCGTTATTAGCAATTCCGGCAAATGTGTAATCTAAGCAATAACATGCTGTTTAATGCGCGTCCATTACCGTAAAAGCCCGGCTACTTGTTTACGTGAGTTTTATCAAAATATGTTAAGCAGAAGGTGTGCCTTCGTGACAATGTATTTAAAGGGTTTTACAACTTTGGAAAATGCATGTTAAAATGTATATATAGTAATAGTATGTTTTATGATACAACAAAATTATAATAAATAAATAAATAAAATATAAAATGCTAATAATTTTTTATTTATTTAATATTATTAAATGATATGGTGGTGGCTATTAGTACCGTCTCACTCACTTATAGACAACGCACAGCCTAAACCGGTGGTCCTAGAGGTTTGAAATTTGGAGGAGACATTCCTCGAGTACCCTAGAGGTGCACTAAGGAGTGATTTTTTAAATTCCATCCCTAAAGGAGTGGAAAGGGGTGATAAAGTTCTTATGGAAAATACCGCGGGCGGAGCTGTGGCGGGTCCTCTAGTTAAATATATAATTAAAATTATTTTGCTTCGATGTTGTTAAAACTGGGCAAACCGAGACCAAATGATTTATGCTTCACTATAACAATATCAAAGACACTTCCTTTTAAATAAAATATATTACATATATAACTACAAAACATATAATTTGTTTTATTGTTCACAGCAGAAACATAACAAATTTATATCAACATTAAAACAGTTTAAAACGAGCAAATTATGCAGCAAACACATATTTTTTAAAACGATCCATTATATATTTTAATCGACGACCAATATCGTAAACGTCTGCTTTATTACAATGCATACGAAACGTGTTAACATTATTTATCTTTATGCGTTTTCGAGGTAATGACCAACACACACCTAATAATAGCAACAGCATAAGCTGCCACACTTGCACGGTTCGGTATTGACTATAAACTTACATTATGTGATGACAAATTCTCTCTGTAGGTGGGTTTATACTATGATACTTTAACATTTCTAGGGTTCCGTAGCCAAATCGTAAAACGCAAGCCTTATAAATTCATCATGTCCGTCCGTCTGTCCACATGTCACAGCCATTTTAATTGGACACTATTGGGGCTAGGTTGGAATTTAACTCTTATAATGTCTTCTGTATAGCGCTACATTAATAATGTAGTGATATTTAGCCTTTTTTTATTAGGTGAATATTTGGCGAGATATGAGCTTCTAAAGTTGTCAATAATTTGAAACCCCCTCTCACTTTCCAACCGGAACAATAAAAAATCTGAAAAAATGTACCTTTTAACAGGTAATAAATACTATTAACAAATATTGGTTCAAACGAGATCGGTGAACAAAGCTTCTCTGATTTTTATGCACAGTATTTGTTGCTCTCTCCACTCTGCATACCAGTACGAGTCAAGGCGTCCAAGTTTGTTGGTTTTTTTAATAGATTACACTGACTTTCAAGGAATACGACGATTTATTATAAAGAGTACCTAATTCAATCAGGGGAAATGAAGTTGAAATACTAAGCCTTGAAGCTACGGATCCTTACACTGAGCATGGTCCGATATGCACTTGGCCGGCTTTATTTCTTTTAGTTGAGGCACAAACGCTATAGCGCGCCTGAGGTAGCTGCGGGGCAAGATGCGGGGTGCCCGCGGCGTGGGAAAGGGGCGGTGGGGGATGGATATTCTTATATATTACCTTTCCCCCCGCACTTCCATCGCCACCCAAGGCGTGGTACAACGCTTGTGGTCAAATAATACCTACATACAAAAGCTTATGCCTGTTTCGTCTAGGGGTAGACAGAGACCAGATGACGCTATACTATCTTGGCTTCCATTTCTCACTACGTCTATATTTATCCTTGCACTTTTCGCTCAGTGCATCCCTTAAATATTTGACTAGTTTGACAGAGACGCACTGAGCGAAACGACTCGCGGGCAAGTCGTGCTAGACGTGTTGGTTTTATGACATCTCGTCGAGATCATCCAAATAGAGCATATGAAGACAGGCGCATTTATACATATACTAGCAGCCCACAGTCGATCCGTTTCCGACAAATTTTGATATACAGCCAAAAGTGGGATTTCTGGACTGCGACAGTTTCATCCGCGGTATTACTTTTAACCCCATTTCACCTCCTTTGGGGTAAAATTTTGCCAATTATTAAATTAGGTTATTCATATTATTAATGTAGGTTATATTATAATACATTTCCGTTATTTATTTTTATCCCATATCATCTTTGACACAATTTCACCCCTATAGGGATTGAGTGAGTGTCTACGTCACGAAAGGAAGCTATTTTCTAAATTTCATATTTTTAGCTTCAGTAATTTCGGCTAGGCGATGATCGGCAGTCAGTCAGGACATGTCTTTACCCGACTACGTCAAGGCAGAAAAAGGAGGGTTTATCAGTATATATAGAAAAACCGGACAAGTGCGAGTTAAACTCGCGTGCAGAGGGTTCCGTTCTGTACATGATTATCTGAAATTTACTACGTTACTTTAAATACCATAGACTTCTTATAGGTTTTCCTGTAATCTATAGGTAAAGAACTATTTTCTGTATTTTTTTCAAAATTTTAGCCCCAGTAGTTTCGGAAATAGGGGGGGGAATGATCAATTTTGGCCTATTTTCCTAAATAACTTCTAAACTATTTTACTTAAAATTCAAAAGAAAATATATTTAAGATCCATATAATAAGCCCTTTCATTTGATATGTCACACAATATAGGGTGCGGACTTTTTTTTTAATTTTCTAATTTACCCCCCAAAAGTGGCCCCTATGTTTAAAATTCATATATTTACGTCACGCGTCCGTGTTGCGGTCACCGACTTACATATGTATACCAAATTTCAACTCAATCCATCCAGTAGTTTCGGAGCAAATTGGCTGTGACAGACGGACAGACAGACAGACAGACAGACAGACACACGAGTGATCCTATAAGGGTTTCGTTTTTTCCTTTTGAGGAACGGAACCCTAAAAATTTATATCGTAATATGTTAGTACTTTTGCTAACTGTCCAGTGGACAAACTCTGCCTACAAAGTCGGTTTACTTGACACCGAGCGTTACGAGACAGTTAGGTTAACGTCATACACTCGCCATGCGAGATGATAATCTTCATGTCGTGAAACGTGAGCATTCCTGGGATTCTAGTATTCTGGGTTCCATTCCGGCATAGTATTAAATGTTGTCAGTTATAAGTACTATTATAGTACATTGTGCATCTAGGGCCGTAAGAAGGGGATACCTAAGGAGAGTTAGAAGATTTCGAGAAACAGACAATACAAAATCCATAACTTCCTAGGGAGTTATGGATTTTGTATGGTTTCGAACTCCCGCGGGCAGTTAAGTGCGCCAGGTCGGCGGAGCTGCCCCGCGCTGATCGCAACGTACGCTCAGTTTATGAACACCCACCTGACGGTAATTCACGATGTAAAATGGGAATAAAATTAATATATATACTTTTTTTGTCTAATTTTTATTTCATTTCCTCGCAAATGTGATGAAAAACATTGTGTGTATCACGGGCAGTAAGGGGATAACAAACTCGAGTCATAAAAGCCCTCGCCTATCGGCGTCGGGCTTCTAACAGACTCTCGTTAGTTATCTCCTTCTTACGGCCCTAGATGCACAATGTACTATAACTAATACTTTAAATAAAACAGTCACTAAAAGTAGAATATTCCAGCTATGAATGTAACATATTTCTGGAATTCCCACCACGTATTTCTTATCTTTAAGTTTACAACCATTCAGTTGAGTAACGCCTGTCCTAACCTTACCTTTTAACTTAACTTTTGTGTTACTCTTAGGCGTGTGTAATGGACAATAATAAATTGTCACAGAATAGTGACGCACATAAGTGTTACATTAAGTATGACGTCATCTTAATGTGTTTCTAATAGTGTCTATGGTATCAGTAAAAAAATGTTTGACTGCCAACTCTTGTGGGATAACGACGCCATTATTAACTATATTGTACGTGTTCTCTGTTTAAATGCAATAAATTGCATGTACAGATGTAGTGTATAATTAGTTTCCATCGTGTTTTATCGGCAAAGTTCGTATTTATCGTGCTCTCTCAATTAGCTTCAGCAGGCCCCCAATTCTCGGTGCATTCGAGATGTAACGTCAGTGCATACAGTCATTTGACACAACTGTATGAATCTGACGTTTAATCTCGCAATCGACATTATCTCGAATGAATCGAGAATTGGGGGCCAGTACCCATCATACCATGCTGTCATTTTTCATTTTGTCATTTGACAGTAAATAATAAAGTATCATATTAATGAGTATAAACATGTCACTCATTGAATACAATAATTAATTGGCACTTCGGGTCCCGTCGTCTTCCGATTGAGATCCGAGTTTTACCGATGGAAACATATTATTCACTATATCTGTATTCGAAACCGCGAAACTAAATCTAATTAAGTCTCCTAACACTATCATGAGAGATTTCTATGATTGTCTTCAATTCTCAGGCTTCTTAGTGAAATGTCTGCACATTATTAAGACTAAATTATTGAATTACCCATTCAAAGTACAAGTTTCTAGCTATTAGTGTTAAGTTGACTGTTTAATTTGCATAACATAATATAAGACATCGTTGTTTTATTGTTATTTAAATTTAAAACACAGAGATAACTAATGAGTTGGAATTTAAAAATGGAAATTGACGAGTTTGGGAATTGGGAGAGTGAAGCTTTTGTTTTGCATAGTGATAGTTTACTTTGGGGATAGGTTTTTATTTTCCTTCGCTTTCAACATGCTATTTAAAGACATTTAAAATACTCAAAGGAGAAATATTTTGACTGTATACTATGGTAAGGACCACCTTTCCGCTTTTCGGTATCAACTTACGTACATACTTAACGGAACATATTTTTTTTTGTGTTTGTAAATATGTATATGAAAAAAAAAATTAAAACTTTAACATTCAACTTCATCTTTTTTTAAATCATGTTCCGTTCGCAAGATATCATTGAAAATGTCATGCCCGTCACACCGAAATGCGGAACGGAAGCGGAGCGGGTCGGTATGAAGGCTTCCATTTTAATTCCTGAGTCACTGCTTACGCGAGCCCGCTTCCGAGCCGCTCCGCTTCCGTTCCGCGTTCCGCTGTGTCGAAGCCGAAGAACGTTACTACTGTTTTTGACCGACTTCAAAAAAAGGAGGAGGTTATTTGTTCGACCCTTATTTTCCATTTTGTTCGACCCTGCTGCACCTAATTACCTAAGTTTGCCTAGTGATTGACGGGTGGGAATGCATTGGTGCAATGCTTTTCTGTATTGCGCAATAAATTTTTATTAAAAAAAACATTGAAAAAACACTGTTAACAGCAAGACATAAAACCGCCACAAAATTTTGTGAACCCATTTTTTAATTGGGCGTATAATTTATGTTTGCAATAAAATTATACGATCCAGTGCAACTTTGTTTGTATTATTTATTGATTAAATTGTATACGGCTTTATATAAAGGTATAATCAAACATAATGTAATAACTAAATGAGGTTATTAAAAGAAACGTTTTTGTAGAGTATTTATAAAATGACTAGCTTCTTCTACTTCGTCCGCGTGGAATACGGTTATAGTTATTCCCTGGGAACTTTAACATTTTCCGGCATAAAAAGTATCCTATATCCTTCGCAATACCTTAGAGAATATGTAGTGTACAAATTTTCATCATGATCGGTTAAGTAGTTTTTACGTGAAAGTGTAACAAACAAACAAACTTACATTCACATTTATAATATTAGTAAGGATATGGATATAAGCTAAATAAGTGTATCCGTTAAGTTTAACCGCAAGTTCAATAAGCCTAATTGAAATGTATAAAAAAAACAAGAGGCATAACTTATTCTCATAAAAATAAGGTTCAAATTTTATAATCATAGGTTTAACTAGTGGATGGATATCTTTTCACACATCAACTTCGTGTGTTTAATAAATAATTAAAAAATTCACACACAGAACTTCAAGGCTAAGTTCATTATACAATAATGTGTGATTCTTATAACAACTCTAACATAACTGTATTAAAAGCTACTTAGTAATTTTGTGCTTTGTTCCGGCTAGTTATTGCTGGGTATTCGTACTATTTTTTCTAAAAAAGAAAGTGTGTGTGTGTGTGTGTCAGCTCCGACGCACGACAGGAGTTTACTCCTTACGAACGATTATAAAATAAACCAGTACCCATCATACCATGCTGTCATTTTTTATTTTGACATTTGACAGTAAATAATAAAGTTTCGTATTAATGAATATAAACATGTCACTCATCGAATACAATAATTAACTGACACTTCGGGTCCCGTCGTCGTCCGATTGAGATCCGAGTTTTACCGATGGAAACATATTATTCACTATATCCGTATGCAATGCGAAGCTTATCGCCTTCGAATTTGACGTTTCTTATTTTAAATTTAGGCAATTTTAAATTTAGCGAACACTGTTTCGAATGGGACCCAATAACATGCTAAACTTGAACTGCAACAATACTGAACGAGCGAGGCGAGCGAATAAGGCCACGGTGAGTCACGGGTCAACGGTACGGCGCGAGCGCAGGTCGCGTGGTCACGGACCAATTAGAGATGGGCAATAAGCAATTGGCTGTCCATATTAATCAATTATGTGAGTAGCAGTTGCATATAGCTATAGTTAATGGACACATGTGGGAATATTTTTTAAACAAAATGTCTTCTGTACTTATTGGTATTTTTTATAAAAAGAATTTAATGATCCTGGCTAGTAAAGTTTTACTAGATTTCATTAAAAGAATCGGTAAGAGAATCGAATGTTTAATTTTGACGAGAAAACATTTAAACAATATTTGGGTATGCATTATTTTAATTATATTAAACTAAAACATAGGTTAAAAAAACAGGCAGGCTTCATTCATAAAATTTTGGTCAAGCACTTTTCCTTTCAATTACGTTTGTTACCCATTTTGTTTCTTTTTATTTCATGGTATTTAGTGCTAGGGAATTTCACTATTTATATCTTAACGTTTTGATTTTACTTACAAATTCTATACATATTTGAACACGAAAACTAGTAGGTATGTGAATTATTTTTCACCTATTTCCGTTTCAATTTCTCGCAAGAGATATCCAACTACAAACATTCAAATTTCACTCATAGGATTTCCTCTAAAATGTTGACCGGAATACTACTTGTACTGGTATTGTGAAATATTCGGCCATCTTTTGACCGAACACATGTCTAGTCGGCGAGAACTGCTGGCGCATCACTCTTATCAGAGCCAGATCGTTGTATGTAAATTGCCCTTATAGTTATGACATCCATGTTGTGAATAGTGTTTATGCAAATAGTAAACAACAGTTGTACAACTCATATAAGTAACATAGCATTTTATATTGCCGCGATAAAACTTTGGCACTAAGTAACTATTTCGTTTTCGTGGCTCTGCTGTTCAACCTTTTGGCCGCCGTTGTCGACTATGCCTGACAACCTGTACAGGGTAAAAAAATCCTTCATCACCTTGACTTAAAGTTGAAATTCGTATTACTTCTCACATATGCTTGGCGGCCGAAAGGTTAAATTGTAGAAAACAACGTTTAGAGTAAAATCAGACTCACAAGCAGAAATCTTCGTGTAAGTTTGAGGCACAGCAAACGTTTCAATTGCATTTGCGTAGACGTATTTCCTTGTGGATGAAACGATTCGCTTGTATTTTGTTTCACAACTCCATCATTTATAAAGCGATTTAGAAAATATTTTTTATCTACACCCATATCATAAAACCTCCATTGGTTAATCAAAAACCGTAGGAAATGACCACCATTTTGACAACCAATTAGGTAAAACCAGTGCTGCGATGAAGAAATAACATGACTTCTTTATCGTTTTTAGTAAAGAAATGAGATTAAATTTGGAACAGCTGTCAAACTCAAGTGGGTCTCTATTCTAGTATCCATAGATAATAAAACAGTTATTGATACGAAACGTCAATTCAGTATGTTTTTTTAATATAAACTGTACAATATTTGATCTCGAGTGACGTGAAAATAGAGACTTCATCCGTTTGTCTATGATTAAAAAAAAAATGGTCTTGACGGACGGCCGCCATTATGTTGACGTTTTGCTGAACGAAAGTAGAATTTTGTTGAATTGAATAGAAAAAGTTGTTTGTAATTTACATTTTAGTTGAAAATATGAATAGTAAGTAGTCTTCTCGGAGTGTGTGTGATGTGAAAATGCGCCGGATATCGGAAATATGCAGCCACGATTGCAACAAATAACTTGTTGCCAGAAAATATTGTTTCTGAACCCATCATAGAGGATTTATAATATGTGTGTAGATAAAGTTATGTATGCAACTCTGCATAATTTGGCCTTAAAACACACGTGTGATCTTATTATGAAACTCGCTAAAAGCTGGTTTCATAAAACCGCACTAGTGTTTTAAGGCCTATCATTATGCAACCGTTGCATAAACTACTATTTTAATCGGTAGGGCATGCTTCCGGTTTGGTCCCGTTGTAGTCAAAATCGAGGTGTGATGAAAAGTTCTATGAGGAATCGATAGAACTCTTCAAATATTATAGGCACGCCTATAGCAATTTTAGTATTTTCTGTAATAACTCAAGCAGTTACGTTCCAAAAACATTATTTGGTGAAGTGGAACCGTTGATGAAGACCATAGATGATCACCGGAACTCCTAAATGATAAGTATTTCACGGGTGGCAATTAGATTGCTGTATAAGGTTCGGAAGCAACTTATGTTCATGAAAATCCATGTGGTAAAATAGAACCGGTTGTGAAGAACCAGGAGAACTCCTCAATGATTGATATCCTTGCACCGTGGATAGCAACAGTTTGTAAATGATGATGAGCAATTGGCATTATGCTACTGCTGCTTGATGTAGTAAATGTGTGTCGTTTAATCACATGATAATAACTAAAATGTGAAAAAAAAGTTACTTTTCAATGGCTATTTGAAGTCGGTTTTTAGGCTCCTAAAGCTCCGCTGTACGCCTGTCCGTCCGTCCGTCCGTTTCTCCGTCCGTCCGTCCGTCCGTCCGTCCATCCGTCCGTCCGTCAGTCCGTCTGTCACCAGGCTGTATCACATGAACCGTGATAGTTAGACAGTTGAAATTTTCACAGGTGATGTATTTCTGTTGCCGCTATAACAACAAATAGTAAAAAATAGAATAAAATAATTTTTTAAGGGGGCTCCCATACAACAAACGTGTTTTTTTTTGCCGTTTTTAAAGATAATGGTATGGAACCCTACGTGCGCGAGTCCGACTCGCACTTGGCCGGTTTTTAATTTTTTAAATAAATGATTATGTACGATTCCAACTCACAAATACAAATCCCTAGGGATGTAACCAGTGGCGCAGCTTGCCGTAGACCGGCCCTGTATCAAAATTTGTTGGGGGTCCCAAATGAAGGGTATATATATATTGTCTATTCTTGGTACAAGTAATTGGTTTGTTTGGCTCAAGATATTATGCTCGGGTTAAGTAAATATATTTTTACATTTAAAAAATACTTATTTTCATTTCCATATTCTTGAATCAAATTATCATTTTTTTTCGTGAATGATGTGTCCCGGACAAGTGCGAGTTAAACTCGCGTGGAGAGGGTTCCGTTCCCTACATGATTTATCTGAAATTTACTACGTTACTTTAAATACCATAGACTTCTTATAGGTTTTCCTGTAATCTATAGGTAAAGAACTATTTTCTGTATTGTTTTCAAAATTTTAGCTCTAGTAGTTTCGGAATCAATCATCAATTTTCGCCTATTTTCCTAAATAACTTCTAAACTATTTTACTTAAAATTTAAAAGAATATATATTTAAGATCCTCACAATAAGCCCTTTCATTTGATATGTCACACGATATAGGTTGCATAACTTTTTTTTATTTCTAATTTATCCCCCTAAAGTAGCCCCCATGTTTAAAATTCATTATTTACGTCACGCGTCCGTATTGCGGTCACCGACTTACATATGTACACCCAATTTCAACTCAATCGGTCCAGTGTAGTTTCGGAGCAAATTGGCTGTGACAGACGGACAGGCAGACAGACAGACAGACACACGAGTGTTCCTATAAGGGTTTCGTTTTTTCCATTTGAGGTACGGAACCCTAAAAAAGTCGCTATCCACTTATTTTACCACTTTTAGGGTAAAATCCCTAAGCTGGTAGGTAACCCTGTCCAAAACTTAAAAATAAATAAGATGAAATCAAATTAAAATAACACTCTGCAGTTCTGCAACACTGGATTCAATGTTCTCACAAAAAACACAAAGTTGTATTATAACATGCAAATTTTGGGCGCCTTTT
This sequence comes from Tortricodes alternella, assembly GCA_947859335.1. Classification (NCBI taxonomy): domain Eukaryota; kingdom Metazoa; phylum Arthropoda; class Insecta; order Lepidoptera; family Tortricidae; genus Tortricodes; species Tortricodes alternella. Next base: position 3,844,351 of record OX401986.1, read on the forward strand.
TTGGCCTCGTTATTTTTATATTTTATTAGACCCCAGCTATGTGATTCATGTAGCGACTGATCAGCAATGACACATTCAAATTTAAACCGAATAACTACCACTTTACAGTCTAAATTAATAGTTTCGTAATCACACCAAAGCCGTTGCGTTAAGAGGAGAGACAACAACCAACGCTGCCGCGCGGCATTAAGTATGATTTTTGACGAAATTGAGATTGATTTGGTCATCATACATACTACCTTTATCGCTTGCACGGCAGAGCGGTAAAAATCCTACTTTTCATACAAACTGCCAAAACGATTCTATCCAGCCCTTAAAATGGTAACGGTAATGGTTTATAAGTTTTAAGACCATGGCAAAATGTGTTTTGTATGAAAACACTCAACCATGAATATTTTTGAATTTATTTGAATCGAAATCAAAAAATCAAAAGGTATAAGCCTATCTAAATCAAATCAAATCAAATATTATTTATTGTTGATGATGGGTAAAAACTACAGATAACAACATAATTACATTTAGTATCACCATGATCTGCCTTCTAGAGACGTACAATAATACAAAAATAAAAATAAAAATAAAAGTCCAAGTATAAATAGTATAAAAGATGTCAAGAGTATAACATGGATTACATTGTCACATTATCATTAAATTATCAACTGCCAATTACATTATTATTATATTACTTCATTTTAGCATTAATAATTTCTAGGTTGTTTTATTCATCATTCATGTTGATACATACATACATACATATTATCACGCCCGAAATCCCTAATGGGGTGGGCAGAGCCACAAGACTACTTGTGGCCACGTTCGATTAATTAGTCCTAGGATGGTATGATGAACCGTATGGTGACAGGTGATCAGCCCATCGCCCATACAGATAGTCCACCATGTTGGAGAGGACCCGCCCCTTAGTCGACTTTTACGACATGCCAGGATGATAAGCATCTGCATGCATTCTATGCTATTTCGTCACTCCCAGTGCAGCAGAGGAGGATAATTCATGAGGAGGATTCATGTTGATAAAAAGTTAAAAATCTTTTTTCACTAAACTATTAACACAAAATGCAACTAGTTTTTGGTTTCATGAGAGGTTACCGTGAATCTCTTAGAGACCTAACAGACGCTCCAACCCGGCAGGATATTATCTGGTCCGACAGCGTCGGCGTCCGCCCAGTCGGAGCATCTGTTAGGTCTCTTAATGCGATTCTCTTTAGGCCCTAAACTGAACTGCTTCCCTATTCCACCATACGGACCCTAAAGTTATACGGTTTCTCATGCCTCTCGGCAGATGGTGTTTCCGTTGGCACGATGTTTAATTTTAATAAAAAAGGGCGATACCATATATCGTGGTCAAATGACACCCAATTTAATTTAAAAATAGGTAACCTATCTGTATTTAGAGGGTTAAAAAAAACCTTAACATTTATTAATTTTATATTTTCTGCACAATAATTTACTTAAATCTGAGCGTAATCAAAGAAAAATCAATGTAATCTCTCCCACAACTTAAAAAAGCTACAATTTATACAACCTCAATAAAAACTTGTACAAAACACTCAACATGTATAACCCTGTATAGTCTTATAGCCCACGCGTCCACTTAAGGGCTGCAGTGTAAAAGCAATCGAGATCCTGCGCGATATGGCGCACGAATTCGATAATGCGCCCCACTGACCCCACGCAGAACAAAAGTACAGAGGGTCCTTTATTCAAATTCAAATTCAAATAATTTATTTCGGACATGAGATCCATAGTGTTAATTACATAAACTTATATCTAGGGTTAGTGTTAAAATACAATAAATTAGGACTCAAAAACAAAATAAAACAAACATTAAAAGCGACGCTGTGCGGCGGAGACAGGTGCGTGTAGCCGCATCCAGCGCTCAAGCAGCGGCGAGTCCCAACGTTGGGCCAGCATGCTTAGGATGCTGTTCGAACTGGCGCGACTGCGACTGAGGAACGAGGCACATCGTTTTCTCATGATCGCGAAAAAGCCATAGGTCTGAGCTTCAGCGAACATTGTCGACGCACTACAGTGTCGCCTTTATGCTTGGGCCCAACGGTTTTAAGAATGTAAGGTTAAACACGCTGTCACGCTGACGTGAAGTGCATTTACGTAGTATTTACAGTCGATTGAAAATCATGCTCAAGCATTGGAAATACCCTTCGTAACCTCTTCTGTCGGTTTCGACGTTCAGTTTAAAATAGAATTGGGATAAATAATGCAGCATTTTTAGGTGTCACGTGATACGCAACAAAAAGTGGTCAATCGCCTCGCCACTGTATTTGAACACTAGCTATTTTATTGCAAATAAAGTAACCGGAGACAATATTTTAGTCGTCGCTTTGCCAATTTTTAGCCTAGGATTGCTTTTTTTGGATAAAATAGCTGTTGATAAAATTGGACAATTTGAGGATAAAAACTTATTTACCAAATAAGACCAGTGTATGAATGAATCGACTGTAAATTAGTGATACAAATCTGAAAAATACAGTGGCGATTGACCAGTTATTGTTGCGTATCACGTGATACCTAATAAAAATGCTGTATTATCCCAATTCTATTTTAAATTGAAAGTCGAAACCGACAGAAGAGGTAACGAAGGGTATTCAATGCATGAGTTTTTGGTAAAAGCCAAGCAAATAAATACGAACCAGAGTAGTCCACTGGTAAACCGGTACCTAATAAATTAACTAATTAAGTATAAAGATTAACTCTGCCAGTGGAAATGTAGCAAAATCTGACTCCATTGAAATATGCCAAATAAGCAGGTCGCCTGCTGTAAAAAACGACACCCATTTTATTGAAGATAACACTAATATAACTTTGTCGCATTTTATTTCGTTGGAACGCCTTAAATAGTTTACATCGAAAATATTTCAAAGTGCTTTTTGCGGAATCCGTGTGACTTCAGTAATTATAAAGATCCAAATGAATACAAATAAAACACCGTTTGTTACGTTATATCAGTGTTTTTTCAACCTGTGGGTCGTGACCCCCAGGGGGGCCGCAGACCCTTGCCCAGGGGGTCGCAAACCCTTGCTCAGGGAGTCGCAGGCGCAAGCCAGGTTTTAAATACCTCGTCATTGAAATCACTGATCGACATATTATTAATATGGTCATGGGGGAGTTGCAAGATTTTTTTAAGTCGTACTGAAAAATTTTGGAAATCACGCAACGCTAACTGACATTTCTGTTTTAACTCATCTGTAGCCTTTCTGACCCTACGTATAGTTACAGAGTACGCAATATTTGTGCATCGCTTACAAGATGTGATGATTTTATTAGAGCTAGCACTTTCTACCAGTTATTGAGGGTGTTCTGCGTCATTTAGTATCGATTTATCTACTCCAAAGTTTTATATCTTCTTCTATACATATAAAACAGTACCGTGACTCACTTATAGACAACGCACAGCCTAAACGGGTGGTCCTAGAGGTTTGAAATTTAGAAGAGACATTCCTCGAGTACCCTAGAGGTGCATTGAGTTGGGATTTTTTGAAATTCCATCCCTAAAGGGGTGAAAAGAGGTGATAAAGTTTGTATGGAAAATACCGCGGACGAGGCTGTTTCGAGGTTTTACAAAGTTTTAAAAGGAAACACTTCAACATTTTAAACGATATGCAACTTCAGCTGGGTTTCCTGCAAAGTACGGTCAAGTGATTTTGAAACGAAGACAACGCAGCGTTCTTCTGTTCTGGTACAATCGGGTAAAAAATACTACTCTACCATATAGTCTGAACACATGAGTTGTCCGAAGCCCAACCTCACGTCACGCCCCAGGCCTTCCAGGAATTTGGGCTCCGTTTCTCCAAATTATTTATCGTGTGCACCCTCAAATTATCGCCAGCGACGCCCGCAGCCGTCATGTTCACATGAATAAGTTAACACTACAATTTTAAACTTTGTTGTGACATAGCAAGGTTCAAATTGTAATGGATTTTATTGTGATTTAAAACTTTTAATTTTTAAATGTGAGCATTCCGCGTTGAGCTTGTTAAATCTTAACATCTCACCAAACTGTCCGAGAGATAGTTTAAGCTAGATTAGATTAAATGTAATTTTTTATCCGTTACTTTATTTAGTTGGACAGTCGAGGACAAAGTGGTGAGAAATAGGTATGTGAGTGAATACGACTTTATTATATAAGAGCGCTCAGATATTTGGTAACGTATATACCCAGACCATTTTTATATCCAACTAGTGGACCCGCCACAGCTTCGCCCGCGGTATTTTCCATACAAACTTTATCACCCCTTGTCACCCCTTTAGGGATGGAATTTCAGAAAATCCCTCCTTAGTGCAGCTCTAGGGTACTCTAATATCTCCTCCAAATTTCAAACCTCTAGAACCACCCGTTTAGGCTGTGCGTTGTCTATAAGTGAGTCACGGTACTGTTTTATATGTATAGATAGAATCCGCATAGCTGGGCGTACTCCGGGCTGGGCGTTAGAGCCAAATGGCAACAAGTCGCGGGGCTACATGCAGCTGAGGGGAGCGCAACACCTCGAACGCACCAATCACAGCGCTCTGAAAACCCCGCGCGCGCGCAAGTTTGGCAGCTTTATTTTCTAGTAAAACTGATGCTAAGGGGTCTATATGATATTTGTTCTGTGCGTATATATATTTCTGGCTTCGACTGTACCTGCGTTACTTTTTACAGTGTAATATTTAATTATAATTTATACTCTTTTTCTTCTTTTAGATGTATAATTTGTCAAACAATATAAACCCGCCTAACACACTCTTGTTTATTACGATCGTAACGCATTCATCTCTGTCGCACCAGCATATTAGTTAAAAATTGACAGATATAAACTAGTTTGCTACAAGGCCGTCAAAAGAAAAAGCCGTCTCGATATGAGCCCTATTAAAAATCAACTGTAATAAGTATCTTATCAGCCTTAAAATCTATAACCAACCATAAAACAAGCCATTCCTGTGCCAAAACATTGGCCAATCTATGCGAAAACCAATTCGTACCATTAACTTTATTAGTACCAAACCCGTTAATAGTTTAAAAAACGAAAGTTCTTTCATTGCAACTTTCTCCTTGCGCACTATGTTCTGCTCCTACGCAGCGTTGTATAATAATTGATCTATAGATCATTTAGAAGGGCTTTTGTGGTTCAGTGGCTGCTATTTAGCTTTGTAAGCGCGTGATAAGTATGCGAGTCAATCTCGTCGCTGACAATAAATGACTTCAATTATTATGTACCATTATGTATTATACTAATTGTACCTCGCATGCAATGCTCTGCTTTTAGGATTCCGTACCTCAAAAGGAAAAAAGGAACCCTTATAGGATCACTCGTGTGTCTGTCTGTCTGCCCGTCTGTCACAGCCAATTTGCTCCGAAATTACTGGACCGATTGATTTGAAATTTGGTATACATATGTAAGTTATTGACCGCAACACGGATGCGTAACGTAAACAAATTAATTTTAAACATGGGGGCCACTTTTGGGGGGTAAATTCGAAAATTTTTAAAAAAAGTTACGCTTACTATATCATGTGACATATCAAATGAAAGGGCTATTGTGAGGATGTTAAATATGTTTTTTTTTGGAATTTTAAAATGAATGTTTTGGAAGTTATTTAGGAAAATAGGCAAAAATTGACCATTCTCCCCACCTTATCTACGAAACTACGGGGCGTAAAATTTAAAAAAAAAAACAGAAATTAGTTCTTTACGTATAGATTACAGGAAAACCTATGAGAAGTCTATGGTATTTTCATGTAACATAGGAAATTTCAGATAATCATGTATGGAACGGAACCTTCTCCACGCGGGTTTAACTCGCTCTTGCCCGGTTTTGTGTCATAAACCTTCCCGGGCGCGCGCACTATACCCCACCAAAGTTTCATCGTAATCATATCAATGATATCAGAACGCATAGGAGACGAACAAAGAAAGAAACAACCAGAAACAAACGTAGTACATAATTTCAAGGGTACTAATTTCAACCCCTTTCCAGTTTTATTTTCAAAAGTTTTTGTAGCCTCTGTCCCGTGTGAAGTAGCTCTTAATATAATATCGAAAACCGTATTGTCCTTCCAGTAGTTTAAAGGTTTATCACTCATATACAATCAGACAAACCGGCAAACAGACATAATTTCCAAAATCCATTGCAATGTGTTGTTGCTTCAATATACAGGCTTTTTTCACTTTAGGATTTTCTTACAGTCAAATTAAACCTTTCGTGAGACATTATGAATACTTGAAATACACACAACTTTACTCACGATTTATTGTCAGAATTAGTCCGACATTTTTCGAACTCGTATGGAGTCCTTCTTCAGGGGTTGAGTGCGGTCGCGGTCAGAGCAACCCGCGCACTTACACTCCATGTCGGACTATTTCTGACAATTAATCGTGAGTAAAGCCATGTTTATTTCAAAGATTTTCTTATATGTATATGTATAGATTATTACGCCATTATATGTATAACGTGTAAGTTATTTATGTCGTAAAATAGTACTGCACATCTCAATTTGAAAATCATACGTTCTAAAGTATAAAATCAGGATATAAATAAAAAGGATACATAAATATTAGATTTATACTAAAAATTAATGATGTTTTTTTTTAAAAAAAGAACTAATTAACACATCATAAACTAAGCATCTTAAAAATGAAGTTATTTATTTACGATCTACCTAAAAAAATCTCAAAGAATATTTTTTACATGTTTTATTGCTTTTATTTAACTACTTCAAATCGTGTCCAATTTTTAACGATACAGGAACATAAATTTTCTTATTTTAATGACCATGTCTTCATTAGTAATCAACACCTTAAAATAAAATTATAATTTAGGGGAAGTCTAATTGCCACGATGCCCAACACCGTTTTAAATTTAGATTTTTTTACTATATTTCTTTAAACTTAACTATTAACTTAAACCTTTCATAGCTACAATTTTAAAGCTATAAATATTTTTTGTCAATTTTGGCTCATAAGAAGGTCTATGAATCTACCCTCGCTTCGAAGAAAACCTACTGAAACGAGTCATTAGGAAACGGTAAAAAAACTTTCAAATGATTAAAAGAAAACTACTAGGTAACTAGAAGTCGCTAAATTATTTAGCGACCTCCTCCACTTTAGAACTAATAACAATCAAATAACATCTATCTTATTAAAAAACATCCAAGTTATCGTGACATCTGATTCTGACTGTTAATAAGAAACGTTAACCCAATTTTAAAACTGAATTTAATTTCACATCGTAAAATGGATGACAAAACGAGTTATTTTTACTACATTAGTAAGTACACCTACTTACGTAGAATAGTTAGTTTTTATCCAAAACTAGTTGTCGCTGCATTGCCATATTCGTGTCACCGTTAGGTCGTCAAAACAATGCCTAAAGGATACCTATCTATAAATAAACATGCACAAAAACTAATGCTTAAACTGCCTTCAACAGAAATAACCTGGGTAGTTATAAACCAGCTAAGTGCGAATCGAGTACAACATGTGAGGGTCAACTTTTACAAAAAGTCGCGGGCCTTTGTCTGCGAAGAATAATAATTTAAGTAACCTATGTACTTTTAAACCTTCCCTAGACCTCCACGAACATTTCAAGACTAAGATAAGATAAATCCGTTCAGCCGTTCTCGAGTTTTAGTGAGACTAACGAACAGCAATTCATTTTTATATTATAACTAGCTGGTGCCCGCGACTTCGTCTGCTAAGAATAATAATTTAAGTAACCTATGTACTTTTAAACCTTCCCTAGACCTCCACGAACATTTCAAGACTAAGATAAGATAAATCCGTTCAGCCGTTCTCGAGTTTTAGTGAGACTAACGAACAGCAATTCATTTTTATATATATAGATTATATATACGATGCCCAAAGATCTATTGTCATCAAATGCAGAAATAATAAAAACAACTTTCGCGAAATATTTTACCGTAATATATCGCACATTTAAACATACAAGGGGATAAGTCCAAATGAAATTCACTTTTGTTTTAAAGTTTACTCAACCGCGTTAGAGTTGAATGTGGAATGGATTTGTATTACACGTTATTTCTTTTTAATTTTAAACGAGCGATATTTGTATTAATAAGTTCATTAATCTCGCCCCCTTTTGACCGGTCTACCAGTTAAAAGTATTTGAACATTTAATATTATATTTATGGCCGTTTAAAGTTATCCAATTATTCAAAATTACCAGGCGTAAGTACTAATTAAATGTGACCTTCTAAATTAAATATCTAAACGTAATAGAGAAAAATAACTTAACCATAACCATGATCATGATGGACATAGTTTTTTTTTCTCAGACAATTATTGAAGTTAGACACAAATACTTCATTTGTCTGGTGCTTTCAAAAATAGATAACATCATTAAAGTCGCAGAAGGCCCTTTACTTTTTAAACGGACCCCTGAAAAGCCGGCTCGCTAGACGGACGGACGGAATGACATTCATATTTAACGACGAGCACTAATTAAACCGTGTTTATAAACGAATACGTGACAGATGCTGCGCTGTAATGGAACCTCTTACGACACTCAACTATAAATACCATGTTTTCTAGAGAACATTTCAAATTGACTCTCAGGGGAAAAGAAGAAGTCACTCAACTAGAAGAAGTTATAATTTAAATACATCTTCGTAAACATTTATGAACAAAAAAAAATTTATACTAATTCAATTTTTAAAATGATGACAATGTCCTCTTAAAAAGTACCAACCATATACCTACTTAGTCGTTATAAGTTTCATTTCGCGTGCGGGTGGGCGCCTCACTTTAATTTCTTTGTAGATTTAGAGAAGTGGTTTATTTCTTCGGTACAAGTTATGTATTTTCAATATGTCCCCTATTCCAGCTTACATTTGATACAAAAAACGCGATCGTATAAAAAATATTTACTACTTTTATTTGAATTGTTTCATGCAGATCTTTTATGAAGTTATATAGCCTATCTGACACGTGGAACCCTAATATAAAGCCAACGACACCTCGTTTGTTAATATTTGACTATTTTAGGAACGAGGGAACAGATGAACATACTTAGACTGCTAAAATCATAACTCTCCCTTTTCCTTTGCCGTAGTCGGTTAAAAAGGTATGGTTTTCCCGCAGTGTAGCAACACAACACTTATTAGTATTTAATTTGGATCCCTCATTTGTTTACGCTTGTTTTCAGATTTCGTCTTTGTTCTTTCAGGCCATCTTTTATGTAATGGATCTGTTTTCCTCGGTCTATCTAGATCCAGATTTAATTTCGTCTACCGTTAGTGGTTTTCTATGCCCGTATTGTCCTGTGTTCAAACCTGTTATCGTACTCAAGGCTTGAAAAGAACGAATTTTCATAACAAAATCTGTTTTTTAGGGTTCCGTACCCAAAGGGTAAAACCGGGACCCTATTACTAAGGCTCCGCTGCTGTCCGTCTGTCCGTCTGTCTGTCTGTCTCCAGGCTGTATCTCATGAACCGTGATAGTTAGACAGTTGAAATTTTCACAGATGATGTATTTCTGTTGCCGCTATTACAATAAATACTAAAAAACAGAATAAAATAGCTATTTAAGGGGGCTCCCATACAACAAACGTGATTTTTTTTGCTCGTTTTTGCTCGATATTGATAACGACAACAGGTAGATGCTTGAAATATTCACAGAATATTTAAATGTATATTAACTGTAAAAGTACATAATTAAATTAAAATAAAATAAATATTTAAGGGGGCTCCCATACAACAAACGTTTTTTTTTTTGCTTGATTATAATGGTACGGAACACTTCGTGCGCGAGACCGACTCGCACTTGGCCGGTTTTGAGGTAAACGATCTAAAATGATTTTTAACTGAGCCTCGTAGCTCTCGTGTATATTCTTGTCTATGATGGTTCCATTGTTGGTTTGTAATTAAAAGCGAATTAAGAAGGCGTTACCCGACGTTTATAGTTACGTTTAACCAAAGCCGTTAGCAGATTAATTTTGTGCATATTTATATTTCTGACGGGGACTGAATGAAGATCGGCTCCCACCTATAATTATCACATTTTCGGGTAGAATAAAAGGAATGTAACAAGAGGCGCCACCATCACAGAATAGATAGTACTAACGTATAGAAGAATCACTCTCTAACAAAAACGGCGTTTAGGTACGAAAATATGCCTAATCATGCCTTCTCTCTCCGTCGCATAAAACGTGCTTTCGTGTACGCTAGGGTTGTCAGTTTTTATCCGGGTCATCCAACGACAGCAACGCGCGAATCGCCCAGCGAGTGAGCGAGCGGCAACCTTCTGCGATTTACAGCGCCGAGCAACGCGACGGCGCCGAGCGTACCTAAAGTGCGGAGTGAAACCCGCCTGCCACCATCTGCGGCCCTAACATGACATGAATGACACAAAGATAAATAAAACCCGTTTATCTCTATGACTAACTCTTTCGTCGGTACTAGTGTGAGAGAGACGCACTTAGAGATAAGACGGTCTAATCTTTGTGTCATTCATGTTAGAGCCGCTGCGTTTCTTGCCAAGTAATTTGTACCTATCGAAGGCAATTGCCCAAGGCTAGGTCTCCTGGAATATTAATAAATGTGCCCATAACTTTGTTAGCATGATGCGGATGATTTTGCATACAAACAGCAATATGTCATATCTCCGAAACCCTATGAGATATCAAAATAAAATAGGTAACTATTCCTGAAAGTTTTATTTAAATTCATTCAGCCGTTTCGGAGCATATTCGATACAAACATTGAGACAGATAGACAAAAATTCTAAAAAACGTAAATTAGATTTAGGCGTTATGTATTGCATTTTCCACTTACCTAAATATTTGTATTAATTTAGAAATCAGAGTGCGAATATTAGTGTTAAAATAATATAAGCGGCGGGGCTATTCGCAAGGATTCGCATAACCTCCAACGCACCAAACACAGCGCTCTGAAAAACCCCAGAACTCCGCGAGATTGGCAGTTTCATTCGCTTGTAAAAATTTGGCTAAGCGGTGACTTACATACTCGTACTCGAATTTTAGTTTTAAATATACGACGATTTCACATTTCTCCAAAGAGATTGCTTTCGTCAACTAACAGCGACACGTGAAGTACACGTGACACTTTGCCATGTTGTGAGGATGTGATTTTTAGTGGGTTTTTCACAAACCCGTTGGAACTAGGTGACATTTTTATGCTTCCAATGCCAAAGCCACAAGTTAGGATCTTAGCAAGTTTACGCTAAATGCATATACCTAATACTAGAGATGCAACGGATAGTGGTTTGACCGGATACCGGATATCCGGCATTGCCATTGGCCGGACAGCCGGATATCCGGCTGCAATTTAGCTATCTCTAAAGTCGTGTTAGCAGGCGCGGCCTTCGCGTGGCAACCCATTTTAAACTTGTTACGAATTGTAAGTGCGCGGGGAGGCCCTTTGTGGTTCAATAAGCACTCTATTACGTCAGTAGGGAATATTTAAACGTCCACGACGTGATGTTGACTGAAGTGTTATATTTACAAATTACAAATAATATTAAAAGTAATTCTAATTGTTATAGGACATTCACCAATCAATTAAAAGAATTTCTAATAAATAAAGCATACTATAGTGTAAATGAATATTTTAATGACATCATCAAACAAGACCATATTGTAAATTAGTTAAATTAGATTTAAGCTTATAAATAGACTCTAATAATATTAATTCGAGATGACATCTAAAATAATATTGATAATAGTTCATTTGTATAATTTTAACCTGTATTTGTATTGTATCTTTAATTATAATTTATTTGCTGGTGAATAATGTAACGTAACGTAATGAATAGCAATGTATTTTTAATAACCTGACTTGTAACGCTGTTATCAATAAATATATGAATATGAATGAATATGAATTTAAATTACAAGACACTAAGCTTTAATTTGATAACTCACATGGATTTCGTTTATTTCTGATGGGTTTTTATTGGTTTTATCGTATTTCTGATGCAAGCTTTTACTATCCGGTATCCGGCCGGATACTGACTCACTATCCGGTATCCGGCCGGATAGTAAAATCATGGCCGGATAGGCCGGATACCGGATAGTAGCCGGATATCAGTTGCATCTCTACCTAATACCAGAGGACTGTGAACCAAGCAATAATCACCCTTTTCATACAAAAGGCGATAAAGATTTCCACCCCTTAAATGTTAATAGATGTTGACCAATTTTTGATAAGTTGTCAATCAGAACAAAGTCTCAGTCTAATCGTTGATTGAAATTGATAAAGATAAACAAAGTCAAATAATCGCCGCAATTCGTTTTGTATGAGAATACTGAAACAACAATAAAACTGAATTTATTGATTATAGTGAACAAAACCAAAATGTATGGACCTAGACTTTGTTCCGACTGACAACCTATCAAAAATTGGTCAACATCGGTTATCGTGGATTTCGCTATCGCCTTTTGTATGAAAACTATGAAAAGTCGTTCGTTTGACTGACTATGTTTGTAACATATTTTAATAGACGCACTGACCGACAACCGACTCGCGCGCATGTCGTGCTAGCCCCCCCAGACAAACATTTATTATGGCCCAACAGGCGCGGTCGCAGCCTGAAATTTTGGGGGGGGGTCACTAATAATAAAATATGTGGAGTAAATTAAACTTCATTTTTAGACTTGATTTTTCTATTTGACGTGTACGATTTGGGGGGGGGGGTCATGTCCCCTGTGACCCCTCCCCCCCCCGTGGGTCGCGCATGTGGCCCAAAGTGAATGGTTCACTCTAAAACGGTTACTATCGTATTCCATTCCATCCTGTAGACTGCTACTTAAACATAAATTATGTATGTAACTGTAAAACATATTTTTAAATCACCATCCAACTTACTTGTAACTTAAAACTGTCGCTTCCACTTCATGGTAAAAACGTGAGTGCTCACAACCATAGCTATGTCTGAACTATTCCGGTATGGAACCAAAAACAAATAATCATATAATTTATAAAATAAAAATAAACCGACTTCAAAAAGCCTTTGAAAAGTAAGTTTATTTTTTTCACATTTTATTTATTATCCTATGATTTAACGACACACATGTACTAATACTACATCAAGTAACAATAGCATAATGCCAATTGCTCATCACCATTTACAAACTGTTGCTATCCACGGTGCAAGGAAGTCGTTGAGGAGTTCCCCTGGATCTTCAATTTTACAACATGAATTTGCATGGACGTAAGTTGCTTCAGAACTTTATACAGCAATTTAATCGCCAACCGTGAAATACTCAACACTTAGGAGTTCCGGTGATCATCTATGGTCTTCATCAACAGTTCCACTTCACCAAATAATGCTTTTGGAACGTAACTGCTTGAGTTATTGCAGAAAATACTAAAACTGCTCTATGCTTGCCTATAATATTTGAAGAGTTCCATCGATTCCTCATAGATCAGTCAGACCAAACTGGAGGTACAATCTAACGATAAAAAAAGAATTTTCAAAATGGGTTTATAAATGACGGAGTTCTGAAGTAACAAACATAAAAAAATACAACCAAATTGAGAACCTCCTCCTTTTTTTAAGTCGGTTAAAAAGGGTTTATGTGTCAATACTAAACAGGCAAAACAAGCGTCTACGATTTTAACTGGAATTTTATTAAATGGTACTTAATTGATCGTAAAGAATCCTACATAATTTTCTACATAATGCAACCTAGTGTGTGGAGTTCTCTCTCGGTACTAGGCCAGCGTGAGGACTAGCCTAGCCTCTCATTATAGAAGTAAGCCAGGGCGTCTATTCAGGAACGTCTAAGTGATACTGCAGCAACCCGCGATCGAGACTCGCATCTCGCTCTTACGCATTACACGTCGTGCGGAAGAGTGGGGTAAGATTTCTCGCTCGCGAGTCGATTCAACAATACTTAGCGTTCCCGAATAGTGGGGCAGGGCTATATTCGATATTGGTCTAAGTGTGACACAGAAACTGATCGTTACTATAGTAACAAAACGTTTCTCTGCAGCTTTGTATCGCCGATTTTTTTTTTTGTATATTTCACAATGTCAAATGAAGACCTATGTGCCTAGCAGTGAGACGTTATATTGCACTTTCAACAGTGCCTCTATTCGGGAACGCTAAGTGATTCTGTAGCGACTCGTGAGCGAGATTTCTCATCTCACTCTTCCGCGCGACGCGTAAAGAGTAAGAATGGGATGAGAAATCTCGATCACGAGTCGCTACAGAATCACTTAGCGTTTCCGAATATAGGCGCAGATTAATTACACGTGTACCAAATTTCAGTCTATTCGAGGAACTGGTTAAAAAATTGGCTTCAAGATTTAACTCAAACATTCTAACAAGTGAAGGTCAGTAAAAGATTGTAAAAATAAGAGCATTGCCTCACGCTTGATTATTATTCATCAAATAATTAACTTGAGTCTGATAAAAACCACGCAATTGCTCAAAGTCACGAGTAGCAACTGAGATCAATTAAATACTAGAATTAAACTAAAGTGAATTAATTATAAAAAATCATGCCAAGGTTGATTTAGTGTTTTTGTTGTGAGATTGTCTTGAAAATAACAAATTCAACGATAGAATAAATAATCGAGGTAAACTTGTCCAAAATCCGAAAATCCAAACTTGCAAACTATTCTTACGATCACATGACGTTTGAGTTGATGTAACCATATCTTTATCACATTTCGCAAGAATAATAAAACGGTTTTTTTTTTTAATTTTACTGTTCAGAGTCCTTAATCGGAATAGCCCGAACACCAACAATGTAGCCAATAGTCATAGAGCACATTGATATGCGGCGCGCGCGCAGCACCGGCGTCGATCCCCCCACTCTGTCGGCTGACTACTTAATAAAGATAAGGCGGCCTCCCAAAACTATGGTCGTAATACAAATTATCTTGATACCTACTGAAATCGTGAATGTGAATTTTTGATTTTCTTTTGCGCACATAAGTTAGAACAAAACAGGGGCGCATTTCCACAATGCCGAAGTGATGTGGTATATGATATCGCTTTGCTCTATATTGAAAAGAAAATGGCAAAGCAAAGCGACGTTCGTTACCATGGAAATGATCGGTTTCTGTATTACCTACTCACTCCATTGCGAATATAAACGTAAAGAAAGATGAAAGAAAAACATTTATTGATGACACACCACAATATTTTTTTTTTACTTCTTTCTTAGTTTATTATTAGAGTAATTGAAAATGAAATCTAAAGGAAAATATTTATTTTGCGAGTAGGCCACACGGGCTCTTTCACATGTCTGAATCTATCAGCGCTTCGAAAGCTGACATCAGCCGAGAAGAAACGCCGGAATAAACTCAGCAGTATTTAAGTCTTCAACTATAACATTACATTTAAAAAAAATATGCTACAAATTAATAAATAACAAATAAGGGAGATTTGTATAGTCTCCGTTACAATTACACAGAACAGAATACACATAGTAAAACCCGTCACGAAAAGGTCTCGGAAGGTAAAAAGAAATCAAAAATGTCGAAATACAAGTAAGTTTTTATTTCTGAAGAACTGTGCATGCGTTTGTCCCTAGTCTCACCTGATGGAAAGCGAAGACAGGATCTAGGATAGCACACGCTTGCCCAGAAGATGCCTATTCACTCTTACCTTGAAGATACCAAGATTGTATGATTCAGGAAATACAGACGCTGGGCGAGTGTCCCAAACCTTACCGGTGCGAACCAGAAAGGATTTCGCACACCGCTTAGTACCTACGGCTCAAAGGAAATTCAATGACAAGTGGATGAAAACCCGCCTGACGTCTTGAAGGTTGAAGACACGAACATTTAGTTTATACGCACTGACGGGTGAAGTTCCTAAGGCTCGCCGGTGAGTTCATGAACGAAGTACCTAACAATCGCACCACTGTACAGTCGAGGTCATATATAGGTATACGTTTCCAAACGGGCAAAACTATTTAACCGCTCTTACGCCTTTGACAATAAAGTCGTGTTCACATATTTTTGACCACTTTGTCCGCGTAGATATTCTTGACCTCGACTGTATAATCAAAACGTTGAAAACGCTGGATACAGTATCAAAATTGTGCGGCTACGTGGGGTTCATTTCTTCACTGTTCTCTCGGGAACTATGCAGTATTCCAGGCAAAAAGTACCCTATTGGCCGAGTTCAGAAAGGCCACTCAAATTGATCTTTAATTAAAGTGACGTTTCAGTGACGTTTCTGTATAGGTTGACAACTAGTCGAGGGACATTTTACTACTTAATATCTACTCAAATGCTTAAGTGGGGTTTCTGTATTCGGCCTTATGTCAGTCTCCGAAATTTCAACGAAACATCTTTGTGCAAAACATCGGGTGTTCCTTTATGACGCGAAAGGACAAACAAACTACCATGAGGTTATTATAAAATGGACATTGAAAATCTTTAATTCAACTTATTTTCATTGCCATTAAATAGCCCATTAAAATGCTATAAAACACGTTAACCTACTTATTTTAATGGGAACATATAAAACTGCGTCCTCGGTACCTGATAGCATTTTTATAATACCTTGAGCGTACCCGAACGGGTACTATAATACTTGCCCGAAAAGAAAGGTAAAAGTTTTAATTACGGAATCGGCTTACAAAAGTATTCAATGAACACTTTCTACGAATGTGTGACATTGTCATTGGTTTTCAACCGACTTGAAAAAAGGAGGAGGATCTCAATTCGTCGGAATCTTTTTTTAGGACTCCAATTCTTATCAGTGGTGTGATTCTTGAGCGTCAAGTTGGCGTACCCGTCGAAGATATCCAGGATAGGAAGTTAGTACCTAGTACAAAAAATGGTACCTTTATAATTTCAGAGATATGAGCCTTGATTAACGGGTACGCTTACTTGACGTCAAGCTGGCGTACCTAAGAGTTCGGAATGGTGTTAATTCCAAAAAAATTGTACTCGTATACCTATCCCAAAAATAGTTTCTAATAGCACCCAGGTATACTATTAGGAACTAAAGGGGCCTTAAACGGGCCCCATACATACAGATATTGTTTTTGAACTTTGTTTATTCGTTTCTTATCCTTTTACATCGAAAGGGAGCTACGGATCGGACTCAAGTTTTTGCAGATTTTTGGCGGGTTGGACAGTTACGCAGGTTTTAGAATAAGCTAGGTAATAAATAACTCGTTATAATAACAAATGTATCATTACGGAGATATACAATAACATTATGCATTGTGATTGTAATCTAGAACCAAATTACATATGACACTAATGATCCTGAGCTAAACTTATGTATGCCAGTTACGTAATATGTAATTTGCAGAGATTTATTGAAGAATAGATGCGGCAAGAACAATGAAGTAGTTAGAACACAGTGATGTGATTTTCTAGCGTATGCAGCTTCTGATCAACGGATAAACGAAACTATTATTTTAGACTGTAAGGACAAAGCCATTCGGTCTAAATTTAAATGTGTCGCTCATCGCTGATCAGCCGCTGCGGACGTTAGCGAATCACATGTGTGCTATATCTTTCTTTCTTTTTTTAGTTCTAATAATTTATACAAAGATGTACTGTTTCCAGCTTCTTTGAATTTATGAGTAATAACAGATTCAGAAAAAAATGTATTCTTCCTGTGACCAAGAGTTTTCTTCATACAAGCCAAACTTATGCCTGATGCCCTATGGATATAATTCAAACCAAAAAAAAAGCCTCGAGGTCCTTAACTTTCGGGAACATAAGGGCCATTTCTGGACTTAAACATGTGTATGACCCATGACCCATATAAGTCCAGCAATGGCAATAAACAGTTGTTGTGAGAACATGAAATAATCACCATCTTACATTTTCTGAATTTAATATCGTTGTTATTAAAAAAAACAACATTCTTTGTAAAAATGTAGTCTCTCTTAAATATCCTTAAAAAGACGAAAAAACGTAGGGCTTTTTAAAAATAAACATAAGTTATTGCCAGTCTACCGCCCTGATTCTACAGTAAAATACATGTATACATTCAAATTAAATTGGCTCTCATTTCAAACCTGCCAAGGTTCAAATTGTAATGGATTATATTGTAGGTTACGACTTTATTACTTTTTAGCATGTATTATGTGTACTGTGGATTCTGTGGCTGTGAATGACAAGTTTAGGTAAAAACCGTCACGACCGGCATCCTCCGGCCATTCAAACCAAACGTCAAAAGAAACGAAGCAATTTTTACTCTTATTGCATTCCACTTTAACCGGAAATTACAGAAATGTTTGCATGTGATTGATTATTTGTCTGACTGACGTATCTAAACACATAATCTAATCTATTCTAGTCTCTATGATTACCTAGAATGATCATTTTATTTTGAAATGTATTCTGTTCACTTGTAAAATTTTGGTAATTACGTTAGTATGGAAAACTGAAATTGTCTATTATGAGGTCTACGATTTAGTTTAATTATAAGAATTCGAAAATTAACAAATCTTATATTATGAGAACCTACGGACTCTTCTACCTTCTTGAAATTTTGAAGTGTAAGAAAACATAAAGTATATGTAAAGTAATAATTTTCTTATCTGGTTTCATTCGTCTTGTTTTGTTCTTTTCCAATGGAATGACCTCACCGGACGAAAATCAACTTAAGTGCGGAAAAATATGCTAATTCCTGCTGTTGCACTTTGGTGGAAGTCATTTGGTACACTTTATTGTTGTAAGTTATTTATGCATGTCCAATTCCCAATGTTCGTTTTTATGGCTACTCGTATCTGCTTAATTTATGTAATTCTTGTGCGGCAGCTTGAGTACCTATGTCATGCTCACGCAAAGCGATTATGAGCGAGTTGCCTACAAAGCAAGATGCCTAACAAAGCAAGATGCCTAAGTATAATGCCTACAAAGCAAAATGACTAAGTGGTTGAATGCCGTCTAGGCAAATGGTCTACTTGCTAAAACGACTACCAAGAAAAATGTCTAAGTAGTTGAATGTTTTGAAGACAAATTGCATGGTATTTCTTTAATTTTAAAATAGATGGTTTTGAAGTTATTTAGGAAAACTGACGAAAATTGCCCATTATCTCCAAAACTACTCGGCCTAAAAATTTGAAATAAATACAGAACATATTTTTTTACCTATAGATTATAGGAAAACCTATAAGAAGTCTATGGTATGCAAAGTAACATAGGAAATTTCACATAATTACGAAACCCTTAAATACTTTTTAGACATCCAGCTTGGTAGGCATCTTGCTTTTTAGCCATCTTGCTTCTGAGGCATCTTGCTTCTGGGACATCTCGCTTTTTAGACATCCGGCTTGTTAGGCATCTTGCTTTGTTAGGCATCTTGCTTTGTAGGCAAGTCGATCATAACCGGCGCAAAGGTCTTTGCTTACGGCCCACGGTGTCGTTGGTCGCCACCTTCCCTAAAACATGGTTGAGGGAGACAATGGCTGAGATACGCGTGAGCGTTTACGCACTACGTCCAATCCGTATCCGATTCGAACCCGTGAAGATACGGTCCGGCTTCCGTCATCCGATTTCTCTCCATCATCCGTGAATCTCCATTCCGGAGAAGATTATTGACGGACCGAAGTAGCCATAGTATTATTTGTTTGAACGCTTGCGCACTGCGCCCGAACCGTATCCGAACCAAATCCGAGCTGCGTACGAGTAGTGCGGCAGCGGGGCGGCGGGGTATGTGGTCGGGGGGCGCGGCAGGCATCCAGTTTAGTTCAGTTTTGTAGTTGGATCAGAGATCGGACTAGTGCGTAAGCAATATCCTAATGCGGTCTGCGATTTCTAGATCCGTATTTTCACGGGTTCGGATCGGATACAGATCGAACGTAGTGCCTAAGCGCTCTCATACTCGTAAACGGAAGCTGTCTGTGGGGTCCGGACGGTTCATGCTCGCAAGTTATTTATTAGTTTTAAAGAGGCTTCATAATGTTTTCTGTACTTATATTTTTCATTGATTATTCAACAATCGATTTAATTTGTTTTTTATTTAGTCTCAATATTTATTGATTTATTACGTAAAAAGACATCGACGCACTCTCATCGGGTACGAACGAACATGACGTAAATAAATTTTCAAACCCCTATTTCACGCTTCCAGGGGTTGTTTTTTTTTTTAAGTAGCATTTGTCCCTCCCTACCCAGGGCTCAAACTATCTCCATACCAAATTCCATCTAAAACGGTTCAGTTGTAATATTAGTATTAAAATATGGATAGTACTGTTTTTAACCCATAATTGTCCTAAATCCAACAAGAAACAATCTAAAAAACTTATGAGCATTTAAAACTCCACGCATCATTTATTTATAATTAATGTAGGTATGTATACTGAACTATTTACTAGGAACTCTGAACACACTATAATTAAATGTAAGGGTGCTAAGGGGCATGGCCGTTATTGTGCGTAGGAAAACTTAGATATTTATTTACAACAAGCTTTTCCCCGCGATTTCATCCGCGTGGAATTCGTTCATCGCAGTTCCCTCGGGAACTGGGGATTTTTCCAGGATAGGTTTAAAGTCTGTCACTTTCTGGCTCATAAAATATCTTAATGCCAAAAATCATGTCGATCTGTTGCTCCGTTTGCTGCGTGAAAGAAAGACAAACCAACACATATACTTTCACGCAGAGATGTACAAGATACTGTAGAGCAACCTATTTTGCTCTAGTATTTTATTGCGGATGTATTTGTTTTTCGTATTTTTGAATTTAAATATTATTAGAACGTCGGATACGCATGTCCAGATCTTCATTCCATCTTGTGCCGTTGAAGAGGCACCTCATGTACCTATCCTCTTAATGGAAAATATAGTGAAAATCTCTATTAAAGTGTTTTAATTTAAAGATTAGCGTCCTCTTACTCTCGCGCTATGAGTTAAGTAAGCCCTTGGTGTTGAATTTAGCTTGAAGAGCAGAAGTAGTGAATCCCCATCTCCTTGAGCTACCGTCGAGCTACCTCACTAGAGTACCCTATACAAAGTATCTGGAATACAAGATACTATTAAGAGGACTGTGAACCAACGGCAAAAATCACCCTTTTTATACAAAAGGCGATAACGATTTCCACCCCTTAAATCTTAACCGATTTTGACAAATTTTTGGTAGGTTGTCAGTCAGAATATTGGACGAACTGCGTATTGGATCAACAGCTAATAAATCATAAAATCTAGGTCTATACGTTTTTGAATAATGATTAAAGATCAACAAAGTCATATAATCGCTGAAATTAGTTTTGTATGAGGATACTGAAACAACAATAAAACTGAATGTATTTTAGATTTCTGACTGACAACCTATCAAAAATTGGTCAACATCGGTTAACATTTAAGGGGTGGAATTCGTTATCGCCTTTTGTACGAAAAGCCGTAGGTTCACACTCTTAAGGATTCCTATTCTAATTAGTTAACTTCAGATCTAAGTAAATTCAATATTGAAAATACATTAAAGGATAATTTATTTTCGAGTTGACATGACCCAAAGCTCGATGGTATTACAAACAAAGTGGTCTTAGCTAATGCTTACCGCACTCTTCAGTTCACTTTTCAATGCGCACAAAGGTGATAGGTACAAAATTTTAAAATAGGTACGAGCGATAAAATCGGAGCACTGGACCCAAATTTTCAAATTTAATTTGCTGTTGAAAAAGGCCCTTCAAGCCCAATAAATATTTGTCGGACTTAAAATAAATAGTATAATTTAATTTAAGGAAGCTGACCTATTACTAACAAATAGAAACACTATGTTATTTTTTTTATTGTTAATTGAATTAGTCATTTTATTGTGATAATTATGCTTGTAATATATTTCTTTCTAAATTTAGTATCTTCATGAACTGCATGTTTTTCTTTTTAGTTAATAGTTATTAGTGAGGATTGTAACACCTCTGCAGAGGTAGCATGAATTGAACTTTTTAATATGTACCACCTAATATAGGTACTACATGTACACAATCTAAATAAATAAATAAATAAATCTTAACCACTAACACATACCTATAGATCTAGTACCTACCAAACTAGGGTTCCCTATACTAGACAACGATATGAATAGTTATATAGATAAATAAAAAAATCATATATAAATACTAAACATCCATAACTCGGGTAGGTATAACCAACCAGTCGCACAAAGTTTTTCCCTACGGGGATTTGAATCCACGACCTGGCAGTTGCGCTACCAGACTACCACTGAGCCATGAAAATAGTCAACCTTGAAGTCCGTATTTAGTAAACAAATAGGAATAAACAATTAGGTATTAATTTCCTTTGTATGACCCGAAATATCTTAGGCAAAGCTCAATTTCACACTTGTACTCATATTATGATCTAAACCATGCAACGCACGACTCGTGATCGCATAGTTAAACCTAAAACTTAAAAACTCACCTCAAAAACTTTAGTCAAAAATCCATTAAAAACCACTTAACACAGTATACACACACATTGTTATTAAACTTCACAGTTTTACACACATAAATAATTTCCACTTTTTCGATTCCAATTTCAAATGGATTCACGTGATTGGGTGGTTGGAGGGGCGAGCGAACGCAACCGACGCGTGCGCAGGTACGAGAGAGACTGGCGTTCGCCGCCTTCGCACCTGTCTTCCTACCATTACTAAAAAACAATAGCAAACAATAAATCCATAGTTTGGATCGACTGCCTTATTGGGCTGAGGTACTTGGAATAGACGGACTTTTTTGTAGCTGAATGACTTTAGGGAAATATTTGCTTAAGTGTGAGTGGATACGGAAAAGTATAAATGTGTGCGTATTTGTCTCTGTGTTTCAAATACGGAACAGTACTCGAACACAACACCCCTACAGTCACAAATGCATCCTCAAAGTGATTCAGCTATACTTTGTTTATTTTTGTTTTACAAATTATCAAGTTTGAAAACCAGAATTTTATAAAGCTACAACACAATTTTACACTTAAAAAACTGGCAACATTCCCCGACTTTACATTTAGTTGGGGAATGAGGCAAACGTACAAACGACACAAAGCGAAATTGGACGTTATAACGAACTTATCCCGATAGATAAAAACCGGTGATGTAAGAGTTAAACTCCTGCGGAGCGTTCCGTGATTATACCTATGCAATTTCCTATGTTACTTTAAATACCATAGTCTTCTAGGGAGCTTTTCCTGTAGTCTATAGACAAAGAAATATTTTGGGTATTTTTTTCAAAATTTTAGACCTATAAATTTCAGCGATACGGGGGGTGGTAAATTTTCTCCTAGTTTCCTAAATAACCGTTTATTTTAAAATTATATAAAATATTTTAAGATCCTCATAACTACTTAACAATGCCTTAGCTATAGTTTTGATTATTTTTAAAAATTTCTAATTAGCCCCCAAAAGTGGCCCCCGTATAAAATTCATTTATTTCGTTAAACGCATATTATATTTATTGTAAGTAGGTTGTAGATATCTTGATACTTAATTTTGTAAATTTGTCTATTCCATTCAGTTCGCCTTTCTACATCCCTTCTATTATATTTTTTCCTGTTTTCTATTGCTTTGCGCAGTCGAAAAATATTATAAATACTTAGTGACACTAATCAGGAGCCCTGTACCATTACAATGAGTTTACGCAAACCGTTCTCGCTATCGAAATCTATCAGAAATACCGCTTGTTGCCGATACAAGTAAAAGGGACCGATCAATCGTTTTCTATTGCGAGAACGGTTTGCATGAACTCATGGTAATGGTACTAAGTCATAGAGTAATCTTGGAAATCCCGTTGCAGCAAAGCGCTGCCTCATTGTTGACGGCTCTCACTTGACAACTTGAACCTCACGTAGGGACTAGTTTCGTTTCTATGACAGTTGTGGACTTTTTAACACGTTTTTATTAGCTTCACTTGTAGCTAATTAACTAACAAACAATGTAAAAAAAACTTAGAAATCAGTTTTAACCTACTTAGGTATAGGTATTCGGCGTTTTCTGGGCGAACCTCCATGGGCGTACCTTCTGTGTTATGTGCTTAGATTTGTATAAAACTGTAGACATTATAGTACATTTTAGTATTGGTAGAGCCAAACAGTAATCCTCACTAGATGATTACTGTTCCAATGCGCCGGCTCGACCGGGGTAGTACCACACTCTCACAGCATATCGGTGTAAAGTAATAGCTTGCTGTTGCGTTTCGTACGGTGAGTGACGAGATCCAGAGGCCTATTCCCTGATCCCCATCCCATCCCCATTCCCCAACCGCCCTAGACTGGCAACGCATTGGCAGCACCTCTGGTGTTACAGATGTCCATAGGCGGCAGTGACCGCTTTCCATTAGGTGGGCCGTCTGCCTATTTGTCAGCCTACTCCTTTCTCAAAGGGCCGGCAACGCATCCGTGATTCCCCTGGTGTTGCGGGTGTCCATGGGCGGCAGTGATTGCTTACCATCAGGTAACCCGCCTGCTCGTTTACCCCGCTCTAAATATAAAAAAAGACATCAAAGTTACCCTGTATGCGTACCTACTCCTTGAAAAATAATACCTCGCTGAGTTTCTTGCCAGCTCTTCTCAGAACAGCTTGGTTTCCGAACCGATGGTAAATGCGCTCCTTTTAGTCCTAAGAGCTTCTAAAAGCCTGAATTGAAAAAAGATACTTTGACTTTAACTTTGTGAAAAAAAAAAACAACCTTGTATATGAAATAGCACTCACCATTAATACAATAGCGAACGATCAAGACGCTTCCAACGATACCTCATTTGTCAAATTATCATGAGTAGTTTAGAAGTTATGAGGGCACAGATGAAAAAAAATACATACCAATCAAAATCATAACCCTACTTTTTGTGCCGCCGTAGGGTAAGCAAACATCCTGTACTCAAGAATATCATCGAAATAGGTTTCCCGTAACATGGTTCAAAGTTCGTTGACTCACCAATCTCGTTGTAAATAATACATGGTAGCGAGCAACTATTACCGACTTCTAATTAATAGCTAATGCCTTCGAATAACTTAAATGGACTGTTCGGTAAAAAAACTGGTTAAGTTAGAGTCGAATTTAAAGTACAAATCTTTATTTTTTTTAAAGTAGCCAGCAGAGATTTACCGTTTCAATTCGTAATTAAATAATTTTAAATGTAGACTATTTATCAACTCTTCCCCTTTCTGGGCGATCGTGGCTGTCCCACAGCGTTTTTTTTTTTCAATTTTAAAAAGAAAACCATACACGATACAGGAAAAGTGTATAGAAACAAAATGGTCCTTCATAAATTTACTATCTTTCTCTCATGTAACCAAAAGCGATATCACTTGTAAATTCCACGCTACCAGCCACCGTATTATGAACGTTTTTCGTGTTTTATTTATAAGGTCTCAATGATTTTACAATGGTAATAAATAATATAAAACAAATATAACGGCTATTAACGAAACTTTAAATTTTACTATGGAAAAATTACAAAGTTATCAAACGCCTTGGTTACCTGAAATTAACTGTGTGTGTTTTTAGTGAGATTAACACAATGGGTTCTACTTTTTACAATATTTTATTTACTTAGCTTCACATTTTATTTATTAGTTCTGGGTCAAATAATAGAAATAAGTTATCACCCAGTTCTCGTGATAGGATAGATTTTTTCGATTTAATTTGAAAGAAGCTTCAATTATCACCCGTTAAAATTAGTTACAGATATAGTGAATAATATGTTTCCATCGGTAAAACTCGGATCTCAATCGGAAGACGACGGGACCCGAAGTGTCAATTAATTATTGTATTAAATAAGTGACATGTTTATATTCATTAATATGAAACTTTATTATTTAGTGTCAAATGTCAAAAGTAAAAATGACAGCATGGTATGATGGGTACTGGCCCCCAATTCTCGATGCATTCGAGATAATGTCGATTGTGAGATTATCTCGAATGCGAAGCTAACGCCGCCCCGCGGCCATGTTCGCTCTCGTCGATATAGTGAGCGACAGAAACAGAGACTGGCAACAAAAAAAAATTTTAAGAAAATATTCAGCTACAGAACTCTAAAATTTCTGATCGTCCGCTCTCAAATCATAATCAACTTAATCATAATGGCATTGAATACAAATTTGAATATAAAATATATCCGGCTTATCAGTCAATCAACATAAAGATGACAGTCAGCTTCTGTACTGAGATGAATAGCAACTTGTTAAGTGATATGATAGAGTCATTATGTCTAACGATTTCGATGATAATTGGTTAGTATTGATTTGGTAGTTAATTTTATTGATTATCCCACAATAACAAGTGATCGGCATGTTGCCAGTCTTTCGGTATTTTTACCTGATTGTAACTAAGCAAAAAGGAGGGTTATGTATGTACCTATGTGATTATGTAATCACTCTGTTAGTTACCACGTAGAGCCAAAACTACTGAACCAATTTTAACAAAACGGTGTCGTACGATTCAGGCAAAAAGCCCGAGGTGACAGGGTATATGACGTCACGTGAAATCCAATATGGCGGATGCTAGAAGATATTTTGTTTCTATATATACAAGGGTGACCTCGTTTCTGTGATCGTAAATATAACAGGACAGCTCAGAGTAACCGAGGCTAACTATATTACGACGTGTTTCTTAAGTCGTAAGCCTCAATAAATTAAATTTAAACGGAAATGACACTTGCAGTAACCGTTTACGAATACCTAGAATAATTCTTCCATTAAAGCCACGTTATGCTTCGAAATTAGTTAGAACGACTCACGCAGATTGACATTCTTAAGAGGAATGAGGCGATACAGCGTTTGCGTGTACGCATATTATGGTCAGCCCACACTTGTGACATTGCGCCGGACCTACTCGTAACTGCATGGCATCGCACAAGTCTTGTTAGCTAAATTTGGATGGTCTAGGCGGTGCTGAAACTCTCACGAACCATCTCACGATGAAATGTCACTTCCACAATTGCGCCGGACGGAACTGCGTTGCCGACACAGCCACGAACCATGTCACTATGAAATTTCACGTTCACATTTGTGACATTGCGCCGGACCAGACTGCGTTGTATCACAGGACTTTACGACACGATCCAACAGTACGCCATGACAACAATGGCTGCGTCAACTGTGTCGACAGGCACGCGCTTCGACGCGTGACATACCTATAGATGCATGTGTAAACGTCTGCTGGTCATGCGGATAATAGCAGAAATCCTTTAAAAATACCGACTAATTGGATCGGCTCGTATCACGAGCCATTATTGCGTGAAGTGCACAAACCATATTCATATTCATATTCATATTCATATTCATATTCATATTCATATTCATATTCTTTATTGCCTTATGTTGTACAAAAGATCTTAAAACTATTACTTGCTTCAACATAAGCCCTGTTAGGGCACTGCAATGTGTAAGGTGTGGAGAGGAGAAAGACCGAACTAAGTATGGCATGCATTAACAATTATCATTAAAAAAATCATTTAAGGAGTAGTAACACTTTTCCGACAGAAACTCTTTCAAGCATTTAAAGAATGTAGTATCAGACTCGATACCTTTAATGTCATCGTGCAATTTATTATATATTTTTACTGACATTACGCTAGGACTCGACCTGTGCAATTTTAATTTTGAACTTGTAGGTAGAACTAAGTTATGTTTAAATCTTGTTTCGAATCGTCTTGGTTGATCAATAATTTTTTTGAATAGGTTCGAGTGTTTGCGAACAAATTTACAAATTTCGTAAATATAAATTGATGTAAGGGTTAAAATATTGTTTTCAATAAAGTGGGGCCTACGGCTCTCAGGAGCTCTGATATTTAATTGGCAAGTATACGGATGCATTTTTTCTGCAGGATAAATATATGGTTTATATCCGTACAATTTCCCCAGAGGATTATGCCATATTTGAGCCACGAATAGGCATATGCGTAATACGCGGCAAGTGCCGATTTTAAATCAGTCGTTTTCTTTAATTGTCTAAGAGCATATATAAAGCGAGAAAGTCGGCTTTTGAGTTTTTTAATGTGGGTTTTCCAGTTAACGTTGCAATCAATATCGAAGCCAAGCAATGTGGCTGTGTCAACGCATTCTATGTTATACCCATTGAATTTAAAATTTATTTGTAGTGGTCTTTTTTGGTGAGGCCTAAATTGCATGATCTTTGTTTTTGCAAAATTTAATTCCAGGTTGTGGTCCTGTAGCCACCGGACAACTGAGTTCATTAGGGAATTCAAGTCGTGGTCGAGAGTTTCATCGTTTTGGTGTGACGTTAGGAGTGATATGTCATCAGCAAAGAGTGTACAAGTTTCGTTAATAATAGTTGGAAGATCGTTTATGTAAATTAAAAATAAAATACATCCCAGGACGCTTCCCTGGGGGATAGAATTTAACATATGCTGCGAATCCGAATTTACAGAATTTATTTCCCCGCTATTAAAATTAACCAGCGTCCACACTTAATGCTTCCGTACACCGGGCCACTAGTAGGTGCCACAGCAAACCTACTAGTTTGCAAACTGAGCGTTCGAGTGGCCGCGTCCGAGCCACAACCTGCGGGAGTGGCAGCGCTCGCTACTTGTGGCCGCGTTTAGTGGCCGCCACTAGTGGCCCAGTGTGCCGGAGCACTGAACCACAAGTGGTCTTGTTTAGTGGCCCAGGCCCGGGAGCACTTATGGCTAACCGCACAATATTGGGTTGGCGCTCGGGATATGTCACATCGCGTCAGTCAGTACGTCGTTATATTCGTTCGCGTGACAAATACCGTCCACATAACTAGTACACGGAGTGGGTCACGGAGTCATGTCACGATGAAATGACACAATTGTGGACCTTTAGGTGTAGTTGCAGAAAAGCGCTATAAAGCTAATGGAACAGATGCTAAACGTACTAATCTAGTAATTTAACTAGAATGTTCAGAATAAGGAAGTCTGAAGCTGTAAGATACTGAAATTAGTTCTAGGAAATCATGGCTTCGATTTTAGATATAAGAAAAACTGCTTTCATTGATTTTCAGAAAAACTGTGCGAAAAGGGACGAACACGGACATTTTGCAAAAAAGATCATAGACGTGTTATTTCATTACAAATATTTGTAGTGTAGGTTGTTAAGAATATGCATGCTTTGGGACCCGGATCTAGAACGAATAAAAAGTGCTGCATTTTATTATTTTATACAACTAAACAAGAAAGAACATTTATACCACATACAAAAAAAACTGGTCAAGTGCGAGAACTTAGTGTTACTTTTCCTGCAAAATATAAATACCTAACTTCATTTCAGCACGAAGATTTTAACAATCACCATATTGTCAGGCAAGTTGCAAAGTTATTTGGTTTTTTATAAAGCATATTTTCTATGAACAGCCCCACTCTTTATCAGACTGTACCGGGTTACCCAAAATGACACCATCGACTGACGCGCAAGACTCAAAAATATGCGATATTGGTTGACACATGCC
Source organism: Tortricodes alternella (assembly GCA_947859335.1). Lineage (NCBI taxonomy): Eukaryota > Metazoa > Arthropoda > Insecta > Lepidoptera > Tortricidae > Tortricodes > Tortricodes alternella. The sequence goes on from OX401986.1 coordinate 3,873,690, forward strand.
AAGCGTGTGTGGTCTCAAAAATGCAGAGCAATATTTTCAACAGCAAATTGCAACACGGATCATTGCAAAGGCGTATTTGGGTGGGCAGCATTGAAGTGTCTGTAACTAAATAAAAAGTAAAGATAATCACTAAAACCCGACTGGCGACGTAAAAGCATTTTTTTCCTAGTATGACGCACCCTTATAATTCTTTTATAGCCTAAGACACTCGCACGTTCTCCACGAATCATACCTATGATACCCTATTTATTAAAAGAAGTGCAGGAGCTATAGTGGAATATCCGATTCTTAGTCAAAAACACACATACATTCGAGGTCAAAAATATCTACGCGGACAAAGCGGTAAAAAATATGTGAACACGACTTTATTTTCAAGGGCACAAGAACGCTCAGATATATTTGCCCCTCTGGTAACGTATATATATTTATGACCTCGACTACACATATATAGACTGTTTAACAAGTGAGTAACAAGTAAATTAAATCTAATAGCTATAGCCTGTGGCTTGATTCGGAAAGACACCGTTTATTAGGCTCCCTAAGGGTCCATTGATAAAACGTAAAACGTGTATGTCTGTTCGTCTGTCACAGCCGATTTGGTGAAAAATTTAATTCGGTACATATATAGAGTAAGGTGATCCAAACACGGACGGTATAGAGTTTAATAAACGAATTCTGATTTTGATGGTTAATTTTGGGGGGCAAAATATGAAATTACATGATGAATTAGAAAACAACGTGATGCAGTCGACAAAAGACTTTTTTTTCTAATTTGCCCCCAGAATCAGAATTTGTTTATTTCCGCTATACATCCGTTATTGGGTGACCTAATTCTTGTACCCTTGGGTCTAGTAGATTCGGAGAAAATAGGCTGGCGATGATTTAACGTACGGAACCCTCTCCACGCGAGTCAGTCTCGCACTTGACCGGTTTTATTATGTTAAATCAGTAATCCGAGCTGAGCCTCCAACAACGCCCACCCTTGCGCTTTTTTATCAAGATAGGGGAACCTAACCAGAGGCAAATAATGTCTTAATTTCCGTACAGCAATTTATTTAGTTCCGAGTATTTTAGGTAAACGCAATGTTATATAAATGAAAACTAATTTTGGAATTTGTGTGTTACTTACTAGAATATTTCTACGAAACAGGCCTAAGTTATCTTTAATGCCTCATTTTCATGCAGCCGATGTGAGCAGGAAAGGGGGCATGGAAGTGGGCAGCGCGAGTATGTAACTGGTCGCTTCTCCTGCTTCTACCGCTGCTACTCGCGTTGCGGCGTGCAGTGAGTCAGGAAGCAGCATGTTAACACCCACTGCCTTCGAAAGCAGTATGCGGGCATTATTCCTGGCAGCGCGAGCAGCAGTCGCAGTGGCTGCATGTAACAGCATGTAAACACCAACTGCCTTTGAAAGTAGTATGCGGATTGCTGGTATTATTTCTGGCAGCGCGAGCAGCAGCGGCAGTGGCTGCATGTAAATGAGGTATTATTATTCTTAATCAACAGTCATGAAAAGCATGGGCAATGCTCCAATTGGGGACATAGCAGGGATAGTGTTAAAAAGGCTAATGTGCCTTTAAGCACTCGTGTAGACTATCGTGTCAAATCGATAATGACATAAAATTGTGTTGTTGTTGTGACACTTTGTTCATAGAAAGTCGTCAGATCATGTTTCACTTTCTTTTGTGCTGTATCGTAAGTTTATATCGGTAAAAATACTTAGGGAGAATGGTAAACGCTTTTCTTTTGTTTTTTTCAGTACACCTCTGATTGCCTCTGAAGCATTTGGGGTTTCTATAAAGTTAGGTACGAGTATGGTTTTACACATTGCAGAAGCCAAGAATGATGTTCCTACATAACGCTAACTTAATTCTACGAGCAATCTCTACCAGTCAAACCCGGGGTTAAGCAGATTTGTTTAGCTGTATATGATTTTTATGCGGTTCAGCAAAAAACTCTTCGAAGCGATTTTGTCGCCGGTGTATTTGTACCTGTTATGCTTATATCTTTTTGTTCCTGGCAAAAGAAGATAAAGAAAAAACCATTTCGATATTGAAATGTACAGGTTACAATATCACTTACATTATAGACAGGGAGGTTTGGAATTAATCCTGACCTGCACCGGCGATTCCTGGGTCTCGATGGGCGTACCTACTGTGGTATATAATTAGATTTGTATACGTATAAAACTGTAGACTCATTGTTAATTTAAACGTGTGCTGTTTTTGAAAGAATGATACCTCACCGAGTTTCCTGCCGGCTCTCCTCAGTAGAGGTTTATTCCGAATCGGTAGTAGATTCATTCCTCGACCTTCATAGAGAGCTTGAAAAACCTAAATTTTAGAAAGATATTTGGACTTTGACTTAGACAATGTTGTATAGAAGGTCCTTACGAAATCATGTCTACGTACGCTTAAATACGTTCCATGTGAATACCTCTGATACAAAACGAATACAAAAGGGTATTTCACGTACATTTTTAGACACGTAATTACATCATACCGTATCTGATAGAACCAAAATGCAGGCTCATTATATGCTCCGTCGGTTTGTCTGTCTGTAGAGCGTAACTCTGGAACGGATGTTGAAATCACGCAAATGAGGTGATTTACATCTTTTGGAGCACTCAATTGAGACTGCAGACAATAATAGAAACAAATAGTAAAAAACATATATAATATAATAAATATTCATAATTTTATTTGGTATAAGTTTACAACTTAGAGATTAATTTAAATAGGTACCGATCGTATAGATTATGTCCTTCCGTGAGTGTCGTTAAAGGCGACAGAGGCGGAGACCAACCGAAGGATGGGCAGCAGCGTCCTTCGAGTACTATCATGACCAATTCCGGTCGCCAACCCGCCTGCCAAGCGTGGCAACTATGGCAAATCCCCCCATTTTTGGGGGAGGGTTATGTCCTGCTGTTTACGTTTTACGGCTGATAACGATGACGAACGTGCAGATAGGTTAGGTCATGTTTCATTTATAATTTCTGCAAAAGACATACGACTTCAGAGAAATTTTCATCATGGAACTATTACAGAAAATTGAATAATGAAAAAAAAAACAATCGACTACCGATAACTTATGCGTGCTTTATAGAAATGCTTGGGTTTCTAATGATTGTGTTCATTCTGATGTATTGTTTTTTTTTTTTTGTAGGAACGTAACATCCGAATCGGTCCCTTTCACCGTGTTAGCCTAGGTTTGCTTTATTTAGGATAAAACAGCTGTTTCATCCAAAAATTACACAAGAGATTCATCATCCCACTCTTCCGCACGACGCGTAATGCGTAAGAGCGAGATGAGAAATCTCGCTCACGAATCACTACAGAATCACTTAGCGTTCCCGAATAGAGGCGCTGGCTATCATTCCATCTCGCAGGAGCTATTTGGCGCTCATGTGAGCCACCGATACTACAATACATACTTATGTATTGATTCTTTTTCGGCAACCATCCAGCGAACTTTAGCATCCAAAAGTCCACAGCCATATAACGTAAATGATTTTAAGGTTATATACCAAACTTGTTCCCGTCATTACCGCGGCCCCCTTGTCCGACTTTGGTGCGTGTCGGCCACGCACCGCCACCCGGAAATGACCCCGGGACTATTCTTTTTATAGGTATACCAGTCGTTAAGATTATGGTTTGTAGACGTGATTTAATAGTTATTTCAGTATGGTAAATATAATGTAATAACGGACAGGACATAATGTCTAGCCAGGATGGGCGATATTAGAGTGATCACCGAAAACTGAGCGTTGGTGGATCTCTAGTGAGATGCCTCGGCGGTACAGAAAGTCTAGAAGAGACTGGATGAGAGTAAGGAGACTGGGGCGCGACATAAGCAGTGCAGCCAACACCGTGTACTACAATATGTTTTTTTCTGTTGCGTAGCCAGTCACCTTACCAGTGTAGACTCAGCGTACCAACGTGCGCCTGGCTGTTATGAAAACATGCCAAAACCCAATGACTTAAGTATTATAGAAAGACACGTTATATCCATACTCAACGCCTTTTAAAAACGTGACTCAGATAATTTTCTTCTTTTATCGTTTCTTTTCGGCCAGTGCAGCTTTAGGTGACATTTGACATGCGGATATTACAAATTAAATTTGAATATGGCGATCATGTATGAACAAAAGAAATGTATTTTAGTAATTCTATTTACGTTGAATGTATCTACAAATGAAATAAAGAGTCAGTTCTTCCTTTTAATTTTTTTGTAGTATTATGAACGGACCTTTAGCTCAAGAATGGCTTTTTTAAGAAAAAAATCAATAGAGCACGACATGTGTCACTCGGCCAAAAGTCCGCGCATGACTAATTGAACTGATCACAATTGGGTTGCTTTCGGGGTTCAAATTTTGAGCTTGAAAGACGCATCTTTGGTTTTTTAATATAACTGCCAAAACCGTCATTTGTTATCAATGAAGGCGGTTCGTCTCTAATCTCTATTATAGACAATAGCGTGTTTGATCTAATTCCATTTTCTAGTTTAACACCAAGCTTTCGGATACGTGGGATCCCTAATAGTACCTATTTAGTATTGGCATTTGCCGGGCCACATGGGTCTCGTAAGTTAGACAACGGTTAGATTTGGCCGTCATTTTGTGGTAAGGCCTACATCCAAGGGCCATTGTAGAATTTCCAACTGAAACAATATAATGCAGCAATGCCAATAGTTTTAAATCAACGGTAGCAGAAGTCGCATTGGCCCAACGTTGGTAAGTGGATGGGCGTAATGATAATATTTTACTGCATTGGGCTAACGTTACGTAATATCTATTAGGGCCTTCGTTGTATACAATGCGTGTATGCAATGTAAGTAATAGCTTGCTATTACGTTTCGTACGGTGAGTGACGAGATTCGGAGGCCTATTCCCTCATCCCCATCCTATCCCCATTCCCCCATCCTCCCTAGATTGGCAACGCATTGGCAGCACCCCTGGTGTTGCAGTTGCGCCGTCAGCTCATTTGTCAGTCAGTTGACATAAAAAAAAACAATGTCGAAATGCCAACCGTTTTTAAACAACGGTAACGGTATTCAAAATGGCCCAACATTGGTAATTGGTTGTGCGTAATGATAATATTTTTGTTATATTGGTCCAATGTTAGATGAGGGCAAACTACTAAGTATATCCCTACGGATTCCCTACTGCCAATGGATGCCAACGGAAATGCTACTAGGGATTATCCATTTTGTATGATTACACGTGTATTTTTATAAGTAAAATCGATTTAAATCAGTGCCAGTCGGTTCAATGGTGTCAGCAAACACTCGGCTCTATTTGAACAGGCTATGTTAATTTACACTTTAATACTTCGTCGCATTAGCTTATTTGGTATTTTCATTGAACGGTGTATAGCATACATGAGTACGACAAGGTACTACCGTGGACTTTGAATAATACGGCGCACAAAGACACCGAATGTCATGGTACGCCAAATTGCTTGCTCAGAAAATATTTGCTGTTCAAATATACAAGTCATGTTTTGATTGGGAGCCGCTGATGGTATTTTGCGATAATTGCTTTTTTCAATTGAGAAGAATAGGTAGGTGAAGTCACAGAATAGATAATAGTACTAACGTACAGAAGAATCACTCCCTAACAAAAACGGCGTTTAGGTACAAAAATATGCCTAATCATGCTTTCTCTCTCCGTCGCATAAAACGTGCTCTTTCGTGTACGCTAGGGTTGTCAGTTATTATCCGCGTCATTCAACAACAACAACGCGCGAATCGCCCAGCGCGTGAGCGAGCGGCAACCTACCGCGATTTACACCTCCGAGCAACGCGACGGCCGAGCGTACCTAAAGTGCGGAGTGAAACCCGCCTGGTGAAGTGAAGGTTTTTTTTATATTATTTTACTTTAATTTGACTTTACATGGTTTTAAAGTATTACTTAGGTTTTCGATTCGTCATGTGTACACATCGGATAATTTACACATTTGCCTAAAGTTTGTGAAATCTCGTGAACAGTTTTTGTCGATAGTAAAACTACCGAAATTTCGGAATTGCGTAAAACGTTACTACCTCACTCGTGCATGACTATCTCACTGTTTCAATCTAAAAAATATTACACTTAACGTAATGTATATATTATACTTAACGTAAACGTGTAGTGTACCTATTCCATGAACTTCGTCGTTCAGTTTCTTGGGGTGGGTTTCATCTTTCTCTCCACCCGAGAGAAACCATCGCTGTCCACTTTCGGAGCAGTTTTCGGCAGGTCAATTGGTTGACAGTGGCGGGTTTTAAAGGTATTTCTGTCTTTTCTAGACGTAAGAAGTAAGGGTAAACCCTTTTTTCCTTTACATTACTCAGCTCTATTAATAGATCGCATTGAACTATACAGTTATGAGTATTTTTAAGCACATGCCCAAACACGGTTCCATCCCAGCGCACGCGCGAAGCAGGTGCGTGCACAGCTGTCACTAGTCGACCATAGACACATTGTTTAACAACTAGCTACGAGAACTTAGGGCTATTAGGGTCGTATACTTGTATATTACATTTAAATTCAGAATTGTTCTTATTCTCGGAAGATAAAAGGACTTTGATCATATGGTTTTAACTATGTCTGTATGAAGGGCATCAGGCAAAGGGTTTAGCCTATAACAAATTACTAGATTCTGCTCGCATGGACTTCGGGATAAAAAGTACTATGTATTAATCCACGGTATAATCTATCTACATTCAAAATCTTTTCGATATCCGTCCAGCCGTTGGAGCGTGAAGGAGTAACAAACAATACAAACATCCATCCATCCTCACAAATTTTCGCGTTTATAATATTACTAGCTGCTGCCCGCGACTTCGTCTGCGTAGAATAATTATTTAAGTAGCTTATGTCCTCCTCCTCCAAGGTCCAATCCACCTCTGTACCAAAATTCATGAAAATTGGTTCAGCGGCTTAAACGTGAAAACGTAACAGAGTTTACAATATTAGTTAGGATTAGTGTGATTATTGTGATGAATTTTTTTTTTTTTTGCTGTGTTGCACCCGAAAAAAGCATGCATTTTGAGGTTAGAAACTTGTTCACCAAATAAGAATTACTTATGGATGAATTCACTGTAAAAAAGGATTGCTATATGGTGTACTAGCTTTAGCCCGCGACTTCGTTCGCGTGGAATTTGGTTATAGGTATTCCCTCGGGAACTTTTCAGGGATAAAAAGTATTCTATGTTACTTCTTATACCTCCAAAAATATTTGTACAAAGTTTCATGATGATCGGTTCGAAAGTTTTTACGTGAAAGCGTAACAAACAAACTTACATTCTAGCTTGTTAGCGTAGTTTTTTTTTTATAGAAGAAAGTGATGATGAGGTCGACGATGGAGCATGCACACCTAGATAACGCCAATTCACTCTCTCTTCGAAAAGACCCAAGTTGTAGCGCTCTGGGAACAAGTCTGCAGGCAGGGAATCCCACTCCCTAGCCGTTCGCCAAATGAATGTTGAAGCGTAACGCTTAGTGCGAATTCTTGGAAATCGGTTATAGTCATTCCCTCGCGGGAACTTTTAAATTTTCCGGGATAAAAAGTATTCTATGTTACTTCTTATACCGCCAAGAATATGTGTACAAAGTTTTATGATGATCGGTTCTGTAGTTTTCGCGTGAAAGCGTAACAAACAAATTTACATTGACATTTATATTATTATAGTAAGGAAGTGTCTGAATTGTCCTAAGTTCAGCCAGTATTTTTTTAACTTGCCCCATATTTCCCCTAGGTTTGAATTACGTAAATAGAAATGATTGATGGAAATCCTCGGCCACGCCGGCAGCGGCATTATGCAAATACGACGTGATTTTTTTTATACGAAAGAATAATCGCTTTTACAAAGAAATACGAGGGTGGTTACGTAATCAATATGGCTAAGGAGTTTTTCCCTTTTACTACAACTGGAAATGGATATTAACTGTCGATGAATATAGATAGCAATGGTACAAACGATCCCAGCAGCAGCTAGCAAATACGAGGATTCAACACCGTGTTATCTCTAAGTGCGTCTCGCTCACACTAGTGCCGACGAAAGAGATAGCCAGAGAGAGAGAGACAGTAAGTTATCCCCGTGGCAACTTTGCTAGGACCCCAATATCTAATTGTGGATCCTAAAAATTATAACAAAAAGCCATCAACAACAACTAATTGCTCAATACAGGAAAGTACAAACCGCGGACCCAATGCCTTAAAGCATTCTATACCGGTCAAACAGAAACATACCGTGGTTGGTGATGTTCCTAATTATCCATTCTATCTGACTTTACTTCACAATTTTAGTCAATAAATTTTGATCTTACAACCGGACTATCTCACAGATGTTATAATATCTAAAATGTTACCGTCAAAAGTCTGGATATTTGGGGGTAACAGTTAATTTTTACCCAACTACGGCGAAGCAAAAAGAAGGGTTATGATTTTGACCGATATGTGTGTATGTGGGTCATCTGGTCCCTCATAACTTCTAAACGACTTATCATTATTTTGACAAATGAGGTATCGTTGGAAGCATCTTGATCGTCCGCCATAGTGGACCCGCCACAGTTTCGCCCGCGGTATTTTCCATACAAACTTTATCACCCCTTTTCACCCCTTAAGGGATAGAATTTCAAAAAATCCCTGCTTAGTGCACCTCTAGGGTACTCGAGGAATGTCTCCTCCAAATTTCAAACCTCTAGGACCTCCCGTTTAGGCTGTGCGTTGTCTATTAGTGAGTCACGGTGCTGTTTTATATGTACTGAAAGCAATGTGACACATTAAATTGAATATGGCGCCCTTTAGAGGCCATAAAGTCATGAACTAAAAAAAAAATTTTTTTTAATGATGACTTGTTGGCTGTCAAACTCAAGGGTTTGATTCTTAGATTATAGAAGTAAAAGATACGCTGTAAATTAATTGAACCTACGACTGTAATGCTACGCTGCTCCCGCAAACATCAGCGCCCTAATGAAAAAACAAGATGGCTGTATTTTATTAGTACGTTGATTTCAAATATGTTTTTTCGTCTTACGTCAGCCAGTGACAGTATGACCAAATTAAGAAGATTGTAATAATGCTGTCACAAATAAACACTTATTTGCCAATATTATTTAGTATCATAACTTTACAGGCCAAACAAATACGCATATGTTTTGTATGAATCCGTGGCCTGTATAGTTGACGTTTTAGGCGGCATGGCTTGACGGTTTCAACGTTTACTCTATTAGTATTCTATACTCTAAGGTTTGATTATTGCAAGCAGTCTCATACTTTTAAGAGCGTTTTCAGTAGTCGGGTTTTACTTTTTGAACTTATTACTTACTTGTTTTATTTATGACTATAAACAAGATTTCATTAGCGCGTAAATATAAAAACTGTAAAGTGATTTTTTTTATTTAACCAAACCCGAGGTTGAATTGATCAACAAAAAACGGAATTCCTTTACTTAAGGGTCCACACAACAATCTTAGCTATAGTTAAGGGTGCTTGAGGCCGGACGTGGCTACCGGTACACGCTACACGGCTGATACATGTGCAGTGTTTGAGCCTATTTGAAGAGTAACCACCTCCTCCTTCCTCGTCCAAACAGCAATAATAATAACACATTGATCTAGTCCCCAACTAGGTAGGATGCCTCCTGCCTGATATGTACCTACTAGACAGTAATACGAATACTTTTATAGATAAATACATACATATACTTAAAATATAAACTTCCATGATTCGGGTAAAAATATTCGGGCACAAATGGCAGTTATACTACCAGTGCATGGCCCCCCAAGCTCAGGCCCTCGGACCCTGACCAGTGAACCTTGTATTGAATTAGCTAAACATTCTCCCACGTAAAACCTAGGTACTGAACACTGCCACTGTGCCATAAAGTCAGTTAGTGGATGTGCCACACTAATTTACATCAATTTCTCATTGAACTCGCAGAGCGGGGGATCGGAAAGCGATGCGCAGGGGGGGCGGAGCGTCACTGATCTGTATATTTCGCCTAATGTAAAAAGAGCGCTGACAGCCATACATTTTATTTGACTGTCAGCGCTCTTTTTACATTGGGCGTGGTATACGTTGTACTTACTATTATATATTTCGTCTTTTTAATCCTTTGAACGCCACGGCCAAATGCAAAACAGGGCACGGACACCAACGACGCATTAGGCGATACAAATGTATGGAAAACTACATATCGTGGCGTCAGTGATACGAAAATCCGCTGTCGTATTGCCGACTGTGGCGTTCAAAAGGTTAATTAGGTTTCTATGTACTTTATTTGAGCGTACGCACATTACCGCGTAATCTAGTGATGGTGGGTGCAGATAAGGGAATTGGTTGTTCGCGTGCACGGTAAGCGGCGTACAGCCAAGTTATAACGCTTTGGCCGTAAATATTTTTAGTGGTTCTCTCGTTTTGCTTCAAAAAGGCCTTTGAGTTTGGTATTTTCTTAGAACCTATACGGTACCTATCAGATGCAGCGTCGTTTATGCATGAGGTGCTGTGTTATTTTATTGTTCCCGCACAGACATATCCAATAGACGCTGGGCACCGTTAATCAAATAGTTAACTTCGTTAATCGCTAATCCGTTACCTAAAAAGTTAACCTTGTTAAATTTTAAAGCGTTACAGTTTGGAAGATTTAGCGGAAGTGAACGTTAATCGTTAATCGTTAACTAGTCGCAGAAATTGCATTCTATATGTAGTTGCGTTACTGATTTATTAAGTGAAGTGAAGTTTAGGACATGAACAATTAATAAAACAGAGTGTAACATTAGAGTTTGTAATTACACCTAATTATTGTTAACAATGTTTTCGCGGACGTTTTCCTTTTGGCAAATATTAGGTACTTCATTAATGATTAACGGACTTTAATTGTTTTAACGGAAGTTAAAGAGTCCTTTAACAATTTTATGGTTACCTTAAAAGTTAATCCGTTACCCGATAAGTTAACTTCGTTAATTGACGGTTAACGGATTAACGGTCTTGTGCCCAGCTATGCCAAAAGACTCCGCATAGCCGGGTGACCCGCGCTGTCAGCATTACAGGCAAAATGCCATAAACGGCGGGGCAGCCAGCGGCCCTAACATGAATGACACAAAGATAAATTAAACCCGTTTATCTCTATGACTATCTCTTTCGTCCGCACCAGTGTGAGAGAGACGCACTTAAAGATAAGACGGCCTATCTTATCTTTGTCTTATTCATGTTAGGGCGGGAGGGAAGACCGCAAAACCTACGCACCAATCACAGCGCTGTGAAACCCCTGCGCGACTACAAGTTTGGCTGCTTTGGTAGCTAGTAAAGGGGCTAGTAAACGCGCTACTTTTTCGGTAATTTATTGCTACAATTCGGGCTATCCTGAAATGTTTACACTCAAACTTTTTGTCCCCATTATTGATGTAATATGTACCTAATCTTTTTGGGGATGTCCCGAATTGCAGCAATAACTTTACTAAAAACCTAGCCCGTTTACGAGCCACTTAAAAGTTAGGCTGAGCAGTGTCTGACACTGATACTTTTCTATACTTATCACTCACACATTCAAAAACGACTCTCTCATCTGCTTTAACTATAATTTCTGCACTGTTTATAATTTTGAACGACGGTGCCAATATTTTTGATGTTTAACTGGCGCCTCATTCGGGAACGCTAAGTGATTCTGTAGCGACTCATAAGCCAGATTTCTCATCCCACTCTTCCGCACGACGCGTAATGCGTAAGAGCGAGATGAGAAATCTGGCTTACGAGTCGCTACAGAATCACTTAGCGTTCCCGAATGAGGCGCCTGTTGTCGCGAATCTTCGCGATTTCCAAACAAAGGTGAGTGAAACGGAATTTATGATTTTTACCTTAGCAACATTGTGTTGTAAAATGACATTTGGCGGGAAATTAGAGTTTGACATTTGACAGGGGGTTCGGTTGGCGATTAGAGAGAGCATTACATTACATTACATTGCAAGACACGGTTAGATTAGGACAATAAAGTTGATATAAAAAAAGAGTGTAAGAGGTTGTGGTGACGTGAACATCAAGACCCACTGGTAAGTGCTTATAAATTACTTACCTATTGAAAGTGTTCATTTAGGGGGATCTGACTCCGCACTTTAGGTACGCTCGGCCGTCGCGTTGCTCGGAGCTGTAAATCGCAGTAGTTTACCGCTCGCTCACTCGCTGGCCGATTTGCGCATCATCAAGTAGATGTTTGGTATTGTTGGGTGCCGCGAATAAAAAAACTGACGACCCTACCGTACACGAAGGATCACGTTTTTATGCAACGGAGAGAGAAGGCATAATTAGGCACACCTATTTTCGTATCTAAACACCGGTTTTTTGACATTGATTCTTCTGTATGTTAGTACTATTATCTATTCTGTCTTACAGTATTAACGTCGCTCTGGATACCTACCTGCGTAATAGCAGCCATATGGGCCCTATCTATTTGCTGGGTATTATAATTTACTAGTGGACCCGCCACAGCTTCGCCCGCGGAATTTTCCATACAAAATTTATCACCCATTTCAAAAAATCCCTCCTTAGTGCACCTCTAGGGTACTCGAGGATTGTCTCCTCCAAATTTCAAACCTCTAAGACCATCCGTTTAGTCTGTGCGTTGTCTATAAGTGAGTCACGGTACTGTTTTATATGTATAGATTTTCTTCTTTTTTATTGGTTATCTTTAGAGAGTTATATAAATATCCTTCGGATCAAATATCAAACCAGAAATGTCAAAAACTGCATTGATTTACTTATATTTTGTCCAATAATTTTACAAAACCCCTCACCCCTCTTTCCCTTAGTGTTCTGTCGTAATCGTTGTATGTTTTTATTAGTGTATACAAAACAATTAAACACAGAAATATTAATTTATCATTTTTATTTTCTCTTTCGATATCAACTGCTATCATCATAATAGCTTTACAAAATATAATCATCCCTTTCTGTAATGGAAGAATTAAAACAAGACTTAATGATAATTTAATTTGGCAAATCCAAATTCACCTGCATAACAATTACAAAAGTATGTATAAAACTTGGCGTAAATGTTTATATAAAATATACATTTTTTACAAAAATGTAACATTACATTACTTAGTCGCCTAGGACTCCTAACCTTATAAAAAATACTTAACATCAAATAATATTGCTAATACACTAAATTAATTATAATTATATTTAAAACATCAGAATACAGATATGCAAATTCTTGAAGTATTATTCTCAGACTATGTACAGGTTAATCAATAAAACAGCTAATATAATACAAAATGTACAAATACAAATAGTTATTTTATAGATAAATTAGAATAATCTAGTTACGAAGCGAAATATTTAAATTAAAGACATCGCTTATTACGGGATCAGATCATTTATAAAAGAATATGGAATTTAACAAATACAATGTACGTTCAATATTGCACGTTGAAATGCATGTCCAATTGTCCACTCGAGTTCACACACCAAAATGTATCAAATGCGCCTGTATTTACAATGCATTTTGGCCTATCGATTAATTTGCATAGTGAAATAACAGTAGGCTACCTTCATACAAACATAACTATTGTAAAATCATGGACAGAACCATGTTCTGAGAAAAAAAAACCTGACGAAATAATTGAAGTAAGAAATGACACACCTTACGTGATATCGCCATATCAAAAGAGACAATATTGCAATTAAAATAGAGTCGATTTTGGTATAGCGTTTACATTCAAGCTGTGACCATTTCAGTGAAATTTTAATTTACCTACCTACAAGAAGATACCTGCTTTTCTTCATTTACTACGCCTTATTTCGGTGGAAAAACTCCCTAACACTTTAAAAAGTTACCTAACAGCAAACAACTATTTCGGTGGGCCGTCGCTTCAAGACAAATACGCGTTTATGTACAAAATGAAATAGTCGTATAACCGCAGTATACACTTCTAATTACATTTAAAATGTTTGGCATATATTTTGTGACTCCCCATACAACTATTTTGTACCCTTCCCCTCCGCTCCTATGTCGTGCTATGGCACAAATGCTATAATTCTCAAGGCACCGAAATTTAAGGCACGTTTTTGTACAATATATAAAGTCGTCTACATACAGATGTAACTTCAAGATTCTCTTATGGCACTGTACTTTGCACGTCCAGAGTCCTGATATAAAATGATAATGTTATATATAATTAGATTTCCAATTATAATACATAATAACTTAACTTTCGTCAGTCTTCGATCCAGAAATCTCAATATAAATCACAGTATAAATTTGCAAAAATATTTTTATATGGTGCCCTAATTCGCTTATTATCTTTTCTATAATTGTCTAATAGAAGCTTTTATAACAGTGAAAGTTCATTTCACTGCGTTAATAAAAGCTAATATACTCTGTTCGTTTAGGTAATTAACTAAATGTAAACAAACTAACCCACGTGACTCAGCTAAGCAGCCAACCAAGACATACCATAGATAAAAAAGATTGACCGGATTGGCTGGTTAGCCGAGTCACGTGCGTTAGTTTGTTTACATTTAATTAACAACCTAAACGAATAGAGTATAGTCATCAATTCAACAGCTATCTTGAATCATAGAACTACCCTAAGCAATATACAATTTTAACTATAACGACAATTCAAAACAGCCAATAGATTCACATTCAGACTTGAACACCGAATACTCTATCAACCACAAATTCATACCTATCCTCAGTCTTTTCCTTTTCTAGTTCCGTTTCCGTTTTGCCATCATCCGGGTTCTCTAGCCGGGTGTTAAGACATGGGTTTTTGCATTCGACTACTTGTTCTGATTCTTGACACTCCGTTTCAATTTGACTCGCGGCTTCTTCTTGACAGGGGGCTTTCTGACAGGGCGTTTCTCTGACTTCGTTGCAGCGCTGGTCTCGACGTAGTTCGTAGGAGGTTTTGGAGGAGCGACCGTCTGGGGTGCGTCGTTCCTCAAATTCGTCCTCCCATTCGTCTTCAGAGAGGATTTCCTCGGCTTCTCCGTCGAGGACCGGCACTGTTGACTTGGTGCGAGTGAAGAAGGCCATCTTCTCTCTGCAAAGAAAAATATACCGTTAGTTCAATTGTAATACTAACTGAAAATGCTAATAATACCTAATAGATTCTGGCGTTACTTTGCGGAAATCCATATTCTACTAGAATGCATTAATTAATTTTTTGAATTTAATATTATCGACCGAGCGTCGGACTATCAACTTCTCCTGAGGATGCCTCATAGAGAGGCGAAACACGTGTCGAGCGGTATTTTTGGGGGTGGTGGTTGTAGTTGCGTTTGTGTTGCTTATTTTATTATATGTGAAGGGAGGGTGTGAAAATTGCATGAACAAACATATAAATATTCAACACAAGCGCCGCTATTTGTACGATTTAATCTCACTGTGTTCGCGGAATGGCAAAGTAATTAAAAAATTCTATTATGATAATAATAATATTTATTTTGCAAGTAGGCCACACCGGGTCTTTCGCATATTCAAATTTGCTGACAAAAAGCGCAGCAAGAAACTCTGCAGTAAATCTCTTTTCAACTGAAAAAGGTCCGTCGTATTAGGCGCATTAATTAATGCTTCTTCTCAAAATTTTGCGATTAAATCTGTAAAGAGAATTCCAAAAGTACCTGGAGAACTGTACCAAGGCTAAAGAGGTTAGCGCATTACAATACTACGTGCTGATTATAATAAAAAAATGCATACATAAACAACTAAAGAGGGAAGAGGAGGCTTGCAATAGATTTGTTCAGAGTGAGTTTTCATTTTTTCATTCAATCGATCACAAGTTTTTTTTTTTGGAAAAATATGATTTTTATTAAGTATTTACTTTTTAACACAATTATAACCATTTCAAAAATAAAAAACATATCCATCCATATCCTAGCGCTTTTTCCCGTTTCTCATGCGGGGTACGCTTTGACCATGATCCCAAATTCGACAGGTCAAGTTATTAAAAAAACATAACTTTTAAAAACACTTTTGTTAGAATTGGCTGTTTGATACCTATACCATGGCCATCGAATAAGCTAAAAATATTTAAATTAAAAGTAAAAATATGAATCGTGGTGTGCATA
Source organism: Tortricodes alternella (assembly GCA_947859335.1). NCBI lineage: Eukaryota > Metazoa > Arthropoda > Insecta > Lepidoptera > Tortricidae > Tortricodes > Tortricodes alternella. Next base: position 3,889,745 of record OX401986.1, read on the forward strand.
TTAGGTTAAGTTTCGGATTTTTGTTTTTATTTTAATAAACATAAGTACTTCTTTTTTCAGAAGAGCTGTATACGCAGCTTCCGTCGTAAATAGCTATCGCGCCCTCGAATTACTCGGATTTCTGAATTACTCGTCCAGGAAAGTCCACTGACTAGTTTCTACAGTATATTACGTCGCCAGTCGGGTTTTAGTTTTAACTTCACTTTCATCATTTATCGGTATCGTCTAGATGATCGGATCACCGTAAATCCTGGAATTTCTTCAGTGGTAGTCACAGAAAACCAGCGCCGTCGGCACAAACATGCTAACTGCTTTGCCGAGTGGAAACCATTTTGACTGTGTCGTGTGTTCTGTTCCGCCGAATTAATGGTCCCTTTGGGCACAAAAGAGACAGGTACAAAAGTCAATCACATGTATGTACTTCACTTTTTATGCCTACGCTCGGCGGTCGCTCTAAGGTTGTCAACTATGGCTTATGCACAAAAAACTCGTGGTAGTGGCACTCGTATCTAGTTGATTTATGGTTGAGAATGAAACGGGAATAATGGAAATATAAATTAATAATAACTAAAATAACATACCTACGAAATTTTACGTCATATTTTCATTCAGTATCGAAAATCCCTAAAAACTTCTAAACGGATTACCCTAGTTACACAATTTCCATTGCCCTATCCGTTTAAGACATAAATCTATCAAATGATACTAAAAATAACACAATATCTAAACAAACAAAAAAACATGTTTTCAACTTACGTAAGGTGGCGTGAATTTACCCTACAAAAATTTAAGTACCTACTTCGTTTGTACTGATTCAAAATAGGAAACTATTATATAAATCGATCTTAGATATATTCTTCGGGGGCTGGGGCGGGGCGCTTATCTACCTACCTACCTAACTGTTCTATGTAACGTTAAAACGAACCATCGAGATACAAGCAGATACCTACTTACCTCCCTGAAACCACTGGTAGCTTAAAAAACGACAATTCAACTATATCGTTTTTGTGTTGCTCCATTATTGCACAAAAAATTTCACTGACTAGACGTCGGCAGTCGCGCTCGCACTATGCCCAACCAGCCCGAGATATCGTGTCCGTGAGCGGTGTCTATGTGTGCGTTTGTTCGAGCGCACTTGTATGTAGATTGACTTCTGTACCTGTCTCTTTTGTGCTTTGGGTATCGTAGAGTGCGGCACTCACTTGAAGGTGACGAGGTCGGGCTTGCGGCCGCCCTGGCGCGACTTGCGCAGGCGGTAGATCTCGCGGCAGGTGCGGCTGAGCAGGCGCGCGGCGCGCTCGCCGGGCTCGCGGCGCGGCGCCACCAGCCGCTGCAGCGTCTCGTCGCGCGCCGCCCACGACGCCACGGCGGGGTCGCCGCGCGCGCACGCTTCTTCCAATCTGTTGGATTGAAAAAACAATTTAGGCCTTGTAAATACATGGGTATATCCATTGGAACGAAGCGGCAGAATAGTTTTACAAAATACGCAAAATAAATGTTGTTTTTATTACGTATATTTCTATAGTAGATTGTACAACAACAGCATAAAACGAGCCATTTTACCCGAGACGTGCATATAGCTACCTGAGCTGGTACGGCGAGGGTGGATAGTCACGACGAGGGTAAAATGGGGTTTTATGCTTGAGTTATACACTCTGCTTTTCAAGGAAATAAAACAAGTATTAAGCATACACAAGAAAATTTTATAATGATTTCTTCACCTGAGACTTTAATGGAAAGAAGTGCGAAAAAATCATTATTTGATCGTCACTATCATTACTCGAAGACACTGTTTAATTACTTACGAATAACTTCTGGCTGTAAGGCCTAATTGCCTTCGTCTTAAAAGAAGAAATTACTTCATGCACAAAAGCATAAAAACCCATTTTATGCAGCCTTTTCTCGACATAAAGAACAACTTTACGAGCATGAAAAGTGAAAAATATTTTAATAAATATTAGTTTGATTACTAAGGTAATTTTCACGTCTCAAGAAAAAAGAAATGTCCAATCTCACCTCTTTTTGAGCTGGTTAAGATGCGCGATCTCGCTGCGCAAGTCGGCCAGCTTGGTGTGTTGCGCGCTGAGATCGAGCGCGAGGTCGAGCGACGTGCGCGAGCTGCGCGTGCGCGTCGCGCGCCGCGCCGCGCCGCCGTTCATGCGGCCCCATCTAGCGGGGGAAAGTAGAATTAGTGCCGTGGGAGAAGGAGGTTTTTACAAGAAGGGGTATTTTTGACTTTATTTTCAGAGTTTGAAAATGTTCTTATCTACTCAGAATCTTTAATACTATTGATTATAACAGGGAAAAAGTGTCCCTAATTTTACATAGTAATTTCATGTTTCCATTGTGTGACCTTTTTTGCTTTGTGACTGTACGAAAAAAGCCACATACTGGAATTGGACAAATCAGATCATTATTCTGAGCTGGAATAGATTTTTTTTTTGGTAAAACGCCCGGAATCCGGAATGCTTGAATTTGCTAGTGGCCGTAAAAATTATCTTTATCGAACTACTTTAAGAATTATTATGTCTTTGATTAAAGATGGAAGTTAGGGGCTGAAAAAGCTGTTATCCTTGACGGCTATTTAACTTGCAAAAAAACCTCCAAAAAAAGGCTCCCAATTTAACTTACTTTGAGCTTAGATTAAGTTTGAAAATATATTCACCGTGATAAATATTTTATTCGGAACTGCAAAACTTTGATCATTGATTCTATTGGGTTCGTAGTAGTAAGGCTCAAGGTATATCCACACATAACAGTGAAACGGAAATAAAATGGCATGAGACAGTTAATTTCGGCTTACCTGAGCGAGCGGCGCTCGCGCACGCTGCGGTCGAAGGGGATGCCGGCGGGGGGAGGGGGCGCCACGCGGCGCGCGCGCTGCGCCATCGACGAGTCGGACTCCGAACGGTTTAGTCTAGAACAATTACAACCACATGACATCATTAACCTCTTCAACGTCATATCAAGTACAAAAGTTGTCACTCACACGCCAAGCATGTCTAAGTTACACGAATTTCAACCTTATGTCGAACTTTTGAAGGGCTCTTTTACCTTGTACGCCCTGCCGGATATATCCGTCGTTGGCGGTGAACCAGTGGTGCGGATATATCCGTCAATGGCGTTGAAAAGGTTAGTAATACGCAACGTATCGACGATTCAAGTTTGTCATGACTGTGGTGCTCATGGCACTTTTAATGACATCCTGTCAAAACACTGGCGTTGCAAGGGTTAAGCTAGATCCACTGCGACCAAGCAATACATCTACTATGTTTTTTAAATTCATACTGACAGTTAATAAATATTTACTGATCATAAAATTCCTACTATTGTAACCCATTGCTTATGAATATTGGTTTTGAAGGGCAAGGTCCTCTTAAGTTTTTGTATCTGTTAGAATGCACTTAGGGAGGCGCTTTACTGAACTATATATGCTAAATTTGTTTGTGTTCATATTTAGGATGCATCCCTTTCTTTTGACATAAGAAGAAAAGAGCTGCAACAAAAATATTTGGCAGATACATCCCAAGTAAAGTACCACGCTGATAAGTCTCAAGCATTGAAGCCACGCCATTGCGACGCCAACATAAAGTTTATTTAGTTCTATTTTAATATGTATGTTAGTCTGTGTGGGCCACTAATTTGCCTGAAATAAATGATATTATTTTTTAATTACTTTTAAATGTTTACCTGCAAATATACTGTCTGTTCCCAATACTCTGTGGCTGCGGTGAGAACGTCTGTGATCTCTTGATGGTGGCCAATGACTCCTCCGGGTTAGCGCTTACTTGTGGACTTTTTCTATAATAAACAACAAAAACACATAAATAATATCCGAAATATTTATTTTCACTTAATGGCCACTTAAGCATTGGCACTTAGGCACTTAACTAGTTGTCATCATATACAAAAACGTCACTCAAACGTCACTTTAATTAAAGATCAATTTGCGTTTCTGAATTTGGCCATATGCCTTTGATACGCAACGATCAAAAATACTCTTATTCTAAGGACCAATCAGAAGAGCTCTCATTTCTAGTAGTCGATGATAACGAGACCTTGTTATTTTGCAAATTTATAAAAGTGGTATGCCATTTCCAAGATTTGATCTTTTTTTTTTATCCAAGATTTGATCCATTTTTTATCAAATTTTAATTTTGATCATATTTCTTTAAAGTTGCTAGCATATTTCGCGGGCCTCATGCTAAAGAAGCGGATCTACAATATTACTTCACGCAATAGGTCGTTTGTAACTGCAATACTCTATAGTAATATAGTTACGACCTTTTGGCGTGAAGTAAAATTGCAGATACGCCTCTTTAGCATGAGGGCCGTTATTTGATTAAGTCATCCAATTTCTTTGATGAAATCTTGATTGGAGAAAAAAAATTATAAGTTGCATACCAAGGCACCCTATTATTATTATTATGAATTACGAAAATTATTATGATATAATTAATGTTTTTTCTACTCAAATTAAAATCTTTCATTTGACAGGACAAACACTTGCGTATTTATTTAAACAAATGGATAATTTAGTATTCTGACAATGCATTTGAAAATAATGTTACAAAATCCATCCAAAAACTTAGTTAAAAATGTGTGTATTTCAAATAAAATTATAACTAGATACATTCACATTGTGCCACGCCTCATGCTATACATGCAATATAGATAATAATATATGCTAAGTTCAGTGACATGCAATAAGTCTGGCCTCCGCCCAATAGGGATGTTTCCTGAGTAAAAAAAAGTAATTCTAATTAGTCTGTCAGTTAGATTTTCAAACAATATTGAACACGTATTTCTTGCTTTATCAAATCAATCAAAATTGACAAAGATAACGCGCATCAAAGTTCGGGAGTGGGGGCTAATGACGTCACTTAATATTAACTTCGTAACTTTAGAACTTAATGGCCAAAATATCGTTTAGGAATTGAATATGCAATAAATATATTAAAATGGGAATTGTGCTAATAACAAGACGCTATAACGCTATAAGAGCGTGTCATAAAATTTCGAGATTCTCAACTGCAGTAAGTAATATTAAAAAAGCAAAACAAATGCCCATAATTGACAAAATTTCATATTTCTAACACTATAATTTGATTAGTTCATGCGAGTATTATGCGTAAGAAAACGAAGAAACCAATATTTTTTTAATTTGAGGACTTTTTTATTTATTTAATTTTTCATTTATTAAAACGTATTCATTCTAAAAGGACATAACCCCAATTCTATGACATAATGACAGAATTTTCTATGAAGTTGTCTCTTATTAAAAAAAGTCAAACATTATTTTCTCTCGTCGAAACAGCAAAGATTTGCAATTCAGCCATAGACATGGGATAATTGGGTAAGTAATTTAAAATAATGAAAGTTACATTTTAATAAATATATTGACGTGTTTAGGAGGCAAAAATCTTTTGAATCATTTAGTAATTTTCAACGTCAAGAAAAATGAAATATTGTCAATTGAAAACACTATAAAAAATAGGCCGATATAGTCCGGCTTATAAAACCTAATAAGTAAAAAAAGCAACACACACCGTGCGACACAATGTAAACATACCTATGTATATACAACTATGTAAAATGTTGGACGGACTATCTATTTCTCTAAGGCAGTACGCTGGGGCATCCCGTCTGCCTCCACTCTTCTAAAGCATTTCATATATCTGGAGAAAGCACAAATCATACTAAAAACCCTGCACCTTTGTTAGTACAACCTATTTAAAAGGACCAATTTTATAGATAATTGTTATTAATTTTTGGTTAGGCTACAGTGGTAAACTCAGTTTAGTTATTTTTAAATATTCACGATTCAAATCATTGAAGTATTACGTTACACTAGAACAGACATCTCAAACAAATGACAGCGAGCACTTGATGACGGAGCGGGCATGCGCGCCGCATCCGGCGGTGATCGTTTTCTTATAGAAGTTTGTGCCATTTGGCCTCAACAGGTTTTACAAAAAATCAAGTTGAGGGGTCCACTCTAGTATACATAATTACTCAAAGATTCTATTTGTATGAAAAATGGGACTTAATCGCGATTATAAATTATTATTTATCGGTCTCATCCAAATACTTAAACTCAGTTTGGAAGATCCTGGTATAGTCTATGGTATATAAAACAAAATCTAATTCCACCACCTTTTGTTGTCCCATTTAGTATTGACCATCTCGTTAATAAAATCCTTAGTTTGATTAGAACGAAATCATAGTGAAAGGAGTAGGTATGATGTCCCACCGACCAATAATGACCATCATTAATCATTCACGATTATCATTTGAATATTCTTTTTATGACTTTATATTGTTAAAATAAAAAGGAATGTAATTGTATCTAAGTCGTTTATTACATGTCTCGCTTCCGGTAAAAAAAAAACTTCCAGTTATTAGAATTATTAGTCTATATTGTTATCAAAAGTTCCAATTCCTAGAATGTCTGATTCCCAGAATGTCGAATTCCTGTGGCTATGTATGTTTCAAGTTATAGTATTTTATACACACATATAACTTTTTTCCCACAACAATTTGAGTCAGAAGTGGCATTCTGACTCAAATTGTTGTGGGTATAGTAACAAATTACAGCAATGAAAAGAGCTTTTCCGACTCCTATACCTTTCTCCCAACCTCGTTTTGTTATAATAATGAATAATGAAAATGGTCCTTTTTACACTGTTTATGAAAAAACAGATCAGTGATAAAATTAGTCACAAAAGCCTTGACCCAAAATATACCCATCACCTTCTTCTGAAGCATTAAAAGACACGTACCTTCTATGCAACTGCCTCGCTCCTTCGGGGCAGAAGTTACACTCCGTGTTGGTTTCTTTCTCGGCGGTGGTCGGGTGTAAAAATTCTTCTTCTAGAACTAATTCGTCTTCAGGAATGTAATCCTCTAGAGAATCCTCTTCGACTATCTGTAGGCAAAAAAAAATACGGTTTAAATATACCTACCAAAGCAATATAGTCCGTTGTCCCATAGGTAAAAAAACTGTAGTATAAGTCGGAGAGATTTATATAGTGGTGTGGCACTATACCCATACCCAACTTAGAGGCTGAAATACAGGTATCTGGAATCACAATAAACCATTTCTTACCAAGTTTTAAGGAAGCATTTGCGAAATCAGACAGCTCAAAATTCCAATACTGTATGCTTCTTAAATACTTCGTAAGAAATAACAGGCCTTTTGGTTTTAAATGGACATTTTAGAATTTCAAGTATTTTGCATTTTACCACACCCCTATATAGGTCTCTGTCCGAATTCAATAACTAGTTTTTTGACCTCTGAGACGATGGACTATTATGGAAAAAAATCACGGGGAGAGATTTGAACTCAGCTACTTTCCTTTATCAAACGACCTGCTTTCCCAATTAAGCCACTATTGTCAATAAAAGTGTGAATAAAGCAGCATTTCAAAATCACTTATTTCCGAATTGGAAGTAAAAATTGCCACAGTATGAACACAATAGGTACCTGGTTGAGCGGTTCTCTGGATTCCTCATCTTCTGAAGCAGAGTTCTCTCCACAGTCCACGTTGCATTCCGCACCAGTCATACTCTCTGGACCTGTGGTAGACGAAAATATTGTTTTCACACCTCCGTGTCGGAAATAATTCATTTCTACCATGCATAGTACGAGGAAAGTCGCATTTTGGTCCCTGCTGTTTTTTTTCAAGTTACACAATTTTACCAACCTTTTCTATAGGTGTGGCAATTTTATTACATTTATAAAATAAGTGGACGGTTATGGAGTTTCCATTTTCAAGTGGATACCTGGGATCAGGAGACGAAGCGTGGATTGACGACCTGCTCAAGGTTGCCAGAAGCCAATGGCAACGGAAGGCGTGCGATCAGTCCAGCAGTGAACCTCCCCAAGTTAAAGTAAACAGAGATGTGACATCCATCATTGACTTACCTCTATTCCTAGTGAGAGTGGAAGTCTGTGAGGAAATGACCGTGGACTCATCAGAGCTCTCATCACGTCGCATACACCTGAAGCTCAACACGTTGTACCACTTCTGGGACACCACATCTGGGTCGAAATCTGCCAGGCTGACTTGGGCGCAACCCTGCAAAGGAATATTAATGTTATTTTGTGCTGGTTTAGAATCATTATTGCGGTGGGTTTGCGCGGGTCAGTTAAGATCGCTCTCGCCTAGGAAATTCACATGGCACTCGAGGCTGTGAAGCCGAATACTCAAATTTGGCTAGTTTTCATCATTGTAACAGAAAAGTATATTCAGTAATATTATATTGTAAGTACTATATATATCATTACTAGCTTCTGCCTACGACTTCTTCCGCGTGAAATTCGGTTATAATTATTCCCTTCGGGAACTTTTGACTTATCCGGCATAAACATTACTATTGTAGAAGATGGAATGGGTATAGTAAGCTATCCTTAAAAGATAGACATATACCATAAAGATCTATAAAAGACAAATATCTCACCACGCATTGTTTTCTTATATCTCAAAGGGATGAGGGAGAGGCAGTGTTTTCGATGAAAGCTCCTAAGCGGCTTTGATTTTCCGACGCTTCCAACAATTCTCGTTTCATTTCAACCAATTTACACAAAAACCTTGACACGTTATATACTTAAACCTTCCTCATGAATCGCTCTATCTATTGGTGAAAACCACATGAAAATCCGTTCAGAAGTTTTTCAGTTTATCGGTAACAGACAGACAGACAGACGCGACGGGCAACTTTGTTTTATAAGATGTAAGGATATACAATATTTTTATAGAGATTTTTTTTTTAATGTAACGAAGCATACATGATTAATCATTCAAAATGATACGATATGATAAGTGATACCAAAAGTTTAAAAAAATCGTCAGTTATTTAAAGAAAACAAGGTGTCATATACAAATTGTATCTAGTGATCCCACGCTAGGCAATATAAGGAGCTTATTTAGCTTCCTTTAATTTTTTTCTCTCTTTCTAAGTGGAGTCACTCTGGTGAAGTAAATGTCACTTTGCATTCGGTGACGCCGTTAACTCGATAGCACAACGTTCAGTAGTGATACATCCAGCAATACGTCGTAGCGCCACGGGTATGTCCCGCCGCGCCACGGTAGCCTCGAGCCGCGCCACGATAGCTACGCTGCTTAACAATCACTTACGAGACACTCGGCGCGACAGACGAGGTTGACCTGCAGCGTGGCGGCGCGCAGCGCGCGGCTGCCGGCCACGGCCGCGCGCGCCGCGTGGCGCCACGCCAGCGCCGCGCCGCGCCACGCCAGCGCCGCGCTGCTGAACGTGATTCCGCACGTACCGCCTCCGACCACTAGGGCTCCTAGCACCGCACTGTTCAAAATTTAAGTTATTACTCTATAGGGCCATGGGCTTACTCTTATTGAATCTTACTTGGACAATAGAGAACAGTGGGTCCAATAAGAAACGGTGTCTTCTTAAGTTATGTCAAATTCGGTTTTGTAGAGCCCCAGTATACCCATGCTACCCATATGAAAGCTAATTAAATTTGGGGTACCCCAAGGAAATGTGCTGGGACCCCTATTATTCTTAATAATATACGACATAGATATTATCAAGTCTAGCCTTCATCCAATGTTGCTCTTCGCTGATGATAGAACCGTTTTTGTAAAACTTGACAACAACTTTAACTTCGAAAATGAAATGAACTTAACTATAAAAAATGTTGTTACATGGTCAAAAGATAATCTAGTAACCAATTTAGAGAAAACTAGCATGATGCAGTTCACTTAAAAGACCTATTTAATTATGCTGATTTAATATGATTATGTTTTGATGACGACCTGTTTTGATTGCGATAAATATTAAATATTTTAAACTTAATTGTGATATTATTTGTTTCAGGAGATTTATATATACCCTTTTTTTTTCTTAAACCAAAAGTCACACCACAGTTGAACTTTATTTACCAAACCTGTCACCTTACAAACCTATGTTTGAATTTGAGAGCTGGCGGCTATGAAAATGGCAAAGTGATGGTTACTTATATAATGGTGCCAGAATTCTATTTGCAGCCACTCCACATATATTGGTACCATTTGAGTTTTTGGACAATAAAAGTGATATGGCGACGAGATCTAAAATTCGCTGTCGAATTACTATGTAATTTCGCATTCACATTTCAACAAATTCGATACATTTCTGTTAAGAAATACAATTAAACTTACACTTCAGTACCGACGTCGATGAACAAGGCATTGAGGTTCCGCGCCCGCAATATGCTGATTTCCAACGCGCTGTCTTCTGGACAGTATCGCAATTTGATCTCAATTTGCGTACTGTTCACTGCAACAAGAGGAAATATTTTAAAATTCAGAAAACAGGGCTTAAAATGAAAGAAAAAGACAAAGATTAAAATCAGTAGATTAGACTGTGCACCGAAAATCTGTCGCCATATTTATGAATGTATGCGGGAACTGAGAGAATCTTGTCATCTCCTTTTACTAATGTAAATTGGGTTCCCTTTCACGCATCAACCATCAACGAGAGAAAATTAAGATCAATTATTTTGAAAAAAATAAAACTTACGAATTAAATGTTACGCCTTTCGCTTTATCAGTGTTTCTAATGACCACCAATTGCAAATAAGCGACTTACGAAATACGAGTGACATATTCCGACGCGGTCGCTGATTTAAATCTTGGGAAAAAGTGTAATTTAAGACGACTATCTTAAACTATACATTCCTTCCATCCGAGGGGACAGCTCTACTTTGTAATGTTTCGATTAGGGAATAGAGGCCAGTAAAAATAAGGTGACAACTAGATTCTATTAGTCTTGTTTCGCTAAAGGATTTCATTTGAGGGACACTATGTTTAAAATTTTTTTTTCTTTTTTTTTTTTAATTCCTTTTCTCCAATTATTAAAGACCTCTCGACGAGTATAGGCCTCCTCCATCTCTCTCCATTTTTTCTTGTCTTGGGCTGCACATCCAATCCTTACTTGCAAGTTTTATAAGTTCGTCTTACCACCTTTCCAGGGGGCGCCCTCGTTTTTGGACACTGTATGTGTAGGTAAAAAAGAGGTACAGATGTAGTGCATAATTAGTTTCCATCGTGTTTTATCTGAAAAGTTCGTATTTAACGTGCTCTCTCAATTAGCTTCAGAACCCATCATACCATGCTGTCCTTTTTCATTTTGAAATTTGACACTACATAATAAAGTTTCATATTAATGAATATAAACATGTCACTCATTTAATACAATAATTAATTGACACTTTGGGTCCCGTCGTCTTCCGATTGAGATCCGAGTTTTACCGATGGAAACATATTATTCACTATATCTGTAACCAACTAGATTTTTATAGTTCTTTACTTTTCCGCTTTGCAATTTTATTATATGGGAGAGATGTTTACCCGCGCTGGCATCGTTGCCGGCTTGCGCCGCCTCGAACACTCCGGAGTCGCCCGCCACCGATTCATCGCTCACGGCTGCCGACACTGATCTAGTGTTTGTTCCTGGGGACAAACAGTTATTATAATTAACTAGTGGACCCGCCACAGCTTCGCCCGCGGTATTTTCCATACAATCTTTATCACCTCTTTAGGGGTGAATTTCAAAAAATCTCTCCTTAGTGCACCTCTAGGGTAGTTGAGGAATGTCTCCTCCAAATTTCAAACCCCTACGACCACCCGTTTAGGCTGTGCTTTGTCTATAAGTGTCACGGTACTGTTTTATATGTATTGATGAAAATATTTGTTTTATATGTACTTAAATCAGGTTGTTTTTTATGCATGTATCTCTAGGGTGGTTTTTTTTGATAACTTATTTGGTAAACAAGTTTCTAACCTCAAAATGTGCAATTTTTGGGTGCAACAGCAATTTTTTCCTAAATAAAGCAAACCCAGGCTAAAATTGGCAAAGTGACGTCAAAAATATTGTCTCCGGTTCCTTTATTTACAAGGAAACAGCTGTTTTAGCCAAAAAAGGTGCATTTTGAGGTTAGAAACTTGTTTACCAAATAAGACACGTATGGATGAATCCACTGTACATTCGAATGATGGTGCTTACCACTAGAAGAGGGAGTCCTGGGCGACAGTGGCGGTGGCGGCGTCTCCGATATGGGTGACAGAGGCTCGCTCGGCCGCCCCGGGCCCTGCAGCTGCACTGGGACTGGAACACAGGACAACACATAAATAACACACCAAAATATGACACCCACGATCAGACTTGATCCTTTACGAAGAAAGAAAGTGCTTTTACTGACCGGATGTATTCTTGAACTCAAACTAAGATTAATTTTATACATTGATATGTATACACCCTATTACGCCAACATCGTCGTAACGATATACGGAACCTCTTTCGAAAATGCATATATATTATATAATTGTGTGTATATGACACAAGCCGTGAGCCGCTAGGATGTCCTAACGGCAGCACCTCATAACTTCAATAATGAAGAACTTCTACATAAAATGTTCTTATCCCTATTTGAGTATATCTCAAAAAGTTTGTACATAGTTAACGTGCCTATATCAGCAACCTTTAATGATTTCGTTACGATTTTATTAACTGATTTTACAACAGTTTTGCATAGGTGTTGAGAATCTAAACGAACAATTATTCATTAAAAATCGTATTAATTAAAAGTTGCTGTCGTAAGCACCTTAACAATGTACTAACAAATATATGATAAATACTTTTTTTTTAATGTCAATTGACTGACAAACGAGCTGACGGCCTGATGGGAAGTGGTCAGCGCCGCCCATGGACATCTGCAACACCAGAGGTGCTGCCAATGCGTTGCCAGTCTAGGGAGAATGGGGATGGGATGGGGATGAGGGAATAGGCCTCCGGATCTCGTCACTCACCGTACGAAACGCAATAGCAAGCTATTACTTTACGCCGATATTCTGTGAGAGTGTGGTACTACCCCGGTCGAGCCGGCCCATTCGAACAGTAATCATCTAGTGACGATTACTGTTTGGCTCTACCACTACCCATTATACTTATAATGCTCCTAGCTCCTGTGCATAATTTCATGCTACTAGACCCACCGGATTAAGCTGTGAGTTATCTGTCGGCCAGTGTTTAAAGTTTCATTAAGTAGATTTCTGCCCCTGTATCACACTATTTTTTATCGCGCACATAAAGCATTCGTCTCTTTCGCACCCGCATATTAGTTAAACAGTGACAGATGCTATGCTAGTATGCTAGGCACTCTGTTTGACCCAACTATAAATTTAATAGACAGTCAGAAACAAGTGGCGAGAGAAAGCCCTTTTACAGCAGAGAGACATTCTAAAGGTCTTAAAGAATAAAAATACTTGGAGGTAAGACTCACTTGTAGCAAGTCCTGTGATTTCGTTGAGTCCAGTAGCGACCCCTATCCTCATCTCAGCCAATTTCTCCTCCAATTCTCTTTGCTGACGCCTCTGGTTTTCCACCTGTAGAAAACATGATCTTAGTACAAAAAAAATTGACTTACATGAACAGCAATGTAAGTAGGTACTTATTAACAGCAATAACTCATATTGACCCTAAATTGAATTCCGCGTATCTTTGGTTCATGTATGTTTTGGGGTTACAGAGAGACACACACCTCGAAACGAATACAAATATGGTTTGCCTCAGAGTCCCCTCTCAAGTACAGGAAGTGGAGGTTCGGAAGCAACTGTGACTATGTCAATTACGTTAACTGCTAGTGGGATTTTTAATTAGCTGGAATAAACAGACAGTTTTTGAATAAAAAATCTCTCATTCTATCGTATTTATTAGCATCAAAAATATAACAGATTTTTTAAGCAAAATACGTAAAATTTGTTTACTCCAGCTAATTATTGATTGAATATGGCCATTTCCATTCACACCACAAATAAGTACGCCTATCTGACAAACCAAGGTGAAATAACCATAAGTTACCCGAGTGTATGAAGATTACAGTGTTCGAATGTACCTAAATGATTACATAAAGGGTCTCTAAGTGTATAAAAGTTCCCTGCATCTGTGAAGTTTACTAGTGTATGGTATAAGAGTGTTTGCATGAAGGGTCGCTATGTATAAAGGTTCCCTGAATCTGTGAAGTTTACTAGTGTTGGGTATAAGAGTGTTTGCATGAAGGGTCGCTAAGTGTATAAAGGTTCCCTGAATCTGCGAAGTTTACTAGTGTGTGGTATAAGAGTGTTTGTATGAAGGGTTGCGAAGTGTATAAACCTGAGTGTACGAAGTTTACTTCGAAGCTTATGGTTACCTGAGTGTATGAAGGCGGCGGTGGCGGCGGGCTGGCGGAGGACAGGCTGCTGCGTGGTGAAAGAGAGGGCTGCGACGGCGAGCTACCTGCGCCCGGCGTCGCACTTTCAGCCGTATAGCTTGTACCGCGAAGTAATCTAAATGTGCACATTTGAAAATTAGCGACACAAAGGTGTTAATTGAATAAAGATATTTCGACTTGGAATTCGAATTAAACGTAACTTGTAATACGTGTCCGGAACATGGACGTTATTAAATAAACTAGTGGCTCCGTGAGCGGTAGACCTCGGTGTAGAATTTTGCCGTTGGAAAATTGTTATCCCCATACATCGACATATGTCGCTGTCAGTTTACCAACACCGCAAATAAGTTTGTAATTTCCACAGTTTTGAAAAATTATGAAGAACTAAATCGACAAAAATTCCAAATAATTATTGAACCAGCTCACAAAATTTCACGAGAATGGATTGAGAAATGCGACCTGTAAAGGAGAACAGCCGGACATCCGGACATACGAAAGCATTTTTGCCCGAGCTGAAACGCTCGTTTGGCTCGCTTGGTCAATTATAATTACGATTAACTAAAATTTTCCTAGACTATTTTTCAAGTTTGCATATACATTTTCAGTGAAATATTTTATCATAGACTTGGAGCAAATAAAAACCAGCCATTCTGATGATATATTTAGTTTAGGTACTGTAAATAAAAATAAAATGATCAGAAAGTAGTTATTAGACACTAACCTTTCAACCCTTCTATGCAAATCCACCATATCAATAGGTTTATCAGCTTGGAACGAGCTCGCGATCTGCGAACCTCCATATATATCCGTAAAACTGATGCCAGAACTTAAAGACCCTTTGCTGCTGGCCGTGGAAAGCGACCCAAGACTCGAACTGCTCGAAACTGACAACGTACTCGCTGATAAAGTCTTCAACTGCCCTTCCAAAGTAGTCATAGAAGTTAAGGCATCTTTCAACTGCTGAAGCAACAACTGCTTCTCTTCGTGTAGCCTCAAACGGTCCGCTATGCATTTGTTAGACATTTCAAAGGCGTTTTTCAAGTCCTGCTCTAGCCTTTTGCACTCTATCTGTATGTCTGTCATCTCTTGCTTCGATCGCGTTCTTGGCATTATACTCCTCAGTTCTCTTAGCAGCTGCTCTTTCTCTTGGAATAGTAGGAGTCGGTCTTTGTCGGATTCCGCTTGACCTGGTTGGACCTTGTCCTCTAAATCGGCGAGCTGTTGTTGTATCTGTTGTATTCTTTTCCTAGCTTCATCGTACTGGAGGCGGACTCTCGCCATTTCCGCTAGCCTGGTACCTATGGGTACCAAGTCCGCACATAGGTCCGTTTGAGAGGCGGTGCTAAGTTTTTCTTGTGGAAGACTTAAGGTGGAAAGATCTGGCGAGGCATCGCCAAGTTGCAGTCTCGTCAAGTCATCCTTTAGTTTGGCTAGGGATTGCATTAGATCTGCTCTCTCTTTCTCTCCTGATGTGAGTGACTTTTGGATGTTCTTAAGCTCAGTCATGATCGCCTGCGCTTCGGTGATGTTATAGCAGCCTTGTTGGGCGCTTAGTTTTTGTTCCACTCTGAAAAGAAGGACAGCTTACATTAAATCCTAAGCTAAAACATACTTTATTTCAATGACACCTGGATTCAAATCAGCTATGTTAATATCCTACATTTTAAACCACACAAAAATCTACCCTAAAACAATCACAATAAAATCAAAACTCACTCAGCAAGCGTATCAACGCCTCGCCTTGCGCAGGCGACTTCAGCTCTCGCTTGCCGCAGCTCCTTCCTCAGCTGGGCGACACGACCGCGCGCCTGCGACACTTCCGACCGGAGCAGGTCGGGGTCGTGTCGTGACGTCGTCGACGTTGTCGTCACAGAGGTTGTTGATGAACATACTGAAAGAAGTTATAGTTGTAGTGTTATTGAAACCGACCAGTTGGTCTAATTTTTAAGATTTTTTGAGCGGCGATAACGACATTATATTTAAAGATAGCTTGAGATATTTCGAAATAACCCTTTTTACCCTTATAGATTTCTGATGTCCGTATATCTGTATCTGTATGTCAGTCATTTTACTCGGACACTATTGGGGCTACAAAGTTGAAATTTAATTCGTATGTCTTTCTGTGTACTGGTAGTTATATTAATATGTAGTGAAATTATGAAAACATATTTCTTTTGAAATGAAACTGGGGGTGAAAAAAAACCTCGGATATTATAGAGCTGCGTATCGTTGCATAGGTTCTTGAAAAATATATGACGTTTCCCAATTCGTTTATTGATTTGGTGAATATTTGGCGAGATATATCGCCGAATTCACAAACGACACTTAAGCATTTGTTTAGAGATTAAATAGTTAAATGTCCATCAACTAGTCCCTCATAAACGTTACTTTAATTAATGATCAATTTGATTGGGATTGTGAATTTGGTCAATAAGCTATAAGAGTTGTCTATATTGTGACACCCACCTCTAACTTTCCAATCGTGACATTAAAATACCTGAAAACAATCTAGGTTCTAACCGGTAATAAATAACATCAACGAACATCCATCGGTTTGAATGAGATCTGTGAACTAGCTTCTGAGATATAAGCTATTTTATATGCCCAGTACATTTGTCTCTGTTTCCATGCAACTTGCTTCGAAAAGGGGGTCAAAGTTTGTTGGTTGTTTCGAATAAGTATGCTACGGACTGTACCGTACGTAATCAGACAAGCACTTGGTTGATTTTGTTTGAAATTGTCATGTAATTAACAGCGTATGTATAGGTACAAATAACTGTGATATAAAAACATTAATACACATGTTTTTTTTAAATTAACGATGTCAGTGACTCCATAACGTCTGGTATTTCAATGCCAAACGGAGGAAAAACAAAACTAAATTCAATCACTAGTCATTGGTATAGACCGGGTACTATAAACAATATAAAAGGTCGAAGCACATTGTTAAATCGCTAGCGCTTAAGAATTCCTGATGATTTGATATGCCTGTAGAATGGTGTCTCATAACTAGAATAGGTACGCGTCGCTAGATTTTTGAACAAAAAAGTTAAGAACCGATTATTTTTTTCATTTTATTATTCCGGTCATTTCGATACATTCTAACTTTTTTTTTTTATATATTCGAACGTGTGTTTGCTTGTTAATTTTTCATAACTCAACTCAACTACTAAACCATTTCGAATCTGTTTGACTGTAAGGCATTTAGGTATTTTGAGGTTTGAAAAGGAACATAGGAAGGAACTGTTCATCCACGCGCACGCTCAACCAGGTAGCTAATGAGATCGATGTCTTCTGGTGTTCTTCTAACGAATTCACAAAAGTTACTTTGTTTGTGTTATGTAATTACTTACCAACTTAAATTAATAATGTGCTACACTATCGAATTGGGTAAACTGTAAGGATAGATGTAATGTGGAAATAAATAAAAAATAAAAAAACTTGCAATTGTATACAGTTCCCGAGGGAATAGCGACAGATGAATTGTTCGCGAACAAAGCCAAAGGCAAAAGCTTTATAGTAACCAATAATGTGGATCAAGAACAGGACGCCAGCGAGTCGTTAATGTAAACAAGCCCCGACGACATACCATCGGTGCGATTTGCAATCGTAATGTCTTTTGCATTTGTGTTGATTACAATTTATAATCTGATCCTGGTCTGGGGTCATTATAAACCTTACACGCGTAATCATAAAGACTATTTTAACGGAGCAAATTGAAGTCCTCTAAGCGGAGCGTATATTCAGACGAGTATTTGCTGTAAATCATACCTATTTGAAGAGGATTTTAAAACATACTCGTATTCTTGGTTTTTTTATTTCTGTGATCGGCAGAAGCAGTCGACTGTTTTGCCTACACAATTATACGCAGTCGGTTTCAAATAGGATGGTATCGCTGAGAGGTGACAGTTGACGTACACTTGACATATTTAGTGATGTAGCCTTGCAGAATCAAGTCGATGTTTATATTGAAAAATGACGAGGTATAATAATGCCGATTTTCCAAAAATAAAAAAAGTCAAAGTATAAATGTCGAGTAATAATAACGACAAAATCCGTCGACACAGTCTAATTGATTTGAAATAAGAGTGTCGACGGAGCTCCGCTAACGCGGGGCTCCTACTTCTGGGTGGTTTGGCCCTCCGGGCCTGCTGCAAAACTAACATAACCTAAACCTACCTTTCGTCATTTTTAGGGTTCCATACCCCAAAAGGAAAAAACGAAACCCTTATAGGATCACTCGTGTGTCTGTCTGTCTGTCTGTCCGTCTGTCACAGCCAATTTGCTCCGAAACTACTTGACCGATTGAGTTGAAATTTGGTATACATATTTAAGTCGGTAACCGCAACACGGACGCGTGACGTAAATATATAAATTTTAAACAAGGGGGCCACTTTTGGAGGGTAAATTAGAAAATTAAAAAGAAAGTTATGCAACCTACATCGTGTGACATATCAAATGAAAGGGCTTATTGTAAGGATCTTACATATATATATTTTTGAATTTTAATTAAATCAGTTTGGAAGTTATTTAGGAAAATAGGCGAAAATTGACCATTCGCCCCCCTTATTTTCGAAACTACCGGGGCTAAAATTTTGAAAAAAATACATAGAATAGTTCTTTACCTATAGTTTACAGGAAAACCTATAAGAAGTCTATGGTATTTATAGTAACCTAGTAAACTTCAGATAATCATGTACGGAACGGAACCCTCTCCACGCGAGTTTAACTCGCACTTGTCCGGTTTTATACATCGACAAACATCAGATGGTCATTGTTATATGTCGACATTTTTATAAATCGCCAAAAATAATTCTAGTCTTTGTTATTTTTCGACATTATATCAGGTGTCGACATTATTATACCTCGTCACTCACTTTTTCACTATAGACATTGGTCAACTAACCCGTTAGAAAAATCACATCCCAGTCCGCGGTTTCCAAAATCCGCAGACATTTTATAGCGTCGCATCGTCCTATTGACAAGGGCGCTGCCATTTTCGCTACAAAGAATCGATTTTTTATTTTTCCAAATGTTTACAACACGAAATTTTTTTTCTCTTTTGTATGCCCTTCTTAAAAATTAGCGAGGTATAGGTATCGCCACGAGAGTTGAGGTCACGCACACCGCGGCATGTCATGTGTGGACACGATAATTTCGTTCGAATTTTCAAATTTGTGTTTTGTTTTGTATGGCGTTGTGTACTTGTGTGTGTAATCGTTCACCTCAACTCTCGTGGCGATAACTATACATCCTAAGATACTGTAGTAATATGTGATGGGAAACTTACAACTCGTCCTCGACGCGGCCAGTGTGGACAGAGCGTTGTTCAGATGTTTGTACTCGTCTTGCGCCAAGCACAGCCTCTGCTTCTTCACATCGTACATCTCCTTCTTCGCCTGTTGACAATAGAAAACAAAGTAAATAATAGCATCATCAACAAACAGCGGATTGACGGGGGCAAAAATATACCAGTGCTAGTGATTAATTAAAAATCGACAAGTTTATCGACATCGATAAAAAGCTATTTCTAACCATCATTATCATAACTAATGGCTAAGTTTGAATACTTTTAATAATGTGGAATGTGGAAAAAATGGTGATCGTATATAATGAAAATTATATTAAATAAGTTAATTCCCCAAAAAGTTTATTTTTGTGTATGTCGTTTTCTTCTTAAGCCAAATTCTTAGAATTGTCTGCTGTTGACTGTTGTAAAGTTCCTTTATCTGGAGCTAATCCTGGATGTCAATTCAGGTCATGCTTACCATAAAAATGTAGAAATTCAACTCTTGCAAGTTAAACAAAAACTTGTAAAAAGATTCAATCTTCATCATCATCGATTTATCAGTTATCAGATGTCTGGTTTTCAACGTAAGAAAGCTTATCATTCTTACCATTACTACAGACAAACCAAATTAAATGACATACTTAGTTATATTAAATATTGCTACCTAACCTAGTAACTGCAGTCTGAACCCACATCGCAATACTAAATCAAAATCTTTTCATAATTGTGTTCAAACAAAACTTGTCAGCACATCGAAACATCCATCAAAACCGCTCATTTGCATACAAAAGACCAAAATCGAGAATTAATAGGCGTCAAAGTCTCGAAACATGAACTCGCCAAAAATAACTGACAATAACAAATTCGCAGTGTTCCAAACATATCAAAGACATTCGGACAACGGGTCATCGACGAACATCACGTGTCAGCACGAAATTCGTCAAAACCACGCCAAAATTAACGAGTCATTAGAGCAAAATTCCTGAGCTCATTTTTTGCGACCGCGCTTCGTTGGCCAAAACTCTTTTGCAGTCACTGAAATCGTACGGTAATCGAAGTTAGAATCAACACCATCGTGTTTAGGGGAATGGAATCGAGAGGAGTGACGCCGGCGACTGCATAAAAAACTTGGTCAGACTAACTACAGCGTTGTGTATAGTTATACCTACTGAGCAACGAGTTTTTGATTGGAATGCATGTAAAAAAAGCAACTACTTCATTTCATACTGGTACATCCTGTAGCGTCCGATCGAATATCGAAAGGCTATCGAAAATCCAGATACTAATCAATACCTCTACATGTACGTTTTATTCATTCGTAATACTGAACGTAGGTACCTACACGTTTGTAATTTTTGAAGTTTCATACGATAACTTGATTGCAGACTTCAATATAATAATCTCCATTGATGAGAACACGATGCATTCAACATGTTGAACACAAATAGCTCTCATTCATCATAATGCCCTTTGAAAGAAAAATTGGTATGTATAAAACATTTAATCTAAGCACACCATTGTAGAAATAAATCCGTCAGCGAAAGGCGATATCTTTTCTAACAAATCGTTACGTTTAAAAAACATCAATAAATTATCATCTAACTAAACGGAAACCGTAGAAACCTTTAATAACAGGCAAACCTTCTGTTACTAGGTCTGGTCAGGATTGCTATGGCATTGGATATTTACAGTAAAAACCCTCAAGGATCCTGTGTGGCGGACGGCGTGGTGCAGGCGACTCCAGGTGTGCGGAGGACACTGGGGGAAGGTCCCGTTCCTGCTCAGCACCTGCGTAGCCACGTACCCCTGACCCTCGTAGAACGGCACTTCAGACATGGGCACTAAACGCACTTCCGCCGAGCGAATCTGGCGAACCGACAGAATGTTCTCATATATAGCCTCGTCTTCGAGGTTCTGTCCTTCGGGGCACAAACGGTAACCGAATTCGCGGCTGATCTCGTCCAGGTTAGCGTACTCCGGACGCTTGCGGAGCTCCTCCAAGTTCTGGTATTGCGGTTCGTCGCGGACGCGCAGGCCGGCCGGCCGGGCGGACGAAGGGTCGACGCGCACGCCATATTCAGGCGGTTCGCGCACCATCTTAGCGACTTGATTGCCGAAGCATCCCTTGCACCAGGCGCTGACGGTGGCGGCGCGCTCGCGGAACGGCTCGAGCTCGGGTACGGGCGGTTGGGACCACATCTTGAGCGCCCGCCGCAACGGACACATCTTAACCCCCAAAAGGGCGCGCGACGACTGACGCGGGCGCGCGGGCTCGGATGGCGCGCAGCGGAATGCGCCCGCGCCGCCGAAAGAATGCGATCTCGGGCGCATTTCGGAGGTCGATCTCTCCGGGCCCAGCTCCCGCCTTCCCGAGCCGGCCATCTGTCGTAATAAGTTCGGAGAAGAGAGGTGTCGGGCCTGGACGGACTGTAACGGACTCCCGGTGACCTCGCCCGTGTCTTCCGCACGCGATCACTCAACCAATTCGATGTACCTAATCACTGCTATAGCTCTTATGAACGTCGGTGGGGGTTTAACCACGATACCCGAGATTCCGTGAGTTTAGATTGAATCTCCTCTGCATGTTACGCTTTAGTATTACACAAATAATAAAGCACTTCTAAACATTAAAATCCTTGCACTCAGCTTAGGTGTATAAAGTCAAACAAGACGTCATGAAATGTTTCAATTGCTCACTGTATACCTAATGCGCAATAAAACACTAACAACTCTAAATTCTTTGACTGCCGGTAGTTACGAGAACGGGTACACAAGACGAACATGCGGTTTTAATTGAATTCAGACCGCCGTATACATAGGAGTAGGTACTTCATATTTATTAAGGGCTGGTTAGCAAGAAACGCGGCAATTCAGCCAAAGACGCCGGTCGGCGGCGACAGAGCCGGGGAATGCAAAAAACGCGCCAATCACACATGCATCACGATGTTAGCCGGAGATTTACTCGCATTTTCCAAGTAATCAATTTACGCAGGGTGGTTCACACTTATCAGCGAAGCGGTAAACTAACATAGTTAGAACGCAAACATATTTTCCTACAGTATTTACATTTACGTATTTCATTTATACAGACGCGACTCCGCTGAAATCACAGTATTACAGTTGCACAATCACAAAATGGCAAGTTTAGCTTTCTTTAACCTTTTGAACGCCACGGCTAAAGGCGAAAAAGCGTGCCACGAGCGCTCGACAACGGCTGTAGCCGACGCAAATGTACGGAAAACGTGTAAGCTGTCGCCTACAGCCGACTGGAGCGCTCAAAAGTTCAAGTATCCCCAATCAAGAAAGGAGCTATACAGGCTTATCTTAGATGACTTCTAAAGGATTATTAAAATGCACATGAGAAAACGTCACATGTTCGTCAGAGATATGACGGCTTAGAATAGAGACTGTTGATACACAAACAATCAAACCTAGCCTGGGCACACGCAGGGTTCGATTACGACCTACAAATTAAGCATTTGAATCCTTGTGCTAAATCTGAAGCATTGATAGATCTCTCAAAAAGACGAGCACTAGTTTTTGCCACACAAGCTCGCTTTGAGAGCGAGTAGAGCTAAACTAATTAAATTACGGCTCAAAGCATTTCTTTAATGGAGAGAGCCCTTACAGGCCGCAGCGGGGCGCACGCGTCGATTGCAGGTAGACGTGCGCATTTTTGTTCCTGAATACCTTTACGCGCATTTGCAATCCCGTCCCGACTACTACTGGCCGGACCTCTTTTCAACGTTGTCTATCCGAAACCTGCGGTCCCGCGTGTCAAATATTTGAGACGGATGGCGGATTTATTAACAAACGCTCCTGTACCGATGAAAGATCTATCGTCCTTCATGACAACAGTTTTGGCCGAAGAGTGTCCTATTTCGGCGATCCCGTGGCCGGCTCATTGAATATAACACCGTGAAATTGCGTCACACACAGCAGAATTGAAGTGTTAGTTTTAATTTAATTTGTTTATATATGTTAGTTTTTAAGATACCTATTTATATTATGGGCCTTGTTGCCTGAATTAAAAGGTATTATTATTATTATTATTTATTAAGGACGACACGCATTGATGATCAAAATTTTGTAACATAACTTGTACCGAGTTAAAATCAAGATCCACTGCTTATACAAAAAAAATTACCTCAGCGGCCCTAACATGCATGACACAAAGTTAAATTAAACCCGTTTGTCTCTATGACTATCCCTTTCGTCGGCACTAGTGTGAGAGAGACGCACTTAGAAATAAAAGGGCTTAATTTATCTTTGTGTCATGCAAGTTGCAAGGGCTGCTGAGGTGGTAACCAAGTATACGGCCCGGCTAATGGTAAGCGGTCACCGTCGCCTATGAACGCTTGCAATATCAACGCGTTGCCGACCCTGTAGAAACATTTTGAAGAAGTCTTCAGTAAAAACACTTACTCTAGCCGCATTACTGGTCCAACAATTTCACTAATCTAACTAACGACCAGCCAGGTCCAAATGCTAGAAACCTCCTCTCACGAGCGTCGTGGATGGTTGTCATTTTTTCTGGCTAACCAACCGCATAATTCCTAAGCCACACATGCGCAGGCTCGTTTGATTTTTTCCACGGCTATAAAGAATGAGACCGCACGCCGTTCGCAACGTGACGTTATGGCGGACGGCATAGCATTCGCAACATTGTGCCATGTTGGTTTACATAAATGGTATTGGTAACTGCATCTTAGACGATTTCGGGTTTCATTTCATCAAGCCTACATATTGTAGTGATATTAAGAGCCCACATATGACTAGATTAAGCACCTCATTTTGCATCAATCAGAACTGAACTCTATGACGTTGGTATTCATTTTAAAATAGCTCGCTCTCAGCCGTGGCTGTTACAACCACCGCGCGCGCACGCGTTCACGAAAATCTGAGTTTTTTGCTGTTTATAAGAGAACCATAACATCTATTAAAAAATCCTTTTTAGCGAATTGAGAAGTTGTTGTCACTCAACTATTTAACCAAAAATCATCGTTAAAGACCATAGGGTTTCGGAGATTCAACCAAAAATATGTTAAAAAAATGTTACGTTTATAAAATAAAAGTATCGAGGTTTTTATTACTAATCGTGTTTTCACGTTTAAGCATTTCAAGAACAAATGTTCAAGTTTAATATGTTCACAGAACAAACATGTAGTCCCTGTCAGTATTGAAATCTAGATCGCCAAACGTAGCAACCTTAGCATATGTGGCCTCTTACTAGCTTTTTCAAGCCCAATTCAAAGTACCCTATTCACGCATTTGTGGGCTAGTATAATTTGATTGGTATTTTGCATAGAATTACAGACCATAGAAGGATAGTTTACATTTTACATACAACCGCCTTGACAAAAGTGATGCACCGGTGCGCTCTGACATTTGACGTCAACGTGACATTTGAGCGTCCCAGCGGCCCTAACATGCATGGCACAAAGATAAGATAGACCGTCTTATCTCTAAGTGCGTCTCTCTCAAACCAGTGCCGACGAAAGAGATAGTCATAGAGATAAACGGGTCTAATTTATCTTTGTGCCATGCATTAACATGCAAAGGTCGCTGCGTTTGTATGAATTTGGAGCTATAAATGGCACTGATTGGGTTGCTTCAAATTGTGCGCGCGGACTTGGTTTCTATTGCGTTATTCTTCTAAGATATTTACCTCCTCCTATTAAGATGCAAATCCGCGAATACACGTTAAAAGTTTTTTTGTTAGAGCTTTTTATGTGCATTCATAAGCATAACTTTACTTTCACATACCAAAAGATCCATCTTAATAGGCAATTTTACCAAGCACCTACACTTGACGTATAACAGGCAGGTAATTTGGCCCGTTGCCTACATTCCTTCGCGCGGTATGTCAGTACGTACCAAAGTTTTTGCCATTAAAACTCCGTAGCAACAAATTCCAGGTAGGTAACAAGGAAAATGATTATGTGAACTAGGTCTGTAAATTGCCACTGTCGATCCAAGATAGGGATGTATTATAAATGCATTTGGAATCATTGACTTCGTTTCAGGTCAAGATGTCGTTGATCAACATTGGGAATTTGGGTAATGTTTAAGCAGAGGTCAAACGTTGAAGAATCAAAGCATTTATTGAGATAAAAAGCCGCCTCCAAAAAGATATTGCGCCCAAAATAAATGATAGAGAAGAAGACAATGTTGTAATAAACTTTGCATCAGTTATGATATGATCTCACGAGATTTTCTAAGAACTAAACGATTATATCATCGAACAACAGCTGCAGGAAAGAAACGTTTCAGTTTAAAAACATTATTATCTCAAAAAGAACAACCGAAAGCATCACATGTTAAAAGCGGGATCGCACTCCCGTAAAAAGTAAAATCAGAAATTCACTGGAAATGTTTTTAATAATTATTTTCTCATTGTTGGTAACATTGCCCTGGGGGTTTCTACAGAGCATCTGCCTCCCTTGGACCGGTTTTTGTCTCGCACTACCATTCCACTATCCCGCTCGCACTCGCAGCGGTATCTTCATCTGGCTGTCTCGCTTCCTCGTGTAGCTTTTCGAAACTCATTTTACGTCCTCCTCATCGATGCCTAATGTTGATCGGGTTTATTCAACATTCGAGTATTATGTGTTGTTTCTTAAAAACCACATTTAAACGATTTTGTACTATATTTGAACACAAGTTTACATTCAGTTTTAATACCTTAACAATGACGTCAATGCGGTTTAGTCAACGAGTGCTGTTTGGACGATAGTTATCACACAAAAAATGTCGATAGCATTTCAGCTAAAGCAGCTCAAAAAAATGAAAATCCGATACGGAAGATCAGAAAGAACAATGGGCATCATTACATTGAAACAAAGGCCCGAAGGTCGGTGCTAGATAATGTCCGTCCATATCCAAAATTCAACCTGCCCGAGTCGGTTGAGTTGTTTTTTTATTGCTTCGGACCGAGGCAGAGGCTTGGATGCGATTAAAATTCCACAGATGCCTCACGCCTCTCGACCCTTGGGCGTTGCGATGCCATAGACCGTACAATCGGAGTACATATCTTATTGTTGCATGCCTTTTATTTATAATATTAAGTGCTTCAAGTTGAGTAACGGTTGTTAAGATCAAAACATAAAGTACGGGGATACGGGGCGTTGATAAATTATCTTAGGGAATTTAAAACAACAGTTAAGAGCTGCGTATTCTAGTCAGCGTAATAAACAAGACGATTAAATATCAAATTACGAAAACGAACTGATGTGAGTTGCAGGGAGGTTCTTTAGCACGATAAAGCTGACTCTGAGCTGAGCTAGAAGGACTTCAATCGAGTTCGAAACATGTCGGACTATTTCTGACAATAAATCGTGAGTAAAGCCGTGTGTTTCAAGTATACGATAAAGCTGTACAAATTAAAGGCATATTCGCAATATTCTTAGGCAGAATTAAAACTAAGCTCGAATCAGTAGTAAAATAAATATTTTTACACAATGTCCTACCTAATCGAGATTTTATAAACGTTATTTAGCGACATGCAGACTTAAAAAAAAACCAATTAAATTCATAAATATGAAGAATTCATCAGCTTTAAGTATTTAAAAGGCCCCACTGCCGCTTCTACGGCGTCGATGCGCCCGCGCAAGCCACCGGCCCGTCCGAGCAATCTCCAGCAAGAAGCCCGGCCCACGGGCATGCCTCGGCATTACCATATTACAGAAATGATTACCATTACAACATAATACGATGGCACGCCACGTCCGCGCGAAAATTCCTCACAGATTATACGGGGAGAGGTAAATTAAAAAGTGAGTGAAATTCAGTCGCCTCATTAAATGTTTTTTACACAGACATGTACAAAACGAACGCCCTCAAACTTAGCAATAAAAATGATACTACCTATTTAAGAATTACGGCCGCACTCATAGTCAGATAAGGAACAATTAACTTGTTCCTTTTTCAAAATTTCCATACAAAATCTTCACTAAGGAACACGTTAATCGTTCATTAGGTACACGAAGATAACTTAGCCATTGACTAAGCCCCATCTTATCTCTTCATCTCTTTCTTCGGCGCTATGTGAGAGAGACGTACTTAGAGATAAGGCAGTGTTAACTTATGCTAGTTATCCTTGCTAGGGCCGCTGGACATAGCTCCCCCAGGTTCGCCAAAACGACGGGTTTTTTAGAACTAAGTTATTAATTAATTCGATCAGTTTCCCGTTCAGCCAGTGACGGAGATCGCTTACAGAAAACGTACCACAAAATGGAGAGGGCACTGAAAGAATTTGAAATATTTTTATTTAAAACTGAACTGACTGTATTCAGCGCTATCATGTCGAAGAAAATACGACTCCGACTTTATTCAGTTGCAATAAAGTTGCTTTTGAAAAGTTGGAAATGTATCAAGATTCCATGTTAAAATGCTTGTTATTTTGATGGAGGTAATACTTACAAAAATGGCATTTATTTCACAAAAGTGCCATAATTAAGTTTTATTACACGCTGTAAACAAGGTCAGAGTTTTTAATTATAAAAACATTCTGCCTTCAAAACATCCCAAAACGTTACTTCTGTAAAAGAAAAGATTTACAACAATTTTTCTTCTGACATTTTAGTCATGAAAAAGAGGCAACCAAACAATGTTAAACATAAAAGAATGTCACAAGTATTTCCTATAAGATAATTTCTATAGGAGAAACGGTCCAGCATGGAAACACAAGTATTAATATAGCATGCTCTTAGAAGATGTGTGACTATATAGCGCACCATCTGTGGAAACATGCCAGGATTTGAACCGAGGAACTCAAGCGCACGAGTCTGCGCGCAGACCAATCGGCCAGCGAGTGTTATCGAGGTGAAGCGAAACTATTGACTATATAAGACGGTCGGGTTATATTCATATAGCTATCGTTCGGTTATTATAACGTTGAATTTATTTCAGTCGCATTTTACCTCAGGATACTCGACTTTTGATTTGTTTAGGCCGGATTTTATAAAGTTCCGTCAGACTATGTCTGTGTGCCTTAGGCTGGGTTTTTCTTAAGAATCCGTTCAATCAAATTTAGGTCAAGAAAGTATTTTTTTAGATTAACTATTTATCAAAACCCGGCCTTAGAGTATAGAAATATCGGAAAGTATGAATGTGTAAAAGTTCTACGCCGTACCCTGTATGTCGATAATCTCAGAAATAACTAAACCGATTTTGATTCGATCACCTATGCGAAGGTAATATTTTTATATTAATATTTACCGTGCGAAGAGCTAAGCGGGTCGCTTTTAAATACTATTTTACTTTACACGTGGACTATAATAACCATAATTTTCTCGAGTCTCGTTCTCAAACGTGACATTAGAGCAAAAGACGTAAAAACTGTCATTACACTGTCACAACTTACTGCTAGTGTCTGGCACGCTAATAATAATAAGATGGTACCTACTCAAAAATAGACAAATATGACACAAAGAAATGTATCTTTGAAAAAACTACACGGTTAAAAGGTTTAAATAAATGGACCATACAATAAAAAGGTGTAAATCAATTCAATCCCATACAAACATAAAGGACATACAACCCATCCATCAAGCAAGGCGTGCAGGTTGAAGAATGCACCGAATATTCATCACGAGAACATGTCCATCTGTTCATCATACACAATAAATATGGCTATTAAAACACCGTTTTACTCTACATAATGAAAATGAAAATATTTATTTTGCAAGTAGGCCACATGGGCTCTTTTACATGTCTGAAGCTACCAGCGCTTCTGAAGGTGACATCTG
This sequence comes from Tortricodes alternella, assembly GCA_947859335.1. Classification (NCBI taxonomy): domain Eukaryota; kingdom Metazoa; phylum Arthropoda; class Insecta; order Lepidoptera; family Tortricidae; genus Tortricodes; species Tortricodes alternella. The sequence goes on from OX401986.1 coordinate 3,919,011, forward strand.
CTGAGAAGAAACGCCGCAAGAAACTCAGCAGTAAGTCTTTTTTTTCCCCCAACTTTTACATTAGAGTTTTAACTAAAACTAACACATGAAAAGGGCAGCAAACAATCCTAATGGGTAATAATTAATTATAATAAATAACTAATAAGGGAGATGTATAGTCTCCGCGTCTGGACAAGTTAAGTGACTTAGATATGTATAAAGCCTCTAAGGGTCATAATAATAATAATAATAATAAAGAATTAAAGAAACATCTAAATTGACTACCTAATCTAGGTTAAATGGAGATGTAGACAGTCTCCACGGTCAAAGTAGAAGACATGAAAGTATAAAAATCCACATAAGCAAAGTAATCGAGTAACCATACGCACAAATGGCGCAGTATATAGCCCCAAAAGCTATTTCAAAAGAGCAATACTCAAACCTCAAACCCTAATCCTCAAGCCAACGAAGTCAGTCTAGCATAACACACGATTATCCTTCAAGAGAGAGCAGAAAACGTCTTAAAAAAACTTATAAAAAACAAAATAAAAAAAATATATGACAGAAGGCCGAGGCTGCACGAAACGCCCGGTTTGATGTGTTCGTTTTTTACGCTCATATTCTTATTATTGAGCCGGAGCGCTCCCGGTGTTACGGCCGCGGAATGCGGTGTAGACGTACGAAAGGGCAGAATAGATATTATCGTTTTAAATTTGGAATTATATTGTTATTTTTAAAATTTATAATAGGCATGTTACCTGGGCTAATAATAATTCTAATTAGTACGTCAGCTAGATTATCAAAAAATATTGAACACGTATTTCTGCTTGATGAAATCAATAAAAAATGTACAAAGATAACGCGCATCAAAGTTCGGGAGTGGGGGCTATTGACGTCACTTAATGGTAAAAAGTGTGCAGTCGTGACGTCACGCGGAACTTCAACGCATTATATCTTCGTCATTTTTTGTTTAATTGACAACAATATTTTTTTATAATGTAAATGACTGACTAATTGGAATTTTTCAGGAAACTAGCCTATTGAGGATGGAACTCCGAGTAAATGAGCTCTAGCTTTTAATGGAACGTCAAATAACGTCGTGTTCATTGATAAGAATCCATTATCTTTTTTGTATCTTCGTGATAATGGAGAATTTGCGGGAAAAGTAATGCGGCTTTCTATAACGATTTAGTGACAAGTGACAGTTCAGCATCCGATCTATATAATAGAATCGAAAATTAGAACACACGACACGAAAGCGAGAGGAATAGCAACAGCAAAGATTTGACCTTCAGTTTACAGAGTACGATGTACATCGCCTATTCCGCATCATAGTCCAAAGGACAACAAGACAAGACAACAAGTTTAAGAGGACTGTGAACCAAAGCCAAGAATCACCCTTTTCATACATAAGGCGATAACGATTTCCACCCCTTAAATGTTAACCGATTTTGTCAAATTTTTGATAGGTTGTCAGTCAGAACAAAATCTGGGTCTATACGTTTTTTGCATATTGATTAACCTTTTCAACGCCGACGCTGGATACAAAATAAAAAAGGCGAAATTCGTGTTACTTCTCAGGCATGCTTGGCGTTGAAGGGGTTAAAGACAGATCAAGACAGTCAAATAATGCCGAAATTAGTTTTGTATGAGAATACTGAAACCACAATAGAACTAAAATTGATCATAGTGAAAAAGTCAAAACGTATAGACCCAGATTTCATTCTGACTGACCTATCAAAAATTGGTGAACATCGGTGAACATTTAAGGGGTGGAAATCGTTATCGCCTTTTGTATGAAAAGGCGTAGGTTCACACTCTTAAAGACCGCCAGTCAAAAATAATTCAAGATACTAAACTCGTTGTCATACGTATTTTTTTTGTTACCTTTAATAGAAATATTATCATAACAACAAATTACTAGTTACTTTACCAAATAAAATTACTTAATACGTCGCTTTTGAAATAAAAACACGTAACGTTACTAAGTAAAAAAAAAAAACATGAATTCATTACGGAACATTTTACTGTGGAAATGCGTCGTATCTTCAAAATACCTACCTTACTGTTCACGGATTTATTGATTTATTGAAATACCTTATCAATCCAATAAATATTTATCTAGTTATCAACCTATCACTGTGGCATGATGATTGCTTTGGTAAACTGGCAAGTGGCAATTACTATAAAAATTACGCTTTACATCAATCATACATTTAGATACTCCTCAAATCAAATCATTTGATTTGATACTCCTCTGCTGCACTGGGAGTGAAGAAATAGCATAGAATGCGTGCAGATGCTTATCATCCTGGCATGTCGTAAAAGTCGACTAAGGGAAGGGTCCTCTCCCACATGGTGGACTATCTGTATGGACGATGGGCTGATCACCTGTCACCATACGGTTCATCATGCCATCTTAGGACTAATTAATCGAACGTGGCCACAAGTAGTGTTGTGGCTCTGCCCACCCCATTAGGGATTTCGTGCGTGATTCTGTGTGTATGTAGGTATGTATGATACATTTCTGAACTGAATTTTAAAACTATTAGCGATCGGCAATGTTTTGGATTTAGAATATTGAAGCATGTGTTAAAACAATGCGGTAGTCGTTATTGTGGCTATAAAATTAATTAAATACAACAATATTGATTATAGTCACGAAAATCAAACTTACAATAATCTTTAGCATATGGAACTCCTAGGAGATCATGCAAGTTAGCTCAAAATACCTGGATGTTAACCACGATCTGCGCCCCTATTCGATATTGTCTATTGTATTGCAGTCAGAAAAGTAAGAGCTACCACATCGTAGCAAAATAATTTGTCTTAAAATGAGCTTAGTCGCTATTTCGTACATTTAAATTATGCATGGCGACGTGTCATTTTAACTGTAATCTATTAGAAATACAATTATTTTGGTACGATATGGTAGCTCTTATTAACTTGACAGCAAAAGCGGCCGTATTGTAAAACCGTCGCGGTATCTATCGCTTAAGCAATGTGAATAGACGCCCAGCGCCTCTATTCGGGAACGCTAAGTGATTCTGTAGCGATTTGTAAGCGAGATTTCTCATGCCACTCTTCCGCACGACGCGTAATGCGTAAGAGCGAGATACGAAATCTCGCTCGCGAATCGCTACAGAATCACTTAGCGTTCCCGAATAGAGGCGCAGGTCTGTAGATGGTTAATTTTGATTGCGTTTTAAACACATTTATTTTACTATAATGATTAAAATGCCGTAAACGGTCATATTAAACGTTACGCGAGGACGCAAACCGTCTACCTGCGACCTTCAAATAAACATCTCCGGAATGCGATGAAAAAAAGCAAACACTCTCGTGAGAGCTCGAAAAAAAAGGCCCCCACTGATGGGAAACGTGGGTTCTCAGAATTCGCGTGCCACGATGTTGATAAAAAAAATATACGGCATCGAGTGGGATTTGATCCATCCATTGTTTGCTACAATGATAATATATTACAGGAATTTAAAGGATCTAACGCGTCAATCGATAATAATGAGTTGCATTCCTTGCTCGTATTTCTATTATGCTTTTGTTGTAAATCTACTATATAAAAATAAGTCGGGTTTTCCTTCCTGACGCTATAATTCCAGAACGCACGAACCGATTTCCACGGTTTGGCATTCGTTGGAAAGGTCTCGGGCTCCGTGAGGTTTATAGCAAAGAAAATTCAGGAAAAATGTCGACAGAAAAGCGGGAAAATCTTTTTTCACGTACAGCGCCATCTCTGATACATAGCTACACCAAACGAAATGTTACATAAAACGAAGCCATCTGGTGACGAAACGGAGTTCGCCGGGTTTGCTAGTCGAAATATAAAAACGAGACTTTGAAATAATTTGGCCCGCATTTTAAAACGCGTGGTACGTAATAATTTCACATGTAATTAAACATTCATACTAATATAATAAATGCGAAAGTGAGTTTGTCTGTTTGTTACGTTGTCCTGCCGTATGGACGTAGCTTAGGTCATGGACACGGACATAGGATACATTGTATCCCGGGAAAGTGATGTTTCCGAAGGAAAGTTACTTTTTAATAAACTAAGAAATAAAAAACCGGCCAAGTGCGAGTCGGACTCGCGCACGAAGGGTCCCGTACCATTATCTATAATCAAGCTTAAATAAGGTTTATGTTTATGAAATTAAATGTTTTTTTTTTTAATTTTTATATTTGAGTTGATTGAATGAAAGGTAAATTGCGGTTTACGTATTACAAAAAACTACTTACTAGATCTCATTCAAACCAATTTTCGGTGGAAGTTTACATGTACATCATATATTTTTTTTAGTTTTATCATTCTCTTATTTTAGAAGTCACAGGAGGGGGGGACATATTTTACCACTTTGGAAGTGTCTCTCGCGCAAACTATTCAGTTTAGAAAAAAAATGATATTAGAAACCTCAATATCATTTTTGAAGACCTATCCATAGATACCACCCACACGTATGGGTTAGATGAAAAAAAAAAATTGAGATTCAGTTCTAAGTATGGGGAACCCCCAAAATTTATTGTTTTTTTTTTCTATTTTTGTGTGAAAATCTTAATGCAGTTCACAGACTACATCTACTTACCAATTCCGTTTTTTGCCATTTGGCTACGGAACCCTAAAAAAACTAAAAAACGTTCGATACCTATGCCATCCTATAAAGATTCGTATCACGAATCGCCTTGAACCTTTCTTTCCAATTTCGCAAGCCTTCAGATTCCCGCAATCAGTCAATACAATTTACTTAGGAACAGCAATTTGAGCACCAGTTAAACAGCTTGTAAATCACTCAGTAGTTATAGTTCGTAGACAACCTGCGCGAGCCCTTGAGGCAATGCGTTTATGAGATAGCAGTGGTAGAGTATGTTGAGGATAGATGGGATGTCTTGACGCATAATGCCCTATTTTATGGACGCAAAACGCCCTAGACGCAAAATGTCCTAGTCGCAAAACGCCATAGACACAAAATGTCCTAGACACAAAATGCCTTAGACACGAAATGTCCTAGACGCAAAATGTCCTTTCCGGTGCAAATGACCGAAAAAGCATTAGGCCAATAAAGACAGAGACAACAAATGATCAGGTTAAACAAAAAAAAGTTAGGACATAATGCGTTCAGGCCATTCTGCGTTTAGGCCATTCTGCGTTAGGACCTACTGCGTTTAGGCCATTCTGCGTGTTAGACATTTTCCAGATTTAGGACGTTATACGTCCACACCATTCAGACATAATGTAGGCCTCCCTCTATGATCGACCGATTATGTGTTACTCTCATCCAGCAGAGTAAAAATTGCAGTCACCAGATCGTCAATCCGCTGTGTGGGCTACAACAAAAATCTTTGACCAGTGTGTGTTGCCAGTGATGACTTACGGCACTGAGACGTGGTCGAGCTATGGGTATAAAGCTCAAGGTTACCCAAAGGGCGATGGAGAGGGCTATGCTCGGAGTGTCACTGCGGGATCAAATTAGATATGAGGAGATCCGCAAAAGATTTAGAGTAGCCGACCAGAAAAATATAACTTATTTTAATGCCTTCATGTTCTGGCTTGACGCCGCGTGGCTCATGCATTTCGCCTGCACAATTCTAACAATTCACGCATCTATTTTCAATCCATTCTAAACAGAACATGTCAGTCAGTTGTAATCGATGTGACAGCCAAGATGGAATCCGATAATCAAATGCTTCGCTTTGATTTTCTGTCATTTCGCGTTTGTAGGATTCCACGAAATGCATTGCCGTCAGTATATATTTTGCCCTCGGGTCTGTTTACTAGATTACAGAGGAAAATAACCATGGAATACTTTAGTGATGATTGCTATAATTGCATCTCGACCGGACGACATAATGTAAAAACATTATGGAAAAAAGACTTCAGAGTAAACAAAACGCAAGCGGCTTGTTTTCTTTTTAAATAATTAAAAAGAACACCTCAAAATAAACAAATGCAAATCAACAGTTCCGAACGTTAACCCTTAGCGCTCGTAATAAAGCCACGTATGTTTTTTAGCGTATGAAAATGCGCGATGGCAAGGTCCGGCGCGGAGGTCGTTCGTGGACGCTGCGCACGCGTCGAGAAAACAATCTCTGGTTACAGCGCATAGGGGTAGGGTGTGGACGGTTCCGAACTTGCCAGGGACAAGTCTTAGCATAGCATAAATCAGCATGCAGTTGGTGTAATCCCATGTCTGCATAAAATAGCGGTGTGGCAAGGGCATTAAAAGTTAGTCCAGTAAGTGTACCTATACCTGTTGTTGTTGAACCTGATATTGCCATGGAGAGGACAATGATCGATCTTTTCGACCAGCTACAACTCAGAATATGTAGATTTCCAAACAAATTTCTTGAAGAATAAAGACTAATGCCCTCATAAGTATATGCTCAAGACTAATATCATACTTAAATGAAGATTTGTATCATCATCATCAGCCTATTTACGTCCCACAGTTGGACACAGGGCTCCTATCGCTGTGAGAAGGACTGGACAGCAGTTCTCTCGCCGCCCCAGTGCTGACTGCAGCCTTTAAGGGCCTCGTAAGCGGGCTAGTTTTTCAGAAATTTGTTGCTGCAATTCGGGCTATCCCCAAAAAGATTACATATTCCATCAGTAATGGGGACAAAAACTTTGTTTTTAAACTTTTGAGAGTATTCTGAATAGCAGTAATAAACTGTCGAAAAACTAGCCCCTTTACGAGCACCTTTAAACACATATTTGAATGATTTCGTAGATGTCGGTTTCTTCCTCACGATGTTTTCTTTCCCCGAAATGCTCTGGGAAAATATGAATAAGAATTCCGCGAGAATCTCAGAAGTGCCAGCCGGTATTTGAGCCCGAGATCCTCAGCACGAGAGGCCGCGCGTTAGAACACTATAGGCTGCCATTGCACTAGTAGAAGAAAAGGAGCATCAGGCACCGTCTTTTCAGGTCGACTGACGCTGAACTGTTGGAAGTGAGACTGTCCGCGACAGCCTTTTAACGCAGTGCCCTTAGCGCCATTTTATGACGAGGTGTAACATAAGACGGCGGTGGAACAATGCGCACGCGCGGGTCGAGGACGCGAGCGCAGCCTTCACTGTTGCTAGCCGACCTGAAGGACAACAGGGGAATAATAACGCGATGGCGGCGTTTAGCGAAGGTTTTAGGGTGATTTTCAGCGATCGATTGGAAAGACTTGACCATAGTCAAATTAAAACTTTCGTGAGACATTATGAATACTTGAAAAACACACGGCTTTTCTCACGATTTATTGTCAGAAATAGTCCGACATGTTTCGAACTCGATTGGAGTCCTTCTTCAGGGTTTGAGTGCGGTCCCGGTCAGATCAACCCGCGCACTAAAAGAATTTTGCAAGTATTCCAGACAATAAATCAAGGTGGGATTTTTTGAGGGTCGACGCTCAATGAATACGATTCAAAAAGTCTCCAGTATAGAGTCTTATTTATTTATCAGCCTAGGCTATCTCACTGGAGCCTGCACTATTCCTCCCACATCTTGCTATGTTTGGCGATGGATCTCCAGATTTTGGAGGTTCTGTTTATGTAAAAATCTCTATCGTCCGCCAACGACTAATGAGATTTTGCCTCAGTTGCACTGTTCAGTTGACTAGCAGAAGCAGGAGGGTGATGCTCTCTGTACGCTTGTTGACCTTCCTCGAAGCTTCGATGGCCATGAACGCACTTATAGCAATCGCAACGTCATGAACTATCGTTGACGCATAGTTTATGACGTTGCGATTGCCATAAGTTCACGTCATTGACCCCTCCGTGTCACACATACATTGTAAACGCACACATGCATAAGGAAACAAATAAATCAGAGCCAACTTAACTTCTTAATAAATGTGAAATTCCCAGTTTCTACGTTCCGACTAACCATCTGTGTTCATTTTACTTAAAACTATTTGAAAAAATTCTTATGCTATTCCGGAACGCATCCGTAATTTTATTATGAACCATGAACGCGGGTCACAGAGTAGTAATGGCGGCTAAAAAAAAAAACGCGGGGAATGTTTATCATCAGGAATTCTTTGTGAACTAACGACGACGTAAAAGAAAATGCCGCGTTCAAAGTACTAAATTCTACATGCTTTTAATTCAATTTATTTAGACGTTTCAAATGCTTTACATTTTCAGGTGTTTAGCATAAGAAACGAACTTAATGTCTCATGTCGATTGTAAAAAGAAAAATATATTTAAGCTGAACCTTTCAAAGGCATTAGTAAAACCTTCGTAGATTTTAGATTAGACTTTCAAGAGAATGGGGCCAATTCGAAAGTGTTTTCGCTAAATTTAGAAGTCTCTAAATTTAAATAAGAAACGTTCGACTCGATTTTGAACCTTGGAGCTGTACAAAATTGAGTTTGACGTTTCTTAATTTTAATTTAGGCAATCTTAAATTTAGCGGACACCGTTTCGAATTGGACCCAATATGTACCCAAATTAAACTTATTTTAACTGTGACCCAATTGAATTAATGGCCAATTGGCATTACATTTGCATAAAGTATGTAATGATGACAATGCAATAACTGGAGTCAATAATCTGAGGAACTCATAGTTGTACTATTTTATAAATATCGTGCAAGCGACTATGTTATTACATCTAAACGTCTCTGACGTCATATCGACATTGTTATATCTACATCTAAGAGCTATTTTAACTCAAATGACAGCCAACATTTAACTCTCATAATCAGTTGGAAATAACGTAGATAAATGATTCGTAGTAAATACACAAAGTGTAATTGTCATACTAAGTATTTTTGGTTTTACCAAAATGATTCCAATGCAGGTGGTATTTCACATATTTCTATACCTAGAGGAAGTACCTACTTATAGATACTAACGTATTATATATACTTTGAAATGCTCTCGTCAAGCTCTTTAATTTGATACCAGTAATGCATGGGTGGAAAATATCAAGAAACAAAATTTCTTCTAGCATCGGCCATATTGGATTCCAGGTATTAAGTAACGATATAATAATGCCCAGTGTGCGGGCATTTAGTTCAGTATTTTGGGCTCTAAATGGTAACTAATCGAGTGATTACCTATTACATATCAATATCAGCGATGCAACGATTACGAAGTAGTGCATCATTTTGCATCTGTAATAATGTATATTGTAAATCGTATAATCTTAAATCTATCTATGTATATACATACTTACATATTGGGGATGCAACGAGTCGACCATTACAATTACGAGTACGAAAGTAATTTTTATTTATTACGACAACCGATGAATTACGATTATTATAAAAAAAGTTTCAGATAATATTCAGAATGGGATTAAAGATCCGTTCGATCACAATTGTACTGATTTACAAAAATTTCATCTGACATTTTGTCCTGATGGACCTTTATTGAAATCGTATTGTTTTAAACTCATAGTGGCGAAAAACATAACCCCCTATTTTCTGCCGCTGCAGTTAGATAAAAACGCAGCGCAATGCGGAGTCATTGGCATTCAATGTATAATAGTCATAAGAAAAATATGTCGACTCGTGACCAAAGAAACGTTTACCATAAAAGTTCTAATAGGAATTCTTCAGATTAAGATGTGTAACTGCAATAGTTAAATGACTGATTATACTTTTAACGCCTCATTCAGCGTAATGGGTAAAGCTGTTGTGTAAGCTTATCTAAAGAATTTTATTATTAATGACACGTGACTCAAAATGTTATAAATTTAAAAGCATTACGCCCTTACTAATATTAAAAAGTCGAAAGCGTGTTTACTTCACTTTCACATCTAAACGGGGCAACGAAACGTCATGATTTTTTTACACGACTATAGTTGGAGTGACATATGCTACAGTGGCGCAGCCTGCGTACAAGCCGATTCCTGACGGCTTTACCAAACTAGAAAGCTACTGCTAGCTGTCAGTAAAGTCTATGTTACTCTAACTAAATGTCAAACTCTCTCGTAGGTTCAAATTTTTCCCGCTTCCCTTACAAAATATTTGATGCTTCGCCACTGATAGGCTATTTATTCTTTATCCCGAAAATAAACCGGAAAAGTGCGTGTTAAACTGCCGTGGAGAGGGTTCCGTAACTATATGAAATTTCCTATGTTACATAGACTTCTTATATGTTTTCCTGTAATCTATAGGTAAAGAACTATTTACTGTATTTTTTTTTAATTTTAGGCCCAGTAGTTTCGGAGATAATGGAATGGTAGTTTTTTTGCCTATTTTCCTAAATAACTTCAAAACCATTTATTAAAAAAAAAATTTAAGATCCTCACAACGAACCCTTTAATTTGATAAGTCACACGCCATAGTTTGCAATTTTTTTTTTTAATGTTTTAATTTATCCTCTAAAAGTGGCCCCCATGTTTAAAATTCATTTATGTACGTCACACGTCCATGTTGCGGTGATCGACTTACATATGTATACCACCGCCACGTGCGATCATATTATGAAACTCGCAAAGCTAGTTTCATAAAACCGCACTAGTGTTTTAAGGCCTAATATTATGCAACCGTTACATAAACTACTATAACAATCCTTTAAAACAATATTACAATAAATATCTAAGTGAACACTGTAGTTATCCATACACATACGACTTATCATTAAGAATCGAAAACTGTTGTTTGTTCATCAAATTAAGGAACAAATTCAAATTTTCTTTTCAAGTAAAAATACTTTACTGTAAATATTTCACTGCAATGCAGTCATGTTTTGTGAACTAACTGTACCTGTTCTCAAAGTTATTGAGTGTCCCCTGTAAGAATTATCTCCAGAATTCTTGCAAAACCCACTCCGAATACCAACGACAATCTTTCCAATATTTGTCATTACGATTTCTCTCGGACGTGGGCAGTTCCGATATGTAGGACGACCACACGTCCTGGTTATTAAGGATTTATCCTTAGTCGTGTAGCTTTTATTTATGGCCATAAACTTTGGTTACGTATTTGACACATATTGTTCTAATGAGGTTTGTGGTGAATTTTTTATACACGATAAACATATTGAACAATAATTTTGCAGGATTGAATTTTCTGGAATTATTAAGAGCAGCTTCAAAAACAAATTATGGTCAAAGACCACAGCTGTATGCAAGAGAAGCGTTTGACTACGTCGTAAATCAATGGAATGTTTTGACATCCTACCTAATTGAAATTGAAATTGAAATTATTTATTGCAGACCACTAGTCCATAAATGTGTTAGTAAGACAATATTACTTAAGAACTAAGGTTAGAAACATAGAAATGTACATTACTAAGCGTGTATCTGACATGCGTGTACACATTAAAAAAAAACTCAAATAATAAATACGCACAAATTGGGTATTTAAATCATATAAAACCGGACAAGTGCGAGTTAAACTCGCGTGGAGAGGGTTCCGTTCTGTACATGATTATCTGAAATTTACTATGTTACTTTAAATACCATAGACTTCTTATAGGTTTTCCTGTAATCTATAGGTAAAGAACCATTTTCTGTATTTTTTTTTTCAAAATTGTAGCCCCTGTTGTTTCGGAAATAAGGGGGGGGAATGGTCAATTTTCGCCTATTTTCCTAAATAACTTCTAAACTATTTTACTTAAAATTCAATAGAAAATATATTTAAGATCCATACAATAAGCCCTTTCATTTGATATGTCACACAATATAGGATGCAGAACTTTTTTTTTTAATTTTCTAATTTACCCCCCAATAGTGGCCCCTATGTTTAAAATTCATATATTTACGTCACGCGTCCGTGTTGCGGTCACCGACTTACATATGTATACCAAATTTCAACTCAATCCATCCAGTAGTTTCGGAGCAAATTGGCTGTGACAGACGGACAGACAGACAGACAGACAAACACACGAGTGATCCTATAAGGGTTTCGTTTTTTCCTTTTGAGGAACGGAACCCTAAAAACGTTAAAAAGCTCGAATAAAAGGATTTACTTCAGAAAATTCCAACCAAATCCGTTTTTATCTTTCAAACACCTATCAACATTTTACACCGAAAACAACCAATTAAAAAAAAAAACTCAAATTTTACTCCAAGATGGCGTCCCTACGTATGTAATAAATAATGCGCCCGCGCCAGCTACCGTATAATGTAAGGCCCTATCTTGGGCGCATCGATCACATTTCTCGGGGCACTATTAACATAACTTGGCCAGTGCCAGCGGCTCCGTGAGGAAGCGAGTTTAAAGCTTCTGTAATTTTGGGCGCTGGCACTGTCGATTAGTATCCTGATTATTATTAGTAGAAAGCCTGTAAACTGACAAAATAAGGTGTAACTGTTGAGAGGAGAGGTGCGGAGAGGCGCAAACAGAGGAGTGAATACATGATTTAGTTTTTTTAATTATCTTTGGAGGTGTGGCAACACTGAGTTACGAAAAAAGATGTCGGTCTTGAAAAAGTGAAAAAGAAATAGGAAGTCTTATTTTTTTCATTGAGAGTTGGAATAAAAGAGCTACCTAATCACAGAAACGTTTTGATTCAAGAATCCTGGCAAAACAAAGGATTTTCACCAGATGTATCCACCATAATCGTGCGAGGCGTAAATTATTAGCGTTGCTGTATTTTTTTCTAGTTCACCTTCTTTACCGAGGTTGTCAGAAAATAATTTTATGAAGTAATCAAAAATATGTATGTGTCGTTTTGTATTGGTTAGCATTGACCCCAAATGCCTCCAAAATGGCATGTGACGTGGTATTAGTGTTATCGGGTATAAGTTACATTTACAAGAGAGACTGTAAAGATGTTTTGCTTTCCAGAAGTATCCCAAAAGTGAACGCATCACACCAAGTTATTCAGAACAGCACATGAAGTAATTAAGTTATTTTTCGGGTCCCGTAACTCAAAAGGAAAAAAACGGAACCCTTATAGGATCACTCGTGTGTCTGTCTGTCTGTCACAGCCAATTTGCTCCGAAACTGCTGGACCGATTGAGTTGAAAAAATCGGTGACCGCAACACGGACGTAAGTATAACGTAAATAAATGTATTTTAACCATGGGGCCTTTTTAGTAAATTAGAAAAATTCAAATAAAAGTTTTGCAAACCTTGGCATGTGATATATCAACTTAATGGGCTCGTTATGAGGATCTTAATTCTTTTTTATAATTTTAGGATAAATGTTGGGTTAGGAAAATTGACAATTCCCCCCCTTATCTCCGAAAGTACTGGGCCTAAAATTTCGAAAAAACACTATAAATAGTTCATCTTAGATTACAGGAAAACCTATAAGAAGTCTATGGTATTTTAAGTACCATAGGAAATTTCATATACTTAATCACGGAATCTCCACGCGTATTTAACTCGCACTTGTCCGGTTTTTAACAACAAATCTACTGTGAGAAAGCCACAAAAATGCACTTAACGTTTACAAGTTGAAATAAACGTGACACATGTTCAAAAATGTTATGCCCGCTCTCTTTTTAATTATTTTAATGTCTTAATTATACAGAGCCTCTCATATGACATCATTATCCGAAATTATAGTCTCAAAAATGTATCAATATGCATTTTAATATTTTCCCACACAATGTGTATGTTTTTAACCGGCAAGATTCATATTTAAACCACATTCTTGTTTTTAACAAGTGATCATATTTTATCTGACATATAATTAAGTTTTAAAATCGGCTTTACTTTATTAATAAAACTTGTTTAACGATTAAAAATGTAATAAAGATATAGACTAGGTTTTAAAACATGTCAGATCAATTGTGTCAAAAACCGTTTGATTGACTGATGTGACCTGATTAATGATTTTGACATAAAAATCGAATTTATTTCTATTGTGCCTTTTTTCTGTATATGAACGATCTATTTATTGGTCTGTTAAAGGTATATTTAGCATTTAGTTTATATAGAAATCATTTTATTGCCTGTAGGTATTAACCTTATTTTTACTCCAAAACTAACCAAGGTCTATGTAATCTATTTAAAATATATCAGATTCACACCTCCTAAGTCCCAGAAGCATATAATAACGGCGGCACACTTGCTTCAGACTATAAGTATTTACATAACATTACAAACAGAAAAAAATCATCAAGTTCATAAAACAATATGTTCATAATAATAAAAACTGCCCGTTGTTTCACAATACTTAATTAACCTATGCCAATATTTAATTATTTACACATATGTATTTAAGTAAATGTTCAAGCATCTTGATTTCACGCGTCAATATTGACTTCAGTGACCTATTCATGACGACGACGTGGTTAGCCTAGTTGGGAGTGACCCTGCCTCCGAAGCTAGCGTCCCGGGTTCGATCCCCGGTAAGGGCAAATATTTGTGTGATGAGCACGAATGTTTGTTCCTGAGTCTTGGATGTTTCCTATGTATTTAAGTATTTATTTCTCTATATAAGTATTTATATCGTCGTCTAGTACCCATAACACAAGCCTTTAGAGCTTACTTTGGGACTAGATCGATTTGTGTAAAAGATTGTCCCCTGATTTATTATTATTATTATTATTATTCATTAGCTTTACATTTTACAACATTCAATGAAATTCTGACATACTGATGACGTTAGACATTCCTTTCTTATGACCCAACATGATTATTTAAATTTTAGTGTTAATTCAAAGCTTATCAGTAATAAGTATCGTTGTCGAATGGCAAAACGTGATGATTAGCATGTAACCAATTTCTCTGTGTAAAAATACAGTACAATATCACTTAACGATCGTAGAGGAATTTAGTTAATTTCCTCTATTCTCACCCTTCTTGATAAGTAAATGCTTAATATCTACATTAAATTCGACTGCAATTACAATCAATAAAACTTCTTCAACTCGCGCGTACAGTGAAATTGTGACTATAACGCATCACAAAAAGGCATCATTTCCAACGGCACAAATATACATATTCCCTTGGTATTTTTAGTATCAAGTGCATATACGGGGAACAACTTTTTGCCGGCAGCGTAACCTGGTGGCTGGATCATAACTAATATTTATGGTCGGTTTGTTTCGTATTATATTTAGTGTAATGACGACATCGGCTCTCGTCGCCCGGGTTTAATCATTTGCGCCTGTATTCGGGAACGCTAAGTGATTCTGTAGCGACGCGTAAGCCAGATTTCTCATCTCGCTCTTACGCATTACGCCTCGTGCGGAAGAGTGAGATGAAAAATCAGGCTTACGAGTCGCTACAGAATCACTTAGCGTTCCCGAATAGAGGCGCTGGACTCGTAAAGGCTCGGCTCGGAACGTTGTAGTTGTCCGTGTCAGATTTACTGCCCAAGATCCCTCTTAGGGCTGGTTTCAAATCGAATGTGGGCAGAGGAAATTAAGTGACTAGTGTCATTCTCGTTATACGATTAACGAATGTGAAATTTTCAAAATCAAGAGAAGTGATGAATTTAGGTATTTAACTTTTTTATATTTACATTAACAAAATCTGAAAAAAAAAACTAAATTCTCCACTACGCTAATTTGGTTTGACAGGGTCAACTACAAACTTATTGAAATTTGTTTTATTCAGTAGTTATCGTCTTCATTGCTACATACAAAACAGTCAATTTTACAACCGATTCGATTAACAAAAAGCTAAAAATTGTAAGCATTTTTATTTTTCTATTATAGTATGGCCAATACTGCTGTGCACCTCTCTGAGGTATGCGCGGCGAGGTGGGAGCGGGGGAAAAAAGAGCATGAGTTCACATGAGATCAATACACGTCGGACAAATCTTATATAATCGGAAATCTTATATATAATATTTTAGATACTACTATTTATTGTCCGTCTCGCCGCGCGCATACCTCAGAGAGGTGCACAGCAGTATTGGCCATACTATAATAACATTTTCTGTGTAACCGAATTCTTAACTCAGCCAAAAAGTCAAAGCATTATATAGAATCTATATATATAAAACAGTACCGTGACTCACTTATAGACAACTCACAGCCTAATTTTTTTTGTTGGTTGATAAAGTTTATATGGAAAATATCGCGGGCGAAGCTATGGCGGGTCTAATAGTACTAATGTAAACATCAAATAATACAGATGCCTTTTTGTCCGTAATTTAAGTTTAAAATAGGAAGTTCCATAAAAAATAAGGACGCATGGCAACCCTTAGGCTCCCAACTTGTTCCTTTACAAGTTTAGTAACACTCTATCGATTTTTTGTAAAAAAAGACCGGACAAGTGCGAGTTAAACTCGCGTGGAGAGGGTTCCGTTCCGTACATGATTATCTGAAATATCCTGTTACTTTAAATACTACAGACTTTATGTAATTATTATAAAGTATAAATAAATTATTATTATTATTATTGTAAATGAGAAACTGACATGTAATTGAATAATTATAAATAAAAGAGTTAATGAGTTAATGACTTATTTATAGGTTTTCCTGAAATCTATAGGTAAAGCAGTATTTTCTGTAATTTTTTTCAAAATTTTAGTCTCAGTAGTTTCGGAGATAAGAGTGGTAAATTTTCGCCTATTTTCCTAAATAACTTCCAAACTATTCATCTTAAAATTATCAATTGTATATTATATTTAAGATTCTCACAACGAGCCATTTCATATGTCGCACGATATAGTTTGCAATACTTTTATTTTAATTTTGTTATTTACCCAGAAGTGGCCTTCATGTTTAAAATTCATTTATTTTCACCAACGTACATATGTGCACCAAATCTCAACTCAATCGGTCCAGTAGTTTCGGAGCAAATTGGCTGTGCCAGATGGACAGACAGACACGTGAGTGAGTAAGGGCTCCGTTTTTCCATTTGAGGTACGGAACACTAAAAAGCCATTTAACCTTTTGACCGCCCCAGTCGGCTGCAGCCGTCAGTGGGTACAGGGTAAAAAAGTTCTTCATTACCTAGACTTTAAGTTGAAATTCGTGTTACTTCTCAGACATGCTTGGCGGTCAAAAGGTTAAAAGCACCAGGCAGCATTTACACTTAAAGTCTCCGAAACTTTCTAGAAGCTTAATCATGCTAAGTTTAGTAACAATAAATCCCAGAGACAATGACTATCGTAAAATTTATAGAAGTCCTCACTAAGCTTTGCAATTACAAAAGACGATAATGTATAGAAAGTCCGTTTAAAGATGGACACTTAAGCATTAAGGGAAATCGCATTGAAATCTTTATTTCCAATGCATGCTGTGGTGTGATTCTCTTACTTGCGCGTAGCTGATCAGCGGATAAACGAACCTACTGTAAGGAAACAACCATTCGGTCTAAAGAATGTGTCCGTCATGGCTTGTCAGCCGCTGCGCGCGTTAGGGAATATGCGATTCCCTAACGGAGGCTGGAGTTTCGTTTTTTTTAAAAGCTACGAAGGAATTGTTCAAAACTAAAAGTGAGAACCAAATAAAAGTGACACCAAAACCTTAAACATGATTTAGGTCGTTAATGGCCGAATTCAGAAACGCCTCGTAAGCATTTGATTAGAGATTAGATAGTTAAATTTTCCTCAACCAGTTGTCAACTTATACATAAACGTCACTTTAAGTAAAGGTCAATTTGAGTGGCCTTTGTGAATTTGGCCATAAGTGTGTTTATTATCTGACAGCTCTATATTTTTTGACGGGCGCTTTGATTTCAGATTTTGATGCCAGCCGCCTTAAGAGGACTGTGAACCAACGGCAAAAATCACCAATTTCACAAAAAGGGCGATAACGATTTCCACCCCTTAAATGTTAACCGATTTTGACCAATTTTTTATAGGTTGTCAGTCAGAACAAAATCTAGGTCTGTACGTTTTTTGATTAAAGATCAACAAAGTCAAATAATCGCCAAAATTAGTTTTGTACTTATGAGATTACTGAAACAACAATAAAACTAAATTTATTGATTACTAGCTGGTGCCCGCGACTTCGTCTGCGAAGAATAATAATTTAAGTAACCTATGTACTTTTAAACCTTCCCTAGACCTCCACGAACATTTCAAGACTAAGATAAGATAAATCCGTTCACCCGTTCTCGAGTTTTAGTGATACTAACGAACAGCAATTCATTTTTATATATATAGACTAGCTGGAGCCCGCGACTTCGTCTGCGAAGAATAATAATTTAAGTAAACTATGTACTTTTAAACCTTCCCTAGACCTCCACGAACATTTCAAGACTAAGATAAGATAAATCCGTTCAGCCGTTCTCGAGTTTTAGTGAGACTAACGAACAGCAATTCATTTTTATATATATAGATAGTGAAAAAACCAAAACGTATAGACCTAGATTTTGTTCTCACTGACAACCTATCAAAATTTGGTGAACATGGGTTAACATTTAAGGGGTGGAAATCGTTATCGACTTTCGTATGAAAATCCGTAGGTTCACACTCACACTCCTCTGAACAGTGTAATACCTATACAAAACAAAAAAAATGGAATTACTTACGGAAAAAATATTCTAGTTTCTGCTACTATTACTAACATTTAAAGCTGCATTGTGTTTGTTTTTGTAGAGTATTGGGTAAATCTGTTTTTTAACGGAAGATTACAAAGGATTTGGTCCGACAGTTTATCCGTTATCTACCTAAATACCTTTAGATAGCTTAATGGGTTCAAACATTAGTTAACGCCTTCCGTCTTATCTCTGAAGCAGGAAGGCGAAAAAGTTAAAAAAAATGCCCTAAAGATAAACTCCTTTGATTATTTCAAAGAGCAGTGAAATGAAAACTTCTTTCATTGTTAATATGCTACACGCTTCCAGATGGACAAAATATGGGGCATCTTAATCTACACTAATATTATAGAGGTAAAATTTGTTTGTTTGTATTTAGGGGGTAATCTCTGGAACTACTTAACCGATTCTAAAAATTCTTTGATTTATAGGAAGTTACACTATCCCTGATTGCCATAGGATAGGTACTTTTCATCCCAGAAAATTTCACAATTCCCGCGGGTACAGCGATAACTACATTCCACCAAATTGTGTACGAATTTTATTGCAATATTAAAGTGCAATGGGCAAAAAAAGCTTTTTATTAAAATACAATTAAAAATAACTTATAATAATCACATGAATCTCCGTCAATAATTATTTCGGAAATGCTAAGATAACTAGATCTTCTTGCTCAATTACCTCGTTACCAGTCTCTGAGCCCCACTACTAAACACCACCAAAGAAATCATTAGAAACATGAATTTATGAACTATAATGAATGAATACAATATTAAGTTTGAATTCCAAAAAAATACACATAATACAGCGAATCATAGTTTCAGGACTAGAACAATGTGTTAGTCTCAAAGATTATTATTCCTCATTAGTTTCTCTTAATTTCTCATTGTATACATTTTTTTCTATTTTATAAAATACACAATATAAAATAAAATATAAAATCGAATCTCTTGAGTACGTCGAGGCTCTTCGCTATTAGTCCGTTCACTGATACCACTATTATTATTATTATTATAAAAAACAAATAATTTCAAAATCATTCGTTGATTAATAAATATTTCGGAAAGTGTTTGAACTAAAATTTGAACTCACAGTAAGTCTCAAGGTTGACTTGACACGTCAAAAGTAGGTCGGTTTTGTTAAGGTAATAATTAATACACATAAAAAACAGAAAAGACAGATTTAAAAATAACATTTAACTGAATTTAAATAACTGAAACTGCGTAAACACACTGGACAACAATGTCACCGATATGACAATATTTAAAGATTTATGTCTATCGTTTTTATTTAATTTTAATGACTTTATAATGAAACGATTTACACGTGTTTCCAGATAACTTTAAAATGAAAGTGGATATATCAAAATTATCTCTATTTAATCTCGTGGTCTCCGGAATTCACGGTAAATATCTATCTACATACATACATACATATTATCACGCCCGAAATCCCTAATGGGGTGGGCAGAGCCACAAGAGTACTTGTGGCCACGTTCGATTAATTAGTCCTAAGATGGTATGATGAACCGTATGGTGACAGATGATCAGCCCATCGCCCATACAGATAGTCCACCATGTTGGAGAGGACCCGTCCCTTAGTCGACTTTTACGACATGCCAGGATGATAAGCATCTGCACGCATTCTATGTTATTTCTTCACTCCCAGTGCAGCAGAGGAGGGAGGGAGGAGAATATCTATCTAACACACTGTAAACGTTTCCATGAAATTGAAACTAAGTCTAAGAAAACTCGTAATTAGACCTTTCTATATAGATTTTCTCGTACCTACATGTAATTTATTTCCACGCAGGTATGTTGCGTTACAGATAATTTTAATTTCCTGAAGACCATCCATAGTTAATATAATAAATGCGAAAGTAACTCTGTCTGTCTATTACATTTTCACGGCTGAATCGCCGAATCGACTTTGAGCCTTTGGGAAGGACATAGGCTATTTAAAAAAACAACCCCTAAAAGGATGAAGAAAGGGCTGGTAAATTGATTTACGGGAAGTTCGTTCGTGCCCAGTTATGGCCCGTTAATGTATTTTTATGTCGCATCAGCGCGATTTAAGTCTAAACCGCTGAACCAATTTTGATGAAATATGGTATGCTTACTGTAGTAGTATAGTTTGATCCCTGGGGAAGAACGTAGGCTCCTTTTTTAAGGAAACCAACCCCTAAATGGTGGTGAAATAGGCTCCGAAAAATTAACTAACGGAAAATTCGTGCGTGCCCAATGAGAACCCGTAATCTAAAACCAAATTTAAAATGTCGGTAACATGAAAATTTGTTATATTGTGTTTTTTTTTAAAGAAATATTTCCACACAGACGAAATTGCGGATAAAAGCGAGTAAAAACGAAGCTTAGCTCTTCCACTGACGTGTAAAGGAAATGGCTACTTTTCGCAGACTTACATTTCTTTAATTTACAACAACTGCCATTAAAACAATCAAATCCCGAGACCTTGCCACCACACGTCCGTTTGCCATTTTCGCTGTCATAATGAGAGCAATCACGTTTCCACGAACGAGACGAAGGTGTTTCGTGAATATGTTTCTGAGATAATGTCAAGTATTATTTTTTAATGGTCAAAACCTCAAAACAGAGTTAACTAAAAACACCGAATTATATTTACAACTACCATAACAGTGTGACCGTGCACTTTCGCAAATTAAGCAGCGAGTAACCAAACTGTCATTAATAATGACATTTAGTACTGACACTATGTTACAGGATCCGGAACAATTTTTAGGGCTCCGTAGCCAAATGGCAAAAAACTGAACCCTTATAGATTCGTCATGTCTGTCTGTCTGTCTGTCTGTCTGTCTGTCTGTCTGTCTGTCTGTCTGTCTGTCTGTCTGTCTGTCTGTCTGTCTGTCTGTCTGTCTGTCTGTCTGTCTGTCTGTCTGTCTGTCTGTCTGTCTGTCTGTCTGTCCGTCTGTCCGTCCGTATGTCACAACCACTTTTTTCCGAAACTATAAGAACTTGTACTCCGAAACTACAAGAAGTTTGGGGATACTTAGAACTGAACCTCAAAAAATGTTTTTTCTTCAAACTGGATAGGTCTTCAAAAATGATATTGAGGTTTTTAATATTATTTTTTTCTAAACTGAATAGTTTGCGCGAGAGACACTTCCAAAGTGGTAAAATGGGTCCCCCCCCCTATAACTTCTAAAATAAGAGAATGATAGTACTAAAAAAAATATATGATGTACATTAACCATGTAAACTTCCACCGAAAATTGGTTTGAACGAGATCTAGTAATTAGTTTTTTTTAATATGTCATAAATCACGGAACCCTTCATGGGCGAGTCCGACTCGCACTTGGCCGCTTTTTTTTAAATCGCAATAAAAACGCCTCTGTAGCCATTTTCCAATCCGAAACTAAAGCCGCACATAATGGTATTTTAATCATTTTAAAATGAATTTTAACATGAACATTGCTTTTCTTAACAGGCAGGCCCATATTTAATTTTCTATAATATCAACTCAAATACACGCGCGCATATATTGAACTGCCTCGGGCAGTTTCCAAGAAGACTAAACCCGACTACCTTAAGCCCTCCAGCCATCCGATACTATAATTACTGGGGCAAAAAGCTTGGAAGCCAGGCCCTCCTACTCATCTGTTCGCCTGAGGGACCACATCGACCTTCCCAGAGTATTTTGGGCACAGTTCAGTGCACAACAGTAGGGAAACAATACAACATCTTTGAACTCAATGGATTAAAGCGCATGCTCTGAGATTCTGCTACATGCAAGCACTCGATAGATGGCGTCGACAAAGACATTTCCACTACGCTATGTTACATATAAATTACATAATTGACTATTAAGTTATTTTGCTAACGGCGTTCCACATTGTTAGTACATTCATTCATTTAGTTTCCAAATAACCAAAATGGCGTCACTAGCGAATGGAATTCGTCACGATCAGGGGCTCTCCCCCTAACCGTAACATGACAATGCAAGTACATTTATAATTATAAGTAAAAAGCGCGTTGCCACAAGCTAAACGATGTGTAAAGTAACGTCCCATTTTGTTTCATTACATTAAAATGTATTTACGTGCTAAAACGGACTTGATATGAAAAATGGTATTGTTATCTCGATTCCCATTTCCGCTTCTAATGTTTGAAAAAAAAAGACACTGAGATAAATATTAAGTAACATTTGTTTAGTTACAATAACTGGAACAAAGACTGTAAAATCTCACCCTGGGAAACCCCAATAAAAAAACCATTGAATAATGAAAGTGTGAATAGCAAACAATATTGTAAAGTCGTTACCTGCTATGGGTAGTTTATGTTGCGTGTTATTATGACTATGACTCCTCAGCACTGGGCCCCACACTGGGGCGTATGCTGATAATGAAGATTATATATATAAAATAATTTCCCATAAAAGATCATTTTCCTCGGGATCTAATTATTAACTTAGAGTACGGACGGATTGAGTCATCAAAAATTTACCTATTACTTTCTATAAGCACAAAATTTGGTTCATGGCGTAATTTTGAAGAAGCGGAGTGAAACAACAAGATTTTTGCGACCGTACTCAACCCCTGAAGAACTCCATATGAGTCCGAAACATGTCGGACTATTTCTGACAACAAATCGTGAGTAAAGCCGTGCTTATATCTAGTCTTAAGATTTTTGTTTACTCCAAACAAATTTAATCTTTTTGCTCGTCGCCCTACTGATCCCAATCACGCATCCCGGGTCAGCAGTAATAACCCAAACCCAACAATTACTCCCCATCACAATCAAAATACTACGAATTACATGTACCCCTTTTTTTCGAGCATTTCGATTCAAAATTGTATGCCACAACCGGTCGTTAGTCCATATAAAATAAACCGATATTTAAATTTGAATTAGGATTTGTTTTATGATCTTTTTTCATAAGATTGAATAATGGATTGGGTTCGGTGACAATATTGTTTTAATAATACATACTACCTAAAGTGAATTAATCCTTACTTCTCTGGAACCAGCTACCCGTTTCTAACCTCAAAATGCATCTTTTTTGGCTAAAACAGCTATTTCTGCGCAAATTAAGCGACCGGAGATAATATTTTAGACATCACTTTGTCAATGTTTCACCTAGGATTGCTTTGCTTAGGATAGAATAGCTGTTTCACCCAAAAAAGGTAAATGTTGAGGGTATAAACTTGTTTAACTTGCTTCTCTGTTGCACTGGGAGTGAAGAAATAGCATAGAATGCGTGCAGATGCTTATCATCCTGGCATGTCGTAAAAGTCGACTAAGGGACGGGTCCTCTCCAACATGGTGGACTATCTGTATGGGCGATGGGCTGATCACCTGTCACCATACGGTTCATCATACCATCCTAGGACTAATTAATCAAACGTGGCCACAAGTAGTCTTGTGGCTCTGCCCACCCCATTAGAGATTTCGAGCGTGATGCTATGTATGTATGTATGTATAAACTTGTTTCCTAAATAGGTAAGAAATGTAAGGATGAATTCACTTTACTTTAAATTACGTTAAGAAATAAAAACGATATTTATGTCGATGATTTCATCACTATTATCACTGACCAGTAAATAAAAATCTTAAAACTGACTGACTGACAACGCACCTGAATCTGTAGGTCTAGTATCGTGAATTTTGCAAAGAATTTCCGTACATATATATCACGGAGATGAGCACTAAGAATGGATTATTGAAGGCAGTTGGACCTAATGGGGAATTAAATGGGGGATGAAAGTTCAGAAAGATTCATAATAACTTTAAAATTGAAGTCTAATAACGCAAGAAAAATGCGCCCGATTACAAATGAATCTGTAACTAGCCTAAACATCAACTGAAAATAGAACCAACGATAACTGAGTCACATCGGACATATTCGGCATAGCAACACTAAGTAAACAGCCGATGTTAGCGTTACACTAAAGAGATGACATAGTGCTGACATCACAATTACAACATTAGACAGAGGTTCGTATTACGGTGCAATAACGAAACACGATAGCTTTCATAATAGTTAGACTACTGGGTTATTGTTTTCTTTGCGATTTCGACACGCATTTGTTTCTAGCTTTATCAATTACTTAAGAGCAGTGAACCTACGGCTTTTCATACAGAAGGCGATAACAATTTCCCCTTAAATGTTAACCAGTTTTGACCAATTTTTGATAGGTTGTCTTGTCAGTCAGAACCAAATCTAGGTCTAAGTATACTTTTTTTTTTACTGTAATCAATAAATTCAGTTTTATTGTTGTTTTAGTGTTCTCATACAAAACTTACTTAGGCGATTATTTGACTCTGTTGATCTTTATCAATATTCATAAAACGTATAGACCTAGATTTTATTCTGACTGACAAGACAACCTATCAAAAATTGGTCAAAACTGGTTAACATTTAAGGGGTGGAAATCGTTATCGCATTTTGTGTGAAAACCCGTAGGTTCACACTCCTCTTAAAACATTTATTCAAAAATCACGCATTATCATCATATCATAAAAAACAGTGAATACCAAAGTAGGAGAATACAAAGCAAAGGAAGCATTTTTTTTTAACTTAATTGGCCATGGGGGCGTTTATGTGATGCCGAAATGGCGCCCATCAATGACTTCATCCATTTGAACCTGGATTTGCCTTCGGGGTGGATATTTGAAAAACCAAAACCGCTCCCTTAGGCTCTCCAATAAAAATTTCCCTCTTATATTCATGAGTTTAATGGCCGAATTCAGAAAGGCCATTCAAATTGAGCCTTAATTAAAGTGACGTTTCTGTACAGGTTGACAACTAGTTGAGGGACATTTAACTACTTAATATCCAGCCAAATGCTTAAGTGGTGTTTCTGAATTCGGCCATAGATACGAGTTTTAATATTTCGGAAAATGAAGTTATCTGCTTACATTTCAGTATAGGTACTTACTGCAAATTGATAAAGTGACTTATTAAATTATAATAATTAAGGACCGTAGGTAATAAATAAAACAAAATGTTGACGATCGTCGATGAGTCATTAGTGATCTTATACTTATTTGACCGCTCTATCTAAATTAAGTAACGATTCATTAATATTTGAAAAATGCTCGTATCTTGAAACAAGCCTATAACAAACTCGACCCTGCCACAAGGGCATTAAGATTCGTTTTTAATAAACCGATTGTGAGATATATGTTTTTTTTTTAAAGTAGTGAGGCATTGTAACGTTTCAAATTACAATTTAGACGT
Source organism: Tortricodes alternella (assembly GCA_947859335.1). Lineage (NCBI taxonomy): Eukaryota > Metazoa > Arthropoda > Insecta > Lepidoptera > Tortricidae > Tortricodes > Tortricodes alternella. The sequence goes on from OX401986.1 coordinate 3,944,554, forward strand.
CTAGCTGTCTGTGACGAAACCTGAGTGCAAACGACTTCTAGTAGTTACGTTAAGTTGTTTTTACAACTTTGGAGTAAGTACGTATAATTGTTTATAACACTCATTGAATAAAAACAAACTAGCGGACTTTCATTGGAATTTTCTTACAGACTTAGTTTAAGAATTCAAATCAGAATGTACCTACAATAGTCAAGAGTAGCCAACCAGTACAACATAGTAAATAAAGTTTTTATACCTAATCATTTATTAATTTGGTTCTCGATGAAGCCAAAACAAACCATAAATGAAGACATAAACGCCATCTATTGGATTGTTGGTAACGGTCGGTTTTAGCTTACTTGGTCCTTTCAGTTAAATCATAGCTCTTAATTCAACGAAATGAAATGTCGTTAATGACAGTTCATTTTCGGCTAGAGCTTTACAAATAGATTAAAGCCTTGTTGCAAAGTGTCCAGATCAATTAAATCTAATGTCATAATAATACGAGATGTAACTTGATACTAGAGACTGATCACGCGCATCGCTTCTCGGAACTTCCGAGAGATGGAGCTGTTAGGGCTTTCGCAGAATACTGCCTATGTCTTTTGTTTTTCTTGTAACATTCCTTAAATGTTAATCGTTTTTGATAAATAACCTCTAATCCTACGTCTATGATCGTGAGCAACGCTATCAGTTAAAATAAAGACATAAAAGTCACAAAAAAAGACTTAAATATCTAGACATAAGTTTTACAAACTGGCTCGCGGTATTTTATTGTATCCTCTAATGGAAAAAAAACTGTCCACATTCTTCGATATTTCCTAAGCGATATCGCTTTTTTGAGACCTTTTTAGTCAAGTCAACAGCTACCATATCGTAGAAAAGACTTTGCCTACTGTACTGTACAAGTAAATTGACGCTTAGCTACTAATAGTAACCATAATGGTGATCTTGTACAATCTTTTATTGACTGTCCCGGTGTCTGTAATCAAATCTTGCATGTTAACCTTTTGACCGCCAAGCATGTCTGAGAAGTAACACGAATTTCAACTTTAAGTCAAGGTAACGAAGGACTTTTTACCCTCTATCGGCTGACGGTTGCAGCAGACTGGGGCGGTCGAAAAGTTAAATTTGACCCACTTCCCGGTTTCCGACTGAGCTGAAGTTTTGCATATTGGTTCAGTTCCGATGACAATGCATTTTTATTGTAAGCATGACCTGAATCGACATCCAGGATAAGCCCCAGATAAAGGAACTCTTCAACGGTACAAAACAGATACGAAATTTTGTGTACGCATTTTATTGCAATAGTAAGTGCAAAAAAAGCTTGTTATAAAAATGGAATTTAAAAGAAATAACTTATTTCTGATTCATAGCAGAATGTGGCGTGAGTGGTTTCTACGAAACACACCCTAATCTTAAGATCTTCCTCGAACCGGTCGATGAAACAATATGAGTTATAATTTAATCGGCTATAGCGGAAATAGCGAAGTTTTATAAATTCAGTGATTATATAAATTTAACCCAAATTATACAAGCTTGATAAGGAAAAAACATGGAATGAACATCAATGTTTAATCGTAAAACACTGTGGTTTCCTCATAAAGTAATTAAGTTAGTGTCGTTTAAAAGAAAAAAATATGTCATTTTGTTAAGGAAAAACATGGCAATAATGTGCATGATTATTTTACTAAAGCATTGACGACGAGAGGAGGACTGTGCCCAGCAGTGGGACTTATATACGCCGATGATGATGATTATCATGATGAAACATAAGTTATCTTTAACAACACCCAGCAAACAATGTACTTATGTTAATTTTAAAGCTTCTACCGAAACCTTTTCCGCAAAAAATAAACGAAACAACTAACTATTGCTAAGAGCGTAGGTAAATTTATTTTTTGTCTATCGTCTGAAGAGATGATTTCCGCTCTGTCACTGCCAAGGACTTAATATAAAACTTGGCGATCAGTAAAATATATTTAATTTGCACAACTATTTGCTATTGCCAAATACTTCAGGACCTCCTTGCGCAAACTCCCTCGCGTCCATACCAAGAGTACTCGAAACAAGTATGCGAGAGCCAACGCAGATACACCCAGAAAACCCTAAGGAATACCTTAGGACCAGGTCCATACGGTTTAAAATGGCATAGAAACTAGTTTAATAGACGTAGATGTATTTGTAAATGCTTTCACGTACTCATAGTGTCGCGATGCTACCGTGCAACCTTAATGCCACCAGATAATACAAGCAACCAGGATAACTTGATACCAAACATGATTTAACTTGTTAATGAATAGGATTCGAGTTATACTGGCTCTCGTATTTTTATTCATGCATGGTATAGAATTAAATTACATTGTTATGCAACGTTCAAATGCAATATTGAAATGGAAGCTTGCGAAATTCGCCTTTGACTTAAAAGGAATTTGTTAAAAAATGATTTTTTGCTTTCGTAATCCCAGTCATGTCATTCAGTCTTTTCGTGTCCAAGTTATCGTGATGTACATCGTAGGTTTTGTAACGTAACTAATAATCTATTGCGTAAAATTACACAAACGCATGACAGATCATGGGAGTGCGTACATGACAGCGCGAGGAAATTGACTCATAATAATTAGAAGCCATTATGACTACTGCTATCTTTCGGCGAAGTATCTATCAGCTTGCCGTTCTGGATTCGGTAGACCGTCGGGCTAGGCTGATAGGCGACGAGGCGTTGGTGCAATCCAATCACCAAAGTCTAGGTCATCGACGTAGAGTCGCATATTGCCTATCGGTCTTTTATAAGATTGTTGGCTAGTCTGCCGTGGGGTTGCACGAGTTGCTGCCTTCCTCTACTTTACATCATCGGTCCACCACACGCACGGAGTCATTCCATCCCTACAGTCTTAACTTTTCACCTTGTCGTACGAAGCGTTTTGCTTCATCTTTCCTGTTAGGTACATCTAATGAATGGAGTGGACCTCGGATTGTTATGATCTGGCACTTCAAGAGGAGAGTAAATAGGCGTTTCCTGGGTTATCGCGTTCCACCTTCGGCCGCGTCGTCACTTTCCATCAGGTGAGACTGTGGTCAAGTGAAAGCCTATTAATAATAAAAACTATGCCGCAACTGACTCAAGTCAAAAAAGCCTCTAAACAAACTGAACTAATCCTAAATGGATTATTTTAAACGCATCCTGAATAGCTTTTTAAAATACGCTAAAACATTTCGATATAAAAAATATCTGTCACGCATTTAACGCCTCCATGTCAACAAGTTACGATGATCTGTAGGTAATTTAGAAATCAATAAAGATCATAAAAACTGTCACATCTCATCCAGTAACAGGAACGTCTCTACCTGATGCAAATACTTAACCAGAAGACACCATTTTCTCAATGATTTGACACTTTTTACTGCTATATTTGTTATCTGCAACTGTCAGGATTCATAATAAAAATATACGTTATCACCTTTTAAACTGTAGCCGTTTCGTCTGATTCCGTACAGTCTGTAGGGGGCTATCATACCGGTCTATTGGCGGAACACTTGTTAATAGTAACTGGGGCGCTTATCGACTGATTGACTCAACGATCGATCGGAATAAACGACTGGTGCATTTTGTTTACGCCATGATATATTTGGAGTGCTAACCGCCTTAGCGACAACGTTGCGCGTACGACATCTGTTATTGTGTGCAGGCATATTTGATAAACCGAATGCACATACTTAAAGAAGCCTTCCTGATAAGTTTCTGTTAATTTACGTTAACAAATGTAAATGTTATAGTTTTAGTCGACATAAAAAGCTAACTTGATCATTTATTCGCACTCATACACTCAAAATATCCTACGCTTACGTTGTATACAAACGAGTGCAGAACTCTGATGCCTTTGCAACCTTATTTAGTAATATTTAGTTCAATGATGCGCAATAGAAGGAATTCGTCAGTCATTAATACCTCATCATAAGTTAAATTTAAAATTTACTCAAATAACTCATATAAATACTTGTTTACTTTTTTTATATTCTTTAACACGAACAAAATATGGGTCATCTTTGCGTGACAATATTTCTTAAGTTTGCGGTAAGCAAGACTGTTTACCGAGTATTATGGGACGATAAAGTAGAATAGGTATAATGTTGGTATGCGGAGCTTTTCCGGTCGAAAAACAACTGGTTTTTCTACGAAACCTATGGTTCTAGCATGATCTGCGAGACTGGAATAAAACAAACAAGATAATTACTAAGTAGTACTACTAACAAGATAAATAAATAAGTACCTAGGTACATAACTGAACTGTTCCAATTATTAAAGTAAATGTGGATGTTATATTTTATCCTGGTTTTAGACGAAGATTATGTTCAAAATGTATACCCGTACGTTTCAGGTAATTTATTGAGACGTCATCTTTCTTTGTACACGCTTTGACTATTACCTATTACAAAACGTTCTTTGTTGCTGTTGTTGCTCTAGCAAGCGTCACCAAAGTAAACAATGATGACACTAGCCATTAAGCAGATGTAAGTACGTCGCTAGGCCATACCCAAGTTGCTATTATGACGGCATTCGCACTATCTAAGACATAATCTTACTTTAGTTGTTTTTGTGGAGAACCACGAAAATAATTTCCTTCGAGGTAGCCTTAATAGCATTTACTAAAAGACTAACATAGCCGTGACTAACTATAGTTGGATTAGAAGCGAAACCGCTGCTGTTGAGCAATTGTCACAAGGAAAGGCCGTATGAAAATGACACATTTGCGTTATCACAGGATATGACAATTAACTTGTGCGTTCCTTGAGATGACGCATGGAAGCTTGGAATCTCCGTTTACGTTTAATTAAAGGTGGTTATTATTTATGAATTTTTATTCTTGATCGACATGTCAATTTGACCCTCAGTTCATCTTTATCTATTTCAGTACTGTAGGTACTCCACGAAGGACACTTGCTCTAGACTGTCTGTGTATAAGATGCATTTTTCACGACTACAGCTGGTTTATTTTGTGTCGCTGTCACCTCCGTAGATAGATTTATCGTCGACGAAACTCGATCTATACACCGACTGTAGGGAAGTGTCCACGTGAAGACGTACCTTCAGTACAAACAGGACACATTTTAAAGTTATCCCTCAACCTTTTTATTAGCCCCTAAATTTATCCTTCATTGATCAAAAATTACCGTTTACCGCATTAATACTCATAGTAGTCTCACTTCTAGTTAGAAATTACATGTGCAAAAACATAAAAAGTAATCGTGGGAGTATTTCCACTAACGGCTGATCAAACACGTTTTGTTACATAATCAGATCAATTAGATGTTTATAGTTTCCTATTTTGATGTCAATAGTAACATTCGCTGAGAGAAACTTCATGTGGATTTCAAACATCCATTCTAGGTTATTCCCATTTCAATGAGAGTTAATTCCATTATATTAAATATAATAGAACTAAGGCGCTTCAAACAGAGACCTCGCGATTAACCTATAGCATGCATTATATAAATCCCCCTTTATCTTCGTAACCCCCCGACAGCTTCTGCTCATTTTCAAACTCGAACTTAAAAATTGTATCTGCCTCAGCTCATCGTCTACCAAATCTCATGAAGATCGGATCAATGATACTCAAGTTATAGTCCCAATCGACTCCGAGACCTCGCTTCGCTCGGTTAATAAAAACCTTTGGATACTTTGGTTATCATTCATAATGTGAGCCTGTTCATGTTGATCAATATCAAGGTTACATCATTTATTGCATGTTCTGAGGTACTTGGTATATTCATATTCACAGCTTTATAAGTATTGGTCATCGAAATAGGTGGAAGACCAATGACAAATGGGGGCAACGCATCAAAGTTCCAGGTTACGTACAAGGTCACACATTCCTATTCTACATCACTGTTGCCTTGTATAAAAATTTACCGTGAGGTCAACAGTGATTGTAATTGATCAATCAGTATCTTTTTGTTTATATGCGTTGCTGCATTATCAATCATTTGACGTCAATCGGAGGTCGAGGCCATCACTGACTGGTGATTTAACGTATTAAAGACAGATAGGAATTATTTGACCTTAGATATCGTAAAAAGGAGAATTTCTCCAGCGGAATCATTTTGAATTCTAGATTTAAGATAAGTAACCCATATATGGATGATCTGTTTGATATTCTACTACCGGACGGTAATAACCTACTTGTAGATATAACTTTCCCTACAAGCGTGTGAAATCTATTCAGAACGAATATTCTTGTTGTGAATGATGCTTGCAGGAAATCAACACGAGTTTAATACAATTTAGAATTAGATTCGTTTTTTTCCTTGCAACATCATACCTTAATGGTTAGTGAATTCAATTAATATAAGATTGGAATACTTATCTATAAATTCAGCCAACGCAATTCACCCGATTCTTGGTTACTTTTCCGTATACCATTCAAATCCGAGCTTTGATAGATCTTGTAGCGGCTGTCGGTTAGGCTATTCTCACTAATATTTTTATACGTATAAACAGCAAAAAGACGTAAGCTCCTGTCGCCTTAAAGACCGTTTTCCTTTGGCCAGATATTAAGGAATCATCACGTAGACTAAACGGCCAGATGTTTATATACGATAACGGGATTCTCACGGGCCAGTAACGTGGTCGGACGTGAGATGATTCCTCAAAATTATAATAACAACGGATTTGATGAGAACTCAAACGTATTGGGCACAGCAATGTTCCAAAAAGGTAAGAAGAATATGTTATAATGTTTATACAGTGAGTTAATATGACTGACACGGGTGACAAAAGTGGATGAAACGACATTAGAAGTGGATTAGATTATTACATAACCAAACCAAATTATTACTTCGGTATACATACAATATTTCACTGTGATTGGAACGGTAGCAGTTCCATCCAGTCAAAGTATAGGTCTAGGTAAGATGCAAGAAATTTCAGCAGCAAAGTAATTCAATGAGGTGCGTTAAGTCCCCAATACGCACTTGGCCCGCGTGGGGACTACTATCCAATCCCTCTAATAATAAGAGGAGGTATGTGTCCCGCAGTGGGACGTATATAGGCTGATGTGATGTGAACAATTTCAAACGACTCGCCTATATTTCGGCAACGCCATTCTGCCCATTCTAACCGACAATATCTCCTCAATTTGAGCAATTACCGCAGATAAGCCACTTCTCTTATCAGGCTATCACTAACATCGCATTCCTACGTTATCTGGGCTCACTTAATGCATTCGAGCGTTCTCATTGACAGCGGAACTAGATTTCATCATCATTAAAAATATCATTTAACGTGAGTTATTGTCGAGGAAATAATAATGGCTGCGAAGGATACTGCTGATAACATCCAAAAATATCACGCAGAAGTTAATTTTAGAAGCTTAATTGCTGACATAAATGAGAAAGATGGAGTTAAGATATCTGTACTAGGCGTGTCCAAATCAGTCGAACCGCATCATGAAAATCACGAAAGTTTTCACAAGCCTTCCAAAATTAAGATCGATTTAATTAAATTTGTAGCTCTAATGAGTAAAGCATTAAAAATAAAACGAAACATTACAGATACAATAAACGAAATGGAAACGTCAATAGCTGAGACCGAACGCTTCTCCGCTTCCACCCTAAACGCAGACAATGGTTCAAATGGACTTGAAAGCTTACTTGATGCCAGTAGCGCGATACCATCATCCACTTAAGATAATGATTAGGAGTAATGAAGCTCCGCCATTGATAAGTAAACAATAGTTTCGGATGCTTCTTAATCCGATAGAGCGATAAGAGCACAATGGCGACTGGCCGTCAAATATTTCGACCATTGTTTATAATCTTTTAATCGCGGTTGTGGTTTGAAACTGATAGGGAAGAGTGAATTTCACGGCTTATTTGGGATTAGAATTATCTTGTTTAAAATACAGCGCCAGGTGTCATAATTCACAGTTTTGTTTCGACTTTTGATGCTGTTCTTTCGAACAATCGATCATTAAAAGTTGGTATCGATTATAACCGCACGCATAAAAGCATTTTCTTTTACGTTAAGGGGAGTGGACGTAAACTCCTGCCAGCTATACTATCTTCCCTTGTCTACTGAATAATAATTTATCCCTTAATATTAAAATTGACTTACCTCCAGCGCCTCCTGAGCTGTATTGAGGTATTCCCTCAGCATCGCTTCCTGGATACTGAGCCATTCTAATCGAGGATCTTCTAACTGCGTCACCTCTGCAAATAAAATAGGAACCCATTATTGAAACTCTAATCACTTACTATGGAAACTCTAGACAAAATAGTACTTATACGGCCCAGCGTTCAAGACCATAGATTAAAATCTGATCATCTTTGAATTTTAACCCAACTTCAACAGCAAACGATGATGATAAGGTTTGGGTAACCATTATCTATGAACAAAGTTCTTCATAATTTGATGTCAAATTGCCCTTTAAAATTTGTCATTTGGATGCAAACCCTCAATGGATCAGAAGTATTTTGGGGATTTAACAGTTTTGTCAAAAGAATGAAGACTCAGTAACATAATAATATAAAGGGTTGAAAAGATAGTCAAATACTAATGACAAATAATGACTAACTGTGAGGAAGTTTCTCAATGTATGCATACACGTGTTTTTCACAACTTAGAAAACTATTGTTAGTATCACGTTCAACCCCTTATTAACATCTAAGTGTAAGCGTTAGTAAGAACTGACTTTAAGTAATGCTAATAAAAAACCGACGACATTAGGATATACAATCCTAGATATACTATGACATCATCCCCTACAAATTTTTACCATACTTTGATTAAATAACGAGATCACTGGCTTGTACGTTTTAATCATGAACTTAACAAAACCCAAAAATGGGCACTCAGATTTGATATTTTGTCACTGTACTTATAGCCATTACTTATTGTCTTTTCGTTTATAAACCCTTCAACAGAGTTAGAATGTGCTCAGGGCCTGTACACAGAAAAACGATATTCGAACTTCGTCTCTTAAGACGGAAAGAGAAAGGGCGATCCGAAGTTTGAATTTTGTGCCTCAGCTTCCATTATTAGGTTAGCTACACTCTCGCCATATAAGCGAAACAGATGTTGAACTCTGGCAAACACGGAATTCGCGTGCTGTTACTTATAATCCGGTAGTATAGATGTATACATAATCAGGTATGTGGGTCAAGTTTGTAAATGGAATGGTACCATTGGCAAAGGGCGCTTTGCCCTTTCGGAAAGTATGCACTAAATCTGAGTTTGTGGTTACAATTGAAGTTTATGATATCGATCGTATTGAATGATAAACAAAGTTGATCAAAATATCAATTTGTATAAATTTTAACACATACATTAAGTATCAGTAGCTAATGGTGGAGGATGGAGATGGAAGTTGAAAGCATAAAGGTTAGAACTTGAAAATTTGAAATAAATCTGGAAAACATGCATATATTTAAGGACAGGACGCCCAGTTTTCACTTAAAAGAGCAATACAATGAAGTATTGAGCCATATTTAAGATAACTAGGCTAATAGTAGTGTAAATATTTACTTTATATACAGCGCAAATATGGGGAGCGAATTTCCAGTCGTTCAAACTGGCCATGAAATATATGGAAAAGGTATTGAATGTTGAATATTGATTGGAAATCAACAAAGTCAAATAATTGCAGAAAATAGTTTTATATGAGATTACTAAAACAACAAAAAAACTGAATTTATTGATTATAGTGAAAAAACCAAAACGTATTGACCTAGATTTTGTTCTCACTGACAACCTATCAAAAATTGGTCAATATCGGTTAACATTTAAGGGGTGGAAATCGTTATCGCCTTTTGTATGGAAAGCCGTAGCTTCACTCCTCTTAGCAGCTATAGTGTAGTTGTTTATATGCACGGACATCTTTGAACCTTGGCTCGCATAGTTGGATCGAAAGTTGGGGCTGCAACCTGATCGTTGCATAACCCTGCTTAATGATTAAACACCTCATGCACGCTTGAATTAATGTCCGTCAGTGCTACAAGACCGAGCTATATCGGACCATACTGCGCTAGGGCCGTTTCAAGTTAAATATTACGGTAAAAACTAACAACAGTAATGGCAGAACGGCGACGCCGAATTCTATCTTAAATCGAATTCTATATCCATTCAAATCTATGAACATACATTTACATACATACATACAGACATAGCATCACGCCCGAAATCCCTAATGGGGTGGGCAGAGCCACAAGAGTACTTGTGGCCACGTTCGATTAATTAGTCCTAAGATGGTATGATGAACCGTATGGTGACAGGTGATCAGCCCATCGCCCATACAGATAGTCCACCATGTTGGAGAGGACCCGTCCCTTAGTCGACTTTTACGACATGCCAGGATGATAAGCGTCTGCACGCATTCTATGCTATTTCTTCACTCCCAGTGCAACAGAGGAGTAACATTTAGATGTGCAGTATCAATAACGATTGCTGGGAAGTATTCATTATACACGCAACGGTAATTTTAGTGTTTCAAACAATAAAATATTGAAATGTAATATCTAATATGTGACTTCTATTTATCTAAATATACTTTAGCAAAAAGCCTGACTACCAAAAGTAGCTAGAAAATGTGCTGAATGGAATGAAACTTTAGTTGCTAAATCAGCTGAAATGATGCTAATTTTAACTACAAAATTGCTAAATTGGCAACACTGAAAATAATCAATAATGCATTTTAATTAAAAACACAGTTACGAACTAGCGCGAAATTGTTGAACTTCCGTTTCTTAATTAGATAACAAAACCAATCTAAAAAGACAACATTAATATTTGTGAATATGATTATACTAATGAAAGAATAGTACTAGTAGTTACTGATTAAGTCGTACAGAAGCATATACAACAAGTTATAATCCCCGACACATAAGTTGAACCAAAATGGCGGTCGACTATGGCGTAAAACTATGGTTTGGTTACGCGCTTCTCCTCGCGTCGCACCTCATGCCGCACTTCGATTGAGACCCGATTCTGCGCATTCAAGGTCATATTTCAACTTACGTGTCGCGAAGTAACCATAGTTGTACGTGCGCGAAGGTGCGACCGCCATTTCGGGTCAACTTATGTGCCGGGTATTATAGGTACCTAGCTCCCCATAACGTCTACAAGCGCGCGGGTCAATTTATGATTGTCAGACGAAACGACAGACGAGATTTCTTAGAGCTATACTATCAGCAAAGTAATGAAAATTAAAAATAAAGATCAATGTCAAAGTGAAATTGTGACAAGTATTTAACAAATATATTCGTAATGTCAGGTAGATGTCAGGAAGAACAAATTTATTTAGTCAGTGACTTCAGCAACTTTGTGACAGTTGTGACACATCGGATGAAGAAGTTTTAAATAGTGACCGTGATTAATTAAAATTAAAACTATAAGTAAAGTTAATAAATATTTATTTCTTACTCTCATATACGTTTATTTACTAACTAGCTTTTTGCCCGCAACTTCGTCTACGTTGAATTCGTTCATCGCTCTTCCCTCGGGAAATGTAAATTTTTCCGGGATAAAACGTAGGCAATGTCACTCCGGCCCATGAACTATCTCTACGCATAATGTCGATCCTTTGATCCATTGCTGCATGAAAGAAGGACAAACAAACACTTACGAATTCTCAATATTAGGTATAAGGAATTCACACTAATATTATAAATGCGAAAGTTTGTCAGTGTGTTCGCGTGAATGTAAGTATGTTTGTTACTCCTTCACGCTTTAATGACAGAACGGATTTGGATGAAATTCGGAATGGACATAGATTATGCCCTGCCCTGGATTAACATGTATATTCATCTCAATCCTACGCGAACGAAGTCGCGGGCAATGCTAGTACTCACATAACCTTTAACCACGCATAGCAACAACAATCATGGCGGCTGCAGCACTCCATCATTCGCGCTACGCGTGACAGCCAAAGTGCGCGCGTCGATCTTTCAATTATTCTCAATTCTGGACGCAAGGACGACCCCAAATGATTGGCCGGTGACGATGTAGATTAACTATTGTTTTGTATCTGTCGTATTATAAGTATAATGCTAGGCGATGAGGCGAGGAAAAAATTGAGCGAAGAGCACAGCGCTGACAAGTGAATCGCCTCACTCACCGACGACGAGACGACTCATCTGACGCTTAGAAAACCGGTTTTCGCCAGTACGGGACTGTGACGAGTTATCCCCGACGAGTTAGGGAATTACACTCCCGTGCAAAGGAGAATTACACCACGTACGTAGCACTCAAGGTCTTAATTCTTATAAGGCCATTACATTCCAAGTCAGTTCTTTTACATAATAGTAGGGTCAGCGGGTCATCATCACAATCAGCCTATATACGTTCCACTGCTGGGCATAGAGCTCTCATAATGAGAGGGATTGAGCAGTCATCTCCACGCGAACCCAGTGCGGATTGGGGTCTTCGCACACATCGTTCAATTACTTAGCAGTTGTGTGGTTCTTACGATGTTTCCTTCACCTATAAGCCAATGGTAAATACCAGACTAGTGGCTCCGTGACTTTGCCGTTGGAAAACTGTTATCCCCGTACATCGACATAGGCCGCGGTCAGCTTACGAACACCGCAATTAAGTTTGTAATCGCAAAAACCCGCCATTTAGAAAATTTTCGAAAAACGAAATCGACAGAAAAGTTACATATAATTATCGAACCTGCTCACAGAATTACACGAGAATCGGTTGAGAAATACGTCTTGTAGAATAACTATAACCGAATTCCACGCGGACGAAGTGAGTATTCAGTTAAGTACTTAGTTTACCTTATGCCAATGCAAGAATAGTCCTCCGTTTTCATTATTAAACCATTAAGCAGTAGTTCAAGTGGTGTTTATTTACTCGTGTCCACAATCGCAGTACAGTGTACCCATAAAATTAGTTTGAAATCGTGAGTCCGAGACACGCAGTACTTATCTATTGAAAATGTATCGGCATCTTAGGCTAACTGCGCACTACAATCCTTTGTCGCTGCGATATTTGGATATCTCGCTGTAAACGTCTGTGCTGGTGAGAGACAAAAAATCGTTTCATTTTTTTAGAAAATTCCTCACGTAATTAATGGACGCCCCCTAAGCCACGTGAGGGCTAATCAAGAAGTGCCATAGATAAAAAAATATTGTCAGTTTACATTTAGTTAATTACCTTAACGAACACAGTATAGTGGTATTCATCTCGTTTTCGATTTTCGACATAAATTAAATAGATCTATAACAGTAGATCATTCAACGCCAAAACTACATTATATTTTTGCTAGCAACACCACTGTTTTCCTTACAAAAGTGCTCACGGGTTACGCAAAAGATAAGTTTTTCGTGTCAACGTCACAACTATGTTATTCTTTAGAGTGCTAGGGACCTTAGCTTTCTATCGCAATGGACGACCGGCCTACACAAAACGTGAAATGCATGACAGATCTATTAAATACATTCGGTGTTAGAATAACACGTGACTCATTTAAAAACAAAGCTTGTGATGGTCGACCGCACGCAGTAAAAATCTCCATCCGTCTTTGATATGGAATGTTTGACTGGAAATAACAGTGGAATAAGTCCTCGTAGACAGAGAAGCAACTTTAAAAAACCTTAAGTGATAAGATACGGGAAATAAACTCACTGAAACTATGGCGAATGTCATCACATTAGCGTGTCGGTTCTGCCTTCAAAATTGAAGCGTTTTCGAAGCTAACTGTCGCAATTTTTACGTTTTTCTCAATTATTCAAGTGAAATTGAGTGTAATTTTCAAATGTAGAATATTAACATTCTCCATTTGCTGTATTGAAGTTCTTTTTCGAATAATTTCAAACATTAACTTCTTTTTTTATTTTTTCACAAATACACATTAGATACCACATCATGACAAAATATCACATTCCTTATACATGTAAATACATCAGATGGAGAATGTTTATAAAGAACATTTGAGAATTTCACTCAACTTCAGTTAAAATCGAGAACAACTAGAACAGTGCGACGTTGCCAGAATAGCTTTGTAATAGGGCTCCTAAAAGATGTTTTTAGGGTTCCGTACCTCAAAAGGAAAAAAGGAACCCTTATAGGATCACTCGGTTGTCCGTCTGTCTGTCTGTCTGTCAGTCTGTCTGTTTGTCTGTCTGTCTGTCTGTCAAGACCTTTTTCTCAGGAACGCGTGGAGGTACCTATCAAGTTTAAATTAATATCAAATACTCAGGTTTGCAATCTCTTGAAGTTATGAAAAAATCAACCTTCTAAGTCACCGCAATCAAAAGATATGGCCGTTTATGTCTCATATTTTGATACTTTCAAGGGAATCCAAAGGGAATCAAAACCTATAGGGTACTTCCCGTTGACCTAGAATCATGATATTTGGCAAGAAGCAGTGTCTTACAGCACAAGTAAAGGAAAAAGTCCAAAAACCGGGAATTTGTAATTACAAAAGTTAAACGGAATAACCTTTGCAAAGTCGTATCACACTCTACGATTGAACGGAGCTAGGAGCTTGCGAAAGTACTTTTTGTCTTATTTCATAGGTAGGTTGTAAATGGTTACCCCGTTGTTAAAAGCTATTTATTTTTATTTTTTAGGGTTCCGTACTTACAAGGTACTGTTTCTTTTTCATACGTAATTGCGGAACCCTCGGCGCGCGAGTCAGGCTCGCACTTGACCGGTTTTTTCTACTGTAACTAACGCTCAGTAGAACCTTAGGCTTTTTGACGATGTCTCTTATAATATAAGTGTATACTACTAACTAGCTTGGTTTTAGTGTTATCACCTTTGGTTCTCTTCAGTCAACTCCTTGATTATCAAGTTCATCGTAAACATGATATGCACAGTTTTATACGCTATTTACAAGTGTGCAAGAATATTCCTACACTTTATGTAATCGCTAAATTCGACGTGTACTTAAAAGAGCTGTTTAAACAGATTTGCGTTATTTTAAGGTGTGCGTAAACTCGCAAATGTTAAACATGTGCACGTTTTATCCTGCAGCTTTCGTTAAAAAAAACCCATGAGAACCTAAGGATAGAATGCAGCAATGTCCGTCCGTAAGAAATGTTGTCATTCTAGTCAATCTATATACGTTTTTTCTGAGACCAATTGCGACGAAGAATCGTGTAGATCGGTTGGACAACTTTACTTTGCAATTTATCACACATTTTCTTGCTGAACTGTACGAAGACTTACTTTCTCTCTTCATATATCATGTCGGTCTATTGACAGAAATACGAATACGTCAAAGGATACATTTTACATGGTAAAACAATGTTCCTACTATAAATGTTCGGTTTTTTACTGAATATAGCTTATTACGCCCTTTTTCCTGTCTAAAGACCTCTGATATATGCTCATCCATAAACTAATATAATATCTAATTCCTTTAAACGAGCAACTCTTGTATATATATAATCTGAAACGATTTTCATGAAATTTTGTATGCAGGGGGTTTCGGGGTCGATAAATCGATCTAGCTAGGTTTCATTTTGAGAAAACGTCGTTTTATCCGTGTCTTCGCCAATGAAAAACTGCTACAATATCATTAGAATATGAAGGTAAATTTCGCCACCATCTACAAGGTTATAATAGCTCAAGTGGGAAATCGGACGATCCCGAAACCAGAAGACCCCGGTTCGAGTCCAGATGATTATTTTTTCAAGTTTCTTATGTTTTTGTGAGAAAAACTATACTTGGAAGTCTTTTATTAACGCATAAAATTCGTTTCTACATATGATTTCCAAAAACCACGACTTACCAAAAAAAACGAGCAAGGCACGCCGTCAACCAGGTAGGTACTATAATTTTAAGTAAGAATATTAATTCCTCTCCTTATTTCCATTAAATATACACTTAACGAGTAAATTTCAACAGTTTAATACTTTCTACTGCAATAACTTATCAATTGAACACTTCATTAGTGGCGCCTATTGTGCCTACAATTTCCTACACCTCGAGCGTAGTCTCGAATCACACAATGCTGTATGCATGAGCATATTCCCATAAGTTATATACGAGGAAGTTACAAAGTGCTTCATTCACGAACTAGCGTTAGATCTTACGAATATCATCCCAATTTTACATTCTTAGGGTTCCGTACCTCAAAAGGAAAAAACGGAACCCTTATAGGATCACTCGTGTGACTGTGTGTCCGCCTGCACAGCCAATTTGTTCCGAAACTATTGGACTGATTGAGTTGAAATTTGGTACACATAATGTAAGTCGGTTACCGCAACACGGACATGTACCGTAAATAAATGAATTTTAAACACTTTTAGGGGCCAATTAGAAAATTAAAAAAAAAGTCTTGCTAACTATGGCGTGTCACATATCAAATGAAAATCGGGGTCGTTGTTGGGATCTTATTTTATTTTAAGATAAATGGTTTTGAAATTGTTTAGGAAAATAGGCGAATATTGACCATGCCCCCCCTTATCTCCGAAACTACTGGGCCTAATACATATTTAACAAAAAAAAACGGAAATTAGTTCTTTACCTTAGATTACAGGAAAACCTATAAGAAGTCTATTATATTTCATATCATAACGGAACCCTCTCCACGCGAGATCGGCTAGCACTTGTCCTGTTTTCTAAACTAGATTATAAAATTACATTCCTGCCTAATCCTAAATTAAAGTGCATGAGTATTTGATAGATTTTTCGGTCACAAATCTTTCGGGCATCGCACTAACTACATCTGACCGAAGTTTTATCGTAATCGGATAAATAGTATAGGATCGCATAAGAGACAAACAAACAAACAAACAAACAATCATATTTATATATTTAAAGAAATGATTATAAAGGGCTTTTATTTTTAACAAAACATTACCAGCCAACGTCTAACGAAGCATTATTATATTAAAACACCCTGTGCATAGGTGCGCGTAAAAGCCAGTTCGGATGAGGCGTATACTTTACTTGGCGTATACAGAAAATAGTCGGAGATCGCATACCTAGATAGCACCGACAACCATAAAATAACTCGTAGAAGTCATTGGCAAGAACGCAGGTATTAATAATATGATTAGATTTACGAATAAATATAAAATAGGCATGGAAACGGGATATCATATAATAAAATTGACAAAATCGGTTAACGTTTAAAGGGATAAAGACGATAGTATCTATCCTCTTAATCCAAGCTAAACACGCATAACGCTACCACGACCCACCTCAACAAATTAGTATGCACCATAAAATAAACAGATCCCGCGTCTTAATTTACGATTTTCATCTATAATTAGCGAGGCAACATCGATAACTAACTATAATGGCCGCATAGGTTCATTATCAGGGGATCTACAGGCGTATACAACATGCCATGGAATCCATAAACGGGTTGCATTTGCATGTTGAATCTGGTAATTAACAACATTAAACAGAGACGTCAGGCCGTGTTTAAAATCTAAATATTTTACAATACACTAATACTCTTTGGCCGACTTGATCCGAGATTAGATAGTTACGTGTCCGTCAGCTAATGCCAGCATTAGAGTTAAAAAGCCATAAGCGGCGGGGCTACAGGAAGACGCGCATTTCCGCGAACGCACCAATCACAGCGCTCTAAAAACCCGGTGCGCCTGTGTTTTGCAGATTTATAAGCTAGTAGGTAAAAGTCAGCCTTAGCGATCTCAATTCTCAACCCATATAGGGTTGTGGTTGTGACCTCATAAACGTAACTTTAAGCTACTTGACAACTAGTTGAGGGACATTTAACTACTTAATATCTAGTTAAATGCTTAGGTAGCGTTTCTGAATTTGGCCATAAATGAGCCTGAGATTGGCTACAGTCTGATGGAGAGCCTGACGAGAGCAACACAAAAATGCCAAAGAATTGAGATAGCAGAAGCTGTCTAATGCTGTTAGGAATATAAACGTCACTTAATCGAAGATCAATTCAGTGTTGGTTGAGAATTCGGTCAATTTCGGTCATAAGTCACAATATCTTTTTTGACACTAATGGCCGAATTCAGAAACGCCACATAAGCATTTGACTAGATATTAAGTAGTTAAATGTCCCTCAACTAGTTGTCAACCCATACAGAAGTGTGTCTTTAATTCAATTTGGGTGGTCTTTCTGATTTTGGCCATAAATGAGCCTGAGATTGACTACAGTCTGAAGGAGAGCCTGACAAGAGCAACACAAATATGCCTCTTCGTTCCTTTAGCCTTGAAGGCAATAAAGACTCAAATTCAAACAAGAGTAACATGTTATATTCATTGCAAATGTCAAGAATATACAATCCATTTTACGGAAGCTCTTCGTAATCAACATCTATTTATATTCCTGCTATCTGAATTCTAAAGCAAATCTCTGTTTTATGCAAAGACAATTAAAGACGGGATGTAATATTTATACCGTGACTACTCGTAAAACCCGCAACATGGCAACATTACTGCGTTATAAGCAAATGCGACAGGGAACCTGCGTGGACGCATGTACCGGCTAACTTATGGCAACACCGCACAAAGACAACACCGTAAATAAGGACTCAATTTACCCAACATGTTCGGATTAAATTAAATTATTTGCGGGATAATCCGTTTTAGTTACCCCAGTATGTTTTAAGTTTGCATTAATTTACAGTCGTATAAATAATATCTGTACAATAAAAAACAGGAAAATATTGACCACAAATTCAACTTGACCAAAAAGTAATTTGCCGTAACTTGAATTGTTTGCTATCAAATCAACAATAAAATTCATATTGGCGTTAGTAAACTGTTATGACATTCTATGAATAAATTATAGTATAAAGTTGTTATCGAAATATTTGTCGAAGGTCAACGAAAAATATTTCAATATTGTTTAATTAACGCCATTTATAAAGATATTACTCCTCTGCTGCACTGGGAGTAAAGGAATAGCATAGAATGCGTGCAGATGCTTATCATCCTGGCATGTCGTAAAAGTCGTCTAAGGGACGGGTCCTCTCCAACATGGTGGACTATCTGTATGGGCGATGGGCTGATCACCTGTCACCATACGGTTCATCATACCATCTTAGGACTAATTAATCGAACGTGGCCACAAGTAGGCTTGTGGCTCTGCCCACCCCATTAGGGATTTCGGGCGTGATGCTATGTATGTATGTATGTATGTAAAAAGATATTACAGTAATTAATAAATATTTATCTGAATAAGAAGCAAAAGCAGCTTTGGCAGGAAATTTATAATTTCTTTATGATATGTTACAAATGCTTTTTTTTAAATCATAAATCTTTAACAGTTGGAGCAGTTGCCACCGAAAATAAATAACAAGGTTAGACGAAGCAATTGAACGTTTCATAATAAACGTCACCTCCGATTCTTCCTCCGACTCTGAGACTTCTTCATGGTCGTCGTCCGATGATATGTCAGAAATGGGACATATACAGGCTATTTAATAATAATATTCAATAAAAAAAATATAGCTTTTCCCTTTAATTTTTTATTATCATCGGTAAAAATAATTAGCGGGCCGCTATTTGTAATGAATTAAGAAGCCCTGAATTTTTATTTTTTTTATCAACTATCGGCGAACAGACCTTAGTGCCGACGAAAGAGATAGTCCGAGAGATAATTGGGTTTAACTTATCCCCATGTCTGGCATGCTAGGACCGCAGGGCTGCGTAGATAGCAAACGTTCTTCCTGCGCCCGATTCCCATGTAACTTCAGCTGTCAAACCATTCCTAACAAGCCGCTATCCTTCGATGATCGCCGATAAGCTGGGTGGTCCTATCAGACGTTGAAAAACCAGAGAAAATGGCGGAAAAGCTCCCAGCGCTCTTATAAATAATGCATAGGAATGCGCGTGTCGTGCGAAAATGTACGCGAGCCTGCGTCTCCACACCGTTATTGGTTGTTACCGGCTGCTATGAGATTGTGTTTGCTTGCATCGGTTCACATCCATACTTCCATACTAATATTATAAATGCGAAAGTAACTGTCTGTCTGTTACGTTTCACGACTAAAGCGCTGAACCATTTTTAATAAAAATTTTAGGGTTCCGTAACCAAAGGGTAAAAACGGGACCCTATTCCTAAGGCTCCGCTGTCCGTCTGACTCGAGGCTGTATCTCATGAACCGTGATAGTTAGACAGTTGAAATTTTCACAGATGATGTATTTCTGTTGCCGGTATAACAACAAATACTGAAAAACAGAATATAATAAATATTTAAGGGGGCTCACATACAACAAACGTGATTTTGTTGCTCGTTTTTGCTCGATACTGATAACGGCAACAGGTAGACGCTTGAAATATTCACAGAATATTTAAATATATATTAACTTCAAAAATAAATAATGAAATTAAAGTAAAATAAATATTTAAGGTTTGTTGTATGGGAGCCCCCCATACAACAAACGTGTTTTTTTTTTGCGTGATTGTAATGGTACGGAACCCTTTGTGCGCGAGTCCGACTCGCACTTGGCCGTTTTTTTTTATTCAACCCCTGAAATAGGGACTGGAAAATTGATTAACGAGCGTTCGTCCGGCCCGATAATTATTAGGATATTGATAGGATAATTTATTTATTTAAAGTACTATATTTTCATTAGGTGTACTATTTTATTTATACCTTTGACTGGAAAATACAATATTTGCCCCAAAAATAGTTGGCAGCCCTACGCGTAAATATATGAATTTAAAACACTTTCGGGGGAAAATTAGAAAATTTAAAAAAAAGTTATGCAACCTATATCGTGTGACGTATCAAATGAAAGGGCTTATTGTGAGGATCTTAAATATACTTTCTTTTGAATTTTAAGTAAAATAGTTTAGAAGTTATGTAGGAAAATAGGCGAAAATTGACCACCCACAAGATGGACAGACGACCTAAAAGAGGCCGCAGGAAAACGGCGGATGCAGGCCGCTTCCAACCAGCCCTTTTGGAAACAGATGGGGGAGGCTGAAATGATGATGATGATGAATCAATATTCAAAAAACGTGTAGACCTAGATGATGTTCCGACTGACAGCCTATCAAAAATTGGTCAAAATCGGTTAGGTAAGGTTTAAGTGGTGGAAATCTTTGTCGGCTTTTGTATGAAAAGGGTGATTTTTGCCGTTGGTTCTCGTTCGTTATAATTTAAAGATACATTTCCACGCAGGCGAAGGTGCGTGTAAAAGCTAGTATCATATAAAACTAACACATAAGTGTTTGCTTGGTGTCTTTTAGTTCTAGCTTATGATGGTTGATAATCAGATCATCGTGTGCTTTCTTGCATTCCCGGTCGTTATAAATTTTTCGCTTTAGCATCCTTGGCATTGAAACAAAACAATACCAAGACAACGTTTACATTTAAAACGTGAAAATTGTTAGGCTGCCGTTTTTATGAGCGTGTAATTTATGGAGCAGCACTTTGCCATTTTTGCGTCTCCCTGGCTGTAATTTACTTAAGCGTCCATTCTTTACACACACTTTATGAGCTGCCCGTAGCAGGGTCTCACAGTCACAGGACTCTTCTTACATTCCACGAGCGAGCTAGACATGAATCAAGTTGTTCCATAATTCATACAGAATAACTAAAGCACCAAGTCCCTTCATAAGCCCCCCGCGTAGACAATTTTTCATCCGCCGTACTAAATAACCCGAATCATAAATAAGACTGCATGCAATAAACAATTTCTTTGTGATGTAATGAAATATTGGTTTGTGATAATACGCAATTTGCAACAACGTTGAGGCCAGAAGACTGAGACAGATAGAAATGCCGGAAACATGGGTAGATGTTTGTTGAGTGTCGATTTAAGTATGATTTAAGCAGGGGTTTACCAATGGCATCGGAATATTTTTTACCACATAAAGAGGCCTGTTATGTTTCAGAGAGAAAAATAATAATTCAACGCGATTTATTACATTGTTCAGACTAACGATTAGATAGTCGGTAATTTAAACCTCTGCAAGATAAGACTCACCAATAAAAGTTGTTTGTTGCCACTATCCAGTTCCATCTATAACGTCTTTATCTTTAGCTCATTAAGAATCGTAACACAAGAACGACAACAGTTGGCTCAGACTACCAGTTAGGGTTTTACTGACAGCCTCAGCTGGTTTTGGAGGTACCGCAAGGTACAATGTTAGGTATCAATATTATCCTCATTAATTACAACAGACGTAAAAAAATCTGCAATTTACGCTATAATAATATGAGAGATACTTACGACTGACATGGTTGATGTAGTATGGCCCGATCTGAGGATCGTAGGCCTCCTCCCAACCAAGAGGCAGCTCATTGCCAATGCAGTCCGCGAACGTTTGGGGCTTCGTGTACCTGCAACGACGAATTTATTAATACAAGGCCAAGTTGAGGACGGTAAATTCTCATATTTGAAAACAATTTAAAGTAAAAGACCCCAAATTATGGTTGACATTTGTAACCTACAACGCAAAGGCGAGGGTCATTAGTAAAGCGTTTACACAACAACAATATTGTAATAATTTCAGAATGTTACATTTTTATTCACAATGATTACACTTAGGTTGGAGTTCGGACCTGTGATTAGAAATATTGAGTGAGTATGTAATCGACCATTATAATAATAGTATGATAGATATCCACCGAAGTCAAAGCATGAAGGGTTTATGGTTATATTTTGGACCGTTAGGGGATCAGTATGTTTCTAATAAGACTCATTGTGAAATTTTGACAAAACACTAAAGCATCTAAAAACCTTAAATCCATTAACCTAATTAACTAAACCCACTTCCGTAATTCCGTTTCAAAATCAAACCCATCCAGGCAAAACCAAATTTAATTTAATGAACAACTTAAAAAGAAACCAGAAAGTACAACAAATCTTCCCACGGCCGTACAGGGACTATTAAAAGCAACCTAGTACCATCATTAACTCAAAATAATAAGCTACCACTTATTTGGAATCTTCCTACCTGATCATTTTACTAGTTATTTTGTTTTGGAACCCGTCCGACTAATTTGCTTCGAGTTTGATAATGCGTATGGACTTAATTTTACTCTAAAGTTTGGGAAGGAAGAAGATCATGCCTCCAGTTCACGCAGCATTTTATCAACTAAAAATAACCTTCTATATCAAAAACTACTATATAATGATAAAGGTCTTAAATTGGAAAATACCGAGACGTATAATATGAATGATATCCTTATCAAAATGTATAATTGAAACTAGAAAGTTTGCAAATTTGTATTCAGTATAGAGTTATTCAATATCCTAACTAACTTGGATGATTTCGCTTGATGAAATGATAATGTCTGCATCAAAACTAGTATGTGTAGGTGCGCTACAAATAATAGTAAGAACTTATTTCCGCTCTGAAGTACGTATCATGCTAATCTTGTTATTAAATAATATTAATATAATTTAGCCCGCTACAATATTAAACAGGTTCATAAAATAATAAAACTAAAATATAGTCATAGCAACATTCTACAGATTATAATGGTATTCAGATCAAAACAGGTGCAAGTTTCTGGTTTCAAGTTGTAGCTATGCAGATAAATGCAAGCACGCTGTAGCTAGCAGATAATTAACGATGGCAGGTTTATACAGAGTGCTACGATAATGTGTCTAGGAAATTTTAATTAAATTCAAAACCATAATCTATTATAGTAACCAAATATGCGTTATAGTTTGGGTCTAACAATCATAGTAATAAACACTACAATATTTGAAATAAAAAAATTATGTGTATGTTATATAGATGATATATATCTAGTTAATTATGTTAAAGCATTTATAATAATCGTTATAACTATAACGGAACTGTAAATGCAAAATACCTATATAGCGTTCACTAACATACATTCGGTAATAAACGTTATTTCCAGATAACGTATACAGTTGAAGGAGTTGTTTTATATTTAACCGATTATGAAAAGCAAAGAATAGGTCCAGGAGTTTACCAATGGGCACTAGGCAAGTACACAGTTGCTTTGCTAGTCACGCCTGCGGGCTAGGCGTTGGCGCCGGTTGTCATGTTGAAAGCTCCGTTAATATATTACGGTATAGCAATATCAATTTTATATAAAAGCTTAATTTTTAATCAAAGCAACACTTGGCAAGAAATGAAAAGAAAGTTGGCTGAATTACACACGGGATATTTATCACTAACTAACAAGACATTTGAATAGACGACGTGTTGGTAAAAGTTGATCATCAATATACTTATTCTAATGGCAGAAGTCCACTGTTACTTCTCGCCGCTATTCTTACTACCTTAAGGGTCAAAGTAACAATCAACTTTTAACGACCCTACTAGATCATCAACGTAAGTTAATACGTTTACAATTTTGCGGTTTCCGTTGCAGTCCCACAAAATAACCCGTTGATCCACTTAACTACGAGTTTCAAGTGATTCACCATACAGCCCACTTCACAAAGAGTCCACTCGCTTTTCCGATTGTGACGAAATCGACAAAACTTGGACGCATACGCATCCCACTTAACGGTACTCTCGGCTTTTAATATGGCGTTTATACGGTAGTCGGTTATTAAATAAGATTCCTTGGTTAATTGACCACCTTTATGTCCAGTTCGTACGTTTAAATTGACGCTTTCGACTTTTGCGTGATCGCATCGCGTTTTGTGTTCTGATAATTTAAGTTAACGTGGAATAATATTATAATACGAATGTGTTTAAAGGTCAGGGGACATGCGCTTTTAAAAAGCTGTTGACACAGTTTGACTGCAATTACTTTTTAATAATGACAATGTCCTAAAAATATGTGTTTTTCATTCCCTTGATCCATGTAATCAAACTGTTAAGTAAGCGATCATTCATTTCGAAGCTTACACCGCAGTTGTAGCATAGCACTAACATAATTCACTCTAGCAAATTGCAATGCCTTCACTACGCCAATGAGTTTTCGACTCCCTTGAAGCTACCGAACGCTCGGCGTTCATTTCAAAACACGATCACTCTTATCGAGGCAAGAGGATAGAGGGCGCGTGCGTGCGCGCATCCAATGTATCGTTCTAGACCGAGAAAGCAGTAATTCCACATGAAAGAGCGGGATAGGTGTCGCTACAATGTTCCGTCGTGATGGAACGGCAAAACCAGTCCTGTCAGCGGGACGTCAAGTCGAGTAAAATTCTCGGAAACTGAGACCCGTGTCACGGAATCCCTAACGCACACTGATAAACTTTACACAGACAGAGGCCCTTGTAGACACAGTGTCCAACTGGGTGCCAAAATTGTAAGGTCCTGTCAAGGTAATGAGTCGCCTAAAGATATAAAAGACATATATCTAAGAAACTGCAAAAAGTTCGGACATTGTTGAAATTGAATTTTAAAAAAATCTTATCTCGATGAAGTATTAGAAAAATTTAAAAATCATGTACACGCTGTCATCATATAGCCTTGAGTATGATCTGGTAACTAGCAACCTTAAATAGATTACCACGGGCACTAGCACAAAGAAAAACTCCTTATAAGTTCAAAAACCAACTTCAATTGATTAAATTCGCGAATGTTTGTGTTCAATATGTCAGCGCATCGGTTCTCATTGGAAAATAGCACGGCAGAAGGCCAATGTACTGTCGCCTGCAAATAGAAGCGAAGGTTTGCGTTCGATTTGCACCCGCGCATTTGCTGCTCCTGACAAGCTTGTTAAGGCTTTACCTAATTTCATAGGAATTAATAATTGAATCTAGTTAAATTCAGGAATGGGAAATTTGTACAATACAATGTGTCCAGGCGATGCCATCAACTTACCAAAGCCTTGGTTATCAGAATGCATTACAAGGGGCCGATTTTAGAATTTCCAACGCTCGAAAAGTTAGTTCGAAAGCGATGAAAAACGATTAACATCGAACAAAATTTAAATCGAGTGGTTCAGAGTAGTTAAGTAATTTCTATTCTTTATCGCTCGAATTTTAAAAGTATGGTATGGATTCAAACCACCATCATCCGTAATCTTAGAACGCTTAAAACTCAAAAATGCCCCCCCGTTCTATCGAAATATTTATTACATTATGTCATCTAAGTAAACGTCAACTCGATCGATATAACATGAAATAAAACAGTTCCCCTATAATCTAAGTCACCAATTTCTCCCGAACACTTGGAATCTAAAGTTTGATCTTCGGGAAAGAGCTATTTGCTGCAGCATACGTAAAAACACTGTATGTAACTAGATATTGCGCTTTGAAATAAATATCTTCTTTAAATTGAAGCACCCAATAAGTTTCTAAGAAGTAACCCTTTGCCTGAACCAAGATATAAAATTACAAGTACAAGTATCAGATGTACCCCGTTTAGAATAACTCGAATTAGAACGTCCAATGACCAAATCCTGGATAACGACGAAATTGAATCGCGTCTGGTAGAAGGCGGTGCCACGCTGTCTCACATATATCGACCAACCGACAGACTAACACACACACCGATGCTCTATATATACCACCCGGGAAATATTTTAATCCGGATGGCCCGTTTAATGCACATTCCCTTGGGCTTTGGAACCATCTTGAGTTTTTAATTCCTTTACTCCAAGAGGGCATTGCCCTACTTAGATTTTAGGCAGCCGTAAGATAATCCGTCATCTGAAACTGTGTCAGTAGACACGGTAACGGCTAAGGATAATGTTAGGTGAATAACCTGTTCCTCAATAGAAGGAAATATAATTCTTTAGATGTGATGTCATACACTTATTTGTGGCCTTACGTATTCACAGACGTTGCTTAAACAACAAACTCACGGACAGGATGATTACAGACTTTCCGATGTCCAAAAAAGGAAGCGTGTTAGGGTTCAACGTGATTTCCTCTTACATTCCACATTGCTGACACATTGCCACAGCGCAGTTATAATCAAATTAAACACAACTTGCAATCAGTTCGACGAAGCATGCCGACCGAATGATCCAATCCATGAATATAAAATTTCGTATCCGAACCATGCATTAAAGCAGTAACCGCATTCGTAAACATTTTTTACGCCTTACGTCATGACCTATCACCCAATTTATCCACCAAGTTGCCGTAGCAATCTTTTAAAAGTGGTTAAAATTACGATAATGGTGTGATGGTATGCGGACGGGGAGCTAATGTGTCGCTTTGACGTCACACGTTATTCGATCATTGACAAATGACATTCCAACGCCTTCAGTGTGAAGCAGTGTGTTGTGTCGAGACAAGACGTGTAACGCCCATGTACCGCTCTCAGGCAGCCGTCTTGCGGCTGCATGTATTCATGTGTCCTTCATATCCGTTGAATGCTCAGGAATTCAAAACGATTTCTGCTTAACCATTCATTACGCTTCTCTCAAGCGTTACAAAAGTATACTGTGGCTTTACCAAGTTGTCGTTTATCTTCAATATTATCGACACAGAACGCTTTTTCGGCATTTATTACTTTAAGTGCAAACATCTTTTAATAACCTTAATGTACGAAGTCAAGAACTCAAACAAATGACAGCAGCTGTTGTAAATTCATTTTAGGTTCTCGTATCTTTAAAGTCGTGTCTAAAGATATAAATAATAGAAGGCTACTGTAATCGTCACGCAAGTTAGTCTTTTGCTGTAATGGGGAATGAATTTAAATTTTAAAAGAGCTTGATATTTGTTCTGTTGGTAGGTGTACCCCTCCTAATTAACACGAAAAACCATCTTGCCTAAGATAAAATATAAACCGACTACCTATATTAGGATAAACCTTGACTTTCCATCTTGTTAACTACACTAGCGCTAAAGAGCTTAAACGCAAGCATGGCTTCAAGATAAATGCTCTTATTCCGTTAAGGAATATCTTGACATGTAGGGAAAATTGTTTATTAAAAAGTTATTTTGTTGTTATGAATTTATTACTGTGGACATTTTAAATTTTGAATTATTATGTAAATTCTAACCATTTTTTTGCATGTCATTCTATGACAGACAGAACATGCTGAACTTACTTGCCAGATTTTATGATCTTTGTAACCATGTTTTATGAGCAAATAAATATTCTGATTCTGATTCTAGATATCATCAGATCATCGAAATCATCAGATTATCGAAATCTTCCGCGCAAAAAATCCATCTAAATAATCCTGCGCATTCGGAAGTGGTTTGACCTGTTCATATGTTGCGCGGTGTCTGCAAAAGTGACGGACGGACGGACAGCAGATTGCATTGCATAAACACCGGGTATATAAGGTTTCCCTCTGATTCACGACGCATGCCAGGCGCCTTCGTCACGCCGTCATCGCCAGCGACACAATATCGCGGTATCACGACCGCGTTCCGGTCAGCTACTATAACACGAAACCCAGTCTAAATAATGTCTCGATACTATGACGAATTGCTCTAGCTTCGTGCTATCGCAATAATCTAGGAATTCATAATTGTTATAGCACAGTCACTCCCTATACAGTTCAGATTCTGATTTTATGAATTAGGTATCAAAGCTGTCTGCACCAGCTTTGATACCTAACCATACTTAACTTTAAAGTAGTTGAATCGTTATAGTTAGAGGTATTTATAGTGCTTCTTTAATGGTGCGTGATTATTCTGCAAAGCATCTCAAAGACGCTCCACCATATACTTTAAAGGAATTTTTATGATGAAGGATTCCTTGTAGAGAATTTACATTAGAGGTATAACTACACAACAAATGGCTTAAAGAACTGTACACAACAGCAGTAATTGGACAACTTTAGAATTTATATTAGCGCGTAGTTGTACCTTTAGGTACTTGACAATTACTAAGACACTGCTAGTATTGCAGCAATGTTGCTAATGGTCAGTAACGACGTTAGCCAGTGGCTCCACGACTGCACAAATGATAGGTACTTTCTCAGCGATAGAAAGTCAAACATTAGCAATAAGACTGAAGTGGTTTCATTCAATGGTGTTATTAGAGCGATGTGTGACAGGGCCGGATGGTATGGTTAAACAAGCAGGAGACACCAGCGAGTTCAATGCGTTGCCGATGAATGGGGGACGCCCGCCTTCTGCGAACGACGCTTCGCAAAATTCTTCGTCCCATTGTTTTGTGAATGGGCAACTCGAATGAGACATAAAAAATGCTCACCATTTGCAGCGATTTATTCTCCTTAATAGCTCGGTTGAGTTGAGCGTACTGAGTCTGCGGCGGCGTTTTATGTCTGATTATTTTCAAATATAATTGCATTTGAAATTCCCAATTAGTACATAGCTTCCTTCGCATTGAAAATCTTTGTTAAAGCATGATTAGGTTTTAACAAATTGTTTAATAAATAATTGTCTCAAGGAAACGTGTTTAGTACAATTGATTGCTTAAGAACACTTTTGACGTTGGAACTCAAACAACACGGCCATATTCTATCAGCTCCTTATCGTCGTTAAGTATACAGGTGGTTCACATACCATAGCGCTTACGATCACTTTGCTTACCAACATAATTGTACACCTCGGCCAATTCAAAGAACCTTCTACTTCGTGAGATTAAGGTACATATTAGAATGTAAAAAGCGATGTTACCGTCCAAATTGTTCCGGTCGCGTATTTCGCCCACGTTTAAAATCGCGAGTCGCCAACAATTTATTCAAAATCAAGGATTTGTGCCCGTTCGCCTCCGGCGGCCGCCGTATTTGTACACGGAAAATTTAAACCATTCTTGGTATTATTTCGTCTATTCAAAACTTATTGGTTGACAATGCCAGGTGAACGCCGATAATGCAATCAAACCTCTCACTTTCTATACAAAGATTAGCAAGAAGTTCATAACAAATGCTGTTCGAAAAAGTAGGCTTGCAAATTGCAGCTTCTACGCCCCGGAAATTAAATTCTTACTAACATCAGACACATTTATCATTGGCGTGGTGTCACGTCTAGATCATTATCTTGACCGTCCAATAAAAGAATTTACATCAGCATTAACGTGCGCGACAGTAAATAACAAATTTAATTTTTATTGGACGTTTTTAAGTCGAATAGCGGTAAAAAATCGCTTTCGTTCTATCACGCAGCAGATTAGGATCGCACATTTTACGGTAGACATTAAATCTTAAATGCTCATTATAGTGGAAACATTAAATAGGCAACATTCTTTAGCCAGTCTGGTCGTCCTCCCGTAGCGACGTTTAATCGAATGATCTTATGCAAATTCTGCAAAATAGTTAATCAGTTTTATAACCGACGACTATCAACGATTTATCAACAGTCCCCTATATGGAGAGACAAACTGAAATTCCATCGGCCCATACCAGCCAGATATGTCGACACACCATATTTTGCAAGTTTATCTTTCTGCTTTTATTAATACTTTCGGCTCTCACTGAACCTATAGATTTTACATCGGGCCTTTTAAGAACGGATAAAGATGAACAGAATCTCAAGAGTAAAGCATAAACCAATAAAGAAATAAGTATAGAGGATATGAAAATGAAAAGCTTTACGATTTTACGATCAAATAACTACTTTATGAGGACAAAGATAAGCGTGGAATGCCAATTTCGATTAGAAACGGGAGCAGTACAAGTTTTATCACATACTTATACAGATAAATTTAAACATGCGTGATTTTAGACACATTAACGTTACGATGTTAGCCCGCTGATAAACCGCTTATTTCTAAGAAATGAGACTGACAGATTCTTAACCTTTACATAACTTTTATTTTAGTTGTTCTAAAACCCGTTAAAATTTGAAACTAAAGCTAGCAGCTGAAATTGGGAAGGTGACGAATGGTGAGATGATTTTTCTTCCATGAAATGGGTGCATCGTTGACCTCAATCTCATCTAATGTTAAGAAACATTGCAACTAAGAAAGATTTTTGGATAAGGTCCATACTGGGATTAAATTAGATCAAAGCTGACAATATACTCAATATACTAGGAGACGCTAATGGCCACTGATTGTGAGATGACTTTGGCATGTCCAAGATTGGTTAGTGTTGATTATTAGCCATTACCGTGATAGGTGCCAAGGTCAAAATAGTATTTAAAAGCGCCACCTATCAGATTTTCCTGCCCTTCAGAGTTATGTCAATATGATGGACCTTAATTATTTTTAAATTAATGTTTTGAAGTCTTAGAACTTCCAAAACTACAAAGAGAGATACAAAGTCAGATCATTCAATACGTATTCATGATAAGAAGGTCGTAATTTGCCTTTAGTCATATTAAACAAATTACAGATTATTTAAAAATATTCGTAAATCACCAATTCTCGGTATCGAAAAAAGTAAATTCAAATTCAAAAAGCATCACGTTCACAAATTAGTCAGTAAAATCGGTCTACTGGCGAGCGTCTACGTGTAAAGCCGCCAAGGACATCTTTATCTGAGAGGAATGCGCAAAGTAAACATTGTTGTACGCTATTTCGCCCGTCACGCGTCGCGCCCAGCACTTGCGTTCAACGGATACACTGTCACCGACCATCCCTTTAAACAAAGGAGCGGCTGTACTAATTCGTTTAACTTCCTTCACTATCTAAATGACAGTGAATAAGTAGCTGTTATTACTTCTGTGGTACACCCTGCAACACAGGCACGCTTATGTGGAAAATAATAATAGAATTCTCAGTTGAAATCAGTACCACACTCTTACATCTGAAAGACATCTCCAAGCGTTTAGCGCCATTAAAGACGAATGCGAAACATAAACAAAGCATCATAATTTCTGATTAATCATTGACATTTTCTTCGTCTTAACGGGTCGTGAACAAAACGAAATGCAAATTCTGTGTCACATTCTTCATGGAAACAAAGGCCTGCTGAAAATGGGTGTAACTGATGCATCATCAGAAGTTACAGATTTTATCATTTATACGACGCCCTAAAAGAACAATGCAATCATTTTCACTGGTTCCCTTGGAAACAAAGAATGTGTGTATTCAATCTATCATTATACTGAGATTATACAGCTAGATTGCAAAAGGTCTTCTATTAATAACGTGAAGAGCAAATATGGATCTTCATTCATTTGAATGCCAGCTATCATTATGGAAACACCTTTTCCGGTGTGCCCGATTGTTTGGTCGAAAAATTACGTCCAAACGTGTTGTTATGACAACTACACTAAGACGACTTTCGATTCTGTATACACAACACAGTAACCTTTTGTAGGTAGGTCTATATTATGTTTACAAATCGATTTGAAAGTCGATCAGAGTCGAACCTGGCAAACGGATGACAATCTTTTGTTAAACGCCCTCGAAATGTTACTGCTAAATTTAACACAGCAGTAATAAGTAATAACAAATAAGGCATTAACGAAAAACAAAACCTCAAAACACTGAATTAGAAATGGTAAAATCATAGGCATATACAACTGAAATAAAAATATAAGACAATTTAATTACTGCATAGTAATTCACTACTTAGACAAGTGATTACAAGCATAGAGAAGAGCCAGAAAAATAAATTACCGAGTTATTTAGTGCCAACACGGTAAGAGTCAAGAAACGCAGTAAAATGCCCAGCCCCTTAGACGTCACGCTTGAAGGAACGCGTGTAGTGCGTGGGAAGTATCCGCAAGATGCCTTACACACACTTGGGTTACACAATCCTATGAAGACAGCTCCGTTGTTACCAATAAGTAAATATATTTACGAGAAATCGAACACTAAGTCGTCGTAAGAAAGATCAGCGGAACAACTTCGTGCCTCTCTGTTTTATACAGGTTTGAAGCTAAATTAAACAAACTAGAGCAGTCTATAAAATCTGATTATTTTGGATAATTTTTCCAAGAAAACGCTTCCTATTGCGCATTGTAGGTATGTAGAATTCCAAGGATAATGCAAGACAATAAAACAAATACGTCTTGCAATAAAACATCAATCTAGCCACGCCTAATTAGATAATTAAAGACAACAATTAGCTATCACGGGCCGTATTGTCCAGTGTTACGTACAAATCCGCATTGCCAATTAAATAACATGCATCCTCGAGTTTCCCACGTCTGATTTGCCTACACTTAGAGCACGCATTGTTAGACACTCGCAGATTTCACTAGCAACATGGAATTATGCAGTAACGACCAAGGGGTCGCAGTACGCAGAAATATTCCCACTTAACACGCCTTTTACTTAATATGTTAGCTTTTCGTTTTAAACGTGCAGTTAGAATTGGTCATTGATACTAAGGACATACAAGTATTTACAAAATTACTAGACTATTGCCTGAAAGAGCTAACAGGGCTAACCAGAGTTCAATCAGAACGTTGGAATGCAAGCCAAACAATGCGTTGCCGCAGTGAAACTGCATTCAACCGATACAATTAAAGTAATAAACCCTGACAAACACAAGTATAAGTTCCCATTCGCTGGGTAATCGACGATACATTGTCTTCTTTGCTTAACGAGACAATGAGTGTTTTTTCCTCAATTTACAATGCGTAGCTGTCGAACGCCTGTCGTTACTTTTTGCTCCAGCTTTTGCCTTTTTGCAAATGCCTCTCTTCTCGTAAATCGGGTGCCATTACACTTGTGAGATCCGTGAAAACCGCAAAATGTCTATTCGCACGCAACTAGCGCAACTAGTTAAGACACTATGAGAAACGAGGAGGCACTCATCACAGCAGCCAATCATCAACGCAACTTGTCAAGACCATTGCGTTATTAAAGTTCAGGGTAAACACTGTGACATTGGCGAGAATCATAAGAATATAATCTAAATGTAAAATAATAACCAGTTCTGCGAAGTTGTCAACATTCTTAGTGGTTAATAATCGCATTCTGACAGGAGCACGCGGGTCATAACCGCCTTGAGGACATTTTTCATAGAATGTTTAGGTTCCAGGTATAAGTTTAATAGCTTCGTATGCGCTGGAGACGTGGCCGGGTTATTTTTAGCAATAATAAATTGGCTTAGTGGCTTGGTTTATTGTGTGCGTTTCGCGCAAGTGGAGTGACATCCATGATACCCTCACACACGCATAGTCCTTAGGCAATTTTGAGCTGTTATCTCGTTTTCAATAGCCAGTTATCGTTCATTTCTAGCATTAAATGGACTGTTAGCTTCTCATTTGGACATGATCTCAATTTAAGCTTTGAATATGGCCTGAATTAACATCTCCCCAATTAAAATTCACGTCAAAATAACGTGTAATTTGGATTTCTCTTTTGTTAACCGAATAAAATTTCGGTATTGTTTATTGTGGGTCTATTATTTCTTAGTTCCGTCTAAAGTTTTCACAAGCTTTTCAAGAACCAAAATAAGAGATAATACAAATAGGCATATCAAGTTTAAACATTGCGAGCTGTGTAAGAAATTAAAAGTGGAAAATATAAAATCCTCATTTGTTTAATAGTCTGCATGCAAATCAGATGATCTTCATAAGTGTTTTTATATCTACTTGCTTAGCAAGTCTTATACGAACCGATGGCTGCAGGATGGAATGCAGTTTGCCAAAACGTTTAATAAAAAATAACACTTTATGTTTCCTGTGTCCAAGGCGAATTTTATAGTGGTGTCATTGCACTGAGATCAGAAACCGGAGAAGTTCTTACCTAACGACTAATTTAATCTATATTTCGTAATTTTGAATGAAAATAGATATGACATTTGCTGAAATAGTTATCAGCTGTGAAATAATTATAAATTTTATGTTTCGTTCATAAGAATCCACTAATTACATTTAAGAATAAGAATTTTGAGTGTCATATCAATCTAATGCAATGGAACAATTTCGTTTGGCAGAAGATCCATCGATAGCTATCCATAATTATGCGGGGTTACGGTAAGGGAATCGTTTTCAGAAGTGGGATTATACGAACAAATAAATGAAGATTGTTCAGCTTGCAACGGAAAGCTCTGCAGTTTGAAACCAATAAGATGCCCATGCACTTAACTGTACTTAGCAGGTGCGCAAATTTTAAGGTCAACTTTTTAAGACAATGACGCAGGTGTCGTTTAAAGTATGGTAAATAGATACGGCTAGAGACATGATCGGTATTTTATAGGGTTGTGTAGAGCACCTGCAGTGAGGCGGTGAGGGGGTTTTGGGGGGAAGGGGTGCCGCTTTAGAAAGGCGCGACCATCGCCGCAGGCCTGGGCCGCATTCTACGGCCTGTCATTCACACCGCGCAACTTGCCTATGCATTACATTCCATCTCCCACCGCGCTCTCCACGCATCGCAACCAACACGGCGCCTTACGAAACCACCGACCATCTAGACAACATGCCACATTAATATCCAGTACATAAACGCTTCATCGAATTATTTCTACGCCAGTTCGACGAGCAACATTGCTATGAACCAGTTCCGTGGCCTCATTAGTCGCGTTCCGACAACGTTCACCACATAAACCGACCCTAAGCATCACACACAACAACACAAAACGCATACCTAAGGATAACAAATGATAATCATAATTTGTGTTTAGCTCATTTGTTGTCACTAAATTGTGGAATGTCGTGTGAAATCGAGTAGGTCGCGCATAGTTTCAACCAGAGGGCGCCGCCAGCGCGGCGAAAGATCACTTTGTTTTTCACGATTTATTCTATTTCAGAACTATGTTTACCACTTGCAAGTTCACTGGGGCCGGAGATACGAAAAACACTTTCATCTGATAGGTCACTTCACGAAAATTCAACCGGGAAACGTTATAAATCGCATTGGAATGTAAAGTTTTGACATGGGGCTCTTACGGGTGAACACTTCTCTTCTGAAATCTTACCTGTCTCGCGGGTCGATCCACGTCGTTTTTCTGCTGTTGTGGTCAATAAAATACAATTTCCCGTCAAAGTCCCTTGCGTAATCCCATCCGTCGGGCAAGGGTATCTCACCGTTTCGTCTCCTTGGCATATTTCACTGATTAAATCCATTCAAACGAATAACGAAGCACACTCGCGAACTAGCTACACGGCCATGTTGAATACCTCATTATGAGGCTGACGTCACGCAGGATCGACCAATGGCGGCGTAGGGCCCCCACGATGGAATGCGGCGCGTACGCGAACACACGGCGCGGCAGCACGTCACTTCACCGACCGAACCTAGGCTACATACGACCGTGCGAAGCGGCCTCGCATCGCTGACTGAGCCGCCACGACTCGACGCTGCGTTATCAGCGCTCATGATAATATTCAACCAGCCAGCACCTACTGTCTCAATGCATACCCTCTCAGCCTAATGTTTACATTACGTACATAGCTTCTTCGTTGAATACTGAACCACGACTATCTGTACAGTGAACCTCATACTGACTGCTAGCGACGACGACCTATGTATGTATGCAAAAATTAGGTACGTACCTACCCTTTCAATCTATTTACGATTCCGCTGTATATATAAGTATAGATAGGCGTGTACGGCGCGCATTCCACAGCGTAAGTATGTATATGCATACATACAAATTACAGATACCTACTCGCCACAGTATAACGCTGTAATCTGTAATGTGCTGTAGTAGGCAACTTAGCGAGGTTTGTTTATTTGCAGATAAATCAAAAGGATAGGATTTGTCGTGTTTGGACATAATCGACCAAAACGAATGTTTTAAAATGTAATCTTATGGCTGAAATAATTTAAAACTCAAGCTGAAAAAAAAAGAGAATTTACCTATCCGAAGTTAATAATGTTGTATCATGTTCATTTGTTTTTTTTTTTTTTGTGAGCTTTTCTCGGAAAATACTCGACATTATCTTGTTCAATTAATTGTCAATCAAATTATTCAGTTGACTATTTTGTGGTTTTCATAACACTATGTTTTTGTACCTACCTCATACCTACCTACTTCTAGGCTAATATGGGGCCTGGCCATATGACCATGGTACGGCGCAGTGCCGTGAAAAATTCCGTTCAACATATCGCCTTTATTTTTATGCCTATAAAGGTGATGTGCAACGGAATTTTTCACGGCAACGTCGCCGGACCGCGGTCATGTGGCCAAGCCCTTACCTACAGAACATGGAAATAACTATTTCCTAAGTTGGTACTTAAGTAAGTAAGTACTAAAAATTCCTTCTTCTTCAAGTGCCACTCCATTACTGGAGGTTGGCCGTTAGCTCTGCAAATTTCTCCCGGTATTGAGCCATCCGGAAGAGTTGCTCTGCACTGTTGATCCTGGTCGACTCCCTAACATTCATTACGCAGCCATGATTTCTTCCGCCTTCCAGTGCGCCCTTTTCCCTGTACCTGTTTTGCCCTTCAATATTAGTTGAAGAAGCTGATATCTGTCAAAACATTTAAGCAGGGTAAAATAATTACTCATTTACAACACGTTATCTATGAATTTTCCGGCGAAACATTAAACTTGGATTATGAGAGCCGATATGGATGAAGATATTATGCGGAAATAATATCGAAAACATGAGAGTAGGTTACTAGGTACGTAACTTTTGACGCATGAAATACCTCCATGCTCGACTGGTTTTAATTTAACTGCGATGACAATGCCTGATGTGATGACACTGATGATGTGAAAGATGAGACTGCAATGGTGAGATGACATAACGAGGGGGATACTTAAACCAAGGTCAGTACCTATGTGGGTACGAATATACTTGACGTATTATTAAGTAGTACCTACGTATGAATATACTCACGCATTTCATTTTGTGAAAAAGGTAGGAACGTAAATACCTATGTCATTTAAAAAAATGGCTGACACCTCACCCCTGTCCCTACTGAGAGATTGCAGGAACAACATGTGGATGATAGCTCGAGTTCTGAGATGATGAAGACCTTAGAGATGAAAGCGTGGTTACGCGTTACGCCTGAAAAAAAGAATTTTAGAGAAATATAGGTAGGTACTTACCTAATAAATACTGACCGAGAAGAAACGCCGCAATAAACTCTGTGTTTCTGATTGTAGTGAAAAACCTTAGCATGTGGGTGGTGATTCATGTTTTCCTGACAATTTTGTCGAAGATGAACATGGTCAGTTCAATGTTCATTGCTTAAACGTGCAGACGTTTTGCTTAGCATTCTAAGTCTGGGGTTGCGCAATAGCTTTATGAATGTTCAGTTCACCTTATTGGAGCGCCTCTCACTTAGCTACTCGCATTGTATTCAGGTGAAGCTTTAAAAGAAGTCCTGGGCTAACAGCACCAGCGTTGGTCCGTTAAAAAGCAAACTGGTAGGTATAGGTAGGTACCTATCAGACGGACGCAGCAATGCGATTGTTACCACCACGCTCCGCTGACCAGACTTATTTAGTTAAGTAGGTAGGTGCATGGGTGCCTATCGAAACTTGCACTTTATGGAGCTTTTGTATAGGTACCTACCTACTTACAATTTTCTTCTTCTATTTCGATACAATTACAATTGCACCGTCGCTTACGTGGGTCCGTCCCCGTAGGTTTTCCGAGAGATAGCTTTAGCATTGCTTTGATTGAACAGCCTCCTACCAGCTCGTTATACCTACCTACTAGTTTTTAAGTTTTGTATGTGTATCGGGTAATTTAGGGCTTCGGAAGGCACTATATTCTGTGCTGTGCTTGGGGGACTCGCGAATAAATAATAAAGAACACTTACTTGTTTGGATCCTGTAAGACGTTTTGAAATTAATTTTCACATTAAAATTTAACGTAATGTGAAAATCACGCACAGAAATGTGTCAAAGAAACTTGTGATTTTAGGGTTACAACAGATATATAAAGAGCATATTAGAAAAATATATATTTTTAATACCATTCTAAGCGAAAATCTTCTTGACACCTAATCATTTCTTGTAACATTTTTAAATTCTAGAATCGTTTGTTGTATATTTTTTTATTACTATGTTCAGTTATATTGCAGGGCGTTTGTTAAATACAATGCCAATATTCTGTTTCGATGAATTAATTGTATGTTGAATCTTCTATTAAATAATATATTAGCACTGGAAAGGCAAATATTTTTGATATATTGATTTAATTATTAACTTATTTTGTTACTTAATTTCTGATTATAAAGTTACCTGTTATTTAACTACTTTGCTTGTAAAGGAACGTTTACCTTCAATAAAAATGTATCGAAACGATTTTCGCTACTTCACATTCCCCTTTTATGCGACAGAAACACATCTTACACCAATCTAATAAAGTTGAGTTTAGAGTAACAGATTTAACTGCATATTGCTAAGATTTACGTGTGCTGTCAACAGTGTCAACGCTGGCTGATTTGTCAAATTTTCGTACGTGTAGTTTCGTTTCGTCTTACATATTTTCTTGAAGAATTATTAGAATTTATTATTAATCGAAGGGTTAAATAAATATTTGGCCATGCCGTCAAGTGATAGTGAAGATTTCGAAAGTGCCGATGAGGGCCACGGTAGCATAGAGAAGAAGGAGAGGAAAAAGAGACTTTCATCTTCAAACTATAGCGACAATACTGTAGAATCGGACCATGAACCAAAAAAACCCGTAGCGGTAGAAAAACAAGCTGAAAAATACAC
Source organism: Tortricodes alternella (assembly GCA_947859335.1). Lineage (NCBI taxonomy): Eukaryota > Metazoa > Arthropoda > Insecta > Lepidoptera > Tortricidae > Tortricodes > Tortricodes alternella. The sequence continues at coordinate 3,983,764 of OX401986.1, forward strand.
GAAAAAAGAAGTAAGTTGTAATGTTTTCAAAATAGCACTTGAAAAAACCAGACTGAAGATTGATGTGTGTGAAGTTCCCAATCCCCACTGGGCCAGCGAGTCCCTCTTACTATAAAAATATTTAGATTTGTATAACCCATCATAAACTGCATAGAGATCATCCGAAACTCCTAATTAATGTTTAACCAAAACTTTTGTATATTACAGGAAAAAGAAACAGATGGATGGGATGACTTTGAGATTGACACTGAGGCAGATGCTAACCTGACATCAAACATGAAAAATGTCACAACAGCAGTTCCTACCACAAAGAGCGAAGTCCAGAAACCAAGTGACAAGTCGCAGGATACTGGGTGGGATGACTTTGATGATTGGGGGGGTAGCGATTTCACTACAAAGAATGCAACAGTAAGTATACATTTTTGGTCTGTTAACGGTTATATTTTGAATACGTGAATGACAAAAGGATATAATATATTAGACTTTATTTGTATAAGAAATAGGACTAGTGGAAAGAGACCATACATTTTCATTAAGATGAAATCATTATTTTACTGGCCTCATTCTAAAAAGGCTTATCTGCAATATTACAGACTAAATTAGCATGAAGTAATATTGCAAATACGTCTCCATAGATTAAGGCATGCGATTTTACTACTTTAAAATACAAAATAGAGCTTGAGGACAGTAGTAGTGATTATAAAATGTTATAATTTACACCCTTCATCATCATTTAGAGCAGTGTTTTTCAACCTTTCAAACCCTTTACAAGTAAAAAAAATATTTTTTGGCATGAGTATGCGTGAACTAACTATACTTAGTACACAACAGACAAGTGCGAGTTAAACTCGCATGGAGAGGGTTCCATTCCGGACATGATTATCTGAAATTTACTACATTACTTTAAATACCATAGACTTCTTATAGGTTTTCCTGTAATCTATAGGTAAAGAACTATTTTTTGTTTTTTTTTTTCAAAATTGTAGCCCCAGTAGTTTCGGAAATCAGGGGGGGGGGGGACGAATGGTCAATTACCGCCTATTTCCCTAAATAACTTCTAAACTGTTTTACTTGAAATTTAAAAGAAAATATATTAAAGATACTCACAATAAGCCCTTTCATCTGATAAGTCACACACTATAGATTGCATAAGTTTTTTTTTAATTTTCTAATTTACCCCCCAAAAGTGGCCCCCATGTTTAAAATACATATATTTACGTCACGCGTTCGTGTTGCGGTCATCGACTTACATATATATATATATATATATATATATATATACCAAATTTCAACTCAATCGGTCCAGTAGTTTCGGAGCAAATTGGCTGTGACAGACGGACAGACAGACAGACACACAAGTGATCCTATAACAGTTTCGTTTATTCCTTTTGAGGTACGGAACCCTAAAACATTAATTTCTATTCTAAAGAATCAATGGACTCTTCAAATACATTCTATAGTATGAAGCCAGCAACTACTGAGTACAATTTTAGATTACAATACAAACTTACTCTTATTTTATTTTTTTTCAAATCTTTGCAGGTGCCGCAACCAACACAAGAGCAATCGAGTCAGCAAAAACCACCAGAACCAGACATCAGGGCAGTCACAGACCGTCTTGCAGAGTCCAGCAAGAGTAGTGGATGGGGCTGGGGCTGGGGTGTTGATTCTTTGCTGAGTACCGCCACTGCTGGTTTTTCGACCATTACCAACCAAGTTTCACAGGTAACGTTTAATTTAATTTGTGTAATAGGATCACCAGGACATAGTAAATTCACGTTAGAACAAAAAGCATTACAGGATCCTGAACGTACTGCTCCCCCAATTACAGGCAATCACAAAATGCGTTAATTAATGCTAAGCAACATTATAGGATAACTATAAATAACCTAACATAACACAATTATATCTATATTTTGCATTTGCTAATTGTGATTTAATGGTGCCCCAACAGCGGTGTTCAGAAATATTTGTCAACATTTAAAAACATCCTGTGTGGGACCTAACTTCTTTGTTTCTAAATGTCGACAAACAATTCCGAGCCCTTTAAGATTATAACATAGAGTAAGAAATAAGAGACTGTTATAAAGTCGTACAAATAAATAAATAAGTAAATATATTAATTCAGGTAAATTTTTGTCAGGAAACAATCTTTACACAAATCAATCTAGCCCCAAAGTAAGCTCTAAAGGCTTGTGTTATGGGTACTAGACGACGATATACATACTTATATAGTTAAATAAATACTTAAATACATAGAAAATATCCAAGACTCAGGAACAAACATTCGTGCTCATCACACAAATATTTGCCCTTACCGGGATTCGAACCCGGGACCGCTGGCTTCGGAAGCAGAGTCACTACCAACTAGGCCAAACGTGTCGTCAATAAAAACCAGATATCAGACAACTTTCAATCAGAACTGAGCCGGCTTATGGGCCAAATTAAATTGTACCCATCAAGCTACTTAATCTTTATTTTAACCAATTTTTAACCCATTATTTATTTGCACTGTATGTTTCTTACCCTTCTCTATCTCTAGTTCAAAATCCATTCCTAAAGTATGTTTTTTTTCTATGGCTTAATTATTACTTGATAAAATCTAATAAATCCAACTTTTCTTTACTTATATTTTAAAGACACTATAAACTTTCCAGGGCATTTCAACAGTCCTAGAAACAGGTATAGGCGCTCCGGACCCAGAGGAGCTAGCCAGAAAGGCTAAGGAATCTGAATCTAGACCGAGACAAGAAACAGTTGAGGAGAAACCTGAAAAAACAGAGGCAGAAGCAAATACGGGTGATGCATTCCAGCTTGGTAGTTTACTGTCAGGTGTTACCAAATTTGTAGAGAGCACGGGTAAGTTTTATGTCATAATTTTCGTGCAGTTTACTTAATGCACCTAGATTAATCAATTATACTATAGGTATTAGTAAAACCTTTATTCCTCCACTAGTGGAGCCGCCACAGCTTCGCCCGCCATACAAACTTTATCACCCCTTTTCACACCTTTAGGGATGGAATTTCAAAACATCCCTCCTTAGTGCACCTCTAGGGTACTCGAGGAATGTCTCCTCTGAATTTCAAACCTCTAGGACCACCCGTTTAGGCCGTGCGTTGTCTATAAGATAAGATATTCATTTTGGGTTCGTTAACTATACTTTCAGTACACTTAATGCCCTCTTGTGCACCCACTAAGTGTACAGTGGATTCGTCCATACTTGTCTTATTTGGTAAAGAAGTTTATAACCTCAAAATCTGCAGTTTTTGGGATTTTATATTGTATCTCATAATTAAAATTACAGGGACAAAAGTAATAGCCGGTGGTCTAGATACTCTAGAAACAATTGGTAAGAAAACCATGGAAGTCTTACAAGATGGAGACCCAGGGCTTGCTAAGAAACGGGCCATGCTTGGTCTGGACGCCGGTGACAAACCCGTGCTGTCACAAGTACTAAGAGAAGCGAAGGCGAGAGCTGACGAAGAAGATCTGGCAAAGGAACAGAAGAGAGAGGCGAAGGAAGTGCATTATGAAAACCTTTTTGATGATTTTGAAGGTGAGTTGCGGTTTAATCATTACAGAAAGGACCCTTTTAAGAAACTTCAAAAAGCGAGCTCCTTTCATTGCAGTCGGTAAATAAGGTTTCTTTCTCAAACAATTTCAAATGGACACCTAAGGTTACTTCGGCGCTCATAGCACTTTTTACACTGTGGTATTATCATGACTCTGGGGATGAAACAGTTCCCTTTTAGAGGATATGTTCGACCAAAGGTTTTATTTTTAAAGTTGTATCTTATACATACAATATAATAATCACACTGTATTTATTCCAGGTCTAGTACATCTAGAAGCCCTGGAGATGCTGTCTCGGCAGGTCAGCATGCGTATAGAGGAGCGACTGCGGAGCGCCGACCCCGACAAGAAGCAGGATATCAAGGAAACTCTTCAGCAGGTGGCTGGTAAGCACTTCTGCTACAGGTCTAGACTTGAAGTCCAGGAGATGCCTCGGTAGGTCAGCATGCTTGTCGAAGGAACACAAGAGGGGGGACATAGTAGAAAACTTGTAGCAGGGGGTTGATATAAGCACTACCTGCTCCAGTCTAGAGATCTAGAAGACGTGGAAATGCTGCCTCGACAGGTCAGCTCAGCATGCTCGTCGAAGGCAGACAAGACGCAGTACATCCTGCGCCATAGTGTATTCAGTAAAATTAAATTTGCTTAAGGGGAAATCTAACGGTTCGGTTTCCATTTAAAATACCTTACCTTTATAAAATCTCATTTATTAAAGTTTTTTTTGTATTTTTATAGTTTCATTTGGGCAATCACGCATTGCTTCAGTTGCTAAACGTTTTTAGCGTTCCGTACCTCAAAAAGATAAAACGGAACCCTTATAGGATCACTCGTAAGTCGTATGTATTGTGGTGTTTTTGCTCGATATTAAAAACGGTAACATGTAGACGCTTGTAATATTCACACTTTTTTTTTAAATGTATATATATCATTAAAAGAAAAAACTATTTCTTTGCTTGATTATAAATAATGTTAAATATTTTTTTATAATGTAAATGACGGACTATTTAGAATTTTTCAGGAAATTAGCCTACTGCGTAATTATCCAACTGAAATCATAATACACAAAAGTGAATGAGATTATAAACCTTACCAAGAGCGCTGTACAGTTGTTTCTAAAAAAAAAAAAACCGAAGCACAGCACAAACTTGTTTCAGAACTATGCGAAATGCCTGAGGAAGAAGACGAAGAGGAATCGGATGAGACGTCGAAGGCCGACGCATTCCACGAGCGGCTGCAGGCTGCCACCAGGGACATCGGGCTCAAGCTGCAGTTCAGTGCCTTAGTCAAGTAAGAGCCACTACAAGAACCCAACTCATCATCATCATCATCATCATCAGCCGTAAAACATCCACTGCAGGACATAGGCCTCCTCCAAAACTGGGGGATTTGCTATAGTCGCAACGCTTGGCAGGTTGGCGACCGCAGTTGGTCATGATAGTACCTACTCGAAGGACTTTGCGGCCCATCCTTCGGTTGGTCCCTCTGTCACCTTTTGTCACCTGTCACGACACCCACGGGAGATGGGGTGGTTCCTGTTCAATAGCTAATCTGAACAGAGACAATTCTGGAATCGATGAATTATTAAGACACCCAAACACACAGCAATACGTTCTCCAGCGATTATCACACATTTTTCGCCGAAAAGCCGTGACGCGCGAACCTCGTGCGGTGTTAGCCCCGAGCCCCCGACTGGCGCACTGAGAAACGGGTCGAGATTTTGTTTAAGTGTGCGTGCGGCGACGCATAGATACTTTGGCGCACACATACAAGCCGCGCGCGGTGCGTTTGTATGAAGATAACCCCCCTCCCCTTCCCCCCTCTTTATACTATGGCTGCGGTTTCTTTTAGGTAGCATTCAACTTAAAGTATCGTAAACGCAATGTATATCACCTGCTATGATGACATTACTTACCAGTAGACCTAAGAAGTTTACAGAAGCGATATGGACATGCATTATTTATTGTTGTACCTGTACCTATAATATAAAAAAACATGATTCTTTATTAATCAATAGTTACTGTTTTACGTAAGGTAACGGTACGATATTTGTCATGCGAATCATACTGTCAAAAAATAGTCACTAATTATTTTTCTTATTTCAATATAAAGGTTATGTTACTTGAGAGCATTTAGGAGGTTTTGTTGCTCATATCCTTCTGTTGTATTGTGTTTAATAAGATAACGGGTAATATATTTAAAGGTCATATCTGTAATTTGATATACTCTATGTGAAAAACGAGGGATACCGACAATAACCGAGGATGGCCGAATGGTGAACTTATTTTAATGGTATGGTAGTGTAATGTTTCTCATTTACTAGGGAATCAGTTAAAAGCCATTCATTCTTTACATAAATACAATCGAATTTGCCTCATACTATCTACATTAGTAAGGTTGAAATTCTAAATACAAGTATGTGGTCGATAAAAAGCCTGTGCCCCGATAAGGGTTTTACTGTGACGAGAAGCCACGTCCTGGACAGCTACGTGTACACAGTCAATGTGTGTGTGCGTAATACTAATTTTCTTGAATTTGATTGACGATCCTTTATGGAGATACAATTTTAAACTAATCTTCAGCTTATATGACATTTATAAGTATTAATTCCGTTGAACTTGTAATTTTATTCTATTCTCATTGTATTTTAATACAATTACTCACAATCTCAATTTAAATCCATGTATTTTGACATGCGCAATTTAAATAAAAATAAACAAATAAATCAGGGGACAATCTTTACACAAATCGATCTAGTCCCAAAGTAAGCTCTAAAGGCTTGTGTTATGGGTACTAGACGACGATATACATACTTATATAGAGAAATAAATACTTAAATACGTAGGAAACATCCAAGACTCGGGAACAAACATTCATGCTCATCACACAAATATTCGCCCTTACCGGGGATCGACCCCGGGACGCTAGCTTCGTAGGCAGAGTCACTACCAACCAGGCTAACCGCGTCGTCAAATTTATAATGTATTTTATCTTGAGAAATAAATAAACTAATCTAATCTTGATTTTATCGTCACATGCGCGAGTTGGGGGTGGGGGGCTGATTCCGCGCGGGGAGGAGCGTGGCCGCTCTGTACTTCAGATAATCGTAATATTATATAACATCCTTCTTATATTCCTTCCATAATTACAGGCAATACACGGACCTCCTCGACTGGTTGTCAGCCGACACGGCCCTCACTGAGAAGGCAGTGTACAAGCGAGCCGTCAGCAGCTTGGCCCAAGCCACTGCGCTGGCAGTGGAAGTGTACCACAAAGCTGCTGAGATGCTGCTGGTGAAGACTAGGCGGTCCACCGCTGATGAATCTGACGCTTTGACGCAGTAAGTGTTACCATATCTTCCCATGATGACGGGCTGAGCAGTGAGCATGTCCTCACGTGAGCCCAATATAGATTGAACACTTATTATTTTCAAATGGACTTACAGTCCTACTATACTATTAGAGAGTAGGAATTAAATAAAATGAAACTAAAACAACACGATACTGGCTACATTGAAAATGAAATATTTATTTTGCAAGTAGGCCACATGGGCTCTTTTACATGTCTGAATCTACCAGCGCTTCGAAAGTTGACATCTGCTGAGAAGAAACGCCGCATGAAATTCAGCAGTGTCTTTTTTTCAACTTTAACATTAGTTTTTCAACTAAAATTAACACATAAAAAGTGCAATAAGCAAACCTAATGGGTACAAATTTATTATAATAAATAACTAAGTAGGGAGATGTATAGTCTCCGCGTCTGGAAAAGTTAATTTATGTCTTATGGCCGAATTCAGAAACGCCATTTAAGCATTTGACTAGATATTAAGTAGTTAAATGTCCCTCAACTCGTTGTCAACCTATACAGAATCGTTACTGAAACGTCAATTTAATTAAATCTCAATTTGAGTGGCCTTTCTGAATTCGGCCATTAGAGATGTGAGTCTCTAATGGCCAAATTCAGAAACGCCATTTAAGCATTTGATTATAGATTAAATAGTTAAAGGGACATTTAACTAGTTGCTAGCTAGTTGTCATCCTATACAAAAACGTCACTCAAACGTCACTTTAACTAACATTAATTTAAGTGGCCTTTCTAAATTTGGCCATAAGGGTCTTAATAATAAAAATAATACTTAAAGCAAAGAAACATCTAAATTGATTAAATGGAGCTGTAGGCAGTCTCCACGGTGAAGTATAAAGATAGAGATACATACATACACATACATAGCATCAGCTTTGACTGCCCGTTGAAGAGAGTAATTTGATGTTACAAACTTGAAACTTTTTTTACAGAATGACGGTAGTTTTAACAAAACACATCAGCGAGCTAGCAACCCTGTTCACAGAGAAACTCAACTGTCTGGAAACTGAAAACAAGGAGCAAGTCAACACATACATAACTAATATATTTTTAGAGGTAAGCATTTTTAAAACTATATTTTTACCCGACTACAGGAGTAAAGGTGTGTTTCGGATGAATGTGCGTAGTATGTAGAATATGTATATCTTAATGCCGCGAGTGTGGAGTATATGACCTAAGACATAAGACAAAAAAAAACTTATTTAACCCATCTTGGAAAAAATATAGCTTTTTCACTTTTTTTTATCATCGGTTAAATTAATTAGCGGGCCGCTATTTGTAATGAGTTAAGAACCCCTGTTTTTTTATCAACTCTCGGCAAACAGACTTTACACCAGGTAAGCTGCCATCTTGGTGTAAACATGACTTCAGATACGTTTACTCCATCTCCATGTAACAGCTGATTGGTAGAGAGTGCTTATAGCATTAAGAGCCCACATATGACTAGATTAAGCACCTCATTTTGCATCAATCAGAACTGAACTCTATGACGTTAAGTTTCATTTTAAAATAGTTCGCTCTCAGCCGTGGCTGTTACAACCACCGCGCGCGCACGCGTTCACGAAAATCTGAGTTTTTTGCTGTTTATTAGAGAACCATAACATCTATTAAAAAATCCTTTTATCGAATTGAGAAGTTGTTGTCACTCAACTATTTAACCAAAAATCATCGTTAAAGACCATAGGGTTTCGGAGATTCAACCAATGTTATGTTTATAAAATAAAAGTATCGAGGTTTTTATTACTAATCGTGTTTTCACGTTTAAGCATTTTAAGAACAAATGTTCAAGTTTAATATTTTCAAAGAACAAACACGTAGTCCCTGTCAGTATTGAAATCTAGATCGCCAAACGTCGCAACCTTAGCATATGTGGCCTCTTAAGTTCGCCTTTTGTACATCTTTTGTTTGTGTAAATGAATAAATGTACGCTCTGCACAGAGAGTTAAACGTTTTTTTTTTTTACAGGCCGGCAACAGTTCGACGTACATACAGAACGCATTCCAGTTGGCCCTGCCGATACTGCAGATAGGTGCTGTATAGACGTACAAAAATATTCTATAAATATGAAACATGCTAGTAAAAGTAATATATTTTCCATTGTATTATAGAAATAACTATAATTGTATTAAGAGGAGTGTGAAGCTACGGTTTTTCATACAAAAAGCGTTAACGATTTCCACCCCTTAAATGTTAACCGATGTTGACCAATTTTTGATAGGTTGTCAGAACAAAATCTAGGTCTATACGTTTTGGTTTTTTCACTATAATCAATAAATTCAGTTTTATTGTTGTTTTAGTATTTTCATACAAAACTAATTTCGGCGATTATTTGACTTTGTTGATCTTTAATCAATATTCAAAAAACGTATAGACCTAGATTCTGTTCTGACTGACAACCTATCAAAAAAATTTCAAAATCGGTTAACATTTAAGGGGTGGAAATAGTTATGACCTTTTGTATGGAAAGGGGGGGTTTTGCCGTTGGCTCAGTCCTCTTAACTGATATGAGAAATTAGATTTCTAGCGGTCGTTACTAGTTTCGGAAGGAAGGATTTGATAGTTTTTAGGGTTCCGTACTCAAAGAGTAAAAACGGGACCCTATTACTGAGGCTCCGCTGTCCGTCTGTCCGTCTGTCTCCAGGCTGTATCTCATGAACCGTGATATTTAGACAGTTGAAATTATCACAGATGATGTTTTTCTGTTGCCGCTATAACAACAAATACTAAAAAACAGAATCAAATAAATATTTAAGGGGGCTCCCATACAACAAATGTGATTTTTTTGCTCGTTTTTGCTCGATATTGATAACGGCAACAGGTAGACGCTTGAAATATGCACAGAATATTTAGATATATATTTCCTTCAAAAATAAATAACTAAATTAAAATAAAATAAATATTCAAGGGGGGCTCCCATACAACAAACGTGTTTTTTTTTGGGCTTGATTTTAATGGTACGGAACCTTTCGTGCGCGAGTCCGACTCGCACTTGGCCGGTTTTCTACTTCGAAAGCATTTTTCGTCGGTGCGAATTCCAAAATCGCTGTTTTTTTTTGTGTTTTTTTATTTTTATTTTAACACTAAACTTTTCCATATTAATTTCTGCATCAGCCCACAAAGACATTGTTTTGTTAACAGTACTGGTTAATGTGTTAGTAGGCAAAATGTACCTTGATAAATTCGCTATGTGAAATTGGGCTGTTAGCGAATTTTAAATATTACTCACATTTAAGAAAGCGGTCGTTTTATTTCGCTATGTGTTCTGTGATGCACATAACGATATTTTATCATCGGCATTGTTGTCATATTTTTACACATGGCGATTTTTAGTAGTCAGCAGATGTCTTCAAATATAGTGATTAAAACCCGCTATGTAGCAAAATATTCCTAAAATCAATCATTTAAGAAAAAAGTCATGTGACCGCTAGGTACATAGCGATTTTTAATGTTACAAATTAAACCCGCTATGTACCAATATTTCCATTTAAGTCATGTATTACTAATAACTTAATAACAAATCATCATAAAAAAATATAACTACGCATGTTAAGTAACTGTTAAAGAAAAAAACGGTTTTTACTGTCTCCTGAAAGTAGACCATATATACACATAGCGATTTTGGAATTCGCACCGACGATTTGTGTTTCTAATTTCTAAGAAAGGGTTCGAAAAAAATCACGGATATTCACAAGGGGCCTCCCCTGGGTGGGTGTAGTGAGATATAATTTTTATTTAGTTTTTCGATTCACTTTTTTCTAAATCGAAAAACGCGGGCTCCAATGAGCCATATAGCTCGTTTACATGCAGCCGAAGTGAGCAGGGAATTGGGCAGCTCGTGTATGTAAATGGCTCACTTCCCCTGCTCCTGCCGCTGCTACTCGTCGCGGCGCGCAGTGAGTCTGGAAGCAGCATGTAAACACGCACTGCCTTCGAAAGTAGTATGCGGGAATTTCTGGCAGCGCGAGCAGCAGTGGCTATGGCGGCATGTAAATAAAGTATACATATCTCGGATTAGCTACCGCAGCCTGGCTGCCTAGTGCGCTGCCTAGTGTGCGGTAGGCCCTAAGTGTTAGTTTGCTGTAGTTACATACTTTTGGTACATAGTTACAGTAACGGCCGTTAGATGGCGTTGTATAATAAAATCTGCACTGCAATAAATCGATCTATTCGTTTGTTTTATATATTTATTTCCTCGTTAGGTATTTGTGTTTATTATGATATTTTGAAAAATAGGACAATAATTTAAGTTATAATTTTTACAAATATTAAAATTGAATATAGTGTTTTCGTTGTTTTATTCTGTTAATGTTTTATGCCAACCTGTAAAGAGAGAAAGAAGGAAAAGACATTTATTCACTTCACCAGCCAGACACACAATAATAGAAAAAACAAAACCGTAAATTGATCCTACATTGACTCTACATTGACCGTATATTGAGTCTACATTAACTACATTGACCGTATATTGAGTCTACATTAACTACATTGACCGTATATTGAGTCTACATTGACCGTGTATTAAGTCTTCATTGACTCTACACAGGCTCTACATTGGTTCTACATTGACTCTACATTACTACAACTCTACAAGTTTTGAAGATAGCAAATAAACCTTGGCTGATTTTAAACCTCTTTAGTCTGAAATGACTTACGAGTGAGTGACTAAGTATATTTCAAACCTAAACTCCCTCGGGAGTTATAAAAATTCATAACTCCCGCGGGATGCGCGGCTACAGCTGCTCTATACGCCTGCGTACAATAACACCCTTTCCGAGCGAGTGTGATGAAATGTTCCAGGTGTGGTAACATTATAATGAACCCGCATATATTTTTCGAGTAGTTAAACAATAGTGCCTTCTATACCAGCAAAGAAATCATAAAAAAATTTAGTAACCCTTTTAACTTTTCGAGACACGGCGTTTGTTTCATTCCTTTGTGCCATTTTGCATAATTCGCGTGCCCTTGCGCATCTGCTGTAACACATGATTGCGAAATGTGAAACGCGGATGTGAATGCGCAAAAATGCAGTTTAGCGAAGTTGATGTCCTTTCACTGATCAGGTAAATTTTTGCTTGAATCTTTTAAAATGCCAATGACGAGTATGTTGGCCAGTCGGTAGTGTACTGGGCAAAATCATACAATTCTTTATTTTAAAGTTATCTCATATAAGATCTTATATCGATCTAAGTGAAGAAACAAAACATACAATATGGGTTACGTTCGAAACAATTCAAAACCCCGTAACTATGTAAGTTGGTTGTAATAATTTTCTCGTAGGTGGGTGCTTTATAAACAAATCTAGTTTTTCGTCACTCTTTATTTGCTATCCAAGGTGCGAAAACGTTAATCGGTGAGGAGTTCTCCTATTAAGTACATCACCATCGGTTCCGCTTTACCACGTAAGTACATTTTCAGGAGCATAAGTTGTTTACTAAACTTGATAAAGAAATCTAATACATACATCCATAGCATCACGCTCGAAATCCCTAATGGGGTGGGCAGAGCCACAAGACTACTTGTGGCCACGTTCGATTAATTAGTCCTAAGATGGTATGATGAACCGTATGGTGACAGGTGATCAGCCCATCGCCCATACAGATAGTCCACCATGTTGGAGAGGACCCGTCCCTTAGTCGACTTTTACGACATGCCAGGATGATAAGCATCTGCACGCATTCTATGCTATTTCTTCACTCCCAGTGCAGCAGAGGAGGACAGGAGGAAATCTAATCGCCACCCGTGAAATACTTATCATTGAGGAGGTCCGGTAGTCACCTGTGATCTTTATCCTTAGTTACACTTTAGGTACCAAATAATGCTTTTGGAACGTAACTGCTAGAGTTATTATTACAGAATGTACCAAAATTACTTTCTGCGTGCCTATAATACTCGTACTTGGAAGTTTCATCAATTCCTCATTGATTCCCTCGTTATAGGTACCTTATTGAAGGTAATTATCTTGAATACAAAAGAATCATCCAAATCGGTCCAGCCATATTCGAGTAATCGAGTATTTTTTAAATCTGTTGACCTTTTGAACGCCAGGGCCGAGTGCGAGAAGGCGTGCCCCAGACGCCGAGTGACGGCCCTAGCCAACTAAATGTATGGAAAACGGCATGCCGTGGCGTCAAGGGCACGGAAAACCCGACTGTGGCGGGCGTCGTCAGCGGAACTAGCAAAGTTGAGACAGGGATCTTCTCTTATCTCTCTGACTATCTCTTTCGTCTAGTGTGAGAAAGACACACTTAGAGATACGATGGTGTTAACTTATCCTCGTGTGAACTTGGTAGGGCTGCAGAGCCCTTTAAAAAGCTATAATGAGCTCTGTCATACTGCTGCCAGTTTATCCTGCAATGTAACCAGCAACCTTAGGAAGGTAGACATGAGGATAAGTTATCCCCATCTTAGCTTTCAGTGCATCTCTTTTTTCGAAACTATTTTTTTTTAATGTCAATTGACTGACAAACAGGCAGACGGCCCACCTGATTGAGAATGGTCACCGCCGCCCATGGACATCTGCAACACCAGAGGTGCTGCCAATGCGTTGCCAGTCTAGGGAGGATGGGGAATGGGGATGGGATGGGGACGAGGGAATAGGCCTCCGGATCTCGTCACTCACCGTCCGAAACGCAATAGCAAGCAATTACTTTACGCCGATATTCTGTGAGTGTGGTACTACCCAGGTCGAGCCGGCCCATTCGAACAGTAATCATCTAGTGAGGATTAGAGATTAGATAGAGTTAAGATGGGAATAGCTTATCCTCATATCGTGCTAGAACCGCTGTAGATTTTTGAAACAAGACCCAACTGATATCTTATTACGATTTAAACAATACGATTGATTCCTTAAATCGATACATGATCATATGACATTAGTCACAGCTGGTGCAGGGTGGCTAATGTTTCAAAGCACTGAGTTTGTGAGTCATGAAGTGTGTTCGTTGCTAATCAAGTGGATGATAGGGTGACCATCATTATATCCCGACATGGTGTATTCTTTTTCGGGAATGATATAGTTACATAAAATAATTGCCGGTTTATTTCAGGCAATTACAACACATATTTCAATATTAAATATTTAAAATATTAAAATGGTAAAATATCATCACACTTTGAAGGTATTAATAAAGAACGACGCGATTAGACTTACATTATTTACGGCACAAAAGAGATAGGTACAGAAGTCAATCACATGTATGTACTTCACTTTTCATGCCTACGCTCGGTGGTCGGCCGTAATCGTGTTTTTGTACTACCCAATTGTTGATTATATATTGAAAATACTTCAAAATTGGTCTCCGTTGTTTAGCTCGCGTAGCCACAATCGAACGATGCCGCTTTTTTACGATGCAGCCTCTTAATAGTAGGTAATCCTTTATTCGATTACACACGGCTACGCAAGGAGTGGAATTCACTTCCTGCTGACCTTTTTCCCGAACAGAATAACTTGGACCTTTTCAAGTCGAGATTGTATAGGCATACGCATGTTCCAATATGATCGACCTCGTCGTGACATAGCATCAGAGGTGATTATGGTTAATGCTGAGAGGACTGAAGCGACGGCAAAAATCACCCTGTTCATACAAAAGGTGATAACGTTTTTGACCCCTTAAATGATCACCGATTTTGACCAATTTTTGATAGGTTGTCAGTCAGAAAAATCTAGGTATGTACGTTTTTTGAATATTGATTAAAGATCAACAAAGTCTAATAATCGCCGAAATTAGTTTTGTATAAGAATACTGAAACAACAATAAAACTGAAGTTATTTATTAGTGAAACAACCAAAACGTATAGACCTAGATTTTGTTCTGACTGACAACCTGTAAAAAATCGGTTTACATTTAAGGGGTGAAAATCGTTATCGCCTTTTGTATGAAAAACCATAGGTACACACTCCTCTTTTAAAGATTTCACCGACAGTATTACAATTAGAATGTCAGCTTGGGATCATAGGCTTCCACAAATAAGGTCTTCTGTGTCCAACGGTTTCTGGCGACTTTAACCAGGCCGTCAATCTATCTTTTGAGGGTTTGACCCACACTGTTTCGCCATTTGAGGTCTCAATTCGAGAACAGACCTTCCTTGACCTTTGTGGTCTTCAAGCAACATTTAACCAGAGAAAGCTCTTTATGGGAACAAATTCGTCAGACCTTCAGTGGCCCGTTTTACGAAGCTAAGGGTTAAAATTGTACAAGCAATTAAGAATAACTGGCAATACCGATGACAGATCCCATACATCTGCCTTGTAGAGTTGCCAGTTTTGGAAATTGTAGCTTCGTGAAACTGGCCACAGGTGTTTTTACTTATTTCTTCTTGTATTTTTTTGTAGGTACTATTTTGATACTTGAGAATCTGCCCGTAGTGTAAATCGGACCCCCATCTCTGCAAGCGGTGGGCTAACTTACTGGACGACATTTTTTTTTTTACGAAATTCTTGTTTGGTTTCTACTTAATTCACGGTCACCCTAGACTCAGTAGTAACATCCTGTCGCGTGCGCAAACGCATTCATTATTAACTTGTAAAATTAATAGTTATATTTCTTCGTCGTAATTATACGCTGTATACTACTGTAAATAAGGGTGATATTATTTAGAATATTGTCACGGCTGAACAGTTGTATTGATTGCATATGACACGTGTTTTTATTTGTTTTGATGTCACGGTATGTCATGACACTGCTATCATTTATCAAAAATAAATTGTACCTACTAATCATATCGGGACTATATTTATTATAATTACCTTAATTGGTCCTCCGCATCCGGTTCGAAGGACCAAACTATTTTAATGCTAGTTTTTTCTAATTTGCTTCTGCAAATTATCAAAACTCTTTTATATGCAAATTTACTAAAGTTACGTATCCCGACAGATGTTTTTGCGTCCAATCGAGATATGTTATCTGTATCTCTCAATTAGTTTAATTGACACTGTATTAATTAATATAAACGTGTGAGATTGGCTTTTTTGACTTCTAATAACTAAGTGCCGGCCTTCGTCTTTCAGATATTTAAAGTTCAATTTATTCGCCAAGTGCATCTTTGACAATCAAAGTTTATTGTCAAAGATATGTCACCTAATTTCCGAAATTTGATATTTTTAACCGACTTCAAAAAAAAAGAGGAGGTTCTCAATTCGGTTGTATTTTTTTTATGTTTGTTACTTCAGAACTCCGTCATTTAAAAACCGATTTTAAAATGCTTTTTTTAATCGATAGGGTATACTTTCAGTTTGGTCCCGTTGTAGTCAAAGTTGAGTTATGATGAGGGTATCGATGAGGAATCGATGGAACTCTTCAAATATGATATGCAAGCATATAGCAATTTTAGTATTTTCTGTAATAACTCAAGCAGTTACGTTCCAAAAGCATAATTTGGTTAAGTGGAACTGTTGATGAAGACCATAGATGATAACCGGAACTCGTAAATGTTGAGTATTTTACAGTTGGCGATTAAATTGCTGTATAAAGTTCTGAAGCAACTTATGTCCATGAAAATTCATGTATTAAAATTGAAGAACCAGGAGAACTCCTCAACGATTGACATCCTTGCACCGTGGATAGCAACAGTCTGTAAATGGTGATGAGCAATTGGCATTATGCTATTGTTACTTGATGTAGTAAATGTTTGTCGTTAAATCACAGGATAATAAATAAAATGTGAAAAAAATATTACTTTTCAAAGGTTATTTGGAGTCGGTTTTTTTATTTTATAAATTATAGATTATCTATCATCTACAATGCAAACTAGAATTAAAACTATTGGGAAGTAAACTTAACGGTTATTAGCTTATTTTCATTCTAGCCAATACCTATAGCATGTTGGATAGCATAAACATGAACGTTACAGGACATCATTAGTAAACGTATCAACTTGTACTAAATAGGGCATTACCAATGCAGTTCTTTACAACATCTTGAATTCAACAAAAGAACAATCCATATTTCACACAACAATATGGCGGCAGGATATAACGAGGCCATTGTTGGAATGACAAATCAATTCTTCGGACACAAACTGAGCGCGTGTCCAAATAAGGGCACAGTTTTTTCTGGCCCATAATGATGTATTCAAAGCCTAAAAGGTTCTTCCTAACTCGAACACACGTCTGGACTTTAGTTTGAAAAGTTATAATTTGTGCTCTGAAATGGACAATGTAGAGTTTGAGGTGATCAAGATTGAATACACGTGCTACGTTATTTATTTCTGTGGGAATTTCTAAACACTGACGCATTTTATTGTTTTCTGTTGTTTCTCAATAAGATCAGTTACTTAAAATCCCAAAAACAAACAAAAAAAAAATATCGACCAACTTTTAACCATATTTTTTACCAATTTAATTTATAGGAATCTTGCGGTATGAACTGTTTTACCATCCAAAATTATCTTGGTTTAGTAATTTAGATGAAACTTTTTAACTTTCTTGTGAAACGACTTAATTTAAGAAAGCAGAGAATTGCGTTCCGTCTTTTTGCTGGTACTTACTCTAAATATTGATATCTAAAAGGAAACATGTTTTAACGTAAAGTGAATTCACCCTTACTTGTCTTATTTGGCAAACAAGTTAATAACCTCAAAATGTACCTTTTTTGGGTGATACAACTATTTTATCCTAAGTAAAGCAATCCTAGGTAAAAAATTGGCATAATGGTGTATCATATATTATCGCCGGTTGCTTAATTTACGAATAAATAGCTGTTTTAGCCAACCTTGTTTACCAAAAAGACAAGTAAGGATGAATTCACTTTAGAAAACTATCGACGTTATATTTTTAGGGTAGAAATGAAACAGAGCCGAATCTACACCTTTCAGCTAAGCCCAGAAAGGTGTACAGAACATCTGTAAGTAATCCCAACTCAAGAGCTCTTGTGCAGGCCATAAATTATATGATTTAAGCACTAATGTGTAACTTTTAGAAAGAATAATGGACAATTAGCTACCGGAAGGAAGAGATTGTGCAACGCCCAGGTGAAAATTGAGTACCTATTTTGATTCATAAACATCAATAGGACGTTTCGCGTGTGGTTTTTACTGTACGTGCTTTCAATAAATTTATTGCTTTTATGAGGCTCAAGACAAGTTTTAAAAGAAGAAGTTGATTCTGAGAACAAGCAGAATGGTCGTATAATCCCCAGTCTTATACGACTTCAAGTTATGTAACAGTCATATAGTGGTCTATAATGACTGTTACATGAGTTAACGACATATAACTGGAATTAAACGACGATTTTATATTTTTGCGTTGGCAAGTGTGCATAACCTTGTGACATACAGAGGAACAGACGGACAGACATACAGCGCAGTACTATACTGTGCAGACAGTCTCACCGTAAGGATTTCTTATTTTGCCTTTTATTGCGTTTTGCGTTTCATGATGGCACAAGATTGAGCGTAAGGGGCCATCGGAAAAAAATCACGTCGTTCAATGGTTGCTACGCGAGCTATTGAAAGCAAAAGAGAGCAATTTTGAGGTATATGTATTTTGACTATATAATTACCAATCTGCTAGTACTAAAACATGATTATATCAGCTTCATTCGATACTTTCTTCTTCAAAGTCACCTCTAACATTACACATTTTACTTTGGCGTCGCTAAACGAGAGAATCTTTCATAGGTAGTGATTTTCGTTTTGCAAAATAATCATTTTCATTTAAATGTTCTTGTTTTGATTTGTTTTTGTTTATTTATTACTCGTTATAATATACTTAGTTTAAATTACATGGCATGTCAAATTAACCTTTGGCCGCCCCAGTCGGCTGCAGCCGTCAGCGGATACAGGGTACAAAAGTCCTTCATTACCTTGACTTAAAGTTGAAATTCGTGTTACTTCTCAGACATGCTTGGCGGTCAAAAGGTTAAAAGCAATTACATTGAGATCGTCAAGCAAGTAAATATAAGCATTCAAAATAATAAAATATTTAACAGTTTGATATTCAATATTTAAAAAATAATAATATAAATAGGATGTCATATTGTAACCCACTTTTAGAATTCTTTGCTTGGTTACTTCCTTAGACATTTAATTGATTAAGCGCTTACGCCAAGCACATAATGGCTACGCTATCCCTTTCTGTCATGCGCAGGAGTAATATAATCCGTCACTATTCAACGCACCCCCGCTCGGGAATTAAAGAGCGGCTTGCGAATCGCAATGTTGGGCCATAGTATAAAGTGGGAGGAAGTAGGTTATCTTCATACAACACACCGCGCGCGGCTTGTATGTGTGCGCCAAAGTATCTATGCGTCGCCGCACGCACACTTAAACAAAATCTCAACCGTTCGCACTGAGAAACGGGTCGAGATTTTGATTTTTAGGAAGATAACCTACTACCTCCCTCTTTATACTATGGTAGGGCCTAAAGAGTTCCTTTTAATCGCGGTACCAATATTATACATGTATGACGGTACCCAAAACCACCCACCATAAAACGGTACCGGACCGACCATTTAATACCGATATTTTTAATTTTAATTGCACATAAAAAGGCGTACCAATTAAACTAATTAAAAACCAGTCTGTTACTGCATCCTGACATAATACCGATAATTTAACCGAATACCTATATATATATTTGACGACGCGGTTAGCCTAGTTGGTAGTGACCCTGCCTCCGAAGCTAGCGTCCCGGGTTCGATCCCCGGTAAGGGCAAATATTTGTGTGATAAGCACGAATGTTTGCTCCTGAGTCTTGGATGTTTCCTATGTATTTAAGTATTTATTTCTCTATATAAGTATGTATATCGTCGTCTAGTACTCATAACACAAGCCTTTAGAGCTTACTTTGGGACTAGATCGATTTGTGTAAAGATTGTCCCCTGATTTATTATTATTATTATATTAAGTCTATACGCATTTGAGGGTATGCGTATTTATTGCGGATTATCCTTGAACAGTATTTAGTCGAATTATCACCAAAAAGAAAAGAATGAAGCCACCTTCCTTCCAATGAATTCACATGTTAACAAACTGTAAAAAGTACCTCGCAAATAATAAAGTTTAAAATTGCACTCAAGTGTAGTGGTAGCAAAAAAATGGCACCACGGCGGGGGCGTGAGACAATATCACTTCCGTACGCGCAGGTAGGGACAGGTGGACACAAAAGTGTTAGCTGAGTTTTATTAGACTCAAAGTGTTGAATAAAAACTTACGATTTTGGCTTATGTTATGTTAAAAATGGTGAAAACACACGACGCAATCATCAAATTGTTTATAAAACATAAGATAAGTAATACTACCCAAGAATAATTAACATGTGACACTGGGTTAAAAATAACAAATCCGAAGAATACGAGTCGTAAGATAGTGTTATCTTAAATAGTAAGTATGTAGTAAACTTCATTATAAACATATCGTTGTCATATAAAGATAAATTAGGCACAATATATTTACATTTAATAATCGATTCAAACCGGATCGGAATCTAGGAATCCAGCGTGTAGTATGGCGATAGCAAGAACCATGAAAAAGAATTTCCCATCCGCTTCATTCATCATCATTTGAGCCGAAAGACGTCCACAGCTGGACATAGGCCTCCTCCAATGATCGCCACAAACACCGATCCTGTGGTGCTCGCATCCAGCGGAGTCTTGCAATCTTCACTAGGTCGTCTGTCCAGTCCACGTGGGTGGTCTGACGACCACTCTTCGGCCCCATCGGCTATTCTACGAGCAATGTGCCCCGCCCACCTAGTCCTATCAACATCCACCTATCATTTTGTATTGTATGGTGCGAGATCTAAAATTATGGATCGTTGCGTCGTTTGTCTCAAGTTTCGGTTGATTACAACTCCCCCCCTCACGATGGCGCCCGGTGCGGTTACACACTGCTCGTACCGTTCTAGGGGTTTATTATCTTCGGGCTATGTCGGTTACTCTAGATCTTTTGCGGATCCTAAAAACATCCGCTTACATATGTATACTTAATTATACCTAGGCTTAAAAAATCATTGCCTTACGCGTAGTTTCAAATTAAGTGGCTGGTTCATACTATACTTATACTAAGTTTAGGTCCATAAAATACAGGTAAAAGAAAAATCGTTAACGCTAAAAGTAAATCACTCAAACAAAGTTATACGCATACCATCGGCACGCCACGGGGACCTTTTTTAGATTTAATTTAGTTTTTACTTAGATTTAATTAATTTTATTTAGTATTATTATTATATTCAAAATTGTACATTCATTAAATAAAACAGTTACCTAACCCTACCTATGTAACTTTTCAAACAAAAACTTAATAAAGATGGATTGATTAGCATTTCAGTCAAAGGTTATTTTACTCAATTCACAAGTAAAACCAATACCTTTATTGCGTAAAATACCACCACACGCATACCTAAAACGAATGTTTCGCAACAGGTGCAACTAACAATTGCGTGCGCGAGTGTACCGGAAGGCGCGTCATTGTAGCGTTTCCGCCATTTGAGACGAGCGGTGAATGAATATTGGCGAGAAAGTTGTAAATTTAAAATTAGGCACTTTAGTGTTGGGTTTTATTCAAACTTAAATGTATTTCCAGTTGCTTTGAGCGGTGAGTTCTTTGTAATCCTTTCGGGCGTTTTTCTTCCTTAGAACCTATCTAGACCAAACGCAGAGCCCTAGCAAGGTTGATACAAGAATATTAAAAAAATATTATTTAATAGTAAGAGCAACGAGCAGGCGGGTTGCCTGATGGTAAGCAATCACCGCCGCCCATGGACACCCGCAACACCAGGGGAATCACGGATGCGTTGCCGGCGCTTTGAGAAAGGAGTAGGCTCGTTTTTTGAAGATCCCTGGGTTGTATCGGTCCGGGAACGTTGCTGCAGCAAGCTCGTTCCAAAATTCTTACCGTAGCGTACGTGAGAAAAACTTCCGCAAAAACGTACAGTAGTTGACTGCCACCGATCAAGGTGGTGAGGATGGAAGGTAAGTCGGTTGCGACTACTACGACGTTCGATGGTGGAACTTGGCAGCAGGTCATAAATAGCCCAAACAATTCTTCGGAATAGTCCCCATAATAAAAACGGGACAGGATGCAAATAGATGCAACATCCCTCCGCAGGGCCAATGAGTAAAGCCGATTGGAAAGCGTCCGGTGATGAAGATAATGATGAAAATCATTACTTGAGTACAGCGCCTCTATTCGGGAACGCTAAGTGATTCTGTAGTGACTCGTAAGCCAGATTTCGCATTCCACTCTTCCGCACGACGCGAAATGCGTAAGAGCGAGATAAGAGATCTGGCTTACGAGTCGCTACAGAATCACTTAGCGTTCCCGAATGAGGCGCCAGTATTACGTGTAGACTCTTATATTACGGGCACAGAACCTATAAGACGCATTTGCAATGTGTTATTAACATGCACACAAAGCATATACCCTGTCTAAAAGTATGATAAGAGGCAATATGAATGATTCGACCATGACACATCACTCTCAATAATCATGATGATTCGTCAGCAACGCACGGGACGTATGCATAGGTAAAAATGAGATAACGATATCTACTCTCATTCTAACACATCGATGCGTCCCGCAAGTTAGCTGACGATGGCTCATTATGTAGACAGGCCATTAGACATCAACGTCATCCTAGTACATACATATTATCACGCCCGAAATCCCTAATGGGGTGGGCAGAGCCACAAGACTACTTGTGGCCACGTTTGATTAATTAGTCTTAAGATGGTATGATGAACCGTATGGTGACAGGTGATCAGCCCATCGCCCATACAGATAGTCCACCATGTTGGAGAGGACCCGTCCCTTAGTCGTCTTTTACGACATGCCAGGATGATAAGCATCTGCACGCATTCTATGCTATTTATTCACTCCCAGTGCAGCAGTAAATACGTGAAAATAAAATTGAACTTGAAATCATCAGCGTCATCATAGGATTGCTCTTTGAATTGAGAATTTTAATGACCTATTAATTAATTATTTCAAACCAATGTAAAATAAGGCATACAGATGTAGTGCATAATATGTTTCCATCGGTAAAACTTGGATCTCAATCGGAAGACGACGGGACCCGAAGTGTCAATTAATTATTGTATTAAAAGTCACTCATTTAATACAATAATGTTTATAATGTTTATATTTATTAATATGAAACTTTATTATTTAGTGTCAAATGGCAAAATGAAAAATGACAGCATATGGCACTGTTGTTTTTAATTTTGACATTTGGCACTAAATAATAAAGTTTCATATTAATGAATATAAACATGTCACTCATTTAATACAATAATTAATTGACACTTCGGGTCCCGTCGTCTTCCGATTGAGATCAGAGTTTTATTTAACAATCCACATTATTTGGCATTTTCTGTAAATAATAGGCAACGATCGCGTGCCGGTAACAAACCACAGAAAACACGTGTCATATTGCCTGTGTCATTAGAAATAAACAATACACAACATAACATTAACATTGTGTATTGACAGATTATTCATTAAATGTTTAGGTGAAGCGTGAACGCGCGTTGTGAGTCGAGAGTGAGGGTAGGGGCTTGGAAATAAGCCGAGTAAAAAATCAGTTAAACTAGATGGCGCTTCCACTGAAGCCAGCGGCGTAACCTATTTTTTTTTTCTTGCTGTTGCCTGCGAGTTTGTCCGCGAGGAACATGTAGCCTACGGCTATGTTGTTCAATGGTCTGTCGTCAATTCGTCCCACCATTTTATAAAAGAGAAACCAATACACAAACAAACACCCTTTCGCATTTTAAATAAATCAAAAACGGATGAATTATATAAGTAAACCACACTACACGTAAAATATAAATTAGTAATTTTTTTAGCATGGGCGTGATGTAATACTGTTATTAATTATAGATCCATAAGTTAAGAAAATTAAGACATAGAACTGTTTAAGATAAATTCAGACGTAACTTCACGATGTTTTCATCAAATCGTGTTTTGGAAATAGTTATTTTTTTCAATAATATAATTTGCCAAATGAAATACCTAGTTTTTGTTAAATAACTGTTTAAGTAAAGCCGATTTAGGTTTTGTCAGCGCCTTAATCAATACTAGCATTAACGTCTGTGCATCAGAATGAAAATTAAACGTCGCACAATATTATTTGCACGTCAACATACAACCAAAAGTTTTATTTCAATGAGGAACCCTAAAAAATATCACACCCTAATTTCACGGTCCCCAATCGGTTCGCACATTCAATTAGTGATTCCTGCTTGTAATGGTTTCCGATATGAATTAGCCGTA
Source organism: Tortricodes alternella (assembly GCA_947859335.1). NCBI lineage: Eukaryota > Metazoa > Arthropoda > Insecta > Lepidoptera > Tortricidae > Tortricodes > Tortricodes alternella. The sequence continues at coordinate 4,007,906 of OX401986.1, forward strand.
TGTTTGTCTGTTTGTACGGACATATTGCTCGTTATTAATATTTGTGCCCGGGTGGCCGCGTGTACAAATTGATTTTTGTAATTGAAAAATTCATTTTCTGTGGCATGTCACGCACGTTGATTTGAATAAGTATTTATTTTTACAGAGGCAAGAGAAAAATAAATGTTATACCTACAAGTCGATGAAGAAAACTCACAGACCTAATAATTTAACCACCGCTAGCAAATAAAGCTGCCAAACTGCTGTTTTAAGAGCGCCGTGATTGGTCCGTTCGGGGTCATGCGCCCGCGCAACTGCTCGCCCCGCCGCTTATGGCTTTTCAACCGACTTCAAAAAGGAGGAGGTTCTTTATTCGGTTGTATTTTTTTTATGTTTGTTACTTCAGAACTCCGTCATTTATGAATGATTTTAAAAATTATTTTTTTAGTCGGTAGCAATACCTCCAGCTCCAGATTGTTCCCGTTGTCGTCAAAGTCGAGGTATGATGAGAGGATCTATGTGGAATCGATGAAACTCCTCAAATATTATAGGCACGCATAGCAATTTTAGTATTTTCTGTAATAACTCAGTAGTTACATTCCGAAAACATTATTTGGTGAAGCGGAACTGTCGATGAAGACCATAGATGAACACCGGAACTCCTAAATGATAACTGTTTCACGGGTGCCGATTAGATTTTTGTATAAGGTTTACTGGCAACTTATGTTCATGACAATCCATGTGGTAAAATAGAATCAGTGGTGAAGAACCAGGAGAACCCCTCAACGATTGACATCCTTGCACCTTGGATAGCAACAGTTGGTAAATGCTGATGAACAATTGGCATTATGCTATTGTTACTTGATGTAGTAAATGTGTGTCAAGTCGGTTTTTTTTTTAATTATATGATTATTTCCTCTAATACTGGCAGCTGGATGTATGGTCTGTGAAAAAACTTCATAATAATAAACACAAAAGTGATTTGTTTCAGCGGCTTTATCTGAAATTTTCTGTAATTTGTTAAGAACATATATGTATACAATAGGTATACATATTGATGAAAATAATTAGGGTCCACAAATAGAGAAAAATATCTATCTAACATGCCTGCTAGTTCCATTGTAAGTGTTATTGAACATTGAAATAAAGTCCAATTTCTTCTATCACAGAAACTGCTAGCAAAATTACAGCTGTGTGTTTTAGTGTTCAATTTAACAGGTCGTGACTTGAACATTAAAATTATCTACCACTTTAATGACATCATGTCTGGTTCTTAAGTTATTCAGTGTCTAAGCTAATGTTTACATTTTGAATAACCAATTAACACTAGAGTAGAGTTAGCGATAAGACGATTTATTATTGAATTAGGTATTTAAAATAATTGTAATTGTTGAGAGGAGAGGTGCGAAGAGGCGCAAACAGAGGAGAGAATACATGATTTAGTTTTTAGGGTTCCGTACCTCAAAAGGAAAAAAGGAACCCTTATAGGATCACTCGTGTGTCTGTCTGTCTGTCTGTCTGTCTGTCTGTCCGTCTGTCACAGCCAATTTGCTCCGAAACTACTGGACCGATTGACTTAAAATTTGGTATACATATGTAAGTCGTTGACCGCAACACGGATGCATAACGTAAACAAATTAATTTTAAACATGGGGGCCACTTATGGGGGTAAATCAGAAAAGTAAAAAAAATAGTTACGCTAACTATATCATGTGACATATTAAATGAAAGGGCTTATTATGAGGATCTTAAATATATTTTTTTTAGAATTTTAAAATGAATGGCTTGGAAGTTATTTAGGAAAATAGGCGAAAATTGACCATTCCCCCCCCCCTTATCTCCGAAACTACTGGGCCTACAATTTTGAAATAAATACAAAAAATAGTTCTTTACCTATAGATTACAGGAAAACCTATGAGAAGTCTATGGTATTTAAAGTAACATAGGAAATTTCAGATAATCATGTATGGAACGGAACCCTCTCCACGCGGGTTTAACTCGCACTTGCCCGGTTTTTTAATTATTTTTGGAGTTGTGGCAGCACTGAGTTAGAAAAAAGATGGCGGTCTTGAAAAAAAAGTGAAACATTATAAGAAGTCTTGTTTTTTGGATTGGAAGTTGGAATAAAAGAGCTACCTAATCACAGAAACGTTTCAATTCAAGAATCCTGGCAAAACAAATATACTATCAACTAGTGGCACCGTGGGCTGTAGACCTCACGACAAACTTAACTTTGCCGTTGGAAAACTGTTATCCCCGACATACATCGACATAGGTCGTGGTCAGTCTACCAACACCGCAAACAAGTTTGTAATCGCAAAAACCCCCATATCTCCGCCATTTTGAAAAAAAATATCGGAAAAATGAATCGACAAAAAATATATAATTACTTATCGAACCAGCTCCCAGAATTTCACGAGAATCGTTTAAGGAATGCGACCTGCCACTCTATTCGGGAACGCTAAGTGATGTTGTAGTGCGAGATTTCTCATCTCCCTCCTCCGCACGACGCGTAATGCGTAAGAGCGAGATGCGGGTCTCGCTCGCAGGTCGCTGCAGTGTCACTTAGACGTTTCCGAATAGACGCCCTGTAGAGGAGAACAAATGGACAGCCGGACAGCCGGATAGATATACGAAAGCATTTTTGCCCAAGCTGGTACCTTTAAGACCAACAACAACAAACAACATGATATGTAATAAATTATTATGATTATGAATATGAATATGAAACGGAGACGCTTCGCTCGCTTCGCTCGTTCGGTCGACTAATACCTACTTGTCCGTGTCCGTAAGGTTGGTCCGAAGGTACTAGCTTTGTTATACTCTACTCTAACTAATCCTCTCTCATTTCGTCCCACATTTCACCTGCACGTCTAGCACGACCTGCCCGCGAGTCCTTTGTCGCTCAGTGCATCCCTTACATATTAGACTAGTTTGACAGAGACGCACTGCGACAAACGACTCGCGGGCATGTCGTGCTAGGCCCCCAGTGCGTTATCGATGCAAAAGGCCACGGACGTAGGGACGTAACTCCGCGTAATCCCAACGAGCGCGGAGGTCAATTTATGCTTGTCGGTCGCGCTAGACGTGCTGACGGGTCAAGTTAGTTCGTCAGTGTTCATGAACTGAGTTTTGTTTTAGAGAATCATAACCCTGTGGTTGTATTATGAGCTCTTAATTCCAGGCAGTTCCCGCCGGAAACTGAGTTGCCTAAAAAGAGGCCGGCTTTAGCGCGCTCATACTAATAACTTTTATACGATTTATCCAGTCAGTTTACGACGTAAACTGCCTGGAATTTAGAGCTTATAAGACCCCTGGCGTCGTAGCACATTTAGTACCTTAGCGTAGGCCACCAGGTTACCTACTACCTTTTATCGCGCACATAAAAGCATCTGTCACTTTGTAACCTTTTGACCGCCACAGTCGGCTGCAGCCGTCAGCGGATACAGGGTAAAAAAGTCCTTCATTACATTGACTTAAAGTTGAAATTCGTGTTACTTCTCAGACATGCTTAGCGGTCAAAGGGTTAACTAATATGTGGGTGCGAAAGGGACGAATACTTTGTGTGCTATAAAAATGTGTGGGCATGTGAGGATGACTTCTCTCCAATAATGTATCAAGTTACAGTAACTTATGAACAAATATACTTTTAATATTTTATTTTTATTTTTACGTAAGGCAACCTGTGCCACGGAATAAATAATAATACTACGTCCTGTACAAACATTTCCTCTCAAGCAAACCTAGGACTAGTTTTTATAGTGCATAACAAACTATGAGTGCATAAGAAATGATAATTAAATTATACTTATTATTTCTTATCATTACTGTTTGGTGTATGTCCAAACCACGTCACGGTCTAAGAAAATAACGAGTTAGGTAAAAATAATAATATGGTATGCAGTTATTCTGGAACTTCGTCATTAAAAATCACATTTCTTTTTTTGCACATACTAACAGCATCATATTTTAAATTTTACGATTTAAACGTTGACAAATTTATTTAATTGTTATTGCCTAAATTTTAAGTATTTTGATAAAAAAGAGGTAATCCTTTGAGTCTTCTGAATCGATATAAAAATAAGTGTATTTATCGATTTTTATTTAAAACTGGTCTCCGGACGCGTTTTCGTCTGCGTGGATTTTGATTACCTATCGCTATTTCATGCGGAACTATTAATACTCTTTCGTGCGCAGTGGCTGATCAGCGGATTAATTGAGATTGTACGGACAAAATGATTCGGTCTAAATTTGAATTTGTCCCTCATGGCTGTTCAATCGCTGCGCAACGATAGGGATCGAAGCATTTACCGGGATAAAAACGCAGCCGATGTTACTCTCCGATCGACCCTCCGACCATCTTTCTTTGTGCAAACCAATCACGCTGACTCGATACTCTGAATTGATATCATTTCATAGACTAACCAAAGATCTCAAAAGAAGGATGCCTATCAGTACAAACAGTTTCGTGTAACAAGTCTCATAGAAGGTTGTCAAACGCCAGCGCCATGGCTTATAACCACATAACCATAGTATTTATACTATGACATAACCACACCCAATAGGCTAGTTTCCTAAAAAATTATAATTAATCCGTAATTTACATTAAGCTACCGCTCCACAGAAAAATGTAAATATTTGTTATTATAGTCAAATAGCCAATTGTACGAGGGTTTATGAGTGAATTTGTTTTTATTAAACTAAATAATATACAAAATAAACTAAGACTAATTTAAAAATATCTATAAATAAAATCCTCCTCTGCTGCACTGGGAGTGAAGAAATAGAATAGAATGCGTGCTGGCATGTCGCAAAAGTCGACTAAGGGACGGGTCCTCTCCAACATGGTGGACTATCTGTATGGGCGATGGGCTGATCACCTGTCACTATACGGTTCATCATACCATCTTAGGACTAGTTAATTGAACGTGGCCGCAAGTAGTCTTGTGGCTCTGCCCACCCCATTAGGGATTTCGGGCGTGATGCTATGTATGTATGTATAAATAAAATATTGGTTCCAAATCAGCGCCAGGCGGCAGGGTGCCCAGAAGGCTGGCAGCGCTGCCACGCTGTATGGCTAAGCTGATTCGTTGTGCCAAATATGACCCAGCCCTCTGGGGACCGGTCGATTCGACAAGGTGCTTCGACAGCTCAAAAAGTATTTGGTAAGCGCTCTGACCCCATAGCCCGAGGGTTTCAACCCCAAACGGCGAAAACATGTAGCCACTGGCGATAGCTGCATATCTTCGTCGCTTAAGTTGCTCAGCCGCATCCGCGGCAGAACCAGCCCCGGCGGAGGTCCCTGGGAGGTGGGACGGCGCAAGGGTGTCGACACACGTAGCATCCCAAACCAAAGGCCGCCCCAGCTTCCAGGGAACGAGCGTCATACCATCGGGTCTCCTGCCAGCCTCGCGCGCCAAAGCTGTCGGCTCAAGAACTGCTGGCACGCCAGCACTGACGAGAGCCCGGCGCAAGATGTCATTGAGGCTGGCGTGTCTCGTGAAGCGGCCGGCGCTTCTGCTGCATCTTTTCTTATGCACTCATAGTTTGCTATGCAGTATAGAAACTAGTCCTAGGTTTGCTTGAGAGGAAATGTTTGTGCAGGACGTATTATTATTATTTATGGTGTCCGAGCCTTGTGACATTAGTGCTGCAATGACACTGATGTGGAACAACAAAAGTCGCTCCCAAATGTAGTGATACGGCCAGTCTAAAAGCAGTGTTGCTCAGGAGTGTGCCTAAATTTGTACGACATAATAAAGCAAATTCTATAGCCTGGACGGTCTCTTTTAAAAAAAATCAAAGCTTTTATGACATTTTTCTTTTGTTGTTGAAATAGCAAAGATTTAATTTTGAGTTTGAATAATGAAAAATAACTTTTTATTGTTGACCTGTTCAAGAGCAAAGTATTTTGACTACTTATTAGAATGTACGTCTCCAGAAAAATTAAATGTTGTCGGTTGATGCCGAAGCAGAACAAACAAAAATACTTTCTTATTTATAATATTTGTAAGGATATGATATTTATTACCTCTCGTTTGCATGATCCTAAATTTATGCAACGTATTTAACATATTCAAACAAGATTACCGCTACAAACTTCGGCATATCACTGGCAGTGGTGTCCTATTTGACGTAAATTTGTTGTCTCGTACTTTTATTTTTATATTTTCGTATTTGTTGATATTGCGTTCAATAAATAAGTGTAATAAATAAATAGTAAATCAAGACAATTGCTCGACTTAATCTCTTACTTTTCGTCCCAACTTTTCTAAAATCCAGCTGAATTATTTTTGCATTTACGAGTAAAACTATGGTCGGAGAATAAAGGCAATTTTTTTATACGGCGTTAGATGGAGATAACTTCGGTATTAAAATCAAATAAATTGTCTCCCACTTGTTTTGATGGGCGATTAGATCACAGACCACATGATATCTACCATACATTAATCATCGGTCAAGAAACCTAGGTACTGGTTATGAATTTGGTACGTAGGACCTTGAGACACTTCATACTGCCCTGCTAAGCCGAAAAGCGCTATCTCAATCAGAGAATGTTTGAGGAAATCGACTTTTTGTAAATTGTCATAAAGTCGATTACTCAAAACTTACTCTGATTGAGATAGCACTTTTCGGCTTAGCAGGGCAGCATAGTTAGGAACATAGATTTAAATCGCTAGATAACACTGTACAGCGATAATCTTCAGCCATAATCATGCATGTGCGCGTGAACCGCGAGAAATATTGTCATCCCCTTTTCTCCTACTGTAACAGTTGCGTTCTCTTTCACGCATCCACCATTTTACGATCAATAATTCAATTATTATGTTTAAAAATGGTATTGACCAATGAAATGTTACGCCTTTCCCTTTATTAGTGTATTTCGAACCAACACGGCACAATGAGACACTTTTTCTCAGGAACAGTTAATACGCTGATTATGACATTTTACGTGCACCTGTTGCCGCTTTCGGATGAACACTAATTACAGCTTTGCGAATTTCGCTAGCTTCATATGCGAAGTATTCCGGCGCGGTCACTCCTATAGCATGTCTTAAAGGGCTCGTAAACGTGCTAGTTTTTCGGCAATGTACCTATTGCTGCAATTCGCGCTATCCTCAAAGGTTTGCATTCAAACTTTTTGTCCGCATTAGTGATGTAATATGTAATATTTTTGGGGATAGCCCGAATTGCAGCAATAAATTGTGAGCCCCTTAATGATTTAAATCCATGGCTATCAACAGAACTTGGCTATTACTAACTCAAAATTTACCATTAGTTTTTTGAAAATAAGTAGGTTGTAGGCGGATAAGCAAGCGTTATTAACTGCTTTGTTTATCTATCATGTCATTTAGTAGTATGATTATATCTTGCCAAGGACATGTATTATATTATCTTGTTAGGTAGGTATGTCAACTTACACATCGTGTGCAAGCGACAAATTGTGCCGATGCTGATACCTATTAGACCGTAACCCGTTTCGATTTCCATTTTGTGGAAGTGTAACATTTAAGGTAAAAATCAAACAAAAATGAAATGAAATCCTATCTAACTATGACATAATAATGCTGATTCGGTAATCAGCCGACGTCATGGCCTATAAATAACTTGGTCTTTTTCCAATTGCAATAACACTTGTACTAGGGCAGTATTATATATTATATTCCCCTTTCTTTTCTCCACCTGTGCCTGTACAAAAGGCGTCCTTGGCTCCATTGTTATGTTTCGCGCCAAGTGACTGCCAAAATCGGCGCACGCGGCGGATTGGCGGCGGAGCGCGGGAAAGGAAAGAAGCGTCAGTTCGATACGAGGAGCAAGCGCGCGCGCACGCTACCAACCACGCCGCGCTTTTAGGTTAGAATTGGCGCGGTTTCACCGCCAGGTGTTATTTCTCCCCCGCTCTAACCCACGCGTTCTCTGTCTAGCGAACAGCTGTTTTCTCCCGGGAGATTATTAGTCAGATGTTCGCGGACCCGTCCTGATCACCTGTTACTATGGCTGCGGGAGGACGCACACCGAAGCAGAGAAGGTTTGAAGTGTCTACCGGGATGGCTGCTTTGAGAAATGCTAATACGCCGCGAAGGAGGCGCGGGAGTTGCAAGTGTCTCTTCGGGGCTCCGGACCGGGACGAGACCCGGCGATTGATCGCGGAACAGTACGCAAGGGAGCGAAAGAGGTTCATAAGAAGATTTAACTTCGACGTCGAGACGGAGAGTGTTTACAAAGTCTCAAAGATGGAGTCACCGGTGAAGTTTGAGGACAGCCCGAAGTCCAGTCCAAGGTCAGCGATGGAGGCTCTAGCGAGTGTCGGGAATACGGAGTTAAGGGTGCTGGGGAGCCCGAGGCGCGTCGGCAGCACGGGCAGCTCGCCGCGTACGCCGCGCACACCACGCACGCCGCACGCAGCGCGCACGCCCCGCACGCCGCGTACGCCTGCCTCGAGGAGACAGCTACAGATGACAGGTAAGCTCTTACTTCCACCCTAAGATTAACAGAATATACCTAAGAACCCCAATTACAATTCCGTGACTGACAGCGTAATGTCTTGATTAAATTAGAATTAATGAGGCGGTTTTGAAAGTCATTTGTGAAGTTTTCAATAGAAAGCTGGACATTTACCTTTGTAATTTCCATAAAACTACGATAAGGTACCTCTTGACAAAGATTGTCGTGATGGATTGAAATAAAGGAATGCTATCCGAACCGAATACGATTTTACAAATTGCGCTCTTATTTGAAAGACAAAGTGCTAAAAATTTCGCACGGTCCCAAAATAACTGAACCCGTTCGGCTAAAACAGGGTAACAGACGCAAATTGGATAAAATATCGGTATGGATCGATCTTTTAGTATAGGTAATAAAATGCCAACTGTTGTATTGTAACAAATAAAAAAATGCATCAGTGCATTGACACTGATATTTGTACAAGACCTTATTGTTTAGGTACTGTTCAAATGTTAAGGTAAAATTTTATAATACTGACTTATTCCAGGGACCATCTATTTGTTTCAGGCAAAACCTGTAGAAATTGTGGTTGTCATAGAAATTTTAATCCATTTCTCGTCATCGAAATTCTAATGTTAGGTAGGTACTAATGTTGCTAATATAGGCAAAGAACTTGCTACAAAACTTTTACTTTTCAAACAAAGCAAACACCTATTGAGAAAGTAATTCCTGTTTTTGACACGTCTACTGCGCTTGTTTCGAGCTTTGATATCGACCTTGTGCTCAAGAGCACGACCGCTTTCCATACATAATTGAAACCTAATTTTAAAACGTGATCCTGACATTCTTCGCATGAATATACATAATTTATATTTATCAATAGCAGTAGATGCATATGCTCATCATGTAGGTATTCATTATAAAAATCCACCGGTTGCTATTCAGTAGGAGCGCAGCACTACGTAGCATCAAGCACCTACTGCGTTTTTACTTTTCATCATCATAGACCTACATAAGACTGTCTGATGTTAAGTATAAAAAGATCAAATTCCATTTCGCGGATGAATTCCGTCAAACTCAGAGGTGCCTGTCGAGATTTGAATCTACGTCCCACAGCCCGCGACGCAGTGGCGCATAACACTTTACTCGTTTCACCTTTACTTCAGAGTTATCACAATTATAACCATTAGAGTTACTTTTTACTTAGAATATGACTTAAGAGTAGTGTGAACCTACGGCTTTTCATACAAAAGGCGATAACAATTACCACCCCTTAAAAATTAACCGATGATGGCCAAAAAATCTTTACTGATTTTGACCAATTATTGATAGGTTGTCAGTCAGCACAAAATCTAGGTCTATAGGTAAGTTTTTGTTTTTTCACTATTATCAATAAATTCAGTTTTATTGTTGTTTTAGTTTTCTCATACAAAATGAATTAATTGACTTTGTTGATCTTTAATCAAAATTCAAAAACTTATAAATCTAGATTTTGTTCTGACTGACAACCTATCAATAATTGGTCAAAATCAGTAAAGATTTAAGGAGTGGAAATCGTTTCACGTTTTGTATGAAAAGGGTAATTTCTGCCGTTGGTTCACAGTCCTCTTAAGAGCCGGGTATCTCATTGTTTACACAGATATTAAAACCAAAGAGCGTATCAATTCTAAACGGCAATATTATGCTAACACAAACCACTTCTTAACAGTTATGCGTGAGAAATTCAAGACAAAGGTTTAATAAGGCCCTACAGAGTTCCTTCACCTGAGCATTTGTATTCATACTGTCTCCGTATCGAACCAAACATAATCCAGGATTCAAAAAGTTCACTTTGTATTTGTTTGAACAAGTGTCTCTTACAATTATAAGTGGAACACGCTAGGGTTGTCATTTAAAAAGAAAAATACAAATCTATCAGAACAGAGTCACATCAAAAAGAAGGCCTTACATGAGTCGGAAGTGGGTCCTGGCCTCCGATACGGAGTGATGTTTTCGTTAGAAGTTCCATTACTTGAGTTTTGTGATGTACATAAATTTAATGAATAGAAAAAAACCCGGCTGTTTTGTAGGATACCATTTTTTCCCACCACTTATTTTAAATAAGAAGGTTCATTCGGAAAACTGAAATAAAATTGCAATACCCATAACCTGTTCGTCCATAAAGAAATTGGTTCCTTAGAGAGCAGTTAACGTAGCCAAAAAGATCTTTTTTCAGAAGTCTACTAACGGTACTACAATTTAGCCGACAAATTGTTTAAATCGTACAGATCGTACTACAGGTATTTGAAATCGTACAATGGGTGTTAAAGTCGTACCAGTCATAAAAACAATCGTAATTTAAATCACAATAAAATTAGGTACCGACTGGTTAAAGAGACCATTGTCCAACTTTGACCCGTCACGAATACCTCCTGGCCACGTGTAAGATGATGATGTGTGCTTATGGTTTTCCCACTGCAGTAAAAGATCGTTGACAATGAAAGCAGGACTGAAGGTCTCCAAGCTCCGGCATTCCTGAAGTCTTCCTTCCTATTGAAGCAATCATGTTACGGCTTTCGTCAGTCAGAAAAATTCCCTATCAAAGCATCAGAACACCTATTTGAAATATCCAACATAGTCGACGAATGTTTATCTTTGATTGTGCAGGGCCTATATTTGTCATTGTTTAAGTCATAATGTATTTGGTCACTATTTTTATCGCTATGTTTGGTCTTTAACTTTCTTTCTCATGAACTCGAAGGCAAAACAGCGATATAAAAAGTGACCAGTTATAAGATCCTGACAATTTCAAATAGCCCAGAATACCTGTGACAGCCCTACAAGCTTTAATCGAAAACACACACCCAGTACAAATATGGAATGGTAAATTTAGTTGCCTCTGGATTACTCCCATCACGATATACGTAGATGTATCTACAGCCGTGTTTATAGCTAAGAGATTGAAGATTGCGCCAGCGATCGGTTTGGAGGCATCACTGAACAAAATTACTTGCGAACCCTATCATTATTCATTTAGATTTAAGAGCGTATAAATTAAATTATGTTTCATCCGCGCCAATAAAAAAGTAAGGATATTGATCGGATAGTAAGACGCAATCCAGAATTTCATATTAAACTTATCTTAAATCACTATACGACTCAAAGTACTCGTACCTAGTTAATGCCATAGTTGAACCTTTAAATTTTTTAGTTTTGTGTTTTCATAAACGAGCCCTTCGTTTCAATTCTGTCTTACTAAAGTGTATTTGCTAACTCAATTATAATTTCTTGTCGTTTTGTTTCTGTTAAAAGAATAAGCTACATAATCATCCTGCTATTCGCAAAGGTAATATCACCAATTCGATTCATCTGAATCATAAAATCTTCAAATCATTCACTTGGACTTTCAGTTTTATTACTGTCCAGCATAAAGCTGGAACTTCTTTGTCAACAATTTGAATTTACAATGTGGTCCCAAGGTATTGAATAATTTTCACTCGCAACCAAGCTACCCTGTTATTTATCAACTCTGACGTCACCAAACCATCTGGCCACAATTTTAAGTTCTTACAAAATTGCTTTAGCTCATGGTTACCTGAGACAGTGAAGCTTAGATTCTGCAATACCTGTTTTTGATAGCTTAGTCAGTAACCGGTTTAAGACTTAATTTAAATTGGTACCAGCTAAGAACTTAAGCCATAAGGACAAAGACCTTGCTAGTACGTTATGTTGGACTTACATATAAGAGTTCGGTTTATTAGTTCACGAGACGTTTCAAAAAACAGCCCGTTGTTCTGATTAAGCTATCTGAGAGAACAATCTCGCGTAAACTAAAAAGTAACCACGAAGCATTGAAAAGTGTAATTTATTGTTCTTTTCTGTCGTCATTCCGATTGATTTCAATATATACCCCGATATTTCTATATTGCGATGTCCCTATCTAAATTTTTAAGCAGGATGTAGACAATTTGTTGCATATATTATGGATTTGTTTTTAATTTTATCATTCCTTCGCGAATTTTTACGCTCTCACGAATATCCTGTCTTTGGGCAATAGCCTCAAATCCCCGCCATTTGACTTCCTGCAAGTGGGCGGAAATGCGAAATTTCATGCCTTTTTTTAAATCTTGTCACATCTAGGGCAACTCGGCATCGTGTATAAGTGTTCCCACACTGAGAACTGAGAATTTATCTCGGTTAAGTTTTAAAATCTGATTGTCATTTAGATAAGTTTGATGAAAAAAAAGAGACTACCATCTAACTACCTAGGTATTTTAACTTAAGCGCTATTTCACCCTGAGCCTCATTTATCTTAGTCTTTAGTCGCTCCTTTGAAGTCCTTACAGTTACAAATTAAGGAATATTTTGAGTGTCGAAAAAGTCTCTCCAGCGTTGATTTGGATGATTAATTAGCCATCACAAAACATCCTGTATCATTTTTAAGTCATGGTAAGGGGCCGGCCGAAAGATGGCTCATAGACGGGTTCGATGACCCGTTACATCATGCACGGTCATGGTTTTTTGTTCCATTCATTACACAATTTCCTCTTTGATCCATTTGATAATAATGTAACAAGTAGTTGAATGAGAGATAAAGAAGCGACTTTAAAATAACAACGTAACGTAGACATATAATGGAACAGGAGCACATCGTGAATTTTATACGTAATACGTAGCTACATAATTATTATATGACCGATCATTTTAGTGGTGTCAAAGATATGAACGGTAATAAATCTATCAGACTTGTAAATAATACTGGCATTGAAAGTGTGAATCTTGAATCAGTAACTCCCATCGACTTGATCATCTCAATACATTGTAATCCCAATCGTCATAATCATACAAATATATAATTAACGACCACATAAAAAAGAATCGCGCGTGAGTCAATTGCTACCACGTAATTATAGACTCTAGTGTTGCGAGTATTCCTGCCAGGGCAATTATAACAGATTATGTTGCGTTGAAAATTATAGAGGGTACGGTAAAAAGTACAAAAAATGCAGTAAGACTCCCTGAAGAAGTCCATGGAGAGATGACTAAAAGTAAATACAACATAGTACTTATAGTTAGATTATGTAAGCTTAAAATGTTGATGAAGTATAAAAAATGCAACAAAGTTTACAAGGAAAGTAAATGAAAGAAACGAATCCTTTTCAATGTATGGGTGATGATTTGATGATAAGCTTGCTTATCCATCATTTGCGTTACCCACTATCTACTTGATGATCTTCATAGAATTGACGATCTAATGGAAACTGACTTTACTTTCAGAATTCTTTGGGAAACAACATAAAATCTACATAAATAGTGATAGCAAAAAGCATGAAACACGAATCATTATTTTTTATTACAGAGTTAATATTGACATTCGATGCGCAATACTAGGTTAAATTCCTATTCCTCAATGATTAGATATAGCGTGCAAATAAACACTTCAAGTATTTGCGGAGACGGGAGTGGAGCCTCTTGACACCGATTGAAATCGACTTGTAAAATGATTCGATGAAACTTAAAATTTTAGGCATTATTGATTTACTTACAACAACCTCATTAAAATATAAGACTTGACTAATATGGCTACATGTTTTTCTAGATTAAGAACCCTTTTTTTGGATATAAAACTTAAGACGATCTTTTTATGATCTGGGTTCATCTTCGTGAGTGCCGCCATCATTTTTAATATTGATTCTACTAGTATTATTAAAAACAAGTCAGTCTTTATAAGCTGCTTAAAGTTCTGCTGCTGAATCTATAATATTTGTAGTTATATCTATTATAGGGTGATCAGAAACCCTGACGTAATCAAGATCATTGACCAACACCCGATGACTCAATAGTCGACAGGATTGAACCTGCGACCGAAGATCATTGTCATTATAGTTTGTTTTCATTTTGTTTTCGTTTAATAGCGCGTTTAACATCATCGACTGTTTTGTTTTGATCATCGCTGATTTTTGCTATGTTAAATTATCTTGATCGTTTAGCACGTTTAGATTTAGTCTTTGACTAAGATTTAAAACCAATCGTTAACCTCAAATCGTTTGTACTCATCTACGTACAAGTCTAGTCCAAGGTCTCCATGTCAATATGCTATAGCAATACATGCATTATTCAAATGCACTTCTTGGAACTGTCGGAGTAGACACATTTCGATTGATAATTGAATCACAATAGAACACTTATAAGGAAGTGTCGGCTCCCTTGTCACTACACCAGCACGTCTAGCACGACCTGCCCGCGAGTCGTTTGTCGCTCAGTGCGTCCCTTACATACTTGACAAGTTGGACAGAGACGCACTGAGCGACAAACGACTCGCGGGCGTGTCGTGCTAGCCCCCCTGATTGGCTTCCGAGTCACGTTTCCATAGAAAGGGTCAAGAAAAAATTATAGACAATGACGGGTGTAGTTTAGTTAGGCATATCCTATTTTCGTTTTGACTATTTTTTACCTCTTCAATTTCCTGCTTTAGGCAGGATATGATGTGGTTTTCTCCGCATAGTAAATTACCATTTGGAATTACCGAAGACCTATGGAAGGAATAAATGCTATTTTTGTTGGTTTTCCCCTTTGGTTGCTCTCGCGTTTTTGTCATTAAATATCCTTAGGTATATGACGAGTAAACGATCATTTTCATTTATATCTAATTAATTTTATTTTACCCGTGTTAAGTTTTGACGGATGACCGTCTTTTCAGACCCGAAGAAATGCTACGTTTCTGTTGTACGTCAATTTTTATTGCATGCAATGAACGTCACAATAAAATTCCATTTTCTGACAATTGGGTTATTGGATTATCACCATCATAGGCCTTAGCCTCTATTACAGAAGAATTACACAGTGTTCCGTTGGAATTTTCAAGCATTTTTTACAGTAATATATAATATAATAATAAAGCCTTTTTATTTCCAATAGTTAATTTACATTTCTAAATTTCTAACTTGCATGCATATTGTATTACTATATTATATTATATCATTTAACAGTTTTCCATTACAGAGAAGTTTATGTAACTTAAATCTAAACAACATTCAATAAATAAAATTAAAAATTATGACATTATAATCATGTAGGTGCATGCTCATTTCAAATTTTCATTAAAGCTCCTATTGGGCTGTCCATTTGTGGACATAGGCCTCCTCCAGTAATATAGAGCTAGTAAATCATTGATGGAAAAGCGTGGTGTTGTCTTTAAGATATTTTTAATGCGACGGAGGCAAACCAGGCCGCGTCATACTGCTTGAGACCTTTTATTTTCTTCTCAATGAGTTCCTGTCTCCTACAAGTAACTCCCAGCTTAGTACCTCGGTGTTAACTTATAAATAACATAGATTACTTGTAGAAACACGCCTAACGTTCTAATTTCAAATAACCAACGGTTTTTAAGCCCGACATCCCGTTGGCAACGAAGGCTTGTAAACCATAGAACTGCCATTAAAAATTCAGTGTTTCCAACTGGAACGAACCGAGGACCGTGACTCGCTAGCCCTTCTGTGGCCTATGGGAAAAATAAAGGAGGGTGCGTTACTTAAGCTGCAGGTGTTTTTTCATTATTGCTACAATGTCTTTCTTACTTAATTTTGGTCTTACAAAAGTTATAGCAACTACTGTGACTTTAGTAACCTATTTGTCGATTAGCCGGGATTGATTTGGCCCCTATGGGCTAAGCAATCCATCTTTTATCGCTTCGTATTTCGTCGCTTTTTCACTAACAGTGGCCCATACATCTGCCTTGCAGTGTTACCTGTTTTTTCCTGCAAAATTGTAACTTGTAACTTTGTGAAACGGACCCCAGCTAGAATAATAATAGTAATAATGGTGTCATCACATTCACATGAAAGTTGTCTTAAGGGCCTCTGCGTGTTGGCTTCAGCCCCAACGTACGCCTTGCAAAGGTGCGGGACTCCCATAGTCTCGTGATGACAAAAGACATAGTAATAATATCTTGGACATTAATACACATTGATTAAGCCCCAAACTAGGATTTCCCTGTGCTATGGGTGCTAGATAACGATACGAATACTAAACATCCATGATGTGGTCATCATACAAAGTTTGCCTACCGGGACTCGGCAGTTGTTGCACTACCACCGCTATTGATTCAGTCATACTAGCTGATACGAAAGGGACTTATTCTTTATGTAAGCGATAGCAAAAAGTGCACTTGAGGACTGGACTGCACTGCAATCCTACCATGATAGAGACTATCCATTGGCAACACCGATGTGGCGATATAAACAACACCAATGTGGCGATAAATTATGACAGATGACGCTGTCATACTAAATGTACATGTACTACATGTACTACATGTAGTACAACGAAAAAGTGACTAAATAGTGATCGAAATTTGAATTGACCTGTATAAACGAAATAAGACTAGATTTTTCAGATTGACTCGTTTGTAAAAATATGCCTCGACATTTTGATGTTTTCGAATACACGCGAGGTAATGTTTTTTTTCTTAATAACGCAAACCTAAAAACAAAATATCCAACAGTACAAACTCTTACTTCTGCAAGGATTTCGTTTGTAACATTAATTCGTTCATGAATTATATCAACTCCTTTAATCATTTAATCCTTGCAACCATGGTTATACAGCAGATCTTAAATTAAACATGTATAAGTATCTCATGGACCCTGGCAGGGTGTAGCAATTAACATCTATCTCGACATTTGTGTATATTACTCATTGGCTGTAAACGAATAATTTACTTATAATCATAACGTAACAGAATGCACAATATGTTTTACTCCGTAGTTATACTTGAATTTAACGTCCATAAACTCGGTAACTGAATAAAATACATCGATTTATCAGCAGTGACACAGTAAATAGTTTACTAAATTACATACTTTTCATGGCTCAAGTGTTACAGATACTGCCCAAACAAAAATCACTCACAATCACTCACTATTGGAACGTTTGTAGAATCCAAAGTTTGTATTGCGTCTATGACTTGTGTCGAGAAAAAAGCGTAGAAGCTGCATGGCCACCAAAAAAATTAATAGAGCGCTTTTTCATAGCTTCTTCAATCCTTTTACCTATTGAGAATCTGAAATAGCTTCTTAACATTCTTCAAGAAGAGAATGATCTCAATTTTAAATTGCTCTTATTGAAATTTGGTAGTATGCGTACATTCCTTACCGAACCCATCCATCACAAGGAGCAAAAAAAAAACAATACACGCGATATCAAATCACGCAATGCACGAAACCATCTCACCCATATTCCGTTTGTTATAAGGTTGAAAGTAGAGTAGTTATTATTTATTTATTTATTTAGTTATGTTCAAACGTAGGCATTTTGGTTAAGTGAACTTCTTGATCCTTTATATGCTAAGATCTGTGAGTGTTTTTGGAATATGCAGATGTTTTATGGTACCAGCCGTGTGCCCCATTGGATTTCCAATCGGCAACACCTCATACCTTCGAAAAGGACGACTTTCCCTCATTTAACCTTGAGGATGAATTTTCAAAAACCCTTCCTTAGTGCTCATCTCATGCTAGATCCACCGGTTTAGTTTGTGCAAATGTGCATTGCCCTGTGTGTCTAAGAGTTCTATTAAGTAGAAGATACTTCGGCATAGGGCTTGGTTTTATAAAGATCCGTTAGTAAATAAGTCGGATCTTTGACTAATTGATAAACAAATTAACACTGTCCAAAATTAGCTGATGAAAAGTTATGACGCGGCCGAAGGGAACACTATTGTCCAGGAAATGTCTATTTATTCTCCTCTTGAAAGTGCACAGATCATAACTATCAGGAAAGACCGACGCAGGGAGATCATTCCATTCCTTCGATATACGTAACAGGAAAGATGAAGCGAAACGCTTCGTACGACAAGGTGGAAAGTTAATCCTGTAGGAATGTCATGACTCCGTGCGTGTGGTGGTCCACAAGCAAGCGAGGCAAAAACTAATTTCATCCCACGGCAAACTCCAAAATCTATCTTAATAAAAACGCTTCAATCCAATCCAATTGCGACAGGAAGAAATTCGAAGACAAAGCATTTCATACAATGATTGTAAACTAGACTTAAAACTACGTTAAAAATCTCAAATCACAAGAAAAATACACCAAACCCACCCAAAAAATATGTATTATCTATTAACAAATAAACTGACTTTTCTATTAGCATTCTGCCTTTTTCACAAAATTGCGAACTTTGGGATTTTATTAAATTTTAAGCATTTAGAAAAGTCTGCGGAACCATCCAATGAGGTTACCAATACTCATTTCGTGCAGACATACTTAAGTGGCATACCGGTGGCTGCAATTTATAAAGAATGCCCGAATTACTGAATTTTTAAAATGTATGGTCAAATCACGACTTAAACTTTCGGAATGTTAATCTTTCGGTGTGGTAGCTCTGACTTATGCGAACATTTAACTTCATAGTAAATTTTAAACTAAAGAGAACATGCATTAAATATTATGAATGGACTATAATAAACGCGGTAACAAGATAGGAAACAGCGCGTTTCCCGCAGTTTTTAATCTCAAGGCCTAACTAACCATTTACCTCACAATATTTTACCGGCAACTTAAAACTAAATGAAATAATAGTTTTAGCAAATTTAAGAAGAATGTGTGTTACTGAGGAATTCATGTTTGATTAAACTTGCGGACCATGATTTGACCAAATTTAGAAGCATGCCAAACCTGCATTCCTAATACGAGGAATAGAGAAATAAGAAAAGAGAGATAGAGATAACATTCGGCTGTGCTGACGAGACTATATCAACCATCAATGGTCGTGTTTTGATTCCAGGCTTACTTCTCATAAAACCGTTCTTAAATTTTGTTATAACCAATCCAAGGCATATATGAACCCAAAATGTTACAGCATCTTCAAAACATTCCAACTGCAGACGCTGGTCCATTTACAACGCATTGACCCTGCATGCAGGGGTCTTTGCCCGCCGATAACTGTCGGCTTCCTTGTTCGAGGGCCGATAACAAACAATAGCCCTTTACGGCCACTATAACGTGTAATACGCTACTCACAATGGCTAGGCCGTAAAACTTGAACCATCAACAAGACCCAGCTTATTCCTATTTCTTTCCACTAGAACTAAAGCCGGTCAAGTGCGTCGGACTCGCGTGCCGAGGATCCCGTACTTACCTGTGAAAAACAGACAGTAGGTATGGAACCCTATAAATTAAAAAATGGCTTTTAACAACCGGGGAACCATTTACAACCTACCTATGAAATAAGACAAAAAATAACTTTCGCTAGCTCTTATCTCCGTGCAACCGTCGAGTGTGATACGACTTTGCAAAAGTTATTCCGTTAAACTATTTTTTTGTGATATAATTACTTATTTACAGTCTTCGGACTTTTTCCTTTACTTGTGCTGTACTTGTGCTTCTTTCCAAATTTCATGATTCTAGGTCAACGGGAAGTACCCTATAGGTTTTGATTCCCTTTGGATTCCCTTGAAAGTATCAAAATATATATATATATAAACGGCCGAATCTTTTCATTCCGTTGACATAGAAGGATGATTTTTTCACAGCTCGAGAACATTATATTTCTTAATGTTTATTACTTCATAACTCCTGGACTGTGGACTGTGGACTTGATAACAGAAAAGTTTGTCATTCGCGTTAATGACGATGATTCTGATACTGACTTAAATGATAGTGGCTCAAGTGATGACGACAATGACGATGAAGTTATCTCTGCTAGCACCAACAACGCGTCGTCATCTGCATTGCATGTGACCCCGACGATTTGATGGAAGGCGTGTCACCATTAGCTTAAGTTTTTTTTTATTTTTATATCGTGATTTCGGAAAAAACGTATTTTTTTCTGAAGTAACTATTTTTTTATCCCAAGATAGCTATTGAAGTGCATCTATTATTCTACAAATCATAACACTTCTAATATTAAACAATAGACAAGCACTTTCGCGCGCGACTGTACACATGCGCAGACACATCCCCTCCACTGGCACCCAGCGCTCTTTTTCCTGTAGACGAGGTATACCTCTTATTTCCAGGTGTCATGTTATAAATATTAAATGCGATAACCCCGCAAAATATTCAGGGGAAAAATGTTAATTTTAGCCTGGAATTGCTTCCAAGAAACTGTCAGTCTACGAGTCACGAATTCGCGTTAAGCACCTCTTCAATTATCCTGAGTCATGTGCAGGTATTCAGGGGAAAATATTACAGCAAATGATGCAGTCTTTGCAAACTGTCGGTTGTTCTAAAATATGGCTCCGTGATAGCATGAATCCCACATATAAAAATGTTGAAATCCCACATCAAAAATTAATTATTTAATCGCTCAACTATCTACTGATTCAAATAACTGCTGATTTAGTCGTAAATCCTTCACTACTGAAGGTTTTTCACAAGCGTGAAATTTTCACAAGCACAAATGATAGGTTCGATCTAAAACTGCCTATTTATATCGACACTCAAAGAGACACCATGTGTTCCTGCGCACGTTTTTAGGGTACCGTACCTCAAAAGGAAAAAAGGAACTCTTATAGGATCACTCGTGTGTCTGTCTGTCTGTCTGTCTATCCGTCTGTCACAGCCAATTTGCTCCGAAACTGCTGGACCGATTGAGTTGAAATTTGGTATTCATATGTAAGTTGGTGACCGCAACACGGACGCGTGACGTAAACATATGAATTTTAAACATAGGGGCCACTTTTTGGGGGTAAACTAGAAAATTTAAAAAAAAGTTATGCCACGTGACATATCAAATGAAAGAGCTTATTGTGAGGATCTTAAATATATTTTCTTTTGAATTTTAAGTAAAATAGTTTAGAAGTTATTCAGGAAAATGGGCGAAAAGTGACCATTCCCCCCCCCCCTTATTTCTGAAACTACTGGGGCTAACATTTTGAAAAAATTCAGAAAATAGATCTTTGCCTATAGATTACAGTAGAACCTATAAGAAGTCTATGGTATTTAAGGTAACCTAGTAAATTTCAGATAATCATGTACGGAACGGAACCCTCTCCACGCGAGTTTAACTCACACTTGTCCGGTTTTTTTTGTACGTTTCGTACTACGACAATTTTCTTTGCCCTTTCTTTTTGTTTCTTTTTATTTTTCAATCATTTAAATTATGTTGTGACCGTATACCTAATTGCTTTTTCGGTTCAGGCACTAGGTCTTGTTATTGTTAGTACCGAAATCAGAAGATTGTAGGATTTCAATCCTTTCTTAATCCGCATTTTGCTGCAGGATTACAATCCCGCAAGGGTTATATATAAAACTATATTTATTGTATGTATGTAAGCCGATGTTTACCAACAAGCGCTGTATGGTCCCGTTAGAGTGAACAACCTCGCGATTCGGCCCGCCCGCGGATCCTTACGCGTGCGCATGCTTCGATAAAGTTGAAGGTTTTCTCTGCTTATGTATGTTATCTGTATTGTAATGTTACATAGAAACATTTATTTGCTTTATTGCGTAATTTATGACGTAAAAATAAACTACGGAACAATTTTTTTCTGAATCCAACCTAAAAGCATCTCCTTTTTATTTTAAAAACTAGCTGGTGCCCGCGACTTCGTGTGCGAAGAATAATAATTTAAGTAACCTATGTACTTTTAAACCTTCCCTAGACCTCCACGAACATTTCAAGACTAAGACAAGATAAATCTGTTCAGCCGTTCTCGAGTTTTAGTGAGACTAACGAACAGCAATTCATTTTTATATATATAGGTAGATAAAAGTCAACCAATAACAAATTTGGTATGAACAGCGGATTGGGTAGTTAAATGATACCTATTTTATATTTAGAATAACTTAACTTTCTCGGATTTGATAATAAAGTTGTACATAATCTAAGAAAATGGCAAATAAAAATATTAAAATATTGTTTTCTGCTATAAGTAAACATTTTAATTAATAACATAAAAAATTTAATCATTTCAATATCCAATGCATTTATATTTATCTTGCTTGATTTAAGGCATATAATATAAACACTCGGGTTAAGATATAAAAAAATATAAACCATTAATTAATATCAGCACATACAGATTTAGCTTATGATTTGTTCGAACCATTACTTACGCTGCGCACGATTCGAAGAAAGGTCGAAATTCATGTATTTATGTCAAGTCAGAAGCGAAAATTAACCAAACGAAACTGTAATACGTACGAATACAGCTCATTTTTGAAAGTACACTGAAAAATAAGAATGCAATTCTCAAAGAAACATTTCGTATTGATTCTAAGAACGACAACGAATTACAAGCCAGATTTATTTTTCGATTCGGATTTAAAAATAAATGTAATATGCTTTTGGTGCCCCGTACTTAATACCTTTTCAATACATCTGTTGAGAGAGGATCATCATTTTTACTCATTTAATGTTTTAAAGTATACATGTATAGGTCCTTAAGAATTAATGACGCCTTGTCAAATGAATTTATTGATTTGACTGGAATAATAAATATAAATACATAAGCAATTAAATAATGAAACAAACGAATATTACTTTCCTTTTTATCCTCATGTTACATTTTATAAAAAAACTGGGTTATTTTAAGAAGACTGAACGAATGCCAAAAATCATCCTTTTCATACAAAAATCGATAACCCCTTAACTGACAACCTATCAAAAAATTACCGATTTTGACCAATTTTCGATAGGCTGTCAGTCAGAACAAAATCTAGGTTTATACGTTTTTTAAATATTGATTAAAGATCAAGAAAGTCACTTAATTGCAGAAATTAGTTTTGTATGAGAATACTAAAACAACAATAAAACTGAATTTATTGATTATAATGAAAAAACCGAAACGTATAGACCTAGATTTTGATCTGACTGACAACCTATCAAAAATTGGTGAACATCGGTTAACATTTAAGGTTTGGAAATCCGTAGACTCACACTCTTAATCCACTTTATGTTATCTTAGTTCATCTTTTGTGTATCTGATAAAGATTCATGTGTTTAAGCTTAATATAAAATAACTGACAGTAAAGTGGACGTTCGTAATATTAACTACAAGTTAGTTTATGTGAAACGGCGTAAAATTAAACAAAAAAGCAGGGGTTTCTAAATTACCTTAAAAATGGCCGCGCCATCTTAATGTCATTTTAATTATCTGACACCGAGTATCCATCCTTATTTTTTACTATACTTTTTACGGCCGTGATGTATCCAAAGGTTTCCAATTACGCCGTTGACTCCTAAAAAACAAAGAGATCTAACGTCAGACAGAGACAGAGTGAATCGCAAATAAAAACCAGTTTCGAGTGTGGCTGACACTAAGAGAAAATGAATAAAAAGAGGCAAAAACCCCACGAAACGTATTTATTGAGGCTACGGCTGGCTACCTGACTTACGCGGTTGTACAATGTTGTATATTACAAGAGACCTTTTAAGATTAACAATGAAATGGATGCGGTTTGCCGACCGTGTTACGATTATTTTTGCGACGTTTTGTATTTGTAATGAGTTTTTGGAAATTATATTAAAAATAAGAAAGGTCGTATCGTAAATTTGTACAGTAAAATAATGTATCGTTAATTATTGCATAGGTATACAAATGGCGAAAAGATCTACCTTGTGGCAAATATAAAGAAATTGATTGATTTTTACCGAATAAAGTCAAATAATTTTTTGAGAAAAAAGCGTGTGTTTACTCCTTACGAACGATTATAAAATTTACCCATCATTACCATGCTGTCATTTTTCATTTTGACATTTGACAGTAAATAATAAAGTTTCATATTAATGAATATAACATGTCACTCATTGAATACAATAATTAATTGACACTTCGAGTCCCGTCATCTTCCGATTGAGATCCGAGTTTTACCGATGGAAACATATTATTCACTATATCTGTATGCAATGCGAAGCGACCGACGCATCTTCGTCTAACATCGTGTGACACCGTACCGTGTGACATAGTAGTTTCATTCTCCATAATTTTTCATACCCCGGGCTTATATATGAAAATCGATTCTTAAGGAGTAAACTCCAAAAGATATACGATTGCAATATTCGAAATAATTCTTGAAACCTGCATGATGACGTTTTTCCCAGCTTGCATTCGGTATTTTACTCGTAATCGGACCGCTGATCGTGCGCACTGATATGATACTTTAGCGTGGGATTGATCCAGAACTTTACGGCAAAATTATGCGGCATATTTAACCGCATCCGTTTTAGGTATCTCTATTTTAATACAAGGAATATTTGAAATACACACGCTTTTACTCATGATTTATTGTCAGAAATAGTCCGACATGTTTTGAACTCGTATGGAGTCCTTCAGGGGTTAAGTGCGGTCGCGGTCAAAGCAACCCCCGCACTCACACGTCGGACTATTTCTGACAATAAATCGTGAGTAAAGCCGTGTGTATTTCAAGTATTTGTATAGTTTTAATTTGACAAGTAATATTCTTCGTATACATATACATAAACGAGAATATTTGTATTTAAGTATATTCGAGTTTAGAATTTTATTTTTAGTTCGTTATAATAATATATATTTTCTTTTATTTTCAGATTATTGGACGTTAAGAAAACGTACGGATTCGACGTCCAGCGATAAAGAAAATTAGAAAGGCCTAGTTTAAGCATTTTATTATATTTGTAAGTCACTTTGTTGTTCACAACAGCATGTTTTTAAATTATGTGTGAAATGAATTTATAATGTATTTATTTATATACATACCTAGCTGATATAGGTAATATATAGGCTTTTGTGGTAAGCCTCGAATACTAATTAAATAAAAAATGATGTATCACAAAGTTTGGTCAATACGTAGAGTAAATATTTAAGACAATGCATATTTATTTTGTTTATTTTGAAATATGCTTTTTTTGATTTTCACATTTAGGCTATAAATTAACTTACCTTTAAAACAAAATAGTACCTACCTATGCATTTTAAACAAACGCCATAAAATAAAATAAATTGAAAATGGTGATTTTTTTGTATTTAATTAGTGACACCAACGAATCAAATGGCTTAATAACAAAATAGGTAAATATTACACTGTACGATTTTTTTTATTATACCTTTATAAAGATATCATTAACATTAAAAACGAACAGTTTTCCATTCTTAAAAATATATAAATAAAGCTACTTGGCTCTTGAAGTTGATTTTAAACTTAGGAATCCTATTTAAATTTTATAAATAAGTCTTTTTTAAGATCTAGTCTGTGATCTCGGCAATACATAATATCATCGCAAATCTGGGGTGTGATGCAGAGGCGAAGCGTGAGGGTAAGCCGGTGTACCATTTCTATTTTTAAACATTATATTATTAATCATTAAATATATATAGTATTTACATAAAACATATGTAATATGCAATTTTGATGTTAGTACCAGTAGTAATTAATAATATCATAATGTTTGAGTTAAGAAATTCTGCACAGGCTAACCATCACGCGCCGCCAATGGTGTGATGTGACGTGCACCGCGGCTGATCAGCAACTATTAATTTAGACTCTAAGGAAGAAGTCATTCGGTCTAAATTTCAATGTCTCTCTCGTCGCTGCGCACGTTAGAATCACATGCCAGGTGATTTTCGCTTCCTTATAATCTGTCCTTTAGTTTTAAGTTATTTTAAGTACTTTCTTAAATTTGTAAAAGAAAATTTCGCCGCACTGCTTATGATTCAAATTTAAAAGTAATTTGGGTAGATTTATGATTGAATAGAGGACACGCCACAAGTTCGCCCGCGGTATTTTCCATACAAACTTTATAACCCCCTTTCACCCCTTTAGGGATGTAATTTCAAAAAATCTCTCCTTAGCGCACCTCTAGGGTACTCGAGGAATGTCTCCTCCAAATTTCAAACCTCTAGGACCACCCGTTTAGGCTGTGCGTTGTCTATAAGTGAGTCACGGCACTGTTTTATATGTATAGAAGATTGATTCTACAAGGACGTTATGTGACGTTTAGTTTTGATTTTTCTTTATTAAAAATGTGAACAACGCATTATATGGGAAAAAACACGGCACATAACGGCCTTCTTTTACACAAATTATGTACCTAGATATATTATGTAATAATATTCTATCTGTTGAGTGTAATTTGCCCTAAAATCTATTATTATACCTACGATGTTATGAGGAATAGGACAGCTTAAAACCTGCGATGACCGCAACCGCAGTGACTAATTCTGATAATATTTAGCATGTCGACTATTCGACTTGTTCTAACTTGTATCATACTCAAACCAGAAGTTGATACGACCTCCAATTTGTACCACGTGAGTTTGCGTCTGTGTAGTTACCCTCGGCGCAGGCGCAGGTACCTACACTCATGCAGCCGCGTCCGTCGATCCCCTTTGACGCCTTAACCTTTTGGCCGCCGTTGTCGACTATACGTGACAGGCTATACAGGGCAAAAAAAACCTTCATTACCTTGACTTAAAGTTGAAATTCGTGTTACTTCTCAGACATACTTGGTGACCAAAAGGTTAAACTTTTGAACGCCTTGGCTAACGGCGAAAAAGCGTGCCACGAGCGCTCGACGAGGTCTGTAGCCGACGCGAATGTATGGAAAACGGCATATCGTGGCGTCAGGGGCACGGAAATCTGCTGTCGGCTACAGCTGACTGGGGCGTTGAAAAGGTTAAAACGTTTACTGCGACGCTTATAGTAGCTAACTTCACAGACGCACTTACGTGCTGCGAATTGTAATGTTAGAGCAAATGAGCGACATAATACAAGTTTGTGAAAGTAATAAGTCTGTTTTAACCTTTTCAACGCCAATATCCGCACTACTGGTTCAACGCCAACGACGGATATATCCGTAAGACCATACAGGGTAAAAGAGCCCTATGTGGGTTCCATGCAAGGTTGAAATTGGTATTACACTTGCTTGGCGTGTGTATTTGACATAGCTGGGCACCGTTAATCAAATAGTTAACTTCATTAATCGCTAATCCATTACTAAAAAAATTCACTTCGTTATACGTTAAAGCGTTACATTTCGGAAGATTTAACGTAAGTTAACGTTAATCGTTAACTCATGATAGAAATTGCATTTTATGTCATTCCTATAGTAATTTACTTATAAACATTTTATAGTCTGGCTATGGAAGTTTAGGCAGGACATAAAAAATTAAAGAAGGATCTGCGCGTAGGTACTTAATTAACGATGAATAACGATGTTAATTATTTTAACGGAAGTTAATGAGTCCGCTAATCATTTTTAAAGGTAACTTGAAAGTTAATCCGTTACCCTAAATATTAATTTCAATAATTAACGATCAACAGATGAACGGTCTTGTGCCCACCTATGGGAACGGATATGCCTATTAGTAAACCGTTATTTAATCTGGGCCTCTATTCGACATTGCCTAAGAGATATGGTATATCGCTTTGCTTCGTCTTTATCCTACTTTGTGAAGTTAACATTAAAGACATTATACAAAAAAGCGATTCCGTTACTACAGGTTTATCATTTAGATCAATGTCTAATAAAAGCCCGCGTTTAGCAAAATTCTAATTGAATTTTTGAAAGTGTTTTAGCCTATTTTGATATTTTGTAAATCATAGCCTTTTGAACGCCACAGTTGGCTGTAGCCGACAGCAGATTTCCGTGCCCCTGACGCCACGACATGCCGCTTGCCATACATTTTGTCGGCTACAGTCGTCACTCGGCGTCCGGGACCCGCTTTCTCGCATTCAGCCATGGCGTTCAATAGGTCAATTGAGTTTTAACCTTTTGACCGCCAAGCATGTCTGAGAAGTAACACGAATTTCAACTTTAAGTCAAGGTAAAGATAGACTTTTTACCCTGTATCCGCTGACGGCTGCAGCTGACTGTGGCGGTCAAAAGGTTAAAACATTAATGGTTATAAAACATACTTTGTATACGCTTAGTTATATGTATATTAGTTATAAGTTACAATAAATAATTCTCCTACTCTTGGGTTAAACCCTTTTAATATTGGTGCCTTTTTATTAAATTAGACCTAGTTTAATATTTAATTAATTCCTTATTATATTATTTAGTATTCATACTTTAGTTGTACTAAATGGTTATCAGTTAAAAAGCGTTTGCTATTTAAGATTTAAATAGTGGGTAAATGTTCGTTAATGATATTAATAAATGTAAAATATGCTTTTATAAAGTGCTCGTTTAATAAATGAGTTTTAACATTGAGAATTTTTGTTTCATTTATCGAATTAATAAAACATACATAATTAAAGCTGTGTTAACCATCATTTAACCAATTTATGACGAATTTTCTTATTAAATATATATATATATAATAAGAAAATTGGTTGGTTGTGGTTTGGTTGGTTGGTGTTTGTGGTCGCACTCCTCCGAAACGGCTCGACGACGATTTTTTAATGTAAATTTGGTAGTTATGAGAATAGTTCGTAATAGTAGTTTATGCAACGGTTGCATAATGATAGGGCTTAAAACACTAGTGCGGTTTTATGAAACGAGCTTTTAGCGAGTTTCATAATAAGATCGTACGTGTGTTTTAAGGCCAAATTTTGCAGAGTTGCATACATAACTTTATCTACACACATTATAAATCCTCCATGATGGGTTCACAATATTTTCTGGCAACAAGTTATTTGTTGCAATCCTGGCTGCATATTTCCGATATCCGGCGCATTTTCACATCACACACACTCCGAGAAGACTACTATTCATATTTTCAACTAAAATGTAAATTACAAACAACTTTTTCTATTCAATTCAACAACAATTCTACTTTCGTTCAGCAAAACGTCAACATGGCGGCAATTCGATCTTCCGTCAAGACCATATTTTTTTTAAATCATAGACAAACGGATGAAGTCTCTATTCTCACGTCACTCGAGATCAAATATTGTGCAGTTTATATTAAAAAAAACATACTGAATTGACGTTTCGTATCAATAACTGTTTTAATATCTATGGATACTAGAATAGAGACCCACTTGAGTTTTGACAGCTGTTCCAAATTTAATCTCATTTCTTTACTAAAAACGATAAAGAAGTCATGTTATTTCTTTATCGCAGCACTGGTTTTTCCGAATTGGTTGTCAAAATGGTGGTCATTTCCTATGGTTTTTGATTAACCAATGGAGGTTTTATGATATGGGTGTAGATAAAAGTTATTTTATAAAATCTTACGTTATCTTTCCTTTCCTTTTATTACACTGAGAAAAAATTTGATACTATACCTGCATTACCGTAATGTATTCGCAGCCAAGTCCAAATAATGTCGAAGCATCCGAAATAATGTTGATTGTTACGTGGTAATTTAAAAACATATACAGGCGTTGGTGTCCGCAACATTATCTATGTAGCCCGCAACATTATCTATGTAGCCGAGTCTCTACTTACGTTAGGTACGTTTTTCTCCAGAATTACGTACGTGGCATCCAGAATTACGTATGTCGGTACAGTAATTTTTAGGGTTCCGTACCTCAAAAGGAAAAAACGAAACCCTTATAGGATCACTCGTGCGTCTGTCTGTCTGTCTGTCTGTCTGTCCGTCTGTCACAGCCAATTTGCTCCGAAACTACTGGACCGATTGAGCTGAAATTTGATATACATATGTAAGTCGGTGACCGCAACACGGAAGCGTGACGTAAATATATGAATTTTAAACATGGGGGCCACTTTTGGGGGGCAAATCAGAAAATTAAAAAAAAAAGTTATGCAATCTATATTGTGTGACATATCAAATGAAAGGGCTTATTGTGAGGACTATAAATATATTTTTTTGTGAATTTTAAGTAAAATAGTTTGGAAGTTATTTAGGAAAATAGGCGAAAATTGACCATTCCCCCCCCTTATTTCCGAAACTACTGGGGCTAAAATTTTGAAAAAAATACAGAAAATAGTTCTTTACCTATAGATTACAGGAAAACCTATAAGAAGTCTATGGTATTTAAAGTAACCTAGTAAATTGCAGATAATCATGTACGGAACGGAACCCTCTCCACGCGAGTTTAACTCGCACTTGTCCGGTTTTTCTCAGTGTAGTCACGCGGTTTTTGACCCGTTTCTGTAATACTTCACACATGTATGTCAAATTAACGCCTTCATTAAACACAAAATTGACTTGTTTTTATAAAAGCGTGCAATTTTAATTGAAGATGAAATCTAAAACTAAATTACTGACAGATATATATTAATAGTTCAAATCAACGTGGGAGAGGGACTTAATTGATGATAGAGGATCAGTATGTAAGTAGGTACTTTATTTATTCTTAGTACCTACTTAGCATTTTTTTTGACCTGCCGCCAGGAACAATGCCAGGAGCGCCAGACTTTTGAAAAATAATTAACAACAAATAACACTTACTGGCATCCCAAAAATGGTCACATAATTTCTTCCATACAAAATTACTATAGCAAGAACCCGAGCAACGGGTCGTCCGGCGTGGCGACGAAGTAACAGAGAACCCGATAATCAGGTTTTCGGCACTGAATGTGTAACCACAAAATAAATGTATTAATGTTGATTTTAATTCTGTGTCTGTGGCGCTCGTAGCACTTTTACGCTATCCTATCATGCAGTAGAAGTAAATAAAATCTATGAATATGCGCCTGAGCAACCATAATAGCACTTCACTCAAATCTCCAACAAAACAAAAGGTAAAGGAGTAAGTTAAGTGACTCATCAGTTCCTGGACGCATCCCACACTGGTGATTCACCGGGATATTTCGGTTTTGTTACTTAGCGGGAGTTCTGGAGATATTCTCACGTCTCGTCATCGGAGTTCTATTTCGTGTCATGACTTGTGACAGATTTTGATACCGTCAACCGTCAATCGTTAACATGACTGCTGTCGGCAAACGATGAGTTTGGCCCTTTTGCCACAGTTCTTCTATTTTATTACATTATTAAGATTTGTTTTATGTGCCAATAAATTGATTTTCTTTCTTCTTTATTTCATGTAGTAAAATATAGGTGGTACATAACATTTTTCGTATCATACATATTACCCGTACCTACATGGTGTTATGATATGTATATTTTATAATATTCTACATTAGTTACATTAACATACTTTTTATAGTTCTATTAACTAATTGTACGATTTAAATACTAGTGCTAAAAACAACTTTCGTGAGACATTATTAACACTAGAAATAAACACGGCTTTACTCACGAACTATTGTCAGAAATAGTCCGACATGTTTCGGACTCGTATGGAGTCCTTCAGAGGTTGAGTGCGGTCGCGGTCAAAGCAGTCCGCGCACTGCCTGCCGCGCGGCTCGCTGTGCCGTTTAATTACTTACATTTGAAGACTGTGAACCTACAGCTTGTCATACAAAAGGCGATAACGATTTCCACCCCTTAAATTTTAACCGATTTTGTCCAATATCTGATAGGTTGTCAGTCAGAACAAACTCTAGGTTTATATGTTTTGGTTTTTTCACTATAATCAATAAATTCAGTATTATTGTTGTTTTAGTATTCTCATACAAAACAAATCTCGGCTATTATTAGCCTTTGTTGATCATTAATCAATATTCAAAAAAGGTATAGACCTAGATTTGGTTCTGACTGACAACCTATCAAAACATGGCATCACGCCCGAAATCCCTAATGGGGTTGGCAGAGCCACAAGACTACTTGTGGCCACGTTCGATTAATTAGTCCTAAGATGGTATGATGAACCGTATGGTGACAGGTGATCAGCCCATCGCCCATACAGATAGTCCACCATGTTGGAGAGGACCCGTCCCTTAGTCGACTTTTACGACATGCCAGGATGATAAGCATCTGCACGCATTCTATGCTATTTCTTCACTCCCAGTGCAGCAGAGGAGCAAACAAAACCTATCCTAAACCTATCAAAAATTGGTCAAAATCGGTTAACAGGGGTGCAAATCGTTATCGCCTTTTGTATGAAAAGGGTGATTTTTGCTGTTGGTTCACAGTCCTCTAATTTATATCACTGTTCTTCATCTTCAATAAAATAAAATAAAAAAACAAATAATATCAATCCCAATATTGCAAATTCATACTAAATATATTCTTTCTAAAATGATCATAAATATAAATTAAGATATAGTTTTTAGTTCGGGAACGTGTCGATTTCTAGCAACTATACTATGTCCAATGTACTTACTAATAGTTTGTTGGTTTTTGCAAACATCCCTTCAACTAAGTACCTATGTAATTATAACATTCAGACTCGAAGAAAAAAAAGCACATTTCTTCTAAATGTAACATACATACATAGCATCACGCCCGAAATCCCTAATGGGGTGGGCAGAGCCACAAGACTACTTGTGGCCACGTTCGATTAATTACTTCTAAGATGGTATGATGAACCGTACGGTGACAGGTGATCAGCCCATCACCCATACGATAGTCCACCATGTTGGAGAGGACCCGCCCCTTAGTCGCGTCGTGCTTATCATCCTTAATGTATCATTATGGATATAGAACTTATTCTTAAGACCTTAAATTTAATACATTATTAAGATTAGAATATTAATGTAATTACAACGAAACAAGAAATAATAAGTATCAATGTGAATCGACGCGCCTACTTACTTTTTTGGATTTAAGAAGTTCGTCTTATATTGCTAAGATGCTTTCTGAAGGCGTCTTTTCTTTGAGCATTGCAAGGCAGTCTCAGTTATTGTTAAATACTTTCCTGAAGTACTTAACTATTTAAAATCATACCGGAAGAATGGTAGATAATTAATTATATTAGTTTCAAGAACCTTAAAGCATACATTATAAACCAAAGAAGTATTTGTTGGTACATTGTAATAACGAATTTCCATCATCAATTTACTGTAGATTTTATTCAAAGAGTTTAACTTTCTTGAAACATTGCTAACTCGTTGTCTTAAGGCATATTTCGAGTTTCAAGCGTTCGAAGGTTCTCGGGATAGTTATGATTAAAACCATATTTTTAGAATCCGATCGATAGAAAATAGACCATTTAAATTTTTTATCATTGAAATTCCAAAAATACGGGTACTTAGCACCGATTTTCCTCACTTTCGGAACGTAACTTTCTATCGCTCGAACCTCAAAAATTTCGATAAAAAATAAGGTGCATGGATATTTTTACGATAACCTTCCATCATCACTTCACCCGAAAGACGTTCACAAACCAGAGACCGTATTCGACATTGGTCTAAGAGAACCGATCGTTACTATAGCAACGAATTGTCACTTTGTTGTTTCGATGTAAACTTCGCAAAGTAAGATAAGGGAATGCAAAGGGATACGATATACGATATACCATATATGTCTTCGTCAATACCGAAGAGGCCTTTGCTATTATTGCAAGTGACCCTTATTCACTAGTGATAATAAGTAACTAATGACGAACGAGTATCAACAAACAAGTAACCAATGAAATACAGGTTTCTCATTTACTCTATCTGTAACACAATATTATTTAATACAAATAAACACCAGTCAACGCGTGCGCTTAACAAAACCTCTTTTAATAACAATTGGCAAATTAGAGGCGATTTTTAACGCATTTGTATGCTAAGTGGTGAATGTTGGTCTTCTGATGCGTACGCGCACAAAAGAGCCTTAATTGTCCGGTTAAGGGTTCGATTTTTGAACTCTGCAATAGGGTTGTCAATTCTATGTGGTGTTCAAAATATTGTATTTACCTTCTTTAAAATCAATAAAATAAGGATGAATTGAATAAAATCATCAATATACATAAATACTAAAATTACCGAGTTAATCATGTAGTATATGTATTATAATAACTGAAGTCAGAATGTACAACGTGTAACAAAAACTGTACACAAAACCGAAATCCAGTGATATACTCATGAAAGTGAACAAATTTCTCCAAGGAATATGGGTAGAAAAATGAAAAAAAATGTTGTCATCCCATACAAAATATGCAATCAGCTCGACTTACTATGGAAAGATGAAAAAAATCTTCACTTTTCAACCTACGTTCCTTGGGAAAAGTTGTTCAGTTTCTTATCACTGGGTTTCGGATTCGTGCGTGCATACAGTTTCTGCCTCTATTCGGGAACGCTAAGTGATTCTGTAGCGACTCGTAAGCCAGATTTCTCATCCCACTCTGCCGCAAGGCGCATAATGCGTAAGAGCGAGATGAGAAATCTGGCTTACGAGTCGCTACAGAATCACTTAGCGTTCCCGAATGAGGCGCTGTTACGCTTTGTATAACAGTTGAATCAGCGTTTCATTCCTTTTACTCCTGAAAACAAATGCGTCTCTTAGCTTTTATTAAATAGCAATAATTATTGGATTTTAAGTGCTATTGTATATACGAGTACCTATCCATAAATAAGAAAAAAGAGAAAATGATATCCAATGTATACCTACTTATCCAATCTATTACCAATTTTTCTTTCTGTTTATAATGTGTCCGTAGCCGCTGCATCATAGGTACCATTAATTTGTCCGCACCTATTTGTAACTGACAGAAACTTCACAAAACTGGCAACCCTAGCATAAAAGTGTTAAACTTTGAACCGAATGGGTTTCAAATTGTGCGCATGCGCAGGGGGCGCTGATTGGCCATTGTCGGCGCAGCTTGCATTTGGCTCCGTTAAGTTAGGCGAGTTCAATTCAATCAAAATATTGAATTATCTTTACGCATCTGCCTTTTATGTGAAGGTAATTCATTAGAGTTGAATTTATTGAATTTAATGGTGTGCGGGTGCATGAGAATGTATTGAGAATTGCTTACTTCCCACTGCTGGGCTCAGCTCAAATCTCCCTTTATAGTAAAGGGAACTCACTTGAATTATTTCGCAGACGTAGTGTAGGTCTCACGAACGAATAAAACTTATTAGTCCCAACAAATAATTTGCAATTTTCCTCTTCAGCAATTCAACATAGTCAAATACGATTTGGGTTAGACTAAGCAAAAAAAACTGTGACGTCAATCTGGATCAGTATTCCACAGTATATTAGTGTCACGGGAAAAACAATTAATAACCTGCCAAAATCTGATATTTTTTAATGCATCAAATTTAAAATCGTAAAGATGTGCTAATTAGCTACTTAACTTATATATATCTAAAGCAGAGCTGTTAAAAAGTAATGCGTCTACTCGACGAGAGATGGCGCTGACTGTCTTATTTAATTCGATTTTATATTAAAAAGTGTTCTCAAACTACGTATCAAATATCAGTAAATCATTACAGTTTTTGACATACAGATCTGACATTTGGTCTAACAGAACTTAATACCACCCAGTCCCAGCCGGCTCCTATAATTTTGTAAAAAGTTGAGTTTGTTAGGGAGTTGGGTCGCCAGGTTAATGACCGTTGCGATCCTCGTTTCCGGATCGTACTTAGATTTAGCGTATTTCGGTTAGGGTTAGGCTTACCAGATACAATTTTTTAAAGTCCTGAAAAATTCCTGTCATTTTTGTATTCCGGCCGCAGTCCTGACAAATAGCCAAAATTCCTGACATGTTAGGAAAATTCCTAATGTCTGGTAACCCTAATTTCGGTAGATCATTCGAGCAGGCTACGATTCGGGCGATCCTTTTTAATGTTTCAAAGTTCCTTTTACGAAGCTTGTTGCGGACTTGCGGGTCGCATTTTTGGTACAATTTGAAGAAGTAAACATTTAAAAGCGAAAACTTATGAGAAAGCTGGGCCTTCATTCGGGACTGATAATTGATTTACTACCTATATTGCCAATAAAATGACAAAACGCGAAGTGATCGTCAACGTACAGAATAACGTCACACGCCTTTATCATGAGCTATCAGGTAATGCAACTTTTATGGAATAGACATTAAACAATAAACATAGTTGCCACTAACGAGATAGGTTCTAAGCTAGTGCAAAAAGTTACTTTATTAGGTGCAGTAGCTATTTAACTAGCGTGTAATATGACGCGCGGTGAAATTGTGGGAAAGCTATATTAATGAGGTTATAAATAATATTACAAATTATGCTTTGACGACACGTTTGGCCTAGTTGGTAGTGACTCTGCTTCCGAAGCCAGCGGTCCCGGGTTCGATTCCCGGTAAGGGCAAATATTTGTGTGAAGAGCACAAATGTTTGTTCCTGAGTCTTGGATATTTTCTATGTATTTAAGTATTTATTTAACTATATAAGTATGTATATCGTCGTCTAGTACCCATAACACAAGCCTTTAGAGCTTACTTTGGGGCTAGATTGATTTGTTTAAAGATTGTCCCCTGATTTATTATTATTATTTATTATTATTATTATTATTATTATGCTAAGTCTGTTTTAAAGATTTTATCTTAAAAATAGCGAAATTTTGAACCCTATACAAGTTAACCCATTTTTATAATATGACTAGCTTTTACGTATAACTTGGTCTGCGTGGAAATGTGTCTTAAATATATAACGATTTTTCATAATATACTCAAAAGGGCATCGGGAACGTACGTTAATAAAATTTCCAGCACTCTATTTCACCATTGTAGGGGTTGTTTGTTTTAGAAAAAAGTACCTATCCTATTTCCATCTCCAGGACTGAAACCATCTCCATACCAAATTTCATTAAAATCATTTCAGCATATATTCTTCAGGTTGATAACATGTTAAAAAAATATCAAAATCAGTTAACATTTAATGGGGTAAAAATGTCTCTCTTTGTTTTTTTCCCTATTTTAACGCACAAAAAAAGCATAAAAGTAAAAAACCAGAAAAACAGTGACGACACGAAAATTGGCACCAATTATTATATATTCATTACACATTTGGTAGTCGACTCTCGTACCGTTCCCAATATTCAATCCCTGAATAAATAAATGCTACCAGTAAAAAATATTTTGCTACCAGGAATACATATTTCGTATGAGGCAAATGTCAAATTTTAACCTGTAGTAACCAAATCTAACTGCGGATTAACTAATCCGAACGGCCATTAGAGGTCAGCGCCTCTATTCCGGAACGTCCAAGCGATATTGTCGCGACGCGCTAGCGAGATTCTTATCCCACTCTTCCGCACGATGGGTAATGCGTAAGAGTGGGATGCGGGTCTCGCTCTCTCGCCGCAACAATATCGCTTGAACGTTCCCGAATAGAGGCCCAGAAGTGTCTACTGATCCAATCCACATAATCCTGCTACGGGCTGGTTTTTATACGGAAAAGTAGATCGCCGGCGAACGAAACGCTTTTCTTCGTTTAATAATCACATGGCTAAGAAGAAACCTCGTTAGAAGCTTAATAAAGTTATTATTTAATAAAACTATTACTCTATTCCTACCATCATCAAATTATTTGTAGCAATTTCTCGCCATAAACCATTTGTGATGTGTCGTATAAATTTCACGCTTGAGCCGTGAGGGCTAGATAGACTTTATTACGGCATTTTGCGGTATGTAGCTTTTACACCGAGGGATGGATGTTATAAAACATTCTAATTCAGTCTACTTATTGCGCCTGGTAGTTAGAATCAAGTCAGTATCATTACCACGAGTTTATGCAAACCGTTCTCGTAATAGTAAACTATCACTCGGTCGCTTTTACTTGTATCGGCGACAAGCAGTATTCACGATAGATTTCGATAACGAGAACGGTTTGCATTTACTCATGGTAGTGGTATAGATCAATTCAATTTCAAATTGTCACAAATAAAATCAATAGCAAAAGAAAACAGATGGCAAAAAATACAATAAAATGTAATCTAAAGAAACACTAATGCCAGAAAATCAAAATAAATAATAATAAAAATATATTTAGTACTAAATTAGTTTCCACTGTATTCTTGAACAGAATACAGTGATCGTAACAATAAAAGTTATCGTTAGTCGCGTCATAGCCGGGCGACCCCCACTGCCAGTATTGGAGCCAAAAAGCCATATCAGGGAGGCTACCAGTAGGCGCGGGTAAGCATGTCGCGAACGCACCAATCATAGCGCTAAAAACCCCGCGCGCCCCGCAAGTTTAGCAGCTTTATTTGCTAGTTAAAGTTAAAACGGTGTCTTTAGGATATTTGGTCTGTGATGAGCAATGAAATTGGAAAATGTGCACCAGCCAGAAGAACGTTTTGTATTACAACACTTATTGGTGAATATTTAAGTTTTGAGAGGTCAGTTTGTAGAAAAATCGCAATTGTGTAAACGTCACGTTTTCGTATCCTTTCGTAACCTACCTTCCTACAATGTCTTCTGTGAGGACATTGTGACTTGCTTCAAGTATACAGTAGAAACCGTTTAGTATACGACCAACTGCTTACATTAACGCTAGTGTGAACATTATTTGGTTTTACAACAAACGCAAGCACTACTTTTAATATTGTCTATAGCGCCCGGTTAGTACAACGTAAACGGTCGTTTGGACTTCGTTATAAAGCAGTTTTTACGTAATTAATTTTTTAATGAAATCAGGTATTACTTCTTGATTTCAAAGCTTAAAGTGCCGAAAAAGTTACCATTTTATAAACGACTTCAATAAAGGAGGAGGTTCTCAATTCGTCGTGTTTGTATTTTATTTTATGTACGCATATATTATCTATCAAGTATGAACCGATATATATAGATGTTATTTTTATTTGATATAGTAAATATGCCATTTGGTCCCATTAAAGTCCAAACCGAGATCTGATGATGGAATCCGTGAGGAATTGATGGAATTCCTCAAATAATATACTAACAATATATTCAGCGTTTCTAACTCTAAGGTAAGTAATTAACTTACGATGGCCAATTATAATTTCTCACTTTACAAAGGGTTTTGAAGTCGATTTTTTTTCTTTTTTTTTTCTTGTGTCAGTTACTAGATTACCATTAAGATGGTCGAGTGAGATAAATCAAAAAGTAACGTACGTAAGGAAACATCTTGGCGGGTAAGGCACCCAGGTGCGGCCAAATTGGATAAAAGGTATATATCCTGCCCAAGGGCCCACCCTTGGCTTACGACGTAATGGAGTCGACCTCCTTATAGCTCTATGAATAAACAGACATTCCAAATTTAATTGAAAAAGTTAGAAAGTAGAGGGCCTCTAGTCACTGCCTAAGTGCCTATCGCGCTGGTTTCACGATGCGGCAATGTCAAGTTAATAAGATCTACCATGTCGTAGCAAAACAATTTGCGATATCGTTTAGGCATTGTCCAGTACAATTTACAAAACGCAAGGAAATAGATAGAGATAAGGATTATTTAACGTGATAAATTGAAAATAGTTAAATTTGCATCCTGCTTTCTTGTGGAGACTTTGTATACAAAATGCAAGATATTTCAGAAGCTTATAGGTAGAAATCATGAACACCAATAAATAATATTTGATTTGATTTGAGATTTTAGGGCAGATCTCATACTGTAAAAGACCGTTATGGACTCCATACATATTAAAGTAAATTTTAGGTTACTTTCATAAAAGTTCGCCCAAGTTTCTCGTAATTTAAGAAAGGTTATTTCACCAACCGTTTTCACTGTGTCACTTCTATCGTTTCCAACGTTTAACTCCAGATGTCTAAGCGCCGGTAAGCTCACCTGGCACCCACGGCCCGTGACCACCCCCTGCATTGTCTTAGATTGAAGATACCAATTACAGGGTAGAACTCACCGTGTAAAGGCAAATTAGTTGCGGACAGAGAGGTGTAATTTCGGTTTGTTGGGCTAATCGTGTTCGTTGTCGCTTGTTGCCTGTTCAAACAAAGTATACGCAACAAGCCGCGCTTGATTTCGCATGATTCCAATTTATTTATTCTATGCACTTCTATTCGCACTATTCCAACCGAATGGTATAGTTGGGCACGTAACACATAAGGACGGGTATACAAGTTGGATTTATGAGAAAGTTGGATTGCTGCTAAACAAGTGCGAGAGGGTTCCGTTCCGTACATGATAATCTGAAATGTCCTATGTTATTTTAAATACCACAGACTTCTTATAGGTTTTCCTGTAATCTGTAGGTAAAGAACTAATATCTGTATTTTTTTCAAAATTTTAGGCCCAGTAGTTTCGGAAATAAGGGGGGGGGGGTGGTAAATTTTCGCCTATTTTCCTAAATAACTTCCAAAATATTTATATTAAAATTACAAAATAAATAAATTTAAGATCTTCACAATAAGCCCTTTCATTTGACATATCACACGCCAAGGTCTGAAATACTTTTATTTTTAATTTTCTAATTAACCCCCCAAAAGTGGACCCCCTATTTAAAATTAATTTATTTACGTTACACGTCCGTGTTGCGGTCACTGACTTACATATGTGTAACAAATTTCAACTCAATCGGTCCAGTAGTTTCGGAGCAAATTGGCTGTGACAGACGGACAGACAGACAGACAGACACACGAGTAATCCTTTTTTCGTTTTTTCCTTTTGAGATACGGAACCCTAAAAAGGAAATTTAAATAAAGCAATCCTCGTAGTTTGAGGGTCGAACCAAGTGGAATTCAATGATCCTCGTGGTTCGCGGATTGAAATAAATGGAATTTTAAATATCCTCTTGGTCCGATGGTCGAACTAAGTGGAATAAAAATATCCTGATAGTCCGGCATGTCGGACAGCAAGGAATCAAAATTCCTCGTCGTCCAACATGTTGGACAACGTTGTCGAACCACGTGGCCGGAGGGCATAATGTACCAATTTTCTACTGCATTCACAACTTATATTTAGGGGCGCTAATAATTATTTTACAGTGGTACCCTTAACGACAGAGGGCAGCACTATCAGCCATCAGGAGTTACAACGTCATGCTAAATTGCTAATTAAGGTACACTGTTGTTTTACAACGACCAGGTTACAAAGACCTGGGCGTCTACGCGTATGTATTTTCACGATGCTGCCGTCTTGCTGTGAAGTTAATAAGAGCTACCATATCGTAGCAAAATAATTTGCGAAATCGTTTGGGCATATTGAATAGAGGCTGGTTGACCCACTGTCCGCTACAGAGATAGTTGTTCGCACAACTCAGTATCAGGATCAGGCCCCCAATTCTCGCTGCATTCGAGATAATGTCGATTGCGAGATTAAACGTCAGATTCATACAGTTGTGTCAAACGATTGTATGCACTGACGTTTAATCTCGATTGTGAGATTATCTCGAATGCACCGAGAATTGGGGGCTAGGTGCGGAACTAATATGATCTTCCTTCAACAAAATACAACAATAAAAATGCATATCATTTCACACATGGACAGAATTAATTAGTAATTTTATTATAGACGTGTAGCTGTCTCCTGCAGTTTTCTCAAATTTAATTAAAGTCGAATTCTGTATAAGCATCCGAAGCTACTGAACGCGTCTTCCTTCACGGAAAGAAACACTTGACAATAGTTACTAAATTTTCGAGTTGTTTGCTAAAAAATACAAATTATAGGGATACGTAAAGATTTAGCTAAAATTGCAAAGCATTTTCAAGACCACAATAGTTACTAAATTTTCGCGTTGTTTGCTAAAACATACAAATTATAGGGATACGTAAAGATTTAGCTAAAATTGCAAAGCGTTTTCAAGACCAGCTAAGTGGTCTTAGTTGTTATAGGCAATGCTTTGCTCAGGTTGCTAAGATATTATACGTAACAGATAAGAAAGTTTCAGCAAAACGAGTTTAGCAACTATTTCTAAATATTTTTTCCGTGTTCATATAGATGCTAGTTACTTTTTATAATAAAAAATACACTGGATATAAACATACATATTATATTGTGAGTAACAAACGTTGTATCGTTTGGAAAGGCGCAAAGAGAGAGATAAAGAGAGCGCGGCCAATCTCATTATCTATACATCTATTCATATAATAAAATAGTAAAGTGGAAAAAGTCTGTACATTGAAGATAACAATGAAAAAATGCTATGGGGGGCTTCAGAATGAGCAGCAGAACAAATCCCAATGGTTTTTGAATTTCATGTCTGTTTGTCTGTTTGTCTGATTGTATGTTCGCGATAAACTTTAAAACTACTGGATGGATTTCAATGCGGTTTTTAATAATATATCCAGGAACACTTCAGGCAGGACATAGGCTATAGAAACTTTTGGAAATAAAAGCGGAAGGGGGTAAAAGAGGGGGTGGAAGTTAGTATGCGAAAAACGGTTAGGATGAGTTTATTAACTTAAAACTTGGTATAAATACTATTCAAAATAGAAAAATAGGTATGCGGTATAAGACAATATGAAACTAACCCCTAAAAAGGGGGCCTTGGGGCGTTAAACTTTGTATTGGGAAAACCGATTCCATTTGTTTATCGACCTGGGTATATATGCAGTTCAAAACAAACAATTACGTAGGTAACCGTTTCTAAAATAAATTATTGTGTGTGTGTTTGTGTATATTTGTTACAACTTAGCTCCATATGGCTGAACGTATTTTCATGAAACCTCGTATATAGTTAGACCTTAGCTTCTGGAATAGAAAATAGGGTCATTTTTGTCCCAAATAACTCACAAGTTGTCGAGAGTATAATTAAAACCGAATTCCACGCGGACGAAGTCGCGGGCGGGAGCTAGTCATAAATATAATAATAATAATAAATAATAAATTTCGGGACAATCTTTACACAAATCGATCCTCCCAGTCCTCCCGATAGTCCCAATGTAAGCTCTAAAGGCTTGTGTTATGGGTACTAGACGACGATATACATACTTATATAGATAAATATATACTTAAATACATAGGAAACATCCAAGACTCAGGAACAAACATTCGTGCTCATCACACAAATATTTGCCCTTGACAGGGATTGAACCCGGGACGCTAGCTTCGGAGGCAGGGTCATTACCAACTAGGCTATCCGCGTCGTCAACATAAAAATCCAGAATGCTTGTTCTGTTGTTGCCGATATGCCATCATCACACATAGTTTGCCTCTACCGAGACTCGAACTCAAGACCATACACCCGAACAGTCCTATATATTTTGGTCATCGCATAGAGAGCGCTATTAAATTATAAGCGTGCGTATGCGCAGGGCGCGTGCCGCAGCTTTAATGAATGCAGGCGCCGCCGGGTGGCGTGGCAGATGGACGGCCATTTACATATCTGTCGCGGTAGCATCAGTTT
The DNA here is from genome assembly GCA_947859335.1 of Tortricodes alternella. Taxonomy (NCBI): domain Eukaryota; kingdom Metazoa; phylum Arthropoda; class Insecta; order Lepidoptera; family Tortricidae; genus Tortricodes; species Tortricodes alternella. Next base: position 4,051,198 of record OX401986.1, read on the forward strand.
ATATTTTGGTTAATTAAGTTGACAGTAAAATGGGTCGAACCGAGAAATTGACGATTTGTACTTTCCATTGTTCTGAAGTCGTTTTTTTTTAAAATTATGCGAACTGGACTTTTATTGCAGTACTAACCTATATTATTTTTATAGATATTGTTAGTTTTACCTCTATAACCTTTTATACATACGTACCTAAATCTGAATTAAATACATATATTTTGTTTCTTCGCATTAAAATCAAAAAAATAAAATATAACAAAATCTTTAATAGATGTAAAATATTTGATAAAACAAAGGAGAAACCACATGTAACGCGCCGTAACGTTCTTATGTACCCCCCCTCCCCCTAGTAAAACGTTACGTAACCACCAAGTGACCATTTTTACCTAACAAAATGGTCAAGTGGTCATTCCATTTAAAATTTTGAGAAAAAACGTTTAAAAAAATGCGTGAATGAATACGCGACCGTTCTGAAGGGTTAAAAAAAATGTTACGTAACGCGTAGTTCAAATCCCCCTCCCGCCCCTGTAGCACATCGTAACGTTTTACAAGACCCCCCTCCTCCCCCCAAATTCGTTATTTAATACTTGAACGCTCCCGAACCAAAGAAGACACTTTCGAATTTATAACATTAGTAGGGACCTCCCTAATTTTGGGTTTAGCGAAGATAAAAAGTAGGTGAACTAAATTGAAACTGAAAATCTTTAATATGATTCGAATACTGAGTATTCATAAAAAGCAGCCGCAAGTAAACTCCGTCTTATTATGATAATTCTAACTTACTAATAACTTTACCAAAAAACATAATATAATGTAAACAATGACGAACTGCATTATAAAACTTAAACATCAATTTCCTAAAATTACCATTTTCTATGCAAATAAAGGTAAATTATGCGACCATCTGCATACAATGGATCCAATTTATTAGATCGTGACACCATGTATAATATGTCACACTGAATAAGTCAACTTTGTACTTTGAAAGTGCTTATGTACGTATATTTGCGGACGTTTATCACTTTGTAGAAATCGTGTAAAAATACTGCGAAAATAACGCTGTGTGTCTATCTGTTTCACGGCTAAACTGCTGAACGGATTTTGACGAAATTTGGTATGGAGATAGTTTGAGTCCTGGAAAAGGAAATCGACTACTTTTTTTTGAAGACAATCGACATAAAGCATGAAATGGGGGCTGGCAAAATTGAATTTGAAAAAATATTGGCATATGTTTGGAAAAATTGTGACTTTATTTCTTTATTTACTTCTGGCAGGATGTCCTGGGTGTTATTTTTAGGTACTTACCTTTATGTATAGTAATCACCTCAGGAACCTTTTAATATGTATGGCAAACTTTCATGGAATATGGAAGTCGGGGAATAACCCTTGAACACTAATTGCTTACACTACGTAGCTACGTTAGGTTATTTTATTGTTGATTTTTGAGCAATGTTGGGTTATTTCATTCATACCGAGATCTTTATACCTATTTTTTTTACATTACAATTTTCGTTTTAATATTTACGTCTCTTCGTCAAAATGCTCTTAAAAGGGATGGTCTTTCAAATGCCAGAATTATATTTAAGCTAAACAAATTACTGACATTAACTCTCATCAGAAACAATATCTTGAAACTCATTTTTGTCAGAGCTTATCATGGCCATGTGTGAACATTGTTTCGACCTTTTGAATAATAGCTTTTTAAGCTGCATCATTAATATCAATCGGCAGATGTTTGTTGTTCTATACTGTAATAAAAAGCGCATTTTGACACCCCTACCGCCCGCTGGTTTGAAATGTAATGGACTCTTGAGAGTGAAGGCAAAACATGTGCATATATTTCACATTAGGGTTGTCGAAAGTATTGCTGGATGAATATCACGTACTCATGGACATAATAATGTATTCGCCCGAAAGATACTTGCTTTTGTGAAATGGGGAAGCACAGTATGAACTTAACTTAGGTTAATGATTACAATCGAATTTAAAAGAATCTCTGGTTTAATTGTCCGAAATCGAATCGCTAAGCTTAAGTGGCAATGGGCACAGAACAGATGGCCGATGGGGCCAAAGAGTTCTTGAGTGGCGACCACGTACAGGATGACGCAGCGTGGACAGATCTATCCACACGGTGGACTGACGACCGACCTGATGCAATTGCGGGTCTGCGCTGGAGCAGCACACAATCGGTCGTTGTGGCGATCATTGGGGGAGGCCTATGTCCAGCAGTGGACCTCTTTCGACTGAAGTGATGATGATGATGATGAATTATGTCCAGGGTCATTTTCAGCTTTCGAAGCACAATGATGGCAGTAGAGGGTCAAAAAAAAATTAAGCAAATACGAGTAAGTATACTTCACGTAATTTATGCACGCTTCACGTCACCGGTACAGTTGTAATAATTATAGTTCAAAATGTTCGATACTGTTATCTAACCGCATCTTTATTTGGGTATTATCTAGCAGCGCGGTGTCGGCGATGATGTCATTTGCATGATGGGGGGACAGATGGCGCTGGACACGCGCGTGCGCACGCGCCTGCATTGCGGTGTTAAGGCGAAGCACTAGCCAGTAGTGTATCAAGTGGTAAACACAAAACAGCATGCCGGACCCCGGGAAAGTAAAAGCGAGCAATGGATGTTTTTTGATTGATACTGAGCGTCAAGATTGAGGCACTGCAAATAAAACTAAATATTGCAAAAAAACTATTGAGTATTTACTAAGCTACTTTGCGGTTTCTAGCAGCAAGGGCTGTGTATTACTGTTTTTAGATAATATTTTAAATACTATTACCTACACATATGCCTAAGGGGCCGGCCATTAACCCACTTGTTACTACCGACCTTTATAATCACGTGATCTTTTTTTAAGCATTTTTTAACCCCCCCTCCCCCTTGGCGATACATGGTGAGGTTTAAGACTACCCCCCACCCCCCACCCAACATCACGTGTAATTTTAGTATCTACAAAAAATCTTAATATTTTTTTAGAATATTTTAGAATATTATCTGAAATACAGGTATAAAGTATAATCTTAACTTTTCGATTTAAAAATCGCTCGTTTGAAAACATAATGAACATATAAATACACGTGATATCTTATTACACCCCCCTCCCCCCTTGTGACATTTCGTGATTTTTGTCAAACCCCTCCCCCCCCCCCCCCCTTTCAAGCCTCACATGATTAATGGACGGCCCCTAAGCTTGTTCATTAAATGAAGTACAGTCATTTTAGAATCATGTTAAGTATTAGGTGTAATAATAATGATTCCAGCAATGTGATACTCTAACGTGCGCAGCGTCTGATCAGCGTTGAGGGACACATTCAGACCGAATGGCTTTGTCCTTACAGTCTCAATTATGCTCTCAATTCTCGTAGGAGAATCACACCACAGGCTTTCATTTTACCGCGGCCCGAGCCCACTTATATTCGAATATACAACATTCTTATTTTTCGTACATTTAGAGTTAACTAAATTACAATAGCATAACACACACTAACAAATTTTACACGCTCAAGAGATTCGCTCGACATTGATAAAAAACCGTTTATTCCAAACACTTTTATTTTAACTCGAACTGAAAATAGCAAAAATTGTCTTACCCTTAACGGTGCCTATCTTGCACACGTAGATCCGCGGTGTATTGTACTTTTGTTGTGTACGTTTTCTATGACTTATGGCTACGCCAGCCAACATACAGATGGCGCTGATAACGCACGCTATCTATTATGTTCTCCTGTGTCGGTTGTATAGATTATAAATGCCAAGAACCACTGCCTGCCTGCATTATTCGGCTTAGAGTTTAGACAGGACAACACTGAGAAAACACTCAAGTTAGGTGTGTTAGCTAAAGCACTAACAAAATCGGTGTTTAGGTACCAAAATATGCCTAATCATTCCTTCTCTTTCCATCGCATAAAACGTGCTCTTTCGTGTACGCTAGGGTTGTTACTTTTTTATCCGCGTCATTCATCATCTAGGCTACTTGATGACGCGCGAATCGGCCAGCGAGCGAGCGGGCGGCAATCTACTGCGGTTTACAACTCCGAGCAACGCGACGGCCGAGCGTACCTAAAGTGCGGAGTGAAACCCGCCTGCTACAACTTTTACCGCGGTATTTTCCATGCAATCTTTATCACCTCTCTTCACCCCTTGAGAGGTGATGGAATATCAAAAAACCCTCCTTAGTGTACTCTAGGGTACTCGAGAAATATCTCCTCCAAATTTCAAACCTCTAGGACCACCCGTTTAGGCTGTGCGTTGTCTATAAGTGAGTCACGGTACTGTTTTATATTATAGTTTTCTCAGTCTTGTCCTGTCTAAACTCTAAATTCGGCGTGTAGAGTCCAACAACCACATATCAACCAACCAACAAAAACATAGATGGTAGGATGAAGGCCAAACTTGACTTGAAAAATATTGAAATCCAGCTCAGTGCCAAGTTTATGAATTCTATTGCGAACAATCCTAAAATTTTGTAACAGTCCTGAATGCTTTTTCTATCTCTGCATTATCGGTGCCTTTTTTATCGCATAATTCTTTTGCACATAATGTATTGTTTCGCATAATTCAATTTCTCGTGGGAGCCGTATTTTTTTCACGGTATAATAAATATCTACCGTAAAGGTAAATTTTATAACTTTCTTGCAAGGCAGTTTCAGCGAAATTTATGCGAAATCACCATGCGGAACATTACATTATGAACAACAAAATGTATGCAATCCAATAGAGACTTCACACATTTTTTTACACAAGTACTTTAAATTGAAAGTGCAAAAAGAAACCCACTGTAACAAAACCGTCGCTAGTGAGATTAAAAGTCTGGTCCACCTTTCTGAGACGAGTGTTCTACCACTACCACTGAGACATGTCTCCATAGCTACTGGATAAGTGGGTTCTGAGCTCAAAGGGAGCGTTCAAGTATTACGTAACGCAATTTTTGGAGATTTTTGACCCGCCTCCCCTCCATGTAATGCGCCGTAATGGTTTTCTGTACCCCCCCCCTCCCACCTAGTAAAACGTTACGTAACCACCAAATGTCCATTTTTACCTAACAAAAAAACATCAAGCGGTTCAATACAAAATTTAGAAAAAAAAAGTTAAAAAAAATGCGTGAAGGTATCTCTACACGACCGTTCTGAAGGGTTAAAAAAATGTTAGGTACGTAACGCGTAGTTCGATCCTTTCATTTTCATCCTTTAGTGCACTGAGGTCGACATTGTCAAACGCTTTTTCAATATCGAGAGCTATTATGAATAGCCTCTTTCCTGCCCTCCAGTTAACGTCGAGAACTCTACGAAGGGTAAATAGGTGATCGTCCGTTGATCTGTTGTTTAGAAATGCCACTTGGTAGTTTCCGAGTGACTGGATTTCCCCGTCCAATTTTTCTAGGAGGAAGTTGGCATATATGCCATATCCTACATTACAAATCGAGATCTTTCTATAATCATTGAAGTTATGAGGACGCGCTTTTTTTGGGATTGGTACTTGCTTTGTTACTATCCAATCATCCGGTATTTTATTGTTCGCCCAGGCCTCCTGCATAATGTAGGAAGCTTGCTCAATTAACTCGCTGCTTTGTATAGTTCTGGAACGATTTGGTCTGTGCCCGGAACCGTCCCATTTTTCATCCGTCTTATGATTTTCGTTATATTTTCGATATTTGGGCCGTTGTTTTCCGGAACCTTGTTTGTGACGTGTGCAATTACGCTGATCAGCTCTCCTTCGCTTTGTTTGAGTTTGAAACCCAGTTCGACATTCGGATATCACGGCCCGTACCTCCTCGATTGGTTGGTTTATTTTTAAAACTGCGCAGGTATTTGTAGGTGAACTTCATTCTCACCGCTCTATGCATGTTGCTTATGTTACTAAGAAAACGTTCACATTCGGTGTTGAAGTCTTCCTCCTGAGTTTTTCGCCAGATTTTACGAGCATTTTTCACCGTCGTGGAATGACACGCAACTCCGGGATATCTGTGGTTAAAGAAAATAGCTCTTTGCAAGTTGGTTAGGGCTAGTCTACCTGTCCTTGAGCGGAGAATAGGCTTTGGTGGTAATTTCCTTGCCGCCTGAATTAGAATCCCATTTAGTTCATTCCAGGTAAGATTCCTATTGGAATCTTGTTGGTCTTGCCGGATGTCCACCTGTCGGGCATTGAGCAGGTGTCGGACGTTATCTTGAAAGTCTTTTACTACATCCTTGCTTTGCAAGGATTCATAGTCGACTGTTTTGCAATGAAATGGTTGTATCGTGGTTGAGATTTTTTGGCGCACGTTACGTTTTTTATTTTTTTGTGGAAAACTCATGGTCCAGGTTGTGCCCCAGATGATTTTATGGTCCGAGCTAACTGATTTGGCGAACTCACCTCTCACACTACTGAAAATGATGGGCCTGTCTCGGCTTGATAAGATGTGATCAATTTGCCAAAACCTGTTTCCGGAGGTTCATGTTACCTACACGATGGGTGACCCCAGGAGTTATTTAGTTTTAATTTGTGCTCTGACAGGAAACTGATAAGCAAATTGCCGTTAATATTGGAAGTCTCGGTGTAGCAAATTGTTTTTAGAAACTAAGGAGGGCACCTTTGAGGCGTCTCGTTTTACTACGTGTGCGTTAAAGTCGCCTAATACTAGCGGATGAGTTTTCTTGGGAGATTGCGGATGTTAGAACCCCTAGCAAAATGTGCCGCAGGCTGCTTCTTCCCACGTTTTCAACCAATGACGAGGAACAAATAACTTACTTACTTCTCGTCTCATGCGCCATCACCTCTTATTCTGTATTATGATGAATAAGTATCGAAGTTAACTACACAAATTATTTACATCGACGGCTTTTACTTCTAGGTAGGTATTCGGGGTGACTCTGTGGGGATGAAACACGTGCACGCGCAAAAAATAATAGTTATCAATCGAAGAGAACTAGGACCATAAAAAAGGCAATGAACAATAGCATTTGTCTCGGACGCCGGCACAAAACCTACCCTTTGTTTTTGTTAAGACGGTCTGACCGGTAAATAAATAATCAGGGGACAGCCTTTACACAAATCGATCTAGTCCCAAAGTAAGCTCTAAAGGCTTGTGTTATGAGTACTAGACGACGATATAAATACTTATATAGAGAAATAAATACTTAAATACATAGGAAACATCCAAGACTCAGGAACAAACATTCGTGCTCATCACACAAATATTTGCCCTTACCGGGGATCGAACCCGGGACGCTTGCTTCGGAGGCAGGGTCACTACCAACTAGGCTATCCGCGTCGTCTGACAGCGACGATTATGGTGAAATATCTGTTATTGGAGAATCAGCCGAACGTGTTAACTTGCAAGCTAGTGGGTCGATGCAAAGGCAAGCTCAAATGGCGAACATTTTTGCTTTTTGCAAAAAAATCTAAAAACCAATTTTCAATTATAATAATTACACAGAATCAGCAAACTTAGATATATTATAATAAAGCTATCAATATATACTTATGTTTTACAATTAGGTATACTGATCCTCTGTAAACTGTCCTTTGTTGACAGACCACACGGGTCGCGACTAACGACGCCCGCGCAGCGTAGAATACGACTTCTAATACTGATGTTGAAATAATGATGATTGCCAACATTTCTGAAGCACATGATTGTGAAAAGTAAGGTGCAATTGCAGATGGGAATGGGAATACAAAAGACAGAACGATTAACGATAAAGAGCAGAAAATATTCCATATATATTTTTAAGTTATTGACAAAGGAAAGAAGCGCACTAATATTTCAACTATGAACTCTCTAATCGGCACTGCAACATGCATGGTGCATGGGATGCTTCATGGGCCGACTATTTTATCATGAAAGGAAATCTATGGCCCAGCAGAGGGACTAATTAAAATCCCACAAATAAAATAATGTATAAAAGAATAATTAATAAAATAAAATTCTATGTAAAATAAAAATTTATTCTGAATCAATACTCAAATCAATTTGGTCAAAAAATGCACTTACTGTCTTTATCGATATTATTCTGTTCTCTCACGAAGTCGCGCCCTTCCACAGCAAAAATAGTAGGGGAGACTGGGGTCAATTGGAACGTTTTCGACAAAATCGGTTATTATACCCTCGTTTTTTATCGAATTTGTTTCGTAAAAGGTTTCAGATATATCCAGGTTATCTAGCTATATGATGATAACGTTTATTTGATTTCAATAATTACCTGTTAAAAGTTAAAAGCTTTTTAAAAAACATCTGAAAATGTTTCAAATGACCCCGGGCCTGGGTCAGATGAAACAAAGGTGGGGGGTAATTGAAACACTCAAGAACGTTATGTATTTTTATAATTTAAACATTTTCTATGACTTCTTAACTTTACAATTATATAACCAAATGTCAGTCTTTGATTGTAACATAATTATAATGAGACTTATTGCTCTTAATTTATGATTTAAGACTGAATTATTTCAGTCATGTGATCAACTTACAAAATTAATCATCATTTGTAAAAGTTTCTGGTACAACATGTAATATTGTTATGTAATCTAACAATATAAATCTGACTTAGATAAATTTGGTAATGGACAAAGTAGTAGGAAAACAAATAGGAATATATATATATATATCTGATATTAATCAGATTCACAGTTGTGAAACAAGTAATGACGATCACCAGCTGTGCAAGCCTCATGTGCCCACAACTTACACCCAGAACATTGCACCCAATCTTCTCCAGTTCTGCTGCTTCCGCAGTTTTCCATGCAAACTAGGCAGAAGTAGTCTTCAGATTCATCTTCCGAAGTTGAAGTTCCTTTAGTTTGTTTCGTTCTTTTACCTAAGGCTTAGTTGTTTTATTCATTTTTTTAACACTTTTTGCCTGTCTTTTGCTGTATTTCTGTTCAGTTTCCTTCCTGATTTATTGTTTTTGGGCAGTTTCGGGGCATCTGAAAAAAATTATATTTGCATAAATATACATAAATACAAGAACTTACATACAGGGGTCAATTGAAACATGTTTCTATTGCCCCCAGAAATTTTGTTTCAACTGCCCCATCAACCTATTAGTAAATATTAAATTACGTAGAAAAAATACGGAACAATATAGGCACGCACAAATCACTTTAAATTGGACTAGAATAGGCATATAAATAACAGTTAAAGCCGCAGTAACCAAATACCAATACTTTTTAATTAATAAACAAAACAACAACACGAAAAATACTTACTTTTTGTGTCGAAAATGTAATAAGTTCTCATAAAAATTACCGACGGTCGCAGAGCCCCCCCACGCACTGCTCGACAGGTTCCAACACGAAAGCCGATCACTTCCCCCCTCGGGACCCCGCCGCTATGTCTATCTGTCTCGGAGTTATTGAAGTTGTTTCAAATGACCCACGTTTCAATTGACCCCAGTCTCCCCTACCTACAAGTAAAGCCGGTATTGAACGAGATAAAATGTGGAGGGCCGGTAGGTACAACTTATTTGTAACCCCAAAAATAATGATCAACAAAAAACGAAATATTTAATCAATCACACATGCAACACGATAAAATATCTCTAGAACGCACAACCTCGGTGCGCACATTAAAAAACCCACATTTATTTTTATTATCTAAATTAGCTAAATGAATAAAAATCCGTTGTCACCGCCATAACGAACCCAGCGCCCTCTATAACGGTTTAAGAATACGGGCGCATTATCTATTTTATACGGAACCATTGTCAATATACGGGTGTTGTGTTGAGGAAGTGATAATTTTTATTACGCACGTATTATTTGGTAAAGGTTTTATCATGTTAAGCATGGTTATTATTGTTACGATGCTTAAGTTTCTCTTGTTTAAACAGATGGCGTTACTGGTTGGTAAGAATTTCATATTATAAATAGTATAGAATGATATGGAAATTAATATTTTTTTTGTATTATTATGAGTACATTATATATTAAGTTGTTATATATCAGTGTGAGATGCGTCACAATAATCGGTATCCGGCGTACGATTTGGTCTTAAGCTAACATATTATCAAATTATTAATGAGTAAATATGAAATAATATTACATTTAAAATAGAATTAGTAGTTTATGCAACGGTGCATAATGATAGGCATAAAACACTAGTGCGGTTTTATGAAACGAGCTTTGCGAGTTTCATAATAAGATCGCACGTGTGTTTTAAGGCGAAATTATGCAGAGTTGCATGCATAACTTTATCTACACACATATTATAAACGGCGACACGGCGACGATGGGGCCCCGCCGGCTGCGGCGACGGCGGCGCGCCGGCCTGTAGCTCATATCTGTATCGTTATGACCATTACGATACTAAAATCGATACTGTAATAACATTACAGTACAGGTTGTCATTTCCTACGGTTTTTGATTACACTATGGAGGTTTTATGATACGGGTGTAGATAAAACAATTAACATGACATGCAATTGAAACATATTGAGTAAACTAAACATGTCAAAAGGATTTAAAAACTATCAAATCCCATAGAAAGATATAGTAAGGAACTGTCCAACGCGATTTTCGCGATACTCACTTTTTTGGTGTCAAATAAGACACTATAAAGGCCCGGGCACACCAAACGCGGTTGCGGCGCGTTTGCGGCGCGAACGCGGGTCCGCGCCGTTGTCGAACAGCGCGAGCGAATTTACCATGCCACACCAAAGTAGCCGCGGGACCGCGGCGGTCCCGCGCCGCCGCGGTGTGGCATGGTATATTCGCCGCAAACGCGCCGCAACCGCGTTTGGTTTGCCCCGGCCTTAAATGTCATAAAAACCACCATGACGAACTAAGTCACTTGTTCAACTCAGTTGTATTGAACGCCATATCCTTCGTTTGAGATCGTTCTCAAATCCTTATTACTATTATAATGCGAAAGTGTTTGTTTTTTTGTTTGTTCCATTGTCGAGGCCAAACGGCTTCACAGAATTCTTTCTCTTTCTTTCTTTACATTTGGCATAAATACAACAATATGGAGATGGACAAATTATTCGTTTTAGCCCCATATCCAGGAAGGGTTATCAGGAATTCAGGAAATAAGTGAAATGCTACTCCTCGGTAGGTGGCGCTGCGCCCGATCAACGAATTCCACGCGGTAAATCAAGAAGGTAAAAGCTAGTTATATAATTATACCTACATTGAGTAAAATATAAATTATAAACGCCACCATGATTCCAAAATTATAATAAATTATTATATGTATAGATTCAAATTTAATAACACAACCATAGAGGCATATGAAAGAATTACAATTGTCAATTCCATTTATTATCTAAAGAGTACAGTTAGTGGTGACGGTGTATTAGTAGTTCAAGGTGACATAATTATGTTAAACTATGAGAATTGGATGTTTTGCTATTGCGTAGCGCCGTTCTTAGAATGTAGTTAAACAGTAACCTTTATCACCGAGCCAGGATTCGGAAGCAACTAAAATGTTCATGAAAATCCATTGGTAAAATATAATTGAAAATAAAAGAATGTGGTAAAACTCCTCAACGATTGACATCCTTGCACCTTGGATAGCAACAGTTTGTGTGGTGACGAGCAATTGGCATTATGCTATTGTTACTTGATGTAAATAGTAAATTTGAGTCGTTAAATCACATGATAGTAACTAAAATGTAAAAAAAAATACTTACTTTTCAAAGGCTTATTTGACGTCGGTTTTTTTATTAGTAAATTTTTAATTCTTATATTATGTTTATTTATCAGATAAATTGATTGATTGAAGATTGTATATTAGTAGCCTAGTGGTCCATCGCGGAGCCAGACGTACATCCGAAATTTTGGGATCTATATGCAGAATTGGATTTTATATTTATAACAAGGAGGAATCCTGCATACATCTCCGAAGTAATTCAAATATGTGTGTGAAGTCCGCAATCCGTACTCGGCCCGGGTCCATATGAGAGGAAGCCCCAGGGGTATAATTTATATGATACCTAAACTATTATAATATAAATAATACATATTTAGATACTGACGTCGTAGTGGTTCAAGGAATTCTAGTTTAAGACAAGTACTTAATTTGTATTTATTTTGTAAAAAAAAACAATGAAATTAAACTAAGGATTTTATAGATTAATGAATTACCCGAAAAACAAGTACATACTTAAGAATTGATGCATCTACTCAACAGTAGATGGCGTTAGTGGTTAATTCATTTGGATTCTAAAATGTAAAGCTTAAGAGCGGGAAAGTTCGAGAACGTTTCATAATAAAGTCATGATATAAATCGGGGTTAAGAGTCTTTTCTTCTTTTCTGTGATGTTATTTAAAGATATAGACTAGTTACAAATATTACAGGAGTTGAGTACAAGTTAATTAACGTATAGGTACGTAAACTAGTGGACCCGCCACAACTTCGTCCGCGGTATTTTCCGTACAAACTTTATCACCCCTTTTCACCCCTTTAGGGGTGGAATTTCAAAAAAATCTCCCCTTAGTGCTCCTCTTGGGTACCCAAGGAATGTCTGCTCCAAATTTCAAACCTCTAGGACCACCCGTTTAGGCTGTGCGTTGTCTATAATAAGTGAGTCACCGTACTGTTTTATTTGTATTGACGATTGATGATAGATAAGGTGTTGACAGATGCGTCATTCCCGATCATTTTGATTTTTGTTCGTATTAATAAATTGTTAAAAAAATAATGATTTAATAAAATAACTAGAATTTTATTAAACTGCTCTTTTATGTAAATAAATCTACCAGCCATACTATTGAGAAGATTAACATGTACAAATTTAAATCTACTTGATACAGTATTCCTACCATACTTTCCTAAAAACGTTAAACCTTTGTTAAACTGGTCAGAAAAATAAGCAACCTTTATTTAAACAAACAAATTCCCGCAAAAAGTTGGGCCCACTTCAAATCCTTGGGAACATAAATTATAGCGAAAACCGACCTCTACTTTTTTTACCAAAAAAATTTGGGCTCATGCCACTCCAAATGACGCGTCTGGTGTATGTCTAGAAAAGGACAAAAATCTGTTTTAGAAGATAAATTATACGACAGAATGCTGGCCTTATTTTTTCAAAATGATAAGTAAGCACTGACTGGGTTTCAATGGTTTTTGAACCGCCCGTCCTGTCACTTTATTATTCAATAAATAATTAACACAAAAATGTCGCACTCAACTAGAATAAACTGTGTCCATGAACAACACCCAAATGAGACAGAACAAATGGCGGAGATATGGGGGTTGGTTCAGTTTTAATTTAAGCTATGCAAAGACGAACTCGCGAGGTCTAAAGCTCACAGAGCCCCTCATAAGATTAGTTTTTATTAAGAGGACTGTGAAGCAACGGCAAAAGTCATCCTTTTCATACAAAAGGCGATAACGATTTCCACCCCTTAAATGTTAACCGATTTGAACCAATTTTTGATAGGTTGTCAGTCAGAACAAAATCTAGGTCGTATCGTAAAAATCAACAAAGTCAAATAAACACCACGGAAGCAATCACATGTCTATAATTTACAAAGCTGTTATTTATTTTCAAATAACTAAAGCTAAGTTTACACGAAGCCAGTAATGCTGACGCCAGTCACTGGCTAGAAAAATAGACGGGCGCTCTATTCTCGCCAGCGTTGGCAGCCAGCGCTGGCTTGGCTCGAAAAACTGTTTACACAAGGCAAATATCAAGCCAGCCATGCCAGTCTTATTGGCAGCCAGTGTTGGCTTCGTGTAAACCTAGCTAAATCTTGTATGTAGCCGTAAAATTGGTACTTTGCCGGCACTTCGTTTTTCCCGTGTGCGTTCAAGGTTTTGCGTGACCATTGCCTGACTTTAGCCCCGCGGATAATGTTGAATGCGGGGGTTGCCCGGCTATGCGGAGTCTACAGGATATAAATGGTCTGTAGAAGTTAGTTATGTACCTAACCTGGCTATCAAAAATCACTGTTGGAAAACCTAAATCTTTCTCGCGGGAAGCTCCTTAAACTTTAGTAATTAAATATAATGAAATACATAACGAACTTAAATAAATTTATTTTGAACGTGATAACTAACTTGGCCTAAATCTCACAAACCTACCGCATTAGGGTAAATGCATTAGTGCACGATCCGTCTTCATCAATCACAGAGCACAATCCTTCGTGCGTCGACACTATTGTGGCCTTTACCCTACTTCATTAAGGTAACCTTTGCTCCGGGTAGGGTAAAACTTTACGCCAAATCAATTCGTTTTGGTAAAGTAATTGAGATGCTGCGTACAGATGTAAGATTTTGAATAGCATTTTTGAGTGTTAGGATTTTTAGGGTTCCGTACCTCAAAAGGAAAAAATGAAACTCGTGTCTGTCACAGCCAATTTGGTCTGAAATTACTGGACCGATTGAGTTGAAATTTGGTACACATACGAGTATGTTATAGGATCACTCGTGGGTCTGTCTGTCGGTCTGTCACAGCCAATTTGGTCTGAAATTACTGGACCGATTGAGTTGAAAATTGGTACACATATGTAAGTCGGTGACCGCGAAAATTTGAAAATAAAGTTTTGCAAACTATACCGTGTGACATATCAAATGAAAGGTCTCGTGAGAATCTTAAACAATTTTTTTTTTATTGTAATATAAATAGTTTGGAAACTATATACGAAAATAGGCGAAAATTGACCTTGGCTAATATTTAGAAAATAGTTCTTTACCTATAGATTACAGGAAAACCTATAAGAAGTCTATGGAATTTAAAAGTAACTTAGGAAATTTCAGATAATCATGTACGAACGGAACCCTCGCCACGCGAGTTTAACTCGCACTTGTCCGGTTTTTTTAATACAATTTGGTACAAAGTCTATTAAACTCCGGCTCAGCTGCAACCAAGATAAGTTCAACTTACCATACCAAAGACATATCTACAGACATAGCCAAAAAATGGGGTACAGTCAGCCGGGGTATTCTTGGGTAATTTTGAATGCCTATTTTATCTAACTTTTCGCCCAGCGTTTCCCTTCCTTCGACACTAATTAGAGGAAGACGCTCTAAGGTATAATTTATCTTTGTATAAGTCATGCTAGGGCTGCAGGAAGATAAATATAAATATACATTCAATGTTACTCTGAAGGCCTAGCACACTAGCTTTAATAACGCACATAATCTGTCACTTTTTAACCAATAAGCGGGAGCGAAAGGAAATGATTTATGTGCGCCATAAAAAAACTGTGCTAAAAAGTTATATTTTTTTTTAATTTATTTCTCAAAAACGTACACAACATTATTATAAACATAATTTCCTCGCCAAACTGACAACAGTTTGTTGGCGAGATCGCGCTCTTACTAATTTTTTTTTTGCCATGTACCTAAATTTACTTAATCCTACACAAATCTAAATTCTAATACAACATAAGAGATAACTTACTTAAAAGAGAGGGTTAACGATACTCGTACTATTGGAAAAAATCGCCCTATGCCAATCTTTCCAAAAGTATTTTTTTTAACTTATCTTTCACTACTTTTCAGCTAAATTTTTTTATAGTCCGTGAGCCTGCAACAGATTTTCATGACAAATTCCCGCTCGGGCCATAACTCGGAAAATGCTTCGGAGACTTGTATCTTGATGCCTCGTGAACTCGTTGACTTCAATGGTTCCGTTGGGTTGAGCAGTGGTAACCTCAAAAGCACGTGGAAAAAGGAACCGCAGCTGACGTTCACGAGGCTTCATGATACAACTCTGTGAAGCATTTTACGAGTTATCGCCTGAGAGGAAGTGTTTGACGAAATTTGTACCTGGCTCTTGGACTATTACCCCGATTGACATATTTACCAACTTAATTTAAAAGAAGTCAACGACCATTCCTCGTGATATTAATATTCCAAACCGACCGACGTTTTCTTCACTAAAATATTGTACTATTGAACATTGCCCTTATACAGGATCCCAAATACTTAAAATAAAGTAGAATGTGCAATAAAATAAATTTTATCTCTTCTTCATTGGCCCTTTGGCAGGAATATTAAATTAGCCCACACCCCACTGCTGGGCTCGTTGGCTTTATAGCTCTCCGCAATTGATGGAGTTGTTACACAAATTGATAACGAGAACTTTGATGTGAAATTCATTAATTTATTATTTGTGGTAATGTTTGAGTTTCAGACCACAGAACAGTATGGTCCACTCCAGTTATGTGCCATTACCGGCAATATTGCCCAAAATGGTACTTTTGCCGGCTCTATTCCCGGGATAGTTCTATAAAATAATGATGTATATTATATGTACGGATGAGAACTCTTTATTGTACATCAAAACAGTTAAAAATTACAAAACAGATAATTAATTAGTAAAAAGGGGAACTTATACCTTCAAGGAATCTCTTCCAGCTAACCTTTGAGTTAATGGTGAAAGAAGACATTATAGACAAACCGACTAATGTACAGAAACGTGATAAAAATTATATGCAGCATGCTTAAAATAAAAAGTTAGATACCTATATATTAATCCCGGGTAAGCAATATTACCGGGACTGGTTTACTTACAATATTACATGGTTTGTTTGAAATGTAACGGGCACAGAAATTTACTATGCGACCTGTATTTTTTGTTTGTGAGGTCTAATTGCTTAGTAATTATTAGGTAAGGATGTTTTTGCAGGTATCTTATTTTTAAAAGATGTGAGATAAAACGAACGCAAGTTTTATTCTTATTTAATAACCTAAATATATAGCAGACAATTTATCGATTCAGTATGTTTTTCATCTCGGCGTCTTTACAGCCAATATAATTGTTTTTAGGGTTCCGTACCTCAAAAGGAAAAAACGAAACCCTTATAGGATCATAGTCAAATTAAAACTTTCGTGAGACATTACAGGATCACTCGTGTGTCTGTCTGTCCGTCTGTCACAGCCAAATTCCTCCGAAACTACTGGACCGATTGAGTTGAAATTTGGTATACATATGTAAGTCGGTGACCACAATACGGACGTGTGACGTAAATATATGAATTTTAAACATGGGGGCCACTAATGCGGGGTAAATTAGAAAATTAAAATAAAAAGTTATTAAACCTACCTACATCGTGTATTAAATAAACTAAGTTTAATTATTGTTTATTATTCGATAAACGTGTAAACCATGTGAAAAGCCTGGACGGCTCGTTAATAAGATAAGAAAATATAATTATAACTAATTACTATATATTTGTAGCAAGTAAATAACGCACTTTTTGTCTGCAGTTGCGTAAGGCCAGATGTCAGCCCTGAAGCCTTAGCAGCTCAGCAGACGAACGGACATCCGCGGCTCGGAAGTCGTGGGTTCGATTACCGGCATTAGTTTTTACTTTGACATTTAATACCACCAACGGGTGGATCTTTTAACGGCCAGTGTTCAAAACGTTTAATACTTAAGTTGCTTTTAAATTGAAAGAGATATATATTAATAGATAAAGTGTTATTATCTGGGGTCCGGAGATAATACATTTCCGAGTACAAGTTACTGTTGAACGCAAAATCCTACATGTTGAGACTTGTAGTTAGTTATTGTACAATCTGAACAGTCACGTACTATCTGTATAAAGTTCATTATTAATACACATAGCTGGGCACAAGGCCGTTAATCGTTAACTAACGAAGTTAACATTTCGAGTAACGGATTAACTTTTAAGTTAACTTTAAAAATTGTTAACGGACTCATTAACTTCCGTTAAAATAAATGAAGTCCGTTAATCGTTAATTAAGTAACTAATATTTGCCAAAAGGACATCGCGTGGACAAATGTTTATAAAGGAGAATATGCACCTTATGATATGATTATGAAGATGGCTTTATAATGAATTTGTTTTAGGTACATAATTAGGTATTTTCCAAAATCTAATTTAACATCGTTCTTTTATTATTTTTCATGTCCTGCCTAAACTTCCATAGCCCATATCAACATTTTTTTTATAAATAAATCACTAACGCAACGAAATACAAAATGCGATCCATCACGAATTAACGATTAACGTTAACTTCCGTTAAATGTTCCTAAATGTAACGTTTAACGAAGTTAACTTTTTTAGTAACGGATAAACGATTAACGAAGTTATACTATTTTATTACCAGTGCCCAGCTATGTATATACATCAGTGGCGAAGCGTGAAACATTTCCTAAGGGAAGTCGTAAGAATTAAAACCGTACGTGCGAGTCTGACATTTAGTTAGAGTAACATGGACTTCACTGACAGCTAGTCGTAGCTTTGTAGCTTGGTAAAGCCGTCAAGAATCGGCACTGATATACATACAGTATGGTGCAAAACTGAGTCAATGTTTTTAAAAAGACAACAACTATTATTTTCTTTTGTTTTTATATCTGTTGTTACATATTAACTTACTATACGCATTTAGAAAAGACGCGTACTATCTTTCAAACGAAGCAACAACATGTTTGAACTTGTTTATTTCGTTAAATATATGACTCAGTTATGCACCGCAACTTGAAAAGAGAACATTATTATTTTATTAACGTTAAAATAAAACAATAATACGCAGATCCATGCCGCAAACTGTTTGCACCTATCCTATTAATCAATATCTGTTACAAATAAATACAGTTTCAACAGATTTTAAAAATGAAGCGACTTTCGAGTTCCCTTCGTAATACAATTAAACAAATGTTAATGAAAGGCCATAGTACGCGTCAAATTGCTAAACTATTTAATGTGAGTCAAAGTACGATTCAAAGAACAAGAACGACGTGCAAAAATACTTTGAAAAGTAATCTTGGTGGCCGGCCGAGGAAATTAAATACCAGGGACAGTCACCGTCTTATTAAATACCGTGAAATCTGGCAACTTTGCCAACGGACGTTGACTTTGCCATCATCTATGTGCATCCTTAAAATCAGCTGCCACCTTAGTCTAATTTATTTTTTAAAGGGTGTGCCATATTTAGTATAAAGTTTGATTATCAACTAGCAACACTACATTCAATATGGAAACACCGAAGTCATATGTCACATTTCATTTATCACACAAAGTTGGCGGTTGCTATAACCTAATAAAGTTTACTCCAAAACTTCTTGAAAATTAGCATCGAAAGACTGGATCCAGGTAAGTGAATTTTATGATGAACGTATATTTGTGGTTTGGGCACCGAATAATAGCATTTTAATTGATGTAATTTGGGTAGTTGTGTCTTAAATTATGTTGGTAAAGTCACCATACATGATTTTAAAAAATAGTTGGTGACTTTGCCATATTTTGTTAGGCGCCAGGGTTGTCACTAATGATTGTTAATAAAAAAAAACCTAATAGGTACCTATAGTATTTTTGTAAATGTTTTGCTGTTTCACCGATATTTTTTTTTTAGAAAATGGGTCGCAGAAGTAGACGAAAGTTGGCAAGCAGAATGTATAAAAACTATTCTGAAGAGATGCTAAATATTGCTGTAGACCTTGTGAGAGGAAAAAATATTTCTTCTTTAGAGGCCGAAAAGAGATTTTTGATTCCAAGGCGTACTATAGAAAATAAAGTAAAAGAGCTTCATTCAAAACCTCCTGGTGGCCAGTTGCGGCTTTTGAATAGTTTTGTGTGGGATACAATTCCTTTTTTCACATTTTAACATAATTATTATGTTCCTTGGGCAAAGTTAAAACAACTTATTGAACAATTTATTGTAAAATATTTTTTTACATCTTATAAAAAATGTCTTTGTTTTGGTTTTATTTTTTTTGATGCGATGATAAAACACTGTTGCATTCTAAAGTTTCAATTTATAATAAGTTGCTAAGTGCCATACTAGAATTAAGTTTATGTACTTACACATTTTATATTCTGAAGTTATGTTATTTTTGTTGTGTTTATTTTTAGTTTAACTTATCAGCTACCGAGTGCCTGATAGAATTTTATGTGTCATTTAATACAAAAATAAATAAATAACATTATAAAAAACTGTGTTAGTTTTTGGCAACCCTAACCTCTAATTAGTAGTTTCTATGAAATAATTATTTATAGGCGGGCAACTTTGCCATTCGGTCTTTTGTACACTTAATAAACAAAATTAGTACTGAAGTCACCACAATTATCAATGTTAATAGTTTTTTTGAGGTTTTTCTTTACTTTCTGTTAAATAATCTTATCGTAGCGAGGAGTAATAATTGTTGGAAAAGTTGCCATACAGTACGGTCAGCTTTGCCATATTTTAGTTTTGGCTCTGTTTAATCTGTATCCATAGCATATTAAAATTATTTGGCACGGAGAAAGTCCCAACACAATATTTTAGTAGATTATTGAACTGGCAACCTCATTGCATTGGATTTTATTGTAAAAAACATAACATAATATTTCATAGTATACCAAAAGTGGCAAAGTTGCCAGATTTCACGGTACTTGGCTACTAAAGAAGCTCTATCGACGTCTCACGCATCTAAACTTCTTCAACGGGATACTGGGAAGTCAATTAGTAAGTGGACAGTACAGCGAGAATTAAGGAGAAATAATTTTCGAGCTATAGAGAAAAAAAAGAAACCATATTTGAGCAAAAAAAATGTAAGATCGAGATTAGACTTTGTAAGAAAATATGAAAGCTGGTCAGAAGAGGACTGGAAGAGGGTAATCTTTTCAGACGAAACTAAGATTAATCGATTTACAACTGATGGTCGCCAATGGAAATGGAAAAGAGAAGGTGAGGCAGTAAATCAAACAGATTATATTCAGACTGTTAAACATGGAGGAGGGAACGTTATGCTTTGGGGGTGCATGTCAGCTTATGGGTTGGGTCCTATTCACAGAATTGTTGGAAAAATGAATAAAGAAATGTATTTAGATATTTTAAAACACAATTTAATTGAAGCAGTGGAGAATATGCCTTATCCGATAAATAATATAACTTTTCAACAAGACAATGACCCAAAGCATACCGCGAAGATAGTGAAGAACTGGCTTGTTTCTCAAGACTTTCAGTTGCTACAGTGGCCGGCCCAAAGTCCGGATTTAAATCCCATTGAAAATTTGTGGTCACAATTAAAACACAATATCCTTAATGATTATGAGTCACCCCCATCGTCGTTAAATGAATTATGGAATAGAGTTTCACCCGATTATTGTGAAAAATTAGTGAACAGTATGCCAAGAAGATTAGCAGCGGTTAAGAAAGCTAAGGGTTTGTGGACAAAATATTAGAGATTGTAATAACTGACTTTGCCATTTCGGTGCAAAAGTGATTCAGTGTTATCTTGTAATTTTTTGTGACTAATTTTAAAATATTGTGATCTAATATTTGATAATAAATAAGCTACAATAATTAGACCGTATTTTAACTTTCACCTTAGAAAAAGTACATTCTACATTGAAGAACAACAATACTGCTATGTATTGGTTCAGTTTTGCACCATACTGTATATTCTATATAACTTAGGCAACGTCGAATAGAAGCCCAGTCATTAATTCACGCCGCCGTTACACCGCCGCCGAAGCGATTCGAACTATTTAACAGCCGCTTATGTTTATTACTGTTATCTTCAAAGAAATCAGAGAAACACGATAATATAAAGATATTCAAATCTCTAGTATATGTTAATTTCTCGGCTGCGACCTAGGGTTGGCACCTGAGAGGAAAGAAATCAGCGTCGTTTTTAAACCAGCTGCATACGAGTTAAATACAAAATGTTTGCCTGAAACTTACAGGCCCTTTATGCCCTAACTTTTTGTTAGTCGAAGACCAAAGATACAAGTAAATGACCGAGCGAAACGAGGTCTCCGAGTCGATTGGGGGTTTTTATGTATGTTTGTTCAACGATAACTTAAGTATCATTGATAAGATCTTCAAGAAATTTGGTGGACGAGAAGTTGAGGTAGATACACTTTTAAAGTTCGAAACATGAGCAGAATCGGGTGAGGGGTTACGAAGATAGCAGGATGACGCTAGTCCTACCCGATGGAAAGCGAAGACAGGGCCTAGGATAAAAACACGCTTAGGTACCCAGATTTTTTTCAGTCGTTCCGAAATCTTTCCAGGGTCTCATGGTAAATGATAGACTAGAGTAGTTGCAATCGCGCAAACCTAAAAACATATGTGTAATTGTGCAACTAAGGTCTGTTCGCCGAGAGTTGATAAATATTATGATATCGTTTCAAAATAGCGACTGTCTCTTAACTATCGCAAACTGTATGTTGTGCGTCGCTATCACCGCGCGCACTGAGTTTCGTGGTACGAGAGACGCAGATGTTGTCACTGCGGTTTCGCACCTGGCGGACGGCGGCGAAAGAAATATATTTTTTAGGGTTCCGTACCTCAAAAGGAAAAAACGAAACCCTTATAGGATCACTCGTGCGTCTGTCTGTCCGTCTGACACAGCCAATTTGCTCCGAAACTACTGGACCGATTGAGTTGAAATTTGGTATACATATGTAAGTCGATGACCGCAACACGGACGCGTGACGTAAATATATGAATTTTAAACATGAGGGCCCTTTTTGGGGGGTAAATTAGAAAATTATAAAAAAAAGTTTTGCTACCTATATCATTTGACATATCAAATGAAAGGGCTTATGGTGAAGATCTTAAATATATTTTTTTTAGAATTTTAAATAAAACGGTTTGGAAGTTATTTAGGAAAATAGGCGAGAATTGACCATACCCCCCCCCCCCCCCCCTATTTCCGAAACTACTGGGGCTACAATTTTGAAAAAAATACAGAAAATAGTTCTTCACCTATAGATTACAGGAAAACCTATAAGAAGTCTATGGTATTTAAAGTAACCTAAAATTTCAGATAATCATGTACGGAACGGAACCCTCTCCACGCGAGTTTAACTCGCACTTGTCCGATTTTTTTCATATACACAATCGCCATATTGCAAATTAATGCCTTATATGTCCGCGTCAAATGTCACATAAATTCAATAATCTGCACTGGCTTCGGCCAAAGAAACGAAAAAGATAAAAATATATCTATGACACATGTTTAAAACGCGTTGAGTATGGATATGACGTGTCTTGTGTCTTTCTACATATAATAATATCATTGGCTTCGAGTGTGGCGTTGGTGTGTTCTGTTCGCGTGTTGCTTTCTTTTTATACAGTTAGGCTATTCAATAATAATATTGTATAAAAAAATATAATTTTTTCTCTTTAATTTTTTATTATCATCGGTAAAAATAATTAGCGGGCCGCTATTTGTAATGAGTTAAGAAGCCCTGACTTTTTTCTTTTTTTAATAACCCTCGCCGAACAGACCTTAAGTAACTGTTGGTAACCCTACCCCGACCTACGCCACGCATTATATTTATTACATTAGGAAGATTTGTCCGCGCAGGCGCAACGGAGCGTACCGCAGGATTTCCTCCTCGCGTCGTTACTATGCATGAGATGCACTTTCGACTGCATCCCATTGTTTGAGATAGTCATGCGTGAAGGAGTCCTTTGTATGTTATTTTAGCTTCAAATTAATTAGATATAAAGACAAACTTCACTGGACAGAGCTCTGTCCAGTGAAGTTCAATCCTGGGAGTTAGGGTGTTATAGTCTCGATTTCAGTGCTTCATGATCAACACCAAAAAAACATTGTTTAGTTTCATCATCATTTCAGCCGAAAGACGTCGTCTGTACGTGGTCGCCACTCAAGAACTCTTCGGCCCCATCGACCATCTGTTCTACGAGCTTACTTATCTCCTGTTTATCGCGCACATACAAGTCCTCTGCTGCACTGGGAGTGGCGAAATGGCATAGAATGCGTGCAGATGCTTATCATCCTGGCATGTCGTAAAAGTCGACTAAGGGACGGGTCCTCTCCAACATGGTGGACTATCTGTATGGGCGATGGGCTGATCACCTGTCACCATACGGTTCATCATACCATCTTAGGACTAATTAATCGAACGTGGCCACAAGTAGTCTTGTGGCTCTGCCCACCCCATTAGGGATTTCGGGCGTGATGCTATGTATGTATGTGTATGCAATCAGACTGACATGAAATTCAAAAATCATTGGGTGATATCTTGCTCGTTCTGAAACATTTTTTCATTGTCATCTTCAATTTACAGACTATCCACTTATTTACGATTGATTATAATGTATAGATGCATAGATATAGATGATGATGGCTGTAAGTGTGTCGTGCTTGACGATTTGCCGTAACTAAACGTACTGACGTCGACCTTATTGACCTCAGCCGAAACGAATTACCTCTAGAAAGTTGACCCTGTTGCAGTGTCACTAAAGGGCCGTTGCCCTTTACTTACCAGATCCATGACACTCGACTCCGTATGGACCACATGCCAACTGCCATAGTTGAACTGGGCTTAGATTCGACATTCGAGTGACTTGATGGCGCCATGGCGCTAGGCCCCCAATTCTCGGTGCATTCGACATAATGTCGATAGCGAGATTAAACGTCAGTGCTTGCAGTCGTTTGACACAACTGTATGTTTCCTGATCAGAATATCTAACTTGCAATTCGTCTACGTAGCAAAATGACTAAAAATAATGTCAATGTGGCTAAATACCTAAGCAGTAAATCGTCTAAAGATCAAAATGTCTGCCAAGCAAAATGCCTAAATTGCAATAATACCTAAGCAGCAAATTGTCTAAAGATTGTAAATGTTGTCGTTAGTCATAATGCCTTGTAGGCCTTTTGCTTCTTAGTCAATATACAATGAAGTTCAAGTGCTGCATAGTCATATTGCCTGCTAGGCATTTTGCTTCTTAGTCAATATACAATGAAGTTCAAGTGCTGCATAGTCATATTGCCTGGTAGGCATTTTGTTTCTTAGTCAATATAAGCTTTAGGCTAAATTACGTAGACGTTTTGATTTTTAGGCAACATGATCAAAAAGGAACTGTATGAATCTGACGTTTAATCTCGCAATCAACATTATCTCGAATGCACCGAGAATTGGGGGCCTTTAGTGTAACTTCCTACTGTGCCAGAGATGGCGGGTTGAGTCCCGCTAAAACTTTGTGTGATGACGATGTTTGTACCCGATTCAGGGATGTTCAGTATTTATATATGTATGTGTTTATTATCTATATAAGTATTTCGTAATACAGGGCATCCTAGTTTGGGACTAGAACAATGTGTTAGTTTCCAATATATTACTCATCATTATCTGTCTTTATCGCTAGCAGGGTAGTATATATAGGTACATCTCACTGCTGGGTAGTATGGACTAAGTAGTAAGTAGATTTAGATTAAGATTTTTTTATTTCATAGTATGGCATTAAAAAATGGAACATTACACTTAAGCCAATTTAAAAGAATTCAGATTATGAACGTCAGTAAAATAAAAAATATACAAAATCAAATCATTCTAAACAATGTCAAATAAATACATTAATTCAAAATACAAAAACACAATTCATTTTATAGTTTAACAAAATTACAATTTCATGACAACAAATTCACTTAATGAGTAAAAGGCGCCTTAAGAGAAGTATGAACCTACGGCTTTTCATACAAAAGGAGATAACGATTTCCACCCCTTAAATGTTTACGGATGTTGACCAATTTTTGATAAGTTGTCCGTCAGAACAAAATTTAGGTGATGACTTTTTCACTATATTTGTTTATTTTATTGTGATTTCATTATTCTCATACAAAACTAATTTCGGCATTATTTGACTTTCTTGATCTTTAACCTTTTCGACGCCAAGCATGTCTATGAAGTAACACTAATTTCAACCTTACGTCAAACCCATGTAGGTCTCTTTTACCCTGTGTGCCCTGACAGATGTATCCGTCATTGGCGTTGAAAAGGTTAATCCAAATTCAAAAACGTATAGGTACTGACAATCTATCAAAAATCGATCAAAATCGGTTAACATTTAAGTGGTGGAAATCGTTGTCGCCTTTTGTATGAAAAGGGTGATTTCTGCCTTTGGTTTAGGTACAGTCCTCTCAAAGCAAGAGGACTATCAATTGCTTGCCAATCACGCGTCCCTCGGATGGTGTAAGGCCATCTTTCGGTGAATTTCTTAAATTGCTGCAGCAATTCCTTCAAACAATAATGGTTTTCTTCGAAAAGCTGGTAAGTATTTTCCACAAACGGTGTGTAAAGACGCACTAGGCATGCCATTTTGCTCAATAAATTATTTATTTCATTTCGTTGTATTTGATTGAATACCTCGCTGGCTACGAGTATGGCGCCATCTAGTTTGACAGTGTTTTAACGCTTCGGCTTATTTCCGAAGTACGATCACCGTAAGGCGATGCGATGTCAGTCCAAGAATTTTTATAAAATTCAAAGCAAGCGCATCAACATGTATGTTCTTTGATTTATTTCTTCAAACAAAACGATTCCAACGAAGTTCCCACGCACATCACAAACAAACAAATCTTATTGTTTCTACATACAGATGTAATTCAACGTAATGGTCTAATACACGACATCACCGTGCTAACTGCTGCTAAATGGGGTTCTCAGGCCTTTTTGTATACTTTCTTTGGCGTTTGTGAGCAGCGCTAATAGTTTTCAACGTTATAAATTAATAGGTAGTGAGAATTGTTCTTTGTGGCACCTTTATTTGTACTTTTCATGCTACGTCACGGAGATGTAGGGTTTAGCATGGTCCGCACAACAAAATTTGATCCATAAACAGTGTACCGGCGAAGAACGGGTTAATTAGGTTTGACATAATGCATCTTTCATTGTATCATCATCGTACCATCTTGGGACTAATTAATCGAACGTGGCCACAAGTAATCTTGTGGCTCTGCCCACCCCATTAGGGATTTCGGGCATGATGCTATGTATGTATGTATGTATCTTTCATTGAAATCGCGTCTTTTTCAGGAAATTAGTTAAATATCTTTACTAACTAGTAACCTAAACTACACGAACGAAATGTAGGGTAACTAGTAAAGGCACCAGTAGTCAGCCTTTTAACGACGATCGAGATTTGAAACGGCTGTTATTAATTCAGGATTTGACTAAAAAATAAAAAATTAATACTGTTCGATCAATAATTTATTCTAGTTTTATTACAACTTAAGGCAAACATATAGAATCATTCTATAAAATAGAAAAATAAGTTTAAACCAAAACATACACATTTCTCTAGTAGTCAGCCTCCAAAATCTAATAGTCAGCCACTTTAAGCCCAGTACTCGGCCTCTAAATTATTTGTTATAATTTGATTTAAAACAATAATATTTAATCAATAATTAATAGACAATTAATAGTCGTTAAAGTTACGATAGTCATGCTTTTAGTTGAATAATATTATCTTACAGTTACAAGGTTCAGACTCCTTTTTCATCTTGAGACACTGCGGCATATTGGTCCAGAAGATATGGTACAGCTGCCCGAACGCTGCAAGCCGGATTCCACGATAGACCTCTTTCTCGAAGATGGACGTCCCTTATTGGACAGTACCTATGTCCCCAGGTACATAATTATAATCGTCAACATCTTTGAGCGTAAAATCTCCAATTTCCACGGGAGTTTGCAGTACAGGGACATTTGTCATGATTTTTGTCTTGTCCATGTTCATTTTAAGGCCAGCTCATTCGGAGATTCTTCTGTGGTCATCGAGCATTATACTGAGGTCCTCCGAGGTCTCGCCGATTATGTTGATGCCAAGCCCTTTCTCATTCAGAACCTTGAAAGCACATTCCAGAGCAGCGGTGAACAGATTTAGAGAGATAACATCTCGCTGTCTGGCTTCCCTCTGCAACACTGCAGTAGGCTTTGAGTTCTGGTTTTATAGTTAGACTAATATAGTGGCGTTTACAAACACTTCAACACTCCGATGTACCTGTTGTCGACTTGGTAGCGCTGGAGAGACTGCAGTACAGTCTCAATCGTATACAAGGCTTTCTCGTAGTCCACAAACGCTGAGCAAAGAGGCAGATTAAACTCTTCGGTCTTCTATATAAACTGCTGTAGCGAATTATGTGGTCTACCGGTGCTGAAGCATTTCCGAAAACCGGCCTGTTCGGGAGGCTGGAAGTTTACTATAGTTCACTTTTGAGCCATGTTTACAAGCTGTTTTTGAGAGTAATTACGAACCGTCTTGCACGCAGGTTTGATAACTTCCAGTCTCCCGAACAAGCCGACTTTCGGATATGCTTTAGCGGGGCATTATTGCCCTGTTTCGAAGAAGAACAACACCACACTTCTTTTCCATGCGTGCAGTGTTTACCCCTCATGTGGAATCGAATAACGTCTGAAGGGCTTTAAGGACCGGTTTTCCAACTGCTTTCAGAAATTCTGTGTGATTCCGTCATCACCTTATTGTATTTAAGCTGTTTGAGAGCCACACTAATCTCGTACAGGTTGACATCCGAGATGTTTTCGGTATAGTGACGGATCGATCTAGGTTTTGGGTCGTTGGCATTAGTTACAACTAAATCAAGACTCATGTTACGTAGGCCTTCAGGAATCCATAGGTGATGCCGGTCTTGCAATGTGCTTCGGAGAACACTAAAAGTTCTACATGCTCCTCTAATTCGCATTCCTTTCGTATGGCTTCCTTTGCAGAAGATAGTTTTTCTGGTGGATGCTTTTGTTTGTGTATTGGTTTTTGTGACATGCTTTACTGAACATAACATTACGTTTTTATTCATATAACAGTAAAAAGACTAATAAGTACCTAAATAAAGCCCTATATAGGTTTTTTCATACTTTATTAAGTGGCTGAGTACTGGAGCTGCAATTCCCAGTAGTCAGCCATACCAAAAAAATACTTTAAAAAGCGGCTGACTACTGGGTTTTTCTAAAAATATTATAGGGAATGTTAGGGTAAATTTGAATCTTAAAAAATAACGATTTTAACGGACCGATTTTATTTCAAATTCGAACGATACCACCAATATCCAGAAGTCAGCCGCAGGTGGCTGACTACTGGAAATCACATAAAAAAGTGGTCCCCAATAGTCAGCCTCCGTAAATTATTAAGAAATCAATGAAATACGCTTATTTTATTATCATTTTCGGTTAAAGCAACTATATGCATTCACAGAAATATACAAATATATCATATAATGTTAACACAGTCTATCTTTCTTACCTGATTTGAAAACACCAAGTACGAAAAAAAATTATGGCGGACTTCGTAAAATCGCCCTTCACGACCGAGAGCACTCGAATAAACTTTTTTTATTTTCTCCCCTGCCGTTTCCCCGCACCGATCGATAAATATAATGATTAATAAGGAATCAAGGAATCAATTAAGAGGCATATAATTTATTAATTTCAAATAGACTGCTATTTCAAGGCAATAAAAGAGGCAAAAGGCTGACTACAGGATCCTGGCTGACCACTGGTGACTTTACCCTATATGAAATCTGAAATAGTTTTAGTAAAGATGCCACTTTTTTGAAAATAATGTATTGTTTTGCCGGGATTCTTGAATTAAACGTTTCTATGACTAGGTAGCTCTTTTATTCCAACTTTCAATCAAAAACAAGACTTCTTCTCTTTTTTTCACTTTTTCAAGGACGACATCTTTTTCTTCTAACCCAGTTTTGCCACACCTCCAAAGATAATTAAAAAACTAAATCATGTATTCACTCCTACTGTTTACGCCTCTTCGCACGTCTCCTCTCAACAGTTACAGTATTCATAATTAGAGTAGAAATAGCATATTTTTTTAAAATTTAGAATAAAAGAGTGAAGGGAAGACTTTTTTCTAAAAACGCTATAGTACGTATACGTCTAGGTAGTCAACTAAATAAACCAACTAACTCACGCGAATAAGATAACCAGCCAATCAAGACACAGATAAAAAAACACTGACTGGATTGGCTGGATTCTCTCAGACACGTGGGTTAGTTTGTTTACATTTAGTTAAATACCTACCTAGACGAATTAGAGTGTATTTGGCTTTTTCGTTGAGACAAAACTAAGAAAAAAAGAAATTTGATGTTTATTGGAGAACAGGGAAGCACCATTTCCACCATTTGGACCACAATCTCACCTGATGGTACGGGACGATGAAGCCGAAGATGGAGCAAGCTAACCTAGATAGTGACTAGATCTCTTGACTTGAAAAAGTCCAAGTTATAAAGTTCGAAAATAGGTCAGCAGGAAGAGAGTACTTAGCTGTGCGTGCGTATTATAAAACTAGAGCACAGAATAGATAAGGTCGACGGTATGCTTACACCGTAAGCATGGAGGGAGGAATCATAAGCTACGTAATAGTCCCTCGGTGATGGAAAGGCGATAGCGGAATTAAAGCGTGCAGTTCCGACGCACTCTCTCCAAAAGGTGTCTTTTGACCTCCAAGACGTTTCTTATAAAATGCTCCTCAGTGAAGAATTTGTAAGGAAATTCAGCAAAAGGAACACGTCATTACTGACCGAAACCATAAGATTTTATTATTTAACGGCCACATCCCGTTTACCTTAACTAATTTATTCTCAACGGCAATTAATTCGAACCAATTTCGCTAACCATCACACTGTAAACCCTAAAATAATATTTTTGCCGGTAATAAAATCAGGACTTTCCTGTCAGGTCACTGTGCGTGACCACGTCCGTCTCATAACGTATGCACCCTAGTGCGTGTACGCATCGATACCGATGCTTTTTGATGGTTCCAAAGATTTGAGAGTTTTTTTGATGTTCGTGTTCCTATATTGTAAGATTTATAAGGCTATTTTAAGCTTAGATAAACTGCTAAATATACTTAAGATAATATTCACTATATTTAATAGAATAGTGGAATGTTACAAAGAGTACATAGCTTTATCTGAATGAGAATTAATGAAACCTAACCGAACAAGCCTGAAACATTAAACGCCTTCGATGGAATGAAAATTTACGTAATATGCATCCAGTGAAACGTTCGACACAATGTAAGAACACCATTAGTTTTTTACCATTAAACCACAACATTTCGTGCTGGTCACTTCAGAAAAAAGCGGGACGTGTAAAAAAGACTCAGGCGGTCATTGCGTGGGAAGGTCCCAGGATCTGCGCACGCGATGCGATCGATCCGAGCGTCACGGTGCGCAGGCACACGCCGTCGCATCCTGCGGAGGCTGGTAACAAAGTGTAAGTACTCTAGTTGATGCAAACCAGACCACTTGCATCATGAAAGTGATCTAGTTCAAGGACGCAGTTAGCCTAAACTCTCCGAAGCTAGCGGTCCCGGGTTCAGTCCCCGGTAAGGAACAATATTTGTGTGAAGAGCACGAATGTTTGTACCTGAGTCTTGGATGTTTCTTATGTAATTTATATAAGTATATAAGTGTGGATATCGTCGCCTAGTACCCGTAACACAAGCTGACTTACAATACTATGGGACTAGATCGATTTGCGTAAAGATTGTCCTCTGATTTATTTGTTTATTTTAAGTGGCAGGACCCGGCACGACCATTACGTGTCAGACTTTCGGAAATAGTTCGTTCGGAACTGAACGTCTTGATTTTACCCAGCTGCCCTAGCAAGGTTGAAACGCGGATAACTAAACCCCATCTTATCTCTCTGATTATCTCTTTCGTCGGTTCTCGTGTGAGAGAGACGCACTTAGAGATAAGACGGTGTTAATTTATCCTCGTGTCAAAAGCAAAGCAAAGAAACTGTCAATCGGCTTACAATCAAGGCTACCTCGAATTTAGTAGCGCCCTCTATCGGTGAATGTCTTAAGTTACGGCTGTAATGCGTTCGAAGAATAATAGTTTCCTTCGAAAAGCTGGTAGTTTCACAAACGACATGTGAAAACGCAGTATGCACGCTGTTTCGCTCAATAAATGTTACTTTGTTATATTTGATTGAATTCCCCGCTGGCTACGGTGGTAGCGCCATCTAGTTTAACTGGGATTTAGCAGCGGCTTATTTTCGAGCTATAATTGCTAAGACGATTGTCAGTCTTTTTGTTTTCTTCTATGATTACAAGGTTAGGTTACTAGGTTGAACGTGACACATCTGCTCGAATTTTATGATTTACTGTCATTAGGTACAAATGGAAAATCGTCCGCTTGAAATTATTCGTCAAATTAGAAAATTTACACACACCTGCGCCTCTATTCGGGAACGCTAAGCGAATTTCGTAAGCGAGATTTCTCATCCCACTCTTCCGCATGACGTATAATGCGTAAGAGCGAGATGAGAAATCTCGCTCGCGAATCGCTACACAATCACTTAGCGTTCCCGAATAGAGGCGCTGGGCCTCTATTCGGGAACGTCCAAGCGCAGCGGTATTGTTGCGGCTCGCGAGCGAGACTCGCATCCCAGTCTTACGCATTACGCACAAACACGTGGACGATTTTCCATTTGTACCTAATGACAATAAATCAATTTTATCCAGTTCGATCGTTATAGTGTACAAGCGCCCTTATACTTCACCCGCACTGTAGTTAGATCGTGTAGTTGCGCCTGCGTCGCCTAGAGACCACCGCATGTAATCAGCACTCCACATATTTCCTAGAGACCTGCGGTTCCGAACCGCTGCCTCTAACAGTCGGGTATTCGATACTTTAAGTATTTATAGATTATATAGAAGCAAAATTAATGAACTTCGTAGTGGGGGTGATGGTTGAATTTCTGAAGGGGCTCGTAAACAAGCTAGCTTTTCAGCAATTTATTGCTCCAATTCAGGCTATCCCCAAAAAGATTACATATGGGGACAAAATGTTTGAATGTAAACTTTTGAGGATAGCCCGAATTGCAGCAATAAAATGCCGAAAGACTAGGCCGTTTACGAGCCCCTTTATGTAAGGTAAAGCTAATCGCGAAGCACTTCGTTTATAATATTATAATAATTTCACAGGTCATAAGCGACTTATCATTAATCCTTAATCTATACATATAAAACAGTACCGTGACTCACGTATAGACAACGCACAGCCAAACGGGTGGTCCTAGAGGTTTGAAATTTGGAGGAGACATTCCTCGAGTACCCTAGAGGTGTAATAAGGAGGATTTTTTTGAAATTCCATCCATAAGGTCCGTCACATACATGACACACACGTTCGTAATTTATCCGTACGGAATTCCGAACGGAATTCGTTCAAACGTGTGTGTCATGTAGAACTATTTATATGAAATGCTTGCGTTCGGGGTGTCCGCATACGGAAAACGAATTCGGAAATCGAATCAAGAAAACGAATGTATGTGACGGGCCTAAAGGGGTGAAAAGGGGTGAGAAAGTTTGTATGGAAAATACCGCGGGCGAAACTGTGGCGGGTCCTCTAGTAATATTATAAGTGCGAAAGTGTTTTGTTTGTTTATCTTTCAACGCTAAAACGGTGCAACCGGTAAACGGGATTATTCGCCCAGCGGCAGTTGGAGGGTTGAAGGTAGTTAACGCTGCTCTTTATCTCGGAAAAATGCAGTTCCCAATACTTACCGATAAATGAAGCAGGAAAAAGCTAGTTTGTCGTAAAGTTTTATTTGTCATAATTTCAATTTTCCCGGCAAACGCGGATCTGATGTTTTAACACATTCAGTGCCGACAATCGCTACGCCCTTTTCATACGCGTTTTTCCGTTCTGTAGCGAAAATGCGCTACGAGCGGTGAACCCGACTAGCGGGCTCTTGGCACTGAAGGTGTTAAGGCTTCTACACACAGAAACGCGGTACGGCAGCGGAGAGCGTTGAAAGTGGGCGCGTAAACAGTGTCACAGGAACACTACTGACCTTCGTGAAAACTTTCAAGGAAGTCATAATTATCGAATCAATATTACCAATCGCGTAGATAAGATCAACTTAGATTACGTTTTTATAGATATTGTGATAATAATAACACTTCAAATAAATAAAACTATTATAATCTGTGGAATATACTTAACGTTCTTCATCCATCTAATGGAGGGTGGTAATCTAAATGCACAGACCTTAAATCCAATAGACTCCGTACAGCCGGGCGACTTCCGCTGCCAGAATTAGAAGCAAAAGCTATAAGTAGCGGGGCTACAGCAGGTACGGCGTTTATTTGTTTATATTACCGACTCCATATTAAACACAGGTACACGTATCGTGAAGGGTTTTTAATAAAATTACGATGATACATACAAATAATTTAATTTACAAAAACCTGATTACAATAAATTATTTATAAATAGTCTTACATTTAATGGTAAGGTACTTTAAATATCTTATCCACAATTGCTAAAAAAAACAATCGTCTCTACCTAGGCACGTATTATTTTGCACAACATGGAAATGTGGAATATAAAATGCAGTTACAAATAGAAAATCGGTATAAAATGTAAAAATACAGCAGCGACGAATACAATTGTTCCACAATAAAAGACATAAGAACAAATTCGCATTCCTAATTTCAATGAACCTATCAATGCTGGGCCTCTATTCGACTAATTTCAATGAGTTGCCTATCATAGCGGGCCTCTTTTCGACTAATATAACTGAGTTACTTATCAATGCTGCGGCTCTATTCGACTAATTTAATGAGTTGCCTATCAAAGCTGGGCCTCTTTTCGACTAATATAACTGTGTTACCTATCAATGTTGGGCCTCTATTCGACTAATTTGCATGTGTTGCCTATCAATGCTGAGCGGCCTCTATTCGACAAAGGTCTAAGTGATACAGAAACCGGTCAGATACTAGAACGAAATGTCGATTTGTTTTTCACTTTCTTTTAAATATAAACTTCGCAAAGTAAAATAAATATGGCCAACATCTTAGACAGTGTGGAATAGAGCGTCTGTAATGAAGAATATCTTCTTGACGCCAATGAAATTTTGGCAAGAACGGAACTAAAAAATACCAAGTCAAAAACTCGCTTAAATACTCGACGATAATAATAATTTAAATAAATAAGTACAATAATTTATTTTATACAAATATATTCTTACTGATTTCTAATCCAATGTACAGTTAGTTTCACAGGCCCATTACCTGTTGTTAAAAATGTTTTGTCTTCATCAGTAAGGATTTGTATCACAAACAAAAACTCTACCAGACTTTGGAACATAGCTGTTTCATTATATAAGCCAATATTGAATAATAATTATCATATTATGTACTTAAGCGTCAACTATGATCCCAATTCATCATACATTATTTGACCATTTTTCAGCTGATAAACGGTTAAATTTGACAAATTATTTGATAATTATTTATATGATTTGACGCGTCAAACAAAGCCGCGAACTATCAATTGATTTTCCATATAATTTTGATTTGACATTAGAATAAGAATTGTTACACAAATGGTTTTGCGAATACAATTGAAGTG
This sequence comes from Tortricodes alternella, assembly GCA_947859335.1. NCBI lineage: Eukaryota > Metazoa > Arthropoda > Insecta > Lepidoptera > Tortricidae > Tortricodes > Tortricodes alternella. Next base: position 4,086,226 of record OX401986.1, read on the forward strand.
TAAGTACATACAATGATAATAATATTGGCTCTTAGGTTAGATTTAACGTAATAAAGCTTTTGCGATATTTAATTTTAGCTGGCTTTAGCTGCTTAGAAAAAACGTTTTATTTTACCACTAACCCTACCCGTTAAAGGCTGTATGGGTACACTTGCAACTAGGTATTTAAAAAGAGTTTAATGGCTTCTTATAGGATTTATTCTGTGTATACTCGTAGCATATCAACTTTCATAAGTAGAGATTTCGTTTCATCATTATTTATTAGAATTTATGTTTATAATGTTTTGCTCGTTTTAAAACCCATACAGCGCCTAAATAATTCTCACTATAAACGTATAACACCACAAATTTACCTTAATCTTATGAACAATACAGTCGGTCGGCTATACATTATCTGCCTGCGGTAACTGATGCTCTTACGGTTAGGGAAAACATCGTGAGGAAACCTGCACATTTGGATAACTAAATGTGTGACCATGATCCAATTGGTCAGGCTCCCCTGTCACAAGGATTACGGAGGTCAGACGGCAGTCACACCACTGTAATAACCCGACCTGCCGAATCTGGGATCATCGTCAAAGCGTAGACGGGAGACGGGAAAAAGCAAGATAGAGAATCGGCTATAAGTATACTACAGCGGGTGTTCACGGGTTCGGATCGGATACGGATCGGACGTAGTGGGAAAGCGCTCTTACAGTAAATTTGTGGTGCTATAAATAACTACACTTAATGTCGTTAATGTTGTTATAAATATTATATCAATCGGTGATCACGTTCGTCCTTTATCAAAGAGAATTTATGCTACGAGAAATTTATAAAAGATCACGATATTATCAAGGCAAGGATATAATTTCAGATTAAAAAAACGAAGAGAGGAATTTGAACGACACGTGTTAATGGTTATGGTATAATGAATAGTACTATTAAGTAGCAGATAATATGCAGACAGTAAAATTATTAAGATTTATAATTAAAAACATTTCTTGAAAGAAAAGAAAAGTATTTATTACATAGATCATAGAAAAATACGAGTACTACAGACTAATTATGAAATACGCTGTCTTCGATAACTATTCTACCGTTGTGATATTAGGTAGCGGAATTAAAATATATCTAAAATTAAATAAATCAAACTACAAATTTTACTAAATACAGTCTTCTAACAAATAAATAGAGAAATTAAATTAACCAAAAACAACTACATTTATAATAATAATATCTACAGTTGAGTTTAAACTATAATTATTTAGGTTCCTCTATGTAGGTGTGCCTAGAGCCAGAATAGTTAATAATTATTATAGTAGAGATCTAGCATACCCTTTTTTCTCCAAACAGTGATAAAAACAGTGCTAGGAGGGAAGAAGATCAGAAGAAATCAATTAAATTAAATCTAAAAAGACATTAAGTTTAAAAAAAGTAAGCTCAAACGTTACGGTTTATCTTGTTAAATGTTTCGTTAACGTATGTTATCTGTGGACGCTTTTATGTCAAAAAGGGCTTGCTATATCTCGAGAACAATAAGCGTGTATCAGTCATTTTCAGTTTTTCATTAATCTTTATATTATCAAGATCAATCACTAGAGGAATTTGATTAACCTCATACCTTTTTAAACCTACCATAAAACCTGTGGCACTTCATAAGCGTTTGACAGCTCTATCCTCAAAAATTGCACGTTAATCGAAACTAATCTTCCTCCTCACTCCTTTGTCAGTTGTCGTCGTATCGCTCTTCCTCTTTCTAATAGCAGGCGGATCCTTCACAGTCTTCTCGTTAGGGGTGGCTTCATTTTCCATTTTTATTTGCAAGCTGTCTTTATCGTCGCAGACTTTGGTATTTTTCTCGAATCCTATCCAATTTTCTCCTTCTCGTTTGTACCACTCGAAGGTTCCTTCTAAGGGAGTTTCAGTTTCAAAGTCGAAGTTCCACTTCTTGCTCATTTCAGCTTTGTCCCTTGAACAAATTAAAACATGTTTTTAAAACTTAGAGTAGGTAATTTAGTCTGGTGTGAACTTCTCTGAAAACCGTATTGTTGCTTATTCCCTCGTGCCTAAAATACAAGAATTCCAAAATACCTGGTTTCTCATAATACCACACTCCCAAAATACCAATTCTGTTAAAGAGTATCGGATGTTATTTTGATTTTATTACTCCGTCTGCGCCTCTATTCGGGAACGCTTAGGGATTCTGTAGAGATTCGTAAGAGAGGTTTCTCATTCCACTCTTCTGCATGACGCGCAATGCGAATCGCTACAGAATCACTTAGCGTTCCCGAATAGAGGCGCTGGTGTTTTGGGAGTCCGGTATTATGAGGAAACCGGTAGTTTGGAATTCTGGTATTTTGAGAACGAGCGGCATATCCTTTGCAGTCTTATCCAAAAGAGAGAAAAATACATGTGAAACAGTGAAATATAAAGTAAGTCGGACAATACATTTTCCCCAAAGTGGACACTGACGTTTGACATTTCTTAGTGTTCGTTTTAAGAATTTTGACAAATGACAATTTGTAACGTGAACAGTTAAATTAAGAGGAGTGTGAACCTACGGCTTTTCATACAAAAGCGATAACGTTTTCATCCCTTAAATGTTATCTGATGTTGACCAATTATTGATAGGTTGTCAGTCAGAACAAAATCTAGGTCTATACGTTTTGGTTTTTTCACTATGTATAATCATTAAATTCAGTTTTATGGCTGTTTCAGTATTCTCAGACAAAACTAATTTCGGCGATTATTTGACTTTGTTAATCTTTAATCAATATTCAAAAAAATTGATCAGAATCGGTTGACATTTAAGGGGTGAAAATCGTTATCGTCTTTTGTATGAAAAGGGTGATTTTTCCGTTGGTTCACAGTCGTCTTAAGATCTTATCTTAGAGCGTGGGGTGCTTACGGACACACTTCGACCCCATGGGATCTTTTGTGTAATTACCCCTCTCCTAAGCACTTAGCTCATGACATTCTCCACCACTTCAAAGCAGCGAATTATGGAGCGTACTATTCCCCTGGTTATGGATATCAATTGCCGAAGATTTTCATTCTTAGTCTGGTGATGGAGATGGTGTTTCATTCTTCCCTCCACCAAACATTCTACAGACTTTGTTGTCAAAAAGTCCTATCCTGACTATGATATACTTAACCCCGAAATGATCCGTGAGTTGTTTTCGGCTGAACAGTTACATTAGTCTATACATTGTTTTTTTTTTTTTTTTTACATGAACGCTGAGCCAGTGATATATGTTATATATCTACCTTGCAATGGACTCCTGCAGTACGTTAGTGCTGTTGTCGATCCTGGCTTCCTCAGTGAGGTCCGCGTCGGCAAACAGGCGCCGGCGCACCGGGTTGTGTGCAGACATGCGCCGCATGTTTCTTTGGCTTGAAGTCTGCGAAAGGCGAAATAATCGTACTATAAATATAAATATAAATGATATCAGAGTGGTCGGACGCACGCGTCTCACGCAGGCTCGCGTCTCTGAGGTATTCGGAACTTAAATACGGAATTCGATTTGATAGTTAGGTACCACTCGCATTTCGGTGAAGCATACCTCGACCGTTGTAAAAACAGCGCTGATGGCTATATAAAATGTATGGCAGTCAGCGCTCTTTTTACAACGGGCGAGGTATAATTCAACGATGTGTGTGAAGTCCCCAGTCCGCACTGGGTCCGCGTGGAGAATACTGCCCAGTGTCCCGAATTATGAGAGGAGGTCTGTGCCCAGCAGTGGGCCGTATAAAGGCCGGTGATAATGATGATGAAATATATATAACATCACACTCAACGGCCCAAACTTAATAACCCAGTTCAAAGAACAATCATATAAACTACAAGAAAGTTGCAAGCATTGTTATGTTACGAGTGTCTGATTTTGGCGAGAATCGAACCCGCGATCTTAACCTCCGCAGTCCAGCAGTAGAAACCCCTCCGGCCGTTTTCGCAACTGCGATTCGCAACTGGTTACGAATTAAGAATTATTATTCTTTGTTCGCACCCAGTTGCGAATCAAGAGAACTGTTTCCTGAACCGCAATAGGCCCCTCCGGCCGTTCGCAACCAAGTTGCGGTTCAGGAAAAAGTTCTCTTGATTCGCAACTGGGTGCGAACAAAGAATAATAATTCTTTGTTCGCACCACTGAGCCGACCGGTCAGCATCAAAACTAATGAGCAATTTAGGTTGACTGTTAGCCCATAACTTGCGTAATCCCTTGCACTAACTTGCAGTACAATTAACACTTACGCCGGCGCGGTTAGCGGCTAACGGTGCCGCTGCCCGCTAACGCTGCTAATCCGAGGTGCCAACACGGTGGTGCCAAACAGCGAGTGTATGCATGCGCGTGCGTTGGTAAATAAGGAATGTTTTTACACTAACCACGAGTTAGCCGAAAAGTAAGATTTGGACATGGACTGTGCAAGGCAATATGATAAGCATATATCAGATGAAGACTATGATTTCTGACCGATGATCGACTTACATAGTATTAGCTAAATCACTTTGAGAAGGTATTTATGACTGTAGTGATGTTGTGTTCGGTGAGTGTTCCATATTTAAATGTTTGTAACACAGAGGAACTTTTTTAACTTTTTTCTTAACTACGCCTTAATTACGTATTTTTTTTTTTAAATTCACCCATCAATTGGTGCTAGGGCAGAAACTGTAACATTACCATTTTACGCAAACTGTTCTCGTTATCGAAATCTATCGGAAATAGTAAACGGGACCGAGCGATAGTTTTCTATCATGAGAACGGTTTGCGTAAACTCATGATAATGGTATTTTCCATTAAATGCTTTTTCTATATCCTATTTCACGCGACTCACTCGTATCTATAATATGCTTCGGTGCCTCATTAAATCCTGTGCTAAAGTCGTGACACTGTAAGTCCATGGGGCTGGGTCTTATCTTGTCCAAAAGCTCTCTGTTACCATCTAAAGTTGCAATGCAGATGCTGCGAGCATGATGGAGACTTTGGCACGAGTCAGAACCGGGGTTAGATTAGATGAAGTTAGGTTAGTTATATATATAAGGTAATTTGTAAATTCTTATATCCATATTCTAACACTTTTAATTGAATAAAAATTATGAGTACAATAAGTGCTATTTTTTTATGTTAAATAGAGCCTTTGTTATAGAATTATTGATTGGAGCTCCTAGAACAGTATTCTCCTGGCTACGTGCCTGATGGGTACGGGCTGAATGGACGCTGTGAAGACGCATTTAAATCAATAATACAGGCTTCCTGGACATACGTAAACTGCCAACAGCGAATTTCGTCAACATCCCATCAGATTGTTTACAAAATGGCCATCGTCCGTCGTCCACGTTTATAAACGAGTGGGCTGTTTTGTAAACACGATTGAAACAATCATTACTGGCTCCCAAACAGCTCGAGTGACACTTAAAACTTCAGCATAGAGGTATAAATTAACCGGAACAAAATTATAAACAACACGGATAAAGGTTTAGTTCAATATGATAAATTCAGCCAGCTTCGTGTATATTAGAAAACGGGACCCGTTTCGAATTGGACCCAGTTTATTAATATACAATAGGGAAGATGCATAATTTTTTTCTGTGTAATGGAAACCGATCTGTGCACGCAACATATTATTACGTTGTTTATTTTATGAGAAATGATGCTTTGAAAAGTCATTGTTCATACCACTCGCAAAAACACTCCATACTAAATGGACGACAACTATGACGTCACAGCATTCGTTAGACTGTACAAAATGTATGGCGCTTATACGAAATCTACAATTATTTCCGAAAATACTGTTTTTAGACCAACATCGTAGAATGTTTTATACATGACATAAAACAAATAAAACGAAAATCAGAACTATAAACTAATATAATACTTTTCACTAATTTTGACCCTTAATAAAACTAGTGGCTCCGTGAGCTGTAGGTAGACCTCGCGACAAAAGACTTCAAAAAACTGAATCTAAAACAAAAGCCCTTTGAAAAATTAAGATATAATGATTGCCCTTGCGACAAACTGAACTTTGCCGTTGAAAAACTGATATCTCCATACATCGAGTCAGTTTACCAACACCGCCAGTAAGTTTGTAGGTAATTGCAAAAAGTCCATATCTCCGCCATTTTCAAATATTTCGAAAAACTGAATCGCCAAAAAAAAATATACATTTACTGAACCTCCTCAAAAATTACACGAGAATCGGTTGAGAACTGCGAGCTGTAGACGAGAACAAATGGACATCCGCTGGACATTGGACATACGAAAGCATTTTTGCCCAAGCCGAAACGGAGACGCTTCGTTCGCTTCGCTCGCTCGGTCGACAAGAATTAATAGTCAAAAATATCTGATATTTCTGTAATATGCTTTTGTTTACATTTACTTTCATAATATATCATTTCAACCTCATTTTGATTTTCATGAATCTTCCCCATTCCCCCAACTTAAAATAAGAAACCTCAAACTCCATTTTGCATGCTGTCAAAATCGAGCTTGACGTTTCTTATTCTAAGTTTAGCATCAGGTATGCACATTGACAGAAGACTTACCTGGAAGGAACACATACGGCTGAAACGACAAGAAGCTTAATATACGGCTCAAAGACGTATACTGGTCGATAGGCAGGCAATCTAACTTATCCCTGGAAAACAAACTCCTGATCTACAAATCGATTCTCAAGCCAATATGGACCTGGATAGAATAATGGGGCACAGCCAGCCAATCCAATGTTGAAATCCTACAACGATTCCAAAACAATGTGTTGAGAACAATCACCAACTCTCCCTGGTACACTCGAAACACAGAAGTTCATGGATACCTAGAAATAGAAACGGTTAAGGAAACTATCAGACAGAATTGCTCGAGATACAAGCTGCGACTTAACAAACATCGGAATGTGTTGGCCCATCATCTCACAGACACCACCAACAATACAGTCCGCCTAAAACGGGCTCACATCATGGAACTTGACAAGCGATGAGACCCATATCGAGTGACATGTCGCTGGACGTGCCAACTCTCAACCCTTAATGACCATCAACCATCTGATTATAGCCAACGGCTGATTGCAGAGAGATTAATATATAATTTTTAAAAAAAGTTAGCATCTTTTAAATTTATCGAATACACTTTAAATTGGCCCCACTCACAAGTCAAAGGACTCAGTCCAGTTTCAGTCTAAATTTGGGCATTTTTAATTGCAATGACGTTATTTGAGACAGTGCAATTGATCTACGGCTATATTTAGCCGATCCAGTTGACAGATGCGTGAGAATGCGCGCGCGACCACAAGGATTTGGGTCACGGATCATGTGTCGATACACGTCTATATAATAATAGCAGGTTTTTATAGTCATAGCCAGGCAAGGTAGACCTAGCTGTGGCCCTAGCATGGTTGGCACGGCGATAACTTAAGCCCGTCTTATCTTTCTGACTATCTCTTTCGTCGGCACTAGTGTGAGAAGCATTTAGAGATAAGACGGTGTTAACTTATCCTCATGTCAACCTTGCTAAGGCCGCTAATGGGATATAGTCACCACCAGCTATGGGCATTTACACCAGGCGCTGTCAATGCGTTGCCGGTGCCGAAGATATTTAATGACGACGTACCGTTATTTTAAAAAGGTTGCAGTTCATGGCGTTATGTGATTCAAGCAGTGACTTACCAACTACGGTTATGAGGATGACTTTAAAAATTCGTCTACTGCTGGATACAGGCTGGACCAGGGATCTCCAATTTTTTTCGTCCCAAGAGCCACACTGTCTTTCCACGAAATCGTACAGGGTATAAGCTATCTCCATTCCAAATGTCACTCAAAACCTTTCAGGCGTTGCCTTCAACGCCCTTCACCCTTGTGAAGGAGTAACAAACATACACGCCACACTCACAATCTTTCGTATTAATAACATAAGCGTGATTACATATATATAAGTACAATAAATTGTAAAATTTCATCTACAAGTAAATACCTGAATATTTAGTTGTTTAGCTTTGTTACACTTGCCCATAAAAATGTTGAGTGTTTAAAACCCATTTCAAAATCTCCCAGTTTAAGTTATTCTAACCGTCTCAACTAACGCACTCTCATAAATTACCGTCTGTCAGATTTTCCCTGAATCATCATCAATTATGGTATAAAAATTTATAACGATTCATATACAATATACAATCCAGTAACGCTCCAATTCCTTTCCGAAACTCCACGTAATGATGGTTAATTCTAACAAAGAACAGTAATCTCGTTTTGTAATTTTCTTGTAACACGTTAAAATAGATTGGGTGTGGATTGATCAGCCCCGATTTCCGTATTCATTGTAACTATGAACGTTACCGTTCGTCATTGCGATTTCGTAGATTATTCTATCTACACCCATATCATAAAACCTCCATTGGTTAATCAAAAACCATTAGGAAAAACCAGTGCTGCGATAAAGAAATACTAATAATTACTTCTTTATCGTTTTTAGTAAAGAAATGAGATTAAATTTGGAACAGCTGTCAAAACTCAAGTGGGTCTCTATTCTAGTATCCATAGACATATTACTTCTTTATCTCTATGCGAAGGTTTGTGCCTAGCAATGGGACATGGTATACAGGCTGATGGCAGACTTTTATTATTTGAACATTAAATTTTATTAGAATAGGCCCATGCGTACACGCATCTTTATTCATAACGGACATTAAAGGGCCAATCTGCGTGTCCATCTTCACGCGTAACCACGGACAACTAACGAACAACACTTGCTTTATTTCCGACACAATAAATAACACTTTTAAAACAAAACTGTACAGAAGCTATTTAAAAAGACATAGAACAAGGTGTTAACGAGTATACGAGTATTAAAAAAAAAACATGACTCCATTTTTAGGGTTCCGTACCTCAAAAGGAAAAAAGGAACCCTTATAGGATCACTCGTGTGTCTGTCTGTCTGTCTGTCTGTCTGTCCGTCTGTCACAGCCAATTTGCTCCTAAACTACTGGACCGATTGAGTTGAAATTTGGTATTCATATGTAAGTTGGTGACCGCAACACGGACGCGTAACGTAAATATATGAATTTTAAACATAGGGGCCACTTTTTGGGGGTAAACTAGAAAATTAAAAAAAAAGTTATGCCACCTATATCGTGTGACATATCAAATGAAAGGGCTTATTGTGAGGATCTTAAATATATATTTTTTGAATTTTAAGTAAAACAGTTTAGAAGTTATTCAGGAAAATAGGCGAAAAATGACCATTCCCCCCCCCTTATTTCCGAAACTACTGGGGCTAAAATTTTGAAAAAAATACAGAAAATAGATCTTTGCCTATAGATTACAGGAAAACCTATAAGAAGTCTATGGTATGGTATGGTAACCTAGTAAATTTGAGATAAACATGTTCGGAACGGAACCCTCTCCACGCGAGTTTAACTCGCACTTGTCCGGTGTTTTGACAACTGCGTGGCCTGTAGGTATATGAATAGCTGGCTGGGTTCTCTATTGAAATAAAGAATAATTTATGGCCGATTTTCATATCGTCGAAAACATTTGATTACTTATCATAACATATAATACGCATGCCAAAAAAACCATTCGTTTTTCGTGATAACCGTTGAGTGGGAAATGAAATTCGACCAAACGTATTTCGGTCAACAGACAGAACACCAGCTAGCTGGCTGTGCTTACTTTGTTCGCGAGGGATTGGAATGAATATGGTAATCCAAGGGTATAAGCAATCTCCATTCCAAATTTCATCCAAATCCGTCTAGCCGTTGAAAACTGAAGGAGTAACAATTATACTAACTCACGCATCAACACACTCACACACAAACTATCATATGTTACAACATATCAAGATATCGCTATCAAAATTAAAATAAGTTATCAATCTGACGCTTCGTGTTGTTACCGAGTTCACCGCAGAAACCTCACGTTTCCTGTCGATAAACGGCAACTATATCTTTAGAGAAAGTTTCGCAGAACATAACAAATGCGCATGATTGGGGGTGATGTAATCATACTTATTTTTACACGGAAAAAACGTCAGCCTCAAAGAAGAATATATAACCCACAATCTCTTTCTTCGTAGACAATTGACCAGTCGTACTCCTTTTATAATCCTATCCTACTTACCTGTGTTAATCATGGCTGCATGTCTGTTGCCACTGAGCTCCGTAACGACAGAACGGATTTTCATGAAACTTGGTCCCAGAATGTAGGTACCCATTCTGGGACCTACTTTTTATCTCAGACATTTAAAAAGTTCCCGAGGGAATAACTAACCGAATTCCATGCGGACGAAGTCGCGTGCAGAAGCTAGTAACAAATAATAAACGTCACACTCAACGTCCCAATCTAGGATAATCATTTTGAGTTCGTAAACAACAGAAAACTCTATGCCAATACAAAAATGTTACGATTAGAGCTGAAACTTCAAACTTCGGAGTCCAACATTGTGACTACTGACTAGGTCAACCAATTGTTCAAAGTATTCAAAACTCTATTTTTTTTTTGTTAAATCTATGTGTACCTTTTCTTTCTACCTAACCTCAAATCTCAAACACTTTTATCCAGCTATTTCCCTGATTTCTCTCAAGGACCAACACCGTTGGCCGTTGAACTGCCGGTAAACGATCAGTACCAACTTGGCACCTGTAAAGGATGCCCGTCACGGTCTGCGGGGCGACGGGAGTTACTGCTAAACATCCGCTCTTTAATGGACTTTTACTCTCGGGAAGATGAAAGTATAGCTTTTATTCCAGTTTATTTTCGAAGCCATTGAGGATGACCATTCCACAATTCTGGGGTCCTAATGAAAAGGGGGTTAAGTCGAAAAAGTGTGATGTTTAGTTATATAGCTTGTTCTGATTTCAACAAGCTACGTAACCAAAATTCACACTTTAAGAAACGGAAAAAGAAATAAATAAGAAACGTGATATTTCACGGCCCAAACTATGTAAACCTGTGCTTTGGGTCAGTGAACAAAATACACTTCAGTTTTCAATTCTTCAATTTATTTTATTTTGATAAATAAAAATGATATTTTTAAATTGAAGTTAATTATATGGTAAAAAGAAAATGTTCCGCTGAGAAACTCTACTTATAGGATTCTTGTAAATATTATCTTGTTCTATATTCACACCACGTAAATTTGCGTCTGTGAAATTGTAACTACATGTTTTAGAAATATGTACTTAAAAGCTTGCTTATTATGTATTTGTGTTTTTCAAAATCGTTCGGTTATTTGTAATTTATTTGGTATTAGTAATAATCTAAGCAAGGTAAAGCATGCATCAGATACGTCCCTAATCATATTCCTCCATCAACTGCATTCGTTATTTAGATGTGAATATGTTGCTTCATTACCATTTGATTCATACAGTCATGTAAATCGCCGTCTGTCTGAATACTCGTTGCAATTCACACCTTTTGCTTTTACGCCGACTTCACCAAGGTTTCTCAACGCGAAGTTTTCACTTTGTTTTCAACTTATGATCAGCATAATATAAACTGGCGTCTAGCCGCGACTTTGTCTGCGTAGAAATTATTTATCCGGGATAAAAGGTATCCTATGTCTTACCACAGACACCAAAGTAGATCGATCATTAGCCGAATTGGGCAGTTGGGCAGCTTACCCGTGAAAAATGAATAGACAGACAGACAGAGTTTCTTTCGCATTTATAATATTAGTATGGATCTCTACTGTGTTAGTTTGTGTTGGCTTTACTCGTAAAACTATCCGATTTTTTAAAATGTAAATCTTAAATTGTGTCCAACCACTCAAACCGCTGTGCAAGCCTCCAATTCATGTGGGAGGACCATTATCTGAAATTCATGAATAAGACTTATTTTATTCCTAACGCAACTTGAGATCCTCCCTCAACTCACAGTGCAACCATTCCTAGAAAATACACCACCACAGCCCGTTCTAAATATAAAAGGAGGGGCGCCCTAATTGCGTTGCGCACGCGTCGGCAAAATGGCGACTCAACGAACCGCTTCCGGCGACAAGTGCATCCGAAACTGATACTTTTTGTATGGCTTATTCGGATGACAGACTTTTTATTTCCTCTTTATTGACATATGCTCTTGCGCACTAGTGAATACGAACTTGATATTACGAAACTTTTACATATTTTCGAAAATTTGAAATGCTCATATATCAAATTTAATTGCATACCGAAATCCAAGGATTAAAATCATGGACCCTGCGTCCGCTCGAGAGGCGCGCGTCAAATTCTATGCTACATTTTGGCCAGCATAATTCTGCGTTATATTTAACCATAGAGGAATATGAACTCATGATATATTTTTCATATATGAGTAGGTATTATCTTTGGCTAAAATACATTAGGTCATCTAAGAAAAGTACCGCGAGTAGAACTTAGATCCTACTTCAAGTTAACTCCTAGACTAACATACAAAGATTTCTGATTTTATAATGCCTACGTGACATGATAATAAATACGATTATAAATATTCATAGTGCGAACACGAATGTTTGCTTATATTATAAAACAAACAAACATAACATTCAAATCTCAACGCAAAGCCACCGAAAATACACAAACCTAACCCCAGGCACGTGTATTTCGGATTCAAATTGCAAGCACAAAAAAAAAACTTAAAGAACATACTTACACGTTAAGTTTTTACGCACAAAAAAAAATCAATCTGATAAACTGCGAGTTCAAAAGCTCTGCTGGGGATTTTGAAAATAGAACGTTTTTCAGCGTCGTGTGGGCACCGCGGGAAGTGCATTCGCTGGATTTGGAACGTGCGGCCATATTGTCAATTTTAAAAATAAACTTGGGTGTTACTGGCCAGGTAGAAATAATATGGAAAGTTGTAAATATCAATATGATTTAAGTTACTTTTGAATTTAAAATAAATCATTTACGTTACGTAATATAATTGCTCATCAACATTTGCATCGCCGTTTAGTAACTTAGGTTTTATTTATTTGCGTAATTACTTTTCTAATGCCACTCAGGCCTTTTTTAGTGCGGTAGTAACCGGCCAGTTCTGAAGATAAAATATTTAAGTTTAAAATTGGAATATTTTGAAATGAGAGAATGAGAGACAATTTATAAAATTTAATGAATTAATGACGTCTTACAGGATATGGTACCTAGCTAATTTTAGCACTATTGCATCTACTTTTTTATACATATACGTACTTGGGTGCCTTTTGGATATGGTTAATATATTATTGTGTTCAATAAAGATTCTTTGGATTTAAAAAAACATAAACCAATTTTACAAGTTCACTGAAGGAATAATGGTCTGTAGGCACAGTAATGATATAATTAATGGTGTCTCCACAAATTATGCTTAGTCTAAGTATGATGGATGACGATAGTAAGTGTGAGAGATGCTTTTTATTGCGCCCATGGTTCTGTAACTTTTTAAATACCTTTTAATTTGGTAGTGCGTTAATTTGAACTTACATTAGTACCTTATATATATGGGCATGTAGATATTTTATAGTGTGTATTTATATTTATACTAGTGGACCCGCCACAGCTTCGCCCGCAGTATTTTCCATATAAACTTTATCACCCCTTTACACCCCTTTAGGGATGGAATTTCGAAAAATCCCTCCTTACTGCACTTCTAGGGTAGGTCGAGGAATCTCTCCTACAAATTTCAAACCTCTAGGACCACCCGTTTAGGCTGTGCGTTCTTTATAAGTGAGTCACGGTAGGTACCGATATATATGCATTGATTCGCCTTACTTTTATCGATAAATAAATCAAAATTAACAATGGTTATTATGTTTAGCGGTAGTTGGATTTTGTTTATACATATTTATTAACTTTGTTTACGGAATCCAAAAACCAAACATATAATTATAACAAAGAATGAGGAACAATTACATGTCACAGTTCATTAGTGAAATAATGAGCATAGATGCGCATACGCGCCCCGCATCAATTTATCTTCCTAATGATTACCGTTCTATTGTAATTAGAAAATGACAGGATCATAGACAGTAATTTAAAAAGTTACACATTTTTTTCTACTCGAACCACTTCAAAGTGACACCTTTCTTTGGATATAGTGTCTATCCTTATTTTAGACATTTATAAGGACATTTGCATGTAAAAAAATCTAGTTACCCGTGACCATGGGAGTCATTTATAGACCAAATATACTACAGAAACCGCTTAACCAAATTTTTAACTAGCAAATAAAGCTGCCAAAATTGCGGGGTGCGCGGGGTTTTTAGAGCGCTGTAATTGGTGCGGTTAAGAGGATTGTGAACCAACAGCAAGAACATTTAAGGGTTGGAAATCGTTATCACCTTTTGTATGAAAAGGTTGATAACGATTTCCACCCCTTAAATGTTGTGATAACGATTTGCACCCGTTAAATGTTTACCGATTTTGCCAAATTGTTGATAGATTGTCAGTCAGAACAAAATCTAGGTTTATACGTTTTTTGAATATTGAAAAAAGATCAACAAAGTCAAATAATCGCATAAATTAGTTTTGTATGAGAATACTAAAACAGCAATAAAACTGAATTTATTGAGTATAGCGAAAAACTCAAAACGTATAGACCTAGATTTTGTTCTGAATAACAAGATATCAAAAATTGGTCAACATCGGTTAACATTTAAGGGGTGGAAATCGTTATCGCCTTTTGTATGAAAAGCCGTAGGTTCTCACTCGTCTTAAGCGCTTATGGTCGTTGTCTAAGACATGAGTTTATAATTATTATTAGTGATCCCACACTAGGCAAAGCCTGTATCGTGGTGACCGAGAAGGCTTAACATTCGGCTTAGCGCGAGCGCTCGCAGCGCGCATTTATTCTAGTTTTCTTAATGCTAAATTGCTAATTCTACAATATATACAGTGAATTCGAGTGACATAATAGAAATGTATACATAACTAACTACTGCTTTCCTATACACGTGTTTGTAAGTGATTATTTAGATGTCAAATTGGTTAACTGTACTTGTATTTGAAAGGGCGTGAGTTTGTCAAATCTTCCCATAATGTATTACAACTTGGTCCTAAACCGTGCTCCCACGAGGATACTGGAGTCTCGTTTCACCGCAGCTTCCGTCTGGGGTGACGTCTATTTTCACTATGACTCTCCGCTATTCTTCTATTTTTAGCATAAACATAAATATGTCTTGATTCAGAGGGACTTTTTTATTTCAGTTTTAATGTGACAGTCACAGCGTGTGAAAGTTATATTATAACGAGACTAGGGAGAGCGGAAGTCTTAAATATTTTTATGATTTTATCGACTCCTTAATCAGTCAAATTGTACGTCTGATATATGTGAAGTCTGTTACTACTTCCAATAGAAGATAACAGATGGCGGGATGGCAGGATACAGTCGCGTTTCTACGACGCTCGCAATGTACCCGGGCGTTACGTATGTGTACATAGAAATATACTATGTTTTGCCACCAGACCTTTTTGATATAAAAAACAAAGAAATATTCAGCCTCATAATTTTAATGAATTTTCCTTTAAAACTCATATTAATTGCGTTACATTCCGATTTAAGTTAGCAATACAGCAATAATCCATAGTGGGTCCAATTCGAAGCAGTGTTGCCTACATTTAAAATTCCCTTAACTTAAAATAAGAAAAGGCAAACACAATTTTGAATAGCTGTTAAAATCGAGTTAGAAGTTTCTTATTTCTAGTTTCGCGCCTTTAAAATTTAGCGAACACACTTTCGAATTGGCCCCACTAACAGTAGCGCAGCATGCCTAAAAGCCGATTCCTGACGGCTTTACCAAACTACAAAGCTACAAGTAGTTGTCTGTGCAGTCAATGTAACTCTAAAGGCATTTGTACGGTTTTTATTCTTCGGGCTTCCCTTAAGAAATATTTGACGCTCCGCCACTGCCCCACTTTCCAGTTAAAATATCCATAATTCAACTTATAATTTACATCCTAGAAATCGTTGCAACTGTGATCGTACCAAGAAGAAATCCGTTTCAAAATCACATCCTCATCTCTTGATCTCAAACAAAAATATTTATCCTTAACGACACAAACAGTCAACTCACTTATGTAAATGCCAGACGCACAGACAGGACAATTCACAGAGGGACGCACATGCGGGTAGTCACTAATTCTCTTAAACTTCGATTAAGTAATAGCCCTAAATTGGATACCAATTTATCAGTTGACCGGGAATTTGTAACAAAATAATGGTGTAAATGCCTTAGTGGTATAAAAACTGTTGATTGGAGCAATAAACTAGACATTAGCGGTCGATTTTTTTTTGTCTCTCTTGTTAGTTGTAATTAAACCAAAATATAATTTGCCTGTGCGTGGGTTGCTCTGACCGAGACTGCACTCAACCCCTGAAGAACTCCATCCATATGAGGCCAAAACAGGTCCAGATTCTTGACAATAAATCGTGGGTAATGCAGTTTTATTTCAAATATAATTATGCGAAAGTGATGTAGATGATTTTTAGACCGACGGAGGATCGGAAATTTAAACACAAAAAATGGAAAAACTATTTTTTACAAAAATTTGTCTGTAATAAAATCTTACAAGTTTTTGAACCACTTCCAGGTTTCCGATTGACTACACTTGAATAAGTACATTTAAAAAAAAGATAAGAATACGTATTATGTACCTATCTTGTATCTTAAATAAGTCACATCTCAGGTAAGCATGACCTAAATCGACATCCAGGATTAGCTTCAGATGAAGGAACTGTTCAACGGTCAACGGACACGAAATTTTGTGTACGCATTTAACAAAAGCTTCCTATGTATAAGTATGTAATTAAAAACCAATTTCTTATTTCCATTCATGCATTCCTTAAATCTTGTTATTTCGTATAGGTAAGTACTAGAGTTAAACTGTCTGTATTGTAGAAACGATATCCTAAATTCCCGCAATAATAACTTAGGAATGCCTATGTTCTACGTGGGCGAAGTTACGGGCCGAAGTACTTATAAAGCATCATGACAACTAGTTTGTAACCAAAGTGGTTCGCGGAAGCGGTGCGCGGGCGCCGACAACGGGATGTTGTCACTGCGCTCCTCTGCTTCAGACTAAACAGATTGTGTGAAATAATCGAACGCGCGCTCTGCCGTTCCATTTGAGATTTTAACGAGATTAAAGTAGACACCAAAAAGTTTTGTTAAAATAAAACCGACGTTTTTTTGTTGAACCGTCTCAGATTATTTATAGTATCTATTGAATACAATAAAATAAAGGCGAGATGCACTTATGGAATTTGGCAGGTTTAGGCATATTTTTTAACGTTTCTGATTCTAATAGTCAAATTGTCTACGGTAACAGTTTAAATTTGAACTGCTAATATGAAAGCCACCTTCTTCCTTCGTCAGATTTCGGAGTAAGGTTCGTGACAACTTCATTTCATAATGCCCTATTCTTTGATTTGACTAAATCTTAGAGCGACAATGGCTGAATTCCGAATTTGTAGTATGAAATTTCAGTCATATTCTGGCATTTTGTTGCAAAGTCGTTTTGAAATTTATTCAGATTAAACAACGTAGTGACTCCTAACCCAAAATATCATAACTATTATTTATTTTTATTTGAATTTTGGGTTCCCTACAAAGCTTTCAGAGTCACTTTCAAAAGTTGTCGACAACCCACTCCTAAACGCCTAGTTTCAAAAACACAACAGCCATTTTGTTTGGCCTTCATGTATCATGAACTATGCATATACCTATACCTATATGTTCAGCATACATAGACGTGTGAACACAGGATGACTAGTTCCACTCGATGGCCCGTGACTGCGGATGGGGGCTCGCTGATTGACTGTGCACTGGTATTTATCGGGTGTTCCCATTTGTACCACGGAACTACGATATTCGTATTTAATATACTTACCTACAAGTTTTTTCAACAAGTTCTACCGCTACACAAATCCTAGTTCCATGGAACAAATGACAACACATTATGATAAATGGTTATCATAATTTATTGTTGTAGGACTATCTTACTTGTAGTATATTGAAGAACTTGATATTCTACAGTTCTTCACTACAAGTGGGTCGATGTTACCTACTGCGGTCAAGTAATCTTGTGGAACATTGCGATAGGTACCTATTTGGTTTCGGACGTACCATTGCAAAATCCCCACTAATATTATAAATGTGATAACGTGTTTGTCGGCTTGTTGGTTTGTCCGTCTGTCACGCAGCAACGGATCGACATGATTTTTTGCACCCAGATAGTTTATGAGGCGGAGATACACATATAGACTACCTTGATGATAAGACTACCTTTTATCCAGGACAGATAACGAATTTCATCCGGACGAAACACACGCAAAAGCTAATTTAGTTAGTGACGACGCGATTAGCCGAGTTGGTAATGACCCAGCCTGCGAAGCTAGCGGTCCCGGGTTCGATCCCCGGTAAGGTAAGGGCAAATATTTGTGTGATGAGCAAGAATGTCTGTTCCTGAGTTTCGGATGTTTCCTATGTATTTAAGTATTTATTTATCTACATAAGTACGTATATCATCGTCTAGTACCTATAATACAAGCCTTTAGAGCTTACTTTGGGATAAGATCGATTTGTGTAAAGATTGTCTCTTGATTATTTATTAGTAGTGGACCCGACAGCTTCGCCCGCGGTATTTTCCATACAAACTTTATCACCCCTTTTCAACCCTTTAGGGATGAAATTTTAAAAACCCTCCTTAGTGCACTTCTATGGTACTCGAGGAATGTCTCCTCCAAATTTCAAATCTCTAGGACCACCCATTTAAGCTGATCGTTGTCTTTAAGTGAGTTACGGTACTGTTTTATATGTATTGATTTATTTAGTATAACTATTTTCCGACTGAAAGTTTTAACAGCATATGCTTTTAGAAAATCGCACGCAAACGCCATATATTTGTGCATAGACCATTAATTGTTTCATAATAGAGCTTTAATTTACCCGATACTGAGCCAGCCAGCTCATATCACTCCTGGTGACACATCCTGTTAATTGTTTCAAGTCGACCACCGTGAACCCGGCCCCGTTTGGGGTTCCGCTGACTGTACCTATAGGTACGTTACACAATGACTATGTTATCTGTATTGTGTAACAAAGATAATATGATAATTATGGCGAAGGGCAAGGCAAGGCCCTCCATAAAATGATTGTGCAAATTTTTCTGCCTGGGTTTTTGTACTGGAGAGAGCCGAGAGTGAGAGAAAATTTTATTATATTTAAAGAAAACCGTGATTCCCTGCCTTTGGTAAAAAAAAGTAGACAGTAAAGAATATTATTTCTCCCGTAAAGTTAAAAACAACCTTGCACGAAGTTTCTTCGCCTTAAACTAAATTATTACAAAACATCGCTACTAACTAGTTTCATACTATGTTCAGCCTATAAGCTCTCCACTGCTGGGCACCAGCCTCCTCTCATAGTGATAGGGACTGGGCAGTACAGACTGTGGACACATCTTTCAATGTCTACGCAGATATTATGTATACAGGATTCGTCGCGATTTCCTCGCAATGCTCGTAGTAAATATAAATTTCAATCCCGCTGCTCATGTGATCCGGAAATCTCAGAGGTGCGAGTCGTAATCTGAAACCTAGACTCTATGAAAGAGAGGGACGCGTTAGACCCACTAGGCCAGGGGTCGGCAAACTTTTTAGACAACGAGCCTGATTCGGGAAAGTATCTATTTTTCGGAAGCTCATAGAGCGCAATTTTCTGTTTCAGACAAACGGGCCCCAGCTCTTAAGGGAAGAAAATTTTCTAGAAGAAACCGCGGCCTAATCTCTACAAGACCTACTTTTCTTTCGGGTTAAAAGGTCAAGATAGCAATAGCTTTCATAAAAATTTGCGCCTGCGACGTCCTAAGATTTAAAAAAATGCGATACGGGCGTGACTGCATAGTAGTTACGCTGTGTTTGGGTTCGAAATAAAGGCAATTATTTGGCTATTTACGAAATACTTGATCTCATATGCAGCAAAAAAATTTTTTTTTGAGGGGAACTTGAGGAGCCACAGCTTACTCTTCAATGAGCCGCATGCGCCTCGCGAGCCGCGGTGTGCGGGCCCCTGCACTAGGCTATATTATTATATATTTTCCATTGTATCGCGCCTTGTCAAATTGTCAATCGCAAAATCAGGTTAATAACAACCGATTAGAAAAACCTAATTTCCCTTGTAACAATGACCAATAAACGAGACAGTAGGTAGGTATAGCATTGTCTTCACGCTCGCATCCTGTTCGCGATTGTTCAGCGTCGATCGAGCGTCACGCGTAACGTCAAGGAAGTATCGATTCATATGCGGATGGATGAGTGTGACGCTTGCGCGACGTTGGAAATTGAATCGAAGTAAATTACAATGAATTGTCTGTCAGTTTATTTCATGCTACATTCCACTAGCAAGCTAAAGTACCTATCTAGTGTGGATTCAACGATACTTGTCTTATTTGGTAAACAAGTTTCTAACCTCAAAATGTGCATTTTTTGGGAGAAACAGCTGTTGTATCCTAAATAAAGCAAACCTAGGCTAAACATTGGCAATGTGACGTCTAAAATATGGCTCCCGTTCCTTTATTTGCAAGGAAACCGCTGTTTTAGCCAAAAAAGGTGCATTTTGAGGTTAGAAACTTGTTTACCAAATAAGACAAGACTGGATGAATCCACTATATTGATTATTTTCTTAAAGTTTTTTATCTTATTGACATTATTTAAGGGTACTGTCTGTGGTAGGACAGGACGGTTCACGCTCCCAAGGAGACAAGGACCAATTAAATTCGTTTTTTTTTTTAGTTTTGTGCGATATCTAAACCTGACTAGGGAGACTTCATAGTGTACTCTATACTATATTTTATATTTTTTCATATTTGTTGATTCTCAATGAAAAGCAAGGCCTAAGCACATAGGCACTGAAGTGTGAAAATAGCTCCTATGAAACTTCACACCTCATACTGTGCCATTTAAAAAAAACTGGACAAGTGCGAGTTAAACTCGCGTGGAGAGGGTTCCGTTCCTTACATGATTATCTCAAATTTACTACGTTACTTTAAATACCATAGACTTCTTATAGGTTTTCCTGTAATGAATTGGTAAAGAACAATGTTCTGTATTTTTTTCAAAATTTTAGCCACAGTAGTTTCGGGGGGGTGGGGCATGGTAGTTTTTCGCCTATTTTCCTAAAATATATATTAAAAATCCTCACCATAAAGCCCTTTCATTCGATATGTCACATGATATAGGTTGCATAACTTTTGTTTTTTAATTTTATAATTTACCCCCCAAAAGTGGCTCCCATGTTTAAAATTCATATATTTACGGCAGGCGTCCATGTTGCGGTCACTGACTAACATATGTATACCAAATAGCAACTCAATCGGTCCAGTAGTTTCGAAGCAAATTGGCTGTGACAGACGGACAGACAGACAGTCAGACAGACAGACAGACACACGAGTGATCCTATAAGGTTTTTTTCCTTTTCAGGTACAGAACCCTAAAAATGAAAACTTAATGTGCCTTACAATATCTCGATAAGTATAAAATTACAGCGAAATATTTCAAACTCGAACAAAAACACTATCAAAGGTTCAATAAATCAAAGACAAGAATCTAGTAGGAAATTGCGTTGCGTTTTTCCTTTGCAAGGAATGATACAGGCAGGGATAACGCAAAAAGTACTTATATCAGATTCGCACATGCGCGAGCGCAGGGTAGACCTGCATCCATTTAAAGCGATAAGATCAAAGCCAGTTATCAATAGTTAGACCGACTCCCAATTATGTTGGCGAAAAGTGCGCACGACCGTTTTGACATTGAAAACGTCATTAAAAGTCCTATCTTTGACGCGATTTTTTACCCGACTAAGACAAAGCAAAAAGGACGGTTATGATTTTGACTGGTATGTATGTTTATTTTTTTTATAGTTAGAGGGGGAAAACGAGCAGGCGGGTTACCTAATGGTAAGCAATCACCGCCTCCCATGGACACCCGCAACACCAGGGGAATCACGGATGTGTTGCCGGCGCTTTGAGAAAGGAGTAGGCTCGTTTTTTGAATGTTCATCTGTTCCCTCATAACTTGTAAACTACTTTATCATAGTTTGAAAAATAAGTTGTCGTTGGAAGCGTCATGGTAAATATATATTGTTAGCTGTTTCATATCATCAGTTCTTTCTTAATGTGAAATGTGATGTGTGAGTGTGTAATGTGTAACATCTGTGAAATCTGTGTGTTCCTTTATGACTCCATGGTTAATTTTTGTACGTTAAAATATAAACAATAAATCGCAGGCAATTACCTACACATATTATATCATAAAATATAACTGAGCTCTAAAGTCGAGTTATTAAAGCTTTCTTGAAATAGCATCATTTATTATGATAGTTGAAAATTACAGATACCAGAAACTAAAAATAGAAGAGTTCATAGAAACATGCGTTCTATAAATGTTATAAAGTCCATCTTTGTATCGCCCAGCTCCCACCCCACCCGCGCCTTGTATCCTGGCAACGGAAATTACAAGACAATCTGCGCAGACGCATCTAGCACGCATGCCCGGGCGCATTACGCGGTTCACGTAACGACCGGCAATGGCCGATCGGTGACGATCATTGCCGAAGCGGCGGCTTTGAGGAGTAATTGCCACTCAGCTCTATTAGGCCTATATATCTAGTTAACAAAATAATTTCAAGTTCAGTGTCGGTTCAGTGTTCAGGATCGGTCGAAACCGTTATCATTACTTCATGGGATTTTTAAGCTCATTCCATTTCCAGACATAGCCTAGGTCACCTAGGACACAAACCTTATCAGGGGGGCTAGCACAACTGTCTCGCGATTTGATTATCGCTCAGTGCGTCACTGTCAAATTAATCAAATATGTAAGGGTCGACATGGTGCGAGCGACCAATCATTAGCGGGCAGGTGTGCTAGACCTACAGTTAAGCCAAAGGCTTGACTAAAGTAAATACTAAATCGAAGTCTTCTGAAGACCTATTTTTACTTGAACGAAAGACCCTAATCGCAGTCGTCAGTCCACAGCGCATTTCACGGAACTGACGTTTAATATCAGCTTTGCCGTATAGTTTCTACAACGTTAATAAGTTACATGATTCAAGCAACTTTAACCTTTATGATAAGACTATAAGAAGTATGACGTGGGCGTTTTGCGGTTCTGGTACCGCTATTGCTTCCATGTCATTTCATCACGAGCGACATTACCGTCCAACGAGTGTGACGCGGCGTTGCTAACGTTTGGGATCAATGTGACTCCCAGCGTATTTTTTCAATGCCATTATAGCAGCAGTAATATACCATTGTACAATAAGGAATGCTTTTCAGGTTAGTCAGCTATCGTATGTCTCCTATACCTGGAAAGTTCAAGTCATAGTATTCAGTGTTTATTGATTGCACCAAAACGCATCGATTAGATATTCCAGTGAATGACGATTCTTTTAGAAATGCTTGCAGTTATGTTTTTATGTTTTTATAGGGTTCCGTACCTCAAAAGGAAAAAACGAAACCCTTATAGGATCACTCGTGTGTCTGTCTGTCCGTCTGTCCGTCTGTCACAGCCAATTTGCTCCGAAACTACTGGACCGATTGAGTTGAAATTTGGTATACATATGTAAATCGGTGACCGCAACACGGACGGGTGACGTAAATATATGAATTTTAAACATGGGAGTCACTTTTAGGGGGTAAATTAGAATTTTTTTAAAAAAAGTTACGTAACTTATATTGTGTGATATATCAAACGAAAGGGCTTATTGTGAGGATCTTAAATATATTTTCTTTTGAATTTTAAATAAAATAGTTTAGAAGTTATTTAGGAATATAGGTGAAAATTGACCATTCCCCCCCCCCCTTATTTCCGAAACTACTGGGGCTAAAAATTAAAAAAAAATACAAAAAATCGTTCTTTACCTATAAATTACGGGAAAACCTATAAGAAGTCTATGGTATTTAAAGTAACGTAGTAAATTTGAGATAATCATGTAAGGAACGGAACCCTCTCCACGCGAGTTTAACTCGCACTTGTTTTGAATGTTAATTGACTGACAAACGAGCTGACGGTCCACTTGATGGAAAGTGGTCACCGCTGCCCATGGACATCTGCAACACCAGAGGTGCTGCCAATGCGTTGCCAGTCTAGGGAGGATGGGGAATGGGGATGGGATAGGGAAGAGGGAATAGGCCTCCGGATCTCGTCACTCACCGTACGAAACGCAATAGCAAGCTATTACTTTACGCCGATATTTAGTTATTTTTAAATCTATAATATTTAGGTAAACTCATAGTTCAAATTAACAAATAATAGTATTTATCTACACCCATATCATAAAACCTCCATTGGTTAATCAAAAACCGTAGGAAATGACCACCATTTTGACAACCAATTAGGAAAAACCAGTGCTGCGATAAAGAAATAACATGACTTCTTTATCGTTTTTAGTAAAGAAATGAGATTAAATTTGGAACAGCTGTCAAAACTCAAGTGGGTCTCTATTCTAGTATCCATAGACATTAAAACAGTTATTGATACGAAACGTCAATTCAGTATGTTTTTTTAATATAAACTGCACAATATTTGATCTCGAGTGACGTGAGAATAGAGACTTCATCCGTTTGTCTATGATTTAAAAAAAATGGTCTTGACGGAGGATCGCCATGTTGGTGTTTTGCTGAACAAAAGTAGAATTGTTTTTGAATTGAATAGAAAAAGTTGTTTGTAATTTACATTTTAGTTGAAAATATGAATAGTAAGTAGTCTTCTCGGAGTGTGTGTGATGTGAAAATGCGCCGGATATCGGAAATATGCAGCCACGATTGCAACAAATAACTTGTTGCCAGAAAATATTGTTTCTGAACCCATCATGAAGGATTTATAATATGTGTGTAGATAAAGTTATGTATGCAACTCTGCATAATTTGGCCTTAAAACACACGTGCGATCTTATTATGAAACTCGCCTATCGGCTCGTTTCATGAAAACCGCACTAGTGTCTTAAGGCCTATCATTATGCAACCATTGCATAAAGTACTATTTCATATATGGATAAAATCTTTAAAATCAAAATTAAATGGAAAGGAATTAAAATTTTCTGAAGATTTCACAGTATTTTTAAAACGAACAATAAAATAAAAGGCGACACTGGCAGTTGACACTGACATTAGCCATTAGTTGCCAGCAGTCAGTGCCCCTTGCGATAACGCTACTAGCCATAATTAGGCTGCGCGTGCGATGTCTCGTGGAAAACGAAAAGGGTTTTAAAATGTAATTCACTTCAGAACAAGTCTTGGATTAGTCGAGGTCAGAAATGTGGTATTTGCTAACGTATTTTGTTTATCTGCGCGTAGTATTGTAATGTATTTGTGACAGGAGAAGTCTCAAACAAGAACATTACCAGTAGTGCACCTCATGTGCGGGGTTGAAATTTATTAAAACAACTCGTGGTTGTTTCGTTTTCGGTGAAGAAAAACATCGCGGGAATACGTGCATATATTTATAATATGCGAAAGTGTGAAGTAAATTAAATACCTGTGCCAAGTCCCCAACCCGCACTGGGTCCGCGTGGGGAATACTGCCCAGGCCCTCTCACTATGAGAGAAGGCCCAGCAGTGGGACTCATATAGGCAGATGATGATGATATCTTGGTTAAGCGCCTGTCGCCTTCATGGACTCCACTTGCCGCTTACCAACAGATGGAAGAGAAGTCACATGTAGTGCTCCAATAAAAGTAAAAATGAAATATGAAATGAAAAATAATAATATGTTTTACTTACTCTACCCCGCCACTTCCTTCGCGTTGAATTTTTTGAGCTTTTTTCTGGCATAAATAGTAGTATGTCTCTCTGGCCTTCTAACTATAGCTGTGCAAAATACAAAAAACACTCTGCACTCTGCTGCACTGGGAGTGAAGAAATAACATAGAATGCGTGCAGATGCTTATCATCCTGGCATGTCGTAAAAGTCGACTAAGGGACGGGTCCTCTCCAACATGGTGGACTATCTGTATGGGCGATGGGCTGATCACCTGTCACCATACGGTTCATCATACCATCCTAGGACTAATTAATCGAACGTGGCCACAAGTAGTCTTGTGGCTCTGCCCACCCCATTAGGGATTTCGGGCGTGATGCTATGTATGTATGTATGTAAAATACAAAAAAATAAAGAGCTACAGACAAACAAACACACTTTCCCATTAGAATGAAACTGTTTTTAAAATCAAACTTTCCATTGAAACATTATCCATTACGAAAATCACTTAGAGATACGTGACTTTATGCTTATAAAGTTTGAGTGCGAAGTGATAAACAGATAGATATACATTGGATTCAATCTACATGATCAATCTGAGATAATAGTTTCTACTTAAATTGAAAATCGACTTCTTTATTATTAAGTAATCAATTCACATTACCGAAACCATAATTATAATATAACTTTATCTACACCCATATCATAAAACCTCCATTGGTTAATCAAAAACCGTAGGAAATTACCACCATTTTGACAACCAATTAGGAAAAACCAGTGCTGCGATAAAGAAATAACATGACTTCTCTATCGTTTTTAGTAAAGAAATGAGATTAAATTTGGAACAGCTTTCAAAAGTCAAGTGGGTCTCTATTCTAGTATCCATAGATATTAAAACTGTTATTGATACGAAACGTCAATTCAGTATGTTTTTTTAATATAAACTGCACAATATTTGATCTCGAGTGACGTGAGAATAGAGACTTCATCCGTTTGTCTATGATTTAAAAAAAAATGGTCTTGACGGAGGATCGCCATGTTGGTGTTTTGCTGAACGAAAGTAGAATTGTGTTTGAATTGAATATAAAAAGTTGTTTGTAATTTACATTTTAGTTGAAAATATGAATAGTAAGTAGTCTTCTCGGAGTGTGTGTGATGTGAAAATGCGCCGGATATCGGAAATATGCAGCCACGATTGCAACAAATAACTTGTTGCCAGAAAATATTGTTTCTGAACCCATCATGGAGGATTTATAATATGTGTGTAGATAAAGTTATGTATGCAACTCTGCATAATTTGGCCTTAAAACACACGTGCGATCTTATTATGAAACTCGCCTATCGGCTCGTTTCATGAAAACTGCACTAGTGTTTTAAGGCCTATCATTATGCAACCGTTGCATAAACTACTATTGCTGCACTGCAGTCTGTGCAATTATGAGACGCAAAAACGATCTTGAAGCAACACCTATTTTTAAATTCAAGATAAGAAATATTGCACTGTTACAGAAATACAAACGATGAATAAGAATTATGTTAGCTAGCAATCACTTTGACAACATCGTGAAATATGGTAAACAGGTTGTCAAACCTCAAGATAAACTGAACACTAAGAGTAAATTATTATTTCATTATTATGCAAAACAAAGTTTTCTCGACAGCCAAGTAATAAGGTTGACAATGACATACATAGCGAGCACCTTCTGCTGAATGCCATAAAATGTTATGCATGTATTTTTACGGCTCGTCCAGGGCCAAAGTTGATTATGTGTTTGTTTGCAGTTTACAGTATTTTTAAAACTGAATTTGCTTTTATATAACTTTTGAAACCGGCAAACCAATAATTGGTTGTCTTCGTAAGTATTAATTATAAGTTACTAGCTTCCACCCGCGACTTCGTCTGCGTGAAATTCGCCCAAACTCGTGAAATTTTTCCGACGCTTCCAACAATTCTCGTTTTATTCCAACCAATTTTATTTACACAAAACCTTGACAACTTATACGAGTATACCTTAACCTTCCTCATGAATCACTCTATCTATTGATGAATACCACATGAAAATCGGTTCAGTAGTTTTTGAGTTTATCGGTAACAGACAGACAGACAGACGTGGCGGGCAACTTTGTTTTATAATATGTAAGGATTATGATTGAGTTACTCGTTATTTTGATTCCGTTAATGGACAAAGTTATCGTTACTAGTGTTATAAATTCGAAGTGTGTTTATTTGTTGCTCTTTCACGTGAAACACACGGAAAACACGAAGTGCCAGCAAAGTACCAATTTGGCCATAAAAATTACAGCTTTGTAAATTTAAACATGTGATTTGATTTGTTTGATTTCAGCAAACAACTTTGCAAGGCTGTCCGAAATAAATCGCTTGATTGGTATTAGCAATAATTAGTTTCAATTTTTTTCAGTGCAGAGCCACGTATTGACTTTATATTATGCATAGCAATAGTTGGAGGACCGGAGAAGGATACAGTTTACTTATAAACGCGGAACAATGCACCATTCCCGGGGAAACAGTGATAACTGAAATCGTCCCGGGCAAAATCTAGCTGATAAATAATGGACACAGCATTTTCAAGGCCGCAAACAAACTGGAACTGGAGTTGACAGTAAACGTGTTTCAAACGCAAAACCACTCATAAATTACACGCTTTTTCAAAGCGTTTTTGCCATATGTGTGTATGAACCAGTTTCTCACATGCCTTGCGTAGCCTCGGGACGTTAGGACGTTTACGCACTGCTTCCTATCCGAATCCAAAAAAATCCAGATCTAGAAAACTCGGATCGAATCCGGCTGACGATTGAGCACTGCGGCCGTTTCAACGGATGTTGTTGGCGTATACTTGAGACGGCCATTCTGGTGTTGTCGCCCGCATAACGGCTCGGATTTGGATCGCAAGCGTTCATACAAACAATATTGTGGTTACTTCGGGCCGTGAACAATGCTCCGAATTAGACATATTCTCGGCTTCAGAAACCGGAAACCGGAGTGCGCAACCCGACATATACGTATAAATAATACTAGACTACTTCGGATTGACAATTCTCAGATTCGGATCGAATGCGGTGCGTAAAGGCTCTAAGACACAAAAACTCCCGGGAAACGAAAGTTTTCCAATTATTTTAAAGTTCAATAATAGTATCTTTGTCCTATTAAATTTGTCCTTTTATGTCATGAATAAAAATCCATGAACTCTTTGAGTACCTATGTATGGCATAACATAGCTTTAATTTTTTTTTTATAATATGTTAAATTTATATATTAAAGTAGTATAAAGATCCCTGTGTCGGATGCCAGATGACTAAGATCATCGCCCTACGTCTCAATGGCGTCGTTGTGATGTTTCTAGCATGTGTAATGGAATTTGTCCAGTATCCCTTCCAAAAGAAAAAAACCGGACAAGTGCGAGTTAAACTCGCGTGGAGAGGGTTCCGTTCCGTACATGATTATCTGAAATTTCCTATGTTACTTTAAATACCATACACTTCTTATAGTTTAGGCCAAGTCGTTTCGGAAATTTGGGAGGGTCAATTTTCGCCTATTTTCCTAAATATCTTCCAAAATATTTATCTCAAAATTCCAAAAAATATATATTTAAGATCCTCACAATAATAATTTTCTTTGAAATTTTCAAATTTACCCCCAAAAGTGGCCCCCATGTTTAAAATTCATTTATTTACGTCACGTGTCCGTGTTGCGGTCACCGACTTACATATGTATCTCAAATCAACTCAATCGGTCCAGTAGTTTCGGAGCAAATTGGCTGTGACAGACGGACAGATAAACAGACAGACACACGAGTGATCCTATAAGGGTTCCGTTTTTTCCTTTTGAGGTACGAAACCCTAAAAAACTTGCTTCCGTCGCAACGATGAGTGACTTTCGAAATATAAATCTGTAAGTTTGTTCAAGTGTAAATATTCGTAGTCGTAGCGTATAGCAAGAAAAATTAATTGTGTATAAATTACTTTAATATGCTTACGGCCTCCAACATACTTTATTTTAAACACACTTCAAAAAAGTAGGAGGAGGTGGAGGAGTTTATCAATTCGAGCCGTATTTTAGCATTCGCGTAGAAAACTATCAAAGTAAATGCGATAAGTTATGTATTTCGTTAAGATGTTATAAATATATTCAGAGGAAATCCCACTTAAAACCGTCTACTACTTAGTTAGTACACTTTTCTGTTTGGTTTCTGTCTATCGACATGATGATCTGAATCGACGTCGCGGCGTCGCGTTCATCAGTTCATTAAGGAGTTCCGTTGCGTATTCCGCACGAGAACCGGTCAAGGTCGACCAATTATTGTCTTGTTATCATGTAAGCTTAATAGGGAAGTATTCCCCCTAGGTGTTTATAGACAGTCAGCCGAGAGATATACCTATTCAGACTTTTTTAATTCCGTTTCGAAATCATAATAAACTGCGACTTGATTCATGATTGCAAATATGAATCTGTAGAGCAAGTAGGAAGGGTGATAGTTACGTCACTCTGAAGATATGAAAAAACGGTATTTTGTACATTAAGCACAACTTCATACGGACGTATACAGGTTGTCCCGTTCGCGTCTGGACAAGTTAAGTGACTGAAAGATGTATAAAACCTCTAAGGGTCATAATAATAAATAAACATCTAAATTCCATCCGAATTGCATACACTTGCAAAGTTCAAAATCTTTACGCAATTATAAGTAGGTTAAACCTGATTTATTTCTAATATTTTATAACATTGTTAGTTAGTTACAAGTGAAGCTAATAAAAGCGTGTTAAAAAAACTCATGCCTGGTTCACAACCAAAACAAATTAAAGCATATATTATGTAAACTACAGCGACACCTGTTTCCAATAACTGCATTCAGACAAACACGGCTGAAATTCCAAACGGAACGGAAACGCAACGAAAAACAACCCCAAATCGTCCCCTGATTTTAAATTTCACACCCTCACCCTACGAAAATAGAAAAGATGCACAATACTGCGTGGGGTACACTGTGGATATTTAGGTTCGAACAAAACCAGCAATGATAGAGCTCAACTCGACCCTAGCTGCGCAGGAGTGGATGGCAACAGATGTGCGAGGGGAAAAGACAATATCGATCTTTCAACGGTGCGCGTGCTATTGATTTTGACATTCGGTTTGGGGTTACTGGGGTCAGTTTATTGTTCGCGCTATGGTTCGGGGGGATTAAATCTGGATTAAGTTTCATTAGTAAAATAATTTAAAGGACGATATTCATCGTTAGCAGCCGATATACGTCCCACAGCTGGGCACTGGCCTTCTCTCAGTACCCATGCGGACCTAGCGCGTCGGGTACTTCAAACATCTTTGAATCACTTCGCAGAAGTAGGTGTGCAAGTTTGCTCACGGTATTTTCGCTCACCGAAATAGTGCAAGTAGGCAAACATGAAATTCAATTTCACATATGAGATTCCAAAATCTCAGACTGGGCGAGCTGGGATTTGAACCGGCCACCCTTGAGAAGGAAGCTTGCCTTACTTGAAACAGCGCGGCAGACTAGGCTATCACTGCACTAGGAAGATATTACGTAAGGGTAATAAATTGCTAGATTGATACCACATGATGAATAGTCACAGTATCCTCCCATAAAACTCCATACAACATAAAAACATGATCGTACAGTGGATTCATCCATTCTTGTCTTATTTTGTAAACAAGCTTCTAACCTCAAAACGTGCGATTTTTGGGTGAGTCAGCTGTTTTATCCTAAATAAAGCAAACCTAGGCTAGAAATTGACAAAGTGACGTCTAAAATATTGTCTCGGGTTCCTTTATTTGCAAGGAAACAGCTGTTTTATCCAAAAAAGGTGCATTTTGAGGTTAGAAACTTGTTTACCTAATAAGACAAGTATGGATGAATCCATTGTAGTTACAGCCGCAGAATGTTGAAAAATGCAACTTATAAAAAGACAACATTTATTCACGAACACAGAAGACACACAAATTAAGAAAACAATACAAAACAATATGATGGTGTGTGTGTGTCCTCGCGGCAGGGAATGGGACTCCGGCTCAACATAATGCTGAGGTGTAAGCCTCCTGCAGCCCTCATCTTGAGCCAACACTGTCTGTGACTCACGGACCACGGAGCTATTATTACAACTTAGAAAGAAGGGTTTAGCCATAGATTAATAAACTTAATATTGTGATAGTATCTTCAGAATAATTACTTGATATAGCAGCGTTCATCGTTTTAGGTTAAAAAAAGAGGAACGATAACCAATGGAATATCAATAAGTGCTGGATTCAGTAGACGCTCCTTGGATAGGAGGACGGAGATCATTCCAACACTTGGACTATATTTTATTTTATTTTGTTAAATATTGTGAAATAAACGCTTGCAAAATAATACAAGAATATCCGTATCTCCAATACCCACGTGAAATCAGTTATTCACACAACAACCTGGCACTAGATTGATGCAGTAGGCTGCATGCAAAGTGAGCAGCATTCCTTATAGCCAGGGTTTGAATGCATAATTTGATAAGCGTGGGTGTGAAATTTGAATTTTTTACTTGTTTATTGATTTAAATAAAAATCGATGGCGCTGGCAGTGCGGGTTCGAATCCCACTTAGGGTTGCCACTGTTGCCAGATACAGGATTATAATTTCCTGGACATTTCAGGGGTTATGGAGTTGGAATCCAAGTCCAAGTTATTGTCAGTAAAAATGTTAAAGTTAAAACTATTCTACCCTTGCTTGGCTTAGTCGTGGCTGCAGTGTAATCGTAACTTTGTAACAAACTATATGTTATTACTGGAAACAGGACTAGACGCAAAATTCCGGGACATTCCTGGATTTCTCAGGGCAGTCCTAGTTCCACTATTATTATTATTGGAGGTTAATTGGGCCATATTTGTGCCGCTTCGACCATTGCTGATCTATTGTGGCAGCCCTTTGGTTTGGCTAGTGCTGGCCTCGGCAGGGGTGGTCCGCTAGCGGCCCTTTCCACCGTGTGCTCAGACCCTTACCGTAAGAGCATCGGTTACCGCAATTCACACGCAGATAATGTACATAAGTTAGAAAAACTCATTGGTACATGTCAACCGCTTGTATTCGAACCCGGACCTCACGATCACGAGTCGACATCCTTAGCCATTAGGCCACCGACGCTCTCCACTAGGAGCAAATCTTATGATACGTAATACGAGACTTTCATGTTACTCATAATCCGAGCTAGTTAAAGTCGTAATTTCTTAAATACCACCCGCAGAACCACGCCATAAAAAGCTTTCCCTACAACAGGTGCTTATCGCTTATCATTCCCTTATCAACCACAACTTCAACCTAAACTTAACCGTAACGTTAATATTTTAAGGCTCAAAAAAACTTGCGCGCACACTTGTGACAATTATGACATGGTGATAATGAACTTTAATGGGTGCGCTGCGGCACCTGCTTTGATGGCTTTCTTTATTAAAGACTCATAAATTTGACTTAAGTTCACAATGCCAGTATGTGGTGTACACAATGATAAAACTAGTGGCTCTGTGAGCTGTAGACCTCACGAGACTGTCTTTGCATAGCTTAAAACTTATTTCGAAATGGCTGAAATATGTTTCAATTACATTTTCAACCCCCATATCTCCGCCATTTTGAAAAATGACGATAAAACTGAATCGTCAAAAAAATCCATATAATCGAACCTGCTCACAAAATTTCACGAGAATTGGTTGAAAGAAATGCGGCTGTATAGGAAAAGCTGAAACGGCAAGGGCGTAGCGAGGTATGGGCAGGTTAGGTCGGAGAAGGACATTGGCTACTTTATCCCGGACAAATGCACAGTTCATGTAGGAATAGAGATAAACGAATTGATTAATAACAAGAAGCCACAGCTACAAACAATTAAACAAAAGATTTGCATTATGAGGATATATTCATCATTCACTGCAACGTCTCTCAACTGGGTCGCGCATCAAGGTCCCTTCAATAAACTAACTAGGGTAATAGTACTTTGTCTTGAACTGTATATCAATTTTATTAGTTGCCGCGTGCTGTTTTGACTGATAGCTCGTTTGTATTGTTCGTATTCAATCGTATAAAAGTATTACCATCAGCTACTTTAAGAGTTAAACAGAAGTCCTAACAAGACTTGAAACTTAAACCTTACGACCACCACCACCTTTACGAAATAATATGTCCCAAACTACTTATAAAAACAAATTGAGAATTTTATTGATAATCCATCAGGTAAATTTAGAACCCACATAGCTTATAATTTATACTCGCCATGAATGTTATTCACAATTTTCTTGCTTATTATGCTTCGTTTTATGTTTTAGTTAGTCATAATTTATTTATTTTGAAACATTCTTTTTAAATGTACTCTTCTGCTGCACTGGGAGTGAAGAAATAGCATTGAATGCGTGCAGATGCTTATCATCCTGGCATGCCGTAAAAGTCGACTAAGGGACGGGTCCTCTCCAACATGGTGGACTATCTGTATGGGCGCTGGGCTGATCACCTGTCACCATACGGTTCATCATACCATCTTAGGACTAATTAATCGAACGTGGCCACAAGTAGTCTTGTGGCTCTGCCCACCCCATTAGGGATTTCGGGCGTGATGCTATGTATGTGTATGTGTATTTTTAAATGTTACATGCCTTGTATGCTGTAGTTTTAGTTATAAGTCTACTCTCCATATTTGATATCTATACGATATCCCATACTCTACTATCACGTGTGATATACATACACAGCCTAAGAGAAACATCCTACTCCTGCTATAATCCTATTTAACATTGTTTTTTTTTTTTTTATGTCAATTGACTGGCAAACGTGCTGACGGCCCACCTGATGGAAAGTGGTCACCACCGCCCATGGACATCTGCAACACCAGAGGTGCTGCAAATGCGTTGCCAGTCTAAGGAGGATGGGGAATGGGGATGGGATAGGGATGAGGGAATAGGCCTCCGGATCTCGTCACTCACCGTACGAAACGCAATAGCAAGCTATTACTTTACGCCGATATTCTGTGAGAGTGTGGTACTACCCCGGTCGAGCCGGCCCATTCGAACAGTAATCATATAGTGAGGATTACTGTTTGGCTCTACCACTACGAAATGCGAAATGCGAAAGTTTGTGTGCGTGTGTGTGTATTTGTTACCACTCAGCTCCGTAACGGCTTAACAAATTTTCATGAAACTTCGTATATATACCTTAGGCCGTGGAATAGGGTATATGGTACTTTTTACCCCACAAAATTCGAAAGTACGGAATAACTACGGATTTCCACGCGGATGAAGTCACTGGCAGAAGCTACTTAATCATAAACTTTTCCTTTCGTCTATACCATACTGATAAAATTGCAGTTTCATTGTTTGTATGGCGAGTCCACTTTCGTGACCCACTACGGAATCGTCAAGCCACACGTTTAACCGAGAGATCGTCGGTATGTATGTCTGTCTATTACCCCTATCAATTCAAACGTCTTTGACGAAAGCCGCAAGATCGTGACGTTTATTTCAAAAGGGCATCATCAAACTAATGCATGTTTGTCATTACGTCAACCATCTTGTAAGCACGTTCAAGCCGCCTGCGCAGCGTGTGGCCCGGATACGAACGGATACCCGAAATGACAGCTATACACGCGCAGTTTACTTGCTTTAATGGATGCCGGCGCCAGGTCGATGGCTTTGTTTACTAATATTGATAAGATTTTATACTAAAAAAGCGTTAGAAAATATATGACATACATACATAGCATCACGCCCGAAATTCATAATGGGGTGGGCAGAGCCACAAGACTACTTGTGGCCACGTTCGATTAATTAGTCCTAAGATGGTATGATGAACCGTATGGTGACAGGTGATCAGCCCATCGCCCATACAGATAGTCCACCATGGTGGAGAGGACCCGTCCCTTAGTCGACTTTTACGACATGCCAGGATGATAAGCATCTGCACGCATTCTATGCTATTTCTTCACTCCCAGTGCAGCAGAGGAGTTCTATATATATGAGCAGATATATGAAATGTCCGGAGAAAAAACAGAGACGTGCTCCGTTTTTGAATTAAGTGTAATTTTAGCTGTGATACCGACCGAAATAACCTCGTGGATATTCCTTATTCTGAATAACCACGATTAATCCACTGGATAAGCGTAGAGCAACATAATCGACCCCGAGTGTGACTAAAATCTATAAAAAATGCATTTCCCCATTCCGATATCGTCTCAAAGTCTGAATCTCAAATCACTTGATATCGTGACTAGTGATTAACCAACGCACCGTGTCGTGTGATCGATTCCGGACATCTGCCACGCCCGCACCTGCTCTATCAACCCATACAACCCATACAAATCGGTCGAAACGTTTATCTGATTGCCCTGGATTTCATTGACAGCCGATACGAAATGACGTGACGAAACATTATGCATCTGTTTATCGGTTGCCTATTTCGAAAGATGTTCGTGCTTTGCGCGTGTCCTGATTGAAAACACTTGTAGTAAATGGTAACTTTTCAATGTATTTACAATGAAATTACAAACTTTTTACGTGTTTAATACACGATAAACAAACGCTAAGGCCACATCAGTCGTGGCTTGCTTAGCTGCAAGCGCTTCGTTCAGTGATTGTTTGACATATCCATCCAGCGAACGAACTTAAGGGGTCGTCGACAAATTACGTAACGCAATTTGGAGGAAAGGGGGGGGGGGTCTGGCCAAGCGTTACGGTCCTGTTACGTTGGGGGAGGGAGGGGTTCAAGGACGGCGTTACGTCACGATTTTATAATATTGTACAGTTAATGTAAACTCATGAAATTATAATTATATTATTAAGAAATGGAACCGAAATACGTTCATAGATGATTATACCTCGCCCAATGTAAAAAGAGCGCTGATGGCTATAAAATGTATGGCCGGCAGCGCCTTTTGAAATTGGGCGTACTATAGAATTCTCAGAATAATTCTTATGTCGTCCTTGAAACTACACTTTCGTATTTTATTTAAAAATATAAATCTTTCTACCTGAATATTAGGCAAAAACTTTTTACAAAGGACCTGTTACGTAACGGAATAGGGAGGGAGGGGGGGGGGGTCTCGGCTAAGCGTTACGGTCCTGTTACATGGGGGGGAGGGGGGTCAAAAATTTGAGAATTTTGCGTTACGTAATTTGTGGACGACCCCTAAGATATATACGGCCACAACGCGCGCTTAGTAACATGCTAATACGCGCACCCCTATTAAGTAGGTGCATCTAAAGGGGCTCGTAAACGGGCTAGTTTTCCGGCAACTTATTGCTGTAATTCGGGCTATTCTCAAAAGTTTACATTCAATCTTTTTGTCCCCAATAGTGATGTAATATGTAATCTTTTACTCCTCTGCTGCACTGGGAGTGAAGAAATAGCATAGAATGCGTGCAGATGCTTATCATCCTGGCATGTCGTAAAAGTCGACTAAGGGACGGGTCCTCTCCAACATGGTGGACTATCTGTATGGGCGATGGGCTGATCACCTGTCACCGTACGGTTCATCATACCATCTTAGGACTAATTAATCGAACGTGGCCACAAGTAGTCTTGCGGCTCTGCCCACCCCATTAGGGATTTTAGGCGTGATGCTATGTATGTATGTATGTATGTAATATGTAATCTTTTTGGGGATAGCCTCAATTGCAGCAATAAATTGCCCTAAAACTGGCCCATTTACGAGCCCCTTAAGCGTGCCACGGCTTCGGCTTAAAACAGGTGACATTCACTGATTCCATCTCCCAATGAAATCTTTTTGTTAAGCTTTTAAATCAATACTGTGTAACGACATAACTAATAATGTCCAGAAGGCCGGAATTCTAAATAAGGAGCTGGATTTGCGACTTTATCAACATTTGTTAAGTAGTTACGCAGTATCGTTGTATCATTGACGATAAGTGAATGACGCTACACTTGAATGCTGCTCAATGAATCATGCTCATGAGCAAGCACCCTTAGTCTACAGACTTCATATGCAATAGACTCCGCGACGCCGGGCAGACCTTCGCTGCCGATTAGAGGCAAAAAGCCATAAGCAGCGGGGTACAGGCAAACGTGGGGAGCGCATAACCTCAAACTCACCAATCACATCTAAAAACCGCGCGCCCTGCAAGTTTGACAGCTTTATTTTCTAGTAAAAGTTAGGTTAAGCGGTGTCTTTAGGATATTTGGTTTATGCCTCAGTATTATTTATGGTGATAGGGATATCCTCATAGCAGAAGTATAGCTTTAAGAACCGAAGTAGAGTAGCAAATATGTAAGTACGTTATACACTTTCCCATGAAGAATAAAAACGAATGCAGTGAAGTCGCTGCAATTATGTTCGGGCTTTCAGATTAGTGCGTCTTATCAATTTTTATAAACTCCTTAATGGGATAAGCACCTAATTTGCCTATCTAATCAGAATGTATTAATTGATTACGGATAAGAATTCAAGCGTTAAAAATATTATGTTTGTAAACAAACTCACCATTCCAATAATTTCTGGTAAATTTCAAATCCAAATCACAGTAAAATCACTAAGAAAATAAAATAACAAATCACAAAATGCACATAGCAACCGCTTGCATTAGAATTGTCAAAATAACTGAGGTGGTGAGAAAGAGATGGCTGTCAATCGATATTAATGGCTGCCCTGTCATATTAAAACGGGACAGGGATATGAAACTCACCTTGGAGTGTAGGGGATGAAAGGAACATGTGACTTGATTGTTTTGGCGCATGCGTGATATCGGCGCGTGCGCGGAAAGCACTTATCGTAAAGGGAACAAGGGACATTGCGGAATAAGCATTCATATACTTTTAAAGTTCTATAATTTCGGTCGGCCCACCACAATCAGAACCCTCAAACTATCTTTTTGCAATTGCGCTTTAAGAGGAGCGTGAACCAACGGCAAAAAGCACCCTTTTTATACTAAAGGAGATAACGATTTCCATCCATTAAATGTTAACCCATTTTGACCATTTTTTGATAGGATGTCAGGCAGAACAAAATCTAGGCTTATAATTTTTTTTAATATTGATTATATAATGATCAAGAAAGTCAAAAAATGCCCAAATTTGCTGTGTATGAGAATACTGAAACCACAATAAAACTGAATTTATCGATTATAGTGAAAAAAAAAAACAAAACTTATTAGACCTAGATTTTATTCTGACTGACAACCTATCAAAAATTGGTGATCATCGGTTAACATTGAAGGGGTGAAAATCGTTATCGCCTTTTGAAAATTAACGACACGATATTGTCGTCAGGATAAAGTAGGACATCTAATATTATGGAATTGGATGCGGACGCTTTTATTACTGTGGATGATAAATTATGAACTACACCATATTTATTGTATATGTAGTATTGTAAATAGGTATAATATCGTGGTATGCAATAGTGACGCAGTTCGGTTTAGGGCCTATAGAAAATCACATTTAAATATCATGGTAACACCCCAGGAAGATTAACGAACACAAGAAACACAGGTAATATGAGTCTGCGTCTCCTCGGTAGATGGCGGGGCGCACGATAAGCGAATTAATTCGCTTGTTCGTGTATAATTTCCCCTCCCCTCCCCTCCTCTGCTGCACTGGGAGTGAAGAAATAGCATAGAATGCGTGCAGATGCTTATCATCCTGGCATGTCGTAAAAGTCGACTAAGGGACGGGTCCTCTCCAACATGGTGGACTATCTGTATGGGCGATGGGCTGATCACCTGTCACCATACGGTTCATCATACTATCTTAGGACTAATTAATCGAACGTGGCCACAAGTAGTCTTGTGGCTCTGCCCACCCCATTAGGGATTTCGGGCGTGATAATATGTATGTATGTATGTGTATAATTTCTCATTTTAAACATGCTACTATCAAAACAATGACATTGTATTGTTTCGAATCTGACCTAAACGACCGGCTGATAACAACAACTTATCAGGGAGATAGCATCGATGCATTTGCACTTGGCAAAGGTTAAATTGGGCATCTATTAGTGTTACTATGGTAAAAAATGCACCCGCGGTATTCTCCATACAAAAAATTAAATGAATGAATGATGATTTCAAAGAAAATAAATGTCTAAATCTACTTACAAACAAACAAACTCAAGGGTTCGCTTTCGGATATTGATCGTATCGTACTTAACGATTTGTAATATCTAAGGTCTGTTCGCCGAGAGTTGATAAATATTATGATATCGTTTCGTAATAGCGACTGTCGCTTAACTATCGCAAACTGTATGACGGGCGTCGCTTATCGCCGCGCGCATTGATTTTCGTGGTACGAGAGACGCAGATGTTGTCAACTGCGGTTTCGCGCTGGGCGGACGGCGGCGAAAGAAATATATTTGTTTTGTTCATATACAAAATCGCCATATTGCAAATTAATGTCTTATATGTCCGCGTCAAATGTCATATAAATTCAAAAATCTGCACTGGCTTCGGCCAAAGACACGGAAAGAAAAATATCTATGACACGTATAAAACGCGTTGAGTATGGATATGACGTGTCTTGTGTCTTTCTATATAATATAATAATGTCATTGGCTTCGAGTGTGGCGTTGGGGTGTTCTGTTCGCGTGTTGCTTTGTTTTTATACAGTTAGGCTATTCAATAATAATATTCTATGAAAAAAATAAAAAGAACTCTTTAATTTTTTATTAACTATTTTCAGTAAAAATAATTCGCGGGCCGCTATTTGTCATAAGTTAAGAAGCCCTGACTTTTTACTTTTTTTATCAACTCTCGCCGAACAGACCTTATGTATGTAAAAGATTAAAATATTGGTACCTATCTATATTAATTTTAACGATATATTTCTTTTTAGACATTTCGGCAGTAGTTTGAGAGCACCTGGTGTCTGCGTAAACTTTTTGTGCAGTTTGGCGGATTATTGAAATATGTATGCCTTTTTTATGGAACTATAGATTTATTATTATTATTACAATTCCTTTTACTCCTCCAGGGATGGAATTTCAAAAAATCCCTAATTAGTGCATCCGAAGGGTACTCGAGGAATATTTCCTCCTTTCCAATCTCTAGGACCACCGGTTTAGGCTGTGTGTCTGTCAGTCAGTAACAGTACTGGTTTATAGGTACAGATGTAAACAGATATGATATACCATATCACTTTGGCAATATAGAATAGATGCCGTAAACATTGGCTATATAGTCCTTAAAGTATTGCACGAACGTTCATTTACGTTAGTAACGTACCGTTTTTTACATATGGAAATTGTTAATTCAAGGTTGTAAGCTAAGCAGTAATATTTAAATGGTTATTTTTAAATGCGAGCCGTATGTTTCTACACGGTTTATAGCTATGCAATAACAAACTACGTTCAGCCTGTAGGGTTGTGCGATTTTTTTAAATTAAAACGATATTATGTGTTCTAAAGTAGAATGCATAATTCAGCTAACGAAATTGACAGATGAAAGTGTTGCCAGGTATGGATGGCAATTTAATAGTGATGTGATTAATGTCGATGTTTCAATATCAAATCGTTCTACATGGTCTGAGTTGGCATCCTGCTTTGTGATTAAGATCGGGAATATGAATTATATTTTGACTGTTCTAATACATTCGCTTTAAATATAATTGATATCCAAAGCCGTTAACTTTTCTTAATATCGACACGAACAGCGCCATATTTGTGCATTTTGTGCTGTCACTGTAGTTCTCCGGAATATCACTCCAAGTTGAGACTTGCAAACATAATGACGTCACCATACTTCTCTCTCTTAACCATTTCTTCGCCAGAGTAAAGACGATAACGCGAAAAGTGCCCTCGGCACCAGAGTCGTTTATAGATGATAGCATTCTAATTTAAAAAGCTTTAAGCGCGTCTTAACACCCCATTCCATTAAAAACGGTATAATGTATTAATTTCTTCAACTGTCTTAGTGTAAACAATGTCAATCCAATGTAAAGACGCCTTATCCCGCTTGCTGTCGCATGCGATCTGGGCTTCACAGAATATCAGCGTTGCAGAACCAAGTTCTGCAGCACATGCTGAGTGAAGACCCTTATTTGGTGTCACATTGCACCAACATTTTATTAGTTTAAGCTCAATGTTTTTGTTATAGTATAGCTTAAGTTGGTGGTGGTGTGATGCAAATAAATATTAATAAATATTTAGTGTAAGGAAATTTGTACGCCTGTTTAAAGGTAAAATTTGGAGATTCTGTTTTTAATTCCTAAGACCACAATGTACACCCACTTTTGACAAATAAATAAATATTCTATATTCTATATTCTATTCTATTCTATAATAAAATATGTTTCAGTCTTTCTTTCATTATTTAATGTTTTGAGAAGCGGCGCTGGGGGCACTGTTCCTTGGAAATGGCCTGGTAGTGGAAGAGTTATTTGTCATAGGATGAGCGTAGTTTCATTAATTAGACTCCTCCGTCAGCGCGGCAGGATACAGGGACTGGACTTACACTCATTCAAGACCTCTATTCGACATTGTCTCTAAACGATATATATCGCGATATCGTTTAGGCAATGTCAAACACAGAGGCCCAGGTATCTACTATTTAGCCATGCCTACTAAAGGGGATTGTCCATTAGGAGGATGAGATTACAACCAGGCGTCACCGCCGATCGCTCTAATTAGCCTGTGTGCCAACCCTACAGTTAGTTGGCATGGCGGCAAGGTCGTAAACAGCGCATTATGCACTTGCGACCTTCATGATAGCGCTGAAACGTTCAGATGCGATAACAGCCGGTTTTACAGATTGTTTCCTTTATTCATGACTAGCGAGCAAAGACTTCGGGCCACGCTACATAGAGTTGGACGTACGTATGTAAAATTTTTAAGATCAGATGTGACAATTATCCCTTATTTCCCAAAACCATATTCTGGCTACGTGCCTGTTTCTGCTAGCTATACTGAAGCAATTCGTAAACGGGCTCTTTTTTCGGCAATTTATTGCTGCAATTCTGGCTATCCCCAATAAGATTAGATATTACATCACCAATGGGGACAAAAAGTTTGAATGTAAACTTTTGAGGTTAGCCCGAATTGCAGCAATAAATTGCCGAAAAACTAGCGCGTTTACGAGCCCCTTTAAGTACCTACGTACATACATACGAAAAACCCCTCTTCGCAAACTTGTTAGTCACGACTCACGACTCATAGTCGAATCGATTGGAGTGAAATTTTAACACGTTTTTTAATAATACTAAGCACTATGGCTAACACTTTTGATTTTACTTCACAGTTCCTGCATCCCAACTTCGACAAAAACGAATCCATCTGTTTTTACCAGTTGAAAGCAAGAGTGGTGTAAAAACTCGACAAAGGAATTTCTGGGTCCACTTAAATACAACTTTACGGAGTGGAATGTCTTACAAGAGCGTTATCGTAACGACTCTCGATAAAAGTAACATTTTCTTGGACAAAATGTTCTGGTAGCCTTTGTGTGAGTAAATTAGAACTTATAGAATCGTTGCTAAAAATAATTAGCTTTGAAGTATTAAGAGTTTATACAATCTTATTAATTTGAACAATGTTATAAAATAAAAAATAAAAAATATTATATATTTACCATTAAAAGGTGTATTTTGCTAAACTCATCTGGCATAAATTAAAGTAATACTTTTAGCAAAATGTTGGGCCCGGTAGTTTCGGAGATAAGGGGGGAATGGTCAATTTTCGCCTATTTTCCTTAATATATTCAAAATCATTTATCTTAAAATTAAAAAAATATATATATTGAATATCCTCACAACGAGCCCTTCTATTTTATATATCACACACCATAGTTTGCAAAACTTTTCGTTTAATTTTCTAATTTACTCCCAAAAGTGGTCCGCATGCAAAATTCATTTATTTACATTACACATCCGTGCGGTCACCAACATACATATGGTCCAGTAGTTTCGGAGCAAATTGGCTGTGACAGACGGCCAGACAGACAGACACATCTTTTCCTTTTGAGGTACGGAACCCTAATCTATTTATTTATTATCTTTTGTGATCGTAATTGTTGCTAGAAACATCCGTGGCGAACTTATCGATTACCAATACACAATGGGCTGGGCTATGT
Organism: Tortricodes alternella; assembly: GCA_947859335.1. Taxonomy (NCBI): domain Eukaryota; kingdom Metazoa; phylum Arthropoda; class Insecta; order Lepidoptera; family Tortricidae; genus Tortricodes; species Tortricodes alternella. Next base: position 4,129,940 of record OX401986.1, read on the forward strand.
TAGTATAATGATCGATGAACGAGTGATCCTGTACGAGGAATGCGGCATCGAGTAACAGAATATGAACCAAGATTTAGATATGCATTTCCGATTAACATAGCTGGGCACAAAACCGTTAATCCGTTAATCGTTAATTAACGAAGTTAACTTTCAAAATTCCGTTAGAACAATTAAAGTCCGTTAATCGTTAATTAAGTACCTAACATTTGCCAAAAGGATACCGCGCGGCTTATGTCAGATAGCTTTTGATTTGAATTTGATCGCTAAATAATTTGGTATTATTACAAACTCCAATGTTTATATTATACCCGTCTTTTATAATTTTTTCATATCCTGCCTATACTGCCTAACTTCCATAGCTCATACCAACATATTTTTATTACTAAATCACAAACACAACGACATATAAAATGCAATTTCTATCACAAGTTAACGATTAACGTTAACTTCAGTTAAACCTTCCGGAATGTACCGCTTTAACGGTTAACTTTTTTTGTAACGAATTAGCGTTTAACGAAGTTAAGTATTTTATTAACGGTGACCAGCTATGCCGATTTAACAGTTGGTGTTTTGTAGCAGGAGGAGCAGCATAACACGGTGGAATGTAAGGATTTCATTGGTGGTAGGACTACAATCCGCTCGCGAGACCTCCGAGGTATCGGGGGCTTGGGAAACGGGCGTGGGCCGCCGCGCCCGACTTCCTTTAATACCCTGCACTCTACCAACACTTTCGAGGAGATATTCCTCAAGTACCCTAGAGGTACGCTAAGCAGGGATTTTTTTGAAGTGGTGATAAAGTTTGTATGGAAAAAACCGCAGGCGAAGCGGTGGCGGGTCTACTAGTTACTTTATACATTATCGATGCTGTTACCGTATTAGTCATTTACTGCACTAAATCTTTAACGTGCGATTCGCGCGTGAATTTTGCATTTGATAGCCAATTTTGGCGTTCTTTTATTATGAGAAACTGAAAGACTTAGACAACTTTGACTTGCTGAATGGTGGAGTATAGTTATTAGTATAATTCACAGTGGCCTCGCTTTATGAAATGTATTCTTATCTATTTATATAAAGCCAAAATTCCGAAGTGTTTTTTTAATAAAATGCGCGACGGCACTTTTTCAAACTGTGGATTGAACTACTTACTGTACTAAGCAAACGAAATGAATAAAATATAATAATATCTTTTATATTGGTTTAGTTCATAGCGGCCTCTGAATTTTGAAATATTTATGGAATATCTAGCATAAAAATCCAAGTCAAAACCCTAAAACTACTTAAAAAGGCTAAGAATTAACTTTCTTTTAACTACATTCATATTATTACGTAAACTTTATAGCAGAAGAATTTTTTTTTGTAAACTATCGACGTTTAAAAAAAAAAATAGTTTTGAGAGAACACAATATTTTTACAGGTTTTTACTATCTTGGAATGCTTGTGTATGTAGGTATGTAATTATGTATGTTCGGGTCAAATCTTGCAAGCCTAATTAGAACCACTTCCTCTTATACTACGAAGCTGAATTTTTACATGTTGGTTCAGTTCCGATGACAATGCATTTAATGGTAAGCATGACTTAAATCGACATCCAGGGTTAGCTCCAGATAAAGGAACTCTTCAACAGTCAACAGCACAGACGCGAAATTGTGTGTACGCATTTTATTGCAATGCTAAAGTGCAATGGGCAAAAAAGCTTATTTTAAAAACACAGATTTAAAGATAATACTTTTTGTAAACTATACTCGATCCAGCTCTAACTCACTCGAATAATTAGGAACTGAGCAAACGACAGTCAGCACCAAATACGAAAGGTTTAATAAAAAAAGTACACTCAAGGAATGTCAACCCCCTCTGACCTAAAATTGGTACAATACATATAATAAAACACACCTACATTCAAATCATCACATATAAGTATAAACATCACCTGCCCATTTAACTGTGCATCAAACCGACCGCCGAGGAACTCAATTTCCAATTAACCGACCAGTTATGTTAGCTTAACTAGTTTCATTGAACCCAAATTGAAAAGGTGCATACGACGATCAAGCGGCGTACAACAGAGTTATCAAGATGGGAAGTTGGAATCAAACATTCGTATAGGCATAGACAAATTAACTAGTCTTCGCTTATGATATAGGATTTAGGATTGTAAAGGAGTTTGAGTGGAAAAGTTGAGGAGCGTGAGGAATAGAGTTCGAGCTGACGGAGAGAATCACCACTGAACATAGAAAGAATGGACTCTGACGAAAACAGCAAGTAAAGGCAACAAGAACGAACGATTGTGCTGAACTGAAGTGGGGTGTGTTTTTAGGGTTCCGTCCCCAAAGGGTAAAACGGGAGCCTATTACTAAGACTCCGCTGGCCGTCTCTCACCACGCTGTATGTTATGAACCGTGATAGTTAAACAGTACACATTTTCACAGATGATGTACTTTTGTTGCCGCTATAACAAACAAATACTAAAAAACAGAATAAAATAAATATTTAAGGGGCTCCCATACAACAAAAGTGATTTTTTTGCTCGTTTTTTCCTCTATATTGATAACGGCAACAGGTAGACGCTTGAAATATTCACAGAATATTTAGCTATATATTCACTTTAAAAATAAAAGATTACATAAAACTAAAACAAATATTTACGGGGGACTCCCATACAACAAACGTAATTTTTTTTGCTGGATTATAGATAATGGTACGGAACCCTTCGTGCGCGAGTCCGACTCGCACTTGGCCGGTTTTTGAATATGGGCTTCTGTCAAAGCTAAAGGCAAAAATGAAGCAAGCTGGCCAATTACAGTCGATTCATCCATACTACTTTTATTTGGTAAACAAGTTTCTAACCCCAAAATGTGCAATGGCGTACAGCTATTTTATCCTAAATAAAACAATCCTAGGCTATAAATTGGCAAAGTGACGTTTAAATATTGACTCCGGTTGCTTTATTTGCAAGAAAATAGCTGTTTTACCAAACAAAGGTGCATTTTGAGGTTAGAAACTTGTTTACCAAAAAAGACAACCATGAATGAATCGACTATAATGTTTGGAGAATTCAATGACATATGATACAGCAAACTTGGTCAGCTAAGCTCTTCTCCGCTTCAGCGGGAACACATTAAAGTTGCGTAATGCGTAAAGCGTAAACGCATCTCATACCTACACGACAAGGTCAACGACATCTTTCAGATACCACATGTCGCAGTTTCCGGCATCGGGCTCCATTCACGGGGTTCCGTAATTTTAATGGGTTTTTTCTTATGGTTTAACGTAGTTACCGCCGAGTTGGAAGTTCAAGTAGAAAATTGGATAGTTATGGCTTTGGATTTTAAACAGCCGACTGTAATGAACCCAAATTAGAAGACAGATGTTCTAGTCTGCGAGTCCTTTAATCTTTTAAACGCCACAGTCGGCTATATACGACAGCGTACACGTAAATTAAAACTAAGTAACGGTAACTAAATTAACGATAGTTACTGGGTATAAGTATTTTCGTGCCACTGACGCCACGATAAGCCGTTTTCCATTCATTTGCGTCGGCTAATTCCGTCGTTGGCTTCCGTGGCACGCAGGCGCGGTCCCAGACTGAAATTTTGGGGGGGGTCACTAATAATAAAATTTGTCGAGAAAATTAGACTTTATTTTTAGACTTGATTTTTCAATTTGACGTGTACGATTTTGGGGGGGGTCATGTCCCCTGTGACCCCCCCCCCTGGGACCGCGCATGGGCACGCTTTGACGTAATATCATCGTTGTAAGAAAAGAAGAACTTCGTCGTTTTCTTTTGACAACACTGAGTTAAAATTTAACATGCTCAAATTTGAAGAAAAGATGAAAAGAAACTGATTTTTTTTAAACTGTCATAGGAGAAGTTACAGTTACTGGACCTCTATTCGACATAGTCAAAGCGGTATCGCAAGACATTTGCTCTTATTATTGACAGTACAGTCGGCCGCATCGTAAGAAAACCATACGCATAATCGCTTAGACAATGGGTCCAATTCAAAACGATATCGCCTAAATTTAAAATTTCCTAAACTTAAAATAAGAAACGTCAAACTCAATGTATAGCACCAACTGTCAAAGTCGAGGTTGACGTTTCTTATTTCAAGTTTAGCGGTGAATTCGAATCGGCGCCAAATGTCGAATAGAGGCCCCGATGAATGTATTTATTTATGTCACTCTACCAAATCTAGGATAGAACTGGCAGCAGACAAAGAACGGGGAAATATACGACCTCGAAGAAAAGGATAACGAAACTGAAGAGAAGAGCGATCCAAACTCATTCAATCTAGGACGAACAAGCCAACAGACGAACTAGAGCAACACACAAACCAGAGAAACATCAACGCTCATCCTCCTACGATATAAACCCGTCTTAACCTAATTTCCTATATTGTCTAAAGGCTGCATAGCCGGGTGATTGTAGCCGACCGGTTGCGGCTAGTCGGCCGCCCTCTCCCATCCCAGAGCGTCTCACTCCTAAAAAATCTGTGCCTGGTTCATCCGGCTTGTTCAGGTCAGGCTCCGCTCCTGGCTGGGTGTGGTACCTATGTTCATGTCACTACCAAATCTAAGATCCTTGATCGGCAAGGGCTAGTGGGTAACTCGACTCAGCTACGTTTGCAAGCGTGGATCCACCGTTGTGGACTCAATGTGCATGCCCACCACCCTAATAGACTTGTGACGTGCTTTGTAGGAATGCGCTATATTATATCGATTATGAGCGAGTTCATAGCTACTACTAGCACTTGGCTAATTTTCGGGTGTCTGTGACCACAACCTTTTTTGAAGGCTGTTTTGGTGCTACAATAAGAGATTTGTTTTTATTATTGTTATCCACCCAGCGAGCGAAGCGTCTCCGTTTCAGCTTGGGCGAAAATGCTTTCGTATGTCCGGATGTCCCGCTGTCCATTTGTTCTCGTCTACAGGTCACAGTTCTCAACCGATTCCCGTGAAATTTTGTGAGCAGGTTCGATAATTATATAGATTTTTTTTGTCCATCCAGTTCTTCGATATTATTCAAAATGGCGGAGATATGGGGTTTTTTCCGATTACAAACTTATTTGCGGTGTTGGTAAACTGACCACGACCTATGTCGATGTATCGGGATATCCGTTTTCCAACGGCAACGTTAAGTGTGTCGCAGGGTCTGTAGACGGTCCGTGAATTATTGTTTCGGTTTCTTTCTTTGATAACTTCTAAAGTATTTATTGAAATGATATAGTGTAAACGACAATTTTGATCTAAATTATACGCCCAATTAATTTAGTTAACTGGGCCATATATGTGCCGCTTCGACCATTGCTGATCTATTGTGGCGGCCCTTTCTTTATAATTCACTCCTCAATCCCGTTGCATCCAGGAAATTCCAGATACTTTGGGCAGTGAGATCCTTTATCTCTTCGGGGTGTATATTGTGTCGCCCTAGGTAGTTCTATTGCGCATGAGTGGTCCACATGAGCAGAGGATGTGCATGGCTGTTTCCTCTGTCTCTTGGCAGAATCTGCACATTGCGTCTTGCTTCATGCCCATATTTAACAAGTGTTTGTTTCGCTAGCAGTGATCATTGAGTATTCTTGTTTGTGTGTTCTAAAGGGGCTCGTAAACGGTTTAGTTTTTTGGCAATTTATTGATGCAATTCGGGCTATCCTCAAAAGCTTACATACAAACTTTTTGTTCCCATTAGTGATGTTATATGTAATCTTTTTGGGGATAGCCCGAATTGCAGCAATAAATCTCCGAAAAAGTAACCCGTTTTCGAGCGATTAGAGTTTTTTTTACTCTTTTACCTATATTTTCTTAATAGCATCGAGACTACTGTGATACTACTATCTACAACTACTTATTAACGAGTGCATCGCAATTAAATAATGATTAACGCGCTTATTTATTGCGTTCGTCGCTAGTGTAGTAGCTAGCTACTAGCCATAAAAAATGTGATTATTAAATTATAAATGGTTTTAGGGTTCATTAGTCCAACTAGTTTTGCCATGTCCGTCTGTCGGCCTGTGTCTGTAAGTCACAAACACTAAAGGAATGTTATTTTATTTATATTATGCTGCCCCATTTAAGACAAAGGAGGTTATATCAAGAAATAATAATTATTAAACAAAGTATAATTTATGACTCGTATAAGACAATGCATCGATTGTACAATCTTGTGTGTGCGATAGGTATGTGCATTCGCTAATGATAACAATGCAAAACTATTCTAGAATATTAAATGCATCGATTGCACAACGATTACTTTGACCTATCGATATAATTACTAAGTGCATTCGCTTATGCCAACACCAAAAAATAAATACATAGATTACTTCATAAATCCGAGAATCCCTTTTAATAATGAATCCAAGTCCACAAAAAGCAATAAAAATTAAAAACTCACCGTAAAGCAAAGTAATCCAGCCTCCACGACACCAAAACCAGATTCCAATTTCAAATATCGAACGCGATTTCGTTTGTCTATGGAAAAGGGCGGGAAATCTAAACACGCGCCGTCCGCTCGCTGTTCGCGCCAATACTGACAGATTCCATACGGAGTCCAACGCAGCAGCTGATTTCTGTTTTACTCTAATTACAATTGACAATCAATCTTATGTTATTAAGTTAAAGTTCATTAAGGGATGCCACGGAACTTATTACTTATTTAAGGGTATTACAATAGATAGAATGTCTTATACCCCTAACTTAAAGTTCATTATAGCTTGTCAGAGATGCATGTATTGGAAGTGAAATGGAAATTGGAAATTGAAAGTTTCATGATCGTTGTTTGGATCGGTTTCAGTTGCATGAGTTTGCAAAAGACGTGATTCAGTAAGCGTTTTTCTCAGAACGCAAGTGTTACCGGTTGGAATGCCACGGAATGGTAGAAATTCAGCTTCATTAACTTGTTTTGTCTGTGGTGGAAATCGTACCGACTCCTCTGGCCTCGTAGACCAACTGTGAAACTAGTTGTTTAACCAATAATTTCGCTAAGTTCTGGCTGAAGATATATATAATTATTTTAATTTATGAAAACGAAATGCGCCTTATTAAATATTATGAATTATAATATGCAACTGTATATACCATTCTGTTACTCGTTTACAAAGAAACTGCTGAAGCGAATTCGTTGATTTTTTAGGGTACCGTAGTCAAAGTAGGTGCCCTTATAGTACCAGTTATTTTTTTTAGAAGATTATTAATCTTACACAACTGAAATTTTCCACAACTATAGACGATAACACTGCACCCAGGGAATTATAAAATGACTAGCTGGTGCCCGCGACTTCGTCTGCGAAGAATAATAATTTAAGTAACCTATGTACTTTTAAACCTTCCCTAGACCTCCACGAACATTTCAAGACTAAGATAAGATAAATCCGTTCAGCCGTTCTCGAGTTTTAGTGAGACTAACGAACAGCAATTCATTTTTATATATATAGATTAAAATTATTTTTTTAGTGTAGCTCCCATACTCCTAAATTAGACTTAAAAATATTTTCTTAAACAACCTCGAATAAAGTCTTGTTGGATCTATTGCAAAATCATTATAAGTATATTTATAACCATATCTTTTGATTAGAAGAACCGCTTAGGAAATATTGAGCGCTAAATCTCTTTTCTGTTGGACTTAGGTGTACAGCCGAAACTATAAATTCAAAAAATCAGAAAAATATCTTAATCGACGATGTTAAAAGGAAAACTATGACGACTTAGTAGGCTTCATTGGTTCATGAGTTATAGACGACTTACTTGTATATTACTACTGAAAATCATTTTGAATGGAAAACTAGCTAAAGTTATTGTTTTCGGAGTTATTATGAAAATGAAAATGAAAATGAAAATATTTATTTTGCAAGTAGGCCACCTGGGCTCTTTTACATGTCTGAATCTACCAGCGCTTCGAAAGGTGACATCTGCTGAGAAGAAACGCCGCAAGAAACTCAGCAGTAGGTCTTTTTTCAACTTTGGCAATACAGTTTTATCTAGAAACTAACACAAAATGTGCAATATAAAAACCTAATGGGTACAAATTAATACTAATAAATAACTAATAAGGGAGATGTATAGTCTCCGCGTCTGGACAAGTTAAGTAACTTAGAGATGTATAAAGTCTCTAAGGGTCATAATAATAAAAATAAAAATTAAAACAAAGAAACATCTAAATCGATTAATCTAGGTTAAATGAAGGTGTAGACAGTCTCCACGGTCAAGTATAAAGATGGAGATGTAAGGTCTCCAAATATCAAAAGAAACAATTTGAAATATAAAATTTCATGTCCTAATAATACAAATATACGAATATGAAAAACTATCAAATATAGTATAGAGAACACTATGAAGTCTCTCTAGTCAGGTTCAGATATCGCACAAAACTAATAAATTAAACACTAACCAATTTAAATGGTCCTTGCAAGCATGAACCGTCCGGACCCCACAGACAGCACCCGTTCACGAGTATGACGCGTATCTCAGCCATATAGCTACGGAACCACACTGAGCATGGGCCGAGTCGGTCTTAACCGGTTTTTTCTATACTTTACTGTCATAAAATGTAAATCCTACTGACATGAAGCTATTTCATAACGAGCAAAAAACACTAGCCTCAAATAATTTTAAAGTCTAAATCATTGAATGCAACGAAGGTCATTGCACTGTGGTATGCGCCTGCGACTGTTTTGCTATAATTTTCCACCGGCTAGTCCCAAATTCGAGAAACGTGCGCGATGGCTATCTACTGTCTAGCCTCGAATTCAGTAATTACAGCACTTTGATACTATTATTATTTTTAATATGAGTGCACTGGTTCGAATTCATATTTCAAGACGGGCTTTTAGCAAAAGTTTTGTTTTAAAATGCGACTGGGCAAGCGTTAGATAAGCAGCCGATTTTCGAGAACCGAGTGTTCGAAAATTGCACTCAAAAATCGTGTTGGAAACCTTATACTAAGATTTAATTAGATTTCAATCGATTCTAAAACTACATTTTCCAAACATCTTTTAATCATAATTAATACTTAGTGAGTTATAGCGTTTTCACTTTAAGACCAACCCTTGTACTAGCTTGTCCCCGCCTGCAACATCTTTTCCAACATTTAAGTTTGAACAGTTTACTGTATTTGTTATTTGCATAGGCTAGTTCTAGATAGGTTCGCTGCGTTGGTTCCAAATAAAAAACTTTATTTTGTAATTATTGCGTGTACTCAATTCCATTGCTTGGTGCAAAGAGAAAGTGTTGCCAGAGGCACAATATTAATTTAATACTAAGTTAAATACACTTTTGTGTTGCCGTAGCTAAATATGCAACAAAGTTATATTTCTTTGATAATAGGGCTTATTCTTAGCTTTTTCAGTTGATTTTTTTAAATGTATTTATTAATTTATTTTTATTTCATACTTGTTTAGTATTTTTTTTGTTGCTGTGAAAATGGTAGCTTATAAGTATTAAAATATTTGGAATGGGCTATTTATTAGCTTTCATTTGATACTCGTATTGTTACAATAAAATATATACCTATATTTTAATCCTCCTCCATTTTTTTAATTCGCGAACGTCATATTCAAATCTCATATACCCCATGTCACTCCGACAGTTAAAACGAATCCAGTGATACCTCATATGTTGAAATCCGTCCCGCCGTTTAGGCTGCAGAGGGCGACAAAGACAGAGACATACATACACGCTCGAATAACATAACCCTCCTTCGGTCGGGCAGTCGGCTAAAAACGGCTTTACTCACGATTTATTATCAAGAAGAGCCCGACATATTTAGGACTCATATGGAGTCCTACTCCTACTGCAGCGGCGTTAGCAAGGTCGACACGACCCTTATCTATCAGTGCATCTCTGTTTTCGTTACTAAAATGTGAAAAAAGTACTGAATAATAAGATGTACTTATGTATTTACTAGCGGGGAGATCCGCGACTTTCGTTCGAGTGGAATTCGGTTATCCCCCCCCTCCCTCAGGAACTCTTAAATCAAGCATTAAAAATAGCCTATATGCTATTCCATACTATAATTTATCTAAATATACATAGATAATTTAATGTACTGCTTAGCTCGCCCTTCTCGGCTTTCACGAAGTTAGCATAGTTGTAGTGGTAGAGCCAAACACACACAGTAACACACACAGATACACAAAACACAAACAGTAATCCTCATTAGATGATTACTGTTCGAACGGGCCGCCTCGACCGGGGTAGTACCAAACTCTCATAGAATATCGGCGTAAAGTAATAGCTTGCTATTGCGTTTCGTACGGTGAGTGACGAGATCCGGAGGCCTATTCCCTCGTCCTCATCCCATCCCCATTCCCCATCCTCCCTAGACTGGCAACGCATTGGCAGCACCTCTGGTGTTGCAGATGTCCATGGGCGGCGGTGACCACTTTCCATCAGGTGGGCCGTTGGCCGGTTTGTCAGTCAATTGGCATAAAAAAAGTTTCATGTGTGATGGTGATGTCAACGAGTATCGCCCGGCGCTCTGACCGGTCTACCAGCTCAATGTCAGGGTCTTTACGTTGCTTTATTTCTACTTTTAAGATTTCTCTTGGTAAGGTTAAAAAGAAGAAAAATAATATGAATTAATAAATAATTAACCCTCTGAGTCCTGCGCATGCCTATTTGACATTCAATCTGTCCGTCCACAACAAAGCTTTAGGCGGCATTGTTGTCGCGCGGACAGCGTGACGGACAGACAGACTAGCTCACTAAATTAGTACTTATATGATGATATGACTGCAAGAATCTTTTGTTAGTAAAGATAGTCGGACATAAAATAAAAACCGGACAAGTGCGAGTTAAACTCGCGTGGAGAGGGTTCCGTTCCATACATGATTATCTGAAATTTCCTATGTTATTTTAAATACCATAGACTTCTTATAGGTTTTCCTGTAATCTATAGGTAAAGAACTATTTTTTGTATTTTTTTCAAAATTTATGCGACATAAATTGCATAACTTTTTTTTTAAATTTCTAATTTACCCCCCTAATGTGGCCCCCATGTTTAAAATTCATATATTTACGTCATGCGTCCATGTTGCGGTCACTGACTTACATATTTATACCAAATTTCAAATCAATCGGTCCTGGAGTTTTGGAGCAAATTGGCTGTGACAGACGGACAGACAGACAGACACACGAGTGATCCTATAAGGGTTCCTTTTTTCCTTTTGAGGTACGGAACCCTAAAAATCCGTAAAATTTGACTTCTCAAAAGTGCTCTAAAATCGTTTTAATTTTAATTAACATTTTCTAACCAAAATTCCAACTAAACGAAAACAAATAGTAACACACTGTATCAATCATAGAATCGGAGAACCGATGTTCTACTAGCAATGATGATGATCTGATGATGCCCGAAGAGTTCTTGAGGGGCGACCGCAGGTGGACTGGCGACCTGCGGCCCTAAAATGCAAGACACAAAGATAAATTAAACCCGTTTATCTCTATGACTATCTCTTTCGTCGTCACTAGTGTGAGAGAGACGCACTTAGAGATAAGACGGTTTAACTTATCCCTGTGTCTTGCATGTTAGGGCCGCTGGTGAATATTGCGGGACTCCGCTGGATGCAGACAGCGCAGCATCGGTCGTTGTGGCAATCATTAGGGGGGGATTGTGGCGATCACAGCCTGCAAATATCACATTTTACAGTTGCAAAAATAACTTTATCTACACCCATATCATAAAACCTCCATAGTGTAATCAAAAACCGTAGGAAATGACCACCATTGTGACAACCAATTAGGTAAAACCAGTGCTGCAATGTTATTACAGTATCGATTTTAGTATCGAAATGAGATTAAATTTGGAACAGCTGTCAAAACTCAAGTGGGTCTCTATTCTAGTATCCATAGATATTAAACAGTTATTGATACGAAACATCAATTCAGTATGTTTTTTCAATATAAACCGAACGACATTTGATCTCTAGTGACATGAGAATAGAGACTTCATTCGCTTGTCTATGATTTAAAAAAAAATGGTTTTGACGGACGATCGAATTGCCGTCATTATGTTGGTTTTTTGCTGAACGAAAGTAGAATTGTTGTTGAATTGAATAGAAAACTTGTTTGTAATTTACATTTTAGTTGAAAATATGAATATTAGTCTTCTCGGAGTGACTGTGTGATGTGAAAATGCGCCGGATATCGGAAATATGTAGCCACGATTGCAACAAATAACTTGTTGCCAGAAAATATTGTTTCTGAACACATCATGGAGGCTTTATAATATGTGTGTAGATAAAGTTATGTATGCAACTCGGCATAATTTGGCCTTAAAACACACGTGCGATCTTATTATGAAACTCGCTAAAGCTCGTTTCATGAAAACCGCACTAGTGTTTTAAGGCCTATCATTATGCAACCGTTGCATAAACTACTATTTCCTAAGTGCTTACTGCAATAACCCTAATCAATATTGGATAAGACACCTTCCTGCATAATTATGCTAATTAGGTATTTGCATTTGAGCGTTCTAGCGTTAACAATAACAAGCTGATAAGAAAAACAATGACACGAAATGCAAAGGTCAATGCACCCTTATCAGTAGGTATACAGTATGATATTGGGCTAAGAGGAATAATTAAACAGTAATCAGGGCCTGTATTCGACATTGTCTAAACAATATTGCAATTTGTTTTGCTACGATATTTAGCTCTAATTAACGTGACAGCAAAGGCAACCGCATTGTAAAACCATCACGATATATATCATATCTATCGCTTAAGCAATGTCGAATAGTGACCCATGCGATCCGTTCTCGCTATCGAAATTTATCGGAAATACTGCTTGTGGCCGATACAAGTAAAAGGGACCGGGCGATAGTTTTCGATAATGAGAATGATTTGCGCAAATTCATGGTAACGGTACTGAAGCACATTTATTCTAAGGTACAATTAAATAATAAACATAATGAATAATGTTACTTTTTACCAGATTGCAGTGAAGCAAAAAACCGGCCAAGTGCGAGTCGGACTCGCGCACGAAGGGTTCCGTACCGCTATGTATAAAAACGGCAAAAAAATCACGTTTGTTGTATGGGAGCCCCCCTTAAATATTTATTTTATTTTAATTTAATTATTTATTTTTTAAGTAAATATATATCTAAATATTCTGTGAATATTTCAACCGTCTACCTGTTGTCGTTATCAATATCGAGCAAAAAAGAGCACAAAAATCACTTTTGTTGTATGGGAGCCCCCTTAAATATTTATTTAATTCTGTTTTTTAGTACTTGTTGTTATAGCGGCATTAGAAATACATCATCTGTGAAAATTCCATCTTTCTAACTATCACGGTTTATGAGATACAGCCTGGAGACAGACGGACAGACGGAACGGCGGAGCCTTAGTAATAGTCACGTTTTTACCCTTTGGATACGGAACCCTAAAAAGAGGGTTATGTTTTTCGTGAGTATATGTAGGTATGTATGTGAGTGATTATGTATGTTTGTAATCAGTCTATTTAGTTACCACCTAGAACCAACACTACTGAACCAATTTTAACAAATTGGGTTTCAAACGATTCAAGCAAAATGCCCGCGTGACACAGGGCATATGACGTCACCCGAAATCCAAAATGGCGGATGCCAGAAAATATTTTGTTTCTTCATATTTTTCCATCCATGCATTATTGGTATTATTTGAAAGGGCTTGACGAGAGCATTAGAAAAATATTTAACATGTTGGTACCTATGTATAAGTACTTTCTATAAAATATGTGAAATACCTACATATGGAAACATTTGTCGCTACCCAATGCCCAATTGCGGTTATGCAATCGTATTGTTTTTTTTTCTTTTGTATGTTATGATTTTTAATTTTTTATAACTTTATTATTTAACTAAGAGGCTATAGACTCAGCGTTTTGCTGTAGATTGCACACGTCTTTGATTTTCTTCTTGAATGACAAATCCATTAAGGGGATACATAACAAGTAGTTATATGAAATTATAATGATATACATAGGCAATATTTGGTAGCAACCTAATAGAAATAGAGTATTTTTTGTCAAACCTACATTATATTCCACACCGAAGCTGAGCAAAGCTGAGCGTTTCCCAAGCGTAAGTTGCATTGTCTCAAGTGGCAGCCGAGGCTCAACCCGTATCCTCCTAAATAGGTCAGTGCTCCCCAGATTGTATCAAATCTCACCGACCACCATAGTTGAATAGGCAACTATATGGTGGCGTAAAAAATAATTCTGATGGGGATGGCGGACGCTAGTCGAATAGGTAATACAAAAAACTTCTAGTCATCGAAGAACGGGACATAACCAAAATTTTTTACTATAATTATTCATAACTTTTTATTTTAAGCCAGTGTACTATGTCATACGATAAATATATAAAAAAATCGAAAAACTTTGTTTTTGTAATATATAATAATAATAATAATAAATCAGGGGACAATCTTTACACAAATCGATCTAGTCCCAAAGTAAGCTCTAAAGGCTTGTGTTATGAGTACTAGACGACGATATAAATACTTATATAGAGAAATAAATACTTAAATACATAGGAAACATCCAAGACTCAGGAACAAACATTCTTGCTCATCACACAAATATTTGCCCTTACCGGGGATCGAACCCGGGACGCTTGCATCGGAGGCAGGGTCACTTCCAACTAGGCTATCCGCGTCGTCGATGAGTTATTTATTTCATAATTTATTTATGTCTGTTTATTTATTTAAAATGTATTACACAAACAATGTACAAATGGCGGCCTTAATGCCCAATGGCATTCTCTACCAGTCAACCAACAAGCCAATCAGATAAAAACAAAACAGTTTTCTTTAGTTGTCCTCGAAATACGTACGTAGTTAGTAAGCAAACCATAACTAAGTATAATTAATCCATCTTAAATAGGATATTATAAAAAAAATGTTAAGCATAAATCCTGCTCATATACGAGGGCTGTTAATTTATAACTTTAATAAATTTTTTATTAAATAAATTAACAATTTAGAGTACTTTAAACACCAACAAAGACGTGTAACAAAGTTGTTTGCACAATGATAAAGCTATTCGTTTTTTTTTTTTTTCATTTTATTTAAGATGAAGGCAAACCAACAGACTAGCCTATGTAATGATAAAACCGCCATAATTTTGCTAAGTCGTAAAAGGGTGGCTTTCCCTTAGCTTTCCATGTAGGTAGTAGTTTATTTTATTCTGTGTATCTACCTATAAATAAAGGATGCAGTTCAACGTCCTTATGCTCAGGACCTCAGAACCCTCCGCCCGACGTGCTCCGAATCGGAGGGCTTTCGGGAACTTTGATTTCAAAAGCTTCTGGGGTCCATTGTATACAAAGGAAATTTGAATATAAGACTTTGATTTTAATTCTTGTCCACAGTAAATTTAAAAGCCCGGTACTTGAGTAGCGCTTCATACAAACGGAGTTCAGTTGACGTTTTGTCATTTTTAGCTGGATCGTATAAAAACTTTGCAGGAATATAGATAAAAGACAAATCTAGGTTTGTGCATTGCGAGTTTTGGGATAAACTAACAGATCTAGGTATATAATAAATGATTTTTAATTTTCATACAAGCCTGTTTTTTATGTTGTTTTATATATATTTTCTCAATCACGCAAAGTACATACCTCGATTTGCCTAACATCTATATCCTTGCAAAGTTTCAATGCGATCCAGCTAAAAATGTCCAAACCACAACTGAACTACGTTTGTATGAAGCGCTACTCAAAGACCGGGCTCTTAAATTCGATTTTTCTAGATTTTAAACAATCTTAGTAATATAATTTATTGCCTAAATTGAATATTGATGATTCTCAAACGTCAGAAGCGGTTTATCAGCGGATAAACGAAACTATTAATTGAGACTGTAAGGTCAAAGTCATTCGGTCTAAATTTGAATGTGTCCCTCATCGCTGATCAGCCGCTGCTCACGTTAGAGAATCACATGGCAGGGTTGTACATACATACATACATACATATTATCACACCCGAAATCCCTAATGGGGTGGGCAGAGCCACAAGACTACTTGTGGCCACGTTTGATTAATTAGTCCTAAGATGGTATGATGAACCGTATGGTGACAGGTGATCAGCCCATCGCCCATACAGATAGTCCACCATGTTGGAGAGGGTCCGTCCCTTAGTCGACTTTTACGACATGCCAGGATGATAAGCATCTGCACGCATTCTATGCTATTTCTTCACTCCCAGTGCAGCAGAGGAGAATGAGAAGGCAGGGTTGTGATTCTCTTAAATAAAACTTCGTTCATGAACTCGCCGGCGAGCCTAACTTGACCCGTCAGTGCGTATAAACTACAATGTTCGTACTTGTTTTCGACCTTGGTCGTATTTCGACGCAGCCAGCCACGAAATTTATGATTGTTTTCTGTCTCAGTGCAATCTTTTACAGAATTTTATACATTTACTAGTCGACCTGCCATAGCTTCGCCCGCGGTATTTTCCATACAATCTTTATCACCCCTTTAGGGATGCAATTTCAAAAATCCCTCCTTAGTGCAGTCATCTTGACCCGAACCGGGGCCTTTTGGTTTCGGGACCGCCCGATTTCCCACCTGAGCTATTATAGCAGTTTTTCATTGCCTGAAAACACGGATAAAGCGAGGTTTTCTAAAAATGAAACCTAGCTAGATCGATTTATCGCCCCTGCATACTAAATTTCATGAAAATCGTTGGAGCCGTTTCCGAGATTCAGTTTATAAATACATATATACAAGAATTGCTCGTTTAAAAAAGCTATTAGATAAGCTAAGGATAAAAATATCATGTAAATCAAATCTACAAGCACTTTCTTCCCACAACCAAAAAAATCAATCATAAATATGTTACGCTTGAATCTCCATTGCCCAACCTGAGGATTCATACTCCACTGATCCACCCCATACAATCCCATACAAATTGAATTGACCGATCATTATGGAACTTCCGCCTGCAGCTGCATTGAAACAAAAGTTTTTTTTTTATCAATCTAATAGACCATAGACTCAAAACTATAAAACATTGTTTTTAAGAACGTTGACCTCTTCTCGAGTTTGGGACACGTGAAAACACACGTGCAAGCAAACTCTTTGTGATTGTCCATTGCGACCTCTATTGATGATTTCTTGAAGTGAATTTTAGGGTAACGAAGAATGCATGGAGTCGCCTGCAGTGGCGAAGCGTCAAATAGTTCATAAGGGAAGCCGGAAGAATTAGAACCGCACAAGTGCGAGTCTGACCTTTAGAGTAACATTGACTTCACTGACAGCTACCTGAAGCGTTCTAGCTTGGTAAAGCCATCAGGAATCGGCTTGTAGGCAGGCTGCGCTACTGGTCGCCTGACTTCTCGCTTATTCCGAGAAGTCATTTTACGTTTTAGTCGTAGACCGAATTTCGTTATGGTATGTATTTTCTTTAAGATAGCCGCCAGAAATGTGCTCGGAAATCATTTTTAAATTCGAGGAAGAGGCCTTTGCCCACAAGAGGGACACTATAACAGGCTCTTAAAAAAACTTATTAACTAAATAAGGATAATATTCTTAGAAGCAGCTCCTCCCCTCTCTCTGGGCCATCTAAGCTACCAACCCTTCCTTTGCACTTGTCGACAATAAGACCCTCCGAATCTGCGCCATTCAACTGTGACATCTATTCTTCATTTATTAAAAAAGTACAAGTTAACATTTACTGTATGAACATTAAAATAAAAACATGGTACAACATATTCATGCAGCATTCTAATAGCGGATAGAGGGAGGAGGGGGCATGGGTTGCTATTGGACTCTGAAAGCACTATATTCTGACCAATTGTTACAAATATTAAACTTGTGGCTCCGTGCGTTGTAAACCTCGCGACAAACTTAACTTTGCTGTTGGAATATTGTTATCCCCATATATCGACATAGGTCGCGATCAGTTCAAGGGCGGATCCACCGTTGTGGGCATGCCCGCAATCGTAATAGACTTATGAAGTCCTTTCTAGCAATGCCCTGTATCGCTCAGGAGCAAGTTCATAGTCCGACTCGCACTTGGCCGATTTTCAGGTCAAATAGACTGAAGTCTGGGACTTATTATAATTATTGTGGGTTAACTGGGTCAAATAACTTTCGACCATTGCTGATTTATTGCCGCAGCCCTTTGTTTATAGGATTACTTAATCCCGTTGCATCCAGAAAGTGCAAGATGCTTTGGGCAGTGAGATCTTGTATGTCTTCGGGGTGTATATTGTATCGCCCTAGGTGGATAATTCTACTGCGCATGAGTGGTCCACATGAGCAGAGGATGTGCATGGCTGTTTCCTCTGTTTCTTGGCAGAATCTGCACATTGCATCTAGGCTCATGCGCATGACTTGAATTGCTGCGCCAACACGATGTATAGCCGCGTCTGTTACGCCGGCCGGCCGGTGAGATCACGTCCATGTTTTTGTGATCTTGACGCATCTCAATTTACGCAGCTGTAGGTAGTGTCAGCATATTTTGACCTCTGGTGGGATGCTTTAAACAATTCCAATGACTACAAAACAAAAACAAAATCCAAGTATTCTTAAACAAAATACATATCAAATAATAAATTCATTGCGTAGCCTGAAACAATTCAAATGACGCTAAAACAAAAACAAAAGTCGCCGCCATCTGTTAAAATACAGATGTTATGAAATGTATGAAGTTTAAAAAAAACAAGAAATATGTTTTCATGAACAATAAACGGAATCACATAGTGCACTGTTTTATTCTCCTAGTTTATTATGAATAGTGTATTTTAAACATACATATTTCTCAAAAGACTGACTTATTGCGGATTTTAAGGATAATCACAATTTCTTTAGGATATCAAGAAAAAAATCACATGTATCGTGATTTAATTCTATCAAACTCTAAAAACCTGTTAAAGTAACACCTAAACTGTGAATTTATTATTTTTTCATCACACTTGCTCGGAAAGGGTGTTATTATACGCAGGCGTATAGAGCAGCTATAGCCGATTTAGCTCCTCTAAGGGCCCCGGCGTCAGCGGGAGTTATAAACCATACAAAATCCGTAACTCCCTAGGGAGGTATGGATTTTGTATGGTTTCGAACTCCCGCGGGCAGTTAAGTGCGCCAGGTCGGCGGAGCTGCTCGGGAGCCGCAGCCGGCGGGGCGCGCGACCGCAAGCCGGCGGAACTGCCCCGCGCTGATCGCAACGTACGCTCAGTTTATGAACATCCACCTGATGGTAATTCACGATGTAAAATGGGAATAAAATTAATATATATATACTTTTTTTTGTTTTTTTTTATTTCATTTCCTCGCAAGTGTGATGAAAAACATTGTGTGTATCACGGGCACTAAGGGGATAACAAACTCGAGTCATAAAAGCCCTCGCCTATCGGCGTCGGGCTTCTAACAGCCTCTCGTTAGTTATCCCCTTCTTACGGCCCTAGATGCACAATGTACCATTGTGATACATAATCATTTTACATGTATCTTTATTTTTCAAAATACACGACGAAAAAGAACAAAAGCGTATGTTATGAATCAAAATTAATTCATCTACCTCTATTGTTAAGCCTCCAAATCAACAAAGCTTGCATATATTACACATTACATCTAATTTAAGCACATTTAATATTAGCCATTGTTATCCACGACACAATGATTTCATACAATGACGTCTCGATGACAAACTGATTATCATATCATAATCAAAATGTCCGTCTGTCGCTTCCGTCTCTCGACGTTTTTGGTGTAATTGAGTTTTCAATTAACCATTATTGTTTGAAACATGACAGTGTTTTAGGACGACTAAACACTGCAGTGACGACACATGACATCGCAAAACTTACAAGATAGATGAAAAAGTTCTAACAAGGCTAGTAAAAAGAAAAATCATTTACTCGGCAGGCAACCAAACTATTCAGAAGTCTAGTATTTTGTTTGTATTTATTACAATACAAATACTATTTCTACTGTACTATTTCGTGACTGAAACACGATATAATAACTTTTATCTACACCCATGTCATAAAACCTCCATAATGTAATTAAAAACCGTAGGAAATGACCAGCATTATGACAACCAATTAGGTAAAACCAGTTCTGTAATGTTATTACAGTATCGGTTTTAGTATCGTAATGACATTAAATTTGGAACAGCTGTCAAAACTCAAGTGGGTCTCTATTCTAGTATCCATAGATATTAAAACAGTTATTGATACAAAACATCAATTCAGTATGTTTTTTTTAATATAATCTGATGACTGACGACATTTGATCTCGAGTGACATGAGAATGGAGACTTCATTCGTTTGCCAATGATTTAAAAAAAATGGTCTTGACGGAGGATCGAATTGCCGCCATTACTGCTTTCATCATTCATGTTGGTTTTTTGCTGAACGAAAGTAGAATTGTAAAAAGTTGTTTGTAATTTACATTTTAGTTGAAAATATGAATAGTAGCCTTCTCGGAGTGACTGTGTGATGTGAAAATGCGCCGGATATCGTAAATGCAGCCACGATTGCAACAAATAACTTGTTGCCAGAAAATATTGTTTCTGAACACATCATGGAGGCTTTATAATATGTGTGTAGATAAAGTTATGTATGCAACTCTGCATAATTTGGCCTTAAAACACACGTGCAATCTTATTATGAAACTCGCTAAAAGGTCGTTTCATAAAACCGCACTAGTGTTTTAAGGCCTATCATTATGCAACCGTTGCATAAACTACTATTCGACAGTAGATGATTATATTAGTACATGTTTACGTATTCTTGAAATTGACTTTTTCGCATTTCCTATAGATATCTAGAGACAACGATTGGGAATAGGTAAAAAGTATATAGAATCAAAGTTGTAGAGAATGTTATCAGCTTTCAGGGTTCACCTCCCAGGCTTGGGGACTTTCAGTATATTTGTCTCCTAACTAGACCAAAGTTTCGAAGTTAAATTTTCTGCTTTCGACCATTCCATAATTCCATCCGCAATAATTTATTCCCCGAGCTAATAAAACATATTGCGAAAGAAATAAGTTACAAGGTAAACAATAGGCGGTATTATCGCTAAATAGATCTCTTTCAAACAACCTTTGAAAGAAGAGATAGCACAAAGGCAGATGATAATTACTGGGCTACTTTAAAAGAAGTGTGTTAAGCGGGCGCCTATGTCCAACGGTGGACGTCTTCGGATTCGTCATTGGGTTCCTTTTTTAGGTCAGCGGGTAAATGCTCATAGTATGTGGGGCCGATAACACGCGGATTTTTTTTCGCTAGTGCCATGCGACGAGGCACTGTTTGCAGGCGGCCGGTGTTGCGAGTAATTTTATTTTTGACTCTCATACGCTTAAAGCTAGTTATATTTGTCCTAGTATACATTATAATCTGGAATAAATATAACGAGTACAGGGTAAGAATACGGTACTGTTTAAAGATATTTCGGCATGACTCTCTTTGTTTAATTCCAGCCAGAATCCGAAGCGCTCGCTTTTGTAAAATCATGACGCGATTAGACTCCGTTGAGTTACCCCACAGCATAGTGCCATATGATAATGACGAATGGAAATATGCAAAATACGCCTGCTTTAAGGCATCGTGCGCTATTAGTGGTTTCAGTTTTCGGCAGAAATAATGACAAAATAGGTAATTATTAAAATCAAACGCCGTCTTGCTGATTAATCCCGGTGCGGAAGCTCTTGAACTTCCATATTCCTGCAGTTATAATTGATTATAACAAAAACGATGAAATAATACTTAGCTAATTCGGCTTCTAAACTGATTTGAGTGAACACAAACACAGAGGGCACACGTTTGACGGTTGATTGAGCTAATGACGATCAATAGAGCAGGGACTATGCAGTCTATGCATGCGTATACGCATATATGCAGCAGAGGATCGTTAAACAAAATATTGGAACCGCGGTTCGTATAGTTCCTGTGCACACTCACCAAAATACACCTCCTAAAAATCGAAAGGCTGGCGACTGTGACAGCAATACTCTATAGGTACATGACCGAAATTGTGCTTGATCATAGGCTACCACCTGCCTCAAAAAAAACTGCAAAAGTCGGTTAAAAATAATAATACCACCGACCCTATAATAAAAGTGCTCCCATTTCCAATGCATGCTGACCTAATTCTCGCTTCCCCGTCCATTGCTGGCTTAACAAGAAATTTATAAGTGCATTTGTATGAAATGCAAGTATTGGAGGGATGTGGATATGGCGACAGAAAAAGGGAAGGATGCGTGAGTGAGGGGGCCAGTAATAGGCCGCATCCCGCAATCACTGCGCGGGAGTCTGTGACGCGTGAACTCATTTGCAAGGCAAGAGTACACTGGGAGAGGGTGGTTAATAAAATGTGCGTTATTTTATTGGTGTAGGTAGTCATGGACGAATAAAGCCAGGACTGTCAGACGTCTGAAGGCAGGTTTAGACGGAGACTATTAGAGGCCAAAGAATAGGCGCGGGTTCTATTCCGTGCCAGCTCTGGGATACCACGAAAAAATGTCGCGGAAAGTGTTTAAACAGTGCCTTTTTTAGGCGTATCCTACCTGCCTTTACAATCAAACGTAACTCGGATTTTTTACAAGTATATCAGTAAATTTGCTTAACTAATTAACTGCTGTGCATGTTAGAGACTATCACATATTTATATAGCTGAACACAACTTAACGTAGAAGTATAGCATCAATACATCATCATCATCATCATTTCAGCCATAGGACTTCCACAGCTGGACATAAGCCTCCCTCATCGAACGAGGTTGGACGCGGCCTGCATCCAGCGTTTTCCTGCGGTCTCTTTTAGGTCGTCTGTCCATATTGTGGGTGGACGTCCTACGCTGCGCTTACCGATCCGTGGTCTCCATTCGGGAACCTTTCGGCCCCATCGACCATCCGTTCTGCGTGCTATGTGCCCTGCCCACTGCCACTTCAACTTGCTAACCCGGTGGGCTATGTCGGTAACTTTAGTTTGTCTACGGATCTCCTCATTTCTGATTCGATCTCGTAGAGAAACCCCGAGCATAGCCCTCTCCATAGCTCGCTGTGCGATTTAAATTTGAGCTTGTTAATGCGGCCCATAGTGAGAGACCACGTTTCAGTGCAGTATGTCATCACTAGCAACACACACTGGTTGAAGACTTCCAAGCATCAATACATCTCTAACAAAATAAAGTTTGCATAAGAAGAACAAATGATTTAATGGTTCCAATGTTGGACTCCGCAACTTAAGGGCACAGGTTCTAGTCTCTCCGGCGTCAGAAAATCGTATCAGATGAATGATGATGATGATTATCGTATCGTAGATGATTACTGTTCGAATGGGCCGGCTCGACCGGGGTAGTACCACACTCTCACAGAATATCGGCATAAAGTCTATTGCGTTTCGTACGGTGAGTGACGAGATCCGGAGGCCTATTCCCTCGTCCCCGTCCCATCCCCATTCCCCATTCTCCCTAGACTGGCAACGCATTGGCAGCACCTCTGGTGTTGTAAATGTCGATGGGCGGCGGTGACCACTTTCCATCAGGTGGGCAGTCTGCCGGTTTGTCAGCATACTCCTTTCTCTAAGGGCCGGCAACGCAGCCGTGATTCCCCTGGCGTTGCGGGTGTTCATGGGCGGCGGTGATTGCTTACCATCAGGTAACCCGCCTGCTCGTTTGCCCCCCTCTTACCATTAAAAAAAAACATAATATACTTGTGTTTATCTGATCATTTGTGCGTTTTTGTGTGCTGTTTACAGACCCAAGATCTTTATTTTAGTTTGAGCCGTTGAATATGACGTTTTTTATTAAATAATGAATTGCAGCCGTTGCTCCCAGTGCGCCCCGTCGTCGCGATGCGCCGACGCACGTACAAGATTGGCACCTGTCAACCTCCGACACGCTGCGCGACCAGCATTACTAGCCTCGTTATAACGCAATGTATAGCAACCGTAATCATGCGCAGATCATTGGCCTTGTACAAAGAAATGGCTCAGGTAGAAACAGAGTAAGATTATTCAATACTACTCGTATTTCCATATAATGGATCGATCCGAACGGTGAAAGAACAGATTTTGCAGCGTATTAGGTAGCAAACTGAACTTGAGACAAAAAACTCCTTTGAAATAAAACTACTTCGGACTGATCATTTTATTAACTGTAGTAAGCAAACGGGGCTTCGGTTTTGGTGTAAGTGATATATAGCCGTAGGTATTCAGAAACGCCACTTAAGCATTTGACTAGATATTAAGTAGTTGAATGTCCCTCAACTAGTTGTCAACCTATACAGAAACGTCACTGAAACGTCACTTTAATTAAAGCTCAATTTGAGTGGCCTTTCTGAATTCGTCCAATAGAAACCAAATGAACTATTTGCATTTCCTTTTTAATGCGAATTTTGCAAGAAGTCAGTGCTAGGTTACACGTTTAGCATTCCATCAGTTCCGTCCGTCGGTCTGGTCAGAATTACCAAAGAATGACCGTCGACGGTCATTTTCTCGTAATTCTGACCAGAATGACGGACTCAACTGATGGAATACTGAGCGTGTAACCTTAGCACTAAAACAAACCGTATTTGTACTAAAAGTTTGGTTTCCATGCACAGACCAAGTATCCAATAGACTCCGCATAACCGGATGACCCCCGCTGCTAGTATTAGAGGCAAAAATCCATAAGTCGCGGGGCTACAGGCAAGCGCGGGAGCGCATTTCCGCAAACGCCACCAATCACAGCGCTATAAAAACCCCGCGCGCCGTCCCGGCAGCTATATTTGTTTGGTGTCTTTAGGACATTTCGTCAATGTTTCCAAGTTTTTTTTTTATAGAAGATAGATGTGCATTTGACCTCTATCTCACCTGATGGAGAGTGATGATGAGGTCGACGATGGAGCATGCACACCTATATAATGTCTATTCACTATCTCCTCGAAAAGACCCAAGTTGTAGCGCTCTGGGAACAAGTCTGCAGGCAGGGAATTCCACTCCCTAGCCGTTCGCCAAATGAATGTTGAAGCGTAACGCTTAGTGCGAATTCTTAGAACATCCACGACACAGGGATGGGACTCAGCCCACGCCTAGTCCCCCGATGAAGGAATGGAGATGGCGGAATTAGTTCATGTAATTCCATCGTACACTCTCCGTCATATATCCTGTAAAATACCGATTAGCAGGCAACTTTGCGGCGGTCTTCAAGGCTCTGCAGTTTCGCCTCAACTAATTCCGAGTCACCGATGAGTTTCTTGACACGTTTTTTCAGTAGACGCCTAAAGACCCTAAGTTTTTGTAACTAAAGACTTGTGACACACACATTTCGCGACGTCTACTCTCATTAAGTTCTTCATGCATGCTCGGCAGTTTCTATTGACCTGGGGGGTTACCACAGTCTTTAAATGCGATTATTTTTAGATCCTAAACTGAACTGCGTCGCTTTTGCATACCACGCCATATATTTTACATAATATATGTAAATGCAATGTTGTGGTATGAAATACCGACGCAGTTCAGTTTAGAGCCTATAGATAATCGCATCAAGAGATCATGGTAACCACCCTGGCCTTTCTTAAGAACGTCCTCGATCTGGTTTTGGTACGTTCGCCGAGGTCTTCCCCTTCCCACCCAAGCATGCGCCCTCGCCTTATAAATTTGCTTCGATAGTCTTCTTTCGTTCATCCTCTCAACATGTCCAAACCATTTAAGCATACCTTTCTCAATTCTGCTAACCTAATATCATCAAATAAGCATGGGCTACCAACATGTATCCCAATTGGTTCTCATTTTCCGAATATTCGAATAGTTCGAATATTCGCTTGATATTTCTATTCGAATGGATGGCAATGGATGATTCGAATAATCAAATTTTGTTCGATAGTTTTGTTTTACTTCCTACACCACATTTACGCAATCGTATTCCTCTCGCGTCACGTCGCATTTGTTTGATTCTCGTTTGTCAATGTTTCGACACGACACACACTCGACAACTATCGGCCAAACTCGCTGGTTTAAAATTTAGATATTAATAAAAAGACACCTACGCACTGTAAAAGCTAAGGTATATAGTTTATATATTCGTCTATCTAATAAAAACGGAATTAATTGTTTTTTACGTTGGCAATAAAACTGATTTCGTAAACTAAAATCCCGGAAATTCGAATTATTCGAATATCATCTAATCATAAATCGAACATTCGAATATCGCAATTATCGAATATTTGCAAGCCCTAATCCCAATGCTAAATCAAATGTCAATCAAAACATGATACAAAGGTCACTGGGGGCAAACCATTAGCATGAGTCGTGCTGAGTCCGACCCGCTTCTGAGTGGGGAAAGTGATACCTCTATTTGATTCACAACATCCGTATTAATAGATGAAGATGACAGTTAAGAATCGTTACCTGTTTTGTCTAATATTCCCAATATTCAACCCGCGAATAATTTGGTTGCTACTGGACTACTGGTGCTACACTGAAAAAATGGAAGGGCTAGAAATAAACAAATTATTGCTTATTGCGGAAACAGCTTGTAAAGCAATCGCATATCTATAATTTACAAAGCTATTATTTATTTTAAAATAAGTCTCGGTTGTATGTAGCCGTAAAATATGTAGCCAAGCCAAATTGGTACTTTGCTGGCACTTCGTTTTTTCCGTGTACAGATTAAAATTTGACATTTGCCGCATACAAATGGCTGAATTCAGAAACGCCACTTGATTAGAGATTCAATAGCTAAATAACCGTCAACCGATTGTCATCTTTGTCTCTTTGTCAATTAAAAATCAATTTGAATGGTCTTTCTGAATTTGGCCAAAAATGTGTCAGTTTTTACCATTCTGAATTATATATAATACCTTCTTTAAATACAATAATTTTGCGTAAGTATAAAATATGTCGGTGGATCCTTGGTTCAAATATTAATTAAAACGATTAACTGTTAATAAACGACTAATTATCAATTATTTTCATTGCAGCTGTTATCGCCATACTGGATAACGTTCATTTCCTGCTACAAAATTCTTACAAAAGAGGATTGCAATATAATCAAATTTGACAGGAACAACGCTTATTATCGTTTATTTAGCAACAGGACGTACATTTTGCATTGTTTTAAATTCACTTAGGTTATAAACAATTTAAAAGCTCATCTTGTTATTTAATAACAGTTTAAGAGCCCACATATGACTAGATTAAGCACCTCATTATGCATCAATCAGAACTGAACTCTATGACGTTGGATTTCATTTTAAAACAGCTCGCTCTCAGCCGTGGCTGTTACAACCACCGCGCGCGCACGCGTTCACGAAAATCTGAGTTTTTTGCTGTTTATTAGGGAACCATAATATCTATTAAAAAATCCTTTTTAGCGAATTGAGAAGTTGTTGTTACTCAACTATTTAACCAAAAATCATTGTTAAAGACCGTAGTGTTTCGAAGATTCCACCAAAAATATGTTAAAAAAGCGTTGTGTTTGAAAAATAAAAGTATCGAGGTTTTTATTACTAATCGTGTTTTCACGTTTAAGTATTTCAAGAACAAACGTTCAAGTTTAATATGTTCAAAGGACAAACACGTAGTCCCTGTCAGTATTGAAATCTAGATCGCCAAACGTCACAACCTTAGCATATGTGGCCTCTTAACCAACAGTTACAATTTCAAAACAATCTAGGTCGGAAAATGTGGCGGCAACGCTAGCCCTAAGATAAACCAGCTTTCTCCAAAATAAAACCACTAAAGAGCTAATGACTTAAAAAACAAAAACTCCATGATAAATTCGTAGGGTTTGTGCGTGTCTAACCCTTTGCCGGCTTTTTCGGTAATTTCGTTTCGTGTTTCCCAGGATCCTGCAGCCCTTTACCGGTAAATTGATCAATCTGTGCTAGTCCTTGAGTACGGTTGTTGACAAAAGTGCAATGCATTTAAATAACTTTTTTTCGAAAATAATATCATATCCAAATTAAAAAAAGAAGTCATTATTTTTAAATATAAACTCGGATGATGATTTCCATCCAACTGGAAGCCAGTCGGTTTTTTAAATAAAAGAAATGCGAAATAGGTTAAGACTTAGGTACATGGTAGTTAAAAATAATAGGCAGGGGATGGAATATAATTATGTTTAATATAACTGAAATCCCAAAATATACATCACGATATTTTACGAATACAACAATTAACAAACACATTAATCTTAAACCAAACTAGAATGATACGAGTAATTATTTACATAAATATTTAATAGCTGAATAATAACTAAATATCCATAAGTACAATCAGCTCATATATGTTTAAAACTGATTAGTTGACCTATATTTTTGAAGCGATAGGAAGAAGCTCCCGGTCCGTTCATTATGTTAATATTACATATTGAAAATTTGTTCTATACATCTATACAATAATTATATAATATACTACAATAACCCGGTAAGGTCAAACATTTGTATGATGAGCACGTTGTTTGTTCCTGAGTCTCGGAGGTTTCCTATATGTTAAAGTATTTATTTCTTTATATAAATATGTATAGCGTCTTTTAGTACCTATAATACAAGCCTTAGAGCTTATTTTGGGACTATATGTATTAAAGTCACCCGACATGTCAGGCACGACTTTCTGAGCAACTTTCTTATAACGTTTCTTTCATTTTCATGCATCAAAAATTTGATGATTTATTTTTCTTTGGTGTTTGAAATGTAAGTGAATAAATAAATAAAGTATTCAATATCACTTATGGCTTGACTTGTACCGAATCCGAAGTGCGAGATAATTACATGGTCATTTGGCGTGACCGCGCGAGCCTAATAGAGAATTCCTTCAAAGGATCGCCCCCAGATCGACACGAGAAGCGAGAATAGCATCTTCAAATAACTTTAATGATAAATATTCTTCCTTACTCATGCAGGTAGCGTAGTTCAGTTCAGTGATCGAATCTATCCATAAAACTATCCATACGAATTCGAAACATGTCAGACTATTTCTGACCATAAATCGTGAGTACAGCCGTGTGTATTTCAAGTATTCACTTATAACTACATATCTTGTATTTTTATTCCTTTTACTAACGGTATCTATACTACGCCCAAACCAACAGAGGAAATCATCTATAATTAGCTCAAAGAAAAAGTGACTCCGAAATCGGAAATGTGTATTGGAACCTGTGGTTGCCAGGTGGCGGGGTGGTTTTTGTGCAACCCCCAATGTGGTTTCGATCAATCACTCCGCCTCCGGTGTTGCCATGTTTTTTGTAGCGCTTTGGCTGCGCATGCGCGTTTTTCATTTACTTAAAGACTTTTGTAACTCCTGCCACGTGATTATGTCACTCAATGACGTCCAGCGTTCGCCGCCAAGTAATAGAAGAACAGAGAGAGAAGAGGTACGAATAAAATAAATTCAATAATCAATGTATGAATAATTTTAACGAACCTAATACGCCTATCCCTCGCCTTATCTCATTACCTATCATCAGTCTACTGCTGGGCAAAAGTCTCCTCGTATAACTAGTAAGAGGGACTGGGCTGGGCATAGTCCCCACGCGGGTTGTAGACTTCACACGCATCTTTAACCTTTTGACCGCCAAGCATGTCTGAGAAGTAAGACGAATTTCAACCTTTAAGTCAAGGTAGTGAAGGACTTTTTTACCCTGTATACGCTGTCACGCATAGTCGACAACGGCGGTCAAAAGGTTAACCTTTTGACCGCCGCAGTCGACTGCAGCCGTCAGCGGATACAGGGTAAAAAAGTTCTTCACTACCTTGACTTGCTACCTTGATATGCTTGGTGGCCAAAAGGTTAAATACTTCGCAGACACATAGAGGTGTCCTCACAATGTTTTTCTTCACCGACAATGCTCTTGGTAAATATCAAATTCAAATAAGTTTTAAAAATTGCATTATTATAAAGCTTTTGCCCATTGCACTTTAGTATTGGAATAAAATGCGTACTTACACAAAATTTCGTATCGGTGCTGATGGCCGTTAAAAATATAAAATATAACCATAAAGATGCATCGATGACAATGCATCTTTATGGTTATATTTTATATTTTTAACGGCCATGAACCCACATGTAAAAATTCAGCTCCGTAGGACAAGAGGAAGTGGTTCTAATTCAGCTTGCAAGATTTGACCCGAACATACATACATACATAAAAACATTGCAAGTTAATAAAAAGCTTGTAATTAAATAATATCTCTTAACTGCCACCCTCACAGAGGTTCATTAAAATAAACCCCAACTTATTTAACCTCAGCGCCACGTCAAATACAAAAGTCACACACACCCCAAGCGTATCTTAGAAATAACACGAATTTCAACCTTACGACAAACTAGTGAAGGTCTCTTTTGCCCTGTATGCCCTGACGGATAAATCCGTCATTGGCGTTGAAAAGGTTAATGTAGTTTAGCTACATTGAACCATGCAAAATTGTTACAAGGGAATAGGATACCGATTTATTACATAACTCTGAGTGTGGCAGTAAGTTTCGATCGATCAATAAATAACTAATATTGATTTTTAAACAAAACACAGTCATCCAATTAAATCTCGGATACCAATTACAGCTATTTGAGCAAACGCGCGCGAGCATCTGTTTCTAAACGGATATATTTTTTGCGACTGCGTCTACACAGATGTCCGTTATAAATAGGTCAATATGTCACCAACGCTCCTTCCAAAATGATTTTTAAAACGACTCTCGCTTTTTCCTTTCCAATATTTGTTAGAAAAGACAAATAGGTACGCGCGTGAACGTTACGTGCAATATTTTTTACATTTACTCATCGAGGTATATTTTACTCCTAATGTAATTAATATAAAAAACTACACTAAGTAAGCAAAACAATGAAACTATCAATGCATAAAATAATTTACACAATTAATTAGGTTACTTATCGCTATTCGCAAACGAATGTAAAACAAACATCCTATTGAACGTTCAACATGTAAATTAGTCCACGCGCACATTGTTTCGACAGAGAAAAGTGATCATTCTGTATTTACACGGAACACGAAATGTATGATAAGCGCGCCAAACTCAATTTTCCAAACTCATGCGCCCCGAAAAGTCATTCATTTCCCGCCATCCGGGCCGTCGGCCAACCGAACTTTGCCGCCTAAAACTCACCAGCGAATAGCAACGGTCGCCGCGTTTTTCGACCAATCAGCGACGAGCCCGCGCTCTCACCATCGCGTCATTGTCATATCTTGAAAATTAGTACAGCGGTGAACCCCGTCCGCAAATTGACGATTTTTCCGTGGACGAGTTTTCAAAATATTGAAAGGGTGAGTGCCCATCGATCTTTTACATATCTCACGCGCCCAAGTAGTTCTAGGGTATTTTGTTTATTTTTTTATCACCACAACATTGATAATATTACGCGATTTTATATGTAAAGATACGAAATCAACATGTTTTAAATGAAAAAAATGAAGTAATGCATGTTTAAAAATAATCATAAAAATGTGAACTGTTATCATGTACTCATTACAGTACTAGACGTGTGATTAAATTAAAATTCAACGCGGTAAATCACCTAACTCAAATCTAGTTAGTCGTGTTTCGGCAAGATGGCGGCGATGTTACGTGCTATTAATATATCAGCTTTCTACTTCGCACAGAGAGTATATCACTAGGTATGAGGGAGACGACCATATGTCAAGCAAAACTTTCTGTGCAAGCGCCTGACTGCCTGCACACGTAACTAGACACGTCTTCTTTATTCCGTAAACAAGTCTGATTCTGGTGCTGCCATGATATAAATTCTCCTCGTTTGTTGGGAATATTTATTCAACGTGACATATTTATGATATACTAATACTATCCTAAATGCTTTCACATTTTTACGTAAGTATTCAGTTTCAAAATCTAACTCTGAAATAGTTTCATATTAGTGCCAGATTCCTTAGAAACAGTTTGTAGGTAGTTGTTGAATTTGTTAATTTACCTATTTTAAAATATTTATTCAACATATTTTTAAATTAGTTTCAAGTTATTTAAGCATTCAGAAGAAAAAGTTATTTTTACCAAAGCCGTTATTTGTCTTAATAAATTGCCTTTTAGAAATTCTCTTCATATTGACGTATTAAATAAAAATTAGCTATTTCGCGATTGAAGTTCAAGCATAAGCACCTTCATAAAAAAGGTGTGTTCAATGGACAATTTATTTGTTTGTAGAAAGAAATATGGAACAAGTTATTATTACCATGGCAACACTATAATCGCTATGCAGCGCACGCGACTTTTGTGTACGGTGGCGCCACACAGTGTCGAGAAGTATAACCATTATGAAACCACGCGACGCTAGCGCCGCGCCACGCCACGCACGCGCATCACCGACGACGCCGTCCCGTTCCGAACCAACCCAACTTTTTCTTTTACGTAGTGTGCCAGTCGCTGATCGTACTTCGGTTGTGTTGACGCGTCGCGTGACGAGCCAGTGACGTCGCGTGTTTTGAATTGTTTACGCTCACTTGCACTAACCCCTATTAGAAACTCAAATCGTGTTCTTATTAGTGCGTGATGGACCAAATATCTAACTACGAGCTCATCTCAATACGTTGTTACGCGTTGAAAAACTGAATTTTGACCTTGTTTAGGCTAGGTGAAGAGAGCGTCGCGGATGCTATCGGAGAAGTGTGTTCGCGCTGTGTTTGGTGGTGGACTGAGTCGCCTGGAAGAGATGTCTGCGTTGAGTGTGCGAGCGCCCGGGCTGCAGACGACCTCGGTGCTGGACACCAGGTCCCTGCGGGTTCGAGGGGTCACGACGCTCGAGGGCGTGCGGAGAAACTTGTTCGGCTGTACCGACCGAGAGGAGAACAGAAAGTTTGTTGAGCGGGAGTTGGCGAGACAGTTGGAGCTCGATAGTCAGCGATGGGGCTTCGATTTCGCAAATGAGCAACCCTTGCCTGGTGCGCAGAGGTTTGCGTGGTCGCTGGTGCCCGCGGCGGCGGTCCCCGCGGCCCTGCGGAGGGCCCCCATGGCCATAACCACGCCGAAGCCCACGCCGCCGCCCCAAGAAACGAAAGTATCGAGCCCCGATAACAGCAAAACGCAGAAGAGAATAACAGGTCAGTATCATAATTGCATGTTAATAGCTTTATATCTGTTATCGCGCAGCGCAGTGGTTGGCTAGGATGCAATGAAAACTTGTTATGAGTGCGCCGAGGCCAGGTTTTATGCGATAATGAATCCGATTCGTGTTCAAGGTTATCATTATAATTTAATGTCGAGTCGAGCGGGTGCAGTTGACGCGCCGATGCGCCGGCGTTGTCAGCAATCTAGATAACGATGTGTACTAAAAAAATATAATGTTGCAATCAGTGCCTCGTTAGTAGGATATTGTACCTAAGATGGTAGTTTTATTTCTGATTGTAAGTCTGCTAAAAATAAAACTTTGTACCTACTTTTACAGTAAAATATAGTGAATGTAACAAATGGTACGAAAGATTACAACTTATAGGTACGGAGGTATGCATTAAGAAATTATTATATCTATATACAGATTAAAACTTTCGTGAGACATTATTAACACTAGAAATAAACACGGCTTTACTCACGAATTATTGTCAGAAATAGTCCGACATGTTTCGGACTTGTATGGAGTCCTTCAGGGATTGAGTGCGGTCGCGGTCGTCTTATTAAACTCAACATAATAATAATCTTTTTAAGATGATAAATTTGTTCAATTTTATCCTAATAGGTAGGTAGGTACCTATTCCTTCCGAACAATTGTATTTTTTGTGCTAATTAGATTTTTAATTTATTTAATTTCACCCTCGTAACTTGATCTTAAATCACCCTAAATTGAATGGCCGAAGGTGTTAAATGTTTTTTGCCCATCAAGGTGTCAACTACTTCATAAAGGGACCAAGGAAGTCCATTATTCAGCCATTAGTTACTACACAATTAAAAATTAAGACGTGGACCAAATCTATTCTTAGTTAATTTTTAATGAACTTTTTTCACATGAAAGGGGACGTTTTGCGGCAAAAAAAATGAGTTTAACTGCTTATTAAAATATTTTAAAATTACGGCCTTAGAAATAACAAGAAGTTTGCACCTTTTATTTTCATTGTTTTGATAAACACTTGTGTGCCATATGCTCTATGTAGACTTAGCTTAGGTAGGTAGGTATTTAGAATAACCTGACCTAGTTCAATTGTTTTGACATTTCGACGCTGGTGTGGGTAGCCCTCCCACATTTGTCCCATTTTAACTTGCACATGTGTTGCGTAAAAACAACGCGGAGATGCGTACGCGATGAGAATAAAGTGACAAACAAAACGTGTTTACTATTCATTTACTACGGCCAGTCATTAGCCAGGTAAATACCGCGAAATTTATGCTTTTCTTTTTTTATGAAAGAAACTTAAAGGCTTATTACACTGCACGTTTTTGCGGTTCCCCTTAGTCCCTTTCCCGGAAGTGTAATAGAGTATATATCGTGTCTGGTTTATCGTGCAGTGTAATACGTTAACAATGTGAAGCCAGTGTGTTAATTCGTATTTTTAGGTAGGCGTAACAGCAATGGAAGCAAATACCGCCAACCTTCATTCATTGCCGTTACATTCATACGTAGTAGGTACTTACAGTAAATTAAAATGTCCTTGGTCCTCGCTCGCTGAAACCAAACAATTTGAAGGCGCGACCGACGCCGCATCATTGCGCATGCGTGATGATATCGCGAGCTTGCTAACATGGCGTCTGGTTTTATTTCTGCGTTTTCTTAACACATTCATGTTTCTCGAGATTTCATAACGTGAAATTGATAATTGTTTATGGTTTATATTAAGAAATGTTCTAATAGGAAGACGGGTTGTTTCAAGATATAAAAGAAAATAAAACATGCAGTCTAGTTAAACTTACGAAAATGTAAACGGTTTTCAACCTCAGTGTACTAAGAATCGGGCGATCATTCATTTTAATTATAAACCAGCCATATTAAAAATGGCACGTTGGAAATACGTAGGTATGACCAACCGTATTGAGGTAGGTCTAACGACTTAGGTACAGGATGTTACACTATTTAAATAGCTTGCAAAAAATTACAAATGTTGTATCTAATTGCGTTAACGAACGCACGCCTCTTGTGTACCTATACATCTATATCGAAATAGATCCCAAAGCGGTCGTTATTATAGTTTAAAGTGAAAATAAGGTTAACCTTTGTGACAATTGCGTTACTGTATAGGCTTTGTTGGTTTTTTCCGCTTTAGAATTTCGACATTAGGTACCTGTTAGGAGACGCTTTGTTGGTTTTTTTTATAAACCTCACAATGCTATAGCGTGCAAACCAGTTGTTATCTTTCTCTATGGTAACAATTTAATTTAATTTATAGATTAAAAATAAATAGTGGGTCCAATTCGAAACGGTGTATTCTAAATTTAAAATTTCCTATAATTAACTTAAGAAACGTCAAACTCGATTTTGGAAGCACAAAACTGTCGAAATCATGTTAGAAATTTCTTATTTTTTTAGTGACTGAAGTTTGTACATATATGCTAAAGTACCTATGTATGTACTTACATACATGCTAGAAAAAGCTAAAAACCCCTACTACTACTTACTATAATGACGAAAATGGCCTCTTGAAACATGAATACTGGAACTATTGTAGGTATTTTATATTACCGATATCTCCATAATTCAAGCTTTAATTTAATAAAAAAATTAACACACTCGTCTAATTATTTTTTCTGATGCGAGTTATTTGAATCTTTACATCAACCATGTTCGATTTCTTGTGACGTCATATAACCTATGACACGCGGGACCTAAGCGAAGCCAACAACACGCCTTTAGTCAAAATATAATACATAAATAAAGCCTGATCCTCAGCGCTTGTATTTCTCGGATATCATCGTTATTGCTATCAAACATGTTTATCGTTAATTATATAAAATTTTGTCAATGCGAAAGTAATTTGAGCAATGCTCAGCTATGTTGAAATGACGTCCCTTCTACTAAAAAACATGGTCGGTATATTATAGCCGCGTTATTATGGTGTAAAGCAATTGCAGCAGATGCATTGACTTTCTATTGACATTCTAAGTTTTCTTAAGAACACTCGAGCGCTCTTAAGGGTCACAAATTGCATTGTCTAAAACTGACCAACTGTAAAAGCTAGCAAGGGGTCCCAAAATAACCGGGTCACCTATTTCTTGCATCCCTCTTCTATGACATAATTACACCTTGAGAAGTCGTTGAACTCAAAATGTTTTGAGTTTCTGGGAATGTAAGTGGACTGGCAGCGGGGTTCCTCGTTTCAATAGGTTATGGCATTAGAAATTGTTGCAACCTGAAAGGGTTTCCTTTTCGGCGGTCAAGTAATTGCTACTGACAAGAAACACGCTTTACAATAGCTTAAAAACACCCTGATTAAGTTACATTTGAGGACGTTAAAATCATGGACTGTTTTTACTTTGAGAACGTTTCTTCACTAATTCTGGATTTGCCTTCCTTTCCTCTTGTGACAGTGAATCTTAGGTTGGTGATGCACTCCTCACCCACTAACTATCGATAAATACCTACAACATGGTACAAAATATTGAAGAAGCAGGGTTCGAAATTATGAAGATAATTACGCTTCTTGATAATTATCGGATAATTATCACTAGTATAAGAAATGAATTTGTTATATTGTTTCATAAGAAATTCCGATGTTATATTATTTCATAACAAATACTAACAAAAAACAAATAAAATCAAATACATTTTTTTTTTTCGGATAGACGAGTTCGAATTCTTCGAATACAGTTAGTTTACTTTCACGAGCGAATTTTTTTGTTATTATCAATTGATAATTATCGATCTGTTATTATCACGATAATTATCATGATAATTGTCGTGATAATTATCCTGTCGAACCTTGTGAAGAAGATGAAAAAGATAATGATGGAGGTGTTTGTGATGTTAAATCGTTTTTCTATGTCTATGTCTAAATCAAGTAAGAACTAATACACAACCTTTCTACAGCTACTATTTACTCTAACTCTATCCCCCGATAAATCGCACGACGTAATTCAACAGCGCGTAACAATAACGCACGGCGCGTGCGCGCCTTTGTGCGTCGGCGCACCCTCGCGGACACTCGCCTAACGGTTATATTGATTTTTTAACTGTCACTTTCCCTTAGTTTGATTATCATTTCGGAAGCAGATTGACAAATTTGGTAAAATAAAACAAACAACAAAGTTAATTCATTTAATCAGACGCATTAGCAATGTTTTCCACGCAAGCCTGCCTCGAATGTGTGATTTCGCTCACTTATTAAATCTTATACGGCTGCGTTTTTACGACAGCTTATAACGCATACGCAAAAAAAGAAAGTAGCGCTTGATAAACCGTCAAAAGTTTCGACAACGCCCCGCGATGCGGGTGAAACAAAAAAGGTTGTTCACACACGTGTTCCGAATTTGAAAATATGAACAGATCTCGTAACGGCCGTATCGATCGCGGCGCATCTGCGTACGCGCAGCCCCCGCTAACCACCCCAGCAGAATGACCGGGGGATGGGGAAAGTTCCCCATCCCTGCAACCCTGTCATCTGTTGACTAACAGATCGATTACAACACGCAACGTTTTAAAAAGCTGACGACCTTTTAGCAATCATTCACTTTGAATTCGGTTGACAATTGGCCAATGAAGTTAAATTGCGCTGCAATGGCACGCGAGACATCCGTTTTTACACGTAAGAACCTTGAGTTATATTTAATCCGATCAAAATTATTTTTTATACTGTTGCAAGTAAGCCGAACAAGTCGTTTGCTCAAACAAATTAACGAACAGAAAATGCACCTTAACACAATAGTACAAAACCCTTATCAACAGCCACAAGTCAGAAAATTCCCATTACTTGCACTTGTTAAATGCTAAATTGTCGGAGGCACCGACATGTAACTAATGCGAGTACGTTATAGTTCTCACGAGCCCGGCGCACCTTACGTGTCGACCCTCAGGAAGCAAAGGAAGAAATGGTTCAATGCCTCTAACGACTACTAACGATAAAAAATCCTGCTGGTTCTCGTCGAGCGTAATATCTATGGGACATGCATCGATCCCGACCACAAAAAAGGTGATCTTTTATGATATTGTAAGAAAGTTCTTTACATATTATCATGTGTGTGAGGCATCCAGTGACTCATTTATTGGCTCGCACGATCACGAAAGTTGTTCTTGCACATACATGCCAATTGCCACAATTCCCAAGTTTACGGATTAATATAGTTCGCCATAAAGAGGAATATAATTTGCAATTAGACAATGTGCAGACGATGACATAGTTCAGCTTGCAAGTTGTTAAAATATGACATTTAAATGACCCAATTGAAAAAGGCATAAATTAATCCTGCAAAATTGAAACAAATGGTATCATTTGAGAGTGCCCGAGACGGTAGTAGAATTAGAGCAAGGACGAGAGATGACAACAGCGTATGCGACGTAAATGTCTTATCTATTGTAATGAGACTATGAGACAAAGCAATGATGCAACGGACAGTCACGGATTTATATAAGAAAATTCCAAAGAAACGCGCGCTGAAGAAACAGAGCATTAACTGGCTCTCTAAGATCGTTTTCAAGACCGATAGTTACCTCACGTTATTTATTAAGAATTCCAGCATTATCTGATTCCAGCGGCGCAGAACTCGCTGAAACGAACATTATTCATTTAACTTTCTAATCGAGCTAGTGGCATCAGATTGCGTATGCATTAATCAATGAAATCATCCATGTAAAAGTCACTGCCGTGTTTTAAAATTTAGCCTTTTTCAGACTGCAATTGCATGTCAACTGTTTTTAATTGCGCCATTATCGTTGCACTTTATAACTTTCATCCTTTCCCGTCTCCTGAGCATTGCAATTAAGTATTAATGTCCGCAACTGTCATAAAAATCAGATAAGATTTCGTTACGGTCGAGGAGTCCTGAAGGTTTTTCTATGGGAAAACGTTGG
Organism: Tortricodes alternella; assembly: GCA_947859335.1. Lineage (NCBI taxonomy): Eukaryota > Metazoa > Arthropoda > Insecta > Lepidoptera > Tortricidae > Tortricodes > Tortricodes alternella. The sequence goes on from OX401986.1 coordinate 4,168,790, forward strand.
TCACCATCAACCGTAAAATCTGACTCCATTCCTGTTTGGAAGGCTGAAAGCGAAAGTGATGTTTGATACTTTTGCTTTCAATATGCAGGAGAGTTTTGAGTGTTTTGATACGCACATTAAGTTCAACTTCAAGTTCAGTTCTTGAGGGTTTGAGTTGAATAAAACCAAGCTAGCTCCCATACGTTCCCAGGACCGTTCAGTGGGGTGTATCGATATCTGTAATTTCCCAATAAAAGTTTTGTGCCGATCAGTGGCCCGGGGAGATAATTGGTGCTATCAGCAATATATCACCCTCGTTAAACGGTTTCCCACGGGAGGTCACTGAATGCACGTGCGGATACTAGCAACGGACGAGACATCGCTTGACCAGGCAGGAAAACTATGAAGTAATTTTAACTTAAAAATTACAATGCCATGAATACAAATACTTTTACTGAATTTAAAAGCACCCAATTATTTATTTAGGCATCAGTTTTCTTTATTACTGTGAAATACAGACAGCAACTTACTCATACCTCATACAGTGTTGGGTTGGCACTTGTTACAAATGGCGACTGCAGCTATCCCCGCTTGCCCATTGAAACAATGCGAGGGGGATTTTTTCCCATTTTGCACCGGATCAATAAATAATTACCACTTTTAACCCCGTGTGAACATGCCCTTAACTAAAATGCCCGATACGGTACATCGCGTGATGTCTAGCAGTTTTTTAATTCTCATTCCAAACCAATCGTTAACTGAATTGAAGTTGAAATTAAATTTAACGTCAATCTATAAAATAAAACAAAAACATCACAACACAATCCCACTATTTTGACAAAACCTCCCAATCAGATTCAATTTGGAACGCCGGTCGATTATTGTTTTAAATGGAACGCGTCAATTTCAATTTACGAACGTGCCAGATTTATTTTACTCGACCGACAGATGTTCGGAGAACAAAGCATTTGTAATTGAAAAAAATTGAAGGTCAGTCAACTTTGACTCTTGAAGTAAAATGGCGTTATATTTTCAGAATTATTAGATAGCGCTGAAAATTTGAATAAAAACGGTAATGTTCCGCCTGCTGCGCCCGCGCCCCACAACTGTGGGGAGGCCAATCCGGTGCAGTTTTTAAAGAGTAACGGTCGAAACACTTTGTTTTTATGTTCATTGGAAAGTTCACTCGTTAAAATATATTGTGGTAAAGTCTTGTTGTCTCCACTGCACCGACGAAATTTACGGAAGTCGCACTAACGACTTATGCGTGGGAACGACGCCTCACATAATTATACATGTCACGATGTTCCTCCCAAGTGTGTGAACATGGTCAGAACATTTCCTTTTTTAACGACAGATTTCGGGCACTCCCATCACCGGTCTTAATGACTTTTCCCCTTTAGTTTATTCAAATAATTTAATGCCAATATCAAAATTTCTCGATCTTCCAATAAGGGAACCTAACTAGTTAACGCAGCCTGAAGTCTTGCAATAACGGCCCAACCTTGGCCTGTAACGATAAGAAATACGAACGGCCCGGCGGCCTTTACTACACGTGAGAATACTCGACTTAATTAACTGTACTTTACCTTCATGCATTCATTTTTAAATAGGACAGAAAGTGAAAACAAACTCCATAATTATGTTAATATCTGTTCCGTACAATTTGTTGTCGTCCAACAAAAGAAGGGCGTGGAAATGTGTGATGTATTGCTTAATTATTCCAGGGAGAATAAATCAGAAGACTAGTACATTAGTGATTCCGATATTTCTTTCAATAGGACAATCGTCGCACTCGAGACGTGGTCGGATTAGACGGCTCGATTCGTCTTACATTTCAATGAATCCTTTATCGTTATGCTGACACACTTAATATTCTATTGTGGATGACCAGGCGTTAGGCAACTTTTGATAAAAGACGTCATTGTGCATAGGCGTTAGCCGTTGTGTAATTACAATTCGAACCAGTTCACAAGAGTATGCATTACTTAAATTATGTTAAAGCTCATGAAACTCAAGCTCAAGCAAACGTCACTGAACTATCATATTGAACAAGTAAAACTAATTTTGAGTACACAGCAAACAGACTGAATATCGACAAGCTCTTGAATTTCAAAATGTTGATATAAGACTGTTTGTTTAAGAACCTTCCAGAGAGAAAGTTGAGTAGGCGACATCGACAATACGTGGGCTGATGGAAAAACATTCTCGAAATGTCTTTTTTTCCTACTTCTAATCTAGTCTGATGAAGTGTTGGCTAAGAATTTTTCGAGGGCAATGACAAAGTTTAGGGTCACATGCCCCTCGGGCTACCACGTGTGAACTTTAACTCGTATTCAGTTTTTAATGGTTTATTCGGCGACACTTCATTCTCCGTGACAATTCAACTGTCACAAATGTCCCGTAAGATGCATCCATCACGAGAATCTGTTCCCCGGAGTGATGGATACCATCCGATGAATGGTAAATTTATGTTAATATCAAATTGAAATGTTAATTTCCCATAATTATCGAGATGACTGTTGAGTGCAACTGAATAAACAGTCGAATGCTCATTTCATGTTTGTTTGCATGAAGCATTGTTGCATTTAAAAACGATGCCAACAGCAGTGAAATTCTTACTAGCATCACTAATTAAATCTGTAAATATCAACATATTTATAATTACAACCAATATAGTTGCATTGTTTCATTATCTTAATTGCTATTACAACAGGGTAATTATAAACAAAACCACAAACACTAAAATGCGTGGTTATCTTCAAACACGCCATGTGTGCTATGGTAATGTTTCCTTGAAAACTTGCCTAATGAATAACTAAGTAGCTCAACAGCGACTTTTAAGGAATTCAAAGTAAACAGAGGTCGTAGAAGGAGTTGAATAATAACCATTCTAAATAGCTGGACTAACAAACCCTTTGACCTGCTCCGTGACACTATTTCTCAACCGGTGATTGATCAGCGCACATAAAGCTTGTCTCAAGACGTGACTGCATAAAAGAGATCGTTCACATCTCATCTCCCACTCAAAAAACTGACAAAGGACGACCTAACTTCAGCGAAGGTGAAATAAAAAAACGACGCGACAAAAATAATCTCATTGTCGAGTTAAAATTAATATTTCATGCTATTCTTGTTGATAAGAATTGTGATATTGAATTACGATTTAAATTTTAAATTTGTTTGTATTTTGATGCGTCTGGTGTAACGATGAAATTGTATAATGAAGCTAATTGTGTGTGAACGGACTATTGTGTGGAACAGAAATATGAATATTTTGTCGAATTATACGGAGTAGAATAACTATTTCACAATGTAAAGGGTCAAATTTATGATTGACAGGTCAAGAGATAAGGCTAACGGACCTGAAAATATCCTTGAGGATTATGAATTGAACTCTATGATCTCAGACCAGTCCTTGACTCTCACGATCTAGCCACAATTGCAAACTAAAAATAAAAACATGAATTATCGTCGTATAGCTAATTAAATTAACCAAAGAAGATAAGCAATGGTAACAAGTGCGCAAAAGCAGATTACATGCGAAGTTGTTTGCGAGCCGTTATTTGCCAAGGGGCCCTACAGGGTGATGTCTGACCTCGTAACGGTACCAACAGTTGACCACTGAAGCACAGCTTCAACTATGCTATTTGATATTAACGGAGTTTTAATTTTTGAAAGTCATTACTACTTAAACTATTTCTTTGGTCACCAAAAGCCCTTCTAGTTAAACGATTTTGTATTCTGCTATTTCCATAGTCATGGAAATTTCAAAATATTTTTTAAATTTTCTGAAAGCAATTAAGCAAGTATTTGGGCAAGTTTTGTTTTCGTTTGTTCTCGGTAGATCTTTATCTAGTAGAAAGGCATTAATTTCGATCTTATCTAATACAGTACAATAATAAAGCAAAAAATATGTCCTATAAAATTGTGGAATCTCGTTCCAATTATATTTCAAACTTAAATTGCCCTATGACCAAAATAGTTAGGAAAACGAGTCAAATGTCAGGTTCGCAAATCGTCACTATTTCCGCATCTAGCGGCGCAGGCGCAGGTCGTCGAACCGACGCCGTGTTACTGAACGCACCAAAACAACGCATGCACTGTCACTGCGCCACTAAGTTTCGATCCCAGATCAATTTAGAGTCGATAACGATTGTCGGTAGATTAATAATTTATTATTATTATTATTAATATTAAATTAATTTTATAAAAGATTGTTTGAACTTTTGAGGATTAAAAAAGGATCGAGTATGTGACTGAGATTTCTGACACGCACACAATAACAAAAAGTATTTTTAAATACGTGCCTAATTTAATTTACTAACTATTTAAGAAATTCAAAGATAAATCGTTATTTGTCATGAAAGTTAAATTGAAATCAAATAACCTATTTTAAACTCTGTTTAATTAAGCACAGATTTCTAAAGCCAAATAAAGGAAATGCAAAGAAAAATGACTTTCAAAACAGTGTCTCGAACACGCCTTTAAAGTGTACGACCGCGGCAGTCGAATTAACGGTACCACCTACCCACAAGCAAGCGCCTTTCACCAAATCTTCACACATTGGAACACGAAAAGCAACGCTTAGAACAAAAACCTTTGTTTACTCACTGTTCCGAAAAAGTTTGCTGTAAAAAATTAAAACAAATAAAAGAGAAGAAAGGGATAGATTAGTCTTCCATTTTTGCCTTTTGTGCCTATACTCATCTGTATTCCGTACAAATGAATAAAGATCGATGTCTCGATAACTGCATTGCTAAAGTCAATATTAATTTCAAACTATGTTATATAAATCTAACTGTATATTATGGCAGTGGCTAGCGCTGTTTCAATTTCCTTTATTTATTACAATATTTGGTGACTCAGCCGTTAAGTGACCACAGAAATATGACCTAGATACTAAATTACATCATTCGGCACAAGCCAAATATTGCGTTAGCTTGGTTAGTAAACAAAATTCGAATAGCAAATTTATCGGTAACGTGGTAAACCGACCGGAAACCCATGGCGTCGTACCATATCTCCAAAACAGCGAGGTTCTTGAACCTTCCGACTCGGTTCATAGCAAACGAGTTCATATGGCTCCAACTGGCATGACACATTCAGTCTTAAAAGACCGGAGAAGATGCTGTTCGGTAACAGCGCCTTAATATCAATAAAATTAATGTAGTACCTATGTATCTAGTTCATAACGTCGATTTTGATCGCAAAGTAAAATATTTTGCTATCAATACACATACAAACAGGCTTAAGCCGATAGCAGATAAACAAGCTAATTATCCCAGCGCAGCTAAATAAACAACGTGCACATGTATTTGTTTTATAACAACAGAAATCGGTAATGACGCAGCTAACAGCGTCAACATAAATAAAGAAACACAATTGAGGCTTTGTTAAAACCACGAACGTTCATATCATGTATAATTAATAGCTACGCTTAGTAAATGAGTGTAATAATGCAATTGTAAAATTTCGCAAACTAGATACCCCGTCAATTGAAGGCAGGTTGAACGCACTCAGCGCGGTTTGATTAAGGTTGTTCAACTTTTTCGCAATCGTACAGAAAATATACAATTTACATCCAATATTCTAGACCTTGTATTTACCATTATTTATGAGTGTTTCTTAAACTTCAGCTTAAGTAATTAAGTCTCCATGGCTATAAATACCTTAGTTAGCTACACGGGAAAGGTTACTTTTATGTAGTAAAACATGACTTACTTAATCTTGACTAAGATCTACGCAAAATGAATATTTTAACTTTAATTTATGTTTCGCTGTGTCGCTCGTTGTTTTGCAGCCGTCCAGTCTTGTGCAATTATGAGGCTATTAGGAATGCGGTCTTAATTGCAATACTGGTTTCACATTTACCACTGATTTAAAAATTCACAAGCTCGTCTACGAAATTCATTGATATGCACAACAGGAATAAAACACAATCTTTTGGATGTAAACAAATAAAGTAAATAACAATAGCATTGTTCCAGTGTCGAAAGTGTATTTGACAGTGATAGTTATAGAGTAGAAAATAACATTGTAAGTACTATCTCCCGCAAGTATTAAGACGATGCGTTTACAAGCTTTAAACAAACAAAGACTATCACAAAGACATCCACGTCCGTTTTGACTTTACGGCTCTTGCGCTGCGCTTTAGTATCGTTTTTGTCGTAATAAACAAATCGTGCGCATCTGTAAAAACGTCATGTAAATTATACTTTGTAAATCGTTGACTGGAAATCATCTCGTTGCGTCTCACTCTTTAATATCTTTTTGACGAGGGCATGCTGTCAGTATCTCACAATTTAATAGTACAGCTACTTTAAATTCAGGCATACTTTTAATATCTTCGCTTCGCAGTTCGAGCAAAAAATAAACAAAGATCTATTCTAAGATTAATCAACGCGTATTGTAATAAACAGCCCAATGTAAATATCTCTCGCTACATAGTTATTTGTAAGTGCATCAGTAACCGTATCAAGTTGGTATAACCCTGTCCTGCCCACAGAGACCGGTTCGTATTAGAAATCTAGCGAGCCATTGCAGCGGCGATTATTTTAATAAGCGGTCATTTTGTCCCCGAGGTAATTGCGTTCGGAATATTTCACAAACAATCTGAGGCAGTGTGGGAGCTTCTGCCTGTAATCCATCTTGTGAATCATCTAAGTTAACTACTGTTACAGTTCTTGTTACTTTGATGTTAAATAAATAATTTTTTGCATCCATGTCAGATCACCTTTAATTATCTAGTTCAGAATTTGCACTTATTTTTTTATAAATCAATAATAATTTATTTCCCTTGCAGGTAAGCAACGTTTATTGATACAGAAATTGTTCGTCGAGTTCATCGTCCCGTAAGTAATAAATTTGAAACATACCAAAGGATAGAAAACGTAATTGGACCAATTTGAATAAATATACCCACTATAAAGAATAGGATTCTTTCTCCTTATTACTATAATTTGTCTAGTTGCACGTATAATCAGCATTAAGGAAAATGTTCCGGAGCCATTACTGTAATCGCACCAAATTTTAGACGCATCCAAAGACAAATCTTGGAATTCGGGGCGGCTGGCGCCGTCAATGGCATAGGGCTTTTAGTCTATTTTTGGGTTCGTTAGTCACACAACCCTTTCATTTACTGAATAGCTACTAAGCATCCCGGGTTTGCATAAGCTATTCATCGCGTAACTTGTTTAATATACTCATTCCGGCTTGGTCTCGCGTCTAGTTAGTGAGTTTTTGTTTCTTTCGACTGTTTAAACAACAAACATAAAGTGTGTGAAAGCTCAAATCGTGAGTATCCTATTATGAAGTGGGATTTTTGGGTCAAGTGCAGTCTAAAAGGTGAAACATAAATATTATTAGTATTCCCAAGGCCTTTTCGTGACCAAGTTAGAAAGTGTTGCTTGAGAGTCCGTTACAATTTATATTATCTTTAGTTGTAACGTCAGCGATATGTTTAAATTCAAGTATTCCAGAAGGGTTCAAGACATTAAGATAAACTGTTCAAGGACTATCTCAATTCCCAGACAAGTGGGTCACTTTACTATTAGATGTTTTTTGCCCCAGTAACCGTATTTAGAAACTTATAAGGGAACTGATAACATAATGTTTATATTCTGTTACTCGGCCTTCTAAACTGATATCTCCTAATTTGACTTCGGTGGATAAAAAAGGAGGCGTGACTTAATTCAGGCTGGCTCGATGAGCTTTTTTACGTCAAATGTTGGGTTTTAAATTATACACACACGTGTTTATTACACGAGTAAAAAATACGAGGTCGTACCTGACCGTTTCACTGCAACTAGAATGCTTTCATTTTCCAAAAAAAACTCGAAATTATGTTTAAGATTAACTCCCGCTTCAAACGTTACTTCAACTGCATTTTTAACTAGCACCAAATCAATCTCGTTCTTATCTGTACTTAAGCTTATGTAAGTACTTCGGTTTTCATTTCTATATCCAACTTACTATCATTTCGTTGAATCATCAGCAGTGTCTTATGAAACTGATCGTCAACCGACGCGTCTTCTAAGAACCCTTACAAAGGTTCATTATCGTGTAAAGTGACGACTCCACTTACCACTTGCGACACCATAATACACACGTGCTTACTAACTGGTCCTGTTTTAACAGTTTTTATTGCTTTAACAACACCTATAGGTTTCATGTGTGCTACCGAGTCTAGATCTAAATAATCTTTAGCAACAGACGCTACTTCATTCTCATTTGTAACTTTATAACACGACAATAACAGAACATTTATTAATTCTCTTTTTAAAGTAATAAAGTAATATCTAGTAAGCTATCGACCGTTCCAAAAGAACTATAAATTATTTTAAAAACACAAGTTCCAATTGCAAAAGTTAATAAGAAAAAAAACGTCTCACCAGCCAGCGTTTTTAGTTCGGGCCGTTTACTATTTGAAGGGCTCGTAAAATGATTTTCGAGCACAAAAAGTTGTTTTGGTTTTTTTCTAGTCGTGACCGGGCGAGGTAGAGAAAAACAACATTTCTTATTTGAGATTGTACTATGTCATAAATAAATTACAACGACGTTTTTGTGGGGGTGAAATTCAAATCTGTTGATCCAACGGTCATTTCTGTTTGGCTTACGAGGCTTGGTCCTCAGGGCCGTGTCGTGTTTCAAGTGGGTACACAATGTGGTTTTGCTATTGCGTCGTATTTTTTTTTCTTATCTGTCTTAACACTTATCTGGGACACAATCCAATACACTTATTTCGCAAGGGCACTTCAAAGCGAGTTTCATGGTTTTGCGAAAACAAAACACGTGCAATATTTAGTCGACACTAACTCAAAAACAAAACAATTAGGTATGTTGTTTTATTACGTTCTGCTGAAACCAATGCTACGTTTCGGACTCCCAGCTCAAAGCAGTTTAATTTGAGTGATTTAAAAACAATATTGTAATTGGTTAAGATGGTGGTGCATCTATCTAAGGGGAAGCTGCTTGGTCACTAGATGCAATCTGGTCGGAGATGCGCGGTCAACGACCGTGCAAGAGAGAGGGCACTCCACGCGTGAGCGCGATGCCACATGCGCGTACGCACGAAGGAATGAAAATTATTGTATTATTGTTTATCCTTGATGTGTGCGTGATGTCCTCAGGGGTGTGGGTCTAATTCTGCGTTTGTTATTGTTTAGACGTCTCCTTTCTAACACGCCCTCGCCGATGCTCAGGGAATATCAAATCGAGGCAGGAATAGATTTTCATTCTTTAGCGTTTCGCTTCATGTTTATATGGATTTGTATACGCTTCAAAAGACTAAACGTTTCGTTGCTAAGCGTTCGAAGTAAGAGTACAAAAAAGCTTCGGGACGCGAGAGGATCAAGTATTGTTAAAGGATTAGGCCTGGTCGCTTATACGAGGTCCCAGCTTGTCGGCACGATCTGTAAATTACTAAAACGTTTAACTGGAACGGTATTAAGTTCTTTTTGCGAACATACCTGTAATGTGTAGAAAAAACGGCTCAGTAATCTCTTAATAGACCGGAATTTGATATCAACGCATTTTTTGGCAGAATAAATAGCGTCCTTGGTCTTGTTGCTATAAAAAAATCGAAGTGTCACCTGTCAGCGAAGCATCAGTTTCCCGCCAAGCGCGACCGTCGCTTGTTTCCCATGCGGAGTTACTCTCGCTTTGGTAATTCCTAATGATTATGCATAAACTTACCTGCAGATTGCAGTCCACGAGCTCATGCAACGGACAATGTGCATTCAGCCATTGAAATTCAAATCTCACATTATATAAACTGCTCACAATCGCATAAAAAGCAGTGTTTATTGCTTAAAATACACAAATAGCGCCGGTCCCATGGTCATTGTGGGTCAAACTATCTCCATTGTTGCCCTAAGTTGTCCGGATTCAATGGGAGTAGGTTACGAAGGGACAAAGGTGGTGACATCTCTAAGAAAGAATAGCACCCTAGTGGCTGCTTTTATGCTAATGAGATTTAATTGAGGTTATAATGGTCAGGATGATGGATTCGCTGAGGGCTGCATAGGCACAGGCGCGACAATTGCAGTGACTCGGCTAAAGTCTATTAATACGACATTAGATCATGTTTGACATATTCTTAAAACTCTTTAATTAATGACAAATTATGAGGCTTCTGTTCAACATTAGCTAAGCGGTATGCTATATTAATCGTTTTGGTTGTGACAAATGATACCGACACTTCGTTAAGACAGTAACCATCAGTTTGAAAATGAATGAAAATGAAAATATTTATTTTGCAAGTAGGCCACACGGGCTCTTTCACATGTCTGAATCTAACAGCGCTTCGAAAGGTGACATGTGCTGAGAAGAAACGCCGCAAGAAACTCAGCAGTAAGGCTTATTTCAACTTTAAAATTACATTTTAACTAAAACTACACAAAAAGTGCAACAAATAAACCTAATGAATTAAAGTAAACAATTAATAAGGGAGAAGTATAGTCTCCGCGTCTGGACAAGTAAATTTAAGTGTCTTAGAGATGTAAATAGTCTCTAAGGGTCATAATAATAAGAATAATAATTAGAAAAAAGAAAACATCTAAATTGATTAATCTAGGTTACATGGAGATGTAGACAGTCTCCATGGTCAAGTATAAAAATGGAGATGTAAGGTCTCCAAATATCAAAAACAATTTCAAATATAACATTTCGTATCCTAAGTTTCTTTACTTAGACCTTGTTAAAACATGGCCTAAAGGCCTATGCCCAGACGTCATTCTTCCATTCAAGATTCACAGAAGCAATTAGGAATGTTTTTTGTTTTGTTTCAAAACTCGGAACTTCAAAGCTACACAGCTCATAAACCCTAACCTTAGCAAAGATCCAAATATTTCAGTTCGGTTTACATTAACAGTTCTACGCTTGGCGGTAGCGTCTGACAGTGCGGTAGGTCGGATAAAAATACGAGAGTGAGCGAGCAAACACCCGCACGCGCCCGCGCCGACAAAAGATACTGTTTTTCCATTAACACGGTAATAGTTAGATCAATATCCTCGGCGCGAGAAGAAAAATATAAGTGAAGTAGTATTTTAATTCATTTAGGTACACCACGATTTTGCGGACACTGTTTCTACGTATTCATTTTTACTTATATATCGGTGTCATTAAGCCTTGGAACTTGAACGTTCCAATTGGAATAAGGGAAGTGGTAAAGTCATGCATGACGACATTCGTCATAAAAATCACCACAAAGCCGATTCAAAACAAACCGTAACCATGAATCACAATATACATTTGTATACCTAGTATAACGATATGATATCACAAATATATACCTAAATCCACAGACAGGCTGTCTGCGTTTTGCACATAATATTCACAAATTTATCGAGAGATTGTGTTTTTGCGAGTGCCGCCGTTAGAATAAATCGGGGCAAAGGGTCAAATCAAAGAACAGGCCTTTGTTAATCCCTTATAATTGAACAATGTCTCACAAGCACAAGTTACCCCCGGTATCGGTGCAATATGGGGTGATCTTATTGAAAGTACTTTTACGTAAGTCAGGACGTTCAACTTTGCGGTAGGTAGGTGCGTCACAGAATCACATCTCGTGTGATCTACTTTTCCTACGTTTATTTTTCCGTTCTAATTTTAAATGCATTCGAATTTCGTAATCGTTGGCCAGTCTTACATCGGCTGTCGGTCGCCAAGGAGGCCGGTTCTCCGAGTGACATTTAGATTAATACTTGGAACACGATTCGACACAATACTGCTCTTTAGAAGATCGACTCACGCAAATAGAACATTTCGGATAGAGGCTTACCCAAATATCTCAGGAACTAGACAGAAGATAACCATATTTGATTAGACGCTTTATTATTCCGTGATAATATGTTATCTCTATCGTATTGACACAGATGTGCTTAAATTCTGGGGCGGTAATTCGACGTTGCAAATGCAACGCTGATTCACTCTGCTAAAGTTCAAATTGAGTTGCAAAAAAAACGTTATCAGCTATCAAAGCGTAGGTAGTTGCGCGGAACAAAGTGCATTGTTCGTTCACTCGTGCAGTCTGTTGCCGAGGCATCGCTGTGAGAGGGCGTAAGCGCCTGCATGCATGGCTCGCGTAAGTTCAAGAAAACCGGTCAAGCGCGAATCGGACTTGCGCACGAAGGGTTCCGTACCATTATCTATAAAAACGGCAAAAAAAAACATGTCTGTTGTATGCGAGCCCCCTTAAATATTTATTTTATTCTGTTTTTTTTAGTATTTGTTGTTATAGCGGCAACAGAAATAACATCATCTGTGGAAATTTCAACTGTCTTACTATCACGGTTCATGAGATACAGCCTGGTGACAGACGGACCGACAGACGGACGGACAGCGGAGTCTTAGTAATAGGGTGCCATTTTACCCTTTGGGTACGGAACCCTAAAAAACGACGCATTCTAATTGGTGCACTATCTGTTTCAAATCTAAACACTTTTGCTTTAAAACTGTTATTTGAATGGCAATTTGAGTCAATGATCGTATTGACAATAATTGCCACAGCGCTATGTCGGTTAAGATGTTTTAATTGCTTCACTTCCAAATTAAAAACAAACAAACGCTCAAGTGAAATCAGTTCCCATATAATTTGTGCGTTATTTCGCCTCTAATTAATAGGGGGCTGGCCTCCCCTGCCCTCCCCTTCTAGCTGAGGACTGTAATAAAGGATTTTTGGAGATTTAATTTGTGGGAACCGCTGTACAGGATACGCTACACTGGGTTTCGAGTTTGTCCTGTATTTTTTAAAACGAGCTTTTTTTTTAAGAATACTACCCATTATGGCAGTGAATCGGCAAAGGTCGATAAAGAGTCATTAATGTTTCCTAAAAATAAAATAAGATTAGAAAAAAAAGCATAAAAGTGATAACTGTCTGATTCAATGTCACTATTTAAAGTTACTGCAAATACACATACCAGACTATTTATGTGTTTTTTCTCGTATGCAGTAGGTAAATAAAACTAGTGGCTCCGTGAGCTGTAGACCTCGCGACAAACTTAACTTTGCTGTTGGAAAACTGATATCCCCATACATCAACCAACATAGGTTGGGTCAGGTTACTAACACCGCAAATAAGATTGTAATTGCAAAATTCCCCATATCTCCGCCATTTTGAAAAATTTCGAAAAGTTGAATCGACAAAAATAGTTCTATATAATTATGGAACCTGATCACAAAATTTCACGAGAATCGGTTGAGAACTGCGACCTGTAGACGAGAACAAATGGACAGACACGGACATAGTACGAAAGCATTTTTGCCCAAGTTGAAACGAAGACGCTTCGCTCGCTCGGTCGATAAATGTTCGACACGAACCTTTGCGGATTTAGTAACTATTTTTAATATATGCAATCAAAATTATTATTTTCTCGACACTTTAACTGTTACAACACAAAGGGTTGAATACAATAATAACCTTTGTCTTATGCAAATGAGAAAGTACTTTAAGTAATTGGTCCGGAACCAAGTTCCAGCGAGGCGGAACCGGCTTTGTTCCCGAATCTTACGAAGTTAATGTTATAATAATATGTTGAATTGATTAATATGCACGTTATATCCAAGAATGGTGTGAGAATATATTGTTTCGTTTTAATGGAATGATTGTCGTTCGAAGTCGGTGTAATAAGGTGAGGTAAAAACGAAGTGACATGATGTAGGTAAGTATGTAGTATTTAATATTAGTGAAACTTACCTTTGTAACATTTTTCTCATACTACACGGGCCCGTTTCTCGAAGCATATTAGTCATTTAGTGTTTTGTCTCGTTAATTAATAGAAAAAATGAAACAAAACACTAATATTGTTATTTGAAATATTGTTTATACCTACCTATCTATCAGTGCCCACGGACTGGCTCGTTCCTTGGCATTTTGGAAACCATTCCTGGCGGCAGCGATTTGGGGCATATTTTTTACAACACTAATATTTTATTGTTCGGTTATATTTTAGGTACATCAATCAAAAACATATCAAAAAATGGATGTCATTTAGAATACAATTTCCCGCCGTACAATTATTGTATAAATTCTAATTGAATCTGCAATCCAGTTTCCACTTGGTGCCATCTGATTCGACCCGATATTTGCATAGTTGCGCGAAACAGGTCCGTTCACTTTGCACCGGTCGATTCGTTCCCACGGGCCCAACCATAACGCTTTGATTAATATCTACATGAATTAATTACAATAAGGGCAAAACAATCGCGTGTGTAGGTTACAAGTTAAACGTTTTGTAAAACGTGTTTTAAGTTATACTTTTTTATCGGTTTTCATCGTGTGCCGATAAGTTTGTGTTTAAATCAGGGTTGATAAAATCAAGACTTTAAAAAAAAAACTAAAAATCGGATTTATTTGATTTAAATCAGACTTTTTTGACTTTTTTGAATTTGAAAGTTAGTTATTTATTCAAATTAACACAGCATAATTTTTGTATATTTCAATTATTAATAAAATTAACAGAAAACATTATAAAATTATCAAAAATATTTTTTGGAAAAATCACTCGGTTCTTCTTGTCATATTTATTAACAAATATGAACAAGGAAAATAAAGTTGACACTTTTTGGCTGATTTGGTCGCAGTAAAAAAGTACAGATTTAAATCATTGACTTCTTTTTAAAAAAGTCACCTGATTTTAATCGCGATTGAAATCAAGTGATTTAAATGATATCAACCCTGTTTTAAATAGCATTTTAATCAGCCAAGGCCTTGAAATACAAAAATACACGTATGATTGGTTTGTATATTAGGATTAGGAGCACAATTTTGGTGTTCAATTTTTTTATACAATTGACCGGTCAGGTTAGACGGACCAGGCAATAGCCATATAATAGGCAATCCCTGGCGACAAAGTCGTAAAGCCCTGAGCTAAATAGTGTTTATGTTCGTGCGAGTGAAGTAGGACGACCCGCTATGACTATTCACAGTCGGTACACGTCCGATGCACCAGCAGCCGACGTGTTTACTTTTCCATACGGCCAACTGAATACCGAAAAATATGTCGTAAAACACTTTTATAAAGAAAGATCGTAGCGGTCATTCGAGCAACTATTTAACTCAACGCTTGACCAATTGCATTTACGATGTCACCCTGTACGTTCACACGTTTAAAAATACATTTTTTTTATCGAAGCGGTCAACTCTGTAAGCTCGTAAAATCACGAATTTTTATACGACTCCTGAATAATAAGGTCGTAAAATGATAATGCACAAAAACTGTAACGTCTTCGTATTTCCCATTGTCATCGTTTTATTGGCTGTTAAAATAAGTGATTTAGTGGCTTTAGGAATAATAATGTTTGTAGCACGTAGGTTAATTAGTGAACCGTGACAAGAATCCTTTTTTTTCTACGGGCAGGGAAGATTGGGCGGTGTGTGGTCCACCCCATCACGCATCAGATGATCGCGGTGACGCACCGAATTAACCATGCTCCCAGTAGCGACGCTGTTACTTAAGTAGTTCAAATTTTTATGCAACAATGCTAGTTTTATAAAGGACTGCGCATGCGTTTGACCCTAGTCTCACCTGATAGAAAGCGAAGACAGGGTCTAGGGTACACGCTTGCCCGGAAAATACCTATCCACTCTAACCTTGAAGGCATCAAGATTGTATGATTCAGGTAGTAATAATAATAACAAAATAGACTCGTAGGAAATTAAATGACATGGTGATGAAAACGCTCCTGACTTGTGGAAGTCCGGTGGCAGAAAGTGAATGGTGGAATTAGGTCATGTATAGGGCTTGTACATCCGGTATTCATTGTATGCGGCAGTCCCGGGCTTTTCCTGATTATTCATGCGAAACCAGTCAGGAAAATCCTGGGATGACCAGCCCTAAGTCATGTAGATCCAGCGGCCCTAACATGCATGGCACAAAGATAAATTAGAACCGTTTATCTCTACGTGCGTCTCTCTCACACTAGTGCCGACGAAAGATATAGTCATAGAGATAAACGGTTCTAATTTATCTTTGTGCCATGCATGTTAGGGCCGCTGTGCATACTCCAAAATACAGCGTTTAAAAAACCGAAAGACTGGCAACTTTACGCCGATGCTCCAAACTTTGGAGTTTGGTTCCAACGAGCGTGCCGTCACTAATCAACCTCCTTCCTATTCCTGCGATCCACAGATTCCATCGCACGCAGCTGATACTTGGAGACCTCTCATTGGTAATAACAATACTCTATATACGAACTTGTGCTTGATAAAGATAGAGGAATTGTTCCGGCATGAAGTAACGCCGCTCCTTACGGAGGATGCCAAGTTTTATAGCGGCTCCTTTCGCTGTAGACAAAATTAAAATAATTAAATTAGATTAATTAGTCCTCGTTTAACTTGATGTAACGCTTCTGTACCTAAATGTGATTGCATAATTCTACCACTTAGAGTTACAATTAGGTATCGTCCTTTTACCAATGACGTAAGAACATGAAGTGTTACTTATTCTTATGGTATATGCAATGCAACGCTCTCAAAAACATAACTGCCACTTTCGCAACCTTTCAGCTCGAACACTTATCGCAATCTTAGCACTTTATGCACTAATAGCAAAGTCAAGTGTTCGTCTATTTGTCTTTTCTACTTTGCCGACGTTTTTATCTACTTCAAAAGAGCGAAAAAAAGGTACTCCTTGACTAATGCTTTTTATTACGTCCATAAGGGATGATTAATCAGGATCCTAGCTACGCGGACTTAACTATCCGTCAAGTTACCGACTCGCCATACCATACACTTACGTAGCCTCAGTTTTCTCAAAGACGGTTTGCTAATTTCCATCCACCAAGGTAAAATAGCAGATTGTAACCCCACAAATTTGGTTTGATTTTGGATAGTCCCCGTCATCAAGTATCATGATGAATAAACTTAGAAAGGAGTGTGAAACGCGCAACCCAACCCGTGTGCAAGTGCGCTAATCCCGCGCAGATGGGCTGCGTCCGCGCACGGCACATGGCGCAGGACTTCTAAACCGCTACACCGATAATTGCCCAAATAACGCCGGCCAAATGTCGCACTATGGGTGTTCTGAAGCCAAAGTTAAGACAGAAAATACTGGTAAAATGCTTCATTCTCACGGTATTTAATGAATTAAAACTATGCTACCTGCCTTGAGTCTATTGTATCAACCATAATTTTACAATATGCATTATCAGAGCTAGAATAAAATTTAAATAACTATCGCTTTGTCCTTGTTTTTAATCAATCAATCGCCTATTGTTAATTGTGTACCAAAACTCGGCCCTCATTATCTACTTCAAAAACGGCAGACCATTCGCATGGCGGTTATTAATTCATACATTAGCCTAACAATGCCACTGTAGCAGTTAGCTGAACGTCTAAATAGAACATTTACAAACAGGATTACAAGGGCAATTTTTCAGAACATGCACGATTTAACTCAAACGCGAATTCGTTATACACAGAGACTTATCTTAGAGGAGCCAACCTGTTGTGCCTATTAGCATAGCACTGGCTATTGTGTATTATTCCACATATTCATGGGTAAACACACACCAGTCTTTGTGCCTATTGTTCGGGTAATACTTAGCAGCATCACCCCTCGCGGTAATCTCATCCTTTCTATCCATTGTTCCCAACATTGTGAGAAGAACGCTCCCGAATTCGGTCCAGAGGTCTCGGAGTGACCTGAGGTCACATCTCACAATGCACTCAATCGTGTTTACCTTTAAAAACCGATGTTTAAGCATCTTTGAGAAGCCGTCAAATATCATCTCGACTAGTTCTTTTGTCGCGAACAACGGGAGACATCCCGGCGGACAAAAGCGTTATTGTTCTTTGACGTTATTTAGCTACCGTTTAAGCCGTTACTTATCTTTATTGTGTTATTTTATTGCGGGTATCGATTTTGTTCACTTTTATAAAGCAGTTTCGTCTGCATTTGAATATTAACGACCCTGGGAACACACCTTGCGTGTCCGAGTCGAGAGCGTGATCGCTCCAACTGATTTTTTTTAGGTTCCGAAAAATTCTGATTTAGGTCAGCTAATTGGTTGCTTGCTCTAGCTTTGGTATGTTATGAAGAATCCTCTTAATTATTAACGCAGTCGGTACCCAGACATATAAACTTAAAAGATATAAACGCCCGTGGCCTCTGGCACTCGCGATATAATTGCGTGGCTCGGTAGCGACCACGACTCACTGATTTATGTTTATGACATATAGAGGTTGCACGCGAGAGAGATCATAAATACGGAAAGCGAAAGCTTTATACATACACATACATCTATTAAGTTGAATAATAAGAACCTAAAATAGAGGCTTTTACAAAAGGCATAGACATAATGCGCTGCCCAATCCGGTCTTTTTGAACTTTTTAAAAGGAATAAAAACGCACACATGTCGGCCATATTGCGTTAGGTTTAATCGCTCTACCACTTGAAACTTTTTAAAGCACCAGAACCAAAGACACCACTTGTATTTTTTTATTATAATCAAAGATGGCGTACACTAGTAGCGATAGTCGAGACGTGTCGGCGCGTTTGACGCAGGCGCATCCTTTGATCCGCCGCTTTATTAAACGTTCATTAAGACTCCTTAATATATTGTAATGCAACACAGAAGTCGTGAGCCATAATACATTTATCGATTCGTTTTTTTAATAACATGTCTTTAATAGTATTTGGAATTGACAAAAAAAAAGGAAGAAGTTACGCATACAAATTACGATCGCTCGTTTTTTACATACAATTTTACAGCGTGTCAATTTTATTTCTGTAACTCTTTGGTCAATCCTCTAGAGCTAACATTAAAATCTTTATGAAGAGAAGAAACATTTGAAATTAGGTACTTGTTGCCTATCTCAAATAAGAAATTATGTCCTCCCTTATTGATTACACATTTCAAACAATATCCTCCAAATTGAAACTATAATTAAACAATTATCTAACTCGCTAATGAAATTACACTTGCTGACTCTCATGCAATTACTTCTATGACTGTGTCGTAAGCGTTACCTAACCACCTGCGGTTCCAGTACTTCCAGTCTCGGGGGTTATCGCCCCCTTCAGGATACACACACATACACAAACACACACAGGGAGGATCTAGTATCAAAGTTTCTGAGCGTTGAAAAAAGGATGGCGGATTTTGTAATGGGTAGTTGATAAGGCAGAATCTTTATTTAATGGTATCCGAAATGTATATTAGGATAGTTTTGTTCGGAAGCTCTTGGTCTTTTTTGTGAATTTTGATGATAATTACCATAGGCTGCAGATGCATCATGATCCCTGAATATTTAAGGATGTATACCTACCCAATATATCGATTTGTATATTTTTCGCTGAAATTGAATAGTATGGTAGTATTAGTCGTTTCGCATAAGTGTAATAAAAAATAAAACCACTTTACCGTTCTTTCAAAAGGAGATAAATGACATTTAAGATTACATGTGTTATGTGCTGTGCCTATGTTATTTGTACAGGAAGTTGATTAAATTACAAGAAAAAGCGAAAAATGTTTCTGTCTCATAGTACTTTTATAATCAGAAAATGTATTTTCTATAACTTTGTACTCTCCTCGATTTTACGATGCCAAAAAAAATGTCGTTACCCTTGTTCCCACGGAAATATTCTTGATTGAATTTCCATGTGTCCGGACCGTTTTAAAAACTGCATAGGTTGATTGGTTATGACTCGAGAAGTCAAATCAGGTGCTGATTTTATTTCACACAATAATAATTATTAATAATCACACAATTTGTACATTTTAAATCATTATTCGTACAAAATTACTCATTGCCGTTATTTGGTTCAAATGAAACAAAACTTTAAAAATAAAATACATGTACTGCGGATTTGACGTGGCATACCTACATCCTTAAATGGGAATCAAATTTTTATTTCAGTTTTAGCTGGTTACGGTTTGACGTGCAACGGTAAAACTAATTTAAAAACACTGAACTCATTTTAAATGGTCTCCAATTCGTTCGGCAGTTCAAAAACGAGATATTAACCTACATCAGGCCGGCAGCGAGTGTCGTCAAGTTTCAGTTTTTTAACTCCGCATAAAGACTGAGTGAATTAAAAGCATAATGCAAGGAGGTCACGTGAATATTTTCAAGATGGACGCCGTTCGTTGACCTTCCATGCACTCCTGCGCTTCGAGATTCTAAATCTTATTTTTATCTCGCTACTCTGTCTTTTAACGATGATAAGTTATTCGTTTCCACCAAATATTCAGGGAGAATTATTCAAAGGCGTTGGAAGTTAATATTAACACAAAAATCAATGAATGTACATGTTTTAAAAATACCGTGATCCCAATAATAATTTTGTGCCGAAGTAATCCTAATAAACACGCTTTTCTTATTAGAAACGTCTAATAAAAAAGAAAAATCAGTACGTGTATTGTCGTTGCCTTAGATAGCATGACTTTGTGTGTCGATAGACACGCAACAATGGGTTCTTACTTTCACATTGCATCTACATACAAGCCGACCTACCACTTACAGTAGAACATTTTACGTAACGGTGCTTTGATCACGATAGCAGTAACAAACTAAAGGCTTCCACACACCGAAACGCGGGCGCTCGCGGGGCGGGTCGCTCGCGGGCCCGCGTAAGCAGTTTCACAGGAACTAAAATGGGAGCGTTCACTTTATTGCCGCGCGGCTGCTGCGCGGACTCGTGCTCATTGATTTGGAAACCACCTGTAGTTCCTGTGACACTTCTTACGCGGGCCAGCGCACCAACCGCTTTTCGGTGTGTGAAAGGCCTTTAATTAAACTATACTTAGAAACATTTTGTAACGGCAAATGCGATAATATCTACAGACAAATTGAACGAAACTTTGAAGTTTAAAGTTGTTCCAGCTACAACGCAGTTTACCTACACTCGTGCGAAATGTCCTACGTCCGTGTAGGCAAACATTTTTAACTTGCCGGACTATTGACAGGAACATTTAAATATTGACTCTGGTTAGTTTCACACGGCTTCCAGCATAAACAGCGCGCGACATTTTGCCGAATAACACAAATTTAAACCATAAACATGAAAAATATTCAAAAGCGCTAATTGATCCAGTAAACATCCAGTTACCCAGAACATCACGCCGCAAACCGTCAAATATTACAAAAAAATCTAAAGCAAAAACTCGGTCCTAATTCAAAACTTAAACTCGATTCTCTTAAACGGTGCATAACGTTCAATTTTCGACATCCTGTTTAGAAGATTAGATCACTATAATTGTGGTGAACACGCGAAGAACTAAGTCTAGCCTTATGCGAATTACCGTGTTTAGAGCTGCCGTGTAATTTGTAGCCTGTAATTTGGTATTACCGCTGCTGGTCACAACGGGTCTGACTTTTTAATGGCCGTCGTCTCAGTTCCGCACATTTGCTAAATTTATTCACGAATCGAACGCAACTGCTCGGTTACATTCGTGTCACTGCGAAAATGACAGCGGTAATGCACGCGGCAGCAATACCCATATAGGTTACTTTAACTAAAAACCTGGAAGCTAGCCGTGTCCTCTGACTCACTCGTGAGTAAGCAACGCTATTTCCTGCTCCTAACGTAATGCAAACAATAAAATCATTAATCTAAACAATGCCTAACCTAAACGTATTAACATTACTAAAAAAAAACCGTTTCGGAAGAATTTGAAGAGTCTTCAAGCTAAACACCCATAAATAATCCAAGATCGACCGCAATTTAAACGATATCACATAATATTTAACAAATGTTAAGGGCGGGGTACAATGGCTGCTACCTGGGTGCGTGTCACTTATTTGTTTAGGCTGTCAAGTCTCAAAACCAGTAGCCGAGAGCCCAAACAACTATACACATGCGCGCTATACGGGTATACGCAAGCGCTGCGCGGGATTCGTTTTTGTTGCTCTTTTTATCTTCAACGTTGACTTGCACTAGGACCTAGTCGAGCAGGGCTGCCTGCAAATAGAAAATGATAGACTCTCTACTTGCTCGCTCCGCCCTGCGAGCTCAGTCGCATATCCGCTAGCAAGCTACGTGGACATCGAATCTCCTTTCACTCGACCTAGATATTTGGGAACTGGTTCGCAATCACAATGCAGCGGTGCGCATTCTGCCGCCCAGCCGTTGCGTTTTAACAACCCATTTCCCGTTTAAAGAATTGGTGTAACGCAACATGGCACTTGTAGCAGCCCTACAGCTCGTGAATAAAATAAAAAAAAGGTTAGCGGCGTGCGCTAGGGCCGAGCCAACCTGTTTGGTCGCGGCCGCGTTCGCCCACGCCTCACAAATCCGCGCCCGTCCGTTTCGATACCTTCGCGCAAGATTATACTCAAACCGACTTCAACATCCGCAGATCCGTGACGCGTTCGATCAAGTTCGGACTTGTTTAGAGACAGCTTCGCGTTAGTGTTGCGTTTTATGTCGCAATCGTTTCCCAAAAGTCTCTGAATCACATCAAAATTATCGTGTGTTTTACGCACTCATTCAATGCGACTTAATAACGGTTATCAGTCGTATTGTTTACCATTATATTCTACAAAATTTCGTTCTCGTGCTGTCTATCGTCACAAAATGCGGTATCTTCTGGGTTTCTCTAAGAGTTTAAATAGCACAACATCTTGTATCTCGTATATCGACGACGCTTATAAGCAACCCTGCGTATCAGATTTCACTTATATTTAGTACTTCCCTGCATACTTTTTGCTATGCACTGCCACCTCAAGTAGCACAGTCACGTCCCTGCGCGGCAGCTTTCTTGACGTGTGCCTCAAGTCTTAATAGCCGGGTCCACGCAAATCGCACCCTCCGGTGGTTGCCGAGGCAGGTGGGTCGGACACGCCTTGTACCTGGGATGCCCTGAAGCCACGCGGTTAGTGCGGGACTGGCTAATGGCCCACGATTCCCGAGAGCCCCGCGACCCGCGGCGCAAGTCGCTCTCACGACACCATTCCAAATTTTGGTCATAATACAGAATCGATCCACACGAAATCTTTTGTAGCACTCTCAATTGCCAGAACATAATGATTTACTTTTGTCGAAGGAAGACAATTCCATAAAAACTGCGGTTATATACATTTTACTGACAGCTTTTGAGGCGTTAACTTTTCCATTGTTTTCAGTGCGTAATTTGAGGTTGTGTGCTACCGCTTTTGCGTTTCGGTAATAAGCGGTTTGTGCCCGAAGCTTCGCTCCCTTGGGTGGCGTTTGCTCGTGTCGTAAACTCAATGCGCATGCGGCGACACTTTGGAAAACTTACACAAAACGTTTATTGTCTTCCCACGACACCCTCCGAGATTATCTATTCACGCGGCGTTGTTTCCTGCACTGCCAGCGGCGGATCAAAGGACGACACTCTTCAACAAACTTCGTCGTGTCATCGTAAGCGTCACTTAACATTTGAGGTTCATTCTGTCACTCCCTTAAGTATAATTTCTGAGAACAACTAAGGACATTACTGACATACATATCAGTGGATCAAACAGCCGCCAAGAAGAGCCGACAAGACCTGAAGCGGTACCGGTATTCCAGAATAATAATTCACAATGACGCGATGGTGAACCTGTAAAATCATTAACGTTTAATAACAAAAGCAATGATTTTCTAACGATAAGAATAAAATAAACATGAAAAGAGCTGGATAAAAATGAAATAAAACAGTGCGTTCAAAGCGCAAGGAGAAAGGGGGCGTTTCGCTGCGGAGAGAAAACCAAATAACAATTCACGCAATGCGATTTTAAACAGCATTTACATTACTCTGCGGTAAAGTAACATATTAAGGATCTTAGTCAGAATTGCCTAAAAGTAACCGCTCAAGAGTCATACAATTCTTATTCTTCAATACTTTATATGCCTTACATAGGTGTACCTTGTCATCAATAAAATCTTCGTGCGAAGATGGGTATGAAATTTAAACCCTATTAATTTAAACCAATTTTATGTAGTACAAAACATTTTCGTTCAATTCTAAATTTCATTAAACTAATAAATATCTGGTCCCTTTGGTGTCGCTTTAGCAGATAACTGTGTATTTATTTAACGATACAGGTATGTAACTGCTGCTGTTTTTTTCTTAGGCATGTTTATTGAAACATCAAATATTCTGTCCGTGTTAGGTGACGGATGCAACAAGCACCAGGGTTGGCCTTCGCACGTGGTCTGCATTCAGTGCATCGCTTAAAATTCATAGTTACATTGTTTCATTACAACAATGTTGAATTGTGTAGACTCTGGCATCAAAGAATTCGCGTTGGTTTATCGTAATGCATTTCTGAGAGCGAAAATCAAGTGATTTACCAATACTCCGCGGTGTCCGGGTCTCGCCCGCGCAGATATTTAGGTCGACAGAAATAACCAACGCTGGACGTAACCGCCAGCGCAAACGGCGCATTCAAATAAGATGATGGTCTGTCTGCAAAAACAATTCCCCTTTGTAAACGCAAACATAAAACTCTAAACAAAAAAGGGTTTCGTGCCTCACTAACCCATTAAACTTAGGAGATAAGATAAATAATTTATTTAAAATTGTGTTATCTCCGAATGACAAATCTACTACAACTTTACGTTCGTGTTTAGCTCGTTATCGAAATGGAAACTTGTAGTACGCAGCAATCATTATCGGGGCCTACAGCCAACATGATAGCGGCGATACGCTAACAATGATGAA
Organism: Tortricodes alternella; assembly: GCA_947859335.1. Classification (NCBI taxonomy): domain Eukaryota; kingdom Metazoa; phylum Arthropoda; class Insecta; order Lepidoptera; family Tortricidae; genus Tortricodes; species Tortricodes alternella. The sequence continues at coordinate 4,193,383 of OX401986.1, forward strand.
ACATGAATCAAAAGCTACTACCTACTTGCCACAAATAACTCATAAATTGACCGTTATTTATATACCGGTGCGTTTGCCGGCGTATGTTTTTCAACCTGATTACGAATATCATTAATTAACTCCAAAGTTAGTAATGTTGGTACATTCCTATCGAGCACGAACACGTTCCATATCGGCTATTTAGTCATAGGCATACATTCCTGTTCAGAATATCATATCATGTCCCTCCGTCTAATAATATAACTATTAACTATGGACTACGCGTGTGTGTTGTTTGCTCAGAGACCACGCGCATGGCTTCAAGGCCAATTTGTTTACTCCAACGTCCTACACCCTACACTAGCTTGAGCACGAAGCAGTTATCCGACCAAATAATATTTGTAACTGGCCTATATTATTTCGCACTGTGCCAATACACTCTGGGAAACGGTCAAGTTATCCGCAAGAGAAAATGGCGCGAAACGCTCCATTGAACGTTTGGCGGGAAACTCGTTGCGTAACGTTGTGAAAGTAATTTTCTCTACGCTGTATCTGCTCTCAGCATAGTATTCTATTTGCGGCGAAGATTTCATGGAAGCAAATATAAACACGAAGAGAAGGAGCTATTAAGATGACATCTTTTGGTTATCTAACTTTATTACTCCAGGGATTACCTGTTTCCAGGAAACTGGAAATCAAAGGATTACGACCTACGTCACTTACTATTTCAGTTTTAGTCTGTAATTTGTGGTGTTCTTGTGCTTTTCGGAGCACGTGGTTTGTTGTTATGGAGATTTGGCGGGAAGTCCTCGGCGCCGGTACCAGTCGACCTTGGCGTGACGTCATTGGCTTCCCGACTGCACCAACCGACGCTTCAACTTTTTTTTTATATTTATTCTTATTACTAACGTTCCAATAATACGTGTGCCGATTCTTTAGCAGTGTGCGCGTTTCAAAAAGGTTCACGCCATTCCTCAGTTGCAGATCTTCAAAATTATGCTTTTTTTTATAGCGTTGTTATTCAATAGGATCTTTTTAAACTATTTGACATGTGTCGTGTCTAAGAAAAGGCGTGCCCAGCGATTTAACAATTCGTTGATAAAACATTATCTGTTATTTGTTTTTCAGTTACATTCCTATTATCAATTCAAGGTCTCACATTCAAAGCATATTTTAGTAAATTTAACCACAACATCTTTGTTTAAGAGAAGTGTGAACCAACGGCTTTTCATACAAAAGGCGATAACGTTAATAAAAAACCTTTTAAATGTTAACCGATGTTGACCAATTTTTGATAGGTTGTTATTCAGAACAAAATCTAGGTCTATACGCTGTTTTTTTATTCACTATAAAGCTATAATCAATAAATTCAGTTTTATTGCTGTTTTAGTATTCTCATACAAAACAATTTCGGCGATTATTTGACTTTTGATCTTTTTTCAATATTCAAAAATATGACTGACAACCTATCAAAAATTGGTCAAAACCGGTTAACATTTAAGGGGTGAATATACAGAAACGTCACTTTGATTAAAGCTCAGTTTGAGTGGCCTTTCTGAGTTCGGCCATTTGGCTAGCATTTCCCAGTCTTCAGTTTTCTTTAAATGAGATAGATTTATACGTTTAGTTATGTTTCTTTATATCGTCTAATCATTCGTCGCATTATCAGTAACACATAATGCGCTCGACCTTGCTTCTCGCTAGGCGCAGACGCATCGCGTTGCTAACGTGTTTTTTATTTAGCCACTTTGTTCTTGGTCATAAATTGAGTGTCCCGCGCCGTCTTCTGTTCGATGTATTTTATCATCACCTATAATAATGAAATTTCTTTTTTACTATACGCTTTTAAGGATCTCCTTATACTTTATGCTCAGTAAGTTTATGTTCAAAATCTTATGGCTTATAATAATCGTAAAAAATAATGTGTAGCTTAAAATATTCACCATTAGCATCACATTATTGTACTTCAGTATCGATTGAATTTATGATTCGTTGTTTTCCAAATCTCGTTTTTAAATCATTTTGACTAATTTAAACGAACCCTTTAGAAATCGGAGTGGCGTGCATCCTTCTCACACCGGTAACTCACAGACCTCCATTATAATACAGATTAAACAGTAGTAAAAGGGCAGTAAAACTTTTATAGCTATTAAGGCCATATTTTTCCAAAATTAGAAATAGTCACAAAGGGTGTCGCCGCGTCAAAGGATTTTTAGAGAATTCATTCCGGTGCATAATCGCTAGCTTTAGTTCGATCCTTACGGATAGAGTCGTAAAAACGTCAAATGTATGTAAGTTGTAGGGTCCGCAGGTTTAACGAGCCTTTCTGTTTCGGGACCATAAAGTGCGACACCGCCCCGCCTCTCGCAGGTTTACGACCAATTTCATGCAAGACGTATCGAGTAACTGCACCCTCCGTGGCAAATGTTAACAAGCCTCATAAACCATATATTGCTTCATGTCACGATCTACTTTCACTGGAACATACCAATACCAGTTAAACGCAAAGAAACGGACGTGACGAGCGAATGCTGAAGCAGCCAAGAGTTCTTTTTAAAATTTCCGATTTTTCAGTTTTGTATTTTTGCAGCGAAAAACGATTGGTATGCGTAATAGTTGAAGATGATAAAGATAAATAGTATAATAGAAATGGAGACTCGAAACTTTTTTATCGATGATTAGATCTCCTGAAAAGAGTATCTTTTAAATTCATAAATCAATCAATTACTTTGCGCCTCTGCTGCACGGGGAGTGAAGAAATAGTATAAAATGCGTGCAGATGCTTATCATCCTGGCATGTCGTAAAAGTCGACTAAGGGACGGGCCTCTCCAACTATCTTTATGGGCGATGGGCTGATCACCTGTCACCATACGGTTCATCATGCCACCTTAGGACTAATTAATCGAACCTGGCCACAAGGCTCTGCCCCACCCCATTAGGGATTTCGGGCGTGATGCTATGTATGTGTATGTATCAATTACAATCGTTGAGACATAAATATTCTCCACTAAAATTGTGTCTGTGTCTCACGACATTTGATTTGTTATATCCAAAAGCTAACCTCTATGTTTGGTTGTTTCCAGATTTCCTGAAGCCGCGTAAGCGACTGTCGGCGGGCGGCAAGAAGTCGCCGCACGCGCACAAGCACGAGTGCGCGCACGCGCACGGCGCGCACATCCGCCCGCCCAAGGTGGCGCGGCTCGCCCAGACGCACTTCAAACGCCCCAGCTAGGCCATCGCACTCACACTTATAAATTCACTACAACAGTTTTGCATGGATTTTTGGTAAATTCACCCGGCAGCTTTCACTTCAATCATGTTCAACTTCAAATTAAGTCCCAATTCTGAGCGAGTCTTCGAGGCAGTTGTGCAAATTTATTTTTTATCCATTAATTTATTTTGAATGTCGATAATGCGCATTGTGGAGAACAATATAATAATGTTAAGTAATTTGTAAGATAGTTTCAGACATTATGTATATGATATAACGTAGGTAACACATTAATATATTACTATGCTCCCGAAACTGTCACTTGAAGCATCACAAATGTTACTTTGCTCAACGAGTAAGCATCACACCGCGCTACAAACAAAAATGATATGTTCTGGGCAATGTTTATTATGTGACAAATAAGATGTAAGTTTATTATGATCTCTTTGACAAATAAATTAAGTTATATTTAGGGTTTAGAGTTAGTTAGTTTAAGATTTCCTGGACTTGCGTTTAAGTTCTTATCAATTGGTCGTGGCACGTGTCTATCCAGTTTCCCTGAGGTCACAACAGAGATAAATGCCTTGAAAATGCTAAGAAGCTACGGCCGAAATAAAATTTCCATCGATTAGCCTCCGAGCATATTCGACGCATTTCCAGATCTAAAAGAGACTATTTCCTGTGTCTTTTCCTCCGCCTCTGAAATTGTAGCAAAGATGCAAAAAATATACTCTTTGAAAATAAAATATCTCACAACAACCATCCAGCGCAGAATAAGTAAGCAATAGTTAGTTTAGTTGAAATACAAATACTCAATGTGAAACGATTTTGTTACCTTCCTCGTAACAGAATGAGTCTTTATTGCCAATTTTAAATATTAACTGTCCTCGCCTTCAGCGCCGACACCATTGAGTATTTGTGTTTTTTCGACGCGTTACTCCTTTCGCATCCTTAGTCGGTATATTTGTTTTGTTGTTGTATTTTAATGGATTATATCTTTATGATTATAGATATTGATGATTGTTTTTTTTTATAATATTGGATTTGTAAAGGTTTAGTTCTGTTTCACTGCGAGCGAGGTTGGATGAAACACCGCTTGTCAGACGCATGGTCGCGGCCCTTTATTGAAGTACAAAATATTTCGCGTTAATTTTAGGTCAAGGGGCCGCGGCTAACTCAAAACTATAGAAAAGAAAGACACACGCCTTTTTACTGCATGTCTCATTTGAAATTTTAAGCAAAAATGTAGCATCTAAAAACATTCAAAATACATTATGTATGGAATAGTTTTGGTCGATGTGACGGCAGCAGCCGTACCATCTTCACTGCGTTTTAGCCAAAGCTTGAGTTTGACACACGGTGAGTGACAAAAATTTAAATGAAATTTAAAAATGAACTGAAATATTGACAAAGCTAAGAACACGCCTTAAATTATTATTTTAGGATGCTGCTCCTGGCATGTTTTTATGAAGACTACGAAAATTAGGTGTTCGTTAACTTTATGACTTTGTTTAAGACTTTTCGATTTTGTTCTAAAATTTATGAATTGTCTACGCGTGCTCCCAAGCACAGACGCGGTCGGCTAGCCTTTTTTTAGTATGACGACAAGGCTGCGTTCTCACCAGAGCTGTGCCGTTGCTGAGCGGTGAGCGACGAGTATACCGCGAATAGGATTGGTTGGTTCTAAGCAAATGAACACCGCTTTGTACATTGATTGGTGGATTTTTCCTCGCCCTCTGCTCAGCTACCTCGCAAAGCTCGGGTGAGAACGCAGCCTAACAGTCCGCAAAGTAATCGCTTTGTGGACTATTATCGCTCATCACGGAGGCGGCGGCTGAAAGCCTCTGTGCGTGGGATATCGCAGAAAATGTTTGATAATTATAGTTATGTTGTTCGATATGTCTATTGGGACGTTGTTATGTGCCAAACAGCGCCGGTCACGCGGCCCTGCACGCCTGCTCGAGCCTGGTGCACTCCGATCCATTCAATGTCGGCATAATTTCGGTGTGCGACGTCGACTAGATGTCATAATTTTAATTTAATTTCTCTTTAACACCTGTGATGTATTAAATATGATCTCAGAACATAATTTTACTTTATGCAATTGTCATATTTAATATTTTTTGTTTAAAATAGTGCACGTTGCTGCGTCCAGTTTGCGACTGCATTAATAAACGTATCCCTAGCGAGGCTTGAGAGCGGATGAGAAATAATTTAATACATCAAAATGTTTTCATAAGAATGTTCAAGAAGGGAGGATTTGCGGAATGTAAGATGTCGTTAGCGGTGCTGGCCGATGTTCCAAGTTGGCGCCGCTTTACAGTATCTTGCGGATAATTATTATAGTCCAGAAGCTTGCCCCGTCAGATAACAGATAATCTGACGGGGCAGGCCTCTACGGTGCCTATATGATTAATTTGACTGATGATATAAAAATAAATTGGGTTAGAGGGCTGGGCCGACCCGCGCACTGTACAAATTCTGCACTCCTGTAGTTATAAAGGCGGGCTGTACAGATATGAGGTTTTGTAAGGGATACATAAAAAAATAATTGTATGTATAAATATTCATGAAGCAGCAGAGGCAATATAGAGTGTTAGTCCGTGCCAAATATAACTCATTGTGTAAACCAGAGGTTGCTACACCTTGAGCTCACATTCATTTTCTCGGTCTCACTGCCGAGCGATACGCGTAAACATTCGGTCAACACTATATGAATAATAGTTTATGTATGAGCTCCATTTTATTAATGTATAATACTTAAATTTAGTTAAAAAAAGCTTATTTGATTCTGTACTTTTGTAGTTTTATTCCTTCGTACCTTCACAACATATCCTTTCGAAAGCAGTGAGCGAGTCGCGTCGTGCAGGGCGTCTATTCGGGTACGTCTAAGTGATACTGCAGCGACCCGTGAGCGAGACTGGCATCTCGCTCTTACGCATTGCGCGTCGTGCGGAAGAGTAGGATGAGAAATCTCCCAATAGCGTTCCCCAATAGAGGTGCTGCACTTCATTTTGAATAGCGACATGCCAACCTGGCGTCCACGAAGCATAAAATTGCAGTCGGTTGTTGCCGTCAAGGAGTAACAGATTTTCCATAAAAAAAGTAATGCACATGCAAGTACAAAGGCAATATCAAAGCATCTACAGCTTAGTGTCAAAAATTAACCCAATAAATCACCCTCCACCAACTACGTACATCTATAGTACTAAGTGCAGACATATTTTTGACGCAACTGTACAAAAAATACCGCTGTCCTCAAAACATTAGGAATAAGGTAAAGGAAATGAAAGAGTTCATTGGATGCTCGTATGAAAATGTTTATTGATATCACAATCAAGTCTACACAACTACCCATTACCCAATCATGTACTGCGGTTATGGGTGATACAATACAGAGATACACTTTACCGATTAAATATACTACAACTGGTAAACGACGATATAAACCACTTGGTTCCAATAAGAATAACTAAGAGTGATGTCAGTAAATGCAGCTGCAGTTCCTCAAACTTGTTGCTTTGCACGGCCGGTGGAATCACTCATTTATTTTCTATTCTGCTTAACCTTTTGACCGCCCCAGTCGGTTGCAGCCGTCAGCGGATACAGGGTAAAAAAAGTCCTTCATTACCTTCACTTAAAGTTGAAATTCGTGTTAATTCTCAGACATGCTTGGCGGTCAAAAGGTTAAAATACTTTCTAATAGAGATTAGAATTATCGTAGCTATATTTAGAACCAAAATGTCTTGTACCGCCTTTCACCTCATTGCAGTAGTACGCCCAAGCGCGGCTTTTGCGCAACTACACGTACCGACTTTTACTAAGCTATTGGTACATAAATATATTACCCAATTAAACAGTGACTATAATTTCTTGATTAAATGGAAAGGTCGTTCTGGTGTGCTGTAACAATTTAAAAACACCTAAACTAATGTTAGACGGAGCTACGTGTCCAATACGTGAAAAAAAGTAGTTCAGGTAAAAAGTTCTAGTTAGTAAGTTTACTTTATGATTTAAAACATACATGCTAGTCAGTACAACGTTAAGTGTCAGATAGTTTGCAGGTACAGTTAAAAACGGTTCTATAATAGTAGCCAATTTTAAAAATATGAATAATTTTGATGAAACATGCATCCGACCGCGTCGGAGTAACATTATTCGCAAAATGGATTTGCTGATATTTAAAAGCACAGAAAAGATGAAGTTATAGATTTGTTTAATGTTACTCCGATTGCGGGGACAATAAATACAATTTTAAAAGCAACATTTAGAAAAAAGAAGTGTTATTGTCTTAAAATATTTCGACGTGGTTAAAGTAGATAAGGCCAGAGCCACGAATACAAAGTCGATTATTCTGAACGCCTCGCCTGCCTCTAATTTACACTCGTACATTTACTAAGTATTTTATTATTTACATTTCATAGAATATTACACTTAGGCACATCAATTGTTATAAAATTACGATTTAATTCGGGAACGTGATCCTGTCACCGATTTTCAGCTATGCTACCACGAATCTAATATTAATAAGTGATTGTAATTACGCGTAGGGTTAGGTTAGTCTTTCAATGCTCAAATAAACGTGAAAATAACATTATAATCTCTACTTTATAATACAACATTCATATAACGTTGAAGTAGTAGTTAGAAACATTTTAGAGCTCAAGATGAGTCGAGATAAGTCAGGCAAGAGACGCCCACGTTTACAAATAGCTATTAGTTCGGCATACCTCTACCTATAATTATAAACACAATCAGTAGCGTCCTGTCTGAAGATGTCGCTTCGAAAATATATGTGGCTATAATATACACGTGATTTTGGATACAGGAGGGTTTAGTCTGAAACCTCACTACGTATCACCAGGGGGAGGGGGGGTTAAAAATTTGCTAAAAAACATCACGTGATTAACGAACGGCCCCTAAGGAGTAACTTGAGATACTTTTATTTAAAAAAAAGAATTAGCTTTCCGCGCAGTAAAATGTAAACCTATGAAATTATGAACAAAATTCGATCTACGCGGGTGAAACCGCGAGGGACAGTTAGTTTATTTCTATTTATATCTATTTCAACGTAAATATAAATAATATTGATTTAATCGAGACATTACAATAAAGTTGTATCTTGCAGTTAGTGCATGGAGCATAATGTCGAATTTTAGATGCGTAATTTCCTCCCGGATGGAAATTAGTAAGATGATTGTTAATATGATTAATGTAAGTAATAAAAAAACACCTAGCAGTATGCCGAGGGAAAACTCGTCAGCTGGTGCATTTAAAAAGGCGATAGATGCTCCCGTCTGGCTCCGGCGTTACACCATTCAGGGCATGAGCTAGCGATCTTTCCACCGAGATACAATCAGCTGACGTTTTTATTTATTCACAATAGCATATAAACTAACATCTGAAAAATTATCAATCGGGAGGACATGACAAAAAATGTACTAGTTTGGGACGTTACGGCTGCTCAACCCACCCATGGAACCGCAGCTGAAATTCACGAGGCTTCATGATACAACTCTAAATCATTGTACAAGTTATGGGCCGGGACCATTGGTCATGAAGATCTTTTACTGGCTCGCGGACCATTAGTACATCTGAGTAGCACTTGACTTGGCTTTGTTTGCCAAATATTTGTGTTGCATCCCTATGAAAAGAATTGCAATAGAAAAATATTGTGAGCATACACACAAGAAGAATTTTGTTTAATGTTCTTCGACATCAAACCACTGGACTATCAGAAACGCAGGTTTCCTTGCCTGATTCACCTCTTACAAGCATGGCGGCGGGGGGCGCGATAATTTTTGTACTTTTAATGCCCCCCGATAACCGCAACCGGTGCTTTATACTAAACCGTATTATAACATTATAATATTTGTGTTTTAGAAGATATATTTAAATAACTTGCTAACTTGGTCATAATCCTACGTTATTTGGGACTATAATCTAGCATAAATAGGTTATGTCATACAACCTGACACGGGCAACACTGAGACACTGATTACTAGGAGTCGGCCCTAAGGGTCACATCCCTCGTAATTATGTTTAGAGAGCAAACTCATTCGAGAAGTTTTTTTAACACCAGCATGGACCCCCAGACATGTTACAATAGAATCATGAATACAGCAAAGTTCGATTACCTTTGGACATCGAAATGACATTGTATATAAAATAATTTTATTAAAGAACTCTAGTAATTGGTGCCATCTAAATTTGTTATGGTAGGACACGCGGACGACAAGCCTGTCATTTTTTTAAAATCTTATAATAAAACGTGAAAATTTACACTAAATGACCGATATTAATACAAAAACAATAATGAAACTGACCCACAAATAAATGAAGCCATAAACGATCGTTTGACTTTGATGGGAATCGAACGAACTTACCGACCACTGCTCTAGAAACTGACGAACATGGCCTTACCCAACACAAACTGTCCTTTTAAATTGAATAAGGACAATCCATCCGTTTGAATTCAAACTATCAAATTTGTTAGTCGTTCCGAATCGGTCATAATCAGACTTCCGTCAATGAACGTCGTCCGCGGACCTCTTATAAATACTCTAACGTAGAACACTACACCCAGAGCTCCTACTAATCATTGATAAACACTGAAGAAGCTGGCTACCGCTACCCTTTTCTGTAGTCGAGGTTGCTGCAGATTTAAATACTTCCCAAATTGTTATTTTAATTCCCCAACACGCAAGATAAGAACTGCAAGTCTACAAACGGCCCTAACCACTCTATAAGCTCTAGATAAATGTAAAATTATTTTAGACATCTATATTTACGTAATAAGTCGGTTTGGTGTCGAAGTATACGATTATAGAAAGAACATTAAGAGCAGTCCAGCGTCCGTGAACTTTAAAAATGGACGGCAAAACATTAGCGACAGCAGTTCCAGACAGACCTACGCACAAATATTATAAACATCGTGTAAAGAATATATCAGTTTAAAGCTGGGCGATATTCATAGTACAGAGAGGTTCCTTTATCCCTCTATCTTAAATTGACGCAACTGTCCACGCTGACTCCTCAACAACTTCTACGAATGTTTCAATACAACTGAATAACCTTACGGATAGTCTGCTACACCGCGGGCGATTACTTAAATTCGTGCTGCGAAAGAAATGACCGACACACTGGACTGCGGCGATCTAAAATTTACCAACTAACCTACAGACAAAATCACATTTACTTTAGATAGTGTAAAAATAATGTTTATAAACATTGGCCTATAAGTTAATCATTAGAATTCATTGTACTCCAACTAGTTGAAAAGCTTATTATTATTATCACACACATTAGGTAGATATCGAACATTAATGTACAAATGCTAAAATAGAGCCTAGTCGCAGCCTAGAAACACTAGCTATGGACACTCAGACTTGTATTTACGAGAGTATCTTAATTTAGTTCCAGTACAGAGTTGTTCCCACCACCCTTTTAGGAGAGAACTTGCCACGCGCGGTGCGCAGGCGCTAACGGACAATATATTAATATCTATACTTTGGGGTGTTCACTTCACTACATGTATCCCCTAACCTGTATAATGAAAGATTACAAAGTGCGCACATTGAGACATTAAAGACATTTTAAAATCGCATAAACCTTATCCGAACACCGCATTCTTTTTACATTTTTACCCGACTGCGCGAAGTGAAAAGGAGGGTATACAGATATATGTCACCAAATATCGGATGTTCCACTTTAGCTCCTGAACTACTTACTGCACATCCGTACATATCGATGGGGGTATCATAATGATTCGTGGAGAACGTGCAAGTGTCATAGGCTATTTACGAATAAGGAAGTTGCTTGAAAACTTCTAATTATTCCATCATTTACAGTATAAAAAAATGTTGAACACATATTTTTTCATTTGTCGATTAAACAAAAAATTACGAAGATATAGTGCGTTGAAGTTTCGCGTGTCGTCACGACTTTGCACACTGTACCAATAAGTGGGGACTTATGACGTCATGGGTACTAGGAGCAGAAATGCGTTTACGGCGCTAGTCGGGTTTTCGTTTTTTTTACTTTAAACTTTTTTCCTTCACAGTTAATTCAAGCGATCCATTTATTTACTTAAGTAATAGATAGTAATTCATTTTAAAACGTGCGATTTACGTTTCGAAAGCTGCGGTTTAAGAACGGTAATAATTGTGTAATTTTAATAACATGTAATTTTTATGAAAATGAGGGACTCAGTCGGTCGTGAACCTGCTGATTACAGCTGCCACGTTCAGCTACGCTCTACGAGTGACAACACTCAGCTTTATTTAATTTAATAATGTTAGCACAGAATAAAGTACTTACACCTTACAATACTCTAGGGGGTTTCTCTAACATCAAATCATACATTTATCTTTCATATAATTCATGTTTCGTTGTGACACTGATTCTTGTACGAAAAGCTTGAAATCGCATCAATTATTTCTCAAATGATATGAATTATACGATACTAATTATAATGTATCCCATTAATTTATTTCAAATTCATAACGATACAAAAAATACAAATGGCGGACACGATGCCAAAGATTTTAATAAATAACAAAGTACGCATATAAGTCTCTTACGCGAGTATTTTAAGGAAAAACTAAAAACTCCTACCTTATATGAACGGGCAGTATTACTAGCCATTCATTTGAATTCTTACTGGAACACTAGTCATCTACGAATCCTCTAAAGATACAGATCCTACAATATAAACATTGATATAATACGGACTATTATGGACACTAATAAGGTGAACTAAAACTTTTTCTAACTGGCAAATAATAATAATGATTATTGTCTCACACTGGGTTATTGTCGAGACAGCAGCTCTGGCGTTGATCGCCGTTCTATTGACTATAGTAAGCTGTGCTGTGACGTACTAGCAACTCTTTATATTTATATTTTTCTACAAGCATTTAGGCCAGCATCAGATATTTCTCAGAGGCTAAGGTTTCAGAAGTCTCTAAACACGACGATTTTCAACAGCGATTAGGCGTGCTTGACATAGATTCGAATCGTTAGTTCAGAGTTTATACAGCGATAATCTGTAGCCATATTTATGAATGTGTGCGTGAACAAAGAGAAATAGTGTCATCTCATTTTCTCTCACTGTACAAGTTGCGTTCTCTTTCACTCATCCGCCATTTTACGATCAATCATTTGAACAACGGGAAACATACAAAAATAACCATATACAAAAAAAAAATTAAAAACCGACTTCAAATAGCCTTTGCAAGGTAAGATATTTTTTCTCATTTTAATTTATTATCATGTGATTTAATGAAATAGCATACCTAATGCCAATTGCTCATCAGCATTTACAAACTGTTGCTATCCAAGGTGCAAGGATGTCAATCGTTGAGGTTGAAACATACAACGGAATTGAGAACCTCCTCCTTTTTTTGAAGTCGGTTAATAAATATAAATATTTTGATCAAAAATAGTACTTTCGAATTAAATGTTACGCTTTCACCTGATTACTGTTCCTTGAATTGTTTCTGCATCTTTATAAGAGCGACACGGCAAAATGGGACACTTTTTCTTAGGAAAAGTAACATTTCACGTGCACTCGTTACCGCTTGCAGATGAATACTGATCACAGCTTTGCGAATTTCGCCAACGTCACGCGTGATGTATTCCGGCGCGGTCACTGTATAGCGTGTCTTATCCAACGATTTAAATCTAGTGCTGGAGACATTGCCTCGGTAGCTCGTAAAATTTAAATGTGACGTCACAGCAGCAGCGATTACGAGTAAACTAGTTGCGATGCACACGAAAAAGACCCGGCTCGGCGCCGGGAACAACCGCAACGGAAAGGACCGGGGGTGGGACGAAATAAAAATAAAATAAAAAAGGGATATCTGGATGTTTATTTACATTGCTGTATAATAACTATGTGATTATTGAAGATAAAAATTAAGCAACATCAGTGCTGATCCCTGATTTCCCATTATCGAATTCAAAACATGTTAAAACATTTCAACTCGTGTTGAACAAGCCCCTAAAGCTAAATTAAAACATAAAAATACCCATCATTGTACAGAGTTAGCTCTCGGCTCGTACCCCGAGGTACTTTACAGTTCATTGTTACATGAAATTATAAAAATCAAACGTAATTCCTACGATATAGTTTCACCGCTAACTGTAGCACGAGGCGATCACAGAGAGAATGCCGCGACGGCGCCCGACCATACCCCATCCGCCCGCCGCGGCAGTGCAACCAAAACTTACGACATACAAAAAAAAAATATAATCAAACATAAGACCATAATCAACCCACACTAGTGTGTTTGTACATTTTAAGTCGACAGGATAATAAATTATTGTCAAAATAATTATATCAGCGGACTACAATTTCCATGCATTAAACTATGCTAAGTATCATGAGTGCGCCGTTATGATAAAACCATACTACAACTAAATATACACATACACGGGGCACAAACTCATCCAGCTGCTTAGCAAAATGGAATTTTATACACAATTTTTTTTATTGCAACAACCCAAAATTTACAATAATCAGTTTGCAACGAACTAATATAATAATGAGTTAAATCACAGAACCGCGCCAATGGACATCCTGCGTCCGACTATGCCCCATGTACGGACCGCGTAAGTCAAATTAAACAACTAAATCAAATTTGTAAGCATTTCACTAATAAACTTTTATGTAAACATTCCATCAGTTAATATACTTAAATATAAACCCCAAAACTCCGAAATAAGACTTAAGTGTAATAATCAAAAAAATAGCGAATGTGAGGCAAATGAGCGTGCGACAACGCGGGGTTAAAATATAATTATTATAAGTGCGTACACACACGGCGAACAGAGATCAGTGACTACGCCTCTCGGAGGACAATCTCGCTCGAGCAAGCAACCATCGCGCCGGACAGACCGACGTAGAGCTGTGACAAACCCACCGGCCGATTCGGTTCGTCTGTCGAAAAATGATATATGGAAAGTGACAAAATATCCAAAATATTCTCAAATGCGCACGCATCATATTTAAACGAAACATTGTGAAAGATTAATAATTTGAGACACACAGTAACATCCGTAGAAGAATGAAAATGAGTGTCATCACATCAAGAAAATAGTAATTTGGAAGTGGAGTCCAGAAAACTAACGAATTCTGACTCCGGAAACGGAAGTCGACGTCAGTGTGCTCCGGGCGATGCTTGCATGTCATTAATGAATAAAATAATAGCATAATGCGATTACCATAGCAACTACAACCGTAAGTAATATAACTAATCATAATAATTATTGTCGGGCAGCAACTTGAATGATCTGAATACAATTACAAACATTACTGTAGTCTTGTCATAAAATAAATCGGTTCATTGGAAAACAGTGACCGAACAGAATACAAGAAAAACAAATAGGAGACTTCGATTAGAAATGATTATTAATGTTAATAAAACTTAAGCTAAAACCTAAAAAAGTACGATTAAAAAGCGAAAAATCGAGCGGCCGGGCCGATTCGAACGCTAATACAAAAATTGTACGATATGACTAATTATAATTGCTTTGGCCGGCCGCCGCAGGAACGGTGCTCGTGTGTCGAGGCCTTTCTGGCAGACGCCTTGATTCATTATGCACGAGAAACAATGGGGGGCAATCGATGCAGAAAGAAACGCCAAGCCATATAAAGAAAACACGAAATAATAATGTTTAATATAATGGGAGCCCACCGGACGCACTGTTCTAGCAAACATGTGCAAAACGCAAACACCCAGTCTTTATCGGCGAAACATCAGCGTAATATAATAAGCTCCACTAAACTATCCCAATACATCTAACATTGCAGTCGTAAATTAATTGCATTAGTTTCTTTCTCATAATAAAGAATAGTTTTTTTTTTCTATCTAAAGTGAATATGCATATAACACTTGTCGATTAACTATTAGTGCATTCTAAACTTTTTTTAAATATACAATTCTTAGATAGATAAAATTTCGTTAATTCACTTGAATCTAGTTCTATAAAAGTAGTCCTTCACCGCGCCCCGTTAATATCTACACGATAAAAAAATCCGATAATTAGCGTACAGGTTATAAACAGCGACCTGCCACGCGACTATATCTCTATCCGTGATATGGACCGTAACAAAACACCGACAAATCTCAATCCGAAACACAGTTACGTTAACTTTAATGTAAATGAAACCGTAATTAACAAATCACCGTCACAAAAAAACTAAAAAAAAAAAACACAGCCGCCTCGAGAACCTCCTCGTGCGAGGTCGGTTGACAAGTGCGCTCGTACGGTGCGTCCTAATTACGAATACATACCCCATTGAAATGATTTGGTACAAACAACTAAACGACTACAGTAAAAATATTAGTAAATGCAACCTACTCGCTTCTTAGTAGCAAAATCTTAGTAAAAACAAATTAACGCAAAATTTACAATCCATATCATACAGTTATAAACCAAAGAACCTATATCACTACCGCCTAGTGCGTACACGATAGGAAATTAACATAATTATTAAATCAATACAACAATACACCTACTTACGTCAATCGGCGATTTCTTTCCTCTAAATAATTTACGGCGCCCGTATACACAAACCCAATATAATTGATAAATATCATATAGACAAGCGTCTAAGCGTACGAATAACGCCATATCTTTCTGACAAATACAGATAGCCTGTAGATGCAACAATACACACGAATCATAGTTTTGTTTTAAAAGTTGAAGTGTGGTTCAGACATCCCAAATCCGTAGGAAAAGCTACCGCGGGCAGCCGGTATCGGCAATGAAGGTTTAGAAGCCGGCGATCGTATCCAATGACGCAGAGGACTCCAGGAAGTTGGCACCAGCAGCGCTACCAACCGAGGGCAGACTCTAGTCCAGGTATGCCGAGTTTATTCTGAGCACAAATGCCGTTCGTTTGATGCGATTAATAGGGCGGATACCTGTGATCTCTTTACACGAGCTGTGCTTAGTTGGTGTACTAAGTCCACTTAATTCCCAACAGTTCCCAAACATAGCCTTACGATGCTACTGACTATGAGAAATTCCAAATGGATTCGTCATATTAAAAGTGCCGTCACACGATGTGAACACCTTCAGGTGATGCTGCACGTTCAGAAACGCCCTCAAATTGGCAGAAGTCGGTTTCCCAGCGCCGTTGACGTCCACCGCGGTTAGAAGCAGTTATAGCAGAAGTGAGGATGCCTTCATCGTGCCTGGGTAAGTGGTGAGCGGCCTAGCCTCAGTCGGTGTACCAGAGGTGCTGCTGGTGGTGCTGCGGCACCAGGTAGGTGGGCGAGTAGGGCTGCAGGTAGCCGGGCAGGCGCGCGCCGCTCGCGTGGTGCGCCGGCGGCGGCCCGCCCACCGCGCCCACTCCACCCACACCGCCGCTGCACAAACACACAACCATATTATACTAATGTTTACAATATCTTGTCTTCTATACATATAAATAAATAAATAAATCAGGGGACAATCTTAACAAAAATCGATCGCAAACTGTATGACGGGCGTCGCTTATCGCCGCGCGCACTGAGTTTCGTGGTACGAGGCACGCAGATGTTATAATGCCGGGCGGACGGTGGCAAAACAAAAAAATTGTTTTGTTCTTACACACAATCGCCATATTGCAAATAAAATTAAGAAAATAAATTTTAAATTAAATCAAACCCGTCAATTTATCTCATTATACAATTTGTATGTAATAAAAGCTTGTCGCGAGATTTACCTGTGTTAATATTTTTTATGAAATACATAACGTTTTTCTTAGAAATACTTGTGTCAAGATCAAGTTCCATAATGTAGTTTTATTTATTTACACAGGTAAATCTCGCGACAAGCTTTTATTAATGAGATAAATTGCCGGGGTTTGATTTAATTTAAAATTTATTTTCTTAATTTTAGAGCATTTAAATGAAAGCTTTTTTTAAAATATTTTTTTTACTATTATTTATTTTTTTAGTTTTTAATTTTCGCTGGACATGTTTCTAAGAATGTTCATGTCATGCGTCATTGTTGCATGGTCGTTTGCTTGTTAATTTAGTACAGTCTAGTTTTCAATTAGGAGACCTTCTAGCGGTTTGACTCTACTTAAAGCCATACGTATGCTTGATCAGCAGCGAAGACCCTTGAGCCTAAATAGACAACGGCATGACTGATTAAATGCATATACAGTATAATCTCACTAATCCGGCACTTCGATAGATCGGCACGTCCAATAATCCGGCACCCTCCGCCCACGCCTCCCTTACAACAAGTTGCACAAAAGCAGACCTCAATTAAGGATTATTTCAAAACTAGTTAATTACATATGTACCTACATGTTAATTCAATTGTTCCATAATACATTACATACATTTATTCTCTTTATGAAATGCTTTATTTTATTTAATACCTATGACTTTTTCAGTATAACCCAGTAATCCGAACATTCCAATAATCCGGCACCCTCCGGTTTTTAATAGTGCCGGATTAGTGAGATTACACTGTACATCATTTCGTAACTGTGCTGTTAACCGTTGAGGAGTGCCCTCGTTAGGAGCTAACTTCAAGTGCAGTAGCCATGTCATGGTAAAACTTAAAACCGGCTATCATAATAAAATGCGTACACAAAATTTCGTGACTGGGCTGTTGACCGTTGAAGAGTTCCCTAGTTAGGAGACAACCCTGAGTGCAGCAACCATTCCATGGTAAAACTTAAAACCGGCTATCATAATTAAACGCGTACACAAAATTTCGTGACTGTGCTGTTGACCGTTGAAGAGTTCCATAGTTAGGAGCCAACCCTGAGTGCAGCAATCATGTCTTGGTAAAACTTAAAACCGGCTAGCATAATATAACGCATACACAAAGTTTCGTTACTTTGCTGTTGACCGTTGAAGAGTTCCCAGTTAGGAGCCAACCCTGAGTGCAGCAACCATGGTAAGACTTGTAACCGGTTATCATAATAAAATGCCTACACAAAATTTCGTGTCTGTGCTGTTGACCGTTGAAGAGTTCCTTTGTCTGGAGCTAATCCTGGATGTCGATTCAGGTCATGCTTACCATAAGAATGCATTGTCATCGGAATTGATTCAAAATGTACAAATTCAGCTCCGTAGGATAAGAGGAAGTGGTTCTAATTCAGCTCGCAAGATTTGACCCGTACATATACATACATACATACATACAAACATTGCATGTTAAATAACAGCTTTTAATTAATGTCTTATATGTAATAAAGACATAATAATAATAAAGACATTTATTTAACACACATTAGCCACAGACAAATAACAAGAAAAGCACATAACAAAGAAACAATGAACATAAAAAGCTGTGCCGAACGGTGCCAAAGAGGGTGCCACTCAGCGTTATGAGTTTCTGATTTTCAGTGGCCCCTAGGTGACTGTGCGTCAAATGTCACATAAATTTAATAATCTGCACTGGTTTCGGCCAAAGAAACTAAGATTTTTTCTATGACACATGTTAAAAACGCGTTGAGTAAGGGTGTCTTGTCTTTCTGTAATATGTCATTGGCTTCGAGTGTGTCGTTCGGGTGTTCGCGTGTTGCTTTCAGTTTATACAGTTAGCCTTTTCAATAATAATATTCTATGAAAAAAATATTTTCTCTTTAATTTTTTATTACCACCGGTAAAAATAATTCGCGGGCCGCTATTTGTAATGAGTTAAGAAGCCCTGACTTTTTACTTTTTGTATCAAGTCTCACCGAACAGACCTCAGTTTCAAGCGATACGGGCG
The DNA here is from genome assembly GCA_947859335.1 of Tortricodes alternella. Classification (NCBI taxonomy): domain Eukaryota; kingdom Metazoa; phylum Arthropoda; class Insecta; order Lepidoptera; family Tortricidae; genus Tortricodes; species Tortricodes alternella. The sequence continues at coordinate 4,212,303 of OX401986.1, forward strand.
GCTATATTTTGTACATTACATACAAAATACTTAAGAAAATATTTGCTATATGCTCTGGCAAAACTATAAGTAAATGAAATTATTTATAGCTTAGACATATTATATACTTACGTATGGTAGTGGTAAGTAGGAACGTAGAGCGGCGGGGGCAAGTAGCCGGGCGACACGCCGCCGGCCGGCGACAACACGCCGCCGCTTCCGGTCCTGAATATAATTAAAAAGTTACTAAATCGTACTTATGAGAAATCAAAAATAACGAGAGAATGGGGCCAATTCGAAATGTTCACTATATTTAAAATAAAAAACGTCTTTATTTTGACATCTTTGTGCTATACGAAATCGAGTTTGACGTTAAGTTTAGGAAATTCTAAATCAAGAAGACACCATTTCGAATTGGACCCAATACGTGTCTATTATTGCTTCCGCATTTTTAGGGTTCCGTACCCAAAGGGTAAAAACGGAACCCTATTACTAAGGCTCCGCTGTCCGTCTGTCCTTCTGTCTCCAGGCTGTATCTCATTAATCGTGATAGTTAGACAGTTGAAATTTTCACAGATGATGATGTATTTCAGTTGCCGCTATAACAACAAATACTAAAAAACAGAATAAAATAAATATTTAAGGGGGCTCCCATACAACAAACGTGATTTTTTTGCCGTTTTACAGATAATGGTGCGGAACCCTTCGTGCGCGAGTCCGAATCGCACTTGGCCGGTTTTTATTACTATATAAGGTGGATTCATCCATTCTTGTCTTATTTGGTAAACAAGTTTCTAACCTCAAAATGCACCTTTTGGCTAAAACAGCTGTTTCCTTGCAAACAAAGGAACCGGAGACCATATTTTAGGCGTCACTTTGGTAATTTTTAGTCTACGTTTTGCTTTATCTAGGATAAAACAGCTGTTTCACCCAAAATTTGCACATTTTGAGGTTAGAAACTTGTTTACCCAATAAGACAAGTATGGATGAATCCACTGTACATTTACTCGGTGTTACAGTCAACAACGACGTCAGTCAAGATGAGTTAACATTCCAGATGCATTTCCAAACTTTTCTTCTAAGAAAATTAGTCCTTTCGAGAGAAGATATTACTCAGTAAAGTCTAAATATCCGAATTTAGATAATAATAAGGCTCACTTGTAATGCGTGTGCGGATGGTGGTGCCACCCGTGCGGCGCGTGCGAGGCGTGCGGCGCGTGCGGCGCGTGCGGCACGTGCGGCGCGTGCGGCGCGGCGTGCTTGTGCGCGGCGGGAGGGGGCGCCGCCACGACGCCCGCGCTCACCCCGGAGTACTCGCGGCAGCCGCCCGTCTGCACAACCAACAACTAATTCATTACAAATGTCAATACCGACAGAAATATGTACTAAAGAACTGCCCCACACCATTTTTGCGATGCTCACTTTTCTGGTGTCAAATGACACCATCGCTAACTCGGTAAATATTGCCGATATCGGCGTTCTTATTGCATTGGGTAAAGGTCCATTATTGGCTGATTCATGCGTTTTGTTTTTGTGGTTCGTAACTCCTAGCGAGCAATGAAAGACAGCGATGAATCAGGCAAAATAAGAATCTGTGTAAATGTCATAAGAACTAAGACCTCGGCAAGAGCTTCGTAGTGTATAAACTTGTTAATAGATGGCGTTACCGTGACGAACTTAGTCATTTGTTCAACGCAGTTGTATTGAACGCCATATCCTTCTTTTGAGATCTTTGTCAATTACTAACTTTCAGTGCGCTCTGAACTCGTGTTCTTATCGCCTTACGATCTATATGAAACAGGATAAAAGTTCAAAATATTTTGCGGCGGTACTTCAGAGCGAACGAGTTGTTCCGAGTCCTTCGTCGGTTAGAAGTAAATCCAGATATTTTGCCGTATTTCCAGGGCAGTAGTTAGTTGACAGTTATATAAATCACGATCACGCAACCCACAACTTAACAAATACTTTATAGCAGGTGTGAAAATGCAGCGTGTTTCTATGATCAAAGATCTTGGCACCTGGTTCGATACCCAGTTGACGTTCCACCATCATGTCTTAGAAACATGTAATGCAGCTCGGAAGCGGATGGGTTTCATTATGCGTCAATGCAAAAACTTTACTTCTCGTGGGGCTATAGATATACTATATAATTCGTATGTACGCAGCAAAGCAGATTTTAATTCTTTAATATGGAGTCCATGTGATAATAAATATATCCTAGCTATTGAAAGTGTCCAAAAATCATTTGCCAGATTCCTGTTTAAGAAACTCTATTTCTACTACCCCTTCATGTACCCGACACCCTACGTATTGGGAATGGTGGAGTACCGAACACTTGAAGCCCGTAGGAACCTCTCACTGGTCAGATTCTTCTTCAGACTCCTTCGTGGTACTATAAGCAACTCATTCCTATTGGCACAGGTGTCCTTACGCGTACCTGTGGTGCACGGGCGTAGTCTGCGTCCACGTCGACTCCCCCTGTTCACCGCCGTTCGACCCAACACTAAGGCACTGTCTAACTCGCCCCTCCACCGCGCGCTACGCCTAATAAACAACGTTGTAGACCAAGACGAGACAATCGATATTTTTTCGGACTCTGAGCCGAGATTCTTGGCCACAGCCGGCCGCTACCTTGATTCGATTGTAGCTCGGAGCACCATAATCACTAGCTGATTGTTGGTCATGGGTGCTCGGAACTGCACTTGACCTCTACCTCTTATATCATGTTTGGATTATTTTCTGTAAATGGTATATTATGAATGAATAAATAAATAAATAAAGTCAACATGAGGTTGCTTCATTTGTTCAGTATATACAAAGACAACCTCACACTAGAGCTCCAAATGAAAAATTGTGCTACAAACCCTATGTCCGTGCCGACGGATGTCAAGATAATGATGACTGAATGATTGATTAATGATAGTCGACTCACACTATCCCTCTTGTGTTGCGCGGGAACGTACTGATTGCATTGGTAGTCGTTCGTCTGGCGGACCGCAATGCCGTTCTGAAAAAGATAAGTTTATTAACCACACGTCAAGCATGTCCGAGAAGTAACACGAATTGCAACTTTACGTCAAATTTATTAAGTGCTTTTTTACTCTGTGTGACGGATGTAATACTACAACATTTTCCAGATTTTTTTAAAATACTTATCTCCTAAAATAAATAATATAATTTTTGAAAACAGTTATATGTCAATTGACTGACAAACGAGCTGACGGCCCACCTGATGGAAAGTGGTCACCGCCGCCCATGGACATCTGCAACACCAGAGGTGCTGCCAATGCGTTGCCAGTCGAGGGAGGATGGGGAATGAGGATGGGATAGGGCCTCCGGATCTCGTCACTCACCGTACGAAACGTAATAGCAAGCTATTACTTTACGCCGATATTCTGTGAGATTCTGTGGCATTTGCTAATGACCTTGTATTGGCTTTGTTTACATTTGGTATCGCTTCTCGTTGACCTTACTTCACGTTCATAGTGATCTCCATATAGTAATCGGAGTAGTGTCGTTCTCTAGCGTTGAAATATATATAGTAAGGTACTGCTCAAAGCAATTTTTGCGATGTTTACTTTTGAGGTGTCAGAACGCGAATCTGACACGATCGCAGCTTCAGTCGCATGTCAACCACCATCCATGACACCCATTTAAGTGACATTGTTATAATTGAAAAAATGCCCTCCCGCTCCCGCATCATGCGGTGTGAGACCGCAGCACCACCGGCCCCACCGCGCACAATGATATGATAGCGTGTGAATCAAGCAATATTAGACTTTTGTATGTATGCCGTAAGAACTAAGACATCAGCAATAAGGTGTGGGTGGGCCATGGCGCTGGCGTTTGATAATCTACTACGAGACATGTTACACGAAATTGTACTGATAGGCATATCCTTCTGGATCTTTGTTCTTTAGGCACCAGTGGCAAAGCGTGAAATATTTCTTAAGGGAAGCCGGAAGAATTAGAATCGTACGTGCGAGTCTGACATTTAGTTAGAGTAACATGGACTTCACTGACAGCTAGCCGTAGCCTTCTAGCTTGGTAAAGCCGTCAGGAATCGGCCTGTAGGCAGGCTGCGCCACTGCTAGGCAACTGACCTGCGCGTAGTGATGATGGTCGGCCGGTTCGTGCTTGTGCGCCTCCTGCTGCGCGAGCGCCAGCAGCCGCTTCTTCTGGCTCTGAGGCGTGGCCTGCGCGCGCGCGGCCTGAGGCGCGTGCGGTGCGTGCGTCGCGTGCGTCACGTGCGGCGCGGGCGGCGCTTGCGGCTGCTGTAAGACACACATACAATATTATTAAGTAGAGCGCTGTGATTGGCGCGCATTCATTTTTTACACAAAGACTATAATTAACTGCTTGTCAAACGATATTTCTGGCTGCTTGTTAACTCGATTTGAATGTGAAATAAAATATTTTCATAATTAAATCGTCCCCTTAGTGCAAAAAGCGGTTTTTGCACTGAGGGAACGAATTTTCAAGGAACAAGTCTAAAAATAATTTGCACTTTTAAATTTGCCGCCAAATACTACTACCACTGTCAGCTCTCGCATGTGATGTCATTTAACTGGAAGAAACAAACAAAAATACCCAGATTATGATAAGGGTGAATTTCAAAAAAATTGTACGTAATTAATTAATTAATTAATTTATTTATTTATTTATTTATTTGCAAATATATTTACACGGCATTACAGTGTGAACCAATTAACCGAGTAACTTAACTTATTAAAAACCATAAAAATCTAGAAAGATAACAATTAAATAACAAAAAAAATATATATATAACATCAAGTAATACTAGAAGGCCTTTCATTCATCAACTCGCAAAATCTTAGACATTCATGGCACACAGCCGCCCATCGCCACGCGAACAAGTCACACTCAGGTGCTGACTCCAGGAGCGCATTCAGCAGCGCCAGGACGCGGAGCAAGGGCGAGTTCCTGCGCGACACCGTGCGCGCCGCCGGCACCGCCAACAAAGGGCGCACTCGTGGCCTCAGAGTTATCCTGGGGACATTCGGGACGAACAGCCTCACGACCTGCCCCACGAGTTCAGGGCAATCAGACTCGCCGCGCAATATACGGCAGGCCGTGATTAAGAGATTGTTGCTGCGCCTTACCTCGAGTGAATTATATCCAAGGGCGCCAAGTAAAAACTTGGTTGGGTAGAGGAATGGGTAGTACCCATATCTTTTCTTGTACATAAACCTAAGGAAAGTCTTTTGGATCTTCTCCAGAAGTAGAACATACGTGCATTCGTGCGGGTTCCAAATGACCGACGATGCCTCCAGTGTGCTTCTTACCAAAGCATTAAAGACAAGCTTTATAGTTCCAAGATCGTGGAAGTCTTTGACATTGCGGATAACAAAGCCTAACCTCCGAAAGCAGTCAGTCGCGAGCGCCCGAATATGCTCATGAAACGTGAGCCGCGAGTCGAAAATAACACCAAGATCTTTCATGGATCCAACCCGATTAATAGGATCCACCCCAAGCACATATTGCGCATGTAAAGGGGCAGAGGCGCGACTAAAAGAACATACACGACACTTGGCCGCATTAAAAAGAAGCTTGTTGTTGACACTCCACCGGACCACCGAGTCAATATCCTCCTGTAAAGAGTCACAATGTGCTTCATTACTAACCCCATATATAAGTTTAAGGTCATCCGCATATAACAGACACTTTGCATGCTCTACGACTGCCTCCAAGTCGTTAATCATAATTCCGAATAAGAGGGGACCCAATATCGAACCCTGGCTGACACCAGATCGAGTATGGTACGGAGCCGAAATGAAGCATCCATGCTGCACATACTGCTGTCGATCACGCCGATAACTAGCAAAAAAAGTTAGTAACATCGGGGAGAAGCCCATATTCTCAAGCTTGCTTAGTAGAACATCATTATCTACGCGATCGAAAGCTTTCTTGAAGTCAAAATAGAGAACATCCGCTTGGACACCTCTATCCAGATGCTCAGAAATGGTGTCAACTAGGATTAGAAGGTTAGTATTGACGGAGCGTATTTAGTATTAAGGCGTAGTTAAGAACATTTGAAATATTCCCATAAATGTAAATAAGTACGCCAATGGTGTACGAACAGGGAATGCACGACCCGATAAATCGGTACAAGCGAGAGCGTGATCTGGCGCTGTGAGCGCGATTAGGAACGCACCCGATTGCTATGATGTTATACGTCGTGATTAGTGTTTTAAGTCATGTTACTGAGAATTACAAAAATAAACTTTTAACCCATCGGATGCTTAGGCACGGATCTGTGCTCTTTCTTAGGTGCACTTTTTGCATTTTTTTTGTTCATTATTTTTTTGGTACTCCGTGAATCCAATGAGACGCGAATGCCGGTATTTTTTTACCTGCCGCATCTGAGGGGTTAAGACGCTAACAACAGCCAATGGCCTTGAGCGATCGGTCTCTGTCTGTGTGCACCGGGGTGAACGAGAAGCACTGTGTGGTTATGAAAAACTGACGAATTATATAAACACACTACACGTAAAATATGAATTAGTCAAGTTTTGAATATGGGCGAGATGTAATAGTTGTATTAATTTTAAACCCATAAGTTAAAAAAATTAAGACGTAGAACTGTTTAAAGAGGATGTCAGACGTAACTTTACGATTTTTTTCTATCGTATCGATTTTATCAAATCGTGTTTTGGAATTAGTTAAGTTTGCAATAATATAAAGAATATGAACATATATTTTTTTCGTTTTGCCAAATCAAATAGGTTTTGTTAAAAAACTGTTTAAGTAAAGCCGATTTAGGTGTTGTCAGCGCCTTAAATTATTAAAATATAAATAATCTTGATTTATTTTTACTCGACTCGTGTTCTATATGTATTGTTGAAGGTTAAGCTATCATTCCATAGAAATATTTTAATATTTGTTACTATAGTCAACTTCCCAATTAAAATTGCGCAGAGGTGATCGCCTAGAGCGCTTTCGACATAATCCGCCTCCGAGTGCGTTCAACGTTATGCGCCGCTCGTTCTCATGTTGGTAGCGGGGGTCGTCCGGCTATGCGGAGTCTATAGATTATACGGTGTGCTGGGGGTCATGGAGTGCTATGCTCGGGGTTTCTCTGCGAGATCGAATCAGAAATGAGGAGATCCGTAGACAACCCAAAGTTACCGACATAGCCCACCGGATTAGCAAGTTGAAGTGGCAGTGGGCAGGGCACATAGCACGCACAACAGATGGTCAATGGGGCCGAAAAGTTCTCGAAGACGTCCACCCACAAGATGGACCGACGAACTATAAGAGACCGCAGGAAAACGCTGGATGCAGGCCACTTCCAACCGGGCCTTTTGGAAACCGATGGGGGAGGTCTATGTCCAGCAGTTGATGTCCTACGGCTGAAATGATGATGATGATGATGGGGGTTACCTGGTGATGGTGGTGGCAGGTGTTGAGCGGCTGCGGCTCGGGCTTGACGTGCGGGTCGTCGCGCGGCGAGCGCGCGCTGCAGATCACGCCGGGCGCCGCGCTCACCGCGTGCGCCGGCGCACAATCTCCGCCTCCGCCTGTCACGTACACAAGAAGGCCGTTAGTTTGTACTACTACTAGCTCTAAACTGGGCACATTCAGTCGTTGAACCGCAGATTATAAGATCAGCTGAGGCCCAGGACTTTATTGTCCCTCCGTCATAAGAATAAATACTATTAGAAGGGCATCTTCGGCGGAGTTGTATGGATTTGACAGCAAAGCCAGCAAATAGTTGCTCCCCACGCTCCGCCTTACCACTCCGTCGCCGATCTCAACTATTAGGGTTATCGCACTATTATAGTGCTAACTGGTCATAAAGCACGTGGTTAAAAATAGTTGGGTACTGAAAACCGGCGAGCGTGCATGAATAACTTAATGAGAGTAGACGAAGCGAAAGGCGTCTGCGGGATCGTAGCAGGTGAAAACCCGTGGTATCTATCTTCCCCTTTGGGAAACAGGCGTCATATATGTATGTATGTATGTAAAAAAATAGTTCATTTCAAACATTTTCGTATAGCAAAACGTAGACAGTGGTGCTTTTATAACGGGCCTTGAAAAAACTCTCGCGCTAACTCAACCTAAAAGTTGCCGGGAGCCGGTGGTCACAGTTCAGGCCCCCAATTCTCGGTGCATTCGAGATAATGCCGATTGCGAGATTAAACGTCAGATTCACACAGTTCTGTCAAACGACTGTATGAACTGACGTTTAATCTCGATTGTGAGATTATCTCGAATGCACCGAGAATTGGGGGCCAGGCACAGGATAGGACGTGCGATGATTCGTCGTGCAAGTGTTTGATGCGAATGAACAGTGCTGACCTCTGGCGTGGTCCGCGCGCCGCGGCTGCTCGTCCTCGGAGTCGGAGATGGTGATGACGGACACGGCGGGCGACGGCGTGTCGCGGATGGTGATGGTGTGCGCGCCCGCGCCGCCCGCCTCCCACGACGCGCGCCCGCCCGACATGTTGTTGCTACAACACAAACTTATTATTAAGGGGCTATCCCCAAAAAGATTACATATTCCATTGCCAATGCGGACAGAGAGTTTAAATGTAAATTTTGAGGATAGCCCAAATTGCAGCAATAAATTGCCGAAAAACTAACCCGTTTACGAGCGCTTTTAAAGGGGCTAGTTTTTGGCAGTTTATTGCTGCAATTTGGACGATCCCCAAAAAAATTACATATTACATAACAAATGGGAACAAAAAGTTTGAATATAAACTTTTGATGATAGCCCGAATTGGAGCAATAAAAAGAAAATGTCCCTAAAGGGCTCGTAAACGAGCTAGTTTTCCGCAATTTATCGCTGCAATTTGGGCTATGTCCAAAAAATAAATTACATCACAAATGGCAACAAAAAGATTGAATGTAAACTTTTGTGGATAGCCCGAATTGCAGCAACAAATTGCCGAAACACTAGCCCCCTTTTGTGAGCCCCTTTAATGTTAGAAACTGACTTTTATTTAAGGAAGGGTTCGCTTTCTATACAAAATTACAAAAAGTACTATTTAAGTTTATTGTATTTTTATGATTTCAATTGGCTAATCACACATGGACGTAAACTGCATTTTTGTCATGATTAACATTCACAGACCATGGCACCACTTAGCCTAACTTATGCTAGCAAATATTTCGAGGCTCGGATAATTGTAACCATGTAACAAATATGGATATATATCGGGTGGTCTAAAATTTTTTGGCCGATTTATTTTTTCGCAACATATTTTTTTTGCAAACCAACGTTTCGTCTAAAGATTAAAATGTCGAAAATTGTTTGAACAAAATTGTTTTGCTTAATTGTTTGATTTACAAATTGTTTACTTTAACATTTGTATGGAATAACGTTATTTTGACCTATTTAGCATAACATCTTACAAACAAACAAGATTTTCTGGTCTGTTACAAAAAAAAAGATCTAACATCGAAGGCTAAGGCGGGAACTTCGTTTCGCTCCCGCCTTTTGCCTTCTGAACCTAACGTTTCCGAGTCGCTTCTGCTAAGACCCATTTTTCTCGCTCGCTCACTGCCATTTACCATTATGGATTTAGCCTTTAAGTAATAAAAATTTTAGACTATACAATTTTAGACCAAAAGAGCTTTAGGACAAAAAATATGTATGCAAAAAAATATTGTTAAAAAAGAAGTATGCCATTAAATATTATACCAAACATTCTCGACCAAAAAATGTTAGTGCATAAAATTTTAGACCATGCGAAGGGCACCCAACAAATATATCTTATCTTACTATAGTAATCTAAGTTGTGACTCACGTGTTCTGGTCGTGGTGCACGTGCCTGTTGTGCCGCGAGGGCGGCGTGCCCTCCTTCACTCGCTTCTTCACCGGAGACAGCTGCGTCGGCTCCTTCTTGCCCCCACTGCTCGCCATACTGTATAGTGTGCACCGTTAGTGTGGAAAACACCTACTCCACTACCATGAATAACAATAACTCTCTAATCCAACCAATCCAGTAAATCTTGATTAAAAAGTGTGTGTCAACTCCGACGCACGACAGGAGTTTACTCCTTAGGAACGATTATAAAATAAACCAGTACCCATCATACCATGCTGTCATTTTTCATTTGATAATTTGACAGTAAATAATAAAGTTTCATATTAATGAATATAAACATAAACATGTCACTCATTGAATACCATCATTAATTGACACTTCGGGTCCCGTCGTCTTTCGATTGAGATCCGAGTTTTACCGATGGAAACATATTATTCACTATATCTGTATGCAATGCGAAGCGACCGACATATCTTCGGCTAACATCGTGGGACTCCGTCATGTGACAGTGTGGCATCGTTGTTTGATTTTATTCCCCATAATTTTTCATACCCCGGGCTTATATATGAAAATCGATTCTTAAGGAGTAAACTCCAAAAAATCTATGGTATGCCTTGCTACAAAATTTGACAGTTTTTCAAATATGCTGTCATAAACAATGTAAACTGTACCCCTTCGGCCGTCTACGAAACTGTAGTTTTAACTGGTTTCGATGGAGGAATTATTGTTCCTTTTACGAAACCACAGTTGAGTATATAGAAAAGCGATAGATGAAAGAATGTTTTTTTAATGCCTATGTAATATCTTACATATCAGCAAAGACCGAAAATTGTTCCTCTTAGAAAAAACGGCCAATTTCTAGCAAAATTCAGTGGAAATAATTTGTTGGGAGAATAATGGATTTTAATGAGTTAATCAAATAACCCATTAACACATAACACCATATAGATCATAAAATAAGGGTGAGCTAAAGACTAAAGTGCCTAAAATTAGGGTTGGCACCTGTATTGGTGTGTTTGGTGATGCGGCTGGTAGTGGGGCACTGCGCTCGTCTGCTGTTTGACCGATCTGTTGACAACCCTACCGATGCAAAACATCGTAGGTACGTTATATGTGAATACCATTTCTCATATATTTATTAAAGTCAAAGTCAAACTATCTTTATTCAACTTAGGCTTTTACAAGCTCTTATGAAGGTCAAGGAATAATCTACCACCGATTCGGAAAAAAATTGAAATTTATATAGCACTAATATATTTATATTTAACACTGTAGTAGTATCCGCAGTACGAACGGAAGATCGAGATCCCAAGAAATTTAAATTATGCTATCTCTTTCGCACTTAACACAGGAACAGTCACTTTCTTTTTCTCTTTTAACTTAAAGCAAAGAAGTAATCAAACCGCCAAGCAAACGGTTGAATTGTAATCGCAGTCATGTAAAAGATATAAAAATATATAAATATACAATATGCCTCTCTTTAACCTTTTGACTGCCACAGTCGGCTGCAGCCGTCAGCGGATACAGGGTCAAAAAGTTCTTCATTACCTTGGCTTAAAGTTGAAATTCGTGTTACTTCTCACACATGCTTGGCGGTCAAAAGGTTAAGGGGGCTCCCATACAACAAACGTGATTTTTTGCAGTTTTAAAAGTACAGAACCGTTCGTGCGCGAGTCAGACTCGCACTTGGCCGGTTTTTTGGATTGACTCGGTTTGTACAAAGTGGTAATGCGCGGTTTGGGAGTGTGACCTCGGGCTCGGGCTCGGAGGAGCGCGACTGACCTCTTGTGCGCGTGCGGGTGCAGCGCGTGGTGCGGGTGGAAGTCCCAGTCGGGCTCGGGCGCCTCCACCAGCAGCGGCGCGCGCCAGTCGCCCGCCGGCTCCGCGTGCGCGTGCTGCGCCGCCGCCGCTGCTGCCGCCGCCAACTGCTGCACCTGCAGCCGACACGATTCCATTTAACACCCGCCCACATAATACATACTAGTACTAACGTACAGAACAATTGCACTAACAATAACAAATAAAAAAACCATGGAACTGATGACGAAGACCGTGGATGACCACCGGAACTCCTCAATGGTAAGTATTTCACGGGTGGCGATTAAATTTCTTTATAAGGTTAGGAAGTAACTTATGCCTACGAAAATTCATATGTAAAATAGAACCGGTGGTGACGAACCAGGAGAACTCCTCAACGATTGACGTCCTTGCACCTTGGATAGCAAAATTTTGTACAGGTTGATGAGCAATTGGCATTATGCTATTGTTACTTGATGTATTAAATGTGTGTCGTTAAATCACATATGACAATCACTAAAAAAAGTAAAATTAAAAAAAAAATACATATAAATAAAACGACCTCAAAAACCCTTTGAAAAGTAAGAAATAATAATTCGGTGTCAAGTAAATGATCACAGTATGACGGATGGATTACCTAATTTACTTGCCACCGACTTCGATATATTTAATGTATCACTTAATCAACAATATACATATCTGACGTTTCTAGGTAATTTACTTAAGAAGACCAATTATTATTTCTTACTTTTCAATGGGTTTTTGAAGTCGGTTTTTATATTTGTAAAGAATTTATTATTTCACTATTTTTAGGTTTCTATATGCGTGCCTATAACATTTCATGAGTTCCTTCGATTCCTTTCTATATGCGTGCCTATAAAATTTGAGGAGTTCCTTCGATTCCTTTCTATATGCGTGCCTATAACATTTGAGGAGTTCCTTCGATTCCTCATAGATCCTCTCATCAGACCTTGACTTTGATAACAACGGCACCGTGCCGCTGCAAATTGACACACGGTGTGTCGATTTAGAATGTTGAATTTGCAGTAACTGACCTGATAAGCAGCGGGCTGGCACAGTATGGAAGACACGAACTGGTGCGGGAAGGGTTCCGCGGCGCGCGTCGCGTACTGCCGCGCGGCGCCCACCGCCACGCGCCCGCCCTGGTACAGCTGGTACTGAGGACAATCAATCAATCAAATCATTTATTTGTGTTCATACGTATTTTTTACAAGTGCTTGTTATTTAAATTATAATAAGTTTCACTATAACTACCCGCAGGTGTACAATAGTACATTGTGCATCTAGGGCCGCAAGAAGGGTGAAGGGAAGGGATAACAAACTCGAGTCAATAAAAGCCCTCGCCTACGGCATCGGGCTTCTAACAGACTTTCGTTAGTTATCTCCTTACTGCCCGTGATACACACAATGTTTTTCATCGCATTTGCGAGGACATTAAATAAAAATTAGACTAAAATATAAATATATATATATATATATATATATATATATATATATTTATTTTATTCCCATTGTACCCCCCCCCCCCCTCCCCTCAACCCACCCTGCGGGAACCCCGCGTGTTGCCACGCAGCTAGCTATGGCGCGGTATAGCGCTTGTTGCCGTATTGTATGGACCTTACTATCAAAATTATATTTCATATTGTGCTACCGCCAAGCTTTTGTATCTATACAATTAAATAAAATTGAAGTGCCTGTTTGTAATATCAAAATACAGCTCTTTACTAAACACAAATGAAAGTACATATATACGGTACTTAAAAAATAAATATTTTTTCCCTCTTTTTTCCAGCTAATCTCGGAAACGGCTGGACTGATTTTGACGAGACCTGGCTGATATAATAAGGAGTACTTTAATTTTAGAAACAGAATTAGGGTACCGCGCCAAAAAATTAAACCCATGAAATTGTGAACAAAATTCGATCAACGCGGGTGAAACCGCGTGGAACAGCTAGCCGTAATAAAGAGCTAAGTTCGTTCGCAAGTGCAATGGTAGTGTATGGAGTACAGGGTAATGGTAATACTGACCAGAGGCGGCGCACTAACCAGGTTGTCGTAGGGCGCGGGCGGCAGGCGCTGCTGGTTGATGGCCAGCGCCAGGTGGTGCGCTGGAGGTGCCGCGCCGCCCACGCCGTACTCCGCGCCCACGCCCACGCTGCCCACGCCCACGCCCACACCCACGCTGCCCACGCCCACGCCCCCCACACCCCCGCCCGACCGCCGGCACACCTGCAAGTTAACCACAGCTCAACAAGGGTCTCCGCCCAGACCAACTTATCTGCGTTAAAAACAAACGTGAAAGTATCATCATATAGTACACTCTTGGTTATAAATACGGGTATATCTTTGTGTAAGTGCGTTCAAAGCAAATCAATACATATAAAACAGTACCGTGACTCACTTATAGACAACGCACAGCCTAAACGGGTGGTCCTAGAGGTTTGAAATTTGGAGGAGATATTCCTCGAGTACCTTAAAGGTGCACTAAGGAGGGATTTTTTGAAATAGTGGAAAGTTTGTATGAAAAACACCGCGGGCGAAGCTGTGGCGGGTCCACTAGTGGAATATATAGATGTGTGTGTCGATCAACAGCCTCCGCAACACTATCTTTACCTCCATCATCTGCACGGACGCCTTCACGTTGTTGCAATGCGCGTAGTCGACGAGGTGCGCAAGAGTCACGAACGCGTGGTTCAGCGCCTCGCCCGGAGTTATCCTTCGTTCCTGCAAAGATAAATAATCACGTTATTGTTGAATCATCATCATCATCATGATCATCAGCCTATAAACGTCCCACTGCGGGGCACAGGCCTCCTCTCATAATGAGAGGGACTGAGCAGTAGTCCCCATGCAGGCCCATTGGATAACAAATTCCCGGTACAATAATTGCACCTTCGGAATTAAACAGCAGTGGCGAAGCGTCAAATATTTCCTAAGGGAAGCCGGAAGAATTAGACCCGTACGTACGAGTCTGATATTTAGTTAGAGTAATATGGACTTCACTGACAGCAAGCCGTAGCTTTCTAGCTTGGTAAAGCCGTCAGGAATCGGCTTGTAGGCAGGCTTCGCCACTGTTAAACAGACTCAATTCGAAATAATGTATATTCAAAAATAATCTTTATTTAAATAAAAATCCTAGGTTTAGTTTTAAAATTGACGTATTTAGAATTAATTCTGAAGGAGATGTTTACCGCAGGACGTATGTAGCGATTTCACCGTCGTACATAATATGTGTACAACTGGACTGGAAACGTACTAGGGAAATTATATCATGCTACAACTGTTTATGGGTAAGTGGTGCATGTATTTGGCAATTTTTTATCATCATTTAAAACTCATCATACGTAGACTTTATTTTTGAGTGCTCACTGCTGCACCCAAACAAAACTACAAGCAAATTTTTGTAGCGACACAGTGGCAACATTGTCGTGTGCCGAGTCAGCTCATATCTAAGTGCAGGCGCGCTTGGGCGCGCGCCGGGACACAGCGTGCCCGCAGAGCCAGTCCTTCCCCGTCTGCCTTACTATATTGTTGTGTGAAATATATAATAAACAGTTAATAATAATCTATCGGACTATCCCTCACCCGCACAGCGACAACCCTAAATCATCCACTAAACTTTCTTCGTAGAAACAATAATAGTCAATCAACATTTAAAAATGTTGATTGACTACAATGTTCCATGCACGGTCCCAGGGGGGGGGGTCACAGGGGACATGACACCCCCCCCCCCCAAATCGTTCACGTCAAATTGAACAATCAAGTCTAAAAGTAAAGTTTAATTGACTCGACATATTTTATTATTAGTGACCCCCCCCAAAATTTCAGGCTGCGACCGCGCCTGCAAGATTCAATATTAGATGGTGCTTTACCTGGTCCATAGTGAGCATCCTCTTGAGTAAGTCAATGAATTCCCTTCTGTCCGCTTTCTCAGCCAACAGTTGGCCGCCTTCTAGATCTGTTGGTACATTAACCTGAAAGACGGACACATAGTTCACGTTAATACTACAGTCATTTACATTAATCAAATTCTTACAATCACACAATTTTCATCAATCTTTTGAATCGCACTTCACTACCACTTAGGTCCTTTTTAATCCAGAAAATTGAGCAGTTCCCAATCAAAATTGCGAGCAAAAGATGACGCACAGAAATTGTCGATTGATTCTTTATTACCTGTCCGATGTCGTCGAGGCAGTTGAAGATGTATTTCCTCGCCTCCTTGCTCTTGATGCCGGTCTCCATCTCGTGTTCCTCGGGCGTCTTCAGCCGCCAGAACGGGTACGTGCTGTCCACGTCGCGGTAGAAGAACTTCGCCGTTTTCGATGCGCTGGAATATGGATTCGATATGTAACCAGAGAAGCCCATTTTTACTCAGCTTTCATGCATCAGCCTCATGAACAAATGCGTTTCGAGCCTGTTTCCATACAAAGTGCGGGATTTCAAAATTTCTTAATTTGAGATAAAAATTAAGAGGGTATTAACTATGGTTTTCATATAATGTTTGCACGTCTGCTACCGAAACGCCAGGCATATACAATTTCCCCATAACACAAGCCTTTAGAGCTTACTTTGGGACTAGAAAATCAATTTGTGTATAAGGAAGTTTCCTGAAAAATTCTAATTAGTCCGTCAGTTAGATAGATAAAAATATATATTGAACACGTATTTTTTGCTTTATCAAATCAATCAGAATTGACGAAGATAACGCGCATCAAAGTTCGGGTGTGGGGACTTATGACGTCATAAGTCCCCACTTATTGATACAAAGCGTGCAAAGTTGTGACGGCACGCGAAATTGCAACGCGCTATATCTTCGTAATTTTT
Source organism: Tortricodes alternella (assembly GCA_947859335.1). NCBI lineage: Eukaryota > Metazoa > Arthropoda > Insecta > Lepidoptera > Tortricidae > Tortricodes > Tortricodes alternella. The sequence continues at coordinate 4,228,721 of OX401986.1, forward strand.
TGTCTAATCGACAAAAGAAAAAAAAATGTGTTCAATATGTTTTTATAATGTAAATGACGGACTAGTTAGATTTTTTCAGGAAATTTCCTGATGCCCGCATTAAAATGTAACGGACGACGACGCCAAGCGGACGTAGCTTCACACGGCGATGCACAACTGACCTGTTGAGCATGTGCTCAGTGGGCAGCCCCTGCGTCTGCGAGATGTAGCGGATCTGGTCGTACTCCGACGAGCCCGGGTACAGCGGCCAGCCCAGGAACAGCTCCGCGACCACGCAACCCAGCGACCACATGTCGATCGCCTCGCAGAACGCTAGGCCCAGGATGATCTCGGGGGCTCTGGAGAAACAAATTTTATTAATTCGCAACCTTTATTAGTTCACATACATGCGCTACCGATGTAAAAAAACCGGACAAGAGAGAGTTAAACTCGCGTTCCGTTCCGTACATAATTGACTTCTTATAGGTTTTCCTGTAATCTATAGGAAAACCTATAAGAAGTCCTGAACATTTTATGTCTAACTATTATATCTAACTATTTTATGTATTCTTTTTTTCATCATTTTAGGCCCATTCGTTTCGGAGATAACGGGGGGAAATAGTAAATTTTCGCCTATTTTTTCCTAATTAACTTCAAAACCATTTATTTCAAAATTATAACAAAAATATTTAATTTCATTATGCCTTTTAATTTGATATGTCACACGCCATAGTTGGCTAAACTTTTTTTAAAATTTTCTAATTTACCCCTAAAGTGGCCCCCGTGTTTAAAATTCATTTATTTACGTTACACATCCGTGTTGCGGTCACCGACTTACATATGTGTACCAAATTTCAACTCAATCGGTCCAGTCGTTTCGAAGCAGACAGACAGACAGACACAAGAGTGATCCTATAAGGGTTCCGTTTTTTTCCTTTTGAGGTACGGAACCCTAAAAAATCTAATTTACAAAACAAACCCGGTTTTAACCGGCGTCAAAATAAATCCTTTAGTACGAGCAGCTTTTCGATACGCTGTGGACAACTTGATAATGCGACTGGTGTTTACAGCAAGACACATGTTTTGATACATAAAACTTTGTTTACGAACTTGAGTGAAAACATGACGAATGGGTACCTGTAGTATCGACTCTGAAGGTAGGTGTTGCAGACGGCCTTGCTGACGTGGGACGCGCTGCCGAAGTCGATGACCTTCACACGGTACGGCTGCCGCGCCGGCTCCACCAGCATAATGTTCTCGGGCTTCAGGTCCGCATGGATCAATCCTAATTGCTATGGACAATAACAACATACGATTCAAATCTATATATGTCACATGAAAGGTTTCATGACTTTGAAGGACAGATTAATCATTTGATGATGATAATCCACTGCATATGTCAGACATTAGGAGGATATTAGAGTAATCATTCGGTCTATTGTGTGACGATGCATCATCGGTAGCTTTTGGCGCTTAGTTGATACCGGCACATCCGACTCTTCTTTTACCGACCACATCACCTGTCACCCTTTACCTAACCTGCTTATAATTATCCTCCCGTTAACCTTATACCCTTCATCAGTGGCTGACTACAATATTTTTCATCACGCTTCCTTGTAAGAATTATAATGCTAGAATAACGGACGGTAACAAACGCCCCGCGCGATTACTACGCCATTTGAAAACTTTTAAGTTAGTGTTAAAATAGTAAACTTTAGCATTGCTTTTATTTCTTCGCAAATGTCACCCGGGTCACACGGGAACAAATGCCATGAACGATACGGTAATTGCTAATTTTGTGCTCTTAAAGCACTCGCCTGCGGCTCAGCCAATTATCCCTTTCTATTGTTTCACTACCGCATGTAACACAATGTAGTGGTAGAGCCAAACAGTAATCCTCACTAGATGATTACTGTTCGAATGGGCCGGCTCGACCGGGGTAGTACCACACTCTCACAGAATATCGGCGTAAAGTAATAGCTTGCTATTGCGTTTCGTGCGGTGAGTGACGAGATCCAGAGGCCTATTCCCTCATCCCCATTCCCCATCCTCCCTAGACTGGCAACGCATTGGCAGCACCTCTGGTGTTGCAGATGTCCATGGGCGGCGATGACCACTTTCCATCAGGTGGGCCGTCTGCCGGCTTGTCAGTCAATTGACATTAAAAAAAAATGTCCTTACCTTGAGTTTAAGAAGCGCAGTGAGCACCTGCTGCAGTATCGGCCGGATGTACTTGAGAGGCAGTGGCGAGAATTTGTTCTGTTTGAGGAAGTCGTACAAATTCTGCTCGAGCATTTCAAACACGAGGCATGTGTGCGAGCGGTGCTGGAAGCACTCGTACGCGCGGACGAAGTTGAACTCGTCCGCGGACTCTTGCGAGAGCCGGGAGAGGATCGAAACCTGTGGAAGAGACATTTACCAATAAAATGTGCACCTTCGTAGCTAGGGGCTGGCCAGGGGTGTAACCCTCAGCGGCCCTAACATGCAAGACACAAGGATAAGTTAAACCGACTTATCTCTAAGTGCGTCTCTCTCACACTAGTGACGACGAAAGAGATAGTCATAGCGATAAAAGGGCTTAACTTATCTTTGTGTCTTGCATCTTAGGGTCGCACTTTGCAATCCAACACAGAAGACAACACTGTTTGTTACGCTTCCTAGAAAATAAGTCTAGGTAGAAGAATGGTGCAGATTTCTGTTTGCAGTTTTTGCATCCTACTTTAACCATTCGCCGCCAGGTCATTATTCATTACCAGAGCGATGATCGACAGATAATTAATGATATAAGGGAATTAGATTCGGATAATTTTAATATTTGTACGCCTGCATGCAGGCTGAATACAATGTACATTATTATTGACATGACATCTTTTATAAAACTGTATTCATTCATTCAAATAAATTGATTTGATTGATTTAATGTGCAATGAGCGACTTCAAAATTATATCCTTTTTTAACTGACTAAGGTGTTTCTGATACGGTTTGGGTGAGTTCCCACTGACGTGGAGATGAGCGGAGCCGAACTGACCAACAGGCTTCAATTATTTTCATGACATGTGATAGAGCAATCTGAGCCCTATTTCATAAACATTACCTTCCACCCTTATGGCTTTAAAATTATTATTGCTTTATTAAATTTATTTATGTTTATAACGCAATGTTTGGACCTTGTTTAATACAATATGTACATACACATACAAACATATATCACGCCTGTTTCCCAAAGGGGTAGGCAGAGACCACGGATATCCGTCTGCTACGATCCTGACACACACCTTTTGCTTCGTCTACTCTCATTAAGTTTTTCATGCACGCTCGCCGGTTTAGGGTACTCTTGAACTGGCCTTTCTTAAGAACGTCCTCGATCTGGTTTTGGTACGTTCGCCTAGGTCTTCCCCTTCCAATCCTACCATGCACATTCGCCTTATAAATCTGCTTCGTTAGTCTTCTTTCGTTCATCCTCTCGACATGTCCGAACCATCTAAGCATACCTTTCATATAATATAATCTTTATTTCAGACAACATAATGATACATATTATAATTACTCGTAGTACAAAACAAGGTAAACTAAATTAAACTTAACACTTTTGTCGATAACAAGCCTTTAGTGACAGAGCGCAACTATTTAATTTAACCCTACATAAATAACATGAGAACAAGCTAACACAGGTCAAATGAAGCGTTGCAGCGGTCATTGACTCTTCATCCCATCGCAAATTCGCTGCACGTGCCGTATCGACAGTAAAACTGAGTATGTAACTCTCAAACTTTATTAAATCTCACTCTAAATCGTGTTACCAACAAGGTACATTACATTACCGTGGGCGTTGGGTCAAACACCTTAAATTGACTTTTATAGGACAATATTTCATAGTTAAACTGACAGAGATTCGAGATATTTATCTTTAGATGGGATGGGATCAATAAACGTGACGTGCGTTTAAAATAGGACGGCAAAACAACCGATAGCGTTAGATTAAAGGCAACCCAATTTGCATGGAGATCGGGCGGTATCGAGGGCGCACGTGCAAAAATAAAGTTATTAAAGTTCCCCATGATCTAAGGGCGTAAGTGTCAATATTGTGTACTGAGAGACAGGTCAGGGCATTCCGGTGTTCAAACAGAACGCCTTGGGACGCTGCCAAGCGCCATAACGGACCCGAATCGGCGACGGAAAATTCTATGGACATTGTGTAAGCCGCCAGTTGATCAAGTGCGATTAACGCGGTATTTTTTTACGGGAGCGGACTGTTTTTGCCAACCGTACAATCTGTTGTAAACATGTTGTTTTTATGGTGTCATGGAAATTAGCTCAAGGTCGATGATTAAATCTTTACCGTGCCAAGTGTGATTTAAGAAGAGAAAAAAACCGCCCATTTGCAATCATACGTGAGAATAAACTGAGTATTTATACTTGTAGGACGATGCAGCAGAACATTTGCTTAGTTCGGAATTTCGAATTACGAATTTCAACCTTAATTCTTATGTATTATGTAGGTTTTATATACTATGTGCCCGTCGATACGTCGTGGAGTCGTGGAGCGCATATCCGTCTTTTACTGACCTCAATCTGCCCCTGGCGAGCATAGCTGGGGTGGTTCTTGAGGATCTTGATGGCGACGATCTCATTGGTGCCCTTCTTCCAGCACTTCACCACCTGCCCGAACGTGCCTCGCCCGAGGAACTCCAACACCTCGTACCTGGAACCACAATTACTTTGTTACAATCTGGGCCGTTTTATACAGGGACAACTATAAAGTACTTGTATAAACTGGCAGCACTGATGACAAACATCCTCGGTCTTTTGTCAAAAGTGCGAAAATGGTACATTTACAAAAAAAAACACACATTACTACAATGTATAAACATTATGAAACCCAACATTGTAACATTTCGTGTAACAGACAAATCAATACATATAAAACAGTACCGTGACTCACTTCTAGACAACGCATAGCCTAAACGGGTGGTCCTAGAGGTTTGAAATTTGGAGGAGATATTCCTCGAGTACCCTAGAGATGCACTAAGGCGGGATCTTTTAAAATTCCATCCCTAAACGGGTGAAAAGAGGTGATGAAGATTGTATGGAAACTGTGGCAAGCAGGACTATAAAACTAGAAGGATGAAAAGCTTATCCGAATCAAATTAAACAAGCCACGCTAATAAAGACGTTCACGTACGAAAGAGATAGCATGTTTCGTAACCTTTGTGGCCCCAGGCGTCCGAATGTTTTTATGATAGTATAGCCTATTTCTCTCTTGCTCAATCTTTAAATAATTACATAAACTGTCAATCTGAAACAGTTCAACTAAATTTTAAACGTAACAAATATATAAAATGTTTGAAAGTGAGCGATGAACACATTTAGTAACGACACAAATGTAAAAACAATATCACCATGATAAGATTAACCCGAATTGACTGAATGATTAATGCGTTAAGCTATTGCACCGAACATATTTTGAGAGTTGCCAGATATAGCCAATACTGGAGATAATCAACTCAATAAATAGGTGAGAGAGATTATAAATAACTTACCTATTGGACGAGGAGTAGAGCACCTCATGCTGCACCAGCTGGTAGTCGCCATCGCCACCACAGCCAGAGCCTGTAGCGCGCAACAACGAGAGTAACGTAGAACATCAGAAGCGTCGCACGCAACGCGAAGCGGCCGGCATGTGGACAAATACAAACAACATATTAGTTACGCGTTTTGATTTAGCTCATAATATTTCTTAAGAGGACTGTGAACCAACGGCAAAAATCACCCTTTTCATACAAAAGGCGATAACGATTTCCACCCCTTAAATGTTAACCGATTTTGACCAATTTTTGGTAGGTAGGTGGTCGGTCAGAACAAAATCTAGGTCTACACGTTTTTTGAATATTGATTAAAGATCAACAAAGTCAAATAATCATCGAAATTAGTTTTGTATGAGAATACTGAAACAGTAATGAAACTGAATTTATTGATTATAGTGAAAATACAAATATAATATTCATCCCTACATTTGATAAAATAGAATAAAAGATAAAATGAAAATTAAAAATTGGTAAATAAGTAAATAAAAAATCGCTTCATATTACATTAAAAAATTATTACCTATAAAACAACCAACCTATCAAAAATTGGTCAAAATCAATTAACATTTCAGGGGTGGAAATCGTTATCGCCTTTTGTATGAAAAGCCGTAGGTTCACACTCCTCTTAACCCTTTTATTTCAGTTCTCCCCATGAACAACAAAAAAACATAGCTTTTCAAACTTGAACTTACAAAGAGACAAATGATAACATCCGATAAAGAGTTAACCGTTATCGATGGGCATGGTCGGTTAGCTTTACCGGTCACGTGAGCGATAAGATAATGATGGGAACATCACATGACCACCGTATGATAAACTAGTAAGGGAAAATCATTGTGAATGTCACTGGAGTCATGGCTGTATCAACCAAAAGGGACTTAAAACGGCGAGTGAAACAGACTGCTGGCTCAAGTCTATTTTTACAAAGAAAATATAAAAAAAAGGTCATGACCCACTGCCACAACTCAAATCCCTTTCTGTCTGCCTTTAGACGACCACTGTTTTTATTATGGTGATGGAAAGAGTCTTAATGTTCTACTTCTGTATAATTGTTTTTTTCCCTCAAAATTGTTAGTTGTTTAAATTGTTTACTTAATTCATCTTTGTACTGTCCGACTGTCGTGCGTTACTCCGAATTGGTTCCCGCTGAAAATCAGCGTTGTGACTAACGAGGCTCAAGAATATCCTGAGCGGGGGGAGTCCTTTCGGTGACACTCAAGCCCGGGGCAAACCAAACGCGGTTGCGGCGCGTTTGCGGCGCGAACGCGGGTCCGCGCAGTTGTCGAACGGCGTGGGTGGATATACCGTGCCACACCGCGGCGGCGCGGGACCGCCGTTCGACAACGGCGCGGACTCGCGTTCGCGCCGCAACCGCGTTTGGTGTGCCCGGGCCTTCAGTCGTATTGTGTCCTTTGTCAAGGGGCACAACGTGTTCTGAATCATCGAATAAGTATTATCTTATCTTATTTTAAGAACAGTACAAATTAAACTAGAAATAAGTACATATTTAATATCTTTGCGAATATAGTCGAAATTACAACAACGATGTAACGTGCATATATATGAGTGACAGTGCATTAAAAGTTCAAACAAACTACAGGTTATTTTCTAACAAACACACTAATATTCGGAGTGAACCGATTTTAAGTGTCGGTATACTTGGACTAAGTATTGGTACCTGCTGCTAGATTTATTGATCTCTCAAATCACCTTGTTGAGTGTTACGTACTATGACTATTTAACCCTACGCATGCGTATGCGTAAGTATATAGTTGGAATATTTAGTGAATAAAGTTGCAATCATAAAAAAAAACTGTCAAATGGTCGTGACATCAATTGCGTTACAAAGTTACCATTATTGATAAATGTAAGATGTAAGTTTTCCCTGGTTAGATCATGGTTATAATGGCACTGTTACTTCAGAGAGAGTTCAATCCACGCTTTGTTGATTGTTACGCAATTGGCAATTAACGAGTTTAAGAACCTTTAGAAATCTGTACACCCATCTTTATCTATTTCGGAGCTCGAAAAGTGGAGATGTCTCTGTAAGCTTAAATTTTGGGCAACTATGTGTGTTTGTCGTGTCATTATACATGCAACGATTTCATCGCAAATACTACTACACCAGTAGAAGTTATTATCTTCAAAAGATTTGGCAAGAAAGTTCAGGTAACATACATACATACATACATAGCATCACGCCCGAAATCCCTAATGGGGTGGGCAGAGCCACAAGACTACTTGTGGCCACGTTCGATTAATTAGTCCTAAGATGGTATGATGAACCGTACGGTGACAGGTGATCAGCCCATCGGCCATACAGATAGTCGACCATGTTGGAGAGGACCCGTCCCTTAGTCGACTTTTACGACATGCCAGGATGATAAGCATCTGCACGCATTCTATGCTATTTCTTCACTCCCAGTGCAGCAGAGGAGTAGAAGGTAACATAGTTAGCAAAATTAAAACGATGCTTACTTATTCCTTGAAGCGTACCTAACTTATGGAGAATGTCAAAAGGAATACAAGTCTAGACAATTTGTAAGTGCGTTGATTCTTCATTTCGGGATATGAAATGTCGCTATCAATCATATAGCAACCCAGCGAATCCTTAAACTACATTCAACTTGCATGCGATTTGAAAATCTTAAAAACGTAGCTTGATCCGAATAAAAGATGATCATGGAGTAGGGATATGATGCTTATCATTTCAAATACCGTACATTTAAAATATCGACCGAGGAACCGCCATCTGACACACGAACCAAGCTATGTTAGTGTCACGAGCGAAGCGAGTCACTTCGGGTTTTATTCTAATAAGTTAACGCACCACGAAGAAAACCCACTTGTGGTTTAGAAAGTACATTGTGTATTAGGAGCGGTAAACAAGCAATTATGAACGAAGGGACATTTAGAAAGCCCGAGCGCAGCGAGGGCTTTTTTATTGGAACGACGTTCATAATTTCAGTAATGCCCGTGTCATAAAAAACGTTGTGTGTAAAAACGTTTTTTATGACACTAGTCAAGATTATTTTTTAAATAAGGTAAAGTTTATAATTTTAATAGATAAGTTGCTAAACGGCCGCGGCTTGCACATGTAACGCGAGTTAATATCCTATACAAGATTCATTACGCCTGGGATCGTATTTTAGCCTTACGATCCTTTCTTCCGACCAAGTGTGATCGATTTGCGCCAGTATTGGACTCGTTGTCGGACATTTGCCTGGCAAGTTACTGAGCACACCCCAGTGACTGTATTGCTCGCGGGTGTTAGTTGTAAAGGAGGTAACAATGACATTACGTTTGTTACCTTGCGGCTGGGGCGGGTGGTTGGCCCCGCCCGCCGCGGCCTGCTTGCTGTGCGCCGTCGTCGCTGCGGCCTGAGGCGCCGTCTTGTGGCGTGCGCCCACTGACGTGACGCTCGCGGCCGGTTGTGCGCGACGCTGATCGCTCGTGTCGCCGACGCTGCACAAGACAAATGATACAATTAAAACGTGTTTGCGTTGCGATTACCGAGACACGGGCAACTACGAAGTTGCCGGGAACGAGCGGGAAAGCTAGGGGAACACTATAACAGATGGTTATAAACAAAGTGATAACGATATTGTAAATAGAATACCTATGTCTGGATATGGCAGTATAGTCCGACTGTGTCGGCAGCGGTAGCTCAAACGGAGAGAACCTGAGAAAGTGTACAACAAAGTCTTTCGGCCAGCGGTGTCACATACCTAATGAGTTCCTATTAGTGATTTGCGGAGTATTATTAGATCCTAATGCCTCGGGAGACGCGTCGCGTCGTATAGATCCTTATATGTATTAGGATGAGCTACCGATAATTGTACATCCAAGGTTCTGCTTACTTACGGATGGAGATTTCAAATGGTTCTCTCAAGGATGTGGGTTGTTCCAATTATTTTGACTTATTGAGTGAGCAGAGAACCGATAGTTAACTATTCTTACAATATTTACTAGCAATGATACACAAACACTTGTAGCGTATTCACTTGCCCCAAATTTTTTGTGATGTTGGAAGGTCTCCTTTGCCTGCGTAAGCCGCGCGCACCTGCGTATGGTTGGGCTCATGTAATATTATGAGTTTGGCTTTCTTTTCTAGCAATAGCCAAATCTTTTCGAGTTGAGGTAGCAATAAAAATGAAACGCGATTATGTCTGTTGACGCAGCACATACCTACATACAATTGATTGGCAATTATCATATTAAGTTAACTTAATTGGTTCATATTATAGTAAATAGTTGTATTCCAACCAGCAAAACATTGTGTATAGTTTGCCTATTATAGACTGCTTTACTTACGGCTCAAATAGATCGAACTCGTCCTCAAATTCATAAGTTTCATATTTGATTTTATGCAGAGACAGATCCATTTTCACGACACTTTTAAACTAAATTAAACATTAAATAACACTATTTACACATCACATCACAGGCTTCGTAAGGAATACGCGATAGTTTTGTTAAATTGTACGCCGAGCGACGCGACGCTGCGCGCACGCATCCTAGAGGGTTGGGGTTGGATAAATGACTGACGCGCAGGGAGGGGGTGCCAGGTAGCCGAGGGGTCGCGCAATACCACGAATTCCATCAAGGCGAATAATGTTTTAATAACAAAACCCAAAAATAAGGCCCGCGAGAAAGAAAGTTCTTAGGTCCATTGACAAAGATTCTTTTTTTTGCTTGATTCACTCGCGTTGTTCGTGGGTTCTCTAGTGTACCTACGTCCGGCACAGTGCAGGGATATTTTCTATTACCGTTAGTTGTTTTGGTGAGAGTATTGTCAAGGTGTTTGCTTGTTTTTAATGTAACGGAATTTTAGCATAGCGTTGTTGTCTATTTACTAATAGACTTAAATGTCTGCAATCATGTCACGATTTACTAACAGCACTTCGCCCGGCTTCCAGAAGACAGGGTAGTGCGGAAATTAGGGGGGCCGGTGCAGCAAAGACTGTTGTTTCCTTTTCGTCACCGTGCTAGGAAGAGGAATTATATGAAAATTAAAATATTTATTTTGTAAGCGGGCTCTTTCACGTGCCTGAATCTACCAGCGCTTCAAAGGGTAACTAACATCTGCTGAGAAGAAGCGCCACCGGCCGCTCAACATAAAGCTGTGTGGTGACTACTCACGTCGCGTCAAGGCAGCAACGTCTTACGCAGTTTGCGCACAACAATATCGGGGCAGCGAGCGCAGCAGTCCATCTCTTTCAAACTGCACAGGCTAGAAAGAGACAGACGCCCCTGGCCCCTCAATATAAAGCTGTGTACTCACGTCGCGTCGCGGCAGCAAGGTCTTGCGCAGAGCACTGGCGGAGCGGCGGGCAGCGCGGGCGGCGGGGACCGCTCAGCATCGCACGCGCGACTTGGCACGGCGGGCGCAGCGCAGCAACCCGGCCCTATGCCTGACCAACACTTGCTCTGGAATAGACATAACACAGGTTATATAACTTGCTATCGGACAGATAAGAAATATTTATCAAGAGGTTTAAGCAAATATACATTGTCAATGAAACGAACCCATGACATTGGATGCGTGTCTAGGGGAGATTTACTTGTAACTGAATACGCTAATATACCCAATATATGAGTGATGTTAACCTTTTGGCCGCCAAGCATGTCTAAGAAGTAACACGAATTTCAACTTTAAGTCAAGGTAGTGAAGGAGTTTTTTTACCCTGTATACGCTGTCACGCATAGTCGACAACGGCGTCCAAAAGGTTAAATATAACGTGCGATCGTTCGTTGTGGAAGTCTCTAGGGAGACCTATGTCCAGCAGTGGAAGTCACCGGGTTGAAATAATGATGATGATGAATAATATAAAAGATATGGATATTGAAGGTTAGGTCAGGACGTAAGCATGCAGTATGTCTAGTCTATGGCTAGCATAGACCCGGAGTAATGTCACATATTTATGGGCTTTCAGTGCAAGTAACGTGACAACGATCACGTTCATTGAAACTACATTAAAGGCCCGGGCACACCAAACGCGGTTGCGGCGCGTTTGCGGCGCGAACGCGGGTCCGCGCCGTTGTCGAACAGCGCGAGCGAATTTACCATGCCACACCAAAATAGCCGCGGGACCGCGCCGCCGCGGTGTGGCATGGTATGACCTTAACTGAGCATGTGCTAAGTTACCCTAGATCGAAACAACCGATATTTTCCTGCGTTTAGCAGTATGTTATAAACCATTTACCTATCAAGCTAAACTAAAACTAGTTAATGCTTCTGCTATGCATGCGCATGTGCATTGTTTTAACTCAGGATATAACCCATAAAGGTAATAAAATTGAATATGAATGGGTGTTACGACTTTCATTGTTCTTTAGAAATTATAATTTTATAAAACATAGGAAGAGTCAAAATACACAATCTATTCTCAAGGTCGTGCGAGACTCTGATGAGCGAGGAATCCAAATAACTTCAAATATTTTGTCAGGTTATTTAAGTTAAGTGCAAGTTATACCTACGTCCGTTCATTCGGTAGGTATATCAGGTTGTGTTTTGTACAAGCATCTGGTAAACCTTGCAAGAAGATAAAACGCAAGTGACGACAGTGGTCGGATTCTTTAACGTGCGCAGCGGCTGATCAGCGGTTAAACAAAACTATTAATTTAGACTGTAAGGACTAAGTCATTCGGTCTAAATTTAAATGTTTTTCTCATCGCTGATAGAGAACACATGGCAGACCTCTGTCCGGTCCAAAACCAGTCTGACTTTAACACTGCATCGTTCCACATCTCGGATAGCAGGGAGTCTTAGGTCATGATGGGTGTAAACATGTTGAAATTCTTGCTGCTTGTACCGTAAAGGAGGCAAGCAATGTTAGGTGATGGATGTAGTCTCCATCTATCAGCCTCGCAGATTCGAATACACTACTGTCGTGAAGCAGCGATACTAACGTGACGTCACAAACTCTAGAGACGCTATGCTCGGAATTACGCCTCAACCTAATCGTCGTTTATAATCACAATTTAATTACGTCAGAACATTCGGAGATTGCCTCAAGTAAGTACTTATAAAAAAATTCAAGTATATTTTTATACTATTAGTGAAAAGTCAAGATAGTCTTATCGGCACGGATGTAACTCGTAAAAAGTCGGTGAATTGCGCTTAAAACATAACACATAGGGTGTAAACGTTATGAGTAAAGGTACACGATATTATCGTGGCCTTGGGCGCATTCGGCGGTTTACAGGCTAATTCCATATCCATTTGTCGTTCTTATACGACTTGATGAGCCAAAGAATGACAATGCCAAAATAATGGTACTCTGCCCCACCTATTCTGCTGAATCACCGAGTTACTTGATATAAATTACTTTGTAACGACAAAACTAAACTACACTATTATTTTCTAAAATTAATGTTGGTCGTAGAATATTATAGGCTTATAGATAAAGTACCTACTAGTAGACCCGGCACATCCTTACCCGCGGTATTTTCTATGCAACCTTTTCCATTCCTCTTAACCCCTTTAAGGCCGGGGCAAACCAAACGCGGTTGCGGCGCGTTCGCGGCGCGAACGCGGGTCCGCGCCGTTGTCGAACGGCGCGGGCGGATATGCCATGCCACACCGCGGCAGCGCGGGACCGCCGCGGTCCCGCGGCTACCTTGGTGTTCCATAGTAAATCAGCCCGCGCCGTTCGACAACGGCGCGGACCTGCGTTCGCGCCGCAAACGCGCCGCAACCGCGTTTGGTGTGCCCGGGCCTTTAGAGATGGAGTATTTAAAAATCCCTCAATTGCCCCCTAAGGGTACCCGAGGAAGATTTCATCAAAATTTCTAGAATCACCGGTTTAGGCTGTGCATTGTCTGTCAGTTAGTCACGGTACTGTTTTATAGGTACAGATAAATAATCGCGGGTAATCATATTAAGTATACATCTATAAAACCACCTTATTGCATAACGTTGTGGGTCGTTCGTAAAAACTGTCACCAAAATTTTTGTTGGTGCAGTCATGAAACCGCTTTGCCTTCTGGTTTATCTTGTCTTTCGACCGAGCGATTAGCATCAAATCACCTCTCAAATTCTCGAATAGTCTCCAAGCTTTATTGATGTATAAATGTCACATTTGTTTTAACATATGTATATTTTTAAGAGGCCAAGTTAATATTAAAAACACATGGACCAGTTACTTGAATAAATCGTTTTGTTAAAAACTTTTATTATTAATTCTACTAGATAAATATCAGCCCGCTATTCAGATATACCTTTGCCTAAGGAACTTCTTGAGTGTCCGCCGCCATATACCGGGTTAGTTTACTAATTTAATTACTCAGTTTAACTTTATGTAACTTTTAGGTAGAGGTTGCTTGCTCACTAATTTTTTTTTGTCGCTGTTGCACTAATAAGAAGAGTCGGAAGTAGTGCAGCCATAATCGTAAAACTACTTTGCCATTTATGGTAAAACGCAAATGGACTCGCTTCGTCGAGATAACGTAAGGAACTTCCTGAGTGTCCGCCGCCATATACCGGGTTAGTTTACTAATTTAATTACTCAGTTTAACTTTATGTAACTTTTAGGTAGAGGTTGCTTGCCCACTAATTATAATTTGTCTCTTTTGCACTGATAAGAAGAGTTGGAAGTAGTGCAGTCGTAATTGTAAAGTAAGTTACGACATATTATGTTTTTCTTTTCTGTATTAAACTCTTACGCTATGAGGTCTTCATGCCCTTACTTCATAGTCTATTAAGAGTATTACGACTAAATGGTAAAACATAGTCGCAAAAAGAGTTCGTAATACCTGGTACCATCCTCCTAGGAATCGTGGTCGCAATACAAAGACAACATAAATCGCTTAATGTAGACATTGTCTTTCAAGCAGGAGACAAGGTGAACTGAATACAACAGAGGTAGGTAGTTACTATCAATAATTGATAATCTTCATAAAACCGACAAAAAAAAGTAAATAAGACGACATTCTGAGTAACAATGTTAAAAGATCAAACCAATTATCAAGACATGACAGGATTTAATGATTACATTTCTTTTCAACTGATATCGACTGTTTGCAAACTTTAATATTACGATCACTTATGTATCTTAAATATATTTAGGGAGTTTTCACTTAAATATACATTAATTCCATCAGATTATATATGAATTGTTCAGTAAAGAAAAGAAATAACTAAATACAACATGCAGGCTGCGCTTCTAACCAGAGCTGTGTTAGGCAGCTAAGCAGTGAGCAAGGAAGAAATCCACCAATAGTTTCGGTCACTTCAAAATGAAGTAATCCTCCTATTGGTGGATTCTTTCCTCACGCACCGCTTAACTTCCTCGCACAACTCTGGTGTAAACGCAGCCTTAGGAACTATTTTAATATACTAACTTCGCTATAAGTAATTTGTTACTGGTTGATTTTGAGATACATACAATTATTTTCAATCTAGTCACAATCACAATACTTCGGCTAGTTATTTCCATATATGTATATAACAAACAAGTGGACCCGCCGCAGCTTCGCCCGCGGTATTGGTTATACAAACTTTATCACCCCTTTAGGGATGGAATTCCAAAAAAACCCTCCTTAGTGCACCTCTAAGGTACTCGAGGAATGTCTCCTCCAAATGTCAAACCTCTAGGACCACCCGTTTAGGCCGTGCGTTGTCTATGAGTGAGTCGCGGTACTGTTTTATATGATTTGGCGCCGGCACAGAAAACCGGAAGAACTGAAATAAGATTCTCATGCGACTCATAAAAGTAGGTACTATCACGGTTGATTAGCCGGCGATCCGACAACGCAACTGCAAGTCGTTGCGCACGCGACGCGTCAAAACATGGCGGAAGTATTGAACGGCAGATATCGAATGGCAATAAAGTTGTAGATCAAGTTGTAGAACAAAATGACAACACGACAGACATGAGATTTGCCACCAGTACGTCGCTAGTAGATGACAATTTGTCAGTACTTTTAAGCCAATCTTCGGTGAGTAAAATTCTAGTCATTCTACATTTTTTTGAAGTCACAGCATACCTGACGTCCACTAGCGCCGGCATGGCGGTCAATCTCATCCTAGCCCTCATTAAAAGAATCTGAATAAGTCAAATCAAATATGCCAGTTAAAAGATATTGGTTTCTGTGGATATACTCTGTGCGCTGTAGCATGGTGCGAATGGCAGCTGTCATCTCAGTACTTTTTGCGTTTTGTGGTAATAAATGATACTGAGACGATAGCTGTCATCTCCACTATGCCACAGCGCACAGTTGACATGTTGAATGTAAAATTAAATATTGTTATTGTACTATGTTATGTTAGTTGGGACGTTCTTTTTTTATAGACAATGTGCAGAGTACAGATTATGAAATATATCAGAAACTTTTCATAATGTTCGCTTAATTGATATGGCACATATATAAGATTTAATAGATAAATAATACTTTTTGATTGCCATACACCTCTAGTCTGCCACCGGTCTTATTCGGTCCGGACCAGTCAAATTACTAATGGCCGAATTCAGAAAGGCCACTCAAATTGAGCCTTAATTAAAGTGACGTTTCAGTGACGTTTCTGTATAGGTTGACAACTAGTTGAGGGACATTTAACTACTTAATATCTAGTCAAATGCTTAAGTGGCGTTTTTGAATTCGGCAATGAGACTTTCAACTTTAGTACCTACGATACACCTAATAATACAATGTTGATTTTGTATGAGTACTTAATTGTGGCTTGAAACAATTATTAGAGAGAAATCGTTGTCGGTACAAATTTACGTTACAGTTAAGTATTTACATTAATGTCACTCAAAAATGTTGGTAAAATAATTTATTATTCTTAATCATAATTATAAACCATTTAAAGACAATTTAGTCTCCTGATAACCATTATCTTATCACTTATTAACGCGTTAGGGTTAATAACCCTGATCTCGTCTCATTTACTAACTATCAGACAAAACACATGAAAGAACCTGGCTACTCTAATTAGCATGAAGTCATCTACATTTAAGACACTCGGTTTAAAATCAGATTATAAAGAGATCCTAACATATCTAATTAACAGTGGCGAAGCCTGCCTACAAGCCGATTCCTGACGGCTTTACCAAGATAGAAAGCTACGGCTAGCTGTCAGTTAAGTCCATGTTACTCTAACTAAATGTCAGACTCGCACGTACGGTTTTAATTCTTAAATTAAATTAAATTAAATTAAATAAATCTTTATTGCCAAAATATAAAAAAGAATAACAACACAGTGATTAACTTAAATCTAAAATATTTATGTCTAGGCAATGGGTACCAGTCTCAGCATATGCTAGGTTAGTGAGTGCCCGGCGCTGGTTTTCAGACTGGCCCCTACAGCAGGGTTGTTCTTCCGGCTTCCCTTAGGAAATATTTGACGCTTCGCCACTGCTAATTAACTAATTATTTCTATTGATTGCGATTTATTTAACAACGTAGATATGTCGGAAATTTCGATTTTAAATATGGATATATTGTCGTCTATATAATATGGCCTTTTGTTCCCTAACTTTATTTTGTTAGTGTATGCTTTTCTGTTCTTTTCGTGGTGTTTAACAAAGACTTTAATATTGTACTTATGGTATTGTATATTATAAATCACATTATAAAGACGGCACTTGCTTGTACGGAATTTTATGGAATAAACTCCGTTCCGTTCAAATGACTACACCCAGCCAGCAGTTCTGCTGCAAGGACGCGGAGACGTTGCGCCACGCCCTGGAGGGAGAGACAAAGAGGCTCAATAGGCGGGTTCAGGAGGGCACACTGGCACCACACGAGCAGTCGGTCGGAGGAGTATAGGAACCTTAACCGCCTCCGGCCTGGGAGCTGCTCGTGCCACGACAGCATGTCCACCCGGACCCGTCCACGCTCCCCGCCGTCGTCTGCCGCCCGATGTGGTCAACTGCCTCTCCTGCCCGAGAAACCGGGGAGCCAGGAGTTACAGGTTGGGAGTGTCGAGGTCAATTGCAGTCAGGATGGGGTGGGGTTTTATGGAATAAACTGATAATAAACTGAACTGGCAAGTTGGCTAAGCCTCGATAAATATTTGATAAAAAAGACACGTTTGCTAAAATGCTAATGCACCAATAAATATGTTTGTACAGCGAGCACACAACGCTGCTTTAGTAGAACAGTAACACAACTCAAACTTAAATGGTCTCCGATTAGGGACTTTAATTGAATAGTATTAAGACTTTTAACAGAATACAGTTTAATTTCGAGTTGTGCTACTGTCCAACTAAAACAGTGACATATGGAGGCGAGGTTGTTATTGGTAAGCTTGAATTATTATTATATATTCCTTATATATCCTGTGGAATAATAATAAACCGTATTGTTTATTTAATTATTTGACTTCTACTTCACGAATGTTAATTCGATTTTGTTATCGTCTGCAGACAAGGATAAATACGAATGGAGGCGCTCATACTTCCTTACTAATACATCCATATTATAATAATAATATATTGTTTTAAGACAAAAAATCCCTAAAAGAGTGAATTAGGGGCTGACAAAATTAACGACGATTTCTTACGTGCCCGATGAGAGTCCATAATTTGAAGGAAAGAACCTTAATTTAAAAAGTCAGTGACGTTTCAAATATTCAGTCAGTTTTTAGGGTAACGTACCCGAAGGGATCAACGGGGCCCTATTACTCAGTCTACAACGTCCGTCCGTCCGTCCGTCCGTCTGTCAGAGGCCTCTAGCTCGACAACGGTAAGAGCCAGATGTTGGAATTTCCACAGAATACGAGTATGTTTGTAATGTCATGAATACCAGCAAATAATAAAAATATCAAAAAGTTTCAAGCCTGAGAAGCTAACCATACATTGGTACCCTAAAAATTGGCTGATTTTAGACCAATTTTGTTCCAGCTGTATTTCCAAAACGGCTTAAGTTTTAGCTATCAAATTTGGTTTGATTTTAGTTTATACTCCATAGTAAAACAACAAAAAACAATTCAACGTTGTTCTGTTTTAGAAATGTCAAAAATATATTGAAATCAAACCAGAAAATTACCACTGTAGCTTAAAAATCTGCCAACATACTTGCAGTTTAACATAAAGTCTATTGTTGATTGGTTGAGACCATGCCAAATTGGCGCAGTACGGAACCCTCGGTGCGCGAGTCCGACTCTCACTTGACCGGTTTTAAAGATACACTTACACGCCGTCGAAGTTAGAAAAGCTAGTACCTAATAAATGTGAAAGTATGTTTGTACCGACCCGATTTCGATGATAATTGGCAGCGACAATTCAGTCAGTCAGTTTGCATAATAATGTACCAAATAAATACTTTAGTTTAAAATAAGACTTTAAAGTGACTTTTTTGATATTATTCATTCAATCTGAATAACAAATAGTGAACGAGGAAGAAAGTCAAGGTCCGACTTGTATTCCATTTTCACGGACTTAAAGCCTTCCGGGTTAACGCTTATTATCGTATACTGCATTTAGGAAATGTAAACCTTTAAATATAACTATTTATATCTCACAAATGATGTTTTGGATAAATAATAAATGTAATCAAAATACGGTATCAAACTTCTTAAATATATTTAAAACCAACAAGAACGTGAACAAAAGGAGTCGAGTTTATGTTTTTAAAATAATAAAACCGGTCAAGGGAGCGTATGTTTCGCACAATTAGGGTTCCGTTCTAAAATAACATGCCATTAACATTAACATAACTTTTACATTGTCGAAAAAACCTGCAATTCTGTAGTCAATGGCTAAAAATCAAAACTTTAGCTTTATATATCACGAAGACAGGGGGGAAACGATTCTTGTTTGTACATTTTCAGCTATATTATTAAGACCACTTAATATAAAAATTTAAAGTGAGCTGTAGACCTCGCGAGCACCTAAAGATGTTTTTATTTCCCTATCTCCGACATTTTGAAAAAACTGCGATAAACTGAATCGACAAACAAAATCCGTATAATTATCGACCCAGCTCACAAAATTTCACGAGCATCTATTTAGAAATGTGACCTATAGGTAGAAGAGAACATCGGACATCCGCCGCCGGACTTCTGGAATTCTAGACATACGAAAGCATTTTTGCCTAAGCTGAAACAGAGACGCTTCCCTCGGGCTTCGCGCTCGCTCGGTCAATTATGCCAAATTCCATGTTTTTACGTTACTCAGTACCTAAAAGATCTGAGATAGACGGACGGATGAACACGTTAGTGATCTTATAAGGGTTCCTAATGTACGGAACCCTAAAAACATTATTTTAATTTCAAATACGACGGAAACGCAATGATATCCAATTGAAGAAGAAGAAGGACATTTATTCACTTCACAAGACACACAAAAATAAAATAAATCAATAAAATAATAGATAAAGAAAAACGAGGGATGTGTGTCATCGCGGCAGTAAATCGGGCACTGGCTCAGCATAATGAATGCTGAGGTGTCAGACACCCGCAGCGCTGATGTTCAGCCAGCACCGTCTGTAGCAATCGGAGCGCTATACAAACACACTAAACACTAATAATTACACAAAACTCAATTGCACAAAAGAATAGCTGTACGTAACGTGATGATTTGCAATACAGTTTCGATCGAAAGAAATTAAAAATTTACTTCACCGCAATTGGACCACCTGGCCGCAGCGGTGGCGGCGGCAGGTCAAATCTATTAGCATAAGTAGACTCAAATTATATAGAATACAATCGCACTAATAATGAACAGACATGTGTTGTTTCTTTTTGTTCCATTCAGACGGTAAGATGGGGTTTTCTCCAAAATGTATAAAGCACTTATGCTATCACAAATCTAATAACATCGGCACCGAGATCCCGTGAGCCTTTTAAGGTTGGGACGAAAAGTGTCCGAAGTTTTATTCCAAGATATGGATCTAACTGCCGAATGTTATCCAAATCCGTCCAACCGTTTACGCGCAGATTGGGGAACAAACATCCAGACATCTTCACATACATTCACATTTAAAATGTTGGTAAAAGTAGCATAGGAGGATAGATATATGTTCACAAAAAAGAAAAAAACAATATCATCAATCTAAGAAAATAACGACTCAAACAATGACATCGAATATAAAACATAAACTCTATACATCAAACAGCTAATCTATCTAACATCAAAACTACGTGCAATATACAACAAATCATCTACGTTACTAATAATAAGAGCAACAGGCCCCACACATAACTATATTTATCTACACCCATATCATAAAACCTCCATAATGTAATCAAAAACCGTAGGAAATGACCACCATTATGACAACCTGTACTGTAATGTTATTACAGTATCGATTATAGTATCGTAATGGTCATGACCATACAGATATGAGCTACAGGCCGGCGCGCCGCCGTCGCCGCAGCCGGCGGGGCCCCATCGTCGCAGTGTCGCCGTTTATAATATGGGTGTAGATAAAGTTATGTATGCAACTCTGCATAATTTCGCCTTAAAACACACGTGCGATCTTATTATGAAACTCGCAAAGCTCGTTTCATAAAACCGCACTAGTGTTTTAAGGCCTATCATTATGCAATCGTTGCATAAACTACTATTAAAATACCATGCGTGTCCTGAAAACAATAGACGCACAGTAATCATGTGCAAAATTACTGATTCCCAGGTTTGATTTAGCGTCGGAGGAATCTGACCATTGCGAGAGCACTATGGACAGCTAGTGTGACGCATAGAGCTAGTCTACTAAAGCACTAGAGTCGTATGATGTTTCATTATTCCTGGCTCAGACTTCTTAAGTTTAAACGAGACAGGTTGAACATAAGCGATCACTTGACCCAGTCTACCAAGTAAAATCAAAGGCACAATTTAAGTTGCACGGTTTTTCTACTGCACTCATGCTAAAACTATGATATACCTCACGATATAAATAACTCAAATATAAGTAGGTACTTGCCAGATACTTTTGTGCAGCGAACTTGTGGCGGTCTGAGTTGTTTAATATAGGTACTAGGAATAACTTCAGGCATGCATCAAAATCGAAAAATCGCTGATTTGTAAGAGAAATTCGTGCAACTGTGGCGAGCGATCGGAAGCTTGTGAAAAGAAAAAAAAACTCGTTCAGCAAGAATAAGCATCGACAAATGACTTAGTAATTAAAATAAAAAATAGCGTGCCATAGCAGCAGACGGACAGTCTACAGAGCACAAAATGGGTTTTTATTTTATATAATCGTAAAGATAGACAATTTTTTGCAACTAAATGTTTTTAGACAAAATATCTGAATTCAATACGATTATTTAGCCTGTCGTCGGCTCTTCTCCTTACAGGACCATCATTACTAAGAATAAAAGCCGTAAGAGACTCAACAGATATTTTTGCAACAATCTAAGCAGATTTGAATAAACGTGGTTCTGGATGTGCAACTCTGCATATACTATACAGATTCCAGGATAGCCAGATTCAATAAATGGCTACCGGCTCTATTATAAACACATTTTCACAGTCTATTCTGACAAACACGAACGTCAATTTGAAACCAATCCACTGCAAAATTTATTTGGTCAAGTAAACCAAATTCTATAACTCAAGTCCTGTTATGGTTAGAGCGTGATCTAACGCCGACGTGGGCTGCATCCGCCCAGGCAGTGCACTCAGCAGTCACGACCCACGAAACGCAGTCAACGACCATGACGGGAATTCTAAATCTCGCCGAGCCCACGTACTTCCATGATAAATACGATAGACTTCTGAAAGTTTCTGGTGCAAGCGGTTTCGGCCGAATGGCACAAGCCGATTGACAGTTATCGAAAAACCAACTATTGAAAAGGAACAAACGATATTGTCATTTCATATATTTGCATCTTTCTCTTGCCACCGCGTATGAAATGACAGTTAAATACCTGAACTTACGGTACTTACTCGTTCTATTCTAATCACTAGTCACTGTCACTTTTAAAGCACGAAACGAACGAAATTAATGTCATTATCTTTTACAGGTTCCGAGATAGACATTAAAACGCATCGCGTCGTTGTTGTACCAGAAAATGTCTTTAACCACTGAGTATTGAGGTCAGCCTTAAGCTGCTCGATGAAGTCGACCAAGGCTTATATCGACTTCGTTTAAATAAGAAGAACAGACGAATGTAATTGAAAGATAGTCGTTCAGTAACAAAATCTTGCAAATAAAGATTTCTATTTTCGTGTCTAGTTAGATAATGTGTAATTTTGCCTAATAATTAAACCTGAAAAGTGCCTCAAACATTACTTTTTAGATTGACAAGAACACAGCAAGGTAATTATCGCTAATCAGTGAGAACACATCCGTATTTTTTGTACGGCCGATGCTATCTTAATCGTAAGTAAAAAATCGTGATGAATAAGAACGGTCAGTCAGAAAGGTGCCCCACAAGTTTCCGTGTGCTGTAGGTACTCAAAAAAGAAGAGAAAATGAGTTTATTTAAACAATTGTACAAGTTCGGAGCTTAACTCAAAGGCTGCAAGGGAAGTAGTTCTTTATCTTGTAGATGAAAGCTTATGTAAGTACCGAAGCGAGGCTCTGACCGAATTCTGACGGAAGCCGTCAGCTCATTCGCACTTCCCGCAGTAAGCTGCCTTTGACAGAGCTTCAGGCAACTTAGCAAAGAAACCGAGCACACGCATACCTATGCCTAGCGACAGAGCAAATAAGGGTTGCTGCTTACAGAAAGCATTTTAAATCAAGACAAAGATATAAACAAACTAACCGAGAATGTTTTTATGCTTTTCACTCCTTGGGAGATGAATATCGAAGGGAAATCATTTCTTAGTGCGTACTTCCACCCTAAACGAGACCTACTTGCAAAATTTCACGTTCCTTCGTGGGATATCTATCTTGGTACGTGTGTCAATCAGAGGTATATATACACGAAAATTAAGTTTTAAAAATGGATATATTGCTGGTTCAACATGCTTTGTACCTAAGAGTTAGTTTCGCCGTACAGAAAGCAAGGCGAGCCACTTTTTTTACAACGAACCTTAGATAAGTTAACAAGTTGGCAACCCTACCTGGCAGCATATAACCATGTCAAGGATCGCTAGAGCCATCCACCTCGACTCAAGACTTTAAAGGAGTACACCTGACCGACAGCGAGCTTTTGTCGTACTGTGAAGATACGAGAAAAGTATTATGGTAGATTTTATTGCTATTTCAATCAGTTAGGGCATTTTAACATTATTTACTCGTTGCTTCAGGTAAGAGGAAAGTAAAAAGAGCTTTATTTACTCAGTAACTTTTGCACTCTTTTTCTAATGCGTGCAATCATCAACAACTTTGTCGCTATGAAAAAAAGAATGTGATCTCTTATTGATTACTTTACATATAATTTGCAAAATCTGATGAACTTCGGAAAGGTTCTTTGGAAACTCTATAGTGAGCAGAGCAGCAACAAGTAATACATAATGTGTAATAGAAATCGCGCATTAAAATGAACACTTCATAAAATCGTCGTAATCCATAAGAGATTATACTTGCAAAATCGTATTTGATCAATGCATGTTGGGACCTTATGAACTCTGCATTCGTGTCATCATCTAAGTGATAAATGTCGTAAGTTAAATACGATGGTATGACAATAGCTCTATCATACATATTGAAATGTATACACTCTCAGACCAGGTCAGCTCAGTCAATGTATGTTACTATACAACATGCTATTACATTATGGAAATCCACTACAGATATAGTGCATAATTAGTTTCCATCGTGTTTAATCGGAAAAGTTCGTATTTATCGTGCTCTCTCAATTAGCTTCAGCAGGCCCCCAATTCAAGGTGCATTCGAGATAATCTCGCACTCGAGATTAAACGTCAGCGCATAGTCATTTGACACAACTGTATGAATCTGACGTTTAATGCGAATGCATCGAGAATTGGGGGCCGGTACCCATCATAGCATGCTGCCATTTTTTGTTTTGACATTTGACACCAAATAATAAAGTTTCATATGAATGAATATAATAAACATGTCACTCATTTAAGGCCGGGGCAAACCAAACGCGGTTGCGGCGCGTTTGCGGCGCGAATGCGGGTCCGCGCCGCAAACGCGCCGCAACCGCGTTTGGTGTGCCCGGGCCTTTAATACAATAATTAATTGGCACTTCGGGTCCCGTCGTCTTCCGATTGAGATCCGAGTTTTACCGATGGAAACATATTATTCACTATATCTGTACATTGCTGTCTTGTGTTATAAAATAGACGAAAAGACAACAGCGGGTTGTTTGCCTCGTGCTATATTCTTTACCGGCGTACAAATTGAGAGCAATAAAACTTGCCTCAGATGTAGTTCAGGAAACAACCAATTATTTTGACTTGTTCCCAGTACTACGCTAATTGGCGTTGTAGACAATGTGTCCCTTTACGCTCGTTATGTCATACCTGTGTGGTCGAAGCAGAATAGCATATCGTCAATTTCAAACTGCAGCGGCTCGATAGACTATTTCGGTTAATATTAATGTTTTCACTATTTTTGTTAGGAAGTTTTTATGGACTTTAATCGGCAGAGAAACTCTAGCGTTTCAGAGACCGAGCGAGGAATCGTCTCCGTTTCAGCTTGGGCAAAAATGCTTTCGTATGTACGGCGATTGTCCATTTGTTCTCCTCTACAGGTCGCATTACCCAACGGATCCTGTTTTTGGTTTTTTTTTTTAATGGCTGAGATATGGGGGTTTTTGCGATTACCTACAAAGTTATTTGCGGTGTTGGTAAACTGACCGCGACCTATGTCGATGTATTGGGCTAACAATTTCCAACTGCAACGTTAAGTTTGTCGCGAGGTCTAAACCTCGTGAAGCCACTAGTCACAGCTAATATATAAAAAATCTATTTTGGTGTCTATTCTAATTAACTTTAACTAAATTTGGACTACAAAGACGTACGTATGCGCAATTTCTAATCAAATATTATCCCGAAATATTGTAAGATGTAGTGCGCAGAGTACATAACATACAATGACCACCTTCTGCATCATTCAAAATCAAAAATCATACGAACACTACTCAAACATTTTTTTAAACCTATCAAGCAGAAACAGCTCTTGTTTTCGCGCATTCTGAGGGCATACAAATCGCGAAGATATAGCACTTCACTGTTTAACTTGTTAGCGGCTATATGTGCGCCACAAACATAAATGTGCTAGGTGGTTAGTTTAAAATGGCAACACTGTTCCAGCCCACAGGTTATAGTAACAAAGCCTCATTATCTTGTCAAACACAGCCTGGGTAGTCTGCCGGGACTACGAGCTGTCAACTGCGTGTGACACCGGCCTTCTGCGTGTTGATTGAGGTTATCTCTATTCCCATTGGGTATACAAGGCTCTGTAAAACGTAAACAGAAACTATGTTTGTCCTTTTCGCTCTCGCGTCGACACATTTAAGAAACGAGAAGGGACGATGTTTTGAATTCCATATTTCAGAATAGATTGCCAGAGTGATATCAAGAGATTTTAACATAATGAGGTATATCAAATTTTACCGGTTGGTGAATAGTCAGACGCAAAAGAATGCGCTTCGGGGCAAAATGCACAAAACGCAAAGTGTACACTACACGCAAAACTTATATATATGGGAAAATGAACAATACGCAAAATGTACACAACGCATATTGCGAAACACGCAAAATGTACAAAAGCAAAAAGTACATTCTCTAAATGTATATTACGCAAAATGTACACTATACGCAGAATGCACAATACGGAAAATGTACAATACGCAAATAGTTCAACACGCAAAATGTACAAGATAACAAACTTAACGGTTGACGATCGCGAGACGAAAGTTAATTTTTGCTAAAAACGGATGTAATTTTAAATTCACAATCAACCTTCAAACGCGATTGGATGAATCAGCCATTATTTATTTAATCAGTGTTGTTCACGAACGTGCATTACAGAACACGAAATGTTGAACTTTTAACAAATTACTCAGCATTAGCATGTCCTAAATGTCATGGTAGTTTTTTGTAGTCAATCACGGTCAACTTGCCATACGTATTCTTGACTGTTAAACTATAAAAATGTTAATTATTATATTTAGGTATAAAGGCTTCGACACAGGGTAAGAAGCGGGCCCCGTAAGCAGTATCACGTTTCCGTGGGGAATCGGGCTGCCCGGAACTGGTGGAGAGGCTCGTGAGACTGTTTGTCCCAGACGTGTCAAGGATCACCCTAAGGCCGCGTGTGCGGCCCCTGTTGGCAGTGCCGACGGCGCGCACAGTGGCACACAAAAACTCGCCGCTCCTTCGTGCACTGACCCTACTGAATGCGCTCCTGGTATCGGTGCCAGAGTGTCACCTGCTTGCGTGGAGATGGACGGCTGTATGTCATGAATGCTTGACGTTTTGCGAGATGATGGATAAAAGGAATTCTAGTGTTTTTACATGATGTGCACATTTTGTATTAATCTTAAGTTATTTTAGTTTCACAGTGAATTAGTTAAGACTTAACCAAATAAATAAATCACAGGAATCGAAATGGAATCCTTATTCACATCATTGAATGCGCGGTTTGATCTGAAGGCTTCAATTTTAGTTCCTGTGACACTGCTTACGTTGGCCCGCTGCTGACCCGCTCCGCTTCCGATCCGCGTTTTGGTGTGTGGAAGCCTTATAATATTGTAATATATTGTAGGGAGGAATTTTTACAACACCGTCAAGGAACATAATAAACCCATTTGAAAGTAACTCGCCGTTTTAGTTTTGAATATGATCAGCGCGTGTTGGCAAAGCAATTTCCTTTATTTACTACTTTCAATTCCTTTAACAATATTTTATTTGCGGGGAAATATATCTTTAAAATATAAATAATTTTCATGTTACCGACTTTTTAAATCTAGATTTTTTTCCCTCAAATTACTGGCTCTCATCGAACAAGCTAGCCGTTAATTAATTTTCCAGCCTCTATTCAACTCCTTTTAGGGATGGGTTGTCTTCAAAAAGTAGCCTATGTCCTTGCCCAGGAATCAACTATCTTATTTTCTTTTTTTTCTTTTTTATGTCAATTGACTGACAAACGAGCTGACGGCCCACCTGATGGAAAGTGGTCACCGCCGCCCATGGACATCTGCAACACCAGAGGTGCCGCCAATGCGTTGCCAGTCTAGAGAGGATGGGGAATGGGGATGGGATAGGTATGAGGGAATAAGCCTCCGGATCTCGTCACGCAAAAGTAAGCTATTACTTTACGCCGATATTCTGTGAGAGTGTGGTACCCCTTTCGAGCCGGCCCATTCGAACAGTAATCATCTAGTGAGGATTACTGTTTGGCTCTACCACTACAAAACCTTCATACGAAAATAAAGCAAAATCGGTTCGGCGGTTTAACCGTAAATCGCGCAGATACATAAAAAGACATCAACGGGCTCTCATCTGGCCGCATGCACCTTCCCTTTTTCTAACCCCTTACCCAACGGGTAAAACGGAACCCTATTACTAAGACTCCGCTGTCCGACCGTCTGTCACCAAGCTGTATCTCATGAACCCTGAAGGCTCGGGCAAACCAAACGCGGTTGCGGCGCGAACGCGGGCCCGCTACTTTGGTGTGGCATGGTAAATCGCAAACGCGCCGCAACCGCGTTTGGTTTTCCCCGGCCTTGATGGTTAGACAGTTGAAATTTGAATGATGAATTTCTGTTACCGCTAAAACAACAAATACTAAAACAGAACAAAATAAATATTTAAGTGGGGCTCCCATACAACAGACATGATTTTTTTGCCGTTTTTATAGATAATCGTTGGAACCCTTCATGCGCGAGTCCGACTCGCACTTGGCCGGTTGTTTTTTAAATAGCCTGTGTGAAGTTTTAAATCTTTCCATCAAATAGTAAAACTTATTGTGTAATTAATTATCTCGAATGCCGCTCGAAGACTCTATGACTAATCCCAATGCTGTCACAAATGGGTACTATGTGGCAGGCTAATCTTCGCCGGCGAGTGAAAGGTTTTGGGCCCTAGAGAATCATATTTCTGGCCAGCTATCCTTTTAAGTTTCGTCACTCATTACGTCTCTCATTTCGCCCGACAATCATAAATTGACCGGCGCACTCGCGGGCATTATGTGGAGTTAGATACCTACGAACTTTGGCAGAGCTGCATTGGATAACTACTACCAAGGTTGTATACGCACTAACGGCTCAACGGTGAGTTCGGTGACGAAGTATTATTTAAGAGAATTCCTCCAGCTCCTCACTCGGCTCACTGGATCGGCAACGGGCGAGTGATGACCACAGGTGACGGTGACGGCGTACCGTGAGGCGGGCCGCCGGCCGGCTTGCTTGCATTTGTATTACACAAATAAAACCTATGACTTTGAAAATAACGATTCAACCAGATGGTTATTAATAACCATAGTTATGCTTTATTACACAAGAGAGTAGAAACATAATAAACATCGGTACAGCGTGAGTCACAATAGTAAGGTGTTTACGATTAAGGGCCGTCGTCCAAACCGGTGGCTATATTTAAACATGGCTTTTGTTCATCGCATTTGTAGGCATTGCGTAGCGATTGCCAGTATACATTTCATACCAGGAACTCGGTTATAGTATAATTTTCCGGGATTAAAAGTCACTATGCCCTATTTATAGACCTAAAGTAATTATATATAAAGTTTTACGACCATCCGTTCAGCAGTTACGGAGCTGCGAGGTAACAAACATACATACACGTTACGTTGAAGTACTGGAGCTTTGTTTAAGCTATAGTAAAAGTCCGTTTTTGGACTCTTGCCGTCGAGAATTAAGCAAAAAATGTAATTCATTTGACCAAAAACGTCTTTATCAGTTAAACTTATTTAATACCCACTCTCAAAACCAGTTAAAGCTGCCTTAACTACGTTCAAATAAGCTAGACTCATTGAATTAAAATAGCATTTTATTATACGGGCGACGACAAATCCCGGGTACATCCCTAGCCCGATGAATCAGCCTGAGGAAAGCCCGGCTTACCGTGACGTCACCGTTGAGCAACCGCTTTTAGCTTACGCAACCAAATTAAATTTACGTAACTAACATTCAAAATTGATGATTGATAAAATTGTTATTTACGTATTAAATCTCAGAGCGATTGAAATCGTTGTCACAAACTAACGATACGCGGACCTTTGTTACGTAAACTATTGTTCGTTTTTGTTTTCGTAAATTCATCTGAGTGTGTGGCGATAAAAATAACTGGTACACGGATAGAAGAGGATTGTTCTTGTCATGTTATCTTATCACAAAAGTGTTCGCAATGGAGACACTTGTGTTACATTGTAGTCGGCTTATTTCGCTTGACTCATTGCATTACTTCGAAACGTTTGAAAAAGATCGGTTTACGTACGTCGAAACACAAGAACAGTACCGTTACCATGAGTTTACGCAAACCGTTGCCGTTATCGAAATCTATCGGAATTACTGCTTATTGCCGATACAACTAAAAGCACAGAATAGGTAATAGTACTAACGTACAGAAGAATATGCCTAATCATGCCTTCTCTTTCAGTCGCATAAAACGTGCTCTTTCTTGTACGCTAGGGTTGTCAGTTTCTATCCGTGTCATCCAACAAAAACGACGCGCGAATCGCCCAGCGAGTGAGCGAGCGGCAACCTGCTGCGATTTACACCTCCGAGCAACGCGACGGCCGAGCGTACCTAAAGTGCGGAGTGAAACCCGCCTGCTAAAAGGGACCGAGCGATAGTTTTCTATTAAGAGAACGGCTTGCATAAACTCATGGTAAAATGGTATTGTGCTAATTCAAATGAACTTAATACACGATTCAGTATAATTAATTATAATGAATGAAGTATATATACTTTGTAAAACCAGTATCCACAAATGGCAGCATTCCCGGCGTCATATAACGCGGTCATATAGCGGTTACATCTTACGTCGCCGAGAGCCTAAAGGTAGAATACGAGCCACCCGAATAGGCTAGTTTCCTGAAAAATTCTAATTAGTGCGTCATTTACATTATAAAAAAAATATTGTACATATTATTTGTTCTTTTGTCAATTAAACATAAAATGACGAAGATATAGTGCGTTGAAGTTCCGCGTGACGTCACGACTCTGTATACTTTTTACCATTAAGTGACGTCATTAGCCTCCACTCCCGAACTTTGATGCGCGTTATCTTTGTCAATTTTGATTGATTTGATATAGCAAAAAATACGTGTTCAATATTTTTTGATAATCTAACTAACGGACTAGTCAGTTTTTTTTACCCGGGCAACATCCCTATTCAACTCGGACAATTCATTATACTTAGTAAAGCCAGTGTCCAGCAATGGCAGCATTCCCGGCGTTCATATAGCGCGGTCATATAGCGGTTTCATCTTACGTCGCCAAGTGCCTAAAGGTAAAGTACGAGCCACGCGAATTCCCCCAAGCTTTATTAGCTGTTGTTCTCGTTTCTAACATCTTTATTGGATTAGCCGGTCAGTGCTAAAAGTTGGGGCGGATGCAATAAAGTTGATATGCGGCCGTTAACATGGGGGTCAAGTTCGAGTTGGCGTTATGAGGTTGCTCGAGTTGAAAATGGAAAAGAAAGTTCTTATACAAAGGTCTACAGTTAAGGCAAAATGTTAGTGGCAAGTCAAAACGGGTAAACCAGTATTCAATGGTGATTCTCTTGATGCTTATTTTTGAGGTGTCAGAAATTCAGAATGCGAATCTGACACCATCGCACGTGCAGCAGTCGCATGGCAACCGCGGTCCTTGACACCCGTTTAAGTGACACTATTATAATTAAGTATCTAGTGGGAGTGAAGAAATAGCATAGAATGCGTGCAGATGCTTATCATCCTGGCATGTCGTAAAAGTCGACTAAGGAACGGGTCCTCTCCATATATCCAGTATGGGCGATGGGCTGATCACCTGTCACCATACGGTTCATCATACCATCTTAGGACTAATTAATCAAACGTGGCCACAAGTAGTCTTGGGGCTCTGCCCACCCCATTAGGGATTTCGGGCGTGATGCTATGTATGTATGTATGTATCTAGTACAATTCCACAACCTGTGAGACAGCACCACCGACCTCTCCATCCACAATGATAATGATGGCATGTGAATCAAACAATATTAGACTATTGTACATACATATGTTTTAAGAACTAAGACATCAGCAGTAGGGTGTGTTTAAGCCATGGCGCTGGCGTTTGACAACCTTCTATGAGACTTGTTACACGAAATTGTACTGAGAGGTATATCCTTCTTTTGAGATCATTGACTAAAATAAATTTGAATTCTTCGAATTCTGAATTTTGCGGAGCACTTTCAGCTCACTGATTTAAGCCAGTAGTGAAAGATCACATAAATTAAATAGACTTATACATCGTAGAGTTGGCGTTTATAACACCTTCACAGTGTAATGACAAAATCGAATCCACGCAATAAGTGGTAGAAAAAGAATTGGACTATTTAGCCGCAACAGATACACACTTATTCGATGAAAGTCAGCCTAATCGGTGCGCTCTATGGCAAGATCGCTTTTTATAGTATAATATTTATAACAATGAAGTAAGTTTGTCTATGCCAGTTTATGGTATAAAGACTGGTGAAGATGCAGCTTACGCTTTGGAGAATACACAAGACGTTTAAATAACAAATGCAGAGAACTCGGAAGAAAACGAGGGAGCTGTCCGTACCGAAGCGGGAAACTTAGAGCATTGAGATCCGTTTTTTTTAAATACATTTAACAATATACACGGTCACAAACATTATCGTCCTCTAGACGTAAACCAATACGACCTCGTGTCCATTTAAACAAATTGTTTAGTTAAGAGTGCTGCGGGTGGACCAGATCTGTTCATCATCGGTAAGTGCGAGACGTGTTTGGTTACCGCCAGTAATGGATTTAGGTAGACCGCCTACAGTTTACTACGACCGATAATGTCATAATGAAATATGCAATTCCCATAAGACATGGTTAATAATGATGTTCATGTTTAAAAGAATAGTCACATTTCTTGCCAACATAGTATACATGCAAATATTGAGTAACATACGCTAAAAATCATTCGCTGTTATTAAAACATTATGCATATCTCTACTATATAAAAATAAGTCAGGTTTTCCTTCCTGACGCTATAACTCCAGAACGCACGAACCGATTTCCACGGTTTTGCATTCGTTGGAAAGGTCTCGGGCTCCGTGAGGTTTATAGCATAGAAAATTCAGGAAAAATTTCAACAGAAAAGCGGTAAAATCTTTTTTCACATACAGCGCCATCTCTGATACATAGCTACACCAAACGAAATGTTACATAAAACGAAGCCATCTGGTGGCGAAACGGAGTTCGCCGGGTTTGCTAGTACAATATAAAATAATCAGTTGAACCAGGCAATCAGCATTAAACAATAAAATCTTAAAACAAGTAATTAAAGGAGCTCAAAAACTATAAACGTGTTTTTTGTTTACGTACTAAGCAGCATCTGTGCGAAGGGCGAGATCAAAATACATATATACATACATAGCATCACGCCCGAAATCCCTAATGGGGTGGGCAGAGCCACAAGACTGCTTGTGGCCACGTTCGATTAATTAGTCCTAAGATGGTATGATTAACCGTATGGTGACAGGTGATCAGCCCATCGCCCATACAGATAGTCCACCATGTTGGAGAGGACCCGTCCCTTAGTCGACTTTTACGACATGCCAGGATGACAAGCATCTGCACGCATTCTATGCTATTTCTTCACTCCCAGTGCAGCAGAGGAGCCAAAGAAGATCAAAATAAGCGGTATAATAGGCTCAAGGAATGATAATTTATCACCAAACTAGATAACGGTAATTTCGTGGGCCATTTTGCGTTATGATTTACAAACCGCCTTAGGTTATAAACCACGCTGCCATTTTTATTCAAATCGTGATCCGTTACAGTACAATACATGTTTCCTTTCACCTTTGTCTGTACGGCTGACCTAGCCCCGTGACAGGTCGGCAGCGGTCTTCTTTCTCATGCACGAGTTATAGTCGGTCTAATTATTATGATGCTATCTTGTTTTCCTAGATCTTAAAATAGAGAGACGTTTTGATTGTCGGAGATATTTTTTGGATAACTAGTCGAGTCGTTAACATATCGTAGTTTATTCATTCGCCATGTAAACCACATGTTCCGTCTTTTTGCGGTGCAGTTTCTTCAATTTGACACTAGATGGGTATAAGTTTTCTAAATGAATAAAAGTATATACGACTGATACTAATGTCTTCCATCGTATAAACATCCAAATTAGTTGATCTTTTTTAATCTGCGTAAGCGCTCCGACCACGTTCACAAAGTCTGTTTTCTTTAAAATAAAACTTCCCATTCTTACATTACAAACATGTTGCAACACGCCAACTTCTTCCCTTTGTCTCGTTTGCACAATCATTTCATAGACTATGAAACGCCAACACGACACAAGACAAAGGTAAATAACCTCGGCAACGGCAGTGCGGTTGCTTACAAATTCACTAATTTAATAGCACTTGCACAAGCAAAATGGATAGTGCGGAATTGCATGACAATTTGCTTAGTATAAACTGCAAGAGTAGGCACTGAAACCGCAGATTGTCGCCAGTGCGCATTTGCAGAAGCCAAGTACCTCTCTCATCTGTTCAGAGTAATCATATTTAGTCCGACAGCGAACGACGGACTGAAGTCGCACGGTACGACGAATACTTTTTTCACACTAACAAGGCCATATTCTGCCGGCATTGAAGATCCGTGCTCAATAAAATCTAGAAAAAACAGGAATCGTTACCGCCAAGGAGGCCGTAGGCTCGTTTCCAATATTTATTCAAGCATAACTGTCGGTGTTGAGTTGACACGTGGGAAAGCCGGCCATTATGATCCGACCTCGCGCCGCGTTGTAGCTCAACACTGATTATACCCTGCTTCTATAATTATTGCTCATCCTATTTAAGTACCGTTGTTCCAAGGGAGAGATTTCCTATTTACATTTTATTATTGTGAACACGTCTGAACTTTTTAGAATTGCCAACGATTGTGCAATAAGGTTATCGATCGGTCGCTTTCGAAGGGTTCTGACGACTGGTGACCACTTCTCATTTAGTCCACTTCTGGAAATGACCACCTCGCAATTTGATCACTTATGGTTCTGGCCACTTCTGAAAATTACCACTTGTGTTTGCGACCTTTTCTGGTTTGACCACTTCTTTTTTAGTCTAATGCTTAAAACATCTGTACTTGTCCACTTCTTGATTTGACCAGCCTTTGTACAATAATTAAACAAAAAAGTTATTAAATTATTAACAATAAGGGCAAATAAAATTAGTCAATCCCTTTAACACAGACAATATATTTTAGATGTGGTCAAAACAAGCATTAGTCTAAAAAAGAACTGGTCAAATCAAGAACTGGTCAAAACCGGATATGGTCGAAAAAAAAGTGTTCATTTTCAGAATTGGCCAGAACTGGAAGTGGTCTAATTGCGAGGTGGTCATTTCCCGAAGTGGACTAGACGAGAAGTGGTCACAAACCATCAGAACCCTTTCGAAGCATGTTTGGGTAATAATATGTAGAAGTTCATTTGGTTGCTTTTTTGTTTGTCAGTTTTAAGCCCTATCTCGAATATGCCCAGCACTACAACTCTCAACACATCACATTCCATGTCATTGACAACCAAGCCACTCCAGTTCATCCAAGTGTAGCATAGCTCGGTATAGTTCGTGGGCTCGTGATTGGCGTGAAGCGAAACGTGACCGCAGTGACGTCCCGGACCGCAAGACCGGTGGAGCCATGAGATATCGATCGAGGAAGCGCAGGCGTTAGGACTTGGATCATGAAATAAATAAAGCTCGGGGAGAAAACGTTCACAGCCGCCCTGTTTAGTTATCTAATTGCCAAATTTGAATATTTTCCACTATCGATATAGTCTATCTATATAAAATCTATCGAGCCGCCATACCGTTCCTTTCACTTAATTTAACAAGTTTAGTATACACTTCAAGAGATAATCTTAATGCAGGCCGATAAGAGTAAATGGCAGGTCAGAGAGGCCACGTAATAATCATAGATTTTATTGTCGCTTGCCAGTCTCATACTAAAAACCTTTCAATGCATCGTCGATTGCACAAACATACTCATTAAACGGAAAACAAATTGGAGCGAGCACTTCAATTTTCCTGGAAGATACCAATGTGCATTTGCAGTGCGTTTATACGCGGAGTGTTGTGAAAGTGTCGAGTCGTCGGTCGAAACAATGTTGGCAGAGCACATCAAAGTTTGGCAGATGCGGCCACACTTTCGAAACGGCCCACATATCTGCCGCGACCGGACTAAACTTAACCCGCTGCCGTGTGGGTTCTGTTAATAAAGACACTAATGGTTAGCACGCCGTGAAATCCGAAATGCTCTTAAAATACATTCTTTAACTCACTGGTCTTTTTCCATTTTAACAGTTAGGTCCAGGTGTGACGTTGTTTTCGTTCAAAAATAGATTTAACACGGCACAGAACTATAAAATATTTATGTCTCCTTGTATGTCATGCGCTCGTTTTGTTCGTTTAACATAAATGAAAATTTAAAATAATCCAAGTCTTGCGTTGACTGTTTAGCGACGTCTGCTGTTTATAAAACGCTGAATGATGATCGAGTTTTTGCAACCGATGACGTCAGACAATAGGTACGAGCAACAGATTCACATTAACATGGCAATATTGAATTTTGATATCGTTTGCGTCGAATATAGAAACGCGTACCGTGTAGTATGTACGGTATTCCGAGCAATGTAAATTGTGATCGTCAGCGGAATAAGCCAAATGCTACATTTAGATGGAGATTCACCATCTACGCTGATGGGGGCAAAACGCCGTGGCACCATTTCGAAATGCCGAATCGGCAATATCTTAGAGATTCGATCTGGGTGAAGTAAAACGCTTGACTGCGTTGTTTCATTTAAAGTGTAATTCAGTAGCACGCAGTACACTAGAAAACATGTTACGTGGAAATATTTTACATTGATTGCAAAATATTGCTGTGACACCGTTTACTTTGTCATTTCTAAGTATTCAACCGTCTGTTACTGTGCGAGTCTAAACGAGATACTACTTGCACTGTTAAGTAACCCACCGTAAGTGTTCCGGGAAAAAGCTCGTAAATTGGAACTTTTACGAAATTGGCATTAGACTTGCATACACTTTATCACACCATTATAAGTCGCGCAGAATCTTTTGCGCCGATAGCCATCAGAATTTAACAGTCCCAGTTCCGCAATCCGGAATCTAATCGAAGCCTCATTTTTCGATGAGCCACGCACCGCGGGCAGGAGCTGTAATCAGACAGGCGTCGAGGCGAGATTGCCTGCCAATCGAGTTAGCCGCGGGGAACCCGGACGCCGTCGCCGCTCCCGGAACCAGCGATGCAAATGGATTCATGCTGGTCATAACCATACGTATACACCCAATATGTCGCACTATTAGGACGCACGTTACGGTTGTTATTGTTTGTCATGCTTCTATCAAATCCGTTCTGTACTTATGGATACTTTTGTGTGTGGCGCGTGTGCGTGAGCTTGTAAATATGCAGTTTTGATTTGAGTCGCAATGAAGCGGCCGGCGTTCGTACCAGCAATACAAGCACACAGCGCCGAGCACATAGAAGAGTTGAAGTATCTCTAGAATGTTTCATGATCGTCTTCATTATCATAGGCCTATTAACGTCACACCGCTGGACACGGCCACAACTCATTAGAAGCGGGAGTGGGCAGTATTCCCAAAGCGGCCGACTGCGAAATTGGGACTGTTGCAATGTCTTTCCTTATAACTAGTTTCGGTTTTAAATTTTTTTATGCGATTATTGCAACGTGTCGTGTGACTCGCTTATTCACTTAGATAATCCATGCGATGATTTTGTCATCATCTTAGTACCTACTGGGTTTTGTAAGACTGCGTGGAAAACATGTTTGTTAACTTTAGCACTAGCTTAGCTACAAAAACAAGGTAACGCAATAGTCATGATGCGTTCTTTCCAAACATACGGAACAGCAATGTTGATCTAACGTGCGAAGCGGCCTGATCAGCCATAGACACATTCCAATTTGGACCGAATGACTTTGTCCTTATAGTCTAAATTAATAGTTTCGTTTTCGTCTGGCCGCTGTACAGCCGCTGACGTTATAGAATGACACCACAGAACACTTACTGTATCTGATGTTCGTTGTATAGGACTCCGTTACCAACTCTGTAACAAAATTGCAGATACGTCTGTCATCCAGGATAATTTACGAACACATTTCGGATATGATTGATTCTGCACCATACGATCCGTCGTGATTGAATGTACACATAGCTGAAGCGTTGTGGCAGAACAAACGGCATTCACCGTTCTGTGTCAACTACATGAGATACGAGCCCATAAAATCCACTCCTCTATAACAGTAATAAGATGAAGTTATGTATTGTGGAGTTGTAATGGTAACTCGCAAAGATGTTTAATTGCTGTCGACGTGAGCGCGTACTTGCAATGTACATATACTGTTGTTAATAGACTTTCAGGATTCCATTATTATCTTTAGATGTTTAAAAGCGAGCAATTGCAAATTGTATTCTCTTTGACACAAGAAGTAGGATCTAGTATGCTGAGTTGAGCCGTGAACGGGAAAATTACGAAGTATATTGGAATGAATTAATGATGAAGAATTCGTAGTGAATAATTTGGTTTACGTTTTATTTTGACACAAGATACAAGTCATACTTGGGTCAATACGTTTCGTGACAACAAGCTAATGTGCTCGTTAACCTTTGGTATGTTATGAACTTTGTGTCATGACTATACGACCTCACTGGTAATTAAGAAAAATACGTAAAACTTTATGATATTTATGAGTAATGCCATCCTACATGAATTAATTTTCGGGTTTGTACCAGTCATCGTTACGTTCTGTCATGGTTTCTAAAGTCGTATAGCAATGTTTTATTTCTTAAACTCTGAGTGGCTTCTTATTTCAATTCGAAACTGCCATTAATTTTCCCTTTACAACGTCAAGTGGGGTTTCACAGGAGGCTTTCAAAGCGATGTTTGTCCAAAATGAAGTTTATTTTTTTTACGAAACTGAAGCTTTACGTAAGCAACCGCTACCGAGCATTTAAATATCAAAACAACAGCGTTGCTTTTAAAAAGCAAACCGACGGAATGGTGTCAAAATAAATTTTTAAACGACATTCACGGGATTACACAATTTGAAAGCTTGGTTGTTTAAACGAGAATTCTTATGGTAAAAACTGTTTTTAGCACTGTTAAAGTTCCATGTCTTGAGAAGTTGGTGCGTTACTGAAATAATATTTTTCACCATTTCATCTGTATGAAATTCAATAAAATCGGTTCGTGCGGAAACGGCATTTACGAGCCATCCCGTATTCGAATCGAAACTGATTTTTATCTGTAGTTATCAACTATTTTATAACCATCGCAGTGAACAGTCATAGTCCTACTGAGGTTAATGTAACTATAAAATTATTAAAGTTTATCTGTTACATGTACCACAGTGTTAATCATTGAGCTGACGTTAAAGGATACAATTGGCTGCGCGTGACTATGGCCTCATGATTGGAAGATTAGACAGGCGGCTCTGGCTGGACTTTGTATTAGAACAAACCTATTATGTTTCTCACTGGCTGAAATACCATTATTATTTCGACTATAGGCAGCCACATGTGTGGCCCACATTCATCATTTATGCTTATTCAATAACCTAGGAGGCTCATTGAATAAGCAATAAAGGTAGACACTTAATTGTAAGTAAGCCATTTTAATTAAGCAACAATGATGCCGCACTCGACAAAATCACGGTAAGTGTCACGGAAACCAAGGGAATACGACGTGAAAAGACTCTAAATATAGCTAGTTAATTTACTTTTTGAGTGGTGTGTAAAGACAATGAAAACGTTAATTAATCGTGACCTCGCCAATCGATAAGGTATCGCGACCTTTTGCGTCGATACAACCCAGTATGACCTCTAAGAATAAAATAACGAGCAGCCTTCAGGCCAAGACTTGCGTGGGGTTACGAGCAGCACTCGTTTATTAGGTGCCGCGTCAATGATCATGGTCCTACTCGTTTTTTACTTGCGTGAAAACCTTATTCTTATGGAATCTTACCTCGCACAAATAGTAGATGAAGTAACCGCTAACTCTTTTCCGTTATGTTACGAGAAATCTAGAACCTCAAATCTCAAAGCCTAAAGACGCGTTGGTATCATCATTAAATGATTAAGTTGTCTTAAGATTACTTGTGATCGATCAACGACTCGTCGAAGCCTAGTCCTATCTTTATGATGTGAGCAGAGCACAAGCCATTAAAATTTGAGATTATAAACAAACGGGTTTATTGGAATCAGTACGTACACAATTATTCTCTTCAAACTTATTAATCTGGTTCTTGTCACTAAAATAATGTTCTAACCTTCAATGTAGTAGTAGTACTTTTAAATATTCGATTGCGACCGTCTCTAGCATGCAGACAATAGGAAAATATTTGTAATGTTCAAGCAAAAGATAACGGTGAACTCTACAGTTATAATTTGCATACTGTATTTAAGGCGATTGTTATCTTAGATATCCGCGCAGTCCGCGCTGTCATATTTAAAAATGCTGAACTCTATTGTTATATGGAATTTAATATTTACCTTGAAGCAGCAACAAAAAACGAAAGAAGAATAGTAGTTTATGCAACGGTTGCATAATGATAGGCCTTAAAACACTAGTGCGGTTTTCATGAAACGAGCCGCAGGCGAGTTTCATAATAAGATCGCACGTGTGTTTTAAGGCCAAATTATGCAGAGTTGCATACATAACTTTATCTACACACATATTATAAATCCTCCATGATGGGTTCAGAAACAATATTTTCTGGCAACAAGTTATTTGTTGCAATCGTGGCTGCATATTTCCGATATCCGGCGCATTTTCACATCACACACACTTCGAGAAGACTACTTACTATTCATATTTTCAACTAAAATGTAAATTACACATGAACTTTTTCTATTCAATTCAACAAAATTCTACTTTCGTTCAGCAAAACGTCAACGCGGCGCGGCGCGTCAATAATGGCGGCCGTCCGTCAAGACCATTTTTTTTTTAAATCATAGACAAACGAATGAAGTCTCTATTCTCACGTCACTCGAGATCAAATATTGTGCAGTTTATATTAAAAAAACATACTGAATTGACGTTTCGTATCAATAACTGTTTTAATATCTATGGATACTAGAATAGAGACCCACTTGAGTTTGACAGCTGTTCCAAATTTAATCTCATTTCTTTACTAAAAACGATAAAGAAGTCATGTTATTTCTTCATCGCAGCATTGGTTTTTCCTAATTGGTTGTCAAAATGGTGGTCATTTCCTATGGTTTTTGATTAACCAATGGAGGTTTTATGATATGGGTGTAGATAAATGTATATTTCGTTACGCGCAGGAATTATTGTTTTATAAATAGGTTAAAGTAAATTGAAGTGCTGTCAATTTCTAGGCTAATACCGTCTCAGACGGGGCCAAACAGGAACAGTGTTTTTTTTTTTTTAAAAATGGTTTGTTGCCGTCCTATTTCTTATAAAAGTAAAGTACCTATCCATACAATCCCGCTACGGCAAAATATTTGACACCGTGAATGGCATCTCAGTTTCTGTTTAAATGTGGAATATAAAATACACTCACTTAATGGAAATTTTGGAAATGCTCCTCTGCTGCACTGAGAGTGAAGAAATATCATAGAATGCGTGCAGATGCTTATCATCCTGACATGTCGTAAAAGTCGACTAAGGGACGGCTGCTCAATTACGTAACACCAATTGGTATCGCTTTCGCGAAAAGTAAACCAATTGTACCTTTATTTACACAGAGTGAAGACTAAATTGGTTTGCATTTCGAGCCAAACCGATACCAATTGTGCTACGTAATTGAGCTGCGGGTCCTCTTCAACATGGTGGACTATCTGTATGGGCGATGGGCTGATCACCTGTCACCACACGGTTCATCATACCATCTTAGGACTAATTAATCAAACGTGGCCACAAGTAGTCTTGTGGCTCTGCCCACCCCATTAGGGATTTCGTGCGTGATGCTATGTATGTATGTATGTAATGGAAATGTTTATAACTTTTACCGTCATTATTTCCACCGCAACCGCACCAGGTATTTACGCAGGTACTTCATAGTTTCAGTTCCAAGTTGACGTTTCACCTCTAGGGTAAAACCTACGCAACACCTAACACAACAATAGTAACATTGCAACTTCGACATTTTTCTCCACAAATGGTCTTAAGTTAATGGTGTAACGGTTCTTTGATGAAAATGTATTGCGACTTTTAAGACTGCGTAAAAGAGTCATAATTCAATTCAACTGTCTTTCGAACTGCCATTTAAAACTCGAGAGATATAAAACTTTAGAGCACGTAAGTCACGTGAGGGAAAACGTATATCTCCCGCTACAGCTCCTGGCGAGTCTGAAACAGCAATGCGTTCGCCGTCTCTCTCTTGCAAGAGTACCGACCCTGACGCGTGACGTG
This sequence comes from Tortricodes alternella, assembly GCA_947859335.1. Classification (NCBI taxonomy): domain Eukaryota; kingdom Metazoa; phylum Arthropoda; class Insecta; order Lepidoptera; family Tortricidae; genus Tortricodes; species Tortricodes alternella. The sequence continues at coordinate 4,270,727 of OX401986.1, forward strand.
ATGTCGCTGTCGGGATACAAAAGAGCGAAAAAGACAGGGATTCTAAAATTTGCTCCTTAGACTCATCATCTTGACTTTAGTAGCACAGACTTACTACCTATAAGTGAAGACGGAACAAATTCAATATTGCCAATCCACACACTCGTTCGACTCAAGTCACAAGTGTTATCCGCAGCTGAGGGTATAATAGAGGATACTATTGGGTACGCCAGTTGTTCATAGAAGCCACCCTCGGTTGTTGCTATCCCATTAATGTACGATTTTTACGAGTCATACATACATACATAGCATCACGCCCGAAATCCCTAATGGGGTGGGCAGAGCCACAAGACTACTTGTGGCCACGTTCGATTAGTTAGTCCTCAGATGGTATGACGAACCGTATGGTTACAGGTGATCAGCCCATCGCCCATACAGATAGTCCACCATGTTGGAGGGGTCCCGTCCCTTAGTCGACTTTTACGACATGCCAGGATGATAAGCAGCGAGTCATACACACGTTTAGGTTCAGAACTGTCCCCTCCTGTTCCCGAAACTTAAGGATCCTGAGGCCTGACTTTTTTGCTTGGACTATATCTGCATGTAGGACATCAGGCATAGTTTTAGCCTGTATGAAGATAATGTAAGCGTTAAGCAGCGGTTTTCTTTAACTTTTGGCCACAGGAGGGACAATTTTTGTTTCTTTAAGTGTGTATTACCCAAACATCAAAGAGAAAATGTGACGAGAAATGGGAGACCAGGATGTAACGTTCTACGTAGTCCAAACAAAAACGACTAGTAATTGTTGTTTTTTTGATGTTTTGAGAGGTTAGATGTATCAAACAAATTAAACTAGACCGATTGATTATCAAGGAATATTGGAAAACAATAGTACCTACCGGCTACTTTTCTTTATTGACTCAATCAATCAAACGGCTGCTAAATCATAACAGGATTAATAATCTGGTTTCGGTACTCGGAAACTGTACGTGCGGCACTGTGATAAGCGGGCTAAGTATTGTAATATGGTCAAATACATTTCACGTAACAGACAACACGCGTTTCATATCGCTGTCAGTTTTACTCTTAAACGTGTAATAGCTACAGAATTACGACACGCGCGTTGTCTCCGCCTATAAAAAACGCCGTGTACCCAAGGGCCCTAAAGGCATTCGCACACGACGACATTATCGCGCTCAGTCGTCGCGCGTCTTGATCTTAACCTCTATTTATTTATATAGTGTCAAAGAGAAATCGATAGAGAAATGATGTTATGAGCGAAGGCCTTTAGTTGTTTCCAGTTCGCTGCCAGTTCTTTTGATCAAAGGACGTGTCAGTTACTTCGCTGGGTTTTACTAACCCAGAAATAATTGAAGCAAACTCTATATTCACACTTATAAATAAAGATTTATAAGGCAGAGGTGAACCAACTTACAATTTGCGTAGCGTCATGTAAACAAATCAGATAAGAACTGATTATACGTTTCATATTAGTCAGACAGATAGTATTAAAATAACAGGCAAAAACCTTTCCAAGTAAGTGTGAATATGTGAATCTCGCGATTAAGAGGACTGAGCCAATTTCAACAGACTGCTTAGGTATGGTCATGTGTTGATAGGTAAGGATTTCGTTATAACTCTTGGACATTTTATGGTAACAGAACACACGTCCGATGACATTTAATAGGCGACTTACGCCCGCATACCATTAGACAAAGTGTCTGTACGTTTCGTATGATTAATTAGTGACCTCCAATAAACTCCGAGTTGGGCAAACAGTTGGGTAACTTATTGCAGAATCTTGTACAAAAAATTAGGTGCAGTTTTTTTTATAAGACCTTAATTTGATCGCTCAACTTTGGTAGGCTTGAAAGCGGATATGAATGCAATAAATGAAATCTCCGTGGTTGTGTTAAATCTTACGTACGTTAAAGAATATACCATAACCACAGTTTCGATTAAACTTTGGCTTTGTTGAATCAATTTGTTGATTTCTGTAACTTCTTAGGTGTAAACCAGCAGTTGGGTCTACATCAACAAAATCTTCCTAACTTTGTTTCGCTCCGGTATAAAATTGACGCAAGCCTTTATCGCACCAAACTAAACTTGCGTGAATGAGTCCAGCACGCTATCAGCCATGCGTAGGTGATGAGTTAGGTAACTCAAAAAAAGATGAAGGAAAAAGCATACTTTATGTTTTCGAGCATAGTAAAACAGATCAGGACAATATAGATCGCCGAATTTGTATGAGTGAGGCATGTTTCAATGGCTTTCATGTTACATTTCGTTCGCGGGATGCAAACGCGAGGCTCAATCTGTCAGGTCACTGTTAAAAGTACGCCTGCGAGTGTAATTGGCGTGAATCGATTAATCAACGGAAGAATCTCGCTTATTTTCCCGTTTGCTAACTACCGAACTCCGTCAATGACAACCGCTATATTTCTCTGGCTTTATAACACGAGCCCGCTTAAATGACGGCTATTTATACATTAACATAACTTTGACTTTCACGACGAAATTAACTTGATAAACAACTAACGTAAGAGGTATTGTTTATGCCTTATTCCCAATGTAAACTTCCAGGGACGACGTGCACGGGCTTCTTGGAAGTTTCGTGACGAAACACGAGGGAGGAGGCGACCTTTTGAAGAGAGTTAGAGGGTAGGAGCCTGAACCAGTTACTCAGCACATATATCGTTACGACTAGGAAAATGTTGACAAAACCCTTTGTAAGGTGCTATAATACGTTAAGGTGTTTCTGGGGCCTCAGTCTTTTGAGTATTTGATGCAAACGAAAAGTTGAACGATGAATATAAAAACCTCAATGGGAAATTATGATAATGACAAACACAGTATAACAACAAAATTGTCTTAAATACTGAGGCGTCAGGCATAATATAGTTTCTCTATTAACTAGAATGCGTACAGATGCTTATCATCCTGGCATGTCGTAAAAGTCGACTAAGGGACGGGTCCTCTCCAACATGGTGGACTATCTGTATGGGCGATGGGCTGATCACCTGTCACCATACGGTTCATCATACCATCTTAGGACTAATTAATCGAACGTGGCCACAAGTAGTCTTGTGGCTCTGCCTACCCCATTAGGGATTTCGGGCGTGATGCTATGTATGTATGTATGTATGTATTAACTAGCCCTTAAAGAACAAAGTAAACATACAGAACAATATATCACGAGGGGAAGAAAATAAACGTTATTTTTAGTAAGGGGCGATGTATGGAGTTCATACCTCATAAATAAGAAAGTACTGCAACTATGAAACTTTGATATTTATCGTGTAGTTTTCTTACGGTTAGTTGTCTAACAAAAGAGCTACGGAGCGGGTTTCCTGATACTAATTTTCTCGGAAGTAAACAGCAGTCTAATAAAATAAATAATTGCATTTTATAGTCTGTACAGTCTGTAGAATTCGTTAGAACTTAATTTTATAATGCCTTTTTCTTTGATATGACTAAATCTCGAAACGACTTTGTACCAAAATGCTTGTAAACGACTGACATTTTTTCATACTAAAATTCCAGAATTCAGGCGTAACAAGCCCTACTCGTCTTGATTTTGCTGTTACTAAGTCCAAGGATTCTAGCATGTATCTATAATCATGTTGTATTTACGTCGTATGCAAGAGGTTTCCTATTATAACAAGAACAATACACGGACATGAATAATATCCACGTCGAAATAATCAAGCGCTTTCATTGTTTCACAGACCTTTGTACAGAAACAGATAACGCTCAATTCGAATCCTATTATCTATGACATAAAGCCTATTATGCTGAGGAATAGAAATTATCTTTAATGAAAGGAAATCATAACGTATAGTTGTTATAAATGAGCAAACGGAAACGGTACTGAGCTTGTAACTAAATGAGAAAACTGATATGTAATTTGATAACTAACCTATACTTGCGATGTAATAGAGAAAGTTCAAAATAAAACACACATGCTAGCAACACCAAGAGTTATCCCCTTCATCTGCAGGAATATGTATTATACATACATACATACATAGCATCACGCCCGAAATCCCTAATGGGGTGGGCAGAGCCACAAGATTATTTGTGGCCACGTTTCGATTAATTAGTCCTAAGATGGTATGATGAACCGTATGGTGACAGGTGATCAGCCCATCGCCCATACAGATAGTCCACCATATTGGAGAGGACCCGTCACTTAGTCGACTTTTACGACATGCCAGGATGACAAGCATCTGCACGCATTCTATGCTATTTCTTCACTCCCAGTGCAGCAGATGTGTATTATAATGGTATTTATCGTTAATTTAAGGATTGTAGCGCTAAGAGTAACTTTTCGCTTTTTATGAAGGTTATTTGAAATATAGTCGACTAATTTAAAACCTCAAATCGTACAACAGTAGTGCGGCAGAATAGATAACATGTCGACATTGGCTAAAACCCCATACTTAGGTCTGTAAGGATGTGAGAAAGGCAACATACCGATTGTTTATCAAACAAAACTTGTTGGACGAAGTGTGGGAGTCTCCGACATATTAGGCTTGCAGATACATCTATGCCATAGAGCTAATAACTAATAATATTGTATTTTTACTCGACGCGATATTTCATATATGTAAATAATTTAAGAACTCTAAGTTAGAAACCTCCTCGACTGCACCGGGAGTGAAGAAATAGCATAGAATGCGTGCAGATGCTTATCATCCTGGCATGTCGTAAAAGTCGACTAAGGGACGGGTCCTCTCCAACATGGTGGACTATCTGTATGGGCGATGGGCTGATCAACTGTCACCATACGGTTCATCATACCATCTTAGGACTAATTAATCGAACGTGGCCACAAGTAGTCTTGTGGCTCTGCCCACCCCATTAGGCAGGCATTTCGGGCGTGATGCTATGTATGTATCTAAGTTAGAAAATAGACGAAACCACCTTCAGTGTCTCTGTTTCATAAGCCCCTCAGAACTTACGTCAATTAGCATTTTAAGTTAGCATAAGAAGTTACATTTAAGTTGAAAACTTCAAATTTTATGCTCGTTAACAAATAGACTCGTTGGGGATCATTCGTGATGTTTTATTTGTTTATGGTCTTGAATATAAAGTGAGACCTATCGGTAGGTAGGGAACATGGTTTATTTTATAAATTTTCATCACACTTGCTCGGAAAGGGTGTTATTATACGCAGGCGTATAGAGCAGATATAGCCGATTTAACTCCTCTATGGGCCCCGCCGTCAGCGGGAGTTATATGTATGGGGTTTCGAACTGCCACGGGCAGTGCGTGCCCCAGGTCGGCGGAGCCGCGCGCGAGCCGCAGCCGGCGGAGCCGCCCCGCGCTGATCGCGATGTACAGTTTATTCTACCCACCTGATGGTAATTCACGATGTACAATGGGAATAAAATAAATATATGTATACTTTTTGTCTATTTTTTATTTAACTTCCTCGCAAATGTGATGAAAAACATTGTGCGTATCACGGGCAGTAAGGGGATAACAAACTCGAGTCAATAAAAGCCCTCGCCTACGGCATCGGGTTTCTAACAGACTCTCGTTAGTTATCCCCTTATTACGGCCCTAGATACACAATGTACTATAGCACACATTTGTACGTAATTTTGACAAAACGAGCCCATTTTATATTTTCTTATTGCTTACAATGGATACGCGAGTTGGGAAATCGTAAAAGAACAGTATTGCTCGTGGGAAGTTTCTTAAGGTTTACATTGAGCCCTTAAAATAAGTAGTGTCGCAATAGGAAAGCTAAAACGATTTGATTAGGCAACAAACATTGTGAAGACAGTTATAGCAGTACTCACAGAAATGTGAAAACGTTTTCATACAGAAAGATTTTTGTCCGAAAGCATCTTGACAACAGAGTTTGAGTTTGAGACTTTTTGACAAATGTATAATAATATTTAGTAATTTTCATTGTTATCTTCCAGTCGGCATACTATAATAAGCCATAGTCACCACGAAGATGATGTACGATATCTCATATAACCGTGTCATTTCATGATGAAAACTTTCAAAACATGCAATTATAGTTCAATGTAAAATGGAGAAGTATAGTACATTGTGCATTAAGGGCCGTAAGAAGGGGATAACTAACGAGAGTCTGTTAGAGGCCCGATGCCGATAGGCGAGGGTTTTTATGACTCGAGTTTGTTATCCCCTTACCGCCCGTGATACACACAATGTTTTTCATCACATTTGCGAGGAAATTAAATAAAAATTAGACAAAAAATATATATATATTAATTTTATTCCCATTGTACACCGGGAATTACTATCAGGTGGGCAGAACAAACGGTATGTCGCGATCAGCGCGGGGCGGCTCCGCCGGCTGCGGCACCCGTGCGCGCCCCCTCCGACCTGGCGCATACTTAACTGCCCGCGGGAGTTCGAAACCATACAAAATCCATAACTCCCTAGGGGGGGCCCATAGAGGAGTTAAATCGGCTATAGCTGCTCTATACGCCTGCGTATAATAACACCCTTTCCGAGCAAGTGTGATGCTAAATCATTTATCAATTTAAGCAAAGCCACACACTACAGCCTACTAAGCTAAGACTACGAGATTACTACAAAGATGAGATGAAAATAGCACAAGAAAAAACTATTCGACTGAACCCAGCCTAGTGTCTCCCGGAGGCACAGGCCGGTATTACTTCGGCATATTCCATCAGAACGGTATACAAAAGTTTCATCTTTTGTTGAAAGCAGTAATACTACCTTCGGAAAATGTGAGGGAAAGGTAAACTTAAGTCAATTTCAAACCCTATTAACGATGAAGCAAAATCACTTTTATTAGATTTTAAGAATGACGTTAATGTGCACATTATTGACAACTGAGCGGAACAGTTAGTTTGGTGCAATGACAATGCTTTATGGTTAGGAAGCGAGTGATACACTTTGACGGAAATTTACCTTTCATATAAATCCGACTGTTTCAATTTACGCGCTGAATGGTCTTCATACCTGGAAAGAATAAAAATAGAAATTAATACATTGAAACGAACACTTACTTGGAATTACTAATAATAGAAATGTTTTCTCATTTCCAACATCCCGTCTTAGAAATTATATTTTCTATTGCGTTTATTTTTATTTTTGCAAATGCGCGGTCATTTCTGATAAACATATTCTACGAAATAATTAGATACAATTTGCATAGTTACTTATAGTTATAAAGTCGTTTATTGGATAACAAAACGCACTTAATGAGAGCAGCAGCACTAATACTGATCAATCACAATCAGTAATATCGAAACGAAAACAAAACAAATGCTAATGAACTGGAACTGGAAGCCCCAATTGCATTGCCAGTATTGTATTGTTATGATTTAAGTCCTACATCAGCCGGCTGCTCAATTACGTAACACCAATTGGTATCGCTTTCGCGAAAAGTAAACCAATTGTACCCTTATTTACACAGAGTGAAGACTAAATTGGTTTGCATTCCGAGCCAAACCGATACCAATTGTGCTACGTAATTGAGCTGCGAGTCTTTACCAACCATACAGACCCACCCGCGATCATGGTTACGAAATGGATGATATTACCTATTTCCGTATCTAACTTAAAACTAATGCTGCACTATAGTTTGACCACAAGTGCTTTACCGCGCCTTCAAGGGGAAATGCACAGGGAAAGAGAAATACACGAATGTCCCCCACCGCCTCTTTCCCACGCAATGGGCACCCCCCGTCTTGCCGCGCGGTACAGCGCCTATGACCAAACTATGAAAAAATTGTTTGATATACAGAAAACCACTTTTATGAGTCCACTTATACTAGCGCAAGCTGTCCCCCGCGGTTTCACCCGCGTAGATCGAATTTTGTTCACAATTTCACAGGTTTAAATTGTTATGCGCGGAACCCTAATTCTGTTTTTGAAATTAAAAGTAGCCTTCGTTACACCTTATAACATCAGCTATCTGCCAGTGAAAGTCCCATCAAAATTTCGTCAAAATCGTCGTTTCGTTTCAAAATCTAGCCGTTTCGGAGATTAGGCGGAACAAACAGACGGACAAATAAAAATACTTTTTTTTTTTAAATATGCATTTAGTAATAAATTGTTAATAGATTTTTTAATGTCAACATCAACAATGTTACCGACTATTTAATAATCACACCCCTGACATCAACACAGCAGGCTTGTCCTCGACTTGGACCTGGTAAGTTTATCGAATTGTATGCATGATAACAGCTGGCTCTTGCCGAGTTTGCTTGGAGTCCAAAGCTCCGCGATCTTGGTCCAGCCAATCTTCAGTTGCTCAGTTGGTTAGGTCAAAGTCAAAATCAAACTATCTTTATTCAATTTATGCTTTTACAAGCTCTTATGAAGGTCAAGGAATGAATCTACCCTCGGTTCGGAACAAAATCCTCTACTGAGAAGAGCCGGCAAGAAACTTGGTGAGGTATCATTTTTTCAAAACAGTACACATACCTATAAGTTAACAATGGTGTCTACAGTTTAATACAAATCTATATCGGCTATTGCTGCTTCACTTGCATCTGGGTTATACCCGTTAACTGGCCGGCAGTGGCGAAGCGTCAAATATTTCCTAAGGGAAGCATTAGAACCGTACGTGCGAGTCTGACATTTAATTAGAGTAACATGGACTCCACTGACAGCTAGCCGTAGCTTTCTGGCTAGTTGAGCTGCGAGTAAAGACTCGCAGCTCAATTACGTAGCACAATTGGTATCGGTTAGGCTCGAAATGCAAACCAATTTAGTCTTCACTCTGTGTAAATAAGGGTACAATTGGTTTACTTTACCATGATCGCGGGTGGGTCTGTATGGTTGGTAAAGACCAACCATACAGACCCACCCGCGATCATGGTTACGAAATGGATGATATTACCTATTCCCGTATCTAACTTAAAACTAATGCTGCACTATAGTTTGACCACAAGTGCTTTACCGCGCCTTCAAGGGGAAATGCGCAGGGAAAGAGAAATACACGAATGTCCCCCACCGCCTCTTTCCCACGCAATGGGCACCCCCCGTCTTGCCGCGCGGTACAGCGCCTATGACCAAACTATGAAAAAATTGTTTGATATACAGAAAACCACTTTTATGAGTCCATTTATACTAGCGCAAGCTGTCCCCCGCGGTTTCACCCGCGTAGATCGAATTTTGTTCACAATTTCACAGGTTTAAATTGTTATGCGCGGAACCCTAATTCTGTTTTTGAAATTAAAAGTAGCCTTCGTTACACCTTATAACATCAGCTATCTGCCAGTGAAAGTCCCATCAAAATTTCGTCAAAATCCTCGTTTCGTTTCAAAACCTAGCCGTTTCGGAGATTAGGCGGAACAAACAGACGGACAAATATTTTTTTTTTAATATGCATTTAGTAAAAAATTGTTAATAGATTTGTTAATGTCAACATCAACAATGTTATTCTCAAACGCGCTCAGCCCTTCACTTGGCGAAGAAGCCTCGTCTGCCGCATAGAACACCGTTTTCTGCTAGATGGTACTCGTCGTCGAGTCTTGGTCCGACTATTTAATAATCACACCCCTGACATCAACACTGCAGGCTTGTCCTCGACTTGGACCTGGTCAGTTTATCGAATTGTATGCATGATAACAACTGGCTCTTGCCGAGTTTGCTTGGAGTCCAAAGCTCCGCGATCTTGGTCCAGCCAATCTTCAGTTGCTCAGTTGGTTAGGTCAAAGTCAAAGTCAAGTCAAAGTCAAACTATCTTTATTCAATTTAGGCTTTTACAAGCTCTTATGAAGGTCAAGGAATGAATCTACCCTCGGTTCGGAAAAAAATCCTCTACTGAGAAGAGCCGGCAAGAAACTCGGTGAGGTATCATTTTTTCAAAACTGTATACATACCTATAAGTTAACAATGGTGTCTACAGTTTAATACAAATCTATATCGGCTATTGCTGCTTCACTTGCATCTGGGTTATACCCGTTAACTGGCCGGCAGTGGCGAAGCGTCAAATATTTCCTAAGGGAAGCCGGAAGTATTAGAACCGTACGTGCGAGTCTGACATTTAGTTAGAGTAACATGGACTCCACTGACAGCTAGCCGTAGCTTTCTAGCTTGGTAAAGCCGTCAGGAATCGGCTTGTAGGCAGGCTGCGCCACTGCTGGCCGGGTACAAACTGATCAAAACTCGCGAACCAGAACTATGAGATCTCGTTTTTAATCAGCGTCAGCATTAACTCGGGAGTTGCTAAGTCTAGACACAGTAACATTGAAACCGAAGCGCACATTCCGAATACAGCTTCGATTACGAAAACACGTCGCCTTTTTGTTATTAAATTACGAAACGGCCATTAAAAACCAGCCCGTCGTATATGGATTATTACAATATCATCGTACGTGTGAATTAATTATTTAATTAATGAAGACAAATTTACATGACAGTCTGTTATGCTTCACGCAGGAAAAAATATTAAAACGCCATGTGTACAAGTGCATGTTTTTCCATTAAAATACATCAGTGGAGTATAATGAGAAACCTATTATCGCATTATGTGCAAGATGGGCAATTGTATGGATGCGCACAGTGCAATCATCCGCTAAGAGTAACAGTGAGAATTTAGAACGAGCCGTATCCGTGATTCCCCTGGTATTACTGGTGTCCATGGGCGGCGGTGATTGCTTACCATCAGGTAACCGGCCCGCTCGCCTCTTACTATAAAAAAACCGGACAAGTGCGAGTTAAACTCGCGTGGAGAGGGTTCCGTTCCGTACATGATTATCTGAAATTTACTAGGTTACCTTAAATACCACAGACTTCTTATAGGTTTTCCTGTAATCTATAGGCAAAGATCTATTTTCTATATTTTTTTCAGAATTTTAGCCCCAGTAGTTTCGGAAATAAGGGGGGGGAATGGTCATTTTTCGCCTATTTTCCTAAATAACTTCTAAAATATTTTACTTAAAATTCAAAAGAAAATATATTTAAGATCCTCACAATAAACCCTTTCATTTGATATGTCACACGATATAGGTGGCATAACTTTTTTTTTTTAATTTTCTAGTTTACCCCCAAAAAGTGGCCCCTATGTTTAAAATTCATATATTTACGTCACGCGTCCGTGTTGCGGTCACCAACTTATATATGAATACCAAATTTCAACTCAATCGGTCCAGTACTTTCGGAGCAAATTGGCTGTGACAGACAGACGGACAGACAGACAGACAGACAGACAGACACACGAGTGATCCTATAAGGGTTCCTTTTTTTCCTTTTGAGGTACGGAACCGTAAAAAGTTAACCTTTTGTAGTTTTCACAATGCTAAGACTTTATAGAAGAGAAAGAGAAAAATAAATTAACCATCAAAAAAACAAATAATGTTCATGATGTGCTAATATAAGAAACTATAATAACAAGCATGCAAAAAGGGTCTAGGTCAGCCAAGATGCTGCGGCTCGGGAGCTCCATTCCATTCCGGGAGACCTACTTTCGGTGATATACACCCTAAGTACATACGACTTGATCAACTTAACCCATCCCTTTCTATTAAATTGAATCACAATATTCCTCTTTTCCACATTATTAACAACCAAAATAGTACCAATACGTGAATGAGTTATAGACATATAATACAGTTATAAAGTAAATTAATCCAGTGTACATGTAACATTACCACGCGTAACTAATTAATTATCGGATGGCGACTGTATAATCCTGGTCTAGATTAATGGCGGATCACCTGGACCGATGGGAGCTTATCTAGCTTACTGATAAAGGGGAAACGCAATAATGCTGTTTCATTTTAAAATTATCATACGCTTTTATAGTTTCTTTGAGATTTTTCTTTTGTGTGTCAACATCCGCGGCCCTAACATGAATGACACAAAGATAAGATAGACCGTCTTATCTCTAAGTGTGTCTATCTCACACTAGTGCCGACGAAAGTCATAGAGATTTAATTTTAATTTATCTTTGTGTCATTCATGTTAGGGCCGCTGAGCTATTTTCTATTAAGAGCTAGGAAAGGAAAAATAGACGTCATGCCATTATGCTGTGCCACTAAAAATACGCAAAACACAGCAAAGGCAAAGCTAGCCTCTATTGGTTTATACAATCTAAATACAATGCTGTTCACCCCATTCAATAAGACTCTTACTAAAATTTCAACACATAATATCTAAATTCCATAATTTACCCAAGACAACATCGAATTTTTAACCTAACAGCTAACTTTTTTGGCAAAACTGACGGAGTGAGCTTTGAAAAATTCTCGCTTAGGTTACTTAACGATTGCGAACTCTTCTCGCGTCTTTACTTTGCAGGGTGAACACAATGTTACATTGTTATACATGGGAGCTTGCTTGGCTTGTTTGACTGCATGCTAGAATTTCATTAAGGCTAAGACGTCTATAATACAATCTAAACTGTAAGGGGTAAATTACTAATTGGTATTACAGAGCTAAGACGCGTATACTGCACAATAAACCAGACACGATGTATCGGGTGGGCGGAGCTCCTTGCCTAGGACGTCGCTATAGAATAGCCCGATGTACCAGGCCCTAACTCAGAAAGGAGTTTGTTCGTAATATACGTATAATGATGCTCGCGTTAGCGAAATATACAAAATAAACCTAACCGCGGCTGTTATGTTGGTAACCATGAGATTATTTCCTTTTTCTAGCACACAACGGGCAGCCACTGACAACCTATCTACCGGGATCGGGACAAAGAGACCAGAGAAAACGTGCAGTGGCTTTGCTGCGAACTGTAGCCGATAATGTCAAAATATTATCAAGACACAATTTAACAGAGCATCTTGCAATAAAACTACAAAATAGGCTAAAACAATAACCACACGCGTAGCCACTCGATAGCAAAAATAACCGCCGTACCGCACTTTCGACAGCGAATAAGCGTGCACGCAAAAAAAACATCATTATTTTGCAAGTTAAATTACGCAGTGAAAAAATAACTCACACGAATGGTAATGACCCCTTTCGTGATGACCACATTTCGTTATAAAAAAGGTAAGTACTCGCGATAGGCGTAGTTGGCACGACGTCGACGCCACAGTGCCAAATTAGGAATACGCACAGTGGCGTAACTTTATGATAACATAGCTATGACATTCAGTAAAATAACCAGCCATGTACAAAGTCACGAATATGTAGGATACCATATAATTACGGGGCACGGGCAAAAAAGCATATATCAATTTAGTGTCGTTAAAGGAGGATCTTCTTCCTTTGCTTTTATAATAACTGTTTGTCATTAGAGTTTAGACCGATCTAGTACATATATACAAAAGTATAATTGCATCAACAAGGAAATGATAAGATGGCGATTGAAAGATAATTGTAACTGTTCGTAATTTGCTAAAAAATATACCAACTTCGGTTTACAAGGTGTGAGGTCACAGCTAAGCTAGTTATTTCCAATTGCCTAACTGTCCAGAGCGGATATTAATTTAACAAGACTATCACACATACGATGCTAAGCAAACAGCAATATCATAAGCCACAATAAATTGAACCTATGCCCAATGCTCATTTAGTCAAGGCGCCGCTCTATCTATTGGTACATTATATTCTAGACGCGTTACTATCGAAATATTGCCACACTTCAAAGTATATTGCAAGTGTGACGAAACTGCCGCAGGCGTACTAGAATCTTCCCGATTATTTTAAGTTTTGACACAGTCGCAGAGCATTGTTATTCAGACAACCCTTTTGGCTGACGCAACTCTGATACTTTGAGGCAACTGCGTCGTTTCTCTTGCTTATCGCCAGTATTGCGTTTTCGTCGGTAGCGTTAAGACTTGAAACTGACTGAGGTATGACGTTATGAGACAGTTTTTAAAGATAAAAATGTTCAAGATAATGTTAATAAACGTATGAAAATTAAAATGTTTTTTTTTTTATTTCCTTTAAACTTACGTTTAAATGACATCAACGGTTGGAATTTCCTAGTAGGTATCAGGAAGCGCCGCTCCTCCATAGCTACAAGTCTACATCCGGAAACATTATGTTTATATTAGTGCCTATTTTATTTTTATATTAATTTTATTACTTAAGGATAACTATTTTAGGATTGTGTGCACGCGCGCACATGTATTTTTACAATATAACTATTGGACCAGGATAGCTTCGCCCGCGGTATTTTCCATACAAACTTTATCACCCCTTTAGGGATGGAATTTCAAAAAATCCCTCCTTAGTGCACCTCTAGGGTACTCCAGGAATGTCTCCTCCAAATTTCAAACCTCTAAGACCACCCGTTTAGGCTGTGCGTCGTCTATAAGGGAGTCACGGACTGTTTTATATGTATTGATCATTACTTATAATTATTACCCATCTGATTTAATATTTAGCACAGTTCAGTAAGGACTCAGTCTCATCGTAGCTGAACATTTTTAGCCATTGAATCAGTAGAGTCTTACACTTATACAGTTTACTTGATGGATATTAGTTATATTAATATGCGCCTATATCAGAAATTATCAATTAATTTTGGCAGTGGCTTGTTACAATTTAACATTCAGTGGTTGAGTTGCTCAAGTGTTGCCATACAAACGTGTTGTTCTCTGTCGCTCGTATTGTCACCTAGGGGCCACTGAAAATCAGCGCCGAGGCTCGCCACGGCACAACGCTGAGTGGCACCCTCTTTGGCACCGTTCGGCACAGCTTTTTATGTTCATTGTTTCTTTGTTATGTGCTTTTCTTGTTATTTGTCTGTGTCTAATGTGTGTTAAATAAATGTCTTTATTATTATTATTATTATTATTATATTATTTACGTTATTGTGTACATATGCTGACTGCGCTTTGTATTGCGTTTTGGCAAACATGGATTTATTTACTGGTATCTACGGGGCAACGTTTTATTTGCGTCTACGGGTTTAAATCGTAGGTTTATAATCTAAGGTTTTATGAAGCTTCTGTATTGTACACAGAATATACAGCTTCCTCATGGATAGTTGGTCGCTAATTTGATAAAGTTCGTTTGTGGGGAAGTTGTATGGTTATGAGTAAATCACCTCTTTCAACTTCCAAGACACCCCTCTGCTGCACTGGGAGTGAAGAAATAGCATAGAATGCGTGCAGATGCTTATCATCCTGGCATGTCGTAAAAGTCGACTAAGGGACGGGTGCTCTCCACCATGGTGGACTATCTGTATGGACGATGGGCTGATCACCTGTCACCATACGGTTCATCATACCATCTTAGGACTAATTAATCGAACGTGGCCACAAGTAGTCTTGTAGCTCTGCCCACCCCATTAGAGATTTCGGGCGTGATAATATGTATGTATGTATGTATTAAGTATTCTTATTCTAACGTTCACATTTTCAAGATGCAAGTGTCATGAAATGCGTTGATCTAATAATACACCTAAATATTTGGTCGAGCTGATGTTTTCAAGTATGTCTATACTAAATAAATATAAACATTTCACGTTAACCCTCTTTTATCATCCACCGGTAACTTGCAGTTTTTAACCGAATTCAAAAAAGGAGATTATCTATGCGACCCAGTATGTTTTTCTGATTTGTTTTTCAGTGCTGTTTTGAACTAGGCTTGTGAAAGTGATCCTCTTGTAGATACCAAATCGCCAAAATAAAAGCAATATGACATACAAAAAAGATTGCTGGAGATTGCATTAGCAAGCAATTGTACTGTAGGGATATCCTCCTTTTGAGATCTTTGCCAGCTCCATAGTACATATCAACTTTTATTTAATGAAGCAACCAAGCGCCGCCTATTACGTACGTAGGTACTTCCATTTGGAAATGCGTGGGTGTACCTGTGATACAGGCATAAAGTTAAGGCCCTATGACGAACGTGTCCTGTCATGTGAGGCCTTGAACTTATCATATCAGTGTACTGTATCGCGTACATTAGAACACGTGCCCAAGGCCGTCCTACCACGAACAACGAGCGTATCGATCAAATGAGAACGCGATATACCTTTGTAAAAAACTTGTTTGCACTTCTATCATTCAGAGTTAATTATCTAATCTGTAAAAATCATCCTCTAACAGTTTAAGATCTCTTGAAATTTAAAAGCGAAACTAAATAGGGGACTGAGCGGGAGTCACGCGCCATATTTAATACATCTGTGGTCTGATTTTATTTGGTACTATTAATTTCTTGCTACTTAAACAGTAAACAACAATTTGACCGAAACATTTCTTTCCGAATCAAAACCTAATTATAGTTAAGTATATTTCACCAAAACTTTTCCCTATTGAAGCCTTGAGCAATTTTCTCGGGCCCAGCGTTTTAAAGGTTGTTTCGACTTGACTTGACCAAATATAAGTCGTCGCAAATTGCCTCCTAAATAGCCCGGCAGTTTTGAAAGAGAAAATTAAAATGGTCCGACCAATAAGCCAAGAGACGCTTGTTCACGAATTCCATATTGAATTTAAAGCTGGTGGGTCACTGTGTGATAACGCATCTACCTAAGTCATGAACGCAAAACCGTGGAATACAAGGACTTTAATTGTAATTAAATTACTCGCCACCGCGGCTCCAAGTGTGAAGCTAATACAATTACAGAGTAATTACCATGAAGTTACCGACAAAGTACTTAACTGTGAAATTACTGAGTTGCTAGTGAAGATTGGAAGCCAAAGGCGGTTTAGAAAACTTGTAAGGTGTAGTAATTGCTGAAACTTATCGAACACCACTGTTAGAATATTGATGATGCTGACGCCTAACCACGCCTAACTGTCCTCTTCTGGCCAATTTGTAAATGCATCTATCAAGTTCTTTACTGTTCCGATGAACGCACGATTAGTCAGAATGCCCGAAATGGACTTCAAAGTCCTACGAGCTCCAAATAGAATAGTTTTTAATAGACAGAGCGTTACGTATTTATAATAAACATGAATATCACGTTTCTGGTATGCCATAAAGCGTTGAATCAGTGCTACGGGCGCACCGGCCGTCGAGTGACACGCCCGACCTATCGAAAATAGACCGGGAAGCCAAATAAGAGACTAAAACCGGCCACTAGAATGCAGACTATCGTGCTACAATATATTTGTGGTAGATAGCAGCATGTACACCTGCACAAAATCCTCTGATCGTCTAAATTAAGTGATCCACCTATGGTTATTTTTGGTATTGGAAATATTGCTGTTTTTTTTCCAGTTCCAGTCCATTGTATTTGGTATAATATGGCACTGTAAACCAAATTTCGGTGTGTATGGAATATGTTTTACTCAATGAGGAAGAGCATTCATCATCATCATTTCGACCCGGGGACGTCCACTGCTATATAGACATAGGTCTCCAGTCTCCACCAAAGACTTCCACAAGGAACGGCCGATTAGTTTATCATTAAACCGGTTTGAGTTTCGAGCATAGCTTGTCTTGTCAAGTCGAAAACAACTTGCCAGTTCTACTTTCATCATTATTTTGCTTATACGCCCGTACGACATACTTAAATCAGTTTCAACAAATACTTGTGAGCAACCAAGGATATACAATAAAATATCGCAACCGTTTTTTGCATACTAAATTTCTAAGCGCTCTAAATAGAAAATTAATGTGATCACACGCATCGTTCTCGGCCATAATAAATGCATTCGCGTTGAAGAGAACGCTGATAATATTTAACATTATTATTCTATTTAACGATTACCGAGATAAAAACGCGTTTACTTTTCCATTTGTTTCTATATCCGCCTTTACATTGAAGTATGTACTTTTAAATACAATTGAACATTGTATGAATGTATCAACGCAAGCAAACCAATATACCTAGGTAATCGCTTCAGAAAATGGACAGATATAATGGCAATTCAGACGTTGCCAATTTTTCCTTATAACATGACCTACGTTGTTTCCTTATTTTCCCATTCACGCTCCGGAATTAAAACAAACATTTTGCTGCATTTTAAAAATAATTGTAATCAGATGTTTCTCACTTATTCTTGCAAATATTTCAGTGTGACGCAAATCACAGAATATATTTACAGTGATCTTTAGTATTGTCCAACGTATTTCAATCATCAGTTTGGCATTATGCCGCCGCCGAGGGTCGTGAAGGCCGCCCAATACTATCGGCAGTTACGTGGCCACCGGTTACACGAATAGTTCTGATGATGGGTTGATGACGAGCCTGTTTATACTGAACAATACGCGGACAAGTAAACTGAATATGTGTAACTGAATCATATACAGCAGTGATACATCACACATAGGTACGTAACATATGAATGACTGGGACCTGGAGCTAGCTGACAGTCTGTTCTAGCTCGGTGCATCGGAATGTATCAAAGATTTTCTGCATTGAGCAGCATTGCTGGCCAGCCTTTGAACTATTATCACTGGTTTAAAATGGCTATAGACGTCAAAGTAATACCAGCAACAGTATTGAAAAAATCAGGTCATTAATTTTGGTTTGTTACAAGCGCCTCGTAAAACCGCGTTAATTACAAGACGTGAAATAAACTCCATTGAGATGTACTCAATGATGTGCGCTCGATGGTATGTTAGGTGATTCGTAGCAAACTGTAATAGTAACATAGTTAAACTAAACGCCTAAAATGATCTTCAAACGTTAACACCGCGCACACGCAAGTGCGGGTTGGTCAGATCGGGCCGACATGTCAAAATACAACCAGCCAAGAGAGACCCACGAACGCATACGCATTCCCCTTTCCAATGTACTAAAGTCTAACTAGTAAGGGGAGCGTATGAGGTCTCGTTACAACGGGACACGCCAACCTCGCCGCAACCGGTTCCACGGTCCGGCCAAGCAAGGCTGAGATAAAATTTAACAGAAACAATGTAGCGGAGACTTAAAAGGTTTTAAACACAGAGAAAGCAATTTGAGCGTGCTTTGGACTTCGCGTTGTTACTTCGAACCGACACAACTAGTGGTGGTAACAAGGGATTGAATTTTCAGTGTTATTAACAATGTTGTTTTATCGGCAGAGCCATTACTCGGTGACATTGTATTAAAGTAAAAGACAATTTTTCTACATGTATAAGTTGTATCATCGTTACGGGGTATCGGTTAACAGTTGCTCTCACGTATCGAAATATTTTCTGCCAGTCTGTAATGCTAAAACCCATCGGTAGATAACTTTGGGCACCTTCAGAGGGAACCATAGAAATATATAATAAGGAACTACTTTTGACAACATCGCACACTCAGTAAATATTGCCTACATCGGAGTTGTTGTTGTATTGGAGAAAGGTCTTTTATTTGTTGATTCATGCGTTTTGTTATCGTGGTTTTAGCTCCTAGATAACAATGAAAGACAGTGTATGAATCAGGCAAAAGAACTCTGTGTAAATCGGCAATAGAGCTAAGTAGTTTATAAACTTGAAAATAGATGGCGTTACCATACCGAAATAAGTGACTTGTTCAACGCAGCTGTATTGGGCGCCATATCCTTCTTATGGGATCGTTGGCGGGTACGCACCCTTTTAAGGGTTTAATAAGGTACCTTCGTAAAAAGTTTGCGTGAAAGAATGCACGTGCACGAATGTACCGGTATGCAAGCAATAATCTATAAGCTATAAAATTCATAGTTATTAAATAAATATTCGCACTTGTACGATCGGTGCACGTCGGAATTTATTCAATAAGGTGTAAGCATAGCACGAACAAAGCGTGCATCATTGCTGAAGAATAATAAATGGATATAGATTTAGAAAACATGGGTGGCTTAATGATGAAATGAAAAAGGAATAGCGGCCAAGATAAAGTATTGTTGAACGTTACATGTAAGCAATATCTACAGATAAAATTTAACGGCATTTTGTTTCTCCTTCAGTTACTTTCGCTGGCCACTTCATAATAACAAAACCTTGACTGACAAACAAGCTGACGGCCCATCTGATGGTAAGTGGTCACCGCCGCCCATGGACATCTGCAACACCAGAGGTGATGCCAATGCGTTGCCAGTCTAGGGAGGATGGGGAATGGAGATGGGATAGGGATGAGGGAATAGGCCTCCGGATCTCGTCACTCACCGTACGAAACGCAATAGCAAGCTATTACTTTACGCCGATATTCTGTGAGAGTGTGGTACTACCCCGGTCGAGCCCGCCCATTCGAACAATAATCATCTAGTGAAGATTACTGTTTGGCTCTACCACTACAAATCTGAGCAAATATTTTAAAAAATAATCATTTCTTAAACGTTGACATCCACGTTTAAGAAATGATTATTTTTTAAAATATTTGCTCAGATTTGTAGTGAGTGATGATAAGGATAATGTTGATATCCCATTTTATAATTAAAGAATATCTATCCATCACTTAGAATTGCAAAAACTCGGAAGCAAGCAGACTCAGTCGTATTGCTAATCATATTTCTGCAATATCTAGGTACTTATGTCTACAACGTACATACCTACACGGAAAAAACGAAGTGCCAGCAAAGTACCAATTTGGATTGACTAAAATTTTACGGCTACATACCTGCAACCGAGATTAATTTGAAAATAAATAACAGCCTAGTAAATTATAGACATGCGATTACTTTGACTTGTCTGATTTTAGCAAACATCTTTGCAAGCTCTGTCCGAAATAAGTCTCTTGGTTGATATTAGCAATAATTTGTTTATTTCTAACCCTTCCACATTATCTATCGCACCCTCACTGCATAACCTAAAAACATATCACGTGGCGATCCAAAGAGCTAGCGGGTGCAAGCCACGACGCGGGACTATAATTAGTGAAGGTATTTTCAGCGGCCTCCAACAAAGACGGCTTATTTTAGCTTGGACAGCTTGCGTGCTCGCTCTGCGTCACGTCATAACTTATTACAAAGTGATTAGAATAGTTTTCGGCGAGGATTAGGTTAACAACTACCAAACCACTTTTGGAAAGGGTTTGAACCCGAAAAGTTAGTGCCAGGGTCGACGCCAGTAGTGGCTAAGTCTTTGATTAAGTATGTAGATTTAATCTATGTTATAGGTATGTATATACTCATGATGAAGATTCTTGCAATAGTAGTTTATGCAACGGTTGCATAATGATAGGCCTTAAAACACTAGTGCGGTTTTATGAAACGAGCTTTTAAGCGAGTTTCATAATAAGATCGCACGTGTGTTTTAAGGCGAAATTGACGTGTTCAGCAATGATCACAGCCCCTAAATAAACAAAGATTAAAAAAAAAGGCGAAATTATGCAGAGTTCCAAACATAACTTTAACACACATATTATAAACGGCGACACGGCGACGATGGGTCCCCGCCGGCTGCGGCGACGATGGGGCCCCGCCGGCTGCGGCGACGGCGGCGCGCCGGCCTGTAGCTCATATCTGTATCGTTATGACCATTACGATACTAAAATCGATACTGTAATAACATTACAGTACAGGTTGTCATAATCGTGGTCATTTCCTACGGTTTTTGATTACATCATGGAGGTTTTATGATATGGCTGTAGATAAAAGAGCATTACATGTCACTATGCATACTAATGTATCGCGCACGAAAAGGAGCCGTCGTTTTCACTGCAGCCTAATACATACATACATACATATTATCACGCCCGAAATCCCTAATGGGGTGGGCAGAGCCACAAGACTACTTGTGGCCACGTTCGATCAATTAGTCCTAAGATGGTATGATGAACCGTATGGTGACAGGTGATCAGCCCATCGCCCATACAGATAAGCCTAATAAAGATAAGAAAATTCACTAAACCGACACCGCTCGTAAAGCAGCAATTGAAGTGGACGGACAGTGTCGTAAAGAGACAGCGGTTAATATAGGCAAGACGAATGCAATAGCATAGCAAGGGTAAACCCGAAGACCCGTACAAGATCGTAGTTTGCCTATGCCTAAGAAACAAAGTCCTAGGGTCCGTATCCGGGCAGTAGATATCAATCTTGATCAGGACATAATTGCATTTCAAACACTAATGATTTCTAAACGGTTGAAACATAAACCTGTTAGCGAATAGCGATAAGACGATGAAGGTATTATAAGCTAAATTAAAATTTACAAATAGTAATGAATAATACAAACTGGCATGTATAAAGTTAAAGAGTAAAAAATTAAATGGAGTTAGCATAAGTAAACTTAAAAAATTATAATTACACAATCTAAAGTGGCCTCGGGAGTAATTTTATTACGAAATTAAGAATTCAAAACGTTTCAATTATATATGTGGGTCAAGAAGCGTTTGTAATCATAATATATGTTG
This sequence comes from Tortricodes alternella, assembly GCA_947859335.1. Taxonomy (NCBI): domain Eukaryota; kingdom Metazoa; phylum Arthropoda; class Insecta; order Lepidoptera; family Tortricidae; genus Tortricodes; species Tortricodes alternella. Next base: position 4,292,826 of record OX401986.1, read on the forward strand.
TATACCTTATGAGCGTTATTGAAAATGAAAATGAAAATATTTATTTTGCAAGTAGGCCACCTGGGCTCTTTTACATGTCTGAACCTACCAGCGCTTCGAAAGGTGACATCTGCTGAGAAGAAACGCCGCAAGAAACTCAGCAGTTTGGTTTGGACACGGCCATGATAGAAAAAAAAATAGAATTGAATTGTTAAATTCTTTAGAATCATGTAGACGGAAAGTGATGTAATTTAAATCGGAATAATCTGAAAAATCTTCCAACGAAAAGTCATTTAGTCTTGAGGTATCTGTGTATAAAGATGATATCTTATTATGGAAAGTGGATTAAAGAAAATAAAATAAGTTATGTTTATTGTTTTATGAGAATATGTATCGTTACTTGTTAATATTAAAAATAACTTTCATTCGTAAAACCACTTTTTGAGGCTTCTCAAAACGTATTACAATTTTACACACTCCCTGTTAGAATTTTCATATTTTGCCTCGGGGACGACAGATGAAAAAAAATCATACGCTCGTAGCACATTTCCAAGTATAGTACATTGTGCATCTAGGGCCGTAAGAAGGGGATAACTAACGAGTTTGTTATCCCCTTACTGCCCGTGATACACACAATGTTTTTCATCACATTTGCGAGGAAATGAAATAAAAATTAGACAAAAAATAAAGTATATATATTAATTTTATTTCCATTTTGCATCGTGAATTACCATCAGGTGGGTGTTCATAAACTGAGCGTAGGTTGCGATCAGCGCGGGGCAGCTCCGCCGGCTTGCGGTCGCGCGCGCCGCCGGCTTGCGGCTCGCCCCACCGTCAGCGGGAGTTATAACCCATACAAAACCCATAACTGCCCTTGGGAGGTAAGTAGGCTACAGCTGCTCTGTATGCCTGCGTATAATAACAGCCTTTCCGAGCAAGTGTGATGAAAAAATTTAAATCAATCAATGTAGATTTGCGGCGAATTTTCTACATGCGTATATACGACGTAATGAGCTTTATGAAAACAGAGTTATACATATTCTCGCACCAGGAGAATTTTATTTTTTATATTTCAAGAACGATCGTCAATGTAACAGCTCAATTATGGTTATTCCTTGTATGTTTGTATAGTTCGCGTCACGTAAAAAGAGCGATGACGGCCGTATACTTATATTGTATGGCAGTCAGCGCTCTTTTTACGTGACGCGACATATACGTTGATGTGTATCGCAACACGAGAAACGCGTATACAATACACAATAGAAATGATAACATCGGTTCCAAGATTTCTATATAGTCTTTAGCTGACACGAAACTTGAGATTTTCTTGGTCAAGGAAAGTTACGACACCTTTTAAATTACATTGAAGGAAACCTATATGAATATAGGCAATAGCAATGTATGTAATCCTCTGTTAAAAGCGATTGAGTAATAATAATAATAATAATAAATGATTTATTGAGAGACTAAGCCCAAGATTAAGGTTTTTTTTATTTATTTTTTATTTAAATATTTTTTTTTTACATTTTATTAGATATGATACAGCACGAAAACCTTACGATTTATCTGCGCTGCAGAGCCGTCTTAATTATTTTTACTTATCTCTTATTCTATACATCCCAATTGGTTCTTTATATAATATTTTTTAAGTTAGGTGTAGTTAGGTGGATTCATCCATACTTGTCTTATTTGCTAAACAAGTTGCTAACCTCAAAATGTGCAATTTTTGGGTGAAACCGCTGTTTTACCCTGAATAAAGCAAACCTAGAATAAAAATTGGCAATGTGAAGTCTAAAATATTGTCTCTGTTTCCTTTATTTGCAAGGAAACCGCTGTCTTAGCCAAAAAAAGGTGCATTTTGAGGTTAGAAACTTGTTTACCAAATAAGACAAGTATGGATGAATCTACTGTACATGATAAACAGGCATTATCCAGTGGATCCCCTGAGCTTGTTATGTTTACAGTGTAGGTGAGTGCAAAGTTAAACTTAAAAAGTAATTATTAATGCGACAAGGTAATTTAACTATTAGATTCGCAAAAAAAAATGTGGCGAACAAAGTACCAACAGACATCTGCGGTTCATACAAGTCTAATGACGTCAATGTCTAGAACAGATGCTTAAAATCATGCAGCACGGTGAACTCGATCATGCCATTTAGTATAGGTACATAAAAGAAGAGTCTCCCTTTCGCACTATATTATTTAGAGCGAAATGGAAGATGTGGGAATGCTTAAAGAGAAAGTCCTCAGATGTTTACTCATCGATAGGGTGGCTTCATAGGTCGAATAGAAAACTCATAGACCAAACAAACTGCGCAATATAATAATGTACCGCGTAGAAAACCCAATTTTGATAAAGAAAGAAAACCACCTCTGTTAGTGATCTAAATAGATAGCGTCAGCTAAAGTTTCAATTATGGAGAAGCGATGGTCGTCATTGAAACGCGTTTGGGACAAACAAGACATTCGCTACTCATACATCCTTAACTTTACGAGGGCCCGGAGAGCATAGCGTTCCTTTATTCATGGCCACATCTAGGGACTTTTCTTTGTACACGGGTTTTATTTAGGTATCCCCCACGCGCGAAATAAATTCGCGTAAAATATAAGCAGACACGACAGGTAGGTACAGCCCCGTTGATGGATTGAGCGCGTTCGCGGATGAAAAATGAACCTCGTACTTATTCTACACGCGCCGTAATAAAATAAGTGGTGAAAATAAACAGCACGCTATAGATAGAGAATTGTCGAAACGCTCTCACAATAGCGTATTGATCAAAGGAATGGAGGAAATCAGATTGGGACGGTGCGTGCCGCGCGAGGAAGCGGTCTGGAGCAGGGTTCCCGAAATTAAGAAAAAAAAAACTCTTAAAATTCTGAAAGCACGTAATGTCTACAGAAATTAGGAGAAAATCAATTAAATAAATGACTTAATCGAAAAAACCACATATAGTTGTCCCACGATAACTCTGCAATGAAAAAATAGCAGCGCCATACGTCATTCCATACAAAATTTCAATCCGTCGTACGGAATGACGTATGGGGTTGCCATTTTTTCATGGCAGAGTTATCGTGGGACAACTGTAAGTTATTGCTAAGAGTTTATAATCGATCGCTTATAATTATAAGCGAAAGGGTAATTTTCAACGGGACTACGGCATTTGGTTATATATGATATACTTCTCACACAGGCTACATCAAGCTACATAGTGCGGCGGCAGCCCTATCCCGGGGCGTGTCAGGGAAACCTAGGCCGGGAGAGTCACGGCCAAGGTCACCCCCCGCCCGGACTGCGTCGATACCAGCCAGCTCAATGAGACACGCACGCTTGTGACTCACGTATATCCACGCTATAACACAGATATAACAAGAAGCAGGAGCCAGCCTTTAAGTATAACATCCCTTTCTAATGTGAAAAGGACGGACGATGTACCGGGGAATAGTTGTGAACAAAACTTTCTTAATTTTTTTGTCAGGTTCACGTTCCGAGCAGCAAATATTATATTAATTTGGTCTAAAAGAAGTACGACCGTATTACCACATGTATACGTGGCCCAGCGGAATTGCGCAGCGTGCAATCAAAGAGCATTTGTCACAGATTGTGATTGCTCATTCACATCCCTCTATATTCATCAATAATTATTGAAGTAAACGACACACGCGACCAAGTCCTTATTAGGCTCGAATCTCCATTTTCGTTCCTATGAGATGTATATATACTTAAGATACTTTTAACTCTTCTAGTAGTGGTCATCACACATCTCCAGTTCTCTATCTTTTTGCATCAAGAGGACTGTGAACCAACGGCAAAAATCACCCTTTTCATACAAAAGAGGATAACGATGTCCACCCGATAAATGATAACCAATTTTGACCAATTTTTGATAGGACTGTGTCTTTAAGTTTTGGTTTTTTCACTATAATCAATAAAAACAGTTCTACGGTTTTTTTAATATTCTCATAAAAAACTAATCCCGGCGATTATTTGACTTTGTTGATCTTTAAGCAATATTCAAAAAACGTATAGACCTAGATTTTGTCCTGGACTGACAAAAATTGGTCAAAATCGGTTAACATTTAAGGGGTGGAGATGGTTATCGCCTTTTGTATGAAAAGGGTGATTTTCGCCGTTGGTTCACAGTCCTCTTGATGCAAAAAGATAGAGAACTTGAGATGTGTGATGACTACTACTAGAAAAGTTAAAAGTATCTTACTGGCCGTTGCATTGTTAGCTTTACAATGCTTATACACACACAAAGTGTTCAACGCTTCAGCTGTCTGTGATCTGCGACGCTGTTTCGTAGAATAGATCGGGCTATATCCAACGTGTACATGGTACAGAACTAAGCCACAGCACATGGCCTAAGCTAGATAATATTATCAACCTTCTCTATGTAGTTCTTACATTGTGTTAATGCCGATGAAAATATTCAACAATTTGTAAAATATCAGGATAAGCGGGACATATTAAATAATACGTCATAAATCGATAAACGCATAATTCATTTCCGAGATAAATAATTCAAACTTTTAAAGACATTATTTTCTGATCGACGCAATAAAAGTGCAGTCTTCTGCTGAAGAAACGCCACACGTTCTACCCCAAGTACATCTTACATTCTTATTATGTGTGTTAACTGTATCTGTAACTTGTAATGGAAAATTAAAGATGGCACGCTTTATAAAGTCCTATTTTTTAATATGGCATAAAACCGATCGTAAAACAGTTCGTCATGAGGGCGGGAGCATTATTCATACGTATCGGTACGGCGGCGATAAGCAGATAACAGTGTTTGCGCTGAACGGTGTGCGAAAGTGATCGGAGATAACAGACGATAAATAGAATTACTTGCCTACTGTGGCAAAATCGTAACATCGGGGTGATGTAGAGTCCAAAAATGTTCACTGTCATGTAAAACCTTATGGATTTTATTAGTTTAAAAATCGAAACGTCTCCCAATTGCAATAAAACTCGTGTTCCTCAATAGATTGTCCTCCGAGCCGAAGGCAACCGTATTGGAAACGGAAGCACGATTTGTTGCCCAACGCATCTAGACGAGGTCGTGTATTTCACCTTTACCTCGTTATTCGCCTTTAGATATTCTGACGCCGATATAGATTTATGAAACCGAATCGATACCTACCACGCTTGGATAATACATGAAGCTGGCGACATAATGCCTCTTTCCTACCCTCTTGCCTAGATATGTATATTTAAACGGTACATGCAAACTAAAGGCTTTGTCCTCTTTATTGATTTTCACGGCTTAAACACTCTCTTTATTTTCATTTCGCCTCAGTCTCACGTACGTTTTCAGGTTATTGTAAAAAAAAAAACTTGTCTTGTTTTTAAATTCTTTATGTAACTACGGCCCCGGTATTCAGATGTAAATAAATTCAGCGTATTGGTGTAAGTGTAACTTATAACTTCCCTGCACAAGCAGTGAGATACTTCAGCGTAGAAGTCTGTTTTTAACCTACGTCAAAAAAGGAGGAGGTTATCTATTCAACCCGTGTTTTTTTATATATGTTCTCGCATAACTTTTTACTTCATAAACCGATTTCAATGATTATTTTTTTGTTGAAAAGGTTATAAAAGAAATGGTCCCATTAAAAAATTCGCGTGATCTGATTGATGATGGGGATCCACGAGTCGTTTTCGCCGTGTTTCAAGATAGGTATTTGATGTATTTGCTAGAACAGCATTATTTAGTCAAGCGGGGTAATGGTGGATGGCTACATAATCTTCAATGATAGGCAGTTAACTGATAATGAATATATCAGGATTAGGTGTACATGTCTCATACCATGTTTATTTACTTGACGCCGATTTAGATATGTTTAAAAGGACTTGTTGGGGTGGGTTTTGATTTTTGTTAAAAACAATATTATTATTGCTTTGATACATGTGATTTATTGTGCTAACACTTTCTTGTTCTAAGCTGGAGAAGCAAGGCCTATGAAAGTGGAAGATAACAAAATGGTTTGTTTTGTAGTGAGCCGTTAATCGAACCCCTAAACATTGTTATCGAGGCAATGCGGGGCGTTTCCACCCTCGAGGGGGCTGGCCATTCAGTCTTAGTAACTCTGAGCCAGCGTCTGGCGTTCTATTTTTATGCCCGCATACACCTCCATAAAACGTTTGATGTCCGGACAAGCTGCAGGCACTTAAGGCATCGCAACTCACCAATCATGATTTTATCGTATGCACGTCGAAGATTCTAGCATACCACTGGTCAGCTTTTTCCTTATTCGTCAGTCTCGCTAAGTTGTCAGGTTCCATATTTGTCAGTTTCGCTAGGCTATCAGTTTTGCTAATTCTTCAGTTTCTTTTTTCGCCTATTTCGATAGGCTGTCAGTTTCGCTAGTTCGTCATTTTGCAAATCCGTCTGTTTCTTTATTCGCCTGTTTCGCTAGGTTGTCATTTTCCTAATCCAGGATAATATCGTTATCCATTAGGGCTCAATAACAAGACATATGTATAAACGCATTGATTAATGTTAACTGTAAATAGTTATTTCTATAATCCATAAATTGTAAGAACCATTTTTGTTTTAAAGAGGTAAAGTACTGTAAACCGGCGGTTTGGAAAAATTTAATAGCAAAACTGATGCATAAGGAAGCTAGGGAAGAAGGAAAAGACGAACTAGAGAAATTGACCACCTGGCGAAACTGGCAAATTAGGAAACTGACTAATAATGAATCTGACAAATTAGCGAGACCGACGAATAAGGATATACTGACCATTGATACGCTTAATCTAAAATTCCATAATTATTTTCAAAAGAACGATACTCGTTACGTTCAGAGCTTTTTAAACTAGCATCAATTACAGTTATCTTTATTAATGCACTATTTTCATAAAACTTAACCGACGTTAAAACATTACCGATACAAAAAACGATGCACAAAACGTCATTTGTTTTGAAAACATGAGGATGCGATACCCTCATGCGCCCGGAATCATAATGGCTCTCATACGTCTGGTGCCCGGGGCAGGGGGCACTTCGGGCCTTCATTGAGCGCTCCCGGGCCCAGCCGTCTATTTTTAGGGGCAGGGGGGCAGGCGTCGACGGGGCGACGTGACGTCACGCGCCACCCCCATCCGCCCACGCGAAACGAAGGCGAAATCAACGGAGACGAAACATACGTAACGACGTTTTAGCGGAAAATTAGAATTGGATCCGTAAAAATAATTGGCTTCGTTATATTGGTTATCATTAATTGGCAATAGACTGTATGTGAACTGTATGTGTGCTTTAGTTTTTCACCTTTTATTGGAAAGTACTGAGTAATACAAAACCAAATACCACAATTTGTAAACGCAAAATATATTTTTAAGATATGAAGCTATGAAAAGTCAAAGTTCACGTTCATACCTCTAGCAGAAATGATCCATTCAAAATGGACACTGACATCATTGTCTACAACCGAAATTTGCAATTATTTCCGAAAATACTATGTTCAGGCCAATATCGCAGTGATAAAACATGATATTAATTTAATTGCAATGCCGAAAAAAAACTGATCTAACAAAACTTTCTTTTAACTTATTTTAATGCTTAATAAAATAAAAATGAACTGCGTTTTTCTTTATTATGCTTTTCTTTAAATTTTCTTTCAATTTAAACCTCATTTTGATTTTCATGCATAAACCCTATTCGGGGTAAATTGTTGAATTGACAGGGGGAACAATTTTTTGAGTCAGGCAATCAATTAGTACATTATTCGAGCTAGATCTGACAGTAATTCAAATACAATTTAATTTTACAATGAAGCTAGAGATTGCTAATTTTTAATACTGGTGGTGCATGTCGACGGGTCTCGGACTCAACCTCGCATACGAAATTTTACGAAATCCGAAGATCCACTTAAATGCACTGCAATAAAGCAGTGCGCTTTGACATTTGACACTATGGGAGCGTCCCGGCGTTTGAATGTATTTGGAGACATAAATGGCTCCGACTTTGTAGCTTCAAATTGTGCGCGCAGACTTGGTTTCTATTGCGTTATTATTCTAAGGACGCGGCTTGTGTCAGCTGCAGCAGACAGGCGTTTTTTTTACCGTCGTTTTATTGATTTTGATCTCTATTAACAACATTTTGAGACAAATAGTAGATTTAAAACTCCCAGACAGAAACACTTTGAGAAACCATTCATTAAACCGTCAGAGTTGTGGGCGACACACAAAATACGAAATTAAATAATTTCTATCATTGCTCAGTGCATTGTATTGTACAGAACTTTGGCTGTATGCTTTGATGAATAGAAATTTCTAACTTAACGACTCTTTCGAAAGCATCCACGCAGATAAAACGTCATATTACTCGTAAAATAATAATAACGTTGGAACTAAACAAAAGATGAAATAGAAAACGAAAATGAAATATGTATGTGGAATGGATAAACAAATATGATATTTTGAATAACTGACGCAAATCCAATCAATATTACTAATGAGTAAGCTTAATGTGTTTGTTGCCCACTAATCCTGCTTAATGGATTCGGGGAAATAATCATAGAGATAGAATAAGCCAGGCTTAAAAATGTGATACAATTTCATTCAATGAAAAAGCGTAACGTAAACGAATAAGTAGTTATTTTTGTTTTTGGAGTCATAAGGTGATAAGTCAAGAATGAGGTAATTAATTATAATTAAACTTGCCATATTCCGTTAATTGTTAATTACGCCGGATACTAATCACACAGAGGACAAATAGCATCATGGTCTGAATAGCGGATTGAGGTAACCGACTTAGCTATTTCATCACCAGTCACGTTTCAATCTAAAACTGCACGCATATGCATTCAAAATGGATGTAAAAAAATCTTAGTCTCTTCGCATTTTCTTTGGAACATAATAAGATACGAGGCATATTTCTATCACGTGTGACGCGGTCCCACGGTTCACAATGAGTGCTGTGAAACCGACGTCGTGTCAAGAAGTATCTCTCGGCTAATTAAGGAAAGTTGGGTACATTTGAAAGGCTTTAGTTTGGAATGTGGTGAATTTATCGCTTCCACTACCATCATAAAAATCGGGTTCAGGGCCACAGAATTTCCTTCATATATATAGTGACTATACCGATATCGGCGTACGGTTTTTCGGCATGTTAGAAATTTTTTAGAATACTCACGAGTAGTGAGTAGGGTTCCTGCCAGTGAAAGAGTAAATAATAGTGTTTTGATTTTTGACTTAAGAGGACTGTGAACCAATGGCAAAAATCAACCTTTTCATACAAAAGGCGATAACGATTTCCACCCCTTAAATGTTAACCGAATTTGACCAATTTTTGATAGGTTGTCAGTCACAAAATCTAGGTCTAAACATTTTTTGAATTTTGATTAAAGATCAACAAAGTCAAATAATCACCGAAAGTATTGCATGAGAATACTGAAACAACCTAGATTTTCTTCTCAACTTGTCAGTGACAACCTATGAAATATTGGTGAACATCGGTTAACTTTTAAGGCTTAGGCTTGGTTCGTGGTTTTCCTTTTGCGAAGCTACGATGCATTTTATAATGTTACTTAAAATCTTGATTCTAGTGAAATTATTTGTCTGCTTGTGATATGCTTTTTGGATATATGCGTTGTGTCGGTTCTCGAATGGAGACCACCCACCGGTAAGCGCAGTGTAGGACGTCCACCCGCAAGATGGACAGACGACATAAAAGAGACCGCAGGAAAACGCTGGACGCAGGCCGCTTCCAACCGGCCCTTTTGCAAACGGATGGGGGAGGTCTATTCCAGTAGTGGATGTCCTACGGCTGAACTGATGATAATATGCTTTTTAATTGGATGTTTTTGCATTAAAACAATAACAACAACAACGAAATGAAACATTATTTTTATTAGTGACATCGCAAATAATCTGATAACGTGCTCAATTAAGATAATTTGACGCAACACTACCACAAAAACGATTACAACTTGGCAAATCATAACAGAGATATGTTGTTCATAAATTTGGAATTTCAAGTCGATTACAAGTTTTGAAACTGCATAGGTGGACGTATAATTACCTATGCCCATTTGTGATATTATCCAGCGTAAAGTAAGTAATATATAGATATATAACACTGGTGTTTCTGGAACATGCTCAGAACAAAGTTTCTGTTTGATAGATTACCCAATTGCGTACAAAATTTCCGTAAGCCAACAAATGCTCGGAAAATTTTGGGAACGCCGCTGTTTACTGACCTCGATTGAAGTTGATCGAATATCCAATAGTATATTATGTAGTGTTGTTTACCTGTAAAACATGAAATTTTTTATTAATAAAGGTAAGTAAACAAACTAGATAAATTTAATTATGTAGATGGTACTTTGTTCGGCACAAAGGTTAGGTACGTAGTTACTTTTTGTTTCACTTTGCGACAGATGTAATTTTAATGAATCCCGAAGTTGCGTGTTTGGGATAATTACTTACTAACTTGAAACTTAAAGTTAAAGTACTTAAAAGTGGAATGAGAGTATCATCGCTTATTAAATGTAACTTTTCCGAATCTATTAAATACAATATTTATCATTCGGATGTCGGAGTCCTTTACTAGAAACGAAATTATAGGTACGAATTAGGTGGGAACGTTGGGCTGATCCAGTTACAGTTTAACGTATCCCTTTTAACCTAATTTTAGCAGCGAAGTACGACTTACTCAAGTGCTCTCTCCAATATCAATTAGATCAGTACTACAAGTATTTAATACCTAGCAGTAATTTTCAAAAACTCTACCGCAATTGCCATCATAGTTTTTGTACACCTCCGTTGCAACAAACTTTTCTGACGAATTCCTAGCGTAAATCCCTTCATAAATAAATATCATAACTACATTGGTATTTCAAAACAGTTTAAGTGTTTTAATCGATAGCGGTAATGTTGTTCGGGTTCTCCAGAAAAAAACTTGTTGACCGGTAGTGTTGTTTGAAAATCGCATACCCAAAAGCATTGGCACGTTCCGGTTCATCGTTAACAGTGGCGAAGCCTGCCTACAAGCCGATTCCTGACGGCTTTACCAAGCTAGAAAGCTACGGCTAGCTGTCAGTGAAGTCCATGTTACTCCAACTAATTGTCAGACCCGCACGTACGGTTCTAATTCTTCCGGCTTCCCTTAGGAAATCTTTGACGCTTCGCCACTGATCGTTAACCACAATAAGCTCGCAACTTTCTACTTAGAACTGGATATGCTCAGCGAAATGGGCAGCCATAAGCCATGTTCCAGGCAAACCAGAGTTAGTGTTCCCTTCGGGGAACAAAGTATAGCAGCTTGCGTGTTGTGCTATAACATTGTAGGTTCAATACATTGAACTAATACAGGACTAACGGTAATACGGTTTTCGGTATCGAGTTGCCATAGTGAAGTTCATCCAATGCATAATAATGTGGGCAGTTCGAGGAAAACTCCCAATGGCTGGCCGCTATACGCGGCAGGCACGCGACATACCTTAAGGAAAATGGGATTTGCAACTCCATGTGTACAGGTTTGCATAATCCTTAGACAGCCATTATTGCACGGGGTTTTGTCGGACCTTGACAAATTTGAACAAAGTATTATGGATATTTTCGAAGAATTTATTTGGACCTTGTGACGTTATTAAACGTCGCGGACGCAAAATGTTCAATTTATGGAACACATAGGGGGACAAGAATGAATTGTCCTGAATGAAGGGTCCTAATAGAAATCAGGCGTGAACCAATCGTATTTTGTAGGAAGACGATAGATGTAATCCAGTCGCGTACTCCTCCATATACGCCCACGCAGCTGTTTACAATGGACTCGTTATTTGCGGTAGATAGCATCGAATCGATTCTACAAAGCGGGTCTTAGGTATCGGCATCGATTACTAAAGGGAATATCAAATACGCGCATCTTATCCACAGCTAGAGGTCTACGGAGACCTCGAAAATTGTTGGAATGTGGATTTCATAAACAAATATGTGTTGAATTTCTTACTTACTTGAGGTTAGGTGTGTAATTCAAATACACAGCTTATCTTTCTTATCAGGAATACTATCAAAGGGTTAACAGACGATTAAAACAAGAGTCTCTTATAGTTCTAAACAGTCAAACTCGACAAGTGCCCATCCCTTTCGCGGTATCATTGATATATATATAATCCAGTGTCTGTCGATCCGATGACGTAGAACAATCGCCGGTTATCTTGTAACAAATAGACAAACATTCGCGTTCTAGGGAGCAATGCACTCCGTCAATGCAGTCGCATTGGCCTCGGCTACATGCGTCACTCGACTTGTACTTGTTCTGTGTCAACGCTCAGTCTACGAGAACTTATTAGAAAAGTAATAGCGCTCAGGCAAGTACTGAAATAACGCCCACTGCTAAGGCTTTATGTGCAAAAGAATCGTAAGACTTCAGAGCAGGGCTCGGACACCGGTTAATTTTTCAAACCAGTTTCGTTCGTTGACTCTGAACCGGATATGATCCCGGTATAGGTTGCCGTTACCGTTATTTTAAGCGATTAATTGAGATTGTTAATTGAGACACCGGTTTTTACTGTTTTCCGTTAAACAAAATTAACCGGTTATTTGAATTTCGTCGGTAAAATGGAGCTCTACGCCAATGAATACGCGCATCCAAGAACCAGTTAATGTTGGTTAGCGCGTCTTAAAATTTCGTTCTCTGTGTTAACCGGTAATCTAAACTATTGCCGTTTGTCTAAAATCGAAACCGGTTAATTGATGATCCAAATTAAATTATATAAACTTCTATTTCCAAATTGGTCCCCAGCCATGCTTTAGAGAATGAATAAGATGTTGTAAATTGGACCATCTGCCGAAATTTAAATTTAAATCCACCCTCGGGTCTATCAGAGACTCCTCTTAATTGAAAGATAATCAAACCCTTTTAAATGCTAATTCCGTACGGCGTGCCATAAACTGATCTAGGTAACTACATTTATAAAATGAACATACCTACACAGTAATTTTGGTCGGATACAAAGGCTGCTTTCTCCCTATTAACACCGTGACAACCGTGTGTTTATATATTAACATTACGGTCCGCATTTACACAATAGATAACATGGTACGTAGCCTATCCGCAGCATACAAACTAACGACAAACGGTTTCATTATGCTATGCTATCTACATATATGTCACATGAGACGCGCGGCATACTTCGATACAATGCACCGCACTTGTGACGAGGTGCTTGACAGTGGAAAATATTGCAGAACAAAAGATAACGAGATATGATATGGCTTTGCTTTGAAAATGTTCACGTGAAAAAACTGTTTTTTGAGACCGTCTCGCGGGCGAACGGAGCGTTACGGTTTTAAATAAATTACATTTTCTTTCCTGAATTTAGAATGCCTTTGATTGCGCAAACTATGACTGTTTATGTATTCGATTGTTTGTCGCCGAGAGACTGTTTAGCATAAAACAGATTTTTTAGGGTTCCGTACCTCAAGAGGAAAAAACGGAACCATTATAGGATCACTCGTGTGCCTGTCCGTCCGTCTGTCACAGCCAATTCGCTCCGAAACTACTGGACCGAATGAGTCGAAATTTGGTACACATATGTAAGTCGGTGACTGCAACATGGACAGGTAACGTAAATAAATTATTTTTAAAAATAGGGGCCACTTTTGTGGGTTAAATTAGAAAATAAAAATAAAAAAGTTTTGCAAACTATAGCGTGTGACATATCAAATGCAAGGGCTCGTTGTGAAAATCTTAAATATTTTATTGTCTTTTAATTTTAAGATCAATGGTTTTAAAGTTAATAAGGAAAACTGGGACTAAAATTAAAAAAAAAATACACAAAATATTTCTTTACCTATAGATTACAGGAAAACCTATAAATAAGTCTATGGTATTTAAAGTAACATAGGAAATTTCATATAATCGTGGAACCCTCTCCAAGTGAGTTTATCTTGTCCGGTGTTTATGTACATTATAAACAATTAAGTCAAAGACAACTACAAGACAAATAAATGTATTGTAATTTAAGGTTGACTTGACACCATATTCTATCGACGAGTACTCGGTAGATACGCGAACGTGAACGACCTCACGAATCTCCAGTTTTCTCACCTTGGGTCGTTACGACGGAAAGATACCGATCAGAATCGAAAAATATTTATCCATTTACTATTGGCATTGGATTTGACGCCGGATTTCTCCATTAATTGTGCCAATTAGGTTTCTCATTACTGTAATCACGTTTTAAGATAATCATTTATTGTAACGTAATTTAATTCAAAAGAAAGCGCTGTACTAGTAAAGTTTCTTGACATTTCCTAATAGCTTTCAAGTCCTGTTCATTTATTGCGGCAAATAATAAAAAAATATAATTATTAGATACGCTCACTCACATCACTCACCATGGGAGGTGCTACTATATCGTGGTGCATATTCAAATCATATAAATTACAGACATCCACCGTGTATGAGCATAATCCTACTTGTAACGCTGTAACGAGGCGCTATCACCGACTCGTACAATACTCCTTCAATACTGACAACTTCTTTTTCTTCTTTCAATTTCTTTTTCGTTTCCAAATTCAAATTTAGATCAGCGGATCGATTCAGACATAGCTTATCATTACATAATAGATCTTGGCCCAGAAAGGTCTTGCACTGTCTTCGAATTTATTAATAGAGCTTCCCTCTAGTACATATTGTTATTAAAAGTACCTTACCTAGAACCTTAGGAGGTCTCTTATGAAGAGTGCGGTGCTTTTTATAAAGGAAGCATAATTCTTTACCTGTTATCCTGTTACGAACGCAAAGGATTTACCATTGGAGGCACTTACATGTACGTAAAGTGTCACACAAAGTCTCCAAACATCCCATCCACATAGTACCTACCTATATTTATAACTGTTTATACCATTGTTACAGAGTGCCACGTACTTTATATAATAAATTGACATTTTACATGCTACCATCCACCCTCATCTGCATCCAGAGAATCTACGTACCAATGCTTCTATTATGATGTATGAGTTAAGGCCATCTTTACCTCATTTAACTACCATAAAGCTAATTCAGCCTGAATGTTAGGAACCTGCACCTAACTCAGACCAAATTGCCTAAACAAACCTCGAATCCGGGATTCTCAAATATCTTATTAAACAGCTGATTTATAGAGTCTTACAAATAATAAAGTAATCTCGTTTGTTTTTGATCCGAGAAGCAAGAGATAAATAATGCTTGTGAACTGAAATAAATAGTACATCTTTGCTAGTCGCTGCAAAATTAAACTTGTGAAAATAATGTTTCGTCGCAGCAGAAACATAATAGAAAACTTCGACTAGAAGATCGACAAGTCAGTCGTACGGTAAAACACATCACTAGGTAACGACATCGTGCCGCAATGCTATCGTAATAAAGCGGAGAATAGCATGTATCCCGTCACGCTATAGTGATGTGTTATCGCCCCGCAGTGGGAACCGACTTAACGATATTTTAATGAGGACTAATTTTATACGGCATGTCTTAAATGGACGCGGCGGACTTATAGCGTACGTAACCGTTGAAACCGGTTTGAATAAATAGAAGCAAATATTAAAAGCAACGACCTGTCATAGCGCAATGCTATTTCGATTTTGATACGATAAGACGGCGCCTACGGCACATATTTAAGAAGTTACCGATTTAAAATAGAAAGCGGAATTGCGTCGATGCACATGAAATATGTTTGAGAAACGGCATTTGTTTCATGTTGAAAGGACACAAGAGCAGTATAGTTTGAACATACGGAATTACAAGGCGAATTACAAGCTGAGCTGGTAACGTCACATTTTATCCTTTTTCCTGAATATGTATTTACTTACGCAAAATAGTACATTGTGCATCTAGGGCCGTAAGAAGGGGATAACTAACGAGAGTCTGTTAGATTTGTTATCCCCTTACTGCCCGTGATACACACAATGTTTTTCATCACATTTGCGAGGAAATGAAATAAAAATTAGACAAAAAAAGTATATATATTCATTTTATTCCCATTTTACATCGTGAATTACCATCAGGTGGGTGTTCATAAACTGAGCGTACGTTACGATCAGCGCGGGGCAGCTCCGCCGGCTTGCGGTCGTGCGCCCCGCCGGCTGCGGCTCCCGAGCAGCTCCGCCGACCTGGTGCACTTAACTGCGCGCGGGAGTTTATAACTCCCGCTGACGGCGGGGCCCATAGAGGAGTTAAATCGGCTATAGTTGCTCTATACGCTTGCGTATAATAACACCCTTTCCGAGCAAGTGTGATGAAAAATACATTTCGGCATAAATTCACAATTACATGCCTCATGATGACAAACTGCATTACACAGATATAAATAAATGGACAATGGTAACAGATTTAATTTTTGCCTTTCACTCTATCTCACTAAAAGAATCGAGAAAAACGCGAAAAAGTGGCGATGTTGCCAGCTCACCTTCGTACGACGCCTCTAAAGAAACGGCAAATTTTTTATGATCCGTCGTTTGCTTTGCTTTTTTTACCGAGAACTATATAGCAATAAGCAGTTCAAGGTTCTTTACACATATTTTTATTCGAAGTTCAAACGCGATGTCGAATAATAAATAACGCATTAATCTCCGTAGATAGGTTTACCGACTTGATTTGCGGGCTCGAGCGAAGCGCATGCAGATATGAAAACGTCATAAAAACACGCATACGAAAATAACGTAGTTCCATTCCCACCCAGTCCACGGATAACTGGGAACATTACCAACACATTTTTTTTAATAAACCAAAGTGTTTTTATAACAAACAGCGCTGGGTGCGTGAACACGGCAGGTAGGCCACGAGGCCGACGGCACGGTTACAAGCGAACGTGGACATGGGTGGAAACGGAGCCGGGTCGATGTCGACTGGTCTTGAGAAACCTTCGAGTATCTTGAATTAAACAAGCTGGGTCGGTTGCTATTTCTTTAAAAAGATTTAGTTATACGATGTGGCAAGTAACATTTCGTGTTTCAATTGGCAGGCAAGTTATCAAAGTCGAAAGCAAAATTAACCTTACTTACTAAAAATTATGCGAAACAGTGTTCTTGGTTTGTGCTTCTTTCAAGCGGCAACGGAAAAAACTGATTGACGTGATTTTTTGCATAGACATAGGCTACTCTTTATACCGGAAAAGTACAGTTCCCGACAGAATAGCATACACGGAAGAAATAGCGGATAATCGCAAGTATATAATAGACACGAAAAGTACGTTTCGTTTTCGTACACTGAATACAGCACTGAAACGAAGACTTAAGTCTTAAAAACCTCGAATCTTTTCTATTTTATTTCGCCTGGATACTCAAAGTAAGGTGAAAGTTTGTGACACAAACTGATCGGCCTACGTTCTGCTTTTTATAGGTTTTTGGCGAACCACGTAGAAAGTGTACCTACTACAACGCTTTCGAGAGACCAACAAGATAAATCTAAGCGATTTGTCAAAATTAAACTCAACAAGTACTTTGAATGAGACCAATAATGAAGTCATCATGAACATTGAACCAATGAATGGATATTTTGAACTTTTAATTGCGACCCGCGTCCTACTTTCGTTGCTAAGTAACTTGCAGTAGATTTCTATACCTTTCTTTTAAAAGCCCCCGCGAAGTTTTAGTTTCGCAAAAGTTAATAATAGCTAGCATATTACAGATGAGTCTTACATGGTAAACCTTAAACACAAGAACAATAGAGACGAGTCCCAATTGTTTCATAATGCATCGGAAATGTCAGATATCTGATGCCGTTGACATAGATTGTGACAGATGATTATCATCCGAGCAGCGGAAACCTTATGAAACTACATTAGAGTTTAATTCAAGTTACGATATCAGCAAGATAATTAAGCCACTCACTTTATATAATTGGCCGTGAAAATAAATAGGCTGATTTCTCGTTTAGCGGTGCCTGAATGTTTGATCTGTACGTTTATTTGACAAAATTATTTATTCCAATGGTGTAACACTTAGTAGATACCACCATTTAATTACATGACTTGCTGTCCGCGCGGTTTCCCGAGAGTCGATCGAAATTTGATCATAATTTAATAGGTTCAATTTTTTTGCGCGGAACCCCAATTATGTTTCAAAAATTAAAGTAGCCTAAGTTACTCCTTATAACATCAGCTATCTGCCAGTGAAAGTCCCGTCAAAATCAGTTCAGGCGTTTCGGAGATTATTCGGAACAAACAGACAGACAGAAAGACAAGAAATTTAAAAATTGTTTTTTGTTATTAAAAGCTGTTATTTAGACATTAAGAACAATTCAAATTTCATTTATTCGTATGATATAAATAAAGCGTGATACCTGGGATGGTCAAGCAGAGTTTGGGCATTGGTAATGTCGCATCCAATGTAGCAACGACGCGGTTACGTAAGCCTGCCGGGGCGCGGGGGACGGAGCACCAGGGTTACTGACCTGCATGGTCCGCCGGTGGCAATTCGCCCATCACACGACATCACGAAATCACTGCACAAACGATGCAAAGCCAAGTGTTGAGATGAACGCGATCCTGTTGAACGGGCTGGGCGACGTTGCCAACGCGTATTTTATAGTTCAGTCATTTTAGCTCATTTGACGAAATAATGGAGTAGGTTATGTTCGTTATAGAGCAAATTTAAATTTAACAACTGTCCCGCCCGTTCTCCTGGGCGAGCGTTGACCCTCGCGCCCCTGATAGGCGGTCTCCTGAAGTGCAGTATTCCTCCAGTTTTAAAGAAAATCGGACACGATACAGGAAAAGTGTGTATAAATTTTTAGTTTGCTCTATAACGAACATATTCCGATGGATAAACCCACTCCAACTCCCTTTGCCAAATTTTCCATACATTTCAATCTACCTGTAAAATGACTGAACTATTTAAGTAGTTCTATCTGGTGTTATCGCGAATCGAAACTCAAAATGCCTTAGCATTACTTTCAATTTGTTTTATTTTTTCGATTCATGCTCCAATGGTTCGATCTTTTCTGTAACAGAGGTGACGATTTTTGAAGGTGCAAAGTGATTAAGTGACCAAGTGGAATGACTAGCGTTAACCACAATTCGGACTAAACCCGTTATAGCTGAAACACTAGAACGTCGTCACGTGAAACATATAATTATTAACAGAGCAAAATGGTCGCCACAGGAAACACCTTGGGGTTTTCAACTTAATCAGAGCAGGAAATGTTTCGACGAAATGCCTTGCGAACAAGCAAATTGCGGGCACATCTGTCGCGACATCCGGCAGCTCCTGTGCTTCCTAACGTTTTTCCATCAGTCGTGGTCGTGGTGCGCACGAGTTTTTTTTCCGATTGTGCAACGATCCGCGAAATCAGCACAGCGTAAGAAATTTCGGACGAGCGGCAACGTCGCAACAATGAAACGAACGTGACTTTGAAAATTGATCGCTTTGCGAAATGATTGGGCGAAATCGCTGGTGTAACTGCCTGCGTTCCAATCCAACTGCGCATCGGAATAAAACAGTTCACTTAGCAACAGCAAAAGCGGTGAGTTTTCTATCAGAATAATTAGATCCAAAGATTCTCACTTGCTTTCCGAAGTCAAAATGTTATCTCGAACCCGAATAACCTGGTGGAAAGCAAGCGAAATAAGGTAATTTGGTAGGTATGCTAGCTAGTGAGCCGGTTATCGCATCGAAAATATGATCTAGTGACACCTCTAGAAAGCAGTCCGAAATCCTCGTCAAAGACGCCATTGTAATAAAACTAAATTTGACAAGCAACATTTATAAACGTTCACTTTTAATAATCGCCTAAAAATATTTCGAGATCCGGCGCAACTCAAATGAACGCAGGTAAAACAGGTAGAAATGGAACAGGGAAACAACTGATATAAAGATATAGTTGTAAGACTAAAGCAAAATATGCAAGGTCCTTCCAACTCTGCCTATGGATTAATCCGCTCACCAAAACATGACCCTACTATCCCTACAAATTTATCTATAAATGAGAAAGTGAGTTTATTGGTTTGTTGCACGGAGACTGTTTATAGGCTGGAGCGTGCCAAGCCTATTCCTGAATTCCACGCGGAAGAGGTCGCGGGCTAAACCTTATTGGGAATATTCATAAGCAACGTATACATTATAACAAAAATGAATACAGAACCTTATTATGATACGTTTATATGCTATGGTAGGTCAGTATATATCATTAAAGTGGTGGAGATTGCCATGGACTAAGTGCTTAGGAGAGGGGTAATTACACAAAAGATTCCATTGGGTCGAAATGTATCCGTATACACTAAGATGGGTAATGCACACGTTAAGAAACTAAATGTGTCTCTCCAGCGGCCTCAGCAAGGTTGACACAAGGATAAGTTAACAGTCTTATCTCTTAGTGCGTCTCTCTCACACTAGTGCTGACGAAAGAGATGTCAACCTTGCTGGGACCGCTGTGGCTAAAAGTTAACGAAAACCATGGATTTAACATTTTGAACGCCAAAGTCGGTTGTAGCCGATAGCAGATTTCCGTGCACCTGACGTCACGGCATGCCGTTTTCCATACATTTTGTCGGCTACTATTTCTACGGGGCACTATTTCTCGCATTCGGCCTCGGCGTTGAAAAGGTTAATTAGTGTTTTATTCATACAGGCTAAAACTATGCCTGATGCCTACACACGGATATAGTCAAAAACAAAACAAAAAATGGCCTCAAGGTCCTAAACTTTAGAGGACAGGCGGGAAAATTGGTTACTTGGCTATAGTAACAAATATTTAATATATTTCTGTGGAACGGTAGCTTAACCCTCAATTGTACATTATGGAACAGGGTTTATGTAAGAATAAATTAAATTATTAAGAAGTTAATAACTTAAAAATTTCAACTTTTACTTCTTCTAAGTACGTGACTTTAAACACCAGTCACGACATTATATCGTTGCACACATAGGTCGGTTGCGTTCACGAATCACGCTGCCAATCTTAATCGTGATCACCGTGAGTGTTATTCGGACCGCACCCTCATACAGACCATGCATTTTTGACCCGTTTATGACCCGTTTTAGTAAGATGACGTCACATGCGACAGCTGACAGTAAATAGCGTTCTAACGGCAAATTTAAAATTGAAAAATATTATTAGTGCTTTTTCCTTGAAAATGTGAAAAGTTCATTACGAAATTTACGGTGTATAATCAAAAATGAGCTAACAACTTTTTTTTTTAAATAGTCAAGAATAGAGATGCAACGGATAGTGGTTTGGCCGGATACCGGATACCGGATATCCGGCATGGTAGCTGGCCGGATATCCGGCTGCACATTAGCTATCTCTAAAGTCGTGTTAGCTGGCGCGGCCTTAACGCGGCGAGCAAATTTCAACTTGTTACAAATTGTAAGTGCGCGGGGAAGCCCTTTGAGGTTCAATACGCGCTCATTACGTCAGTTGGGAATATTCAAACGTGCACGTCCTGATTAAGCTTTAATATGATAACTGACGTGAATTTCGTTTATTTCTGATGGTTTTTTATTGGTTTTATCCTATTTCTGATGCAAGCTTTAACTATCCGGTATCCGGCCGGATACTGACTCAGTATCCGGTATCCGGCCGGATAGTAAAATCATGGCCGGATAGGCCGGATACCGGACAGTAACCGGATATCCGTTGCATCTGTAGTCAAGAACCAAGTTCGGTACCTCAATGATATGTAAAGGCCAAAGATCTTAAAAGAAGGATATGCCTGCCTATCAGTACAATTTTGTGTAACAAGTCTCATAGAAGGTTGTCAAACGCCAGCGCCATGGCTTAACCACGCACCCTATGGCTGATGTCTTAGTACTTACGAAATACCTACTAAAGTCTAATATTGCTTGATTCACACGCTTTCATGTCATTGTCGGTGGTGGCGTCGGTGCTGCGGTTTCACAGGTTGTGGAATTGTACTAGATACAGTGTCACTTAAATGGGTGTCCATGCGACTGAACGTGCGATGGTGTCACATTCGCGATATGACACCTCAGAAGTAAGCATCGCGAGAATTGCTTTGAGCAGTTCCTTACTATTTATTTCAATGGTAAAGGCAATCCAAGTGTAAGTAGTTTTCCACTAGTCCAAAATATTCTCAATTTTGGGGTCATATCATAGCAGGAATAACCGGACGACTTGGCAACGTCCTCGCAGGCCCGCGATATGCGCGTAGCCACTCCACTCCGCTCGTGTAAACAAACACTGTTGCGTCACACCGCCCGCCAAACAATAACACACCTAATCACCTGAAGATAGAGCACCGATTGCCACGAGCCCGGTTTCTTGATTACATTGTTTGTTATTCACGAAATTTTTCGCCCCGCTAGTAATTTGTAGGCATTTAATTTTGTGAAACACTCGCCATTACGAGTGGCAGAATTAAATTTGCGAAATATTCCACTTCCACCACGATTGCCGCCATGTCTATATGTCCTGACTAGCTTTTACTCGCAGCTTCGTCTGCGTCGAGAGGTATCTTAAAAGAGTAACGAATTATTCCCTCAAATTACGGGTCACAAGGGGCACGCACGAACTTGGCGTTAATTTCTTTTGTAAACCCTATTTCACTTTTTAGGGATGGTATGTCATGAAAAAATGAGCCTCCATATCAAGTTTCATCAAAATCGGTTCAGCGGTGTAGCCGTAAAATTTATATATATATATATAAATTTAGCGCGCAGATATATAAAAAGAAATCAACGGACTCACACCGGGTCGCACGAACTTCCCGTAAATCAATTTTCAAGCCTGTATTTCAGTCTTTCAAGGATTGTATTGATTGGATTGTATTTCATCAAAATCGGTTTAGCGGCTTAGCCAGGAAAACGTAACAGACATACAGAGTTACTCCCGACTGAGTCCCGGTTCAGTAGCAAATACTCGTCCCAGTACAAGTTTAATTCTAGTGAAAAATTTAGGTATTTATGATAGCTAAGAATAGGATGACGTTAAGGACAGTAAGAACGGGCAGTTTAGAACGTATAGAGACTCTGGATGCAGGTGTGGGCGGATGGTAGGAGGTAAAAACAACGGGGACGGTATCGGTAAGTTTATTTTATGAAATACGAGGCACTAGTTAAGTGCCTCACTGGTAAGTCCTTTGTTCATAACAGGATAACCGGTAAATGATTATAATAATTATGCTTCTTATATCGCACTGCACTTTTTAACTGAAACTCTAAGGGTTCTAGAAGGTACTTTATAAGTACAATATGTACTGCAAGAAAGCACTATTTCTTTATCGGGTAAGATCTTTCTACGCCAAGATATCTTATGTAGTCATAATCAATTGTCCAAATCGATCTATTGATCTAAATTTTGAATTTGGAAAAGAAAGAAATTAAAGGAAGAAGAAGAAGAAGAAGTTGTCAGTATTGAAGGAGTTTTGTACGATCGTGATAGCGCCTCGTTACAAGTTTAAACGTCCCGTAGAAGTAACCTTTTAAGGGCAGTCTGCGTGTAGCCTATAACCCTGTCGCTTATAGATTTTCGACTCTAATGTCGGCAGGAATCTATAGCGGTTATGATCGAGTTGCCTACAAAGCAAGATGCCTAACAAAGCAAGATGCCTAACAAGCTGGATGTCTAAAAAGCAAGATGTCTCAGAAGCAAGATGCCTCAGAAGCAAGATGGCTAAAAAGCAAGATGCCTACCAAGCTGGACGTCTAAAAAGTATTTAAGGGTTTCGTAATTATATGAAATTTCCTATGTTACTTTGCATACCATAGACTTCTTATAGGTTTTCCTGTAATCTATAGGTAAAAAAATATGTTCTGTATTTATTTCAAATTTTTAGGCCAAGTATTTTTGGAGATAATGTAGGGTAATGGGCAATTTACGCTAATTTTCCTAAATAACTTCAAAATCATTTATTTTAAAATTAAAGAAATACCATGCTATTTGTCTTCAAAACATTCAACTACTTAGACATTTTGCTTGGTAGTCGTTTTAGCAAGGACACCATTTGCCTAGACGGCATTCAACCACTTAGTCATTTTGCTTTGTAGGCATTATACTTAGGCATCTTGCTTTGTTAGGCATCTTGCTTTGTAGGCAACTCGCTCATAATCGATCTATAGGTTTATGATTAAACAAAACACGACATCTTTCGGCATGGTCTAGAACAGATAATGTATTCTTCCGTCGCATCACGTGGAGCGCTCACGCGGCTTGGCTTGTGCCTCGTGGCTTCGATCAACGAACGATTGGCAAAATTCACACAAAGCGATTTGATTCCGGCTCTCATGCGGCGGACGCTTTCTATCGAGGAAATATTTAAGCGTCTATTTTGAATCTTACACGTGATTAAATAAAAGAAAAAGTAAAATGCGTCGAACATTTTGTTTTACAGCACGAAAATATGCGGAAAGTGGTTGCAGAGTCAAAAAGAACTGAAAAGAGACACCATTACCGGGAGTTCTTTTATATTCAATTCATTTTTATTTCGAATAACGAAGATTCATAATTATTACAATAATACTATCATTAAAAATTAAAGATTAAATTAAAAATTATATGTTAATAAAAAATATTTATTTTGCAAGTAGGCCACATGGGCTCTTTCACGTGTCTGAAGCTACCAGCGCTGCGAATGGTGCCATCTGCTGAGAAGAAACGACGCAATAAACTCAGCAGTAAGTCTTTATTTTCAAACTTTTACATTGGAGTTTTCACTAAAACTAAAGCATTAAAAAGACAGCAAAAAAAAATGTAATGGGTACACATTAATTATAATAAATAACTAATAAGGGAGATGTATAGTCTCTGCGTCTACAATAAACATATCCTTATGAAGATCGATGAGCACTGAGGCAAAATTATGTGTGCTTCACTTTCTCATCTTTTACCCAAAACAGAGTTCTTATTTCGCAGCAAACTAAATAAACTTGCATAAATCAAGAAAACTACACAAAAAACCGGTTACCGTGTTCACAAACGCTCCAACACGTCTTAAATTAGCAGCTCACTTTTGGAAAGGAAATTCGATATTCACGTAAAAGTAGGCTCCAAACACAATAAAGGACCGTAACAAGATTTTGGCGCATTGTAAAGCAAAGGAAGGCAACGAGGCGGATACTTTCAACAGTGCCCCAGTTGCCGGGCAACGGTACAGAAACCATCTCGCGACAGATGGCCGTATGCATATTGCGGGCGGCGATAATTGTGACAAGAATCCTTTTAAAATCAATATGCCGGCATCGCATGCGAGAATGCATTGAACGCGAGCGAACACATTTTGAGTTTACAAAGTATGACATGGGGTCGTATTAAGAGCTCGTAATTCCAGGCAGTTTCCGCCGTAAACTGAACTGCACGTGGAACTGCCCGTGAGTCATTTGTCGCGCAGTGCATCCCTTACATATTTGACAAGTTTGACAGAGACGCACTGGACGACAAACGACACGCGGGCTTGTCGTCCTAACAAACGATCGCGGACATGTCGTGCTAGCCCCCCTGTCTGGAAAATTCGTATTATGATTGCGCTAGAGTCGGCCTCTTTAACCTCCAGGCAGTTCAGTTTACGGCGGAAAGTGCTTAGAGTTCTAGGTTCGGATGAAAACCAGCGCTGCGGCCGTGGTTGCAGCACATGCTGACTTAAGTCTATTTTGATATGACACTAAGCGCAACCAACTCTGAAGCCACTTTATTCAATTTCTGGTAATTTTCTCTTTCATTTGTACAACGTTTAAGGCCGGGGCAAACCAAACGCGGTTGCGGCGCGAACGCGGGTCCGCGCCGTTGTCGAACAGCGCGGGCGGATATACCATGCCACACCGCGGCGGCGCGGGACCGCCGCGGTCCCGCGGCTACTTTGGTGTGGCATGGTAAATCCGTCCGCGCCGTTCGACAACGGCGCGGACCCGCGTTCGCGCCGCAAACGCGCCGCAACCGCGTTCGGTGTGCCCGGGCCTTCAGAGTTTGAAAGCGGCAACATTTTATTTTCCTTAGAAACATCTTTAAATGGCTGATGAATGAGAAATTTAGATCATACCAGCTTGATTAGAAAAATTTTATATTAAAATAACCATTCATATGCACGCTCGCTCACAGATCAATCATTAAAGAGATGATGATTGATCTATAGCCAGATCGGACGAGTCTCTATTTTCTTTTGGCTTTCCCGAGCTCCGTAACACTGTTTAATAGTTTCGTTTGTAGAGGTTTCAAACTGCAGCTCGGATTTCCTTTTGACAAGCACAAAGGAGTTGTAAGAAGTGTTGAGATGTTATATAGTGAAAGAGAAAACAACTGCTTTCCGACGACGATCCGACTTCGTGTTTTCGCAGTTGTTTTGTGGTTTCTATAAACCGATTCGGCCGACAAAAGATCAATTCTACAGACGTATAAACCGATTGTGGAGCAGTATCGCGCGTCATTCTTATAACAACTAACATGTGTTGTCGAAATGATCGTGTGTCTTTTAGTGAACTATAAAAGATCAAAGTCTGTCTCTTCGATAAAATGCTATAGATATGTTTAAAAACAACGTCAACAAATGATTGAATATTCATTTTGAAGTAGCAACGACGAAATAGTAATATTTTCTAGTCAAGAGAACGTTGTAAAACTATTTGCAACACTGCAAGAAATTGTAGGGAAAAAAATAAATTGTTTGTAAAAATATCGTACCGCAGCTCCTCTGGAAAGAACTCGAGTCAACTCTCCTCAGCTCACGGATCATTAGACAATTGTTTCCATTGGAAAATAATACACGGACTCAACTTTTTTTCATGGATATTACACGGTTGGTTTCCTTCCGAACCGCACCCCACGATACGCGAAGCGACAGCAAGTGTTGATGTGGTTAAACAAATTTAATATTCATCAACTACTGTGCGCTGGTCTGACGTCCAATTTAATTAATATGAAATGCTTGGTTCGTTAGAGAGGCCACTAATTTTAAAACCATTCAGTGTAATAACGAGTCGATAGCTTATATAATCAGTGTGTCTATGCTAATAACTTATTCTATATGCAGAAATGTTTGTATTGTACTTTTTTGCAAATCAAATGGTCTCGCAAACATGCACATGTTTCGTCCGTCATCTATATTCTGGTTTTCCAAAGGTCGTGTGATTTAACATTGATTCATTTTATTACAGTAAAATGATACCATTAAACGTTATGCATTCGGAATTTGGCGAACGACTCATTATTTCATCGATTTCTTCACAGATTATTCGCATTTACATGACACGCGAGCTGTTACAGATAATATTATTATAATGCACATGTTGAAGCAATATCAATACAATTGAATGTAGATAAACAGCGACTGATATGAAGAGAAATTCAAATGAAAGATGCTAGTGTAACCTTTACGTTGTATTCGGTCCATAAATTTTGCTACAAAAATACTGAGCGTGCGCTCGCATCGCGAGGAATTTTCCAACGATATTTAAATTTGATTTCACTGTCACACTACATCAGAAATTCTCAATCTCAATACAAACTGATTTTCTTCACATTTCTAAAATAAATACTGCTTTGTGCTATTCAAGCTTAAAATGCTTTTATTCTATGTACAGGGTGGGGCATAAGTTTATGCTAATAGCAATACAGATTTTTTTCCTAAACTATCAATTGCGCGGTACAAAGGATGACGGGAAATTAAACGGCATATTGTAAATTTTTGACTACGATGGACCGTTTCACAGGAAAGCAACGTGGTTATAGCGTTAAAAACTTTTCAAAAAACCAGTCTTACGTTACTATGCGATGCCTTTTTAGGATTGAATATGGATTACGCCGTATAAATTAGTGTCCCAGCATCAATTTAATCTAAGTTGTGTTCAATAAACTTTAAGAAACTGGTTCAACAACGAATACTAAGCAAACAGGGCGGTTACGTACCAGAAGTGTTGATTGTCAGCATCTTTTCATACAATTGCGTAGTCAGTTGCAGGAGTGCCAACAACAACACGGAGCTCATTTAGACAACAGTGTTTTTACAAATAAAAAAAATATTTTATACAAATTACTTATAATAAATACCTAATAAAATAGCATTTGTAGTTTTGCCTTGTTTTGTGCAAAAACTTATGGCCCATCCTGTATATCAATCTCCTTCCTTCCACTTAAAGGTGTTGGTTGATGGGACCGACCTATTGGCTGCGAGAGGGGTACACAATATTTGCCTAAAAATGTAGACGATTCTGCAGATTGGAATTGTCGTAAGGTGTGTTTTAAAATGTCCTTTGCGTTTATGGACATAAGGATATAATAGTAGTTTATGCAACGGTTGCATAATGATAGGCCTTAAAACACTAGTGCGGTTTTCATGAAACGAGCCGATAGGCGAGTTTCATAATAAGATCGCACGTGTTTTTTAAGGCCAAATTATGCAGTGTTGCATACATAACTTTATCTACACACATATTATAAATCCTCCATGATGGGTTCAGAAACAATATTTTCTGGCAACAAGTTATTTGTTGCAATCGTGGCTGCATACTTCCGATATCCGGCGCATTTTCACATCACACACACTCCGAGAAGACTACTTACTATTCATATTTTCAACTAAAATGTAAATTACAAACAACTTTTTCTATTAAATTCAACAAAATTCTACTTTCGTTCAGCAAAACGTCAACATAATGGCGGCGATTCGATCCTCCGTCAAGACCATTTTTTTTTTAATCATAGACAAACGGATGAAGTCTCTATTCTCACGTCACTCGAGATCAAATATTGTGCAGTTTATATTAAAAAAACATACTGAATTGACGTTTCGTATCAATAACTGTTTTATTATCTATGGATACTAGAATAGAGACCCACTTGAGTTTTGACAGCTGTTCCAAATTTAATCTCATTTCTTTACTAAAAACGATAAAGAAGTCATGTTATTTATTTATCGCAGCACTGGTTTTTCCTAATTGGTTATCAAAATGGTGGTCGTTTCCTACGGTTTTTGATTAACCAATGGAGGTTTTATGATATGGGTGTAGATAAATAATATTAAAGTTTACCTTGTAGCCAGTGTTATCCCGACCCGCGTGTTGCAAGACTGGGCTCAGCACGCGTCGCTTCTTGGGCTGGTGGCGTGCCGGCGACACTGCCGGCTGGTACTCTGGTTGGATGGCTGGCTGATTGCGATATTGCGCCGTCGGCTCCGGGTACATGACATGCATTCCCTGGGAAACGGTAACAATGGTCAATGGAAGTTTCATAAGGCCACGATAAGCAAATCAACAGTTGCGGTAAAGAAACGTAGAAAAATCAAAGTCAGTGGTAAACTTAACATTGAAGGCTTATAAAAAATCACATCGTTTGGTGTATTATTCAAATGCCGGGATATAACTAGCTTTTAAGTTATTGTTATGGAATTTAAGTTAAGATGACAAGAGCAAAGACGCAGCTTTATGTGAAAATACAGTGTGTTTTTCTCCGTACCAAAAACTTCCTAATTTTCATGATCCATGTTTAGATTATGCCGTGTGAAAACATTGTTTGTCAGCTGGAAACGTGCTTGCGTTGTCATTTTGAGAAGGCAGAGTGCCTACATACCTACATTTTTGTTTAATGCTACAAATAAAATGTTTTTTTGTTTTTGGTAAGATAACGATATGTTTTGTTGTCAAATACTTCAATCTTATCGTGCATAATTGTTCAGTGACGCAGTCAGTCGGTGAGTGGAGTCACTTGGAAAGAAACCTAATCCAGACCAACTAATACCAAGAATCTAACATCACTTTTTGCCATTATTCTTTGCCGTCTCAAATGTCACCGTAATCTAGTTTCCTCAGAGAAATAACTTGTTAATATTGAAGACTAGTCAACACAAATAATATTATAAAGAATAAGTTATTAAGTTGTTAATATTACCTAAGATTACAATCACTGACGCCATTTGATGACACTGGATTGAAAATCGCGCGAACTTACTACTAACCGACGAAAGTGGGGACGGTTTTAATATTCGGCTTTAGGAATGAAGTAATATACCTAGTGGATTGCGTCGTAAAATCAAGTTTTCATTTGCTAAAAGCCGCCATTGCCATGAGGCATGTCTCAGTAACGTGACTTCCACCAGTAAAGCAGCGCCAGGTTAATGAGAAATTGAAAAAATACATTATGAATATCCTCGCCATTATTCGAAAAGTGCCAAGCAATGGCGAAACACTGGTTTTAAAATACAACAAGATATTCGTGCTTTTTGGGCACGCTTTATGATTTTAATAGACCTCACCAGCCATTCTAGAATGTTAAAACGGACACGAGGGCCGAGGAAATATGAGCGGATCAAAACAATCTAGACTTACAGTGAAACCTGATTCTCCTTGAGCTCGAGACAAAGAATTGCGCAGCCCCAACCAACAGTAAAATCCGCTTATTATAATAAAATCGGAGACCAAACTTTTACAAGGTTTCAGTGGCCGCTTAACGCACGACGCTGGTTTAAGACACTGCTGATGTCATAATGCAGAATGTTGTTTTATTTTATGTGCAATAAAGAGTTTACATACATACATACATACATTAAGCAGAGCTTAATAAATACTCCCTGTTTACTATAAGGAGATCGCTCCGAAAGTGTAGGATCAGAGCAAACGAAGAACTGCAAATGTCACAAACCATTACATTTAAAGCAATATCCAATAAAGCGGCCGAAAGTAATACACTTCGGTTAACATCGCTGTCTCATTTGCGTTCGCAACGACCGCATTACTGGCCCGAAGATAGCCGAAGTAAAATTTTCGGTCTGGCGAAATGTCAGAGATGTAGTTAGCGCGTTATGGCGGAAAGAATAGGAAAACTACGAGATAAATTGTGTTACTTGTAATAGTGGAAATTGTTAATTGTTGGATTTTCCGCTACGGTTCGTTTTTTTTTGTATATTATTATATTAGCAGTATACGTATAATATCCATCAGAGAGATACAAAAAACAAACAATACTGCATTCAGACTAGAAATAAGCACGGCTTTACTCACGATTTATTGTCAGAAATAGTCCGACATGTTTCGGAAACATGTCGGACTATTTCTGACAATAAATCGTGAGTAAAGCCGTGCTTATTTCTAGTCTTAGTAATGTCTCAAGAAAGTTTTAATCTGATTAATACTGCATTCCTCAGCAATTACGTTTTATATTGACTTCATTTATTTATAACCTAACCGCGAGGTAGAGTCCTGATTATAGTTTTTTTCTTATATTTACATACATAGATACATATATCACGCCTGTTTACCAAAGGGGTCGGCAGAGACCACGGATTTCCACCTGCTACGATCCTGACACACACCTTTCGCTTCGTCTACTCTCATTAAGTTCTTCATGCATGCTCGCTGGTTCAGGGTGCCTACTCTTGATCTGGCCTTTCTTAAGAACGTCCTCGATCTGGTTTTGTTACGTTCGCCGAGGTCTTCCCCTTCCAACCCTACCACGCACACTCGCCTAAATCTGCTTCGTTAGTCTTCTTTCGATCATCCTTTCCACATGTTTAAACCATCTAAGCATGCCTTTCTCAATTCTCACGACTACATCTTCTTCCACGCCACATTCTTTCCTTATCACGCTATTCCTTATCCTGTCACTCATAATAACACCACACATACTTCTCAAAGCTCGCATCTACTGCATTGATTCTACTTTCATGTTTCCTCTGCCATACCTAAAATTCACTTCCATACATCAGTTTTGGAACCAGCACACCTCTTTCTTTTCTTAAATTTAATTGATAAATTCCATTATTCTGTGGTTTTATTTAAGAATCCCTACATGTAACATAAACATTATTTCAAAAAACACAAAAAAAATTAATTCCTCATTCCGACACTTTATTACCATAAGTAACGCAAAAAATTTGAATGTGCATATCAATACAACCCTTGCCATTGCCGAATGCATAGCAACGAGGAAGTGAAAATGGATTTAGAAAATATATCGCATCGTATTCTTGCGAGAACAAAGGTAATTCGACCGTTGGTTATCGTGGCCCCATCGACTTTCTAAACCGAGTCGTGGGCGACCCGACCCCACGGACATTGCGGCATGGACGTGGATCAAGTAATTTGGGTGCCTACAAAACGTTACTAGTTACTAGGCAGGTGACACTATAGCTAAACCTCGAGAATTTCGTGACCAAATCAAATTTCAAGTTGTGAGTTCGTGTATCGATTAACTCACGTATCGATGCAATAATTGACAAAAAACATGCCAAGCTGTTTTCGTCTTTAAAGAAGCTATGTAGAAAATACTGCTTTATTGGAATAAATTAGTCTTTTTAAACGCAGAACCAGCATTCTTTTTAAGGACTTCCATTTATAAACGAGCTATAACCATAACGTTTTAAAACTCTATCATACATGATATAAATGAAAATTTGAACACAGTACTTAATCTTTTAATTTATAAAATAAAAAACCGACTTCAAATTGCATTTGAAAAGTCAGTTTTTTCCCATTTTAATTTTTTATCCTGTGACTTAACGACACACATTTACTACATCAAGTAATAGTAGCATAAGGCCAATTGCTCATCACCATTTACAAACTGTTGCTATCCACGGTGTAAGGATGTCAATCGTTGAAAAGTTCTCCTGGTTCTTCAATTTTACTACATGGATTTTCATGACATAAGTTGCTTCAGACCTTTATACAGCAATTTAATCGCCAACCGTGAAATACTCATCATTTAGGATTTCCGGTGATCATCAATGGTCTTCATCAACATCGAATTGAGAACCTCCTCCTTTTTTTTTTGAAGTCGGTTGAAAAGGACCCCGTTCTTTGGATC
The DNA here is from genome assembly GCA_947859335.1 of Tortricodes alternella. Taxonomy (NCBI): domain Eukaryota; kingdom Metazoa; phylum Arthropoda; class Insecta; order Lepidoptera; family Tortricidae; genus Tortricodes; species Tortricodes alternella. The sequence continues at coordinate 4,325,477 of OX401986.1, forward strand.
GTTTAAATAATGTAAGAAAAGAGCATCACCAAGCAGATCAACTAGCAAATTCAGTCATTGTATTCTTTTGAATTTAGGTAATTGCTAGCTAACAGCATATTTCAGTGAATAGGTATGCCCAAGAACAAAGTCAGTTGTTTGACTTTGTTCTTGCAGCAATTTTATTCTAGCTTAGGTATCAGACCGGACATCAAATTGCTTACAAGTAAATTAAAGTAGGCCTCGGTAATTATACCTCTGCCATGTCGTAACAATACGCGTTATGTCGAAAACGTGACAACAGCATTTGGTATCTGACAGAAAGAGTAATCACACGTTATTATCGCGAACAGCACAACAATACTTTCTTTTTTTGGGGGTCTAAAGAAACTAAAACAGCATATTATCCTAACAAAGTAAGTTAAAAAGATTAATCTTTCTTATTATTACACAAAGCATCGAGTATACAGGGTTTTGTAAGAGCCAAAACCCATTAGGCTTCGAAACTTTTTAAGACAAATATTCACAAAAGGTACGCTTAGGTTTTAAAAATTATTTATTATGAATGACGTAAATGCTAAACTTAAAGGTGAAAGTTGGCGTAGGTATAAGCTCAGCAAGGATAATTTTGTGGGAGGAAATTGTATTAAAATGAAATTCTAAAAACAAGATGTTTAGGTAGATAAGGTAACTTTGTTTAGTTTTTGAGTAGCTATTCACCTAATAGAATAGTTAGTTAGAATAAAGGTCGTTCAGACCAAATGTCAGATCAAATTATAAATCTGTAAAATATTATGACTTTCATGCCCGAGATTTCAACGAACGGATCTTTAGGTATAAAACCCAACCTAAGAATTTTGACTTAAATAAATAATTCCCTCCATAACGTGAATCCTTTCATTATCACTAGGGAGGGATGTTATAATCTATTATTTCTCTAATTGGAGTTCAAAGGTCTGAGGGAAGAATTACTTAGCCTGCAGAACCATTCTTCAACGAGCCGAACAAAGACAATAACGACCGTCTCCAAATAAAGAAAAACGATTGCTAGTTACATTCTGAAAAATATCACAAACGGCTTGTATGAATTGCTAGATAGAGATCTAGGAAAAAATTCTGTTAAGATGCCGACGAAAAAATTACGTTAAGACCCAAGCCTGACGGAAAAAAGGAGTTTCTTAATTGATTCCTCAGGCAGGTGACGCTAGACCAGACTAGTGTATCATTCTGAGACGGAGAGAAGCGCACTTTTATTACGACCTGACGCCTCGACAAGAGCCTGGGAGGAATGCTAAAACCGTTCCTATTCTATTCTAACCGACAAGCGTTTCAGGATATTATCAAGCTTATTCAGACAGAGACAGACATAGTTTAGTTATTGCGTTCACGAATGACGAGCTTATTTGGTACACTTGACAACATTTCTTGGTTGGCGTCGGCGCAGTTGAAGGACGCAGCTATACGGTCGAGTAGGAGTAGAAATACCCTTTCTTTCGATACCACTCTCAAAAATAGCTGCGTCTATAACTCAAACCGGCTTTTCACTCTCCACTTTTGCTGAGAAAATGATACCTCGCGGAGATTTTTTTTTCAGTCTCCATTTTTTCCGAACCTGTGGAAGATTCTTTGACGTTTTTGGTATTTGTACAGTGCAGGGCTAAATTTAATAAAGGTACCTATTATGATTAATATAAAAAAACTACGTACAATGCCAGTTTGGGTTAACTTTGTTGCTAACTGTGTTAGCTAACGGTGCCGGCGACATTTCACGTTCGTGGTGAACGTGCGAGCCGACTCGCGCAACCTTTACGTTAATACTGGGTTCTCCAGTATTGATTTAATTATTGAGATAATTCGCTGAGAGATTGTGGGAAGGAAATGATATACTGGATATAAAGATAAATAAATTCTTATACAGACATAGGTAGATAAGCTAACGTTTGATTCCGTTTGGGGTTACGCAAAGAGAGAACGTCATTTTGGGATATCTTCTATCTATATTATATACAAGCGAAATAGGTATAAAACTTACAACTTTGAAATTTGGCAGGTAGGTTCTTTTTAGGGATATAGACGTCCGCTAAGAAAGGAAATTAAACGGGGGTTAAATTTGGTATGGGATATAATGCGAGCGAACCCATGAAGGGGGTAGTTTTCTTATAAAATTTATGGAAAAAAAAGACACCTATAAATCTGTCTCATAATATCACTGTCAAAATGTATAACTATGATATTGTATTTTATAGCTACGCTTTATTTCCTTTTTTTATTTTAAATATCGTAGAGAACTGCTGTATATCAATTGCTTGGCATCGAAATTGGGATACACGCGACGCGACTCTTCGAAAATCTTGTATACCTACTTAAGGGATTGACGACCAAATTTCCGCACCAAGTCTCTTATGGCCGAATTCAGAAACGCCACTTAAGCATTTGATTAGATATTAAACAGTTAAATGTCCCTCAATTAGTTGTCATCCTATACAAAAACGTCACTCACACTTCGTCACTTTAATTAAAGATCAATTTTAGTGACCTTTCTGAAATTAGCCATTAGCCTCTTAAGGTAATAACGATTTAAAAAGCGGTATAATCCCGTACAATTGAATGGACGTCATAAAATTGTATTGCATTGTATCTATAAGTACTTAGTTGCCAACATCACATACGTGACACGGTCACATTTTGTTGCTGTTTTACTAAGACTATAACAGAGCCTTTCTAGTGGGAGAGCGTAAAGAGTATGCGCCAAATCCTAGCGCACGAGTGTCCAACCAAACCTTTATTCTATCAATTTCATATATATATACCTATCTACAGTAAGGCTATCTTTAAATCTTTGTTATTTAATTAAAAATTAGATTATACATAGTCAATGTCAGGAATATATTTCGAAAGTGATGGGGTTTTTTTGGTAAAATTAGGCATAAACATTGAAATTAATACTATGTTTTGTATCAAAACTCTTCAAATAATGTGATTTTTTAAATAAGCATCAAATACATTTTACATTTATTTAATGTGTACAATCAAGAAATATTATCATTAATCTATTTGATGGCTTTCTTATTTTGATGGCTTATAAATGCATGAGACTATGCAACATTGTCAAAATAACGTACTGTCAGTATTGAGGGGCAAAATGTTATATTGTCAATGTGGCACAGCTGTTAAATTCCGCCATGGTACACTGTACTGTTCTTTAAACAAGAACATTTATTGTGGCGGATGGTGATTTTGTGTGTTGTACACATAGCCTGAGCTTTAACTTGTAACACAATGCGGCCAATTCGAACGTGTTTTTGCTAAATTTGAAATAAGAACCGTCCAACTCGATTTTGAACCTTGGAGCTATACAATTTAGGCAATTTTAAATTTAGCGAACACCGTTTCGAATTGGACCCAATGTCTATGAAATTCACCTAAACATGTCCAAAGCAACAGTGGGCCTACATAGTCTGAGCATCAACTTGTATTAAAATGTAGATGAAATTTACTGAAACATGTCCATCCACAACAGTTGACTATCACTTTTAGGCTGTTTCCTCACTTGCAGTTCAATAGCAGTGCAGCATCAATACAAGCTTACCTGTTCTGCCATCCTCAAACAAAAAGGCAGCTAAATCCAAAAGCTTAATTTCAAATCATTAGCATAAAAGATGCCAAACCGTGTCTCTAGAAAATGGTTAATGATATTGGTGTGTTTTTAAAAGATTACTATAATAACACACGTGTCCTATCACACAGGTAAATGACACATTTTGCAGGTTTTGCATTGGTTTTCTCTAAGTAAACCGTTATCTCAAAAATGATAATTTGGCATTTAGACGCCTTTTTTTGAGGATGGCAGTGTTGTTGTAGTATTGGTGCTGTCAATCAGGAAAGGTACATTGTATTAAATTGTACGCAGTCTGTATGATTTTGGTACCGTGTATACTGAGCATACTGATATGAAACTGACAAATCAGAAATGGGCCTTATACGTCAACACAAATTAAAATTATAGTAATAGTTATAATAATGGTAAGAAAAATTTGTCTATCCCAGAGGTAAAAAACTTTAAATGAATTTGGATTGAGACCTATAGGGGTGTGACACAAGACCTTCTATTTGATTTCAGATACTATAATTTTTCACCTCTGGGATGACATATTAAACAGTTTGGCTGTAAAAATTTAGTTATTCAAACACTTCTGATATTTTTATTCCTATTAAAAATGAGGTGAATGAGGTTGGTTATGATTTAAGAGTACCTGTCGGTATTCAGAGCCAAAATAAACTCACGGATCATTTGGAAATAAGCCAACATTTAGACCGAAAGAGATAATGATTATTATATGAATTTTTGTTCTAATTATTAAAAAATCTTTGTAGGGATGTAATCATGAAGACCGTCAATTTATAGTAAAGGTAGAAACGAGAAGAAAGCCAACTTTAGATCATGGGAGAAAGCTAAAGATCAAGCAAATGACAATGCTAAACTGCTTACTACTGGCTAGTTCTAAACAAGCTAAGAGCATTAATTTGTTTGATTATTAACCGACTTCAAAAAAGGAGGAGGTTATCTATGCGACCCGTATATTTTTTTTATTTAATAATATTACTCGCTAGTTCTCATTCCAATAATGTGTAGCTGAACAATGTAATTGACATGGCTGTGGACTCAGCTTAAGAAGAAGCAGAGAAATTTATTGATTCAATTGTCTGATACCCTATTATATTATAATGTTATTCAAAAATAAACCATCACAGGTTTTATTGGCAGACAATAACATTCTGATCAATGAATTTTATTGTATATAATATTTTACTAAAAAATATTCTAGTAGAGTCTAAAGTGTCTTAAATTCCAATTAGAAACGTTAAAATTATCTAAAATAAGTCTTGTCACCGCTGACAGCTGGTCTCAAGCTAAGAAATAAATACCAAGTAAATACTTCTGCTCGACCACAAGCCTCATAGGGGCTGCCAAACAGTTTTATTAACAACGCAAACGAAGAACCGTAAGGTTATTAGAGAAACTCACACGTCAATAAGCGTTTGGTATCGCTCGCCCGCGTAGATAGCAACGAACGGACACCTCACTTCGGCGGGAACCAGTATTTTCCACTCAAGTTTCTATACCCGGAAACCACTACAACATATCAAGCCGCTTCCTCACCTCTCTAAGTCAAATTTCTGACTATTAGATCCCACTACCATGCTGAAAGAAACACGCGAAACGGACAAAGGTTCCATCAAAACACAGCCATTTTGAAACCGTTCATACAAAATGTTACGTGTACCGCTATCGTTCGGTGTTTTTATAGCCGCAAAACAATTTAACACAATTATCCGTTCGCACTCATTTTGGATTCTTAGAACAATGAAAACTACCACTAAACATTTCACTCACTTTGGGTACGATTTCACTTCATACTTTCGCACACACCCGTTTACGTCGCACAGAGTCCGTCGAGCGGAAACGACGAACTCACACGAATGGGGCTGCGGATGGAGGTGCAATGGCAGTCGGTCAGTGTTGTCAGTATTAATTTATAAATACTACTAAATATTGCAGATTTATACATAACCCCATTTTTATAGCGCACAATTGGCATTCGCCCCTTTCCTTTCGCATCCGGCTTTTAGTGCTAAGCTAAAAAGAAAGCTAGTGCGGTAAGCTCTCAGGCCCTCAGAAACAGCGTCAAACTAAACACTGAAGTTGCTACACAAAATATTTTGGACTTTGTTTATTTATTTCGTGTAACAAAGACTTATATTTTACAATATGATAGCATATTTAAAAATACATTTCTGGGACGTTTCCGTTTCAAAGACACACCTTTTCTTTCTTTCTCTCGCGGCAAGCTACCGTATTTTTGAGGTAAATAAATTATTATAGTTACATTTCGTGTTTTAATGTAATTGTAATATATGTTTTTGCGGCCCCCCTGATGTAGCAATCACGTTGAGTAGCTACCCCTCATTCAAAACTTCAACCATCTTCTTTTGTTGTAAGACTTGTAAGGCATAAGTACTTGAATTTTTTGTTAACTTGAGTGTTTACATGAATTTCAAGTGATAATAAAGTATAATAAACATATTATATTAGAGCATTAATGTGTGATGTGCACCTTGTCGCGGGGGCTAAGTTTTGCACATTTGCTTCAATATTGTTTAGTTTTAGAAGTCAGTAAGTGGTTTTTACTTTAATTTACTTTATTTATAAAAAACCCAACCTAATAATGTTATTAAGTCATTATACTTATTCAAAATTACTGTACGACGCAACTCGGAGCGAGGTGACAAGTATAACTATAATAGTAGAACATTAATTACTTGACAACATTTTGAAGTAACTGTCATACCATAGACATTACCATACCAAAGACAACTGTGTGCAGTTTTTTAAAGTAGTAACTTGTAATTTGTAGAAATCTTTTAATAATTATGTAATATTGTAATAGTATAATCTCGCAATCGTAAAAAAAGTAATTTAGAAATTATCCATCCAAATACTCATTTTTAAAACTGTAGCATAGATAGTCAATAAATTGGCTACGTCATGAACTCTGTGTTGCGCGCGAGATATTTAATTTTATTGGCGTTGCTTGGCAACGCGATAACAATCCACCTTGCACAGTAGTTTTCAGGCTTTTTTGGTGGTTGGTCGGCTTTATTTGTAAAAATTAAACGAATTATTTATCACATATCAATGTGTTTGCATTTCATAAAAGGATTATATCAAAATAATTTCGAAGTTTAATGTTGTGAAGTCATCTTGATTCCTTTTGTTCAACAGTGATGTTTAAAATGATTGTAATGTTTTTTCGGACGCGATAAAAGTTTAAAGAGTCTGCGTTATTGTACCTTTATTAAAACATGTTAATTGTTACCGCAGTATATTTAATATTTAGTTGTTTTGTTTTATATACATTCGCCGAGGAATACAATAATGAAGAACGAAGTAAGTGCCTTATTTAAATATATAGCAATGGTTCGGTCATATTTCAATAACCTAGGAGTCATTACTTGGGGTCAAAAAATTAATTATTCATTAAAATAAAGACTGACGCACGCACACCAAAAACGCACTTTAAGTACATTACTACTAGGATTATCTATTCAGTACTTACTTTAAGTGAGTTTATTTGGATAGTTGTAATGTGATAGGCATAGGATTGTTAAAAATACTATGTTGCGTTCTTACTCCATATCTCATTCTATAACGTTCACTTTCGAAGTACAGTCCTAATCTTATACGTATCAGAGGCCCGGGCTTTGGTTTTTTATCGTATTATCGCTAAATTTTTAAAGATAGAAAATTGTAAGACACTAGAAAAAAAGCGGGGGCGGATCCAGGATTCAGGCCAGGGTCAATGGCTCCAAAAAGTCCAAAATACAGTAAAGCAACTTTGGTTAGATTACTGCGCCTCGCTCAGGGGGGTCACGGCCCCCATGACCCTTCCCCCTCCCAATGGATCCGCCCTTGTAAGCCCATCAAAAATGTAAACATTTTCCCATATTTCACTATATTTGTCGTTGTCGTGTGGCAGTCGTTGAGTGTCCCCATTACGCGGGAAACATTATTTTTAATCGATCAAAGACTAGGGTCATCTCTACACGGTCGGCTGCGTTCAGTATGTCCACATCCGTTGGCCACACAAAGGACGCGCGGACGGGCGCGTAAAACCGCCTTCATTTATGCAGCTATTATATGCCTTTTAATGCGTTTGCGTCGGTATAAAACCTGGTTACTGGCAGGATGCGTGGTCTAATATTAGTTAGTTTTGAGTATGCTGTTGTTTTTTATGAATCTTGATCATGTAACAGCGCATCCATATTGCTTTTACCTACTTGCATCCCTAGCACACAATTGTTAACGAGCAATTCGTAAAAAGTAACAATACGTGGCCCTAGCAAGGACGCGAGGACAAGTTAACACCGACTTATCTCTAAGTTCGTCTCGTTCACACTGGTGCCGACAAAAGAGATAGAGAAATAGGACGAGGCTATCGACCTTGCTAGGACCTCTGGTGTCCGCTATAGAAGCTAGTGTGTTTAGCCCTCAAGTTAAGTTTTCAAGTTACATAGGTAGTTCCCACAATACAATGACAATTTATCTTCTCTAGTGGTCACGTCGCCAAATACTTTTCTTAAGACTATGTACCTATGTAAAGAAGTTTATCTATGGCCGGACTTCGTTGGGAAATTCACTATGCTTATATCTACTGCTGGTACCTACTTTCCTATACATTTATAGTATATTCCAATGGTAATGATTTAAGATACTGCTTCCAGAACCGATTTATCATCGAGTAATGTGCATGCAATGCTTCGTGACGATAGCCATAAAATCATGCTCACTTCGGCTATCCCTTCATAAATTTGCCCTGGTTTAATTCCGGTGTCAGTTCATGCAGGATTAATGTTGGAAGTGTTTGGTGTGCCCGGGCCTTTACAGTCTCTTACATCAAGGGAAGAAATGTGCGCATTTGCTCGTGCATATTAAATAGGGGTCAGGCAGCGGCCCTAGCAAGGTTGACACAAGGATAAGTTGTCCGTCCTTTCTCTTACTGCGTCTCTCTCACACAAGTGCCGGCGAAACAGATAGTCAGAGAGATAAACGGGTTTAACTTATATTATAACCGTGTCTGCCATGTTAAGGCCTCAGCTTTGTCGGCTTGCTATGGAGACAGATGAGAACAATAATATCCGAACTCAATCTCTGCTGCTAAATTCAGAGCCTTATGGCCGAATTCAGAAAGGCCACTCAAATTGATCTTTAATTAAAGTGACGTTTCTGTATTGGTGGACTGGACAACTATAGTTGAGGGACATTTAACTATGTAATATCTAAAAGTGGTGTTTCTGAATTCGGCCATTAGAGATTTAAAAGTGTTATTTAATGATTAAAACTAAACGTAAAAGACTAACCCGCATACATCAATTTCTTACTGAATTGCCTCTTACACTATTCTGAGTTCTGCAAGTGCTACGTTGAATTTTTTATTCCCGTGACGAAGTGTTTTGAAGCAGGATCGATGTCCTGGCGCATTGCCACGCTCCTATATAGCTCTTATACCTCCTTTTATACCTGTCAAGTACTGAGTAGTCTACGCTCGCAAGGTATAGCAGATGCATTCACACCCTTTTGAAGCATCTACACTACATCCATTAGGGGATGGATATAAACGATACCTACCTATACTAATTTGTCCTTCAGAATGTAGCTATAATAGGGAACATGCAATTTTTTTTCATCTTTTGTTGGAAAGTGCTGAGTAATAGAAACCGATCTGTGTACGCAAAACATTATTATGTGGTTTATTTTATGAGTTACGAAGCTTGGAAAAGTCACTGTTCATACAACTCGCAAAAACACTCCATACAAAATGGACAACAGCTATGACGTCACCGCTGTCGTTGCACTGTACAAAATGTATGGCGATTAAACGAAATCCGCAATCATTTCCGAAAATACTGTTTTTTAGACCAACATCGTAGAAATAAAACATGACATAAATTTGATGAGGATATCCAACAAATCAGAACTAAAAAACAATATATATTTTTCACTAATTTTGACCCTTAAGCAAATAAAAATGAATAGTCAAAATGATCTGTTTTTTTCTGCAATATGCTTTTGTTTACATTTACTTTCATAATAAGTATTATATCATTTAAACCTCACTTTGATTTTCATACATCTTCCCCATTCCACTTACCTACATGTAAACTAGTCGAGTCGACTCATTGTATCGCCCGATTAACAGTAGTATTAGCATTATATTTTTAATGAAAATACACTAACATCGGAAACAAGTCAAACTCTAATTCCAATCGTTACTACGTCAATAAATTATGGTAATTATTAATAACAATATTCTGACAACTTTGAAGTGATTCATCATTATGTTGTCATCTGAAATAGGTAATAACTCATTGGTGTGGTATAATTTATTAGCAGTTATTGTTAGTAGTAGGGTTTTAGAGTGGATTTGGAAGGAGATTCACGATTGTCCTATATAATTTTAAAGGTCTCCGCTCAATTGGCTTTACAGCATTTTACACTCAAAAGGAAATGGCACGGTTGATAAACATTTTTTATTTCATTTATAGATTTCTGTACAGCCCAAGTAAATGAGTAGGTAAGCTTTCGTACCTTTAGTTCCCAAGAAATAACCTAGGTATTATAGATTTTTGCCAACAATCACAAGGTTCAAATTCTAAGCCTCAGAAAGTAAGAACTGCAGAGACATTGGAACCAAGTTTTATTCGTTCAATCTATCGTGGCGTCGTATTGAGGAAATGCGTTTTCTTTTCTATATAAAGCGGGGGATGGCACGGGCTGGTGCAAAAGTATTTTCCTGTCGGATTGGTTTGAGTTAAGAGATAGAAGCGAGCAGTTCGATATACTTCACCTCTATTTTGAGAATCAACTTAGTACACTAGGACTTTAGATTTTGAAAGTTAAAAATACATTTGCCCAAAACACCAGTCAAGAAAAATGCTTGATTGTGCTAAAGATAGCTCTCTGAAGCAAAATCTGTGCCATGCAATCATAATATATAACTATTGTTCCGCATTTAGAAGTGTCGAAACTAGTCGAAAGCCATGCCATGAGCACTAGTTAACTCTAACCATGCCCAGAAAATAGAAAAGAGTAACTCAAGCATATGTTACGGAGCCAGGCAAAAACCTAACGCAGTACACGCTTGGATCCCTTAAATTGCCCCGTTCCGTATCCTGTGAAGCCTGCCGAACTTACCCAAGGCAATAAACCTTTACAGAGTTGCTGTACGTCACGCGATGCAATCGTGCTCAGGCTTCAGCCTGTCATCGACTTTTTCTTTCCGCTTTTAATACTATGTTATTTTAAAAATGATAAACATAAAATCATTTCTACCATGAGATTGAACCATTTTAATGGATTAAGCGTCTATTGCTTTTTCAAGTTATATAAATTAATTACGGTTATTGACTCAAACGTCTTTGGAGAGTCGAGAGCTGTTTCGTCCAAATGAATAAAGTTTACTTATTTAGCAAATGAGTCGCAGATCTCATAATAATGTAGACGTCTGCGACTACTCTGAGTTCTGACCTTATGCGTGTAACTCAGTGGTGACCTGATTCGTTTGCCAAATGATATTTTCTCTGCAGCACATTATCTGCTAACGAAAAGGTAGATAGCATGGAGTCATACGAATACTTAGGTACCTTTTAAAAGTTTCGAAAGGTGTAGGTCATTTTGTGGTAGACCTTTTTCATAAAAAGGACCTCAATATTTTACAGGTAAAACCTTCGATAATTCGATGGTCCACTAAAGTTACTACCCAATTTGTTTGAAGGGTTTTTGTGTGTTTTTTACTTGTCGAATAACTTTATTAAGTACTATTGTAACTTTACCATTTTACAACATTTAGATGCCAATTTATTGCCCAGTGTACCTCATGGTGTCACCAGATCAGCACGAACGCACTCCTCGCCTCGAAGACTTCTTCTGGACTGGATCAGGAGATGGCCCTCCACCACCGGACTCCCCCCTTCCAGTCCCCTCTCAGCCCTCTACGCCTGTCGTACGCACGACTACCGTCCTCGCTACTGTGTATTTGGACTCGTTTCCACCACAGGTAACTTCTAGGCTATAGTGGGTTTCAAACTGTAGTGTAGTGTCCAAAATAGGCGCTTTATTAATCAATTTTAAAGTTCAAGTAGGTATTTCACGTTGACTCTAAAATTTTATAAACAGGCGGTCACAGATAAAACAACAGGAGAATGCGTCCTTAATTGTGGTGAGCCCGTAGTCCCTGAGAGTCTAGAACCAGAAATACCAGAGGACCGCCGGTACTGGTTACTAACTGTCATACATGGGTCTACTCCCGACAGCCTGCAATTGAAGCTGGCCAGGTTATACCAGAAAGCGTTTCTTAGGTAAGAAATCTTCTTGTTCAATTTCCAGCGTACCGTTGAAATCGTATACATTTTAACTTGCTCTACATGGTCATTTTAACGTACCAAACCGACCAAATGTTACTATAATCTATTTCTATATTTTTAATTATTTCAGACAACAAGAACGTCATTTGGGAATAATTAAATCTCTAGACGCTCCGACGACAAGAAAAAAACACGAAGTACATTCATTTGTACTCAACAAAGACGAAAGCTATAACCAAATCGCCTCCTCCAACACTCCGCTCAAATATCTCGATAGTTCTATGCTAACTCCTTCTATAACTGAAATTGTTATGCCTACAAAAGTTATTGATTATTCTAAGGTTGACATACTTATTGACAAAGAAAATTTAACAATGAAAGATGTAATCAAAGCGACTAAGCTAAGTGATGTTCTGTCATGGGTGCTAGTGCCTCCTACCGTAGTTGTACGGAAAAGAGAAGTAACCGATCCAGAAGAAGAGGATGACAGGAGAGACAAGGGAGAATTGATAGATCTTCCGTTAGAAGAAGACAATAGTAATGAAACATTGTTGTTTAAAAGAGAGATTATAAAACCGGAGCAACAACCACCGGTGCAAGTCCACATTCAAAATATTACTGAGGTAAGTGCCTTCTCATCTAGAACATAGGAATATTAAGTAACACTTATTTGGAAATTATAAATATTTAATTTTAAATCTTTTACATTCTCAGAATAATCCTGTTAACAACAATACACTTAGAATAGGATTAAGATAATACGCGAAATGCAAAAATGGCAATATAGCTGTACTTTTCCATTTCTAGGTAGCCATTAATCATGTTCAAAATATGTCATCCTTAAATTCTCTAGTCCTCAGGGAGCGTTCAAATCGTCTACGTAGTGTTAGTAGGGGGCAGAGCAGTTCCCGCTGCAGTAGCGGCGAGGGATATGAAACTTGTTAGAGATGCTGAAGTGGCTACAGAGTTGGGCGCCGTTGTTACTACTAAAGCTGAGCGTGAGTATATTCAAGATTATAACGTTACCATTGATATAAGAATCTGTGTAAATTGGCATGTCGTATGCATGCATCCATAGCGTATGTAGACAAAAGGTCAGAGCTCTGCGGTTTCATTAGACTCTTTTGTCCAGGTAAAACGTGTATGCATCCTTGAATTAAGTTGTGATGATTATCTGAGTATGTGTCATTACTACTACAGAAGACGAGAGACATTGTACACAAGACACCATCACAACCTCTTTCAATTAAATGTCTTTATGGATATTATGTAAATATCCTAAAAAATACTGGAAAAATCCTGTTTTGGGATCATCAAAGATCTTTCATTCAAATAAATGTAATGCTCTTTGGACACAGCTATTTTGACTTGAGTGTTGTTCTAAAGCCTTGCCTTTCCAGCAGCGTACCTGAAGGCGGCCGAAGGTCTCGAGGGTGAAGCGGCGTTGGGTGGTGTCCACGGCACGGAGCTGTGGGCTTTGGCCGTCGGGGCCACCATCGCTGTTTTGCTGCTGCTGGTCCTCTTCGTGATTCTGTGTTTGGCTCAGAGGTATTTATATATGTTAGATCTTGCTGCTGGTGAAAAGCTTCCGACTCCAAAGGTAGAAGGTTTGATTCAGAGTGTTCTTTGCTTTTCACTCTGCTTAGCGGTTCCCTGTTAAATAATATTTGAAAGTATTACATTTTTAGACTTATTTGAAAGTTCGTTTTTTTTTTGTGTGTAGGCGAAAAGCAATCAAGTCTGCAGCGTCGCTTCGGGCGTATAGAAACGAGCTGATGCGGGAAGCACAGCGAAATCAGCTAAAGCAAGTTCATGAGGAAAAAGATGGCAGGGTAAGATAATGTTCAACAAAGTCATCTTAATTTTACAGTTTTTAATTTAGATCTTTTAAAAGTAATCGGATTTTTTGCAGCTAATAAGCGTGGTATCTCCAAGCAGAACTAGACCAAGCAGTACTTTATTACCTATTTACAGAGCGGCCAGTGCTTCCAGGCAAGTTACGTTCATTCTTTTCCTGAATTTCCATTCACATTATTCAGAAGCCCTTGAATATTTCCCAAAATGCTCCACAGATTGATAAAATATTATTAATCTTTTATTTGTTAAACAGCTCTTCCACAACATCATCCGGAGTATCAGAAGTAGCAACAGTTGTGCGTCGTAGGCAGAAGAAACCGCACGCACTCCGAATGCCACAGAAGAAGCGAGTTGGGACTACGGACAGTTTGCTTGAAGCGGCTGGCTTAGATAGCTCGGATAGTGGACAGCCTTCAGCGCCCCAGACACCAACGTCGTATTTGTCGATGCCTTCCGTTAGCTCGTTCCCAAGGTTCGTTCGAAACTAAGTAACTTAGTTCAAGTTTTTTACTGATGCGTGCAAACAGGGTTATGGAGCCAAGTTTTACTTAAAGTTCACTATTGTTTTATACTGATGCATGTTGACATGGTTATTGAGTAATATTCACTCACAAACACAAACAAGCTCAAAGCTTATTCATATACATGAATATTAATCAAACTTTGAAATATTGATGCTGAACTTTTACTAAGATACCAAGAAAACCTTTCAGGGGAAACGTAGTTGAACCCCTCTCACGCATCCTAGAGCCAGTATCAGTGCGTCATTTGGACATCGACTCTCCAGTCTCCACCCCAAAGTCAAGCAGGACCAAGGACTTGATACCTCGCCGGCAGATGGCATCTCAGCTCGTGAGGCTGGGCAGTATTGACAAGGATCCTGGAGTCATTGGACCGCTGGTTTGGGACCTGCATTGTCAAAGGATTAAAGATGGTAAAGTATGATAATTACTTGCATGAGCATGATCATACTCGTACAGACAAGTTCGTTAGATTGACATGATTCAACATTGCATCCTGGTCACGGCACCAAATAAATTTAAAATTTCATTATATATTCCCAAACCAACAAGTAAATGCAAGAATGTCTGCAGGCTAGTTAAATACCTACACAGGAAATTTGATCTCAATTGTCAGATTATAGAAAAATTTGGAAAGAACACACACGGGAGCGCGGTTCTCGGCAATGAAAGTATTAAAGCATTTTATATCTCTTGATCATGGTTTTCTGTGCGACCTTTGATAACACCTTTTTTACTTACCCAAGACCTTAACAACTTTCCAGTATCTAAGCCTCCCAGTCCCGCTAAATCGGCGACACCCCGCAAAGATGGCTCCCGCATGCGACAGCGTTTCAACGAACTCATGGACGACGCATTTACTCTGTTCGGCAGCGCGGGATCCACTCCCAACTCGCAAGAAACCTATGTTGTTGAGAGAGAGAACAAAGGTTTGTCGACCTGGTTGTCGTGCAGGTGTTACTGTTAAGGCTGTAGTTATAAATATTCTGATGCCGTACTGAATTAGGGATTCCCTCATTAAAAAACTTACTTGATTACGATATCAGTTAAATTGTTTTAGCAAACTTCCTCAATATTGGGCACTATTTAATGTTTAAATTTATATTTTGTTTCTTCCCCCGATCATACTTTAAGGTTAACAGGAAGAGATCCCTTAAAGGGATAAGTTCGCCTTTGTATAGTTAATATTGCCTTGTGCATCTCTTTGTGTGTACTAAATGGTTTTTTATGCGCAATAAAGAGTTTACATAGAGTTATCTGAATTTGATTACAATTTTCCAAAAAAATACTATATTTACTGCGGTATTTATACAGAGGAAGAAAAAAGGAGATATACTAGTCGCCATTAAAATATCGATCAAAATGTACCTACAGTCAATATCCATAAATTCCTCGGGTACCTTAAAGATTCCTTGAGACTACATATTACTTTGTATTTTCACACAGCGTGTTCCAGTTTGAATTCGGTGTCTTTTCAATTGTCTAATATAATGTAAAATGTGGAGTAAAAAGACGATCAAATATTGAGACCTAGCTCTAACATGACGCCTTAATTTGACCTTTTTGTGGACCAGCTTGCCTGTCTTGCATTAGTCTGATTGGCACCAAAAGAAGTAACTTAACATCCCCCAGATACTTTATTAAATTGTCTGCCACAGACGTTTAAGGCCAATGATTGATGACGATGGTTTTTGACCTTACAGAGGCAGACATAGCCCAAGCTCGTAACGACAACGTGCGTCTGCCGGGCTCGCCGTATTCCGCCTTAGACACTGTCAGGGGACGATCTGCTGGAGCCGGGTAAGTAGTACTTCTTCTGAGGATTTCTTCATGGAAAAGATTTTTATATCAATGCAGTTTTTTTATGTCAATTGACCAACAAACCGGCAGACCCACCTGATGGAAAGTGGTCACCGCCGCCCATGGACATCTGCAACATCAGAGGTGCTGCCAATGCGTTGCCAGTCTAGGGAGTATGGGGAATGGGGATGGGATGGGGAAGAGGGAGAGCCGGCCCATTCGAACAGTTATAATCTAGTGAGGACTACTGTTTGGCTCTACCACTACAATTGTACGCCTTGCTATAGCCGCACTGAGGCAGAAAGCCCTGCATCGCGATTCGTAAGCAACACCCTAATTAACGAGCGGGGTGCGTTGGATAGTAATTGATAATATATGACTCCCATGAAAGGGATAGCGTAGGCGTTATACACTTGGCGTACCTAAGCGCCAAATCGATTAAATATCTGTTAGGAAATAACCAAGGAAGTACTTCTAAAAGTGGGCTACCAGAACATTTAAATGATAATTATCATTTTGCTAAACTAAAATCATCATACAAGACACTGTCGCTTAAGCTAAGGTTTTCTATGAAAGCGGTACCGTCAGTTAGCGGCCGCTATATAGCGTCGAATGGCGTCACCACAACGTTGTCCATGGAAACAAGATGGCATGGTTTACTAGAGTGCGTTTTTGACATTAGGAAACCACGCAATCTTTTTCTAGACAACGTTTTAGTGACGTCATATTCATATTCATTTATTGCATATCATGTTGTTTACATAAGGTCATTCGACGCTATAGCGGCCGCTAAATTACAGTACCGCTATCGTAGGAAACCATTGAAATATATAGTAAGGAACTGCCCAATGTGATTTTCGCGATGCTCATTTTTTTGGTGTCAAATGACACAATCGCACACTCGGCCGACATCGGCGTTCTTATTACATTGAGGAAAGGTTCGTTATTGGCTGATTCATGTGTTTTGTTTTTGTGGTTCGTAGCTACTAGCGAGCAATGAAAGACAGCGGTGAATCAGGCAAAATAAGACTTTCTATACGCCATAAGAACTAAGACGTTGGCAATACAGCTTCGTGGTTGTAAATAGATGGCATTACCGTGACGAACTAATTCATTTGTTCAACGCAGTTGTATTGAACGCCATATCCTTCTTTTGAGATTCGTTGCTAGTGCCTCAATATTCGTGACCAGTACCATATCATGAGTTGCACAAACCGCTCTCGCTAGCGTAAACTATCGCTCGGTCCCTTTTACTTGTATCGGCAACAAGCAGCGTTTCCGATAGATTTCGATAGCGAGAACGGTTTGCGCAAAGTCATGGTGAGGGCTCTGAATGTGATGCAACGTTCTCATGTCTCCTCGGTAGGAGAGGCAGCAGCGCGAGCGAGCCGGAGGGCGGGCGTCCGCGGACGTCGCTGGTGCGGCCGGCGGAGCGCCGCGCGCCGCCCGCCCACGCGTGGGCGCCCACTCCGCCGCAAGTAAGTCGTTCGATAAAAGGCACTAGTGTGAGAGATACGCACTTAGAGATAAGACGGGTTAACTTATAGGTACTTGTGGCATGGTACTTACATGTTAGGGCTGCAGGGGAGGAGTCACACTTGTGACAAGGACGGGGGGGGGGGGGGGGGAACTACAAAAATCATGAAATTCGTGTGATGTAATTTATGGATGGCCCCTAAGGAACAATGTTTGTTTGGCCTACTGATAAGAAATGCCCATAAGTATAAGTTGGAAACCCACGGATTTTGCAGTAGGTAGTTAGCTCTTAATTGACGTACTACATACAATACACCGGTTATTTGAAGGCGGTTTTATTTTTTATTTTTAATTTAACCGATTTAAAAAAAAATGAGAAGGTTCTCTGAGGAGGGGAGAAAATTATTTTTTTTAATCGGTAGGGTATACCTCCAGTTTGGTCCCGTTGTAGTCAAAGTTGAGTTATGATGAGAGGATCTATGAGGAATCGATGGAACTCTTCAAATATTATAGGCAAGCATAGAGCAATTTTAGTATTTTCTGTAATAACTCAAGCAGTTACGTACCAAAACCATTATTTGTGAAAGTGGAACTGTTGATGAAGACCATAGATGATCACCGGAACTCCTAAATGTTGAGTATTTCAAGGTTGGCGATTAAATGGCTGTATAAGGTTCTAACGCAACTTATGTCCATGAAAATTCATGTAGTAAAATTGAAGAACCAGGAGAACTCCTCAACGATTGACATCCTTGCACCCTGGATAGCAACAGTTTGTAAATGGTGATGAGCAATTGGCATTATGCTATTGTTACTTGATGTAGTAAATGTGTGTCGTTAAATTACAGGATAATAAATAAAATGTGAAAAAAAAACTTACTTTTCAAAGGCCATTTGAAGTCGGTTTTTTTATTTTATAAATTATTTATTAAATAATATGATTATATATATCCAGTCTGTAACGCGGCTGCCGCCCGCCCCTACGGTCAACCCCGCGGTAGTGCTGGCGCGCGCGCGGCTGGCGCCCGACGACCCGGCCTTACCACTCATATCGGCCATCAAGAGCGAGATACAGCGCGTCCGCGACCAGCACAAGCCGGACACGTAGTCACAACAACAATTACTTACAGGTTGGGCCATAAGTTTTTGCAAATAGGAACACAGACTTTTTCTACTATTAATTGTGCGGTACAAAGGATGACGTGACGGGAAATTGAACGCCATTTTATACATTTTTCACTACGATGAACCGTTTCACAGGAAAGCAACGTGGTTATTGTGTTGAAGACTTTTCAAAAAAACCAGTCTTACGTTACTATACGATGCATTTTTATGATTTTATATGGATTACGTCGTATAAGTTAGTCTCTCAGCATCAATTTAATCAAAGTTGTGATCAATAAGTTTAAAGAAACTAGTTCAAACAGGGCGGTTACGTACCAGAAGTGTTGATTGTCAGCATCTTTTCATACAACTGCGTACTCGGTTGCAAGAGTGCCAACAACAAGACGGAGCTCATTTAGACGACAGTGTTTTTTAAATTAAAAAAATATTTTATACTAATTACTTATACCTAATAAATACGTAATAAAAGCATTTGTAGTTTTGCCTCTATCATGTTTCTAAAAGTGCAAAAACTTATGGCCCACTCTGTATTTCAGGTTTAGATGTTCGTTTAGGCTGGATCTCTCAAACTTTTTTAACTGACGATTAAATCAAAGCAACCGTTTACCAGTACCAGTGGTGGATTTTCAGTCTTGGCCTCCATGTAGTACCAGCCGCCCCTTTTTCAGCTCCCATCATTTAGGTAAGTAGGGTAGACCGGGGACAACCGGTCCATTTTTTGTTTGACAGCTATTTGCGCCTTAACTAAAAGCGTAACGCATTAGTGTCATATACCGTTGCATAGAGAATTTAATCAGCTAGAAAATGCAACATTCCTTATGATTAAGAAAGTAACGAGATATAGTCAATCAAACACGCCAGGGGAAAGTGGTTGAATTGACCCCGTTACGGGGTCAGTTGACTCGAATGTTTAACGTCACCTAACTAGTACTAGTAGTATATCTTATAACTACATATTTACACATAAAAAAAGGTTATAGTTCAGTTTACCTAAATTAATGATAAAAACTACAATATTCTTGAAACAAGTATCAAAAAGGATCGAATAAAAAGTTTGCCTTTAACTTTTTAACGCCCGGTTATATTCTTATTTTAAAACAAGCAAACGTTGTAATTTGAAATTGTACATATAATAAAATACAATTTAAGTTATTTCTATTAGAAATTGTAATGTTATTAGAAGTAATGACTTTATATGAAAACGTGCTTGGTTCATTTGCCCCAGTGGTTCAATTGCCCCAGTCACAATTCCAAGAGATATGCATTAAAATTATAATTATGGAAAAGAACAACTTTTATTTTTTAATAGACTTTAATTGACAATCAGTTTTACATTAAGTTGCAGAAACATAGATAAGGGAGCTTTTACGTGTCCAGTCGGTCTTTTTTTTCGATTACGAGACATCTGTTTTCTGTGTGTTCGTAGTAAGATACGTTCAAGGAAACGTCTGTTTCCATTATAACTTAATTGTACCAATTTGTGTTACACTTTATTACTGTTTCTGTGTTATCTCCTGAATAAATAAAATAAATAAATAAATTATTACTTTGTTTAAACAATGTATCAGGAAACAGTCGCCTTGCTATAATCCTTAAAGGATGGCATATCATTAACTCTCCATTTCAGATAGTAATTAGCAAATTAAAAATGGCGAGTTAAAAAAATAAATATAAGTATGCATGCATACAGTTTTAAGTAAATTTAGAAGAATAAGAATATAAAAAACAGCCTAATGCTTATTTTTCAAAATCGTCCGTTTCCTGGACCAAAGCCCCATTCAAGTTAGCAAATTTAAGTAAGTTTATCATTACAAATAAAATAATAATAATAACTTAAATTCCCTTGATGCGATATTTTTCAATTACACATTACAAAATTACGTGTATAAGGGTCAGTTGAACTACCGGGGCGATTGAACCGGTTCAATTGACCCCGCGATTCTTGGACCAATCGTCTCGACAGACCTTTTAGCAAAAATTATTATTTACTCGGATTTAGGCAGCGTTGCGACCATCATTTTTATAACAACATAGGCCTAAAAGTCAAAAGAAATCAACAAAATACAAAACAGTCCAAATACACTGTTATTTTGTATAAAAATGACCATATAATATGGGCGTAATATTTACCTTGACCGTCCTAAAACTTCGTTGCCCTCTAGTGCGCATCCGCGCTGGTCTACGCCCGCGGCTGACAGTCAGTTACTTGCCGCGTTTTATAGGAGTGTGCTGAAGGTACACGCACATTGATAACTTATTTGGTTTCTGAGAAATCGCGTGTGGAGCACTTGCCCCGCGGTTCAATTGTCCCCGGTCTCCCCTATATTAATTTACTTTCTTGCACACAATTTGTTTAGGTAGGTACTATGGATCGGTTCTTACTATCATGTATTTTTTGCCACGATCGGCCGCCCAGGGCAAATCCGCCACTTACCAGTGCATTTGACAGCTGCTGATCAGTAGTTAATGAAATCCAACATTAGTGGCGCCCAAATCTCAAACTATCAGAAACGATGCATAAACAAAACCTGTAATTTGAAGGGATTTGCAACGGCTTTCAAATCTGATTGCGTGTCTGAATTTGTTCAATCATGTCATAGTAATTATAAACATATGTATAAGTTTAAAGTTAAGTCTAAAGCCAGCTACTCACACACCTGCGACAGGTGCGATTTAGGTTAAGTGCTTACCTATCTATCTACAATATTTTTTATTACTAATGGGGCGGCAAATCTAACTGGCCCGGGCGCCAAATATTTAAGGATGTACCTATACCCAATTTATATTTGTATATTTTTCGCTGAAATTGAATAGTATGGTAGTATTAGTCGTTTCGCATAGGTAAGTGTAATAAAAAGTAAAACTACTTTACCGTTCTTTTAAAGGAGATAAATTACATTTAAGATTACATGTGTTATGTGCTGTGCCTATGTTATTTGTACCGGAAGTTGATTAAATTACAAGAAAAAGCGAAAAATGTTTCTGTCTCATAGTACTTTTATAATCAGAAAATGTATTTTCTATAACTTTGTACTCTCCTCGATTTTTCGAAGCCAAAAAAAATGTCGTTACCGTTGTTCCCACGGAAATATTATTAATTGAATTTTTATGTGACCGGACCGTTTCAAAAACTGCATATTGATTGGTTATGACTCGAGTAGTCAAATCAGGTTCTGATTTTATTTCACATACTAAATAATTATTAATAATGCACAATTTGTACAGTTTAAATCATTATTCGTACCAAATTACTCATTGCCGTTATTTGGTGCAAGTGAAACAGAACTTGAAAAATAAAATACATGTACTGCGGATTTGACGTGGCATACATCCTTAAATACGCCTCTGGTTAAGTGTTGATGACCCTCAATCGCTTCCTTGGTTGTGGTGTGTGTAAGTCAGCAGGGGCGACTTTTTAAGCCTTGCCGACCTACACACAACAATCCAACAAGCAATTTAACCTTTTGGCCGCCAAGCATGTCTGAGAAGTAACACGAATTTCCACTTTAAGTCAAGGTAATGAAGGACTTTTTTGCAGCCGACTGTAGTCAAAAGGTTAAAGGCATCGCCTTTTCACACAAAATCGACCCTGCCGCAGGTGTATGAGTAGCCCGCTTAACACTACTATGCGACGGTAAATAGTTTTAAACTAGATAAAACTCGACTTCACGATAAGTCACACTTTTTTTTACCAATTTTATTATTAAAAATGATATTTTAAATTTAACACTTACAAGTATGTCTCATTTGAAATTGAGTTGAATATGTCATAAATTATGTTTTATATTGTATTTTCTCAGACAATTGGATATTGTTGTGGGGTGGTATGTTTACTATCAGTTGGTATTATTAGCTTCGTTGTTACTTTAGATGTTTATTTTTTGTTATAACCTATAATATAATGTTAGTGAGTGAAATACAACACTGGTCAACAGCGTTTTTGTTGCTCTGGATATTAAAATAATTTCGAGTAATTTGATGCCAACAATGAATGGAACTGTGAATGATTTTGGAATATTGGCTCTGGTTTTCTTTAAATCAAATTCTTTGTCTATGTGACAAATATAGTTACACTAAAATCATGAAATAACATGAGCCAATTCAGTACTTTCATGAATATATCCGTACACTGTGTACTTGAGACTAGAGAAATCCGCAGATATGAACATAAGGGCAACAAAAAAAATTTTTTTTGTTGACCTTTGTATTAAGTAACTTTAAATGTGTAATTTTAAGTAGGTACCTAACATCTTCGATGCCAATTACTTGACTTTTACCACAAATCTACCTGAAACTTTATATTTTATGTCAAGTTGACTTAAGATTTGTAATAAACCCATTTGAAACAGAAATATGTTTTATTAACCGACTTCAAAAAAAAGGAGGTTCTCTATTCGCTTGTATTTTTTTTATGTTTGTTACTTCAGAACTCCCGTCATTTATAAACCGATTTTGAAAATTCTTTTTTTAAGCGTTAGGGTATACCTCCAGTTTGGTCCTGTTGTCGTCAAAGTCGCGTTATGATGAGAGGATCTATGAGGAATCGATGGAACTCTTCAAATATTATAGGCAAGCATAGAGCAATTTTAGTATTTTCTGTAATAACTAAAGCCGTTACGGTCCAAAAGCATTATTTGGTGAAGTGGAACTGTTGATGAAGACCGGACCGTAGATGATCACCGGAACTCCTAAATGTTGAATATTTCACGGTTGGCGATAAAATTGCTGTATAAAGTTCAGAAGCAACTTGAGTCCATGAAAATTCATGTAGTAAAATTGAAGAACCAGGAGAACTCCTCAACGATTGACATCCTTGCACCGTGGATAGCAACAGTTTGTAAATGGTGATAAGCAATTGGCATTATGCTATAGCATATGCATTATTGTTACTTGATGTAGTAAATGTGTCGTTCAGTGGCGAAGCCTGCCTACAAGCCGATTCCCGACGGCTTTACCAAGCTAGAATGCTACGGCTAGCTGTCAGTGAAGTCCATGTTACTCTAACTAAATGTCAAACTCGCACGTACGGTTCTAATTCTGCCGGCTTCCCTTAGGAAATATTTGACGCTTCGCCACTGGTGTCGTTAAATCACAGGATAAAACTTAGGTACATTTCAAAGGCTATTTGAAGATGGTTTTTTATTTTATAAATTATAGATTATTCTATAAAGAAAACGAATGTTTGGTGCTTTATATCTTGTAATTGCAATATAAAAGTCTACAGTAGCTACTTAATTCAAGATTATACAAAAGAAGCATATACATACATATATCTGGTATTGCTTGGTTAAGAAAGTAATGATTTGTAAAAAAATATGGTTAACACATCTTTTTTTCATGAAACCAATAAGAACAAAGATGTACGCTAATATTATTGACAGGGCCGGCTTTAACCCTTTCGGCGCGCATGATGCACATGTGCATCATGGGATTGCAGCCTCGCGCACGCGCATGATGCACATGTGCATCATGGAATTGCAGCCCCGCGCACGCGCATGATGCACATGTGCTTCATGGGATTGCAGCCCCTTGGGCGCGCATGATGCACATGTGCTTCATGACAAAGATTGATGACAACATAGTATTTTGTCCAGATTGGAACAGTTTTTAGGTTGATTGAGATTATTGAGACTATAAATAATTGAGTGTCATACATATTTTTTTTTCTTCCTGTGTATTTTCAGAGAAAAATTACTTTGAACTTTGACAATCGATATTACTTGTATTCAGTAAGAAATTTTTCTTATTTATTTGATAAACCGTTAGCGTAGTCATAATTGTACATTTTAATTTAATTTAATCATCTATATATTTAGATTTTCACTTAAAAATGTCATGATAACCACGGTGCATCATTGCGCCAGAGCGTACCGCATTTATTACCATGCAATTTTAAAATGTAACAAGTACCGTATTTGTCGTATAATATTAGACTTTATTGCGCATGAATGAAAGAACATTTTTCTTAAGTAAGCAACAGAAAATCACATTGGACGGTGTCATGCGGCGTTGACGTTAGTCATTCATTTGTAATTTTTTAAAGTAATGTATATAAACATTCAATATTTCGGCGATAAATACAATAGTAGATACAAATATTACTCAGCGAATAAATTTAACAAATAGTCGTTTTTGTATAATCTAGAAGTAAAGTGGCGGTACACTTGACTTGACTAAGAAATGGTTTATCACGCTACTTATCTCGTTCAGCTACCTGGCGGCGGCCTGTCATGTCCCGTGACCTTGCATTCCTTAAAGACATACGCTAAATATTATTTTCTTATCTTTTCTATTGTTAAGAAAACTTTCACGAAATGCAGGCGACCAATCACGAATGTCGCCGTGCTGGGCTGGGAAGACAAAGGGTGGGTAATTCATATTAAATACGTACAGTCTTAGTTTCTGCCTGTGACTGTGCGTTTGTCTCCTTGCGTCTTGTGAGTGATAATCGGTTGTTATTGTGAATCTTTAACCACTGACCCGGCTATCTTTATGGACCCGAATACTGCACGTAGAACGATGGACCCGGCTTTCTCTATGTACTCGAACTCTGCTAACTCTACGATTGACCCGGCTTTCATAATGGAGTCCGATTATGCGCCTTCCACCACGGATGACCCTACTCACCTCATGGTCCCGATAGTTGCCGTTTTATCAAATGGTTAACTGCCGACCGATATCAGCGATATGCCAATGCCGCTAGGTAACTACTTGGATTAATTAATTAAATTTTCCAATGTTATTGTCAAATTAATTCAATTAGACTGACCCATTGTTTTTTCTTTCATCCAAAATAAACATTTTGTACCTAACTGGTTATTATAAATTGCGCATGACACCGTTCATTCTCTTGTTGCTCGCGGCAGCGAAATGCGTGCGGTACCGCAGCGCGCAATGATGCACAGGGTGCATCATGGCTTTTAGAACAGAAAATTATGTATGTGCGCGCGGGCACGTTGCACCGCGCTGGAAGTCGTTCGCGCAGGTGCATTGCAGCGCGCTATGAGGCGGTCGCGCGGGTGGATTGCAGCGCGCTATCACATGCTCGCGCCGAAAGGGTTAACCATCTAGGTGTCCCGGGCGAGTCATGCATTTGGCGCCCTTATATCGATTGAGATAACTATTAATATGAAGTGGTCATAGCTGGGCACCGTTAATCAAATAATTAACTTCGTTAAACGTTAAAGCGTTACATCTCGGAAGATATCACGGAAGTTAACGTTAATCGTTAACTCGTGATGGAAATTGCATTTTTGGCAGCAGTAAAAAAATAATCATAAAAGAAGGGTTTGCTGGAGATGATCGCCACCGGGCCGAACGTACTTGACAGAACGTGTTTCTTACACGCGGTGTCCTTATAGCAAATAGTAGGTACTTCATTAACGATTAACGGATTGTAATTATTTTAACGGAAGTTAATGAGTCAGTTTTTTGTTTAAGTTAACTTAAAAGTTAATCCGTTACTAGAAATGTTAACTTCGTAAATTAACGATTAACGGATTAACGGTCTTGTCTAGCTATGGAAGTCGTGAAGTAATGCCGGGCGGCGCGACGCCCACCCCTAAAGCCAG
Source organism: Tortricodes alternella (assembly GCA_947859335.1). Classification (NCBI taxonomy): domain Eukaryota; kingdom Metazoa; phylum Arthropoda; class Insecta; order Lepidoptera; family Tortricidae; genus Tortricodes; species Tortricodes alternella. Next base: position 4,351,728 of record OX401986.1, read on the forward strand.
CGCTGATTAGTGATATCATATTCATAGTATTATAAGATAGATATAGGAAGGGAGGCCTATTACAACTTGACATTTAACTAGAAGGAAGAATAGTTTCGTATTACAAATTTAAACTAACCTTGGGCTAAAATTACAAAAAACAAATAATAAATTAAAAACACGTATAACAATAACACATTTCAGTGAATCGCCAGTAATATTTTGGAAACAAAACACTCAAATCGAAATGATAAATTTTACAAATCGTTAGATTTATTTTTGTTTAATTTCGATCTTCTCGATACTTAAGTAATAATAATATAAAAGACAATAACAATAATTGCAACATTTACATTAAGAAAACCTCTACTGCCCAGTGCAAAGTGAAATAATTAAATTTATAATTACTTCTTGTCACAAATAATAAAGGTGACAATGTAAACCTAGCTATGTTTGCAACAATCTATTTAGATTTATTGAATTTTTTATAAGTATACAAAAGCAACCTGTTAAATAACCTACACACACAATTCGCCACCTAATAAATAAAATAAAAATGATTCTTCTCCTGGACCTTATTAATACACAGGCAGTGTTAGAATCAGTCACTATCAATATCTTATTCAAAATACTTAATAATACAAATACTATTTTCGCCTTAATATTATCAAAAAGAAACGAACCATCGGTAAGGATGCCTACCGTATCAACATCATGCCGTTATTCAATAAAGAATCTACTCAGGATTCGAAGTGATAATTATACGTTAATAATTATTCTGATAATCATAAAACTAATAATTATATAATTAATTAGGCAAACAAAACGTGTATCCGAACACGATCTGACTCTCCAGTGTCCAAATCAGTGAAATATTAATGTTTAACCTTTTGACCGCCACAGTCGGCTGCAGCCGTCAGCGGGTACAGGGTAAAGGTCCTTCATTACCTTGACTTAAAGTTGAAATTCGTTACTTCTCAGACATGCTTGGCGGTCAAAAGGTTAAAACGGCTGAGTTGCAAACTAACTTAACACAAACCTTCATTTTTCTCACTGTTTCAGCATGAATAATTACCCAGTAATTATCTAGATAATTTCGAACCCCGAATCTACTTAATAAGGCGGATTAATCAGCGCCAGTCGAAAATCCATAACGTCAGCAGAACCATTGCAAGTAGTCAATGAGTAATCTACTTGAACTTTTGAACGCCACAGTCGAGTGTAGCCGACAGCAGATTTGCGTGCCCCTGACGCCACGGCATGCCGTTTTCCATACATTTTGTTGGCTACAGTCGTCACTTGGCGTCCGGACATACTTTCTCGCATTCAGCCGTGGCGTTCACAAGGTAAAGATGGCGGAATTTGTCGTCTTTGCTCGACCACTGAATCGTATGCTTTCAACACCAAACCCTTTTATTTACGTTGTGCCATTGGGCACGATAACACTAGGAGGCAGTACACTAGTCCTGCTGTCAGCAGACACCTCAGTCAATTTGCACGTACTCCACTTTTATCTGCTATGCGGAGGGCACGGGGTGGTGAGGGGCGAGCCGCCTCCATTGGTTTCTCGCATGTTCCTGCGACTCCTCATCCTGGAAATACATTTCTTAATTACATTACAAATTTAAATGAAATTCGTCGCAAATTAACACGTACCGAAAAATAATTAATATAAAAAAATATGATATTATATTGGAATGTCATTAATGAAATAATGAAAACAACAATATTAAAAAAGAACTAACAGCTCTGGTATAGACATCAAAGTCACCGATAAAAGCAGCTCGTTTTGAAGAGAATTCAGACTTTCTCAGAGAAAGGCTGGTATTTTGACATTATAAACAAACACTTATATTTATTTGTATAGATATACCTCGCCCGTTGTAAAAAGAGCGCTGACGGCCATATAAAATGTATTGCCGTCAGCGCTCTTTTTACAACGGGCGAGGTATATCTATACAAATAAATAAAAGTGTTTGTTTATAATGTCAAAATACCAGCCTTTTACTAAATACATACGAAAGTAAGTATTTATGGTATTCATAACAAACCATAAAAAAATGTATGTCTGTTTGGTCCGGCTAATCTCTGAAAAGGCTAGACCGATTTTGACGGGACATTCACCGGTTGATAGTTGATATTATAAGAAGTAAGTTAGGCTACTTTTATTTTTAAAAACAAACAGTATTATGATTCCGCGCAAAAAAACTAAACCCATGAAATTGTGGACAAAATTCGATATATGCGGGTGAAACCGCGGGGTACAACATCTTATTAAAAAATATGTATAATCATATACCTAAGTTTGTTAAGGTAATTTTACCTGAATAATAGTGATCGAGACCGTGTCCGGCTTGATGTCCTCTAAGGGTTTGTGGTCCTCCTCAACTTGCTCCGAATGGTCCATGTTCCTACACCTGTAAGTTAAACAAATCGTAAGCATTTATTTTGAGAATGCAAAAAAATTGTTAATTATTAGCAACTGTTTGTATATATAAAGAGTGAATCTTTAGTCCAAAAAAATACTTTCAATTTAAAGCATAATGATGGTGCGTTTGGATAGTTAATTTTTGAGCTGCTTCATAATTTTTATCTTGAGCATGGCTGCGTACAAAACAGTGTAAAGTGAATTCATTCTTACTTGACTTATTTGGTAAACAAGTTTCTAACCTCAAAATTTCAACGTCAATTAAGCAACCGGAGATAATATTAGACATCACTTCGCCAATTTTTCACCTAGGATTGCTTTACTCAGGATAAAATAGCTGTTTCACCTAAAAAAGGTATATTTTGAGGTTATAAACTTGTTTACCAAATAAGAAAAGTAAAGATGGCTATCTTTTATATGTGTTTTGCTTCTTTTTGCAAAAAATAACAAGAAAAAAGTGATATGCCCTTGAATGAGCAACCAATCTTGATCAATACGTAATTGACACTATGTTATTATTCTCTGTTTGTCCAAAATGTATGTAGATACTTACTTCCTGCTACCGGAATGGAACCTGCCCCCTTCCCCTCGTATTCTATTCATTGCATGTCTGTGCCTCGACTCGTGTAAATATTTCTGAAATAAACCATACATTTTTAATATTTCTAAGCGCTTCCTGTAGATGGAGCATATTTTTAGCGACAATATTCCTAGTCATCCAAGACGTTCCAAGACGCGCTGAAAATGTGCTCACGGCTCCGAGCGCGCTATATTCCGTTCCGAAGTTTACATTGTAGTTGAAAATAATTCATATTTTTAGTGTAGTACTAGTGTTTTTAGTATTAGTGACTCCGAGAACGATGTGTAAACTCCGCCGGATACCGTAAATGCAGCCACGATTGCAACAAATAACTTGTTGCCAGAATTTTTTTTGCTCTGAACACATCATGGAGGATTTATAATATGTGTTTAGATAAAGTTATGTATGCACCTGTACATAATTTGGCCTTAAAACAGTCATGCGATCTTATTATGAAACTCGCCTGTCGGCTCGTTTCATAAACCCACGCGCGTGTTTTAAGGCCTATAATTATGCAACCGTTGCTCGTGCAGCATCTACCTTAGGTATAGTCTTGGTTCCCCCCCCCCTCAATCCTGGCAACGCCCTTAGTAACCGGCAGCATGCACTTAATACGCACGATTCCCGAAACCACAGTGACATTTCTATCCAGCACAAGGACACTCCAAAAGGCTAAAACTAAGCGTCCTACTCACAGGCCTCTCCTTGGGTATCTTCCCCTGTTCGTGCAGCTTGGCCCTCGCGGCGCGCCGCTTCAGTATCCGCTTGTACTGGCGCGCGTTCACGTACAGCAGCGGCTCCTCGTCCGACGCGTTGGCGCTGGCGCCCTCTGACGGCGCGGACGACGTGCTGGCCGCGCTGTTGTTGTTGTTCACCATCTGGCGATTACAATAACTACTGGGTACAGAACGGCAGAAGGTGTATTGTGTATGTGGTTTGTAAGGCCTAATTGCGTCTTAAAAGAAGAAATTACTTTGTGCACAAGAGCATAAAAACCCATTTTATGCAGCCTTCTCTCGACATAAAGAACAACTTTACGAGCATGAGAAGTGAAAACATTATTGTGCTGTATTGTGTATTTTTTGTCGTATGAGGCTTTGAAAAGTCATAGTTCATACCACTCCCAAAAGCTCCCCGTACAAAATGGACAACCAATGACGTTGCAGCATACGTTTGAGTGGGCAGTGAGAGCAAAATGTGTGGAGTTCAAACGAAATTGCAATTATATCGGAAAATACTGTTTTAGGCCAATATCGGGGAAATAAAACATGCCATAAATTTGATGTAGATGCCGAAAAAATAATTAATTCTATTTGCTTTCATCATAACTATATAATGTTCCCTCGGGAGCACATAGTGAACGTTTTTCCATTGCATGGTACGTCAGGTCGTGTAGTCATTTGGTTCATGTAACAGAATAGGTCTTATACTACTCTTATTTTGTAAGACCGCTGTGTGGTTTAGTTGGTTAAAATAGCTAAAGAATTGGTCGACATAATGACGGTTATTTACACTAATATGCAGCAATAAACTAGAATCCATAATTTGGTTATCTAAATTGACACATGAGTGTTGCCAGATATGGATGATCTTAATAGTGATGTGGTCAATCTCGATGTTTCCACATCGAATCAATTTACTCTCGTCAAGTTTTCATCATAATTATTTCTATAATCCTATGAATAATTTAATCCCCCGTGTGCCCAAAAATTCACAACTTTGCAGTTTTAGCCAAAAATCAACGTTTTTAAAGATTTCTAATTCTCGTGTTTTTATGTGAGCGCAAAGGCGCAACACCTAATTGAAATATATTATCAAATACACTATAACACAAATTATACATAAAGATAAAAGTGTTGCGTCGCTGCGCTCATAGTTAAAAAAAAAATCTTTAAAGACGGCGATATTTTGGCTAAACCTGCAAATTTTTGAATTTTTGGGCTACTGGGGAATAAATTATAAGTAGGATTATAGAAATAATTTTGATGAAAACTTAAAGTAGGTACATATGTTCTACAACAATAATATGCTGAAATTTCATTCGCGCAATCAAGCTGACTTTTTCTTAATTTTTAGAGCTAAAAAACCCCCTTATGGACCGTCATCCTTTGGTGAGACGTATTTCGCCAATATTGAAGTTATTATACACGAAGAGTGAATGTTTTTTTTTGACAACTCGTCATACTTACTTACCATAACAATATTAGGTTGGTTCACAATCTGCTGCTGCTGCACTGCATTGCCGACGCCCGCCACCTGCACCAGGTTGCCGTTCAAGTTTATTACTGCAACAATTAACACACATTTGTGACGTAACAGGACCGCTAGCACGACATGCCCGCGAGTCGTTTGTCGCGCAGTGCGTCTCTGTCAAACTAGGCAAGATGTAAGGGACGCACTGAGCGACAAACGACTCGCGGGCAGGTCGTGCTAGACGTGCAGGGGAACATAACACTTTAAAATAATCATCGCTAATAGGGATGTTTCCTGCGTAAAAAAATAGATAGAATATCAAAAGATATTGAACACGTATTTCTTGCTTTATCAAAATTGACAGAGATAACGCGCATCAAAGTTTGGGAGTGGGGGCTCATGACGTCGATTAATGGTAAATAGTGTGCAAAGTCGTGACGTCACGCGGAACTTCAACGCACTATATCTGCGAAATGTGAATGTGCTAAACATTCGTTTGGGACATGAAACTACTGTGATAAGTTTTTTGGGGAAAGAAATTTGGCGAAAAATATATTGCCTAAAGGCAGTACACCAAAACTAACATACATATACTCCGTGACATTGGCACCAATGCTTTTGCATGCATTAAGCATTGCTTACCAGCAGGTTGATGGATGATCTGATGCTGATCAATGGTAGGCTGTGGGGCACTCGCACTGGGCTGGTAGATGAATGTCTGGCCATCTGCTGTCTGCACCAGCTGCATTGGTTGGATACCATTGCTTGTTCCTAAAATAACAATGTGTGAGATTCCCATGAATATGACATAAGGATGAAATTTGTGTTAATGCTTAGAAATGACTGGCGAGTTAATGAATTTTTTAAATTTAATTTGGCAGTCAACTGGTTAAATACAATGGGATCTGTAAGAAAAATGCTACAATCTAATCAGACGGTCAAAATCTGTCTTAAATAGAGACTATTTTTAAACATACATACATACATAGCATGGCCTGAAATCCCTAATGGGGTGGGCAGAGCCACAAGACTACTTGTGGCCAGGTTCGATTAATTAGTCCTAAGATGATATGATGAACCGTATGGTGATAGGTGATCAGCCCATCGCCCATACAGATAGTTCACCATGTTGGAGGGGACCCGTCCCTTAGTCGACTTTTACGACATGCCAGGATGATAAACATATGCACGCATTCTATGCTATTTCTTCAGAAAAATGCAGCGAAAATGATAACCATAATTTTATCTTTACCTTGAAGACTGGATAATGGCAAAACTTGGAGCTGTTGCACCTGACCATTAGGAGTTGCCATCTGAAAATATAAGTAAATATAAGTAACAATATTCTTGAAGACAGAAATAATTTCTAAGGGCAACAGGTAAACTTTTCAATAATAACACAAAACTTAATTGATACTACTACCTGGATTTGTGGTGTTCCAAGCTGTATGCATGTAAAAATAAAGTTTAAAATTGAGCACATTTTGTGTATCCCAAATAAATTCAATAAAGACTGTTTGGCTTTATTAGGGTTCCCTATGCAAAGGGTAAAATGGGACCGATTACTAAGACTCTGCTGTCTGTCTGTCTGTCACCAGGCTGTATCTTATGAACAGTGATAGACAGTTGACATTTTTACAGATGATGTATTTCTGTTGCCGCTATAACAACAAATACTAAAAAACAGAATAAAATAAATATTTAAGGGGGCTCCCATACAACAAACCTGTTTTTTTATGTCATTTTTGATATGTGATAATGGTACGGAACCCTTCGCGCGCGAGTCCAACTCTCACTTTGCCAGTTTTTATTTTTTAATTCAAGTTTATTAATGCAACCGTGCTTTAATATATGCAAAATCATTTCATTTCATTTCATCACCATCATACCAGAGAAGAAACAAATAAGATACCACATATTTTCATTCAGATTCAAAGGCATTTAATAAACTAATTAAAAACAAATATACTTTATATTCTTTAGGAAAACTTACAAATACAAATGCCCAATGAGTTTTTAAATATGGTATCCAAATTTCAGGAATCAAATTAAGTGTCTACAACCCTAAACTGAAAACATTATTCCTGGAAAGTATATGAAATCCTATATTCGAGATATAGGTAATAAATAGGACATTACATACCTGAATCGTTTGTGCAGAGGTGGGTATAGCGTGCACCATGATCTGCTGTCCGTTAGGTCCCTGGATCATGTGATGTCCTGCATTGTTCATCTGCAGGACTTGAAGTTGTTGCCCATTGATGGTCATCACTTGGGTGCCATCAGAACTCTGGATCTGAGCATGCTCCATTGCTTACTGAAATTGTTTTCATCACCACTCAGTACTTCTTAATATTTGAAGAATTTGATTGGCCAGATATAGGGTCCTTTTATAAAGTAGACACGAAATCCAGCACAAAATAAAAGTATAAATAAGCACAAACTTCAACACTTTGTCACTTTGTTTGTTTTGTTACTTTGTCATTGGATTGTTTAAAACTTCTACTTTAGAAATTAATACGAGATGTGGACGTACTTCTGCGTGCGTAGAAAGTACTAGCAAGTAGTTGAAGATACGCCTGATGCTTGGCTTTTAAATAAACCATACGCAATAATTTCCTGTAAAAAGAATCTCATACGTGGAGGACAAAACGTACTTAGCTGAAAATTCCCCGAGTAATACGTCACTTTATACGTTCATGAAAAATACGAAGGCAACGTAACCAAAATGGCCGATTTCTAATTATTTCGTCAGAACTGATAAACATTTTCAAGTTCAAAATATAAGGTTTCCAATAAATCAAATATCGCACGTCCATTCCCAAAGTATAATTCAGTCAAAATTGTAAACTTACATTGGATCTTCTCACTGGTTTTTCAATGATTGGTTGACAAAGGATAGACCAATGGCCGAAGTCAATGATCACGGGAACGCAGTAGATTGGTTCGGCACATTACCACTCCCAAATAAGCACGGCCGCTCCACTATCCAATGTTCGTTCACATAATTAAAATCTCGTCTATGGTTGGCTTCGCAGTTTGGGATACCCTATTCGTGAAATAAATTTGTACAACATTTATACTCTAAACAAAAGAATAATGATTAGAAATATCGAATAATGCAGCGAGATTTTACTGAATGTTTTGTTGTTGTTTCTTTATAAGAAAAGACAAACTTAACGATAATTAGTGGAAAATATCATACCATATGTGATGAACACGAATAGGAAGGAATACCTGAATCAAAGATGTTTTATATATATATTTAAAAGCTTTTACCACTAACTTCGTCTTCGTGGAAATGTGTATTTAAAATATAACGAATTTTCATGTTACTGAGTTTTAAAAATATATATTTTTTTAACGAACGAAAGAGCGAGCGGGCTTGCAGGCGGTTGCCGTTTATTAATTTTCCAGCCCAGCAGCAGCACGCTTCTAAAGATCGGTTGTCTTACAAAAACCGGCCAAGTGCGAGTCGGACTCGCGCACGAAGGGTTTCATACCAGTATAATTAAGCAAAAAAAAAAAACACGTTTGTTGCCCCCCTTCAATATTTATTTTATTTTAATTTAATTGTTTATTTTTTAAGTTAATATATGTCTAAATATTCTGTGAATATTTCAAGCGTCGACCTGTTGCCGTTATCAATATCGAGCAAAAACGAGTAAAAAAATCACGTTTGTTGTATGGGAGCCCCTTAAAAAATTATTTTATTCTCTTTTTTAGTATTTGTTGTTATAGCGGCAACAGAAATACATCATCTGTGAAAATTTCAACTGTCTAACTATTACGGTTCATGAGATACAGCCTGGAGACAGACGGACAGCGGAGCCTTAGTAATAGGGTCCCGTTTTTACCCTTTGGGTACGGAACTCTAAAAAGTAGCCTATGCCCCAGGGTTCTAACTATCCTCACACAAAATTTCCTCAATATTGGTTCAGCGGTGTAGTGTAGCTGTAAATGGCGCCGATACATAAAAAGACATCAACGGGCTCGCATCGGGTCGCATGAACTTTCCGTAAATACATTATTCAGCCACTATTTTAACGGTATATAGATAGCTATATCCCTAGGGATATAATTATATCAAGGATTCAACCATCTTACAGCGACATATATATGCTTTTATATATATACAGTATGACATCGAAGACGTGATCAGAAACCAATTTTTCAGACTCGGTAATTGATGGCCATTTTCAAGCAATATCAGTTACAAGAAAAAAAAAGCATTTTTTTTTGTTAATTTACCCCTTAATTAAAGCTCCGATTCAATAAATCATTCTACCCATTTTTAGAATCGTACCCTCTTTATATCCTAACTAATATTGCTTGAAAATTATTATTATTCAATTACTTCCATATTTTTTTTGTTAATTTACCCCTTAATTAAAGCTCCGATTCAATAAATCATTCTACCCATTTTTAGAATCGTACCCTCTTTATATCCTAACTAATATTGCTTGAAAATTATTATTATTCAATTACTTCCATATAAAGTTGTTTTCTCTTTCTAAATGCAAATTAAATAAATCAAGTGGAATATGTTTTTCACTATAATATTTCATAATAGTAGAGTTTTCTGAAAGCTGGTAACATTATTAGAACCATGAAGTAAACTAAACTATATAGACTATAGGTGTTTTATTGATCAAACCATCTAATTAACGTTGTGTAATGTAATCATACTATTCATTGTATTTACTGTAAGAAAAAGCCTTATGATAGTAATGGGAATCATTTTTCAAAACGATTTTGTTTACATCGTGGTTCAAATAGTATTGGATGTTTGTTTCTCTAGGCCTTCTGTCGAATAAAAAACCTAGGATTTTTTTATAATTAGTCTATTAGCTCTATGGTTGCCATCTTTGTAGAAAGACGCCAAAGAAAGAAAAGACTTGTTTTCGTGAAATTGCTAACTTTGTAAATTAGTCAGCGAATGTTAATAATTCAAACTGCAAATATAAGATGTATTCGACAACATCTGAAGACTTGAGCCGGGATCATTTGGCTTTGCAAGTTACAAACTGTTTAAGTAGGTTATTTCACAAAAAGTTTTGTTTGATGTATTCAACTGTTTTCTTTAACCATGACAACCAAATGACATTAGTTTATTTTTGTTTCAGAGAAAATATTGGAGAACAATCAAAACGTGACGAAATTACACAAAGAGCTGGTGGAAATTAATCTCTCTATAACTGCATATGTTGAAGAGAGTAAAAGTCGCCTCGAGACCCAACGGTTGAATCTTGCACGCCAGGCAAACAGTTCTCAACAAGTTGTGGAAATACTCACAGAAAAATGTAAGTGGTTGCTCCTTTACCTATGCCTAAGTTTATTAAAATAAGAATTGAAGAAACGTCAATCACTTCATATTACTAAACCTTGAATTGCAGTAGTATCGAACAACCTCTGACTTGGCTTCATCACAATGATCCACATCTCATCATCATTTCAGTTGTAAGACGCCCACTGCAATGATAGTTATCCATAGTAATTGTCCTGAAAACCACTTTACGATTCTAATATGCTGCAAATTGTTTCTATTGATACTACTTAATTGGATTCTTATTGTAACTTGACAAGAATTTGCATGAGCTAAATTCAAAAAGGACACCTTACTCTTAACATTATTTACTTCTATGCAGGGTATCATGGTAAAATAATTTTCTATTTATTTTTCAGAATTCTAAACATGTCTAACACTCCAGCTACGCCTCACAAACGAACTCTAGCCAAGAAATACAACAGTACAACCTATAAAGAAGACAATAACAATGCCACCAATAAGTTTTCGGAGCGACAACAAGCTCGTGCTTTCATTGCATGGTACAAACGCATGATTGACCATGACAGGCAGAACTTCAGTCTCTACTTGTCTGATGATGCCATCCTTGAGTGGTTCGGTATAACCATCAAGACTAGAAAGAAAGTTACGTCTTTTCTAAGATATGACATGCAGTGCTCCAGACATGATTTCACTACTATTGAGAGCATTGACAAAATTCAGTTGAGACATGAAAGAATTGCGAGGTTTGTATGACAATACTTAAATAAACATTATTTTTAATTAAATCAACTTTTTCTTCATGATTCTCCTTTCCTTGCTTGTACTATCACAGATTAGCATCAGTCAGATACTTATGCACTATTTTAGAAACATTCGATATTTGTTATTTCTCTGTAAGTACATAACTTTTTCTTCTAAGATCTGCTTTATATTGCAGAAAAGAAGAAACAGTATTAGCTAGTCCACATCATTCACCAGAACTAATCATTTCGAAGCCATCAGCTAAAAAAAGAGTTCTCCGGTCAAACTGTAACAGTCCTGAATGGGCTGAGGGTTGCCAGCCTGAAGAATCCAAAGGACCTGAAAGAAAAAGGCTAAAGAGCAGACACATAGAATCTCTACTTGATGACCAAGCTAACAATTTGAAAAGAGTTTACCCGGAGGACCCTGAAATCAGTAGTAAGGGTGATGGTCTAATGGATAGGCCAAAAAGAAAATGTGTAGCCATCACTCCACCGAATCATGAGTTGGGTCAGGGAGACTGCTTGCCTTCAACCAGTAGTAACAACACTACATCTCATGAGACATTAAATGCTCAGCTGCCAAAACTGGCTGTGGAATGCAACGGGTACATAGAGTTCACTAGAACTAGGAACAATCGCAGCACCGATTCTATGAAATGGGAACGGAAGTGTAAAGTACAATTCAGTTACTCTGAGGACCCGTTAAATGTTGGCGAGTACATTATTTGGGCTTTATGTTACATTGATGAAAATAAATGCAGAAGGAATTTGCTACCAGCTTTTGAAGAAATTGCTAAGGAGGAAGAATCGAAAAAAATCAAGTGATTTTATGTTTTATGATTGTTCTAGCCTTTATTTTTATCATCATCAGCCTATACACCTACTGGCTAGGGTTTATTTTAGCATGTTTATTTTATAGTCATGTACAATTAAGTATGTTTGTAAAGTATGCAAAAATGCTGTTGAGGCCGGCACTTCCCAGATTGCAATGTGTTAATTTTCTTATAGGGTTACTCATGGCAAGTGTAGGTCATTAAAAGGTTAGCTGTGGGTACTGTCCGCGCGCTCCGAGGAATAACGCACGTTAAAATAAAGATTTAGTTCAGTAAATTACTAATAAGTGAACAGCATTGATAAGTATGTGCGTGCCTTTCATACAACACTACCGTTATAACAGCAGGTATGAAAGCCACATTTACTCAGACCCTGGGTCGTCGGAACTCGCGCGTGTAATGCAAATAGCCTTCAGAACGATAAATCCTTAGTAATATTATAAATGCGAATGTAATTTTGTTTGTTACGCTTAAAAACTACTTAACCAATCATCATGAAACTTTTTACACTTATTCTCTAAGGTATTGGGAAGGATATAGGATACTTTTTATGCCAGAAATTTTTAAAGTTCCCGAGGTAACAACTGTAACCGAATTCCACGCGGACGAAGTCGCGGGTAGAAGCTAGTATAATCATAACTTGAGATTATGTGTACTGAATAACTTTGTGAATGTAAAGTCCACAACTGCCACTGTGGTTGATTTTGTCCTGTTGTGCAATTCCCACCAGAGTCAAGATATGTACACTATTGTAACATTCCTCTGTCTATTTTGTCAACTGATACAAGTTTCAGGGAATCTCGCTGGGGCTGTTGGGTGTATTTCTTTTGTAGAAATGTATCTTCTAATGTTAAAGCTTGTTATATGTTTACAGTCAATTCAATCAAAAAAAGACTTTAAAGCTACACCCTTGCCTTTTGGTGATTAAACATTTGCTATGTGATAATGATAGTTCTATATATTTCTTTGTTATAACATTCGATTTATTAGTTTATGTATTGTGTTCCTGATATAAGTATATCTTTACAATGTGACAACAAAGCATGAATTTGTGTTGTAGCTAAATATTATAGAATACAACAGTGATGAAAGCAAGGCTGCCACTTAACTTAAGTTTGCTGATGCTTTATTAGTATGGGCAGTGAGTTGTCGTTTTCTGCTAATAGTCAGCTATCTTATATTAAATATTACAGATTTTTTTGGTAACTTTAATTAGTCAGTGTCTTGTGCATTTAACCTTTTCAACGCAAAGCATGTCGGAAAAGTTAAATGAATTTCAACTTTACGCCAAACGAATGAAGGGCTTTTTTATCCTGTATACCCTGACGGATATATCCGTCGTTGGCGTTGAAAAGGTTATAACTATTATTTGGGTGTTAAGAATGATATAAACAGTCTTGTATATCCGAATGTATAGCAGAGGGCCCAGCACTAGTATTTGTCGCGCACACAAAGCATTCGTCTCTTTTTAACCTTTTGACCGCCACAGTCGGCTGCAGCCGTCAGCGGATACAGATTAAAAAAGTCCTTCGATACCTTGACTTAAAGTTGAAATTTGTGTTACTTCTCAGACATGCTTGGCGGCCAAAAGGTTAACCGAAATTGGGGGACGAAAGGGACATCTTTTATGTGCGAGATAAATATAGTGTGCTGAAGGGGCTACAATGGTGGTGCCCTGGAATTGGTTGAACTTAGAATGGCCTATGTGACATTCCAGTTGCCTATTAGATCTCTATTTTTAGGCCGCGCCAAACTTCTAGTACTGTCTAAGTTTTCCCGCATGTTATTTTCGACTTTATTACCTGCTCATAACGACTACAATGCGTACCGCCTAGAGTTAGATGCTTGGCGCGACCTGACGGTGGGGTCAAGCCACTTCGTTTAAGGCCGGCTCACATACATTCGTTTCGATTTCGGATTTAGATTCAAGATTTCGAATATACTTTACATACAACATACATACTTTGTTCCGTTCGGAATGCCTAGGCATAATCTAAAATCTGCAAGTTAGCCAATCGATCCATAAAAATCTATGGGAGATTTGCTTTCGGAACGGCTTGCGTCCGTGCAGAATTTCGAATGCATAGCTTTGCATTAGGAATTCCGAATCGGATAAAATTGGATATGTGATAGATCTTTAAATTTGTAAGGATTTGTCGCGTTCATCCCAAGTCGATATTCCGAAACAGATCTCAATCGGAATTCTGAGTGTACGTGGTTGGCCTTAACACCACGATATGCATTGTATATTTTGCGTCACGTAAAAAGAGCGCCGACGGCCATATAGAATGTATGGCCGTCAGCGCTGGTTTTAAGTAACGCGACCCATAATTTCAGTGAATTATTTAGAGTATTTCTAGACTGATTATTAAGTGGTTACTTGGTTTGTCCCCATCGTCGCTTATCCACCGACTTATTTCTTTTAATTCCATAGGAATAGTTTTCTTTAGGACATACTTTAGTTATTGACATAGATTGTAATTGTTTGTAAGAATTGTAACTTTTGAAAGGTTAAATATATTTTTCGACAAGTTTTTGTCTTGTTTGGGCAAAAGGCTCAAACACACGTTGTATGTTCCAAGGGTACAGTGAAATCCCAAATTATTTTTGATATAATTTGGCTTTATTTTTTTTTCTTAGCGTAGATGGCTAATGTTGTTTTTGAATAATGGGCCTTGAGTGAAAGTGCTAAGGTTCAAGTTGTGAATATTTTAACTATTGATGGAAGATTTGGAATTCTTATACAGATTTGAAATAACGTTTTTAAAATATAATGATATACCTCTTTATACTGCTGTAGTGATCGTATTGTGGAATGACTCAAAAGAGTATGTTAACTCAATTTTGAATTAAGTGCCTACAAAGTAAGTTTTTATGATTGACAAATGGATTCTTAATGAGATTTGAACTATATCTTAACTATTTTTAAGTTGTTAGTCGTTACTTGAAGTAATGAGGGAATGGAGTTTTGTTTCATTATGCTAAAATGTATAAGCACAATAAATTTGTTTAGATAATATTTCGTTTTTTTTATGTCAATTGACTGACAAACGAGCTGACGGCCCACCTGATGGAAAGTGGTCACCGCCGCCCATGGACATCTGCAACACCAGAGGTGCTGCCAATGCGTTGCCAGTCTAGGAAGGATTATTTATTTATTTATCGTATGGCTTATACATGTACACTCTAATACTAAAAAAAAAAAAATGTTATAATCTAAATTTACAATGCTTAAGGTACTCCGATGCCTCACGATGGGAGGATGGGGAATGGGGATGGGATGGGGATGAGGGAATAGGCCTCCGGATCTCGTCACTCACCGTACGAAACGCAATAGCAAGCTATTACTTTACGTCGATATTCTGTGAGAGTGGTACCACCCCGGTCGAGCCGGCCCATTCGAACAGTAATCATCTAGTGAGGATTACTGTTTGGCTCTACCATTACTAGTCGTACTCCTACTACTACTAGTACTCGTACTACTGGTCGTTTCATTGTTGAGTAAATTCCATTGTTTTTAACCTTTTGAACACCACAGTCGGCTACAGTCGGTTATGCCGTTTTCCATACATTTTGTCGGCTACAGCCGTCACTCGGCGTCCGGGGCATGGTTTCTCGGACTCTGCCGTGGCGTTCAAATGTTTAAAAGCTCTGTCACAGCGGCCCTAGAATGCCAGACCCGGGGATAAGGTAAACCCGTTTATCTCTATCTCTTTCGTCGGCACTAGTGTGAGAGAGACGCACTTAGAGATAAGACGGTAACCTTGGTAGGGCCGTAGATCACATTTTATGGTTCTGCAGTTGCTCTTGGAGCTGACACAAGTTTCGCAAAAATCTGGCGATCAAGACTGCCACTTTTGAGGGTAAATTGCAAAATAAAAATAAAAAGTTTTGCAAACATACCAAATCACAGAGAAACCTAAAGAAGTAAGTATTTAATGTAACAGGAAATTTCAGATGATCATGTACGGAACGGAACCCTCTCCAAGCGAGTTTAACTCGCACTTGTCCGGTTTTTTTGTACCACGTACTATTTTTTGGAATCATCAGTTCCGGATATCTTCGACAACCATCCCGTCCTACCCAGGTACGCCAACTTGACGCTCACAATAACACTTCTATTCTGGTAAGATTCTTTGATAATGGGTGAATTAAAAATACTTTTAGTGTAAATATATAATTAAGACTCAATTCGTTAACGTATCAATGGGCAAATACACAACACAATAATGTTATAAAAATTAATGCCAAATACTAATAATATCACTCACTTTATGCTACTTTTAAAGACATGATAAATTTGATACAACATTTTACAATAGTAGCCAGTAATTTTTTATAATACTTTTTATACAAAGCATAGTACAAGTAATATAAGAGCAATGTAGAACCTTGCCTAATTTAAGCCTGTTAAAAAAAAATGTTATCAATTATCAAAAGTAACAGTACAAATTTAGAAACGGAAATCTGCTCTCCATTTTGATACCCGTCAATGAGTCTTTGAGAACAACACAAATTATTGACATGTAACTGGGACTTAATCGAATAACTTAAAAAATTTCAATCGCGAAAGTTTAAAACAATCTAACACATTATTATTTATCATTGAGCAAAGAAAAATATGTAAACATTTCAGATCTAAAACTACAGAAATTGTGGCACCATGATGGCTTATAAATGTATACTTAATTAGAGAAAATATTGCAATTCCTAACTAATGTGATATCAGTGTGTAAACATGAGCTGATTTCTTATCATTCTGCGCTAGAGAGCATTATCTACTTGTGTTGGAAGCTGTTACTGTTATTGGAATTTTTATCTGACCTTAGAAACTACAAAAACTACTAGAAAAGTCATCATAAATCCTCTGCTTTCGACAGCAATATGATGTTGGTGTGCCTTCCAAATTTGATGTTGAACTAATCACTTAAATGATTTTGCAGCTACTGAAAGTAGTATCAAAATTAAAAATTCCTTCGATGGATACCAAACACATCGAATTTGGCAGACACGATGACAATAAGTTTTAATTAACCCCTCCAATAGTTAGGCATGGATCTATGCTTTTTTTAGTGCACTTTGACTAAGGTATTTTTTAATACTCCATGAATCCAATGAGACACAAATGCCAATTGTTTTATCATCCACATATGAGGAGTTAATGGCAACTTCTCTTTCACAACCATGACAAGGTTTTCATAAATATAATAAAATTAGGAATTCCAGTACTGTCCTATATGGACTATCATAAAGTTCAAAAATGTATCAGTTATTGTATTGAATTTATTTGTAAATGCAATCATACCCATTTTACATTGCAGTATTTGTTCTTTGAAAGTCATGCAATAAGATCATATACCATGCCATAGACCATGGGGTAATATTACTTTATCAAAGTTGTAAGTCAAGAATACTTGACCTAAAAATGCTAAATAACTAGTTGCATTAACAAATTCATTGATTTTTTTTACATGATAAATGTATTTGTGAGTTAGCGATTCGTATCAGGCTTTTTGCATAGCAAAACTATTCGGCTAACATTTGTTTTCTCTGCAGTCAACAGACATAACAGTCAACTTTTTTTTTATAATTAAATAATTGATTGCTTATGATTAATACTCAAATTATAATGCTATTACCAATTACATTTGTAGGTCAAAATCCTGGCCATCATTCAATGCATTGTCATCTATGTCTTCCTTGGCATCATTATCAAGTATTGGTTCATTCAGAGGTTCGTGAGCATTCAAAGCTGAGCTTAACTTGGGTGGCTGAGCTGCTGGAGTCACTTTAGATGACATCGCTATGTTCGATGCACTTTTTGTAGTCAGTGCTGACTTCAACCTCTCTACCTCTTTCTCCAAAGCTTCGATCTTGTTCTTCCTATCAGCTAATTGACTGGTTAAAGTATCTTTTTCTAATCTCAATGTCTCTATAATACCAGTTTTGCTAACTTGAAGATTTTTCAAAGAAAGTAACTCTGTCTTGCATATTTGAGAATCTATTAACGTACCATTCACTTTAGCCTCTAAATCTGCCAGCTTTTGCTTGTATTCTTTTATGTCGTTCGCCGTTTTTGTTTTTTGTTTGTCGAAGTCGTCGAGTTTCGATACATAGTCACCTTTTTGTTTGAGAAGCTGCAATGTCTCATCCATGCATGAAGTCTGTTGATCAGAGCATTCTCGCAGTTGAACACTCATTTCAGCAACTTTGTTTCGCAACACGGTGAGCATACTTCCACTGTTTAATAGTGAAAGGACCAGCAAAATGCACACAGCGAACATCAGATACATAGGCCAGCGACGCATGTTTTCTATACCCATATTACTCCACTAATCCTAAATAAAGATTCCAATCTTACTTCACAACTACGCAAATATCTATTCTTTGCTTTATTTATTTATACGACCGAAACGAGCCACAAAAAAGATAGTAATCAAAGAGAAATACAGAACGATTGTAGCGATTGCTTCGTGAAGCAATTATAATTGTCATATTTGACGTTAACCTTATAGTTTTAGAGACTGTTACAGTTAGAATAAGAAATTGAATTTTAGTATTTTTATTGGATTTAAAAATATTAAAATTTACCTAAAATTTAAAAAAGATTCTTATGGTGAATAAATAACTACGTTAAAGACCACAATATTCGGTTTAATAATTTCAAGACATCGTGTTATTATTATTCTTAATATTCTTCACAAACAATCATATTTAAAAATCACAGACAAACAAAGTTATTTTTTATAAGGGTTGCTATTGAAGTGGCGACTAACAACAATTAACCAACAATTTATACTGGTATCACCGCCCATAGATAATCCTTCATCGACTTCTTTGGTTTATAGCCACGAGGTTTTTAGCTATATTTCAATTTATTAGTGAAATAATATAAATACGCTTCGTTTTCTTTGAACAAAATGCCACCCAGTAATCCCTTGCCGCCCAAAGAAAATGCACTATTCAAAAGAATTTTGGTAAGTGCAAGTGTAAACATATATTGTGTTAAGTATAGCTTGTCATCTTCGGCGATTATATTGAATTATAAAATAATGCATATCGTTTGAAAGACAATTGTATGGGTTGCGCAGTCTTACTAGGCTCATAGTATTTATCAGCGGCATTATTGGCTTGCGATCTATATATAAATACGATATTATTATTACTAATTCGATATCTTTTGATTGGCCTTGTTGAATCTTTGAATGCCTGTATTCTAATAATAAATAGAGGTTAATTATTGATGACTATCTGATTATTATTTTCCAGCGTTGCTACGAACATAAACAGTATAAAAATGGTTTGAAATTCGCCAAGCAAATCCTCTCCAATCCAAAATTTGCAGAGCATGGAGGTGAGTACTCCTTAAAGTTCCTTTTGTCAAATTTGAAGTGTAAACTATCACTCATTATTAATGAATTAAAGTACAAGACCACCTTGTACTTTATCTAGAATTTATCTTTATTTTGTCATCTTCAGTTATGTTTATTTTGTTGGTTTTAGAAACACTCGCAATGAAAGGCTTAACACTAAACTGCCTTGGGCGCAAAGATGAAGCTTATGAGTATGTCCGTCGAGGCCTCCGCAATGATCTCAAGTCACCTGTTTGCTGGCATGTCTATGGGCTTCTGCAACGGTCTGATAAGAAATATGATGAGGCCATCAAATGCTACCGCAATGCTCTCAAGTGGGAAAAGGAAAACATACAGATTCTCCGGGATCTTTCCCTTCTTCAGATTCAGATGAGAGATTTAGAAGGATACAAGGTATGATATTTATTTACCAATAACAATTAACATGCAATGCAAATATGATGAGTTTGGATATAAGATGGACTGCAATTGGGTCTATAATATGAAAACTCGGTTCAATAATTGAAACCTGATATTGCATTCCCTAGTCTCATGATCATCTGCATACTTACTTTGCTAACAAAGGGATGTAGGTATCATACTTACTGATTAAACACAGGCATAATGCAGTTGTATTAAAGTAGTCTACTTTAAGTGTTCTATATCACCAATTTCACTGTAAAAAGAAGTCCGTTAATGAAAGACTAATCAGTAATCACAAGATAATTCCCATGACACTCATGCTTGGATATTGTAAATGGTTCCTAAAATAATATATATATATATACTTTTGTCTCTGTTATTTATGAAGGAAATCATTCCTTCCTACTCAGCTCTTTGACTGGATTCTCCTACAAAATGGCTTACACATATCAATACAACCAACTGAACTGAGTACTTAAACCAATGTGTTATATAATGTTGTCTATTATATCTTCAGGACACCCGGTATCAACTCTTCATGCTACGACCAACACAGCGGGCGTCATGGATCGGTTTCGCAATGAGTTACCACCTTCTCGGTGACTATGAGATGGCCAACAGTATTCTAGATGCCTTCCGTACCAATCAGATGAAGGGCCCATATGATTATGAACATTCGGAGCTATTGCTTTACCAAAATATGGTGTTGGCCGAGTCCGGGCAGTTTGACAGGGCGTTGTTGCACTTACACAAGTTTCAGACACAGATTCTTGATAAGTTATCAGTGAAGGAAACTAGTGGTGAATATTATTTGAAGTTAAAGAGGTAACTAAAGTTACAAATCTAATCTTTTATTCATATATTTTTAATTCTGCTACCTGGAACGTATTTTTGTTAGTTAATATTGAACTTTACTATTATAATGCCGTCTTTGGCGTCTGAGGCACACCCTTTTCGAATTTGGCCATGGCGTTTAAATGGTTAACCTAATCGCATCTAATACTTAATTTTTTGTCCTTATATCTTGCAAAGCGAACAACAGCTTACTAAAAGTTTCACGGTAAATCCAAATCGGCACTTTGCTATTTACCAATGGCTGGTTAAATTTTTTAATTATCTTGAAAATTTAAATATTTACTTCTATTCAGGCATTTCTTCCTTTTGCTCCTTTGATATAATACAAAGATAATTATTTTACAGGTTCAAAGAGGCGGAGACAGTGTATGAAGACTTATTAAAGAGAAACCCTGAGAATGTTATGTATTATCAGAAACTCATAGAAGCTAAACAACTAAGTGATCCTGATGAAAAAGTGGCCTTCTTCGATGTATATAAGTAAGTTTTGACATAAGCAGTTACATTCTGACTAAGCAAGCCTCAGGCATGAGCATTTTGGTGATTTCCAGCGAGTTCTAGTTGTTACGCCTCGTCCTTCACAGAGTATTTGAGGAATGCAAGGGAGGTCAGGTCGAAGATTGATGTAGAGCAGCGACCTTTAACGCGTGGTATGCGGGTGTTTTGTAAAGTCCTCATAAGTACTACTGGACCAGCTTCGCCCGCGGTATTTTCCATGCAAACTTTATCACAACTTTTCACCCCTTTAGGGATGGACTTACAAAAAGTCCCTACTTAGTGCACCTCTAGGGTACTCGAGGAATGTCTCCCCTCTAAATTTCAAACCTCTAGCTCTACCCGTTTAGGCTGTGCGTTGTCTATAAGTGAGTCACGGTACTGTTTTATATATATAGATACTGATAATTTTTTTTTTTTCTCAAAAATGGGTTTGCGTTTGATCTCAGTCTCACCTGATGTTAAGTGACGACGAGGTCGAAGGTGGTACACGCTTACCCAGAAAATGCCTATTCACTCTTGCGTTGAAAACACCAAGGTTATACGATTCCGGTGTTATGAACAAGTGCGGCTCGTTCTACCTGATTTTGCCACATTGCCTGATTTTGTCAAGGGCCCTTGACTGCCAGAAGGTTGTTGACCCCTGACATACAGGATCACGCTTCCTGTAAATTCCTAATTATCCTCTTCAACGTACGTCAAAAACAAAACATGTCACTCACACGCCAAGCATGTCTATGAAGTAACACGAATTTCAACCTAAAGTCAAACTTATGTGGGGTTCTTTTACCCTGTGTGCCCAGTGAACCAGTGGTGCGGATATATCCGTCATTGGCGATTAATTGTCTAAATAATGATGTTTCCAGGAAAGACTATCCCAAAGCGATAGCGCCGCGGCGGCTGCAGCTGTCGGAGGCGCGCACGCCGGCGGTGTTCGCGCGGCTCGTCGACGAGTACTTAAGGCACGGGCTGCATAAAGGCATCCCCCCGCTTTTCGTCGACATTAGGTAATCATCTTGTACTAAATTTAGAACTGAAAAAAAAAACCGGCCAAGTGCGAGTCGGACTCGCGCACGAAGGGTTCCGTACCATTATGTATAATAAAGCAAAAAAAATCAAGTTCGTTGTATGGGAGCCCCCCCTTAATGATTTGTTTAATTTTAATTTAATTATTTATTTTTAAAGTGATTATATAACTAAATATTCTGTGAATATTTCAAGCGTCTACCTGTTGCCGTTATTAATATCGAGCAAAAAATCACGTAAGTTGTATGGAAACCCCTTAAATTCTTTTTTTATACTGTTATTTAGTATTTGTTGTTATAGCGGCAATAGAAATACATAATCTGTGAAAATGTCAACTGTCTAACTATCACGGTTCATGAGATACAGCCTGGTGACAGACGGACGAACGGACAGTGGGTCCTTAGTAATAGGGTCCCGTTTTTAACTTTTGGGTACGGAACCCTAATTATAGCTCTATTATTGTTATCAGTCGGTTTGTATATCACTATGTTGTCTCTTTCATCATAGTAAAGGCAGATGTCATATATTTAGGACAGATGCCTTTTTTAATTTGAAGGATGTAGACCCCCTTGTCAGATGCGGCTCGGGCGCTATTTAAACTAGCTAAATTAGCGATTGTTAATAGAACCTAATATGTAATTGTAGAAGTACCTAATATGTAACCTGTTGATTACTATTGTACCTTGCTGTAATTACGGAGCGACATGTTCATATCGTGAACAAGCTCTTAAATAAAGAGAAGAAAAAAAAAGGATGTAGACAGGCCAAATAATAAATATGGGTTCAAGTGATTTCAACGAGCATCTGTTTCCATGAGGAACTTGAAGAATTAAAACCGGATAGCTCGGAGAAATAGCTACCTTCAATAACATTGACGTGACAATTGCCGCTTTTCGTGTACCAAAGCAATTGTTTTCCTATTCCAGATCGTTGTACACAGACACAGTGAAATCGGACACGATAGAGAACCTAGTGCTCCAGTATATAGAGAATTTATCAAAGTCCGGCACGTTCAGTGCGGATCCCGGCGAAGCGAAGCAGCCCGCGAGCGCGTTGTTGTGGGCGTATTACTACGCGGCGCAACACTTTGACTATAAGAAGGATACCGACCGAGCCTTGAAGTATATTGATGCGGCGATAGAGCACACCCCTACGTTAATAGAGCTGTTTATTGTTAAAGGAAGGATATTTAAGGTAAGTGGTCTTTTTTTTTTTTAATTTAAATCATTTGTGTTTGACCTCAGTCTCACCTGATGCTAAGTGACGAGTTCGAAATCGGTACACGGTGACCTAGAAAATGCCTATTCACTTTTGCCTTGAAAACACCAATGTTATATTACGGGAATACAGACGCAGGGAGAGTGTTCCATCCCCGGGCAGTGTGAATACGAGGTGAATTTCAAAAAATCCCTCCTTAGTGCACCTCTAGGGTACTCGAGGAATGTCCCCTCCAAATTTCAAACCTCTAGGACCACCCG
This sequence comes from Tortricodes alternella, assembly GCA_947859335.1. Classification (NCBI taxonomy): domain Eukaryota; kingdom Metazoa; phylum Arthropoda; class Insecta; order Lepidoptera; family Tortricidae; genus Tortricodes; species Tortricodes alternella. The sequence goes on from OX401986.1 coordinate 4,375,403, forward strand.
TTTAGGCTGTACGTTGTCTATAAGTGAGTCACGGTACGGTTGTATATGTATTGATATTAACATATGCTTAAAAGTGACTTTTTTCGGAGCTCGTATCTAGACAACGATTGGGAATAGGTAAAAATGCATTGAACCAGAGTTGTAGAGAATTTTATCAGCTTTCATGATGTAGTTCAATAAAATTTCCTATGACGCATCGTTTTCGAGTTATAAACAGAAAAATCAAAACGGGACCTTCTTGCCCTCCCCCCCTAGGGCTCACCTCCGAGTGGTGGGGACTTTTAGTATGTTTCGCTCGTTTAAAATTAAAAAGAAATAACGTGAAACACAAATCTATTTCAAATTCAATTTAAACGCGGTTGAGTTAACTTTAAAACAAAAGTGAATTTCATTTGGACTTGTTCCCTTTTACTTGGACTAGTTAGGAGACAAACCAAGTATATGTTACTTGGTTTGTCTCCTAACTAGTCCAAACAAAGTTCCAAACTCAAACTTTCTGCTTTCGACCATTCCATCCACAATCATTCATTGCCTGGACTAATATATGTATATATATATACTAGTGGACCTGCCACAGCTTCGCCCGCGGTATTTGTGCCGACTGCAGCGCCATCTGCCGGGCTGATTTGTGAATCTAAACCATCCAGGGCGCGCCACCCAAACACATACAGAAAAATTCATTCAAATCGGTCCAGCCGTTTAGGAGGAGTTCAGTGACATACACACGTACAGTAGAGTTATATATATATATATATAAAGATATATAAATATACTAATAGTATTGAGGTTGAAAGTGTTTTCCGTCCCCAGCACGCCGGCGACCCCATATCGGCGTACCAGTGGCTAGAGGAGGCGCAGGCGATGGACACGGCCGACCGCTACGTCAACAGCAAGTGCGCGCGCTACATGCTGCGCGCCGGCCACGTGCAGCGCGCCGAGGAGATGTGCGCCAAGTTCACCAGGGAAGGTACCTCATCTCTACTTTTTTTTAATGTTAATTGACTGGCAAACGAGCTTAAAGCCCACCTGATGGAAAGTGGTCACCGCCGCCCATGGACATCTGCAACACCAGAGGTGCTGCCAATGCGTTGCCAGTCTAGGGAGGATGGGATGGGGATGAGGGAATAGGCCTCCGGATCAAGCCACTCACCGTACGAAACGCAATAGCAAGCTATTACTTTAGGACGATATTCTGTGAGAGTGCGGTACTACCCCGGTCGAGCCGGCCCATTCGAACAGTAATCATCAGGTGAGGATTACTGTTTGGCTCTACCACTGCGAGAGACGTCCCTTGGAGACGTCCAGTGCTGGACATATACCCCCAAAGATTCCCACAATGTACGACCGCACACCTTCTGTGTCCATCGGCTTATAGTAAGGGAGCTGCGTGCCATTTTGGTATATGATTTCGTCTTTCATGTTGATAGGGATGAAAGTTTATGTCAATACAAATTGATTTGGTCCAGTAAATGAAAGTCGTATGTCCCTGCGTTTTTGAAATACAATTTTAAAAAATCGTACATAATAAAATCAGCGACCTAGACGTCTGCCAACTTTTTTTTTCCATTCTGGGAGTCCTAATGAATCGAATGAAAACAATGAAAACGACGACGAAATGATTTAGTATAGCTTTTTTTATTTACATTTTTGCAACTACGTCCCGTGATAAAACGAGAGCCCTGCACGTCTGCCTCTCCGATGTTCATCGTTTTGAGGATGATTCTGACCATCATTCAAAGAGGCAGACACGAACAAATGATACCACACCAGTTTTTTTTTAATTTTTGAGACCCTGTCAATTGTAAACGACTACAGACTATTTTTCTGTGGTTCTTTATATTGTCATTAATCGAACAATTCAGGTCTGCCAAGCGAACAAATCATATACAAATTTTTGGCACCCAGCTCCCTAGCTGTTAAGGAACCAGGTTGTCAGTGCATCTTGTGGCTGTTGAAGTCACGCTGCCTCCTGGTCCGTGGTCTCCAAGAACTGTTACAATGCTGATGATTGTTTGCAGGAGTGGCGGCCACGGAGAACCTGAACGAGATGCAGTGCATGTGGTTCCAGACGGAAGCCGCGGCGGCCTACCAGCGCGCCCACCAGTGGGGCGAGGCGCTCAAGAAGGCTCATGAAGTCGACAGGGTATGTGTATAAATAGTTATTTGTCATACAACTACGCGTGCTCAATTTTAATGACCGAGCAAGCAAAGGATTCTAAAATTAGAATCCTGAGCGTTAGCGAGGGAATCAAAAAAGCACGAAGTGAAAAATCTTTGCACTCGAGTGCAACACGTAACTTTCATTCCACCTCAGCGCGGAAATAACTATTTAAATGCAAAAAAAAAACATTGCGCATTATTAACAGTTTCAATCAATTCTGTTGGCGTCAAATAAACTTCCTCGTCGCTAGAATCACTCATTTTAGGTTTTTCACTTGTTTACAAGTTTCTTGTTTTTAACAATATGACGTGAAAAGAAAATGGCGCGCGCAAAGCAAATAAAAAAAAAGTACACCAAGAAGGTTCCGAGTCTGAGTTTTTAACAAATTAAAAAAGGTTGTATGGTAAATTCGGCACCATGGAGGTAGAAGTAAATAGGTTAACGTAACTTCACGACTTTTTTCTATCGTATCGATTTTATCAAATCGTGTTTTGGAAGTAGTTATTTTTTCAATAATATTATGAATATGAACATATATTTTTTTCGCTTTGCCTGATCAAATAGTTTTTCTTAAAAAACTGTTTAAGTTAAGCCGATTTAGGTCCTGTCAGCGCCTTAAGTGCTATATTTCAATGGCTCATGTTTGTTGCAGCACTTCTCAGAAATAATGGAGGACCAGTTCGACTTCCACTCGTACTGCATGCGCAAGATGACGCTGCGCTCGTACGTGGGGCTGCTGCGGCTGGAGGACGTGCTGCGCGCGCACCCCTTCTACTTCCGCTGCGCGCGCGCCGCCATCCAGGTGTACCTGCGCCTGGACGCGAGCCCGCTGCAGGACGCGCCGCAGACGCAGGAGCCCGATACAGGTCAGACATTTGTAGCCCGGTATCATGATCATGGCGTAATGGGCATTATTTCAATTTCTCATATTATTTATATTCTTTTCATCACACTTGCTCGGAAAGGGTGTTATTACACGCAGGCGTATAGCGCAGCTATAGCCGATTTAGCTGCTCTATACGTCCCGCCGTCAGCGGCGTCAACTCCCACGGCAGTTATGGATTTAGTATCTTTTATAACTCCCACTGACGCGCGCCAGGTCCGGTGAGGACGCGCGCCGGCTCCGGCGGTGATCGTTTTCTTATACAAGTAGCGCGCAACCGACGCGACATAGAGTTTATTCTACCCACCTGATGGTAATTCACGGTGTACAATGAGGATATCATATTTTTTTTTGTCTAATTTTTATTTCATTTCCTCACAAATTTGATAAAAAACATTGTGTGTATCACGGGCAGTAAGGGGATAACAAACTCCAGTCATTCAAAGCCCTCCCGCCTTCGGCGTCCAGCTTCTAACAGACTCTCGTTAGTTATCCCCTTCTTACGGCCCTAGATGCATAATATATTGTGGCCACCCTAGTGTGCGTCAATGTCAGCGTTTTTCATAAAGATTAGGAGACAGAGAATGAAAAATATTGACGACTTTGTTATGGCACTTATAATATAACCTTTATAAGGTTCCACAGCGCATCATACGGGTATGAAAGTCTGTCAGAGATGTTATGTTTACGAATGCAGAAATAACCTATACTTATCAAAAATCGGACAAAATCGGTTAAGATTTAAGGGGTGTAAATCGTTATCGCCTATTGTATGAAAAGGGTCATTTTTGTCGTTACAACGCGTTGCTTCACAGTCCTTAAGTTTACGCCTGAAAAATATTTTCTAAGCCGGACTTGTAACATGGTTTTTTATACATAATATATGAAAATTGCAACTTTTGGCTTAAACTTTTGGCCGACGTTGTCGACTATGCGTGACAGCGTATACAGGGTAAAAAAGTCTTTCATTACATTGACTTAAAGTTGAAATTCGTCTTACTTCTCAGACATGCTTGGCGGCCAAAAGGTACGCAACATCTCTCGACTGCCAAACTTTAATTCCCTTATTCTATAAACGCTCTGGAAAACAATGAAAGTCAACTTCAAAGTAAAAAAATCACGTCGATTGTTTCACTGGCTCCTAGTCTAAACCGGTTAGGAATTTCAAATGGTCGAAGATGACATTTCGGGTCATGAGATGCGAGTGCACGTTTCTGCCCTTGGTTGTTATGTAAGCCCGACGACCTGTGCTTTGAGAGTTCTTATTGAAAAAAAAAAAGAACCAACTGCATAACCTCTAAATAAGAGAAACAAGCATTAAATTCTGTCTTCCATATGAGGTCGATATGGATAGCATTCGTTGACTCTCCATAAAATTCTATGATAGCTATTTGAAGTCACCAACTACTATTTGCATATCGACCCCACGGGCACGGAAGAATACAATTCTTGTTTCTCTCTTTTTAGAGGTTATTCAGTCGAGTTTTTGTTTTATTGCTAGCGTCCACCATATTGTATTTAAAGTGACATCACATGCCCTTTACCCGGGCATTTTGCCTGAATAGTTTGACACCATGAACCATTTGTTAAAATCGGTTCAATAGTTTGGGCTCTAACACCAAGGGTTTCGTGTAACATACATTGTGGAGATATTCGATCTAAGATCGAATGTACCGTATGTCTTGTAATCTATAATACCCACGAAAAACATTACCCCCCTTTTTACTTCGCTACAGTCGGGTAATAACGCGAACGTTTCCGGACATGTTTTAGAAAAATATGTAGGTGTAATAGATTTAAAATCCATGTGTACTTTGATCAATCCAACATTCAAATATGTTTTTCTTCAGACTCTTTAATTTCATCATTATGTCCTTAAATAAATAATCAACGTAAAGCAGCATTTATTGACTTTAGAGCAATAAAGCTGCATTAAAAATTCATTTTAGCAATGTATTTTTTTGTTGTTGTTCCAACCAATTTTCTGTGGACTGTCAAAGTATTAGGAAGAAAGTCCACTTTAGTCCAAAGAAAAGCTGTAGTCCAGTCAGTCAAGACAATTAATTCATTATAATTCCAAAAGTTTTCAAATTTTGATGTAAGGTCGGGAGTGGTATTAAAACAAACTATAAAATTTTGCAACCTGCTCTGCGGTCCGGAACATTGTTAAAAATGCAATAAATGATAATTTGCTCAGTTCTTGAGACCAAAATTCCAAAAGTTCTGCAAAGTTGGAGTGGTGTTAAATATATTATTTTACATCACGTGTCAAATTTGCAACCAATTTAAGTGTACGGAACATTTTTTGTTATTAAAAATTAATGTTTTTCTTTATTAAACTGAAGGAAAACGTTCCAAAAGTTCTGCAAATTTGACAGATATATCGGAAAAATATACCGAACGATTGTATAAATTTGCAACCTTTTACGTTGACCGGAACATGTTTATTTATAATTCTTTTTAATTCGTGGTCATTTTTTCGAGTAAGGTGGTCTCGGAATAATTACAAAAGTTTTGAAACTTGGTTGCAAACTTCGAAAACATCTATTCTGATGTATTTACAAATTTGCAACCTCATACGCGATCCGGAACTTTATGCAATTTGCAAAAATGTAATTTTTTTATTTTTTCACCTTCAAGAAAATTTCAAAAGTTCCGGATCGCGTATGAGGTTGCAAATTTGTAAATGCATCAGAATAGATGTTTTCGAAGTTTGCAACCAAGTTTGAAAACTTTTGTAATTATTCCGAGACCACTTTACTCGGAAAAATGACCACGAATTAAAAAGAATTATAAATAAACATGTTCCGGTCAACGAAAAAGGTTGCAAATTTATACAACCGTTCGGTATATTTTTCCGATATATGTGTCAAGTTTGCAGAACTTTTGGAACGTTTTCATTCAGTTTAATAAAAAAAACATTAATTTTCAATAACAAAAAATGTTCCGTACACTTAGATTGGTTGCAAATTTTATACGTGATATGAAATATTATATCGAAAACTTCCCCAAGTTTGCAGAACTTTTGGAATTTTTTTCACGACCATACAGCAAAAATTAATTGAATTGCAATTTTAACAATGTTCCGGACTGCGGACAAGGTTGCAAAATGAGATTTATTGTCGTCCCAATGTACCATTCACTTGACCGAAGTTTGAAAACTTTTGGAATTATTATCAAATTTTCGATTTCGAATGTCTATAATGACTGGACTATTGGTTCGTAGACCGATGCGAGTTTCGCGCGACAATGTCATGTCAGCGGCCATATCGAACTGTGATTGCCCCGTCTAAAATGTTATGCTCAGATTACTACTACTATTTGCTGAGATAATTTTAGTAATCTATGCTATCTCTTCATAGCATAGATTACTAAAATTATTAAAAAAGTAATTGGTGCGACCATGAATCGAACACATACAAGTTTTCTTCAATTTTTTTTTACCATAACTTTCTGCAGTACCTCGTTATTGCTTGATAAAAAAAATGCAAATATCTCAAATTCCGACAAATACGACTATTTTGGACGTTGAAGAGGAAAAAGATAATTTTCCTTTTATTTTTTAAAGCAAAAATAAGTCTTATTCTTTTCGAAAAATATTATGCAATGTCGCCGTTTTTCCGGTGGACACTTCATTGGTCAGACTGGTTCTGATTTACTGGTATAATTCTTGCTAAAAGCAAATGAATATGATGCAATGAGTTTGTGTTCATTTTTTAAAGGATCAAAAAGAAACAAGGTTCAAGTTTACATCGTTTTATTTAACTTTTATATTCTTTGTTTTAAAAATACAGTACAAAATCACAATGATTCATTATTATTAATTTGTTAAAAATAACAATCATTACCATTATAATACAACAATGCTCAGTACATTGTCACGCATATCACAACATTCCTAACAATTCGAAAATACTGACGTAAATAAATAACTAGCACTACGCATGCACCACAGTCTCTTAACAAATAATTTAATAAATAACGTAGCAAATGAGCGTCCAACCATCGCTTATAAACACTTAGACACTTCCTACGAGAATCTCGTTTTCCTAAATATATGGCAATGCGGGCGCACCCGCTAGTCTCATACCTTACACTACTTAGGACACTTACATCACATTTGCGCTTAATATTTACACAATCGTCGCCGGCGACGGCGTTCACTGTTCAGACTAGAGCTTTGGTTTCACCGTCCGTAGCCGGGCGATCTGTACCGCTCCCGGGTCTGGTGCGCGGCCTGCGGCGTCAGGAAGTACACGTGAGCGCCTTCCCCGGGCAGTCTGTACGACACGAACGAGCCCGGTCGACCCTCGCCAGCGGAATTAACGGGCGTTATCCACTCGGCATCAGGGTTCACAGGCGGCAGGGGCCTTCGGTAATTCACCGCCGTGTCTCCTGCTAAAGCGGGTCTGTTCAGATCGTACTGCTCCCCGCTATACTGCGGCCTCTGCACCTGAGATTGCACCCGGTACTGCTGCGGCCGGTAGCCCGGATTAGGTATAGGTATGAACTCGCTGTCAGGGTTGATTGTCGGCCGCGGTAACCGCTCGTTCACCAACGTATCGTCAGCTAGCGACGGGGGCTTCTGTGGCTGAATTAACTCTGCGTTATGGTGTCGTATTGGCTCACTGTCTGGATTTATCGGCGGGCGAGGGTGTCGCTCGTTGACAAGAGTATCTCTATCCAATGACGGCGGGTTAGGACTCTGCGACTCGATGATTTCATACGTGTATTGCAAGTTGATGTTGTTGTCTATCGGGGTTCTGACCGTCCCGATGGGAGTCGTCACGGCTAAACCGTTCACGTCATGAGTACTGTCTTCGATCTTCTTACCGAAGATATCGAAGGAGTTCTTAGTGATGTCATCTAGATATCTCTCGTCCTGCTGAGTGTAGTACCCGTGGCTGATAGGGCTGGGAGTCACGCTCGGAACTCTGCTGACATGGTGGACTGCGGGCTTGTCGTTTTGTATCGGTATGAGATTTCGGTTGTTCTTCGGTCGTACGTCCTTTATAATTGGACTGTCATCGTAATCCTCGTCTCTGGTCTTCGTCTTGGGATAGTACCTTGTTGAAGTGGGGGTCTCGGTGGTCACCTGTACGTTCTCGATCAGATACTGTTGATGGTACCCCGGCGAAGCGGATGGAGCGATAGCGTTAAACTCGTTATCCAGATTAAAAGGCTTGCTGTAGCTGACCATGGGCCTGAAAGGTTCAGGATCTAATTTAGGAGCACGGAAACTGAACTGTTCCTGTCTTGGTTTTGACTGGTAGCTGAACTGATAGACAGGTACTTGCACCGGTCTCCCTGTGATGGCCTTCGGTTTGTGAACGTGTTGCCTGTGTTGCTTGGGTCTTTTCGTTGTGAATAAGTCAATGGTCTGTTGTATGTCAGCTATTTGTTGGTAGAATGCCTCGGGCCTTTGCTTCGGTTGCTGTTGCACATAAACAGGTTTCTGTATGCTGAAATATTCCTGTGTTAGTGTACGGGGTCCTTGCTTTTGCGGCCACAGGAACAATGCATCGGCTTGATCTATAGCGCCATACGCAACGTCCACTGCCGGATTATATCCTTGCTGGTTATTAATATTCTGTTGTTGGTGCTGGTGCTGTTGAGGTGCTTGATTGTTTGGCACAGTTTTGTAGTAATTTCTGCCATCAAAGAAGGATGCGGGAGACGGCGACGTTTTGGGTTGTTCGTCGTAGAAATAAAACGATGCCAGCGCGTTATCATTAGGTTTGCGGTTGTACACGGGTTGTAATTTCGTTATAGGGACGTTGGTGTTTTGCGAATTGGAGTAGTACGCTCTTAATGGCACTGGGGTCGACGTTACCAAGTTGTCGGTGATCTCCTCCTCCTGAGTTTTCTCTGGTACATTATAAATGATATAAGGTTTTTCTGTTGTTGTAGGCGGCTTAGTATCATATGTGGAATCAGGATAGTCATAAATAACAGACACCGACAAGGGCTTCGAAGTAGCCTTAATTCTGGATTTGAATACTGGTTTTTCTGTTTTCGGTCTTTGAGTGATTTCCTCGGGCAGGTTCTGCACTCGCACTGGAACCCTTTGTGGTATTTGCACAACACGTTGCGGGTGTCTCGACTTAGGTGTAGTTACGATTTCTACCGGTGGTGGCGTTGTGATTGTGCTTGGCACTTCAGTAGTTCTCGGGTATTCAGTGGTAGTGGTCGGTCTGGTCTTGTATTTATTGCGATGCACCGACGGTGTTGGGCTTGGTCGCTTGATAGTCGGTTTCAGCCTCGAATAAGTCGAAGTAGTGGTCGGCCGTGTTGCAGATTTAGCCGGCGGCGTAGTAGTGTTATCCTCAAGAGGAGCAAAGAAATCAGGCGGCGGTGGTAATACTATTCCAGGTACTAGTGGTCCTGCTGGCACTCTGTTATTGTAGTCAGCGCGGTAAGAAAAATTGTAAGGCGGCGGATAGTAGATCGAAGGGTCGTCTTCGTCGTAAAGGTCTGTCTGGTTGCTCGGTGGTGGTAGAAACGCTGCGCCCGGTGGAAAGCCTTCTGGAAAAGAGCCGTTTATGGATGGGGGGAAAGGGAATGCTCCTTCGCTCGCATTCCCGGGTAGGAATGGGAACGTAGGATTTGGCAGCGGCGCTCCCCCGGCAGAAGTGTTTCCCGGATTGTCACCCGAGGCGTAGGGCGCCCCCGGCGCGAAGGGGAATGGCGGAGGATATAAAGCGCTTTCGCCTTCTCTCGTAGCGTAGGGAGGGAATTGGGGCGCAGGGACACTGCCGTTAGGAGTGAGGAAGACGAGCGGTCCGTCGTCGGAAAGTCGTACTGGAAAGGGCGGTGGCACTTTGGGTTTTTGCGGTAGCTTTACTTGCCTTCTAGGCGCCTCGTAGTCGTCGATCGGGGGCCATGGTCTACGTGCATTCTCTTTCGTCCGCTCCGGGAACGAACCACCTTTTAAAACTAACAGATTGCCTTCGGCGAGCCAAATCTCATCCTTCTTAAGTCCTCCTAGAGTTTGTGTATTATCCTTCTCTCTGGTATCCGGGTTCAGCTCGTAACTCACGATACCCGGTCGTTTAGGTGTTTTGGAGTATATTTCGTTCTGAATTAGACCATATTTGCCTTCGGCCACCTGATCGGAGAGCGTCTTTTTGTCCTCGTCCACCTCTTTGGTTTTGACGGTTTCTTTCCCTTCGCCAGCGCTGGACATGAGCATGCCGTCGTCCCAGATGCCCTGGTTCCAGCCTACGGTGCTGCCCGACTGGTCCGGCACGATCACGCCTACGAACTTGCCGGTTTCGCTCTTGGCGTCGTACGCGATCGAGTTCTTGGAGTTGCCGTACTCTTTGTCGGGTTTTATCTTGATGTGCCCGCCGATGAGTCGCTTAATGGTGCGCTGCGAGTCGGCGGGCTCGGGGCCGGGCGGGGCGCCGAGGCTGCGCTGATCGCGCACGAACGAGTCGGGCGGCAGCACGTACGTCGGCACGAGGACGCTGGCGCGCCCGTCGCACGCCCATGCCAGCGCCAGCACTAGCGCTATCGCCGCCCCTCTCACCATCTGAAAGTTTAGAAAACACATTTTAGTTATACACGCCACACTATTACGCTACACTATTCATTCTGTCATTGTTAATCTATGAATGAACTCATCTTGGTTAACAGATTGTTATTCAAATGCGTTTCGTTGTCTTTCACGAGCGCGCGAAGTGAAAGGACACGCGGCGCGGAGACAAAAGTGTCCGCCAGTGTTTCGGGCACTGCTGCGCCGCGTGCCGCCGCTCGCCTTTTATCAAGTTTTACAGAGCGACCACCTCCGACCCGGCTGGCATTGAGAATTAAGCGTTTAATTGGAAATTGAATTGTCAGTAATGACCACGAGACAGGAAGGCCGGCCTTAATAAGAAAAATCCGAGTGTCATGCTGCGCGACTTTGACTCCATATTCTATTTCGGTTTTAATTAACTTTGGGCCTCATTGTTTTAGACCTAGTTTGAGAATCTTTAACCTCGAGTACACGACTAGAGAAATGCTCATTAAGCCGCAATCGCTAACGACATGAAATCTATGCGAGTTTTGAAACAATGATCGGATAATTTTTCAATATCGGTCGGCACGAGCTTGTAATGCAATTTTACGGTTGGAGTCACGATGCTGATTTTGCATTTGCGCGGCGCTCAGTGTGCAGAATCGAGCCTCTTAAGATGATTGCGGCGTGGGCCGACGTGTGACATGGGACCGAAATGCTTAAACAACATTTAAGGTTGCGAAATGGTCGCATTTATGAGGTTAATTGCAGCGAAAGCGCTCGAGGCTGTATTGAGCTGTATAATGGTAGAACTAGATTTAGAGTTGTTAGGGCAGTGAAGGCGAAGTCGCCGGTGTCCGGTGGGCGTTCACAGGGCGCCGTGAAAGGCACGGGCGCCCGACTGGGCCGACTTCGCCTTCGATAAGCTGAGCACGAGCCCGCTCGACTGCAGAAAGTGTATCGGCCCATTAAACTCAGAAATAGAGGGCGGCGTGCGCGTGCGCGGCCGCGCCTTGCTAAATAGCGCCCTATCGATGTTTTTAATTGGTTCGATTCTGCGCCAGATTGATGCAAATGATACCCCAATAGGTTACTGTGGCCTTTCGATTTTTCTATTCGATATCGTGGTACATTTTTAAGGGAAACAATCCCGAGCTTACTTAGACGCGTGAATCATTGCAACCTTGATTTGGTTAATAATCGTATTGTCGACGCCGCGGTTGGGCAACACTTGCATAACGCCCACCGGCTGTTTGCTTTCCGAACCCAATAAATACCAGTTACACCCTACTATATATCAGTTGCATTGAGCTAAGTTTTATACATAATTTTGCAATAACATTGTATGAGAAGAACAGTAAAGTTCAAAGTAAACACTGAATAGGTGCTGACATTTGCCGACACATCTTCGTTAAGTGCATCCTTTCGTTTACGATATCTCGTTAGCCTTCGTAAGAATACTGTCGTATTGGTTGCATCTGGAGCTGTGAAATTTTATATTATAAAATGCACCTACGTGGCTGCCGCGGCGTACCGACGTGAGCGATGGAAACTAAGACAAGCGCGCTTAGCCTTGCAGCGGCAAGGTGCCCGATTTTTTTTGCGGTCAGTACAAAACGTGATCAAACAAGCCAGCGGTTTGTTTGGGAGTGTCGCCGCGGCTTTCAACAATGCCGGCCAGCCTTGCGGCTGCGGCACGCCCTCCAACGCTGATCAGAAACACACAAAGCCATTGTTTTTCTTCGTAATTGATAGCGTTCTCGATTCAAACGCGCTGAGCTTTCTTTACGTTCTCTTTTCACCGCGACAGCGTTGGGAAACGCTCGGGTGATGCATTGTGGACGATTTGTATTCAGCGCTCGGATCGCGAACTTTCCACCGGCGTTTGTTTGTACTCGCGTCCACGGGACCAGGATGTGTTCGGGGTTTCGCCACACACATTTTTCATTCGGCCGGCCTGTCACACGGACTTTGTGTGTTTAGCTGTTCCTGAAGCGGGAATGATCGTAATTACATCGCGCAGACAGCATGCATTGATCTCCTTGAGTTTACGGAACGACGGAAACCTAAGCGTACCGGCGCTTATTTATTACTATGCTAAGTACCAACTATTTGTAACCTGTGCCGCTGTTACCGTATTATTAGTGTTATAACTTGTCCGTCGGGCACATAACGCTTGGTCCGGTCTGGACACGCGTTACATTGTGCAATGTAACATGAATTCGATCAATCGATATTATAAAATAAGTTTGAACATGTGTGAGGCTGGTTTGTCGCGGCTTTCGAAACTGTAACAAATTGTTGAGTGTGGCATTGGTTGCCCCGAGCGCTACAATTATTTAGTCTGTCCTTTTACGGTTTAATAAGAATGCGTAACAGGCAACGATGTACCTGTTTGTCCACCTTGAGATTCATTGATATTGTTTCAGTAATGTAAACATTAATTCCCAAACTGCTTTCTTATCTTAGTTACACATTGGGTCCAATTCGTAACGGTGCCCGCTAAATTTAACATTGCCTAAACTTAAAATAAGAAACGTCAAACTCTATTTTGTATAGCTCCAAGGTTCAAAATCGAGTCTAACGTTTCTTATTTCAAATTTAGCGACTTCTAAATTTAGCAATAACACGTTCGAATTGGCCGCATTGGGTCCAATTCGAAACGGTGCCCGCTAAATTTAGAAGTCGATAAATTTGAAATAAGAAACGTCAAACTCGATTTTGTATAGCTCCAGGGTTCAAAATCGAGTCTAACGTTTCTTATTTCAAATTTAGCCACTTCTAAATTTAGCGAAAACACGTTCGAATTGCCCCCATTGCCTGTTCTTTTCGGTTAATTTAAATAAAATAAACTTATAAAGGAAATAAAAGTTTCGAGTCTCTAGAAGCTGGCGGATTGGCGGTTAGGATGCGCACGCGCGTCGCGTCGTTATCGTAGCTCTATTAGGGTTGACTGCTCAACATACTAAATATCTTCTGACTGAGGTTCACGATGAGTACAGTGTACATAAATAAAATTAAATCAATTATCTTTTGAAAAATAACCTAGTAGTTTTTATTTAATAAATCTCTGTTTTGAACTTCTGATTGTACGTTTGAAGTCTGGAAAGCATTTTAAAATAAAGGTACGTGAATCAAATCGCAGCTCTAATTTTAAAACAAATGCGCTGTAATCTATCGTACCCAAATGTACAAAAACTGAAACGTTACATTTAACTGACTAGAACGCATAAGCAACTGTTGCTCAATGCAAATTTAGTTAATTCCTGCAAAAACCATAGATTAGTTTAGCTAAATTGATTATTTTGCGAAAGATCGTCAGCCCTAATGGTGCGCGTGCCGTCTGGTTGATCTATGGCCTCATTATCTATGGCTATTCTAAATCTTAGCGATTTAACGTAGCACCCTACCAGGCCTTTGTTTATAACTTATTAATGATTGTGCTCATTGTTACGGTCGCTACTTAATTAATAAACGATTAAAAAGCCAAATTTCGCAAATGTTTTTAGTACTTTAACGAGACGAAATATTTTGAAGGGCAGTTATTATTTCAGCAAAGTATCTTTCGAATTATTGTGCCACGGTTTTGCTCATGCAATTAAGTGCTCTTTGAAGCAGTAAAGCCTGCTTTAATAGCAATAATTTGCATCCGCATCGCAGGTCGTATATCGCGCTATGATAAAAAATTGCACAATTGTGATCATAGCTTAGCTTAACGTCAGCTTGCAACGCAAGTTTGATTTTGATTTATTTGAATAGAATGCCGGCAGCGAGTAAAGGTTGAATGAACACTATACTAAACCCTTTGAATGTTAACGTCGTGAATCTTCCTATATCTTCAAATGTCGCATTTAGATTATATATCTGTTAACAATATTGTAGGTAGGTACGCAAATAATGTCAGGGCTCGATGTAGCCTTGGTCAAGGCGAGTGGAACCTGTTTACCGACGCATCCCGTCGCGGCATGATATCCATTAGCACAGATTTCTACTATTCTCTCAACTTGCACTTCTGTTTGTGTGGTCTTTATCAATGTATAATTGTTATGTTTTGCATTTTTAAAGTCCTGGTTAATGATGCATCCATAATGGTGTAGCAACAAGCTTATAAGTTTATACCAATTTATGTTCGCCTGTGGTGAATATATTCGCCACGCCTGGTTAAGGTCCCCCTCGCTACTTTGACCTTGCATGTTAATTCACTTTAATGTGGGAATTCCTTTATAAAATCTTCAAATTAGTTACTCTTGTGTTAGATTATCTCGTTTATAAATACGTTGACGCAATAATAGTGTTTGCTCTGTGCAAATCTTGTTTTGGAGCGTTATAATTAATCGAGCGATTGGGCGTGTAAAGTTGCTACGTCAACTTTCTGGTTTTTCCTAAAATTGATTTGTTTTTCACGACATGTAATTTGATTTTGAGCAATATGTCAACAATTTTTGTTATTTTGTTTAATGGTTTGAGGTCACCTTGTAAAATCGATCTAATTCTTTAGAATCGTGACTGGGTACGGTCGTGGAGCGCGCACGCGCCGCGCCGGGGCCATTTCGAAGTGAAATATTCCAAAACATTTTTCTGCGCTCTGTCATGTGCTCCATTGTTGGCAGATTTATGATTTATAATGCCTCTAAACTTCAAGGCTTCGTTTATTACATTGTGCAAGCATTTCTGACGCTACATTAATGGATATCCATAAATTGATTTTTGGCTTGCTTCGATTCTACATGCTGTATCATTCATCTATTTATTTAAATGCATGCGATGAATAGAATCTCACCCTTGAGGCTTAAGAAAAGAACAGCCTTCACACCAATTAAGTCGAAAACTTCCGCATACTGTAAGCAGTGTTCTGTTCACGTCGCTCCGAACGAATAGATATGTCACGCCGAATCTGTTATTTGGCGTATCACTATATCTTGCGGATCTTAATAATAAAGCGTTTGTAGGAACAACATGTTTGCGTTCTCTGGTTAATAAAAGTAAATTTGCCAGGTAAATCTTGTTTAAAAATGCGTAATGATGGATACTATAAAGGGATACTTTCATTTCTCTCTTTAATCTCAGCTTTTTTGTAACATTGTTTCGTAATTCCGAAAAGTGGTCGCATCCAGCTTTATTGTACGTAATCTGCCGTGTAATGCCCGGCGCACTCTCATGTCATACGTCCGTAATTGAGATTACCGCATCATCAAATTTTACCTCTTTTTCATCATACATTCTGTCATCAAGAATACGTGTCTCGTTAACTCTTGAACTGCTTTATCATTAACATGTAAATATCATCAAATTTGTTTTTACTGCGTCGTTACCACGTTTCCTTATTGCTGCAGGTAAGGATTTACTACCAGCACTATCTCTCATCTCGGTGGGTACCTATGTTATTAGTGGGTAACGAATCAGATCGAGAGGAATGATGAGCACTTACGTGTGATATACCACTGCTGTGAGGTAAACATCAATTAGCTGATACGTAGATAATGCTGGCTATTAGTTAGTTCTGTATTGTTTAATATGAGCGCCTCTTTTGCAACGCATTTCAAAATTTTTCCGCCACTATGCTTACCTTTTGGTGATTTTCGGAGCGTGGCGGATAATAGGCAACCTTAGATTGCGCCCGAGTCCTTCGCTCGGTGCGCTGCTTGAAAAGCTGCATATTTTAATGCATTTTGTAACTTTGTTTTGGAGCAATTACCCTAACGGCAATTTGGATAGCTATCAGATTATCGTTCACGGTAATTATTTTCAAGGCGAACTTTTATTTCTCTTTCGCTGCAAACCTACGTGCTTAGGGACCGGAGGCATGATGGCTGACAATGTTATAGTTGTAATAATGTGATGAGTGCTGGTTGCGGTTAATTTGTCTCGTTAGTTCGCTGATGACGAAGCGAGACTAACATAACTATTGTTTAACTGAAGACTTGCTACATACGTGGTAACTAAAAATATAGTTTTTTGTTTGTGTTGTCTCTTATGGTTTTCCCTCATGCCTTATGGATTGCG
The DNA here is from genome assembly GCA_947859335.1 of Tortricodes alternella. Classification (NCBI taxonomy): domain Eukaryota; kingdom Metazoa; phylum Arthropoda; class Insecta; order Lepidoptera; family Tortricidae; genus Tortricodes; species Tortricodes alternella. Next base: position 4,391,951 of record OX401986.1, read on the forward strand.
GTAGTTTTTGTTCCACTTGATGAGCCGGATTTGAACTTCTTTGCTATCTGACGTCACAACCTTTCGAGTCAAGATGTTCTCAGTAGGTACTTAGTATAATGTTTTTTGTATCATTCTGGCCAGGCGTCAACATGGTCGGATGACCATTTCGGCACGTGCTTCACGTCTCGTTTAGCAATGCGTCTGAGTTACTAAAGCGTACGTTGGTATTGTCGAATTCCGTGTGAAATAGACCGAGGACGCCGGTGTTGTCCACTCGGTCACATACGAAATTTAAATCAGCACATGTCAAATAAAACATTGTCTAAAGTTTCACTAAACCTTCGCCAATTTTTGTGTCATCGATGGATTATTCATCGTTTCGTAGAACCTGTTCGCTTTATAGCCAAATAGTGTCAATAGCAGAATATGTTTATGGATTTGTCCTGACTCACCGAACGTTTTCGAATTCAAGGCAAATACTTATGGCAGATGACATTGTCAGAGCAAGAGGCAAAAAGGTGAAGGGGCTATATGGATAATCATTGTGTCATCGTCAGCATCTAATATATGTAATTCCAAAACGCTATACGGGCTAAATTTCACATCTGCATCGGTTTTATGTGTGCTGAATCTAATATTAGTTGAAGCGCTGTGCGTTTCTACTCAAAAGTGAAATTCTCTTTTACTTTCTATGCATCCGAATGGTTTTATGTCGTAAAATAGTCGATTCGAATTTATAAGGAACAGTTCAACATGGATTTGTAGTTGTTAGAATTCCATGATTTGTCGAATCGAATAGAATTCGTCGATGGTGCAGTGGCATTGGTTCGAATCTTGCTAGAGGCAAACTTTGTGTAATGAGCACGAATGTTTGTGCCAGAGTCATGGATGTTAAGTAGTTACATATAAGTATTCGTATTGTTCTCTAGTTCCATGGTAGTTGGTACAGGGAATCCTGGTGTAGGACTAGATCAATGAGTATTAGTGTTCAAGTTATTATTATTGTTTAATGAATGATCTCAGATTATTTATGCTCTATCAAAACCTCAATCTCGACTGATATCATTTACACCGCTTTGAACTGGTTTTTACACACGGATACACTAAACAAAACGCATGTGTATATCCGCATTTTTAATTGATATTTGTGTTATTTTCACACGATTTAACTGGAACGTTTATTAGCGATAAGGATTTACTATTGTTATTGTTTACTTCCTTATATACTCTTTAAAACTCACATTTATATTACCTCAGTATACAAAGTGCTATTACGGTTATTGCTTGTTTTTTTGGTTACGTCACCGTAAGATGCCTTTCGAAGGCTGTCGGTGCATTTATTTTAATACTTGACGCGATCGGAAGCGAACAATTTACTCTCTAATGTTGATAGCTCCATGATCATTATTCATTGCCATAGTCTCATATGCAAGCAATCAAAATACTTTCTTTGATTTAAATAGACACAGTATAACTTGATTGGACATTTAAATCGAACTTGCTCTAAATTTGATTGATATTCTAATTATCGATTATTTATCAGGTTTATTAACGGGCTTGTACGTGATATAATAGTTAACTAAATCGAGGCACGCGGGTACATTGAGTTTAAATAGTCACGTAAGTCGTATCGATAACTTGATGCAAATACACCATTAGTATCTCAGACACGTAGACTTGCGTTTTTACCGTTACGAATTTTATGCCTTGCTGGTTTTAGCTCTTGAATTTTTAATTTATCTCGTCACTGGAAAGAATATTCTAGTTCCAAAGCGGATCTAGGGCCGTTTTCAATATTGTGCTGCTCAATTTGTTGCACTTTGAATTTAGTTTCCATTGTGTCTGACAAGTAATGTTGAGCCTTCTATCCAGTTTTGGTGGTGCAATTGAATTCACCAAGACTCATATGCCATTAGCCTTTACTTAAGGAAATCTCATTACGTCTAATAAAGACATAATCCTACGGTAAGTCTTATTTAGAGCGAGATTCGCCGATCAAATTTGAATGAGTTGTTTCTATGTAGCTCGACAGCGATGTTTATTATCACAAGCACATCCATTCATAAAGTCCTACGCTTGATTTGCGATAGCGTATTAGAATTGTTTTGAAGTTGCAATACGAGTGGGATTGAATTTTGACATTGTAGGCGTTTTCAAGTCATCCGTTATTGTTATACATTTGCGAAACCGTTTATTTATCTTGTTTACGTTGTTGCCCGGTTATCAGGATTGATATAAAAGGTTCAACTAGTCACGTTTTGCATAGAATAATAATTATTATAGGAAAACTACGTCTAGACACGATTCGCTGAAATACACTTTTGTTTGCATTTTCCCACAGGTGTTTCTTTATCAGTCGGTACACGTCATTGAGTTTTATGTCGAAGGCTGAGCTCTGTGAAACTTTGACTTTAATATTTGCGTCGCGATACCGCGACGCATTGTTTCTGGAGTTATTGTTGCCTCGCAACGCCGGCTCAGGCGTCGTGAGATCTGGGTCGGGGCCCTACTGGATGGATTGTCATCAGACTCTGGTAATAGCACTAAAATCCTAGATCAAATGAACATCAGCTTACATTTCTTTCAACGGTTGAGGCTGCAGCTTAATATCAACACTTCTTCAAATTCACCCTTCAGCCGCACATCACACGGATGCTTAAAGTCACTTCACAGTTGTTTGTTATCACTGGTCAGTCACTGGCACATGTCGGGCACTGTCGCGGAGGTCGGTCGATGCTAGAATGCTGGTCCCGGGGTTCGCCGCGCCGGTGGTGGGGTGCACGTGTGTTCTTCGGGTCTCGCGGCGCATAAGTGGCGGAGTGGTAGGGGGCGCCCGGTGTAAATACTCCGGCCGTAGCGCGTGCGCAGCCTACGCACACACCGACATGCGCCACGCACACGTGCACGCTACATCTCGTGGTGACGTGAGCCGATGCCGCCGATTAAACATCTAATGACGGTGCTTTGATACTAAATTGATGGGGAGCCCTAATGTCTGTCCTCGTGCAGACGGATGTCGCGTAAGGTACTCTGTTGTTCGCGCAATGATGTAACCATTTTTATGCTATGATCCCGTTTAAGACAAATGACATCCTGAGCGCGAACTGTTCCTTGCATGTTCCAACCCCAAAACCTCATTGATATTTTATTAGTGTCCAGATTTAAACATGGCATTTTCTAACGTTTGTAACTTTTTTGCTCGAATAACGCATAACAGGCGACTAAGACAAGTTTCAAACAGGTTAGAATGAGCTTGCCTAGAACCAGGACAAGTTGAACAAAAAGGAGGAGGCGAATGCATTGCAAAAACCTGTATGGCCATAAAGCGGGAATGGCCATGATAAAAACTTGAAGAAAACATGAGAAAGAAAACATAGTCTTACATTGAAGGTGTATTTACGATACGAATATCAGGCAATTCCGTCATGAAATTTAGTAATGGAAATTAGTTGTGCTGTGCCTGGACTTTCAGTTTTCGGTTTAATCCTATTTGATTCTTAGTAGTACTATGAGTAACAGATTTATACACTGTGATCTATATACACATGTACGTTTGAATTTTCAAGCCTTCAGCAACATTGCGGCATCCTGTTGCTAATACAACCTTTAACGAGCGTGTTGTTTTATTACTTTATTGACAATTACCAATCGATCTTGACGATTGGCGTTTCGTGTTTATAATTTTGTTACGTAACCTCATGATGTGTCATCGACACCGCGTCCTCAGAAGGTCGCCTCGCCGGACCCCGGACGGAATCCCCGTCGCATTTGCATAATGTTTACCACAAACGAACTTTGTTTTTATTCCTCCCGGATCTGACGTGCATTCCTTGCATTGAACTTGTTGCCAAAATGCGATACCTGTCCGTTTGGACCCATAGACTGCGGGTCAATGTACTGGCAATTGCTTTTTAAAGTTTTATGGTTCGGTATTGAAGTTAGTGAGTGGTGGCAAGGCAAGCGGCTTTTAGAATTTTGAGCGGGTTTTTGGGGTGTAATTAATCGGCCTTTTAAGTTAACTAAGCATTCAGGTATGTGCAAGAAGGCTTTGCTTTTGAGGAATGACAAGTACTTTACTAGATTACTTGGTTTTAAAAGTAGTTCGTATAAAAAAACGACGCAGATGCGTCGTAAAACTTAGTGTTATGACATAAGAAGACACTAGTAATAATAACTCGACATCATACTAACATTGGTATAGTAGGTATATCAACCGATGTATCCTTCTAAAACATAACACTAACATGTACAAGTGGAACACAACGGAAAATAAAAAAAAATATATATATTATTTTTAGTATGCAGAACTGGGATGATTCATTAAAAATGAGCCCTAGTTTTTTTTATTTTTATTAGATGGAATTATGGATGGATGGAGGGATGGATGGGATAATTCCGTTTATTTTACATTAAAAAGAGATTTTTCTTTAACTTATCTTAAACGTGAATAAAGAAAATGACGTGAAACGTTTTCACGTACACGACGTCGTGCCGTGGTGTTATGCCCAGGCTCATAGTGACATTGACATTTCCCTCGCAAATAATCGATGTTGTTGTTTTCTTCATTTTATGTTTTGTTGTGTTTTAAGTGCGACTTTTGCCTTCCCTGAACTCGATTAATTAAAACACCTTGACCCTTGCTTCACACTTGGACTGGATTTATTTCTAAAATAAAAATGAATAAGACAATAATTTTAAATGAAAATTAAAATTGTCTTTATTGTAAGATTATTGTGTACACTTTGATGAAGATGTTAAACATTAAAAGGAGTCGCCCGTGATTTCCCGTCGAGCGACGAACGTACAATAGCAAAATACAAAAAACATTGAAATTATAATTAAGTTATGTCATTCAAATCGAATTCAAAATATTCCCTGACACTATAAAAACCAATTCTATAGTAGTAATTGTCTTAATGCCATTTTAAATTTTTACTTTGGGACATGTTTTTAATGTGTTTAGGCAAGTGATTATAAACCTTAATACTATTATAATAGATCCCTTCGCATACAACGGTTAGTTTGGAGCCCGGGACACAAACTTAACGGGTATTTATTTATCACGTGTCTAGTCAAATGTTTCAATTGGAACTCAGCCGGGTTGTTTTTGATAAAACTACAGCATTGCAGTTACATACGTATATGTCAGTGTTAGTAGACCTTGATTTTTAAATATTGACCGACATGATTCGGCCAGTAATCTAAACATAATTCTGACACATCTCTTTTGTATGATGAAAGTTAAGGTGGAATTAACTGAAACACTCCAGTAGATAGCCCCTCAAGTTAAAACGGAAAATACATAATATGTTGATATAGCCGCCGTTGTATTTGCAACGCAAGTTTACAACATACAAAGAAAAGGGGGGGGCTATATAGCCCATGAAAATTCTTCTATCGTAATGTTTATCATTTCTTTGTGCTGTTTCCAGTTTAGATGCGTATCAATAACAATGCCTAGGAATTTACATGAAGTTACCTCTTCGATGGATGCGGCCTTATAATTAATGTTTAAATCGAGTATGTAGCCTGATGTGGTCGGAATTGTAAATATTTGATTTTAGCTTGATTCGTGTTAAAAATTAATGAAGCCAGCCACTGTGCAATATTTTCTAGCGATTTGTTTATAGTTTTCTTATATTCAGTGCAACTTAATGCTTTGCCTAGAATGAGAACAGAAGGTTCGTCTGCATAAAGAGCGCTTAGATGAGGGTTAACTTCAGAAAACTCGTTCAGATGAGTAAGAATAATAGTCATAGGATACTACCTTGTGGCACCTAGCCAACGAGCACAGACAACTTAGTCTGGACGCATTTATCACGATTATTATAGTAAGTTATTTGTGTACCTTGAAAACTGGTATTTATTGAAAAGGCGTGTGTAAAATGCTGCCAGCCGTGTTTCAAACACAATTGTCGAATTTGTATTGTTGTTTTATTCTACAAAAAGTCGCGAGTCTTCGAGTTCTCGAGGGTTTTTTCTCGTCTCGACATGGGGCGGATTTCTCGAGATTCTCGACCTCAGAGGTCAAGGTTGAATGTAAGTCATTCATAAAAAGTGAGTATTGAGTTATCATCTCATGACTGATGATTCTGGGAGCCTATCCAGTTGGTTCATTCCAATCAACTTCCTGTAGTTTTCTCAACGACCTAGAGCTTTTACTGACCTTTAGCTATTCTTGAGAATGAAAAAAGAAGACATCAAATGGCGCCACGGCTATGGGTGGGTGTTCTGTGGACGTTTGTAATATATTTTTCTTTGAATCGTTTCGTTGGTCGAACGGCCACATTCCGCGCCACCGCGGCGCTTGCCCGTTGACCGTCTGACCACTCCATAACTTTAGAATTTACCACTTTCGGTACCAATGTTCCGTTTTCTTCTCGCGAATCTACTGAAGCAACCAACGATAGTGAAACGTAAAACGAATTTGAATTAATCACCAACATTGGAATTAGTAAAACTGACATGCACTCTTTATGTTTTACTCATTCTTTCTGAATGCGGACAAGATGTACGTACTTGTACGTATTTGCTCGGAATGTGATGTCAATCGAATAGCATCGATCGTGAATCATGGCGTAATCGAAAAATTATATTATTTACACACGTGTGACGGCAATCGTTTATTTGTTATGCCCAATTGTGTTTTTGTGGTGTAGTGTTTACTGTGCTATTTTTTCTTGAGGGACACATCTTGGAATACAATTAACCGCTATTTAAAAACTTGAGCAGTTCCGAATGCATGTCATGCGTGTATCGGTAAAAAGCGATTCCTGGTAAGACCATAATTTCCGGCGAGGCGCCGGCGCGATCTCTGTCTGTCCACTTAAAATTATGTAATCGATTATTCATGACTTTTTGGTGCATTGCTTTTTCATTGACCTTATCTTCCGCACGTGCGTAATTGTTGAGATTTTATCGGTATATATAATCGATTTCACGTCTGTCTCTTAGCTGTTTCTCACTGATGGTGATCTGTGCCGTTTTGTTTTCTTTTTCCATATCTTTATCTTAAAGTGTATTTGTTGCTTCCGCTGCTTGGCAATCGGATTTTGGATTGTTGTTACGTACAGTTCGATGTTCATTGATAACTTGTGCAAGATTATTATTTTAAATTTCTTCGCGTAAGAGTACGTTTCATTTACATTGTTACGCTACGTATTGCCATTACTATCATCAACGTATATATGATTATTAACAACATCTACAATATTATTTAATTCTAATTGTTCCTAATCATTCGAATTCGCCACAACTGTTAAATATTCCATGACGCCAACACATTTACAAGGATGCTCCATTAATTTTAAAACGGATCTGTTGTTTTTTCTACTTATATAGTAAAAAAGTTTATTTGTCCACGCGAGGTTATGTTAAATTTTTATATTCCGGATTTTTGACGCAAAACTGTGAAACTGGTTCGATAAATAACTAAAAAGGTGACAAGTCGCAATAGATTCACCATTATAATATCACTGAAGCATCATCTTTATGTATTCTATTTGGGAGCTAACTAGTATTATTTTTATCTAGATCCGTTTGTACTATTTAAATATGGCTTATGTATAAATGTGCCGTTATTTTTTAGTACTACTATAATTCATTGTTGTCAATGGATTCAAATTATGAATTCGCAAAAAACCGACCGATTTTGTATTTATCATTTATTTTGCGACGAGGGATTACTTGTTAACTAGGGCAGCGCACGCTCTGATGCTGCTTACTTAGTTTTTAGAAAAAGGTGCGTCTATCAGAATAATCGTAGCAATTATTTGCCATCCTCATTCTCCTTATCTTATTCACCATTGTTGTCATCTGAACTAATATTATAAATACAAAAGTGTATTTTTTTTTACCCGACTGTGCGAAGCCAAAAGGCGTTTAACATTCTATGACCAAAATCTGATGTTCCACTTAAGCTCCTGAACTACAGGACCGATTTTAATTAATGGGGTATTATATGATTAGTGGAGAACGTGCGAGTGTCATAGGCTATAAATTAATTCTAAGGGTGAGTCATACTAGGAGCAACAATACTTTAACTTCGCTAGAATAGATAGACTGCGCATTATCAATATAAGATTTAGAAAACATCGCCTAGAAGCCAGCTCTAATCTATTTTAGGTCTTTATTCACGTTAATGTACCTATCTGCGTCATTTTGCTCCGAATAACTGTTCTGCACCTGTTTGTGTCATTTTATGGCATTTATATGTAACAGTTCTCACAAAACTGTCTGACTGTATTTATAATAACATGTTTATGGCTATGAATGTATTGTCAGCTATAGTATTCTGAGTATTATTGACCAACGGTTGCCAAAACCCTTTATGAATCAAAGTTGTAATTTTAGTACAGCACTTCTTCGATGTATTAGTAATTTTTATTTTGGTTTCTCTATAACAGTGTGCTCGTATTTTATTAATGGTACGTCTTTAAAAAGCTCATGGAGGTGTAGTTTATGTCGATGATGGTTCAATAAGGATTTTTTCTGAAAAAAACTAATTAGTCCGTCACTTAGATTATCAAATAATATTGAACACGTATTTTTGGTTTATCAAATCAATCGAAATTGACAAAGATTACGCGCATTTAAGTTCGGTTGTGGGGACTTATGACGTCATAAGTCCCTACTTATTGGAACAAAGTGTGCAGTCGTGACGTCACGCGAAACTTCAATGCACTATATCTTCGTAATGTTTTGTTTAATCGAGAAAAGAAAAAAATATGTGTTCATTATTTTTTTATAATGTAAATGACGGACTTATTAGAACTTTTCAGAAAACTTCTTTATTTAGATGCCGACCATGGCTGATCTAGTCGTGTATGACCATGGTATAGGAACACGAAATGCTTTTTTAATGTATGTCCTAAAGATACACTACATTATAATGGCGAACATTGTGCACAGGGCGTTGCTGACCTAAATCGAAAAAAAAAGCTATACTAGGTATTATTTCCTACCAGCTATCGGGCCATGATCTAAAAATAGGAGAATATAAAAGCTAAAAAATGTATCTATTTTTTCTTGTTGCAGGTCAGTCAAGGATTCCTTATCTTAAGGTACGTCAATAAAATCTCACATTCAATTGAATAATTGATTCTTATCCTAGAACCCAATTAAGACTGCATGTTCGCACTATGATACGTTTAATTCTATTGTTAGGTGCTTTTGGATATTTTCTCATGCAATTTTGCAATTCGGGACCTCGCTCTTGTTTTTCTTTCTTTAGCATAGTATAGTAAAACCAGAAAAATAAGTAACGCGTCTTAGCTCTTATGGTTTTGGTATAAAGACTGTTGTTGCTCGATATACCTGACTTGTTAAAGTTGTGCTATAGTTAGCACCCTCGGATGCCCACAGCAGTTAGCACGAGCGGCGGTGAGTAACTTTTTAATTGAACTTGTGCAATGCAACTACATGGCATTATTAGAAATGATATTGTTTGTTACTAGAGCGATTTGTATGTTGAGGTAGGGCAAATGTGCTTAAACATTTTAACTCTTAAGAGTATAAGATGGGTTGGTATATTGAATGCATATGAAACGTTGTGGCGGACCTGGTTAACAGCCCTTGCTTTCCAAATTAAAAGAGAACATTTTATAACTGGCGATGTCTGATGAGTATGTGTACTAATAAGGCCTTTACTTGAATTTGTAATATAAATAAATACATTACACAATACGATCTAATCATACATTATAGTTAAAAAATAATTGCGTGGCTCACGCTGGGACTTGCTTCTTGCATTTTAGTGTTCCGTACCCAACGGGTAAAACGGGACCCAATTACTAAGACTCCGCTGTCCGACTGTCATGAACAGTGATAGTTAGACAGTTGAAATTTTCACAGATGATGAATTTCTGTTGCCGCTATAATAACATATACTAAAAAACAGAATAAAATAAATATTCAAGGGGGCTCCCATACAACAAACGTGTTTTTTTTCTCGTTTTTATAAATAATGGTACGGAACCCTTCGTGCGCGAGTCCGACTCGCACTTGGCCGGTTATTCAATAAAAACTTACATACTTAAGGACCTTGGTAGCCGATTTTTTTATACGTAGCAAGTTTTCGGTACAAAAACTCGCTACAATGTGGAAAAATGCTGCTATATATGCGCTATGTGGCAGTGTAATAGTAAAGTCGGCCTCTATATATCTGCAGAGCGCATCGCTGAAAGTATTGCCATACCTTATTTCGCAATTGCAATTATCATACCCCGCGTACAGAAACCCTTATGCACGAATGAGCGACCTTTGAAGGATCCGTTATGAAATGAAAACACTTGCGAAATTCATTTTTGATAAGTCAACTTTGATATCTCGGACCAGATTCGCTTCTTTTGGTTTATTGCTTAACAGTTAGTCGACGTAAGTTATTATATTACCGCGGTATTCATACGACCTTTTTAAATAAGGGTAACTTGTTCATAAAAGGGTTACAGTTTTTCTTATTAACCACTTTTTATGTGCGCGTTCGCACTTTGTTTGTATGAATTTACTTCTGAATTCGTTATATTTCGTAGAACTTATTTGTAAATATAAATTCAAATCAGTGAATAAGTGAAGCGGGATTGAATAAAAAAAATAAGACAACAAGGAAATTAAATGACCTGCGTCACGCCGATGTGGCACCGCAGATTTGCAATTTTGATGAAGCCATTTTCGAACCTATTTACCATGTTAATAGAGCTAGATTGTTTCTATTTTTGTATGTTTATATGCATTTTCAATGATATTATAACTACGGTCAACAAATAACAAAATTCAAGAAATTTTGTTTATCCAAATAAACCACTGAATGCTTACCTACTTACGTGGTGATGATTTTCAAGTTCAGTGGTAATGGTGACGCTGTTTGACTGCGGTTTTTGAATGGGGGGATCGATTTCGGACAGAATGGTATTAGAAAATATATTTTTTATTGTGCTTCAGACCACTTCTGTTGCTTTTGTGGATTAAATACCTAAGCCAAGAAACAGGGAATCGGACAGAATGGCCGCGCCAGCCATAATAAAATAAATAAAAACCTATAAAAACGTGTAATGATGATTTTTATTTCGATGAGGATCTGATACCGAACGTATGTTTTGATTAAATTAAAATACATTAAAAACTTCAATTCAATTAGAATTTGACATGTTTTTATAGCCTATAAACGAACACTTACGTTGTTGACAATAATACAATTAATTGGGCGACGTTCTCGTCATCATTAAGCTACTAATCCAGCTATATAAATGTTAAAAATAAATAATGTTTCTTTAATACCCAGTCCAGTTACAAATGGTTTGGTTATTAATGTCAGAATTGTCTTAAAGACACGAGGAAACCTTCAGTGTAATTTTGTAGCTTAAACTTACCTTTTCTTTATTGCTACTCCTATAGTTACTTTAAAGTCTGTAAGATTAATTTAACTTATTATTCACCAGGACGGCAATCAAAGACCGAAAATACCCCAGCATTTCTCACCTTCTATTATTGCCCTTGCTTATTCATAACGGCTCATAAAATACCAAGGTCGTCGCACTGTAAAGATTGCGGATTTCGCTCGGCACGCTCAGACTCGAAACTATGTAAAACCACATGAAAAAACCTACTGGCGGGATTTACGCGGATACCCCTGATAGCGGGATACGTCCCAGAGTTCAAACATTTAGGGTTCTTTATTAATTGGTCGCATATCTTACAGTAAGGGCGCGTTCCCACTGTGTCGTAACGACAGATAGTCGTGTGTCGTGGCTTGTTTATTTAAATGGAGGTGTTTCCATACGCACGACACGATTAGCTGTCAAATGTATGAACATCAATGACGATAAAAAAAACGTGACGACACAGTGGGAACGCGCCCTAATGTAATAAAATTTACCTAAATATTGAGATATCAAAAAATCAAAATCTATCTGATATAAGCCAAAAGGACACCGCGCGTCCTTTTGGCAAACACTTAGTAGTAGGTACTTAATTAACGTTTAACGGACTTTATTTGTCGGAAGAATGAGTCCGTTAACAATTTTTAAAGTTAACTTAAAAGTTAATCCGTTACTCGAAATTTTCATTTCGTTAATTAACGATTAACGGATTAAGATTTCCGTGCCCCTGACGCCACGATAAATGCTGTTTCCCATACATTTGCGTCGGCTACAGCCGTCGTTGAGCGCTCGTGGCACGCTCGTTCACCGTTAGCCGTGGCGTTCAAAAGGGTCACAGTCTTATGCCCAGTTATGTGTATTCTATATTTACATCTTACTACCGAATCTCATACTTATTGTAAGTTGACATTGCAATGATTGCAGTGGCATGAAAATTATACAAAATTAGACCAAGTGTGAATTACTTGGCGATTTTCATTTTTAGCGGGAGCTCATTTTACAAACTTTTTATTAACTTACAATGCTTGAATGTATGTTACTATGTATGTTCGGGTCAAATCTTGCAAGCTGAATTAGAACCACTTCCTCTTATCCTACGAAGCTGAATTTTTACATATTGGTTCAGTTCCGATTACAAAGCATTTTTATGGTAAGCATGACCTGAACCGACATCCAGGGTTAGCTCTAGATAAAGGAACTCTTTAACGGTCAACAGCACAGACACGAAATTTTGTGTAAGTACCTACCTACGTATTCAACTGCAAAATGACAGTGCAATGGGCGAAAAAGGTTGTTAAATATAAAATAGCTTTTTAAAAAAAAACATATTCCTTATTCATTTTAGGTCTTATTCAGGTGGACTAGTACCCGCAAATGGTGAAACTTTTCCTCAATAATGTAGTATAATAGGCTGCAGTTACATATGATACTTTTATAGTTACACGGAATCAGAACCCGGCATGGGATTTCGTTTTCTTTTTCTTTTCGTCTCCAGATTAAAGGTCTCGCCCGCAACCTGTGTTACCCGTAGTAGAAATAATAAAAAATAATGTGAGTCTCGTTAAAAGATATGTTTAAACCGCAAACAATTTATTTCTTATCTGATCGTGAGCGTCAAGTTGGCGTACCCGTCGAAGATATCCAGGATCTGATGATTCCAAAAAATTGTACTTTAATAGTACCCAATTAGTACCTAGTACCAAAAAAATTGTACCTTTCTACTTTCGATCTTTTTTTTATTGTAAAAGGGGTACTTACCATTTCAGGTACTATTTTTTGGTATATAGCTGGTGTAGGAATTCAATTGGTTTCTGTCAGCTTGACGGTGCACAATATTTTATCCCTGTTTGGTATGAAATATCTCAGTTTCTATTAGAGTTACGTAGTTCAGACTTCGTGAGCCAGGGGTATTATTTAGGTACAATTTGATGGGATATACAGCTTTTTTGGGAGTAGCACCATTCTGGAGATCCAGACTAATTAGGTACGCCAGTCTGCCGTCAAGTTAGCATATCTGTTAAACAGGGCTCATATCTCCGAAATTGCAAATGTACTGTTTTGTTTACTAGGCAACGATTGGGTACTATTTAGGTACTATTTTTTGACAACATCATATCCTGGATATCTTCGAAGGTACGCTTACTTCACGGTCACATCTGATACGCTGCATAATTGGAAACCGCATGGTATCATGCCGTTTAATTCAAGCACTTTTGCCCGGCAGTAACAGCGAGACGTGCATTTGTTCAGGACCATTTCTACTCACCATCGAAGAGGTTGATCTTTCTTCTGAATTTAAATAATAATACCAACATTTTTTTCAAATCTAAATAATAATGTCTACTAATTTTTCACCCTTTTTAACTTTGACGAACAAAAGTTAGGCACCGTATGTCTGTTTTAGTCTAATCCATTTAATGTTGCTTTGCATCATTCCTTCATTTATCTAAGATCAAGTACAAAAAACGCAGTAGACCGGTTATGTAATTTATTATTAGAAGCAGGATCCAACAGGCTCCTAGTAGTTAAAGCAAACGACTATCACTATTAGGCCCGCCACATACATTCGTTTTCCTGATTCGATTTCCGAATCCGTTTTTCGCATTCGGACACCCCGAACGCAGGCATTTCATATGAATAGTTCAACATGGCACACACGTTCGTAATTTTTCCGTACGGAATTCCGAACAGAATTCCTTCGAACGTGTGTGTCATGTAGAACTATTTGTATGAAATGCCTGCGTTCGGGGTGTCCGAATACGGAAAACGGATTCGGAAATCGAATCAGGAAAACGAATGTATGTGGCGGGCCTTATTAACCGGCCGTGAGTAATAATCCGGGGAGAGACCGTTACGTAAAGGATACAAACATCCAGTTCCCGCGGATATGCGGGTTAGAAAGTGGTCTGGAACCGCATAAGTCGCCCGCTGAAGGGAAGGGATCGTTAGCAAAAACATCCGACGGAAAGAAATGATCGGATACTTGCATTTGATTAATTGGAGGCAAGGAATGAGTAGTCGAGATTCTTGTGCGGTGGAATGATCTAAGGTAACTAATTTCCGGTATGGTTGTATCGGAATCTACGCGCGTTTGTCTGAAAAGGATACCGACAGCATAGAACCCACAAGATGGATGTCGCTTCTTTGACCGAGGTATGACCTTCTATGGCTTCTTCTACCGAGTTTCTTGCCGGCTCTTCTCAGTAGAGGATTTTTTCCGAACCGGTGGTAGATTCATTCCTTGACCTTCATAAGAGCTTGTAACAGCCTAAATTGAATAAAGATAGTTTGACTTTAAACTTTAGACTTTATGACTTTATTGAGTAAATAATGTAGAAAAGATAAAATAACTTAGGAAACATCGTTTATCCACGTACGAAAAGATATAGTCATAGTTATGGATTGTATTATGTGGTACAAAAGATGTTTAAGCTATTGGAAGCTCCGAACATAAGCCCTGTAAATACAAACTTATGGTAAAAAAAATAAGCACATAATTAACAATAAAAAAGTCTTTAATTTACTACAATAAATATCTTACAATTATCCCTCTGTTGACCACAATTTGATAAGCGGTTGCAGTGGAGAAACAAACATATTTACTCCGTCACGTTTGATTCCTTATAATCAGTTATGTATGGAAACGTTGTCGACCTATATTATGAACTCTGTTCACGCGTTGCATTTCTAAGAATAACTGTAATTTGCATACTATATTTGATTACACATGCCTGATAGGAGCCAAGTGTTAATATAGTTTCATATTTGTCATAAGACCACCAGCTGCGGGCCGCGTTATTTTGAAATGTATAAACAACTTTGCCCAATTTTGCCAAGTTTGCGTTTGAATTATGATCGAGCCATGAAGAAGGTACAGGTCTTCTTTAAAATAATCCAGGTTCAATTCCGTTTATCCGTTCTAAAAATACAATGCCACGGGCAGACAAGACACACAGGCGGATAAAGGGGTCAAAATTATAATGCCTATCTTTTCTGCTGTGGGTGTAAAAGATGATGTAAATGTACTGTGCAAAAACGTTTTTATGTTTGTAATATGTGGCTATTTCACAAACGCGACCAGTGCTGAAGTGCTGACAATCTACTGATGGAAATCGTTCACCGCCACCTACCTATGGAAATTTGTAACAGCAGAGGTGATGCCAATACGTTACCGTGTAGTGGGACAGGGGAATAGGAGTTGGGGGTGTGCTTTCGAGCCCTTTTAAAGTCCATTTTGGTTGTAAGTTTAAGGGTCAGGTGAAATTCAGCATTGAAAAAAATTTAATGGCTACAAATAAGCAAATTACCGACTGCTAATATCAAACAAGAGACTTATTTCGGAAAGAGCTTGCAAAGTTGATTGCTAAAATGAAACAAGTCGAAGCAATCATGTCTATAATTTACAAAGCTGTTATTTATTTTCAAATAAGTCTCGGTTGTATGCAGCCGTAAAATTTAAGCCAAGCCAAATTGGTATAATCCCCGGCATATAAGTTGACCCAAAATGGTGGCCGTCCGCGCACCTTCGCGCACGTGAAACTATGGTTCCTTCGCGGCAAGTAAATTGAAATATGATCTTGAATGCGCAGAACACATTTTCGGTTCTCAGTCGAAGTGCGGGATAAGGTGCGACACGAGGGGCCGCGCGTAACCATAGTTTTACCTGCGCG
The DNA here is from genome assembly GCA_947859335.1 of Tortricodes alternella. Classification (NCBI taxonomy): domain Eukaryota; kingdom Metazoa; phylum Arthropoda; class Insecta; order Lepidoptera; family Tortricidae; genus Tortricodes; species Tortricodes alternella. Next base: position 4,407,978 of record OX401986.1, read on the forward strand.
GACGACCGCCATTTTGGGCCAACTTATGTGCCGGGGATTATAATTTGCTGGCACTTCGTTTTTTCCGTGAGCGCTGTGGCCCTGGCTACACCACATGCTGAGCTCAGTGCTTTTTGACATCACACTAGGTACAGCTCGACGTCTGTTGACCCACTTTGTTCTATCTCTATCTCTTTCTGCTTATGTTCCCGTTCATTGCACTTTGTTCATTTGTTCATTTATAAAACTTATCTTTGTCGTGATTAAATGTTGTCAAATAAATGTCTTGATTTGAGTTTTAGTCTGAGTCTATTTACTTATTTATTTTGGGACATTGGCGCGCAATATTGAAACAAGCCAAAATCAAGAAGGTCTGCGATATAATGCATAATTTATAGTCCATTGTGCATATAGGGCCGTAGGGAGGGGATAACTAACGAGAGTCTATTAGCAGCCCGACGCCGACGTCGGAGGGTTTTTAATGGACTCGAGTTTGTTATCCCCTTACTGCCCGTGATACATACAATGTTTTTCATCACACTTGTGAGGAAATGAAGAAAAACTAGATAAAGAAATAATAATATTTATTTGATTCCCATTGTACTACGTGAATTAACATCAGGTGTGTAGAATAAGCTGTATGTCGCGTCGGTTGCGCGCTACTTTTATAAGAAAACGATCACCGCCGGAGCCAGCGCGTGCGCCCCGCCGGACCCGGCGCACACGCCTCGCCTTCAGCGGGAGTTATAAACCATACTAAATCCATAACTCCCCTGGGAGCTAAATCGGCTATGGCTGATCTATACGCCTGCGTGTAATAAAAACCATTCCGAGCAAGTGTGATGAAAAAAACCGGACAAGTGCGAGTGAAACCCGCGTGGAGAGGGTTCCGTTCCATACATAATTGACTGAAATTTCCTATGTTACTTTAAATACCATAGACTTCTTATAGGTTTTCCTGTAATCTATAGGTAAAAAACTATTTTTTGTATTTTTTTCAAAATTTTAGGCCCGGTAGTTTCGGAGAGAAGGGGGGGGGGCGGAATAGTCAATTTTTGCCTATTTTCCTAAATAACTTCTAAACCATTTATTTTAAAATTCCAAAAAAAACATATTTAAGATACTCACAATAAGCCCTTTCATTTGATATGTCACATAATATAGTATGCGTAACTTTTTTTTTAATTTTCTAATTTGCCCCCCCAAAGTGGGCCCCACTACACCACACCACACACACCACAAAGTGTTCAAAAATAATTTATTTACGTTACGCATCCCTGTTGCGGTCACCAATTTACATACGTATACCAAATTTCAAATCAATCGGTCCAGTAGTGTCGAAGCAAATTGGCTGTGACAGTCGGACAGACAGACAGACAGACAGACAGACAGACACACGAGTGATCCTATAAGGGTTCCTTTTTTCCTTTTGAGGTACGGAACCCTAAAAATTATGAATGACGGTTTAACTAGCCGATGCCGTACGTAACTTAAATACCATTGCAGATTCCGAATTGGGGAACTTCCATAACATTGACATTAGTCGGAGATTATGCGGTCTGTCCAAAAAGCAACGTTTATGCTTTATGCGACCGTCTAAGCATCTATATGCTAATGAATACAGAAAAATAATAATACGCCGAAATTCGTGGTCATCTCCGCATTCCACCGGCGGCGTGCGCATGCGACGCCGCGCGCCGACTCTCCGACGCCGACACCGACGCCGACGCGGAATTCCCAACTTTAAAAGCAACAAATTATTTGAAACCTTCGTTAAATAGGAATACAGTTGAATTTAAAGTGCTCAAGTTTTGGGCCGAAATAAGCGCGGAAGCCTTCTTCTTGCCAAGTTGAACTTTCTAACTAGAGTGACAAAGTTCAGTTTCCATTACGGATACCGCTGGCGCCGCCTAGCAAAAAAAATCGATTATGATAAGACAGCTATTTTGTAACAGAATTGAATTTGTGATTTGGTAAATGATTCAATGGCCATGATTAATGATGGACTGAATATAAACAACTAATAAAATCCACCTAAAATGGATACGCGACTACTGTATTAGCATAACATAATTTTGATAAAACTTAATTTTAATGCTGTATTTTTTTTCTTAGGAGTCTTTTATGGTCCTGCTATGATGTCGTAAATACCCTATACCTTATGACGTTTCGCTGTAATCTGTTTGTTGAAAACGCCGTAAATCCTTATAATTATTTTCCATATTTTTGCTCTCTGTAAATAATATTTGGACCACCGACCTTGACCATGACCATTGCATATTGACCCGCATAATATACTCGTGTAAACGCCTACGTTGTCCAAAGATTAAAAATCCAAATATGAAACTGAATTTTTTACTTAATTATATCAGACTTTACAAGGTGCTGTATAATTCTCAAATATATAATTTCGTTGTGGTATAGCAAAAGCTAAGTCCGGGCAAGGCGATTAGTTACCCGACTTTAAATTAAATTATAGCTTTACTATAATCATGAAGCGGAAACGGTGACTGGAAAACAGCCTTGAAATTTAGAGCAATCTGGACAATCCCTTCAAAACCACAGCAGTAAAGCTTAGTTTCAAATTACATGTGTTTAATTATTAACATGATCAAGATGGAAGGAAATTGAGCGAGATAATTATACGAGATCCGATAAAGCGAGGGAATATTTCACTTTCGATGTATACCCACATTGTGTTCACTAGGAAAATTATCTTTTTATTACCCTTGATCGCTAATCGGTGCATGAATAATACCCACTTGAGAATTAGAAGTGGGGTTAGAGAAATGCCCGACTAATACCGGCGGCATAATAAGTGTTGCTAGAAGGAACTTAGCATTATTTATTTACTGAGAAATTATTATTATAAAGCTGCCGAAAATACATAAAGTTATAGAAATATAACAAACGTGCTTTAATAGTTATTTTGAGGTTATTATTAAGTATAATAAATGACTTAAATTAAACATTTACAAAAAAGTGTTGGACGTACTAAATAAAATACAAGATGATAAATAAAATTGAAATTTGATTTTCGCTACGGAATAGCTAAAAGCACTAGAAAAATACGAGCTCGCACAGGTATACTTATGTATTTTGCATAATACGGTTAAACATGCTACACAGTTAGTGTACCTACTGATCTAAACAGATAAAAACCTTGAGGTTGCGCAAGCTTCGAACGAAATGTTATGTATTCCGCCATATGGTTATCTATTGACTATTTTAACCGATTGACTCCTATGTTAAATAAGACAATGCAAATTTGAATTATTTTCGCACGTTGTCTGAAAACTATATTTTTAGGTGCTAGTTCGTGAATATTCAAACACCTTTATCAACCCTCTGCTAAGATATTTCTCCTTATTTAACTGTGTCTAGTTTGATTGGATGCTAATATCTCCAATATGAACCCCTACCTCTATAGCGCTGAATAATGCAAATTTTCCGCTCTCATAACTGCTTCTTCCATGCCACCTGATATCTTAGCCGTCAAGTTTCTCACGGGAAGCGAGCACTAGACAATGACGCGGCCTCGACACTGACAATCAGATGATAACCCGACCACTTTCCACTTTCCCGAGACTTCTCACAAGCTGGTGGGCTCGTGAAAAGCGCTCTACCTGCCGTGGAAACCTTAACCACAACCATGGGTTATAAGCTAATACAGTGAACTTATTCATGTAGGGAATGATTTTTTACTTACAGTTTATCCCATGTAGCCGAGGAATATTTAGGGATTTAGCATTTCATGCTCCATTATTGGTGTAGAAGAATGTCTGCACGATACCGAGTTAAATCTCAAATAGTCCTTCTGCAATCGAATATTACATGGAGCAAGTATCAAAGCTACCAATTTCATTGAACTACGATTAACTAAATCACTATAATTCCCCGCAATTCTTCAGTCCGCAACACTTTATCGTCTATCGAGAATTTATAGTAAAGTGTCGGGATATCATAACTTACATCCACTTAAAGTTAAATATCTGCTAGGAACGCATCCATCTCAGTTAGTTGTGTGCAAGCCGTGCCAAATATGTCAACGGTTTCACTTATGAAAATTTCTTAACCTTGTTTAATAAATTTTGCTTTCTATCATACATAATTTTACCGTGCAGTCGTAGATAAAGATAGAATGGGTATCCGCACTGCAATTATACAGGCATGTACAATCAACGTTGTTGCATTTTTAAAATGTATTTCGATGAAATGTTATTTGAAGTTACAATCATGGTTAGTGTAATACGGGTACGGTTTATAACTTGTTGGTTTTACCGTAGTCTCGATAATCCAGGTGTTACATTTACATTTCCGTCCACATTTCAACACCTAATCACTACATGCACCGGGCAACTGCACATTTTCTCAGTTTGTTGCGCTACGATACTATTACTGCACTCCGTGTAATCCACATCGTTCCACTTTTTTGCACTGCTGCATCGAATTCCGCAAATCGTCCACTGTTTTGAAATAAATTTCAATATTTACCCGATCGGAATTTATCTTCTCTGTTTTTAGGAGTGGATATACTAATTGAGGCAATATAAAGTTTATTGTACCATAACAATCATAGCGGGGTTTTCATATATTGTTTATTCAGAGTTGTTCGTGATTTGTGGCTTTATTAGTAACAAATTTTGGAAACTCCGCAGTAATATATCAAATGAACTAACTTGGCGATCATGACATGAATATTTTCACGTCAGATTAACACGACTTTGTCTTGTGCATAATTTGAAGCATGTTCGTCCATAACATGTTTTTTTCTGAGCTTGGGAAATCCAATCGATACTCGATCATTACTTCATATTTTTTGTATATCAAATTTTGTTTTAATGTTTTTGACTTTAATGATGCTTAACAGTTTTTGAGAACGTCATTCGTGTGTTCGGTTTATCTGTTAGAAATGCTGATTGGTTATTTAATCTTACTTCAAATCGTTAGTGATTAGAGACCAGATTGAAAGAGCAGTTACTTATTACTTGCCTTGGTGACTAACACACAATATTTAATCTTTAAAGTTCAGGTATCGATATTTTGCGGTCAAGTTCAAGAGTTTCATCCACGTTCGCGCTTCGCTGCTCGCATCAGCATCCGCTGACCTGTGACTCGTGACCGACTTGGCGGCCCTAGGGCGGTGTATTTAGGACGGCGCCAAGTTCATATTAAAATTCTTAGGATAGGATCATCGTAAAATACTTTGATTAAACAAAAGTAGATATACGAGTATTAGTTGCGTTTTTGGTTCAGGTCAGATATGTGCATTTACAACAATTTTTGTATTCTTTGTTTTCAATTTATAGTACTTTATGATTAAAACGAAGGTTAACTTGCCGTATTATAGTTTAGTTACAATTTACGATTAGATATAGCGTGTAAGCATGTAATAATGCGAAATCAATGGCTTTGTTATAATTGTATTCATTGTTTAGCTCCGACTTAAGCGTGACAGTAACTTGACTAATCTGGATAATTTGTATAATGCTAAGAACGTCAAAACTTATTATGGCACACAAAACTTTTTTAATGTAACCTCTATCAATCAAATGAATAAAAATAGCACCGGAAGAATTCGCAACACTATAAACGCCATTATAAGATCAAGAGATCGAATTCCTGTTGTTCTATTGTTCTGATTTCAAATCAAGTCAACCGAGTCATAACGTACGACAACGACCTCGTGTGTCACTGTACAAGTCTATTATATTAGATCATACATTACACAAATGGCCGGTGCGAGATCACAATCTCCGACCGTGAATGATTTCTCTAATGTATTTTTAATTTAATCATACTTTTAACTCTGCATGCCCGTGCGCTAACTGATCAATTTGGACCAATTGTTATCCAAGAGCTGTTGAACTTTAGTATACCTCTATTTGCCTAGTTTTGCAAGAGCGGAACGCATTTCTAAGTATTTATTTATTAAACGTTTAACTAGCTGAATTGTTTCTCGACTGTAATAGAATTTAAATCGTTCCGTTTTATGAAATGTATCTCGTCCGTCAGTATTTTGCTACTTGTAATTGTTTCCATGTCTTCTACATTATGACCATCTAAGCAAAAACCCCCTCTGCATTCAGACCATCATTGCTTAGAATTGTTTCTTGGCCTCTATTGTAAGCATGTGGGAACCATGCAATCATTTGTGAAGATACAATTAGCAGAAATTTTCTTCGCAACAGTGAGTTCTTCAATCTTTGGTGTTTAAAAAAACACTGAAGCACACTTTAGTCGAAGATCGACCGACCAAAGTGTACTTATAAACGCTGAGCGATGTGCCTGCCATTAGCTCGTAATGATACTACACAGCCGATGCTCGCTGTGTGCCGTGAACTTGACCGTTTTGGATGCGCTGGCACACCGGTCAGCCTTCTCTCAATATGGCGATCGCAATGCCGCACCGTCCGCTTTGATCTTGATCTTCTCTATGTTGAATGGGGATTTTGCAAGCCTTCGAATGTCAAAGTTAGTTGGCCTATACTTGGTTGCCTCCTTTATTGAGTTCGAATGTAGATCAGTTATGTATATGTTAGCTGTTTAAAGAAAGCTTTCTATTTTAAACAACTATTCCTGATTGTTTGGTTTTGGGTTTCCCAATAATACATTTTCGAAAAACTTTCTATTTGATGCTGATTGTATTACATTGTTTGCTTTAAAGGGAATGTCGGTGCCAGGAGAAACTTCTCGGTTAAAGACTAAAATATGGGTCAAATATACATATGTGACTAATGCCTTATTAATATGTCTGAAGGTTCAACGACTTTCGTTGACTCTCAAACACGTTGCGACGTTCGAAATCGTGACATGTCCAGCAAGTTAAACATAGCTTTACGTTAGGTATTTTCATTTCGTAGTAATAACATTTTTGATGGAAATGTTTAATGAAATTACCTTTTCGACTCCACTTTTAAAGCTACTAAAGTTTCTTTCGCGGACTGGAATGATACAATAGAGCAATTTTAAGCATATAAACCGTGGAATGTAGGTATCCAATTCAACTAGGCACATTAACTTTAAATTAGTCTTCAAAACGGCAATGCAAGTCTTATCACGACTGAGCAGCGTTCACTAGCACAACGACAGGTTATAGCACTGTTCGATAACTTTATCGGCTTCGTAAATCGACTGGGTCATTGCGACACGTTACACTCTACGCCAGGGCTTATACATTGAAAAATTCAATTCAAACTTCATCTATCGTATCCCTCTTGCTCTAACGGCGTAACCCAGTCGCGAGATAGAGACGCCCTCAGAAATTTCGAAGTTTATGATTGATTCCCTTAGGCTGTAAGCTCGTTCATGGGCGCATGGTATTTGAAAGAGAATTCTTATCGACCTTGATTATTATATCTGTCGTGGTCGCCGCAACCTTTGCATGTGGAAAGCCCATATACTTTGACAATGGTATTGACAGCTTTATATTTTGATAATAGGCTAGTTTCAAACGTTATTTTCAAGGTGTGAAATGCTACTTGGCCAAATTCGATATCGGTTTGATTAGAGCACCATAAACAAGTAGCAAAACGTTGAATTTTTTGTCCAAATGTCTAAAAATAAACTACAACCAAGTGCAGCATAAATAATATATCTGCTGGATCGATGTCGCGGTTTTAGGGTTCCGTACCTCAAAAGGAACAAAGGAACCCTTATAGGATCACTCGTGTGTCTGTCTGTCTGTCCGTCTGTCACAGCCAATTTGCTCCGAAACTACTGGACCAATTGATTTGAAATTTGGTATATATATGTAAATCGGTGACCGCAACACGAATGCGTAACGTAAATAATTAAATTTTAAACATGGGGGGCACTTTTGGGGGATAAATTATAAACTTAAAAAAATAAGTTACGCAACCTATATGATGTGACATATCAAATGAAATAGCTTATTTTGAGGATCTTAAATATGTTATTTTTGAATTTTAAGATAAATGGTTTGGAAGTTATTTAGGAAAATAGGCGAAAATTGACCATTCCCACCCCCTTATCTCCTAAACTACCAGGCCTAAAAGTTTGAAAAAAAATACAAAAAATATTTCTTTACCTATAGATTACAGGAAAACCTATAAGAAGTCTATGGTATTTAAAGTAACATAGGAATTTTCAGTTTCACTCGCACTTGTCCGGTTTTTTTATTAACTCCTACTCTTGCTTTACCAAAATTGAATAATAATAATATTTTATAGTGAGTGATTATATTTATATTTACTATTTTATGTTCTTTACTTCAGTGTAGAGCCAAAAAAGAAATGTAATAACTATAAGTGGAAACCATTTTCTCTTATGTTTGATCTAAATTGCTAAACAATTTGTAATAACCCATTCTGTCTGTTTCCCAACGCAATAAAAAAAAAACTGCGTTCCAAACTACGATAAATATAGTCTAATACTATTCACGTTCTCAAGGAACTAACTATACCACGAAAATGTATATATTTGCTTGAACTAATTAAAAATTATTTGCATTATAAATTCTAGCGTTACCAAACATGGCCTGTATTAGTCAGTCACAATCGCGTTAAACGTAAACATTCACTAAATTTTTACAAAAGCGTAAGTGCCACTATTATCTAGTTTATCTCGTTACTCATTTAGTTAAATGCTCAATGAATCATTTACTTGGATTGTAGGCCCCAAGGCTAAGAAAGCGGCAAAGGTCTCGTTGGCGCCGGTACTAAGGAAACTTTTATTAATGAAACCAAACATCCTTATAAGAGATTACAATAAGGTTAATCGCTTCATGGTAAACTGATCACCTTTGTGGTTAGCTATTTCTATCGTTCAGGAAAACCTGATCAAGTATTATAATACTACAGTTTTTTACTAATCTGGGTAAACCTTTAATTTACCCGCTCTTATTTACCTTTTACCACTGTTTGACTACAAAAACCCAGCTCGCGGGTGCACCAGTATTTATTTTGAAGTCTGGTCAATTGTGTCTTTGTGCATTGTACACGGTACTGCTGACTCTAGTTTGAGCTGTCGTTTGTCCTTTTCCCGCGCACCATTCGCGACAATAGTAGTTTATGCAACGGTTGCATAATGATAGGCCTTAAAACACCAGTGCGGTTTTATGTAACGAGCTTTGCGAGTTTCATAATAAGATCGCACGTGTGTTTTAAGGCGAAATTATGCAGAGTTGCATACATAACTTTATCTACACACATATTATAAACGGCGACACGGCGACGATGGGGCCCCGCCGGCTGCGGCGCCAGCGGGGCGCCGGCCTGTAGCTCATACCTGTATCGTTATGACCATTACGATACTAAAATCGATACTGTAATAACATCACAGTACAGGTTGTCATAATGGTGGTCATTTCCTACGGTTTTTGATTACATTATGGAGGTTTTATGATATGGGTGTAGATAAAATCTATTTGAAATATCAAGAATTAATAAAATCCTGAATATGGCAGTGATTCCGCGGTATATTATGTTCCTGCTCCTTTTGATTTTTGGGTTTGCCTGATACTAACCGTCGTCTAAGGCTTAATTTCGAATACATCCATATTCTCGAATAAACAGAGACATTAGAATTTGGAATGAGCTTGCTGCAGCAACGTTCCCGGAACGATACAACTTGGGGATCTTCAAAAAACGAGCCTACTCCTTTCTCAAAGGGCCGGCAACGCATCCGTGATCCCCCTGGTGTTGCGGGTGTCCATGGGCGGCGGTGATTGCTTACCATCAGGTAACCCGCCTGGTCGTTTGCCCCCCTTTTACTATTAAAAAAACGGTCCATTAAAATCTATGTAAAATGCAGCAAAAACGGCATAAAAACCGCTTAACCTTATTATAATAATAATAATAATAAATCAGGGGACAATCTTTACACAAATCAATCTAGCCCCAAAGTAAGCTCTAAAGGCTTGTGTTATGGGTACTAGACGACGATATACATACTTATATAGATAAATAAATACTTAAATACATAGGAAACATCCAAGACTCAGGAACAAACATTCGTGCTCATCACACAAATATTTGCCCTTTCCGGGAATGGAACCCGGGACCGCTGGCTTCGGAAGCAGAGTCACTACCAACTAAGCCAAACGTGTCGTCAAATGTGTACTATGTTCTAAGCTAGCCAAAACAATGGTTACACTTTCGTGCTGAGTAAAGGTCAGACTACCCACTTGATTCAGCCGAAAGACAACACAAACTCTTTGTTTCTGTTGGACCATGCTTGGCACAGGGCATGTCCACTTCCTTGTGTACCAAAACACGACATGAGCCGGTTCACTATGGCTCGAATTGGCCGTTTGTTTACGATTTAGTGTAATTTGTCGAACATGTGAAGCTTTTTACCTGACTGTATAAGTAAAGAAGGGTAATTCGTAAGTGCGTATGTATGTAATTTTCTGTTTTTGTTTTTTCCCATCCATAAATTTGTTTGGCTGGGCCGTTTCAATTGATTAGTTTGTTGGATTCGTCGCGAAACATAAGTTAAGAAATCACACATATTTTAGGACAAAAAAAAAACAAAATCCAAAACCATTGCGTGAGTTTCCCAAACCTTTATAATACTAACTGTCCTTTTTTCGCCAGTATAGTAATAAGTAACGCCAATTTCATAGTTATAGCAAAGATATTTTTATTTGAATTCTAGTATTTTTAATATTCATAATTGGCTGCTTTAGTACGGCAGTGACATACCTCAAAATTAAATGGTCTCCGATTAGAGACTTTAATTGAATAATGCTATGACTTTTAAAAGAATAGTTTCATTTCGAGTTGTGCTACTGTGTCGAACTAAAGCAGATCCTTTTAAGTTCGTTCATTTTGAACTAGGCTTTATTTATAATGGACATTTTCGAATAAACCACTTTTCACAGTAAAATTTTCATATGCAAAAAGCGTGCAACCTTCATTGCCATTTATAGAATAATACGGTACGAATTTAATATAAGTGCAAATAAAATCATTATACACCAAACAATGGATGAGCATTTTTTAAACTTTAAATTCAATGATTGTGCTTATGCGCAATAAATAAAGCCGTTCTCACAATGATTGAGCGATGAGAAATCTACAGTCAGCTGCATTATGTAGAGTTGCAATGTACGATAACCGTTTCATATGAAGTTCAAAGTAAATAGCTGAATTTATATAACGATAATTATCCTCCTCTGCTGCACTGGGAGTGAAGAAATAGCATAGAATGCGTGCAGATGCTTATCATCCTGGCATGTCGTAAAAGTCGACTAAGGGACGGGTCCTCTCCAACATGGTGGGCTATCTGTATGGGCGATGGGCTGATCACCTGTCACCATACGGTTCATCATACCATCTTAGGACTAATTCATCGAACGTGGCCACAAGTAGTCTTGTGGCTCTGCCCACCCCATTAGGGATTTCGGGCGTGATTATATGTATGTATGTATAATTATAATGTCACGAAAGAGTCCTTGCTAGTTGTAAAATATCAGGGGACGCGAGATGTCTGAGATCATGTGTGATAACTAAAATAAAAAATGGAATTTAAACAACTAAATATTAGGCCTCTATTCGAAATTGGTTTCTAAGTGTTACACAAACCCCTACCCTACCTCCTACCCCTACCCCTTCCCCTTCCCTAAAACATGGTTGTGAGAGGCGATGGCTGATATACGCGTCATACTCGTGAATGGGTGCCGTCTATAGGGTCCGGATTGTCCATGAGTGCAAGAACCAAAGTTATATATTAATTTTATTAATTATTATTTTCAATAATAAGATTGATAATTATCATTTATTGCTTGATTACTTATCATTATCATATAATATAATATATTACTAATAATCACCATCATACATAATGTATGGGTTAGCATGTTTGTTCCTCCTTCACGTTTCAATGGCTGGACGGATTTGGCTGAAATTTGTAATGGAGATAGAATAACCCTAGACCCTGGATTAACTCATAAGCTATGTGTTTTTAAAGAAATAATAATAACAAATGTAATTTGATGTTATTAATACAGGCTTGTATTGTATTTGGCTAATTACTTTTTATCCCGGAAAATTTATAGCATAACTATCACCGAATTCCACTCGAATGACTTCGCGGGCAGAAGCTAGAAGCCATATATCTGCACTTCGCAATACTTATTCTTTGAACTATTTGTATCATTTAATCTTTGCAAATTAAGTTCTGATTTCTGTCGAGAAAGTTTTTATTTTCATTTCCTTTTGTAAATTTGTAATAGAACAGAGACCGAACTTAACAAAAAGCATTATTGGTATCAACGATTTCTATTCGTGTATTATTAGGTAAATGTTTTCGATTATATATAAAGACGATTGGCATATTGGCATTGGAACGTAGGCGACCTTGCAAGGTCGTGCATCACTCGATTCTACAGAATCAAACGTCGGATCAGGTTCTCAATACTCTTTAAATTTTTCCCCGACTAGCGAAGCAAGAAAGATGGTTCTGTTTGCGAGTATATATGTATGTAATTATGTAGGTACGTAATCACTCCATTAGTTAGCACCTAGAGCAAAGATATTTAACCAATTTTAACAAATAAGGTGTCAAAGGATTCGGGCAAAATGTCCGGGTGACACTACTGAGCATATGGTGTCACCTGAAATAATAATATTGCGGAAACTAGACGACATTTTGTTTCTTGATATTTTTTCACCCCATGCATGCATTGTATACAAATGTGCAAAATATCTAAAGAATGATGGGCAAAATGGTCCATGTAACCAATACAAATCTCATCTATACCACGTGAAAGCTAGTTATATAAGCTTCATTTTCTAATACGGGGACAAACTTCAAAAACCCCGGAGAAGATAGTTATCAGCCTTCAAATATTCACACACACAGAACGTTTATTACTATACTAGCTGTGCCCCGCATGCGTTGCAATGCTATTTCTCCTAGCCTTCATAGTCTAGTCGTCATAATAACAATTACAGCAAATAGTGGGATCAATAAGCCTACATACGTTATAATTCTATTGGTGATTGGGCTGGTTTCCATACATTTTTGCTCATCATTCTTGGGGATAATTTCTCGCTATCCGAACTGTCCCCATGTCTGACTCCATGGCTATGGCAGAATACATTTCGTGTTTCTCTTTTTTTAAAGGTTACGCAGTCGGGATTTTCTTGTTATGTAGCTCATGAATTACTCAAAGTGCCATCCATCTCATTATGATATTTTTAGGTGTTCCACGTACGAGTTAAAATATTTTTGTAATGCGAAACTGGCACATGAAGACCTTTTCAGAATTGTGAGCATTTTGCAAAATGCCTCCAGTTATTCCAGTTTTGGCTCGTCTTTTATTACATGATAAATGTTAATTGCATTAAAAAACGAGAATTATTTTGCAGTTTCCTTTAGAACTTTAATATTGAAACATTGGAAACCTTTAAGTTACTAAATATTCTAAGTTTCGATACGATACATCAATCGTAGCGTAGCGCCGTTTGTTTACCTAATCAACAAATTTTACAGTTACGCAATATTACGCAATATTAATGTTTGTATTGTATATTATATAAACAGTACTGTGTTATTGTCGCTTACTTTAAACTACACCAAAACTTTTACGCAATAATCGTGGGAAAACTTTCTTGACTCTTCCGCGTTGTTAAAACTGTTTTAATTTGCTCCGTGAAAAAAGGTACTTACTATACGGTCTATTCACAATCTAATAGGTTTTTGCTTCATACATGTGTACGTGTCTTGATTCCCTTTAGGCAGTTTCATTTTCCTGTTTTTCGTTTAAACTTTGTGTAATTTTAGTCAAAGAATAAAAAAGTTGTCTTTTTGACCGGATTTCGAAACATTTCCTACAGTGGATTCATCAATACTTGTCTTGTTTGGTAAACAAGTTTCTAACCTCAAAATTTGCATTTTTGGGTGAAACTGCTATTTTATCCTAAATATAACAAACCTAGGCTAAAAATTGGCAAATTGACGTCTAAAATATTGTCTCCGATTCCTTTATTCGCAAGGAAACAGCTGCTTTAGCCAAAAAAAGGTGCATTTTGACGTTAGAAACTTATTTACCAAATAAGACAAGTATGGATGAATCCACTTTATATTTATGTTTGTTTTCTGCACATAGAACCTCTTTCCATTATTTCTAATTTCATTGTCGCAGTATAAAAACGATCGATTGTGAACATTCAATCGGAGAAACGTTAACTATAAGATATAATTTAATGGTCTAATGTGAAGTATTTGTCATTGCAGCAATAAATATTTAACCTTTTGCAATTGAGCAAAAAGAATGCAATTATAGTACATTGTGCATCTAGGGCCGTAAGAAGGGGATAACTAACGAGTGTCTGTTAGAAGCCCGATAGGCGAGGGCTTTTATGACTCGAGTTTGTTATCCCCTTACTGCCCGTGATACACACAATGTTTTTCATCACATTTGCGAGGAAATAAAAATAAAAATTAGACAAAAAAAGTATATATATTGATTTTATTCCCATTTTACATCGTGAATTACCATCAGGTGGGTGTTCATAAACTGAGCGTATGTTGCGATCAGCGCGGGGCAGCTCCGCCGGCTTGCGGTCGCGCGCCCCGCCGGCTGCGGCTCCCGAGCAGCTCCGCCGACCTGGCGCACTTAACTGCCCGAAGGAGTTCGAAACCATACAAAATCCATAACTCCCTAGGGAGTTATGGATTTTGTATGGTTTACAACTCCCGCTGACGGTGGGGCCCGTAGAGGAGCTAAATCGGCTATAGCTGCTCTATACGCCTGCGTATAATAACACCCTTTCCGAGCAAGTGTGATGAAAAATATAATAAGTTTAAATAATGAAGTAAGATTTTCCTTGTTGCGGATTTACCTTAGATGAACGAACCAACAAACTTACCTATCCTTTTAATTAAATTACTACATAATCGGCTTAACTACGCCCGACGCAAGATAGCATTAAAAATGTGGTCTTTTATTTGCATGAAATAAACTTCCATCGACGTTAATAAATCTTTTCCCTTACAAATGCGACGCAACAGAAATGATTCTCGTATAAAACGCTAAATAAATAATAAAATTAAGTGGCTTCGGTAACCTTTTTTTTTTAAATAAAGTTGTTTGTGTTGTCTTCAACAACATAAAACTTGATGTTGTTCGTCATATCCAAGACAGGCCATTTAATTGCTGTTAGGTACTGACCGATAAACGATCAGACGAAATCTAAAACAGACCCTTTACTAATCGTTGATCGCGTCATGCACAGGTTTTTTTTAATTATCAATAATGTTGCCCCACTGATCAACCTACTTTTTTGACAGACAGACGATAGTATCTTCTAGATGTTTGATCATTATGAATAATCGACCAGTGCCGCGTTCTGTTTTTGTTTTTTTTTGTATACAATCTGATAGTGATCAGTGTTTCAGTCCTATAGTGAAGCGAATGAGGTTCTCTATCTACTCTTATATGTCTGGTATCAGTTTCCCATCAATCTTTTAAAATTCTAGTATAATTAGATGCATATATAAGATTTATGTTGTTTATAACCTGCGTTGCGGGATAAAAATCTACCGTCTTGGCCTAGGGAAGTCCTAAGCCGACGTCATCCGAATAAAAAACCAGGTTTTGTTTCTCATGTAAATAAGCAGATGTTTTAGTACCTCACAATCAGCTTGATTGGACGTCGTTTAAAAAAAATCCGCATACAATAGAACTGTTGCATAGAAAGACCGGAGTACCGGAGGTTTTCACACGCTCTGCCGTGTTGTGTTAATTAACATTGTGTGAGTTTCAATGGGCTTCAGCAAAAACTTGTCTTTAGTTAATGGCAGATGCAAAACGCGTCGTTTGAGGTAGGTCCGAAAGTGCACTAATCGCTATCAATTATATTGAGTCTAGTGACTGCTTTCTGCCGTTGACGTCGTTCTGACGTTTTTAATAAATACCTATCTATATAATTGGTTTCTCTGATAATGTTTACCACGTACCGTTTCACTTTGTTATCGAGGAAAATTGACCATTTAACTAAAATTTTCTTTGTCGTCGGCTGAACTCATGACTACTAATAGCTTGTTCGATCATGATGTAATAGTATTTATACCTTAGTCTTGTAGGTTTATATGGGTCTTAATACTTTATTATTATACTACTTCTCATAACATAGATTGTATTGGTTTCAGACTTTGTGTGTACGTATGTTTATTCAATCGTAACTTCCTTTCGCCTAAACTGATTTCAATGCATGGGGTATCATTAGATTCCGTACATTAGGTAGCAAAGCTTTGCAAATAAAATCCATAGATTGTAACGACAATGACAATATGTGCGATTATTGTCTTGATATTCAAGAGTTTAATGCAAAATATAACTCTAGAATATTTTAATCCACTCATTTACAAGGAATACGTTCTTGGAAAATGGTAAATAACACGTTGGCAGACGAGTTTTAAGAACTCTCTTTTCTTTTCTTGTTTCAACCAGTTTTGTACTGAGTTTTAACCAGTTGATTTTCCTTTTAGCTGTTCGGAATTGTGACATTGTCTTGAGTCGGTGGATAGCTTTCTTCAGAGTCTAAAGTGAAACTACCAGCGTTTAGTTACAGAATCGTGAATTCGCTAAGTAACACTTTGTACAGTTGCATTAGAGAGCTTAATCTTGCGATTATTTTAAAATAATGGTGATTTATCTGTACTTCGGCTATTTTCTATAGCATCTTAGAGTTGGCGTCAATGTCATCGATTAGCTTCCATATTTCGACAAGGCAATCCTCATTCTCCCATACGCCATTAATCATATTTGCTACACCTCCACGCAGCTTATTCTAAACTGCTTGAGAGTATTTCATTATGTTGGTTTTTACGCTTTCTCTACTACTAACTGCTGCGAAAGTTTTACATGCGAGAAATGTCACACAATGTTCGCGACTTTTACCATGCCATTATTTCGCAACATTTACGGTTAATTGAGTGTCGTTCAAGTTAGAAATTATGTGTTAAATCTCTGATATACACTAAGCATAACACCGACTATTTATTATCTTAAGCTTTCTTGTTTCATAATCATCGCATCGTTACTTAGTTAACTATACAGGATGTTCCAGGAAATAGTGACAAGCGAAGGTCCAGAGGTACATAGATCACCTCAAGGGGTATCAGATTCAATGTTCTCAGTTTTTTATCGGTATCCTAAATTTTGACCGCATTTCATCGCATTGTATGAAATTTTAATTCAAATTTGGAATTTTCCCATAACTCCTAAGCTACGAAAAATCGTTGTACACAATAGGGGCCATAGGGGGTGAATCTAATACCTGAGACTGAGACCTTCGCTTGTCGCTATTTCCTGGGACACTCTGTATACCCATTGCTTAATATGATCTAAAGACACCGATTGTGTCTAGTTTTATAAATGATACTGTTATATCTTTCTTAACTAAATTGACGTATTTACAAGAAACAGTTTTAATACGAATATAATTACCGACTACAACAACAATGGACACGAAACATTCCTTACTGACGGATGTTTCTCACTGACACTACTGTTTCGTTCATTCGGTTTTGCTTGTTCAATAATAATTCCACATATAGTATTTTATTTATCACATAACTCTTATTATATAACGCATAACTCTTCATTCATCATGAGCCCATGAAAATGTGGGGCTGGCTGAAGATAAATTTTGTGAAGTTATTTATATTCTTTCACGTTAAAGAGTGCCGTAAGACATTGTGAGGGTCACATTTTGATAATAGTTGCGGAAGGTTTGCGTTATTACATCAAACCCATTGAGGCAATGGACAGTCGGCAGAGGGGATAAGGCGTCGTGGACTAGATGGTTGGGTTGTGAGGTGACGGATGCCCGTTATTTCTATAAGGAAGATCGTTATCGAAAGGTTGTCTGGCGGTAACTTGCCAGAAGACAGCCGGTATATCTGTTCTAAGGCTGATGTTGAGTAACTAATGTTAGGAGACGCATTCATCTGTGTCACTATCGCAGTTCCACGACTCTGATCGAGTTTCCCTGATCATGCAGATTGAGCACTTCTAACCCTCCAAAGCAATGGGTATTCTTTTTTCCGCTCTTCGTAAACATGTATGTAGACATTGATTCCAACAGAACTTAAGAAACCTCTTCCGTGTGTTTCTAGCGTGACTAAGACTAATTATGAAAATATCTAATGAGCGTTGTCGTCATCGATACCTTGATGTGACAATAATATAATTCTCAGAATTACGACATTTTTCATACGCTGACACTTACAGATTCATCGCGATTTATGCTCTTTAAACACCTTAACTGTCCCTGTGCATATTTTTATTTTCCAACTATCAGCTTTCATCTGCTTCTACACCTTCCTCAAGAATATCATATTTCCATCTTTATTTAATCGATCAGTGCCTTCTATTACAACCATATTCATAGTTTCCTTTTCGACATCTGTCCGACATCCTTTCGTATCAACGGATATGATAACACGTGACATGTCCATACCACCCTAAACTCTATGCAATGTACACGTTAAAGACAAACCATTGAACTCTGATGGTCAAATTATTAAAAGCAAACAAAAGGCCCACATCTCGATACAACAAAATATTTTGTTAATTAGGTATCATTAATGGTGTTCAAAGTGGTTTACATGACGAGATAACTACTAAGTATTTGAAATAGTAACATAGCTAATGAAATCTTTGAATGTAGTTATTGTTATGGAAGTACAATTGTGCTTTTATTTTTATTAGTAGATATTTCGATTGAACGATTTTTTATCGCATCTCGTTTATCTAGTTTTGACGCAACAGTAACATCGCGTGTCGTTTAGTTACGACGTATCGGCTTAGTTTCGTTACGTCACACACAACGACGACTTTTCGTTTATCTAATACAATTGTTTTTAGTTCATGCGGTACGTGATCCTGTTTGTTCACGTCTTCATTATTAGGAACGTTTTAATCGAGAGCCTTTTTGATCGTTTTTATTATTCGTTACTAATTAATTAAATTTGCTAATTAGCTACGTCTAAGGCTCTTGTTTAAAAGGTTAACACGTTTGTTTTGAACGATATGGAGCTAGAAATAGTTTTTGTGTTCTTTAATAATTTAACGATAGCTGGAAACAAAGTGACAGAACTGGTTGCTTCTGAAAATATGGTAAAGATCATCTGTCAAGATAAACATTTTTAAAATAATAATAAAACGGACGGCAATTCAAAAACCAAGTCAAACCAGCATTCGCAATTAAATTCCTCGATAATAACACATACAAAACGGTTGCGTGAAATTGAAAATTATCGTCACGTACCACTATAATCATAATGTGTTATTATTATTATGATATATTTTATAACCAGCGTATTCATTTAAATAGGTGTTATTCGATTTGCATACTTTAGTTTCTGACGACCGGTCATAACTGGGTATACTAATGCACCATTAAGGCTTTTTAAATAGCTCTAGATTATTGAATATGCTTATGGATGATTGAAATACCCGGATGCCATCTTAGATTAATCGCAGCGTGGTATATTTTTAATAAGCTAAACGCCTATTAGAACGGTTTATGAGGCGTCATGTTTGCAGGCGTTGACTAAGTTATTTGTGCAACAATGAACACGTTTCAAAAAGAACCAAGCAACATATTTTATGATTAGAGTAAAGAAATAATTGACGTCAAGCAATTCTGGCGCGTTTCTGCCTCATCGATTGCCATCAATAGATATGACGAAAAGGGAGAACGGTATAATACAATCAGTGTATTCCACAAGAAAAACAAGTAATATTCGTTAAGGGTCTTGCTAGCATTTTATTAAATTACCATATGAATGCAGATAAATATCGACGGGAATACATTTGCTGTCTGTATGCAAATCCAGTACACATTTAGCGTACTTTTAATTTGCTGAAAACGCGTACGCGCATACCGCGCCGGCGCATCTGCGTTCAGAATGCGTAATTAATTGACGAGTCGGGAAAAACGGTGAGTCCATTGATTCTTTTGAAGAAAGATTAATCTTAAAACTATTAAACGTTGTACCTGCTGAAAAAATCTTGACACGTAATTTTTTTTCGTGGGCTCTCCAATTGGTACCGTTAGCGATTAACGCTTCGTTGGACACTTAGTTGGTGACTACTCATGTGTGACTACGGTGTTAATAAAAAATATTCTAGATAGACATCTGGTTTTTGTGCTCAGTGAATATGTATTTGAAAGTTTTTCACGGATGAAAGACAACCGTCGCCAAAATTTTCCTTCTAATATTTCTTTCATCTCCCGTCTGGCTTCGGCTTTTCATCTTCCTTCTCATGGCGGATAGAAAATATTGTTTCTATGCCAATTTATTTGTGTAATAAAAATACTAGCAGTTTAATAAGGAACGTCTATTTTGAGAATGCGTTACACCGAAATACTTTTTCAAAAGCTGGAAATCGAACAGAAATAAATACTGAAATGTTAAACTGCCGACCGTATGCGCAAGAGAATTGTCCGTATCAAACGCGCGGCGTTTGCTCGTGACCGGGGCGCGAGCGCACCACCTGCCCTATACCAACCCGTTCCATTTATATCTGCCACGTCGAATTCCTCAGATAGGCCCGATACAGCATTAATTGAGAAATGCACGCACATTGTGTTATAAATAGCTCTAATGAATTCCTATAGCCGCTCCCTTTTAGTTTGTTGTGGGAAAGAGTTGCCTTCCAACATTTTTGTCGCGCAATCTCATTGTTTGCGTAGAACGTCTTCATTGTTGCATAAAAGAAGTCCTGCTTGTGGCAATGTAATAGTCCACGAGCCAGGTACTAATTTTGTCAATCCTTTCCTCCCGGGCGATAACTCGTAAAATGCTTCAGGAAGTTGTATCATGAAGGCTCAGCTGCAGTACCGTGGGTGGTTTGAGCAGCAGCAACCTCCCAGGAATTTAAAAAAAAAATTGTTTTTAATCTTTCCGTCCCTATTGAGAATTTATCAGAATATAGCTAACCCAATCTTGAAGAAAAACAAGTCGGCTGACTATACTAAAGTGGTGGATTATACGTCAGCCGGTCATCAGAACTAGAAAGCTGACGTATTTATAATCCACCACTTTAACTACAGCTGATTTTTTTTCTCATGGATATTGGGTTTGCTATAATCTGATAAATTCACAATTGAGAGTGAATTATAAAAAAAAAAAATGTGCATTGGAGGTTACCGGGAATTGATCATAAAAATTTTACGAAAATTTCCCCCTAGTCCTAAAAAAATAATAATGAACATAAGTATGAAAAGGTCCATACTTTTAAAA
This sequence comes from Tortricodes alternella, assembly GCA_947859335.1. Lineage (NCBI taxonomy): Eukaryota > Metazoa > Arthropoda > Insecta > Lepidoptera > Tortricidae > Tortricodes > Tortricodes alternella. Next base: position 4,429,185 of record OX401986.1, read on the forward strand.
CCGAGGTATTTGGGAGCAAACTGCCCATGATACTTAAGCGCCGCGCATGCGAGCAATGCATCCAGCCTGTCATGCTTTAATGGAACCGACACATGTACCCTCACCAAACAGTTCATTCAAAAACTGAAGGTAACTCAGAAGATGGAACGCGCTATGTTGGGACTATCTCTTCGTGACCGGGTGAGAAACATAAAGATCCGGACTAGACTTGACTGACGTAGCGCGGGCGGGTCGTTGCTGAGCGCAAATGGCGGTGGGCAAGCTACATATGCCGGAGAGATGATGTCACATGGGGGAAATAAGTTCTGGATTGGGGTCCAAGAACTGGAAAGTGCAATGTTGGACGACAGCTAGTACGATGGACAGACGACCTCGTTGAGGTTGCAGGGAAGAAGTGGATGCAGATGGCGACCAACAGAACGAAGTGGCGCGGCGCCAACATGAGGACACCTACACCCCAACGGTTGACGATAACGATGACTTTTGAAAACTCATATATCTAGCAAGGGGGGGATGTCTTTTACAATTATTTTAATATCCTAATAATGTTGTACTATTAGGCACTAGGTATGTAATGATGTCAGCCAACGTCAATCGATAAAATAAACTGCATGACTACGCCAATGTGTTTGCGGACGGAAAGCCGGATGCGTTTTTATGCAAGTTCCAGTGAGTCCTGCCAAGATTCCGTATTAAAATGCAGCTTGCAAATTAAATACACCGCGAATTATTCATGCCAGTAATAAGATGTATCCATTTTTATTTATAAACATTGTTTCCAGTTCTGTTTTGCTGGGAATAAATTATGGGAAGGTCACACACAACTGAGTTTATTCTCAAGTACGTACAATATGAATTGCTCCCGAAAGCCAGAATTTGTTTTCCGTTGACAAATCACACGGTGATATAATTGATTTTGTCAAGTTGAGTAAATTTTCACGGTCAGTAAAAAACATTTAAAAATACGTTAACTAAACTAAAAAAAAAAAAACAATTAGTTTCAATACCTAGTTATTAACAATCGAGCCCGTGATTTAATAAGTTTTGTATATGCGCCATCTAGTGATCAAAGTAACTTAAGTCCATTGAAATGCTTCTACAATTTCAAGCGTAAGAGTACCACGTAGTTTTGAAACGTACTTAGATGTTTTACAAAGTCAATTTGCGCCCATGAGCTGACAAGGTCTTGCTCACACAAAGTGTGATTTAACTGTAATTAAAACTATGTTTTGACACGTCATCGTGTAATTGCAGGTTAAGAAAATTGCTCGAGCTATAGACGTAGGAAGTTGTCCATTACAAGATAATTGGTTGTTCTTTTAATCGGCTTCGTTTTTTGACATTACGTGTTAACGATTTTAGTTATAGTATTATTATAGTATTAGTTCCGACTGACCCGGCCATTATATTAATCTAATGTATTACGACTGACCCGATGGTGCAGTGATCGTGCGCATGCCTCCTGTGACAGAGATTGCGGGTTAGTGTCCTAGGGGCCAACTTTTGTGTGATGAGCACGATTGTTTGTACCCATTTATCTATATAAGTATTCGTATCGTTGTCTAGTACCCACAGTACATGGAATCCTAGTGTAGGACTAAATTAATATGTGTTAGTATCCTAGATATTATTATATGTATAATGAGCCCCCTCTAATAAAATAGGTCAGAATGCCTTAAATACATATGTTTACACAATTTTTACATCCAAATCAATTATAAGATTTGGCTTAGATCCCTAGTTTCGCCAAGCAAAATATCAGAAATATTATAAACCAACAGGACTTATATTCACAAAAACCATAACACGTGCGCAAACATTAAATGCGAGTACTATATTTATGTCCATTGACCATAGAACATTTTGAGCTTCAAATAGCCCGCTGATTATCACGGATAGTTTGAAGTGGCTAAAACGACACTTATCTTTATAGTAATCACCTTGTTAATGGCTAAGCTCGACGTGAGGTTCGCTGTACGTAACGTCGAAAGTAAAGCTTCCTTGTGATGATATTTATTACAATCTAGTTAAACAGAATTCTGTGCCATAAAGAAAAACTGGCTGGTCAATAATCGTTCCTCCTGTTACAGTTTTCTAATTACTCAGCGTGGTAAATTGTTTAACGGGCTTTCCATTTTTTATTGCTTTGATTGCCTTTCTTCTCATTAACTGTATTGTAATATATTTTAGATTAAATACATTATTTGAAAATTGTGGCAACTCTTTTTCAATAAGGACACAAAATATAACACCATGTTCTACGTTGTCTTGATGCTAAATCGTATAGTGGTAGGCAATAACTAGGGGTGTGGAATTCAACAAAACTTTCTCAGTAGGTATGATTAGGACTTCTTTGCTTCTTAGATGAAAACTCATTACGTTTACGTTTCATGGCTATCGCCCTCGAATGTCAACGACACATTAGCACCCGGTAAACACGTACGTTGAATATTTATGTCACGATTGATCTTGCCCTTAGTGAAATCCTGTATATTTTGTCTAACAATAGAACTACGGCTGCCAAAGGATCATTAGATTTCCACGCGACTGGAAAGAGTATCACGGTGAAGATATCAAAATTGTACGAAAGTACTGAATTGTCTTCCACAATTAGGGATTTAATTTGAGTGAAACTGTTGCATATCGTTGTTTGGTTGCATGTTATCTGTACCATCCTTAGTTATTACTATTATATAGGTACATTGATTTTGAAGAGAATGTTCCCCACCGACATCCTTCTCAATTTTGTGGCTTATTTAAGGTGGAGTTCTTCACAATTCCTCAAATTCAATTGGCTACTTCCGTCTGCAAAGCGCGACGATTTGTCTTGTGTAATTGTAATTGTAAACGAGCGTTGCAAACGGCCAGAATGAGTAACAAAATATCCGTATCGAATCAACAAATTACTATGTTGAATTGTGGGCGAGATGCGACGAGTCCGTAAAAGGACACCTGCGGGCGCTATGATTCACGGTTCTTCATCCACAATTGGTAATCATTCATTTGTTATGTATTACCTGGAACTTTATAAGTTTGTTTGGTATAAAAAAAGTATTTTCAATTTCAATGAACGCTAATAATAAATTGAATACAATTAAAACTACGCTGCGTTTTTGCATTCTTCTTTGCAAACATCTTTATCATGCAAATGAGCATTTACATTGTAGTCATCGTAAAAACCCTCGCATTCGATGATCTTAACAATAAGATCGCGTCCTTGTCACCTACAGATTTATTCGTTCCCACAGAATAAGTTATTACTCCAGGATCTACCTGCGCTTAATGCTCTATTCTCTTCGTGGATTTGATTAAATTTTCTTAGTAGCGATCGCTATTAACTCTTCCAGTCATTTTAATATTAACGACCGCTTGATTATAGCGTGACAATTCATAACACACAAGTACAAATAACTTATTATATCCTGAAGAAATAACGTTATATATTCTACTTCTTCTTAATATATTACCCGCAACGGGTTCATTAATTGTAAGATATCAACCACAGGATATCGTTTAAGGCGATTTGTAATAGGATTTCTTTGTTTCACGGTGGACGTTAAGTACATCTTTAATGTAATGTAATGTGATGTATGTTATATCACCTTATATAAGAGTTAAGGAAATATATCTGGTGAGTTTAAAATGTAGTCAAGGATCCAATTTGAATACTTTAGTTTTTAAACGTAACTATAACGTTACGGTAACATTCACATTAAAAAAAAACAAGTTAACAAACGTATAGTCATCAAAATTTCGGCTAAAGACGTTTTTTACTCTAGATCCTTGGCGAGTTTTGCATTCTGAATAAACAGTGATTCCACTGGATGTCTTTTGTTCTCCTTTTTAAAGCACAAACGTGTTTTGGCGACGTTCCTTTTTGTGGAGTGTTTTAATCCCGGATCTTTGCGTTCAAGCAATTTTGCACGTACTCTGCATCCGGGTCGCTGTTCTCTGATTTAGTATCATTTTCTTTTGTTACTACATCCTGATTGCTCTTTTCATTAAAATTTTCTAAATCGGATATATCGCTTAGTCATTCGTGATCATCACTTCAAAAAAGTGCTGGTACGACAAATTCATTATCATTACTATGAGTCACATGTCTATTTGCTTGTGCGGTGTTTTAAGATGTTCACCGTCATATTCTTTGTCACCATTTAGTTATGCTCTGACGTTAGCTGTCATAAGGTTTCGAGCTTGCTTGAAGGTGATGTCATTGTGGTTTTTGGCTCCGTACGGCAACGGTGACGTACAACATGATCATCTATAAGTTTTTCTGTTACGTATCATTTGCAGCGTGTTATAGCTTTTAAAAGGCGAGAAGAAAATGGCGTGTTTTCGTTACGCTGTCAGTATCGTTTCTCTTGTTGTTATTATTACTTAACGCCGCTAATGGTTTACAAACGTCATTATCATCTTTAATTATAGAAACACCCAATTATCGCGATTTAGTCTAGCCACCTTGACACGTTATTTTAGCCATACTTAGTACGATGATGTATTGTTCGCTTCCGGTGACTTGGCAGAAAGGTCAACGCTATTTTGGCCTACGTCACTCCCACGATTTCAATTATTACCTGTGAGGTTGATGAGGTTGTGTGGATGCGCGGCACGTGCGTTGCGCCTTCACCGACACGGACTGGCTTAGGATATCACACGCAGACGGTGTTCGTCACGCAACAGGAATCGTGTGGGTTTTTCTCGGTAAATGTTTACCGCGCTGCCGATGATGCGAACGACGCCCGACTGCAAATTTGACGCTTTACGGATGTGTGTCGTGTGGATTTGCCAGCTGCTAACCGTCGTGTTTATGCTCGCGTGACTGCTACTGTTTGTTTACATCATTTCTGATGCGTTAAGTGTATATCACCTAAGGAGTTTTATTAGACTTTTTAATCGTTAGGTTTGTTTTGAAAAAGGTGTTGGTGTGCATAATTGACGTAATTTGTCCGTCACCGTCCTTTGTGGTCTCACGAACTCTGTGATGACAATTAGGTAATTTAAGTTGCAATTATGCAAACTATTACAGTCGTAATGATTCGCCGGCTGTAATGATTCGTCTATTTCTAGATTTATAATACTGACTCAGAAGTTAACTTTGACGTAGACTCCATATTTATAGTTGCCAATTCGACGAAATAATTTACACGGATTAGTAAACCACTGTATTACTTTATAAATACACTGTGCGACAGATTTAGACATCTTGTATCGTAAAACTAGAGGCATAAGGACTAATAGATTCAGTTTGGTTGCCCACGGTACCCTTTGCAACATTGCAGCTCGCTGGCCACCGTTTTAGATCAGATCTGCCGCAACCCTATCGACATGCTTTCTATTTCGAAATGTTATTCATAATTCTCGTTACCTGCATGGGTAAACGATTTCAAAATAATATCCGTTGATATAGTTCTATCAGATCAAATTATGGAATGCGTAATGTACGATCATAGAAATTATGCGAGGTTAGCTTAACTGAATTCTCGTCTACCAATTGTAATATCAATCAGTATTTAATCATAATTTGGTACCCTATACAGACATTTAGTGTACCTATGTGAAATAGATCCAACAGTTATCTTAGTATTGGGTTGCGAAATTTTACATGTGTAAAAAGCAATTAATTATTGTATTGTATGTCCTCAAAGTAAAAATAAATCAATAATGTAATCAGCAATCAAGCAACGCAACAACAACTCGCACATTTTTTTGTACAGTTAATAAAATAACGATGTTAATTAATTTGTGTATTTACTTCGATTATTAAGATTACTGATAAATCAATCACAAGACTGAATACTAATGATATGTAATATTTCTCTTAGGATTCCTTAATAACCAAATGGATGCTGCAATTTCAGATAACTATCGATCAAGTTAAACGTATTGACGCTTATTAAAATGTAGGACGCCGGCGCGACGCGGAACAAAACACTGTCTTTACAGTGTAGCAAGTGCAGCTCCAAAACCAGACCCTAGGCAACCTAGATCTGTCCAAGAATAGCCAGTATCGATTGCACACCATTCATATTATTAACTGCCATTGGAAATTATACGTCCTGTAGGTTACAGCATAAGAGAAAATCCAGAGTCCAGCTTTTTAAAGTGAAATCCAAGAACAAAGCCAACTGTAATTGGAAAGATATAATAAGAATACATTTCAACAATGATATTTATTGTAACTGACATGTACATTATGTTCGTGAGAGTAAAGAGAATCGCGAAGCAACCACGTTGCTTTTTTGTATGTTACGTGCAAATACTACGCGGGAGAGAACAAAGTCAAAAATTATGAAACAATGTCTCAAAACCCCTTCCTTCTTTATGGACAATGTAACGTCTACGCTCCAAAATAGTAAATTACACAACGATTATATAACCCTTCGATAAGGATTCCCTTAAAGATATCTTAACGACCACTAAACGTGATTCGTTACGGACTTTCTCACAGTTTGCGAGTAACAAACGCTGGACTGTGCCCCGACCGGCCATTGGGAAACATTCTGTACTGAATTCCAATTTAATTTAAAGATGTATGTAAAGTCTAAATAATTATCATTAGTTACTTGATAGCGCCATTAAACTGACATTCCTACACAAGTTCCTTAAGAGGAGTGTGGCTTTCCATACAAAAGGCGATAACGATTTCCACCCCTGATGTTGACCAATTTGTGATAGGTTGTCAGTCAGAACAAAATCTAGGTCTATACGTTTAGGTTTTTTCACTATAATCAATACATTCAGTTTTATTGTTGTTTCAGTATTCTCGTACAAAACTAATTTCGGCGATTATTTGATTTGTTCATCTTTAATCAATATTCAATAAACGTATAAACCTAGATTTTGTTCTGCCGGACAACCTATTAAAAATTGATCAAAATCGGTTAACATTTAAGTGGTGGAAATCGTTATCGCCTTTTGTATGAAAATGCCTATAAATGGTGAAATAAATTTCATCGAAGCCTTGAAAAACTTTATGCTAACTGTATTTATTTGTATTAATAATTCAATTAATTTCTAGAAGTCACTTTTAATTTAAAGTTCCTGAAGTACGTAGACTTCCTTAAGAGTGTTGTATGCACTTGTAATAGGCCCTGCACAGACTTAATTCCTAGACTTAATTTTATGTTCGTTTCAATGTGTAAGCTGTCTGTGTCTGTCTAAATAAAATAAAATCAACTAGTAAGTACAAATAATTAATACATGTCGACAAGTACAAGGAAATATGCTTTTCATCGCCTGACCGTAAAGCAGGGTCGAAACTTTTTCAAGATCAACCTTATACGCCGTTGTTGTTATCAAATGGTTACTGGATAATGAGATTTAATCGCTTCCATGCACCTGGACAATTTTGATTTGAAGTCTGATTTAGATTTTACAAGTATTTTTTCTAACTTTGATACATTCTTCATCCAGTAGATGATATGGTTACCTACTCTTGAATGAAATAGACCCAATGTTTTGCTGAGATTGACTTAATTGTATCTATAATTTCGCTGTCCTGCCACAATTATTATTCTTAGTACAATTATTATTATTCTTATATCACAAAATAATTTGAGAACAATATTTTTTTTACCTTAACAAAGCTGACTTGGCTTTTAGAATTACAATTGAAGGATAGCAATATAATTTACTTGCAAAGGGAATTCATTAAGTCCGTAAACTATTGTCTTAAAGAGAAAATGATCTCTTCATGATATAACAAGCCCACAATTGACTCATTAATGCTCCAGCGAATCAATCAGCCTTCTAGGAACAGGTCCTTCAATCTATCCGGGCAGGTCTTGGAGTAATGCCAACAGGAAAATCCTCTAAGTCTAAGTCAATATCTAGTTACACTTATAGGTAACATGAATACAAGTAATACAACAAATGTTCCATAAATAATAATAGACGTGGAGATTATTCATCACGAATTTGTAGTAATTACCAATTACCATACCAAAGTAAAATACGAATTATCATCTAATATTTGCATACCGATTAAAAAGAGAATACCAGATCTGACTCAGATCTGCCAACCTTTACTATACAGGTAATTTTGCGGTAGTAATGCGTTCCACATTACATTTCGAATTTATGTCACAGTCTTTAGAGAAAATTGCATCAATATGTATTTAACCACTCAACCGTGGTTTTAAACATCTTTGTATTCCAGCAATATTATCATAACTCTCTTTGTCGCACAATGAACGACCCCAAATTCTAATATGGATATTGAAATATTAACCTGTTCGTACTTTAAACCCCTTGACTAGTGTAAGTATAGACTCCAGTCATTAAATCGAACCTTGACTTCTTTTTATTTATTCTTCTCATAGGAGGTATTTCAAAGTAGCGATGATATCAGATTTTACCAAAGCGGTGACTTATCGTGTTCTTCCCTTGACTCCTTCAAACGTTTTCTGCACATGACACTATCAAGTGGCTTTTTCACTCAGCTTAGTTAAGGAACTTTAATATGAAGCTGGTCTGTATATTACGACTCGGAGTCTTGATAAATACGACTCAAGCTTAAAAAGGTCTCGACTCACGACTTAAAAGACTCGAAATCGTTTAAACGGTGGAGACTCGTAAAACAGACTCATCATACTTGATTCAAGACAAGACTTAACATCAATCAGTAGTGTTGTTTTTATTATATATTTTTTTACCGTTTATAGTGACAACTTACAAACTAAATAGTGAAGAACATTTCAACGAAACCTATTAAAATAGCCATCCATCTCTAATGAATTGGTTTCACTAGACAATTGAGACATTGCACTCCAAGTGGACGATCTTACCAAATTAAGAATCGAATCATTTATAAGCATTATACAATGGACATCTCAACAATATAAATCAATATAAGTGGGACACACAAATGGATACTTAACCGTAAGAAAGCTAACAATGCTCTGATTGAAAAGTTACATAAACGCATTCGCGATTTGTTTGTTTGTTTATCACACAAGCGAAGTACAAAGACTCGCATAAATAAATCAGATCATCGAAGCAGTCAGTGATTGATGATTTTAAGCCCATTGACAAAGAAGAAGAAGAAGATAAGAAGAGCCCTTAAAATTTGCATATATCTTATAAGCAAAGCCATTATGCATTCCGTCATCTTTATAAAAAAGTAAGGTTATAACGAATGTCTTTATAGTAAAATGTAGGCTTAGAATTATCTTTATAAACATGTTAAGTATTCAGCAATATCACCACATTATAGCTATTTGCTGCATAAGTATGTACCTACACTTGACAGTATTTCCCAGTACAGATTTAATCTATTCTATATCGATTGGACTTAATCCAACATGTATCAATGCCATTATCCTAAGTATTTCATCCTGCCCATGCTCCAAGCGGCTCACCTCGCCATATCATTGCACCGTTGCATTATTGCAGGCTATAGGCGAGTAGATTTCCGCCAGATTCAATGTCATGTGCCACGCAGTGCACTTTATGCATCGTAAGTAACTTAATGTCGCCTGACCTTCCATAAACTGCTGTTTTCTTTGTTATAACCATATTTCTTTTTGGATTATTAAATAAGAACGAATCCCTTGTCCATCCTTGAAGTCTCGTAGTCAAGCGTATCATTTTATCGCCGAGCTAAAATATATAATATCAGAAGGAAAGGAAAACAGTAAAATAAGTAAAAATACGGTTAAAGGCATTTATAGTGCAATTAGCCGTGTCCAGATAAGTATACGGATACAACAAAGGCAAATGTTAATACAAATCTTGGTCCACTTTGTAAGCCTGCTAGGTCAGTCAGGACAGTTCTATTTATTGCCCACAATGACTCTTTAGATTACTGACGATCGTTAGAAAACGATCAGTCTAGAATCTAGCAAAATTAAGATTCTTTTTTTATCACTTTAATCATCTTTTGTCGAGCTTTGTTAGGTAGGACTCGGCATCGACAAATGTTAGTACTAACGACCCGAATATGGGGTGTTGTCCAAAGGCGCCAAGGCTTAATGTTCATAAATAACAGATTTATTGCTAAAATGTTTGGAAACAGTCGGCTTCGTAAACGGGCGATTGTGCCGCGTCGAGCTCCATTTGCCGCCATTATTGTAATTTGCTTTGATCCGGTAATATTTTAAGATATTTATTTCGAAGGTAATCCTACGCGGTCGGTAGCCATTTTGCGCTGTTGGACTGAAAGACGTTTAACCCTTTTGTATATCACGGGGTCTGGGTTATTATGAGGTGTAAAAGTTGTTGTTTATTCGTAATCAAAATTTAAATTGAGTTCGATATTTAGGTCTCGTCCTTAATCCGAAAGGCAACAACATAATAAATAAGCAGTTATTGTCTTTACAAGCAGTAAGTAGTGTAAGTTTAGGCCAATGCAAATTGCTATTTTTTAGATGTTTTTTACTGAAATTGGATTTTGGTCCTTCTGTCATGGTGTCACGCTCGTCTATACATACTCACGTATATGTATATGTAGAAGTATTTAAACTGTAAATCCGATCGGAACACGTCTAGAACCTTATAGAAACTTCATAGGACCTACCCAACCCCTGTTTTTGAAAAATCAACTTCTTATGTGCTGCTTTTTGGAGCCCCTAAATAAAAAGCATTTTTAATTAAATTCAGGTACCTACTTCTTTTTACTTTAATTTTATTCAACTGGCTAAATTGATTTCCTTATCAGAAGGTTCCTTCTCTTGTTTTCTAACCTATTTCACCCATCGCAGAACATAGGCCTCCTCTAATGCTTGCCAATCGTAACGTGTCAGTCTTTAGAATGATTTGTCAATGATTATCAATTACAATATCAAAACCGCAGTTACCGCAAAGTTCAACATATCAGGGCATTCTTAGAGGTGGTCTGCTTTCACAACACAACGCGCTCTAAACTGTCATTAATCTAACCGCATCGTTATTAATGACGGACAGACGGACACGAAGGTTTCGTTAAACCGTATACATTCTTAACGAGTTCTTTGTAACGTTGTGTTGGTTTGGTCAACTTTGTTACTGAGTCAAGGACCACTTATAACAGAAATTGACAAAGGGCAATTTGGATTACTTCAAAAATAACACAATGGTTTTTTTGCCAGAAGTGGTCGGTTAAATGAGGTTTCATTAAGTAAGGTCAAAGCAGAATATTTTCCGAGAATTTGTCATTTTCATTGTAGGCATAGAATAGTAGGGATAATGAGAGCAGAGCTATACAATTTGTATTTGTTGGTCGTGGAAACCTGCAGCCCTAACATGCATGAAAGAAAGATAAGATAGACTGTCTTATCTCTAAGTGCGTCTCTCTCACACTAGTTCCGACGAAAGAGATAGTCATAGAGATAAACGGGTTTACTTTATCTTTGTGGCATGCATGTTAGGGCCGCGAGGTTTGTTCGCGCTTGTTAAAAGACTAAAGACTTTAATTTGCTCGCATGATAAGTTTGTGCGAATTGCAACACTGTTGTTGGTGAGGATGTTAGGTGTTCAAAGACACTCCTACGCAGCTGTTTGTTGCAATTTCATTGTACCTAATGAAATCCTGTTCATTTAAAAGTGTGAACATACATTGTAGTCAATGTTTTAGAATATAGTAACAATAGTAGTTTTACTTACTTTATCTACACACATATTATAAATCCTCCATGATGGGTTCAGAAACAATATTTTCTGGCAACAAGTTATTTGTTGCAATCGTGGCTGCATATTTCCGATATCCGGCGCATTTTCACATCACACACACTCCGAGAAGACTACTTACTATTCATATTTTCAACTAAAATGTAAATTACAAACAACTTTTTCTATTCAATTAATTCTACTTTCGTTCAGCAAAACACCAACATGGCGCCGATTCAATCCTCCGTCAAGACCATTTTTTTTTAAATCATAGACAAACGGATGAAGTCTATATTCTCACGTCACTCGAGATCAAATATTGTGCAGTTTATATTAAAAAAACATACTGAATTGACGTTTCGTATCAATAACTGTTTTTATATCTATGGATACTAGAATAGAGACCCACTTGAGTTTTGACAGCTGTTCCAAATTTAATCTCATTTCTTTACTAAAAACGATAAAGAAGTAATGTTATTTCTTTAACGCAGCACTGGTTTTTCCTAATTGGTTGTCAAAATGGTGGTCATTTCCTACGGTTTTTGATTAACCAATGGAGGTTTTATGATATGGGTGTAGATAAATATTATTAACACACCGAAATTCAAACTAAATCGGACGAACGATAAATAGAAGTTAAGTAAATCGATATTATCATTTTATCAGAAAGATGTCCAATGCTGGAAAAAAGGCCTGCCTCATGCATAGACTTCCCCAGTTTGAGGCGTTAAATAACAGCTTGTAAATTATTGTTGTTTAAATGTAGAACAATCACGGTTATAAAAATATGTGCACCCGTTGGGTACTTCCTGTCCGGCGTTAAAAAAAATGTTCTTACATAATTCCATTAGGAAGTGTCCCGCGTGTCAGACACGAACAGGTGCTGTCACAGCGTGTTATTAATACCAATCACGACACGTGTCTTTCATCTCCGGTTGTGCCACCATTTAATGCACTCAATCAATCTCGGGATAAAGATGCTCTTACACGGTGTTACGTAATGACAGGTGTTAGCTGTGTTTGCCACTAGTCAGAGATTAGGGGCGTCATTTAAAGAACGGATTCATCATTGTGAGCTTTTGTCTCAAGTAAGCGTAGGACTTCCAATTTATTTCTACGAATAATTTTAAACTATCCCACTCAATAAACAGTTTTTTTGTGTGCTAACAGAAAGCTAAATCTAAGATATTTTCCGCTCGGCCATAGATCAATGTTTAACGAAACAAAAAAAAACTAAACAACTACATTCCTGTCTGTACACTTAAAGGTGAACGAGTCACGAACTAAACAGTCTGAACGAATTTGTAAGTCGATTTCGAAAAAATATTTAATTATTAGAGAATAACAAATTACAAACTATAATATTAATATTATAGATGAAGGCGGCGCTTAGGTTCGCCGTACACGTGGGCGGCTCGTTTTATGGCCTAATGTGGCTCATTTAGATGCTCTTTAAGATAAGAATTAAAATTGAGATGTCCTTGAGTGTAATTGTACAAGACTAAATTTTTTGAGCGATACAGTCAGTGTGAATAGGGTGCATACGATTTTGTTGTTAGTATTGTCAATATCAATAAACCTTTTAATAAATTATATTGTCCAGACGATGTCAATCATGTTGACCTGATTTTTTTAACTCGAAAACTTCCAACGTTCGTAAGACGTAGTGGTACACTGTTGGAGACGCATCAGGATTGTAAAGAGCCTTCTTTATTCGTCGTTAACTAATATACTTTTATTTATACATGCAAATTGAACTGAACTCAATTCATTGTTATATATAGGATGGGCCAGAAGTTTTTGCAAATAGCAACACAGATTTTTTTCTAAACTATTAATTGTGCGGTACAAAGGATGATGGGAAATTAAACGCCATTTTGTATTTTTTTGACTACGATAGACCGTTTTACAGGAAAGCAACGTGGTTATTGTGATAAAACCACTGGAAAAGTGCGAGTTAAACTCCAGTGGAGAGGGCCCGTGATTATATGAAATTTACTATGTTACTTTAAATACCATACACTTTTTGAAGGTTTTCCGGTAATCTTTAGTTAAAGAACTACTTTTTGTAATTTTTTCAAAATTTTAGGTCCAATAGTTTCGGTGATAGGGAGGGGGAGGGGGGAATGGTAATTTTTTGCCTATTTTCCTAAATAACTTCAAAACCGTTTATGTTAAAATTATAAAAAGAAATATATTAAGATCCTTATAACGAGCCCTTTCATTTGATATGTCACACGCCATATTTTGCAAATCGTACGTACCAGAAGTGATGATGGATGAAAAAATACTGATATTTTCATACAAATCCGTAGTCGGTTGCAGGAGTGCCAGCAACAAGACGGAGTTCATTTAGGCGACAGTGTTTATACTAATAAAAAATATATTTTATGCTTATTACTTATAATAAATACCTAATAAAATAGCATTGGTAGTTTTGCCTCTATCATGTTTCTAAAAGTGCAAAAACTTCTGGCCCACCCTGTATTTAGAACATTGAAATACAGGAAAGTGGACCTTATCCCTCGAGAAGAAATAATGTTAAAAATTTGCTGCTGGATAGCATACAGGACGTCGTGCCTTCCGTTTTAAAAGGCTAAAAATCTTACACTATGCATAATTAAAATCATGTCAGATATGTACAAGTTATTCCTTATTGTATTGCGAAACATGAACCAGGGCTACGAGACGGCTACCGTGCCATGCGAAATTAGATTTGAAAATGAAAATAATGAATATGAAAATATTTATTTTGCAAGTAGGCCACATGGGCTCTTTTACATGTCTGAAGCTACCAGCGCTTCGAAAGGTGACATCTGCTGAGAAGAAACGCCGCAAGAAACTCAGCAGTAAGTCTTTTATTTTCAACTTTTACATTAGAGTTTTAACTAAAACTAACACATGAAAAGGGCAGCAAAATCCTAATAGGTAAAAAATAATTATAATAAATAACTAATAAGGGAGATGTATAGTCTCCGCGTCTGGACAAGTTAAGCTACTTAGAGATGTATAAAGCCTCTAAGGGTCATCATAATAACAATTAAAATAAAGAAATAAAGAAACATCTAAATTGATTACCTAATCTAGGTTAAATGGAGATGTAGACAGTCTCCACGGTCAAGTATAAAGAAGGAGATGTAAGGTCTCCAAATATCAAAATAATAATAATAATTTGAAATAAAAATATTTCATGTCCTAATAATTCAAATATCGAATATGAAACCCTATAGAATATAGTATAGAGAACACTATGAAGTTTAAACTACATACATAGCGGAACGGTAATTTTCATTGCTCTACATACGGCAAAGCTTGCACGGCTGACAGGTTAATTCATTCAGTGGACTTTAATCCTATTAAGGCGGTATATGTTCTTGTTTTATTTACAGTTCGTCTATTTTGGAATATACTCATACTTCACTACTCTACTTTCACTTGGAAACTGTTATTGGTTTTCTTATCATAAGATCATAACCAATCGATTTAGCTAAGGACTATTTAAGTAAGAGACAATTCGTAGAAAATTTCACGAGCAAGACCGCGCAATTCACCGTTTTTTTTCGAAATTCATAACAATATTGTTGACCTCCGGCGACCCGATTCAAGCATGCGCCGGCGTTTCGTTTTAGTTTTACGAAACCCCGAGTGAATTAGAGCAGCAATTTATGTGTGCGACGTGTCCTAGACGGATTCGGGCACAATGCGGTTGCGTAACAAGTTGCCAACAAAATGCAAACGCATGCACATAACTGGAGCGCGGGGAGATTTATCAGTGGAATATCCTTTGGGCTTCCTTGTGATGGTTCCCAAGGATAAACAAACGAATGTGCTTTATACCCCACCGTAATGTTACGTTACGTATGACTTTTGTCTTCGATATAGGGGACTCTTTTTAGTATTTTCAGCCGTTGTGGCTATAATTGAGGGAACTCTTTCAGTTCCATTTCCACGCCCCGGCCCCCAAATCTCGCTGCATTCGAGATTAAACGTCAGTGCATACAGTTTTGACACAACTATATGAATCTGACGTTTAATCTCGAAATCGACATTATCTCGAATGTAGCGCGAATTGGGGGCCAGAACACCGGACAGAATAGACTTCCGTTGATGATTACTTTTTTACACACCTTTCACATACGCATTTATTCAATAATACCTTTTACTAAATTCTACACCTGTATCCTTTATCCTAGTTAAACGTATTTATTATTAAGATTAGGCAAGCATTTGACCACATTGTCGCCTGATGGCAAGATCGTGTGCTTAATCTCTTCGTCATCTCCATTTTTGGACTTCATCGCTGTAGGCCCTATCACAAGCGTCAACTGTCATCTTTCAGTTGACAGACGATAGTTTCGAGCAGAAATAAGACAGGGCGTGCCGGATATCACCATAATGCACTATAGTGCGGAATTGAATTATTCCGACCTTAAGCAAGTTTTGCAATTTACGACTACTTATCTATTTAGAAGTCAGTTGTTTCGATTTAATGGTACGCTTAAAGTTTATATCCTGTTCGTGAAATCGATTTAAGGTTTTATTATTTGAATTCATTAGTGTAAGTGTAGATAACCAAAAAAACATAGTTTCAATGCATGCATAGGTAAAAAGTATAAAGAATAAAATGTGACATTAGATGCATTTAACTAGAATGTTTGAGCAATGCATCTTCATTAAATAAAAACAATTTTTCCCCCGGCGGGGTGATATTTACAAAGTGTTGAAAGGCCACTGCCGGGTGGAAAAGTAGGTCATTGAAAGCATTGGAAATTAACTTTGTTTATTTTTAAAAAACAGGACATGTTTTATTAAAGTGTAAATTTACTGCACCATTGTATGTCCATAAGATAATTCCTATGATTACAAAACTTCCTAAGAATCTTGTTCGTTTTGTAGCGTCCTATGGATTGGCGGCTATCTGCCGATCGCGACCGGACCTGAGAGTAAAAGTTAACTAGACCACCTGCTATATACAGACTTTTAGAATTCACTTTTATTAGACTCCAATCTCATAACTTTTGTCGTCACCCGGGAATGTAAGTTAGCTAAACTTACATTCCCGGGTGACGACAAACGCCAATCAAATAACCTACGCTTGCTCCGAATAATTTCCAAATAAGATTACGAACGTTACAACTCAATTATAGGTAAATCAGATGAGGGAGTTGTTCGTGAATGTAGTGGTGCTGTGTTCGTTTATTGCTCCATTTTAAAGCATAGTAACAAAACACGCATACACTTGTACTTTTTCATATCACTCACACATTCAAAAACGACTCCCTCATCCGATTTACCCATAACAAACTACCGTTGGGCGCTCCAACACCGTTATTCCTATTCAGCCGATACATAGCACAGTAAAAAGTGGTCGTAATACGTGACTGGATGGCAATTTATTGGTGCAATGTTATGCATAACAAGTCCCGATGGCCATTGATTCGATACGTAATAACCGTAGATCTCTGGGTGCGGTACGTCGAGTAGGGGTACCAGTAGTTAGGATGTTTTACCTATGTTACAATCGATATATAATAGATGATGTATTTGTTATAGTTCCAGTTAGTAGTGAACGTAGTGAGCTGTGTCGCTTGTTTATCGATGATTTCAACTACACTCCTTCTTTTATAGACGATAAATGAAGAAAAAATCGGGAGTAACAAAAATTTAGAGGTACAATGTAATTCGCGAGCATTTTCATCAACGAAGCCATAAGCCTCCTTACGCGTTAAAAGATACTTAAATGTTCATTATCTAGGAAAGGTTTGTGGGTCATAATGAGAGTAGTATGTTAACTAATAAATAATAATAGTAATATAATTTTATCTTATCTTAGACGGTGGGGTCCTTCGGATACACTTCGACCCTATGGGATCTTTTGTGTAATTACCCCTTTTTCCTAAGCACTATCCATAGCATTCTCCACCACTTCAATGAAGTGCCTTGAATTCCCCTGGTTCTGGATATCCATTGCCAAGGATTTTCATTATTAGTCTGGCGAGGGCGTCACATTCGCACATGATGTGTTTCATTGTTTCTTCGTCTTCGCCACACATTCTACAGCTTGTGTTGTCAGAGAGTCCCAATAGTAATATAATAGTAAAGTGCCATTAATTTTGTTTCTTGGAAGTTGGTCTAATTTAATGCACAATTATGAAAATGTCATTGTAGTCTAAGAAATACACAATTTCTCCGGTACACCTTACACATAATCGATAATAGATTTTTTTAATAATTATAGCCGTAGTCACGTAGTTATGGTTACCCCAGACGCCAGCAAGTTATCCGCGGCCGTGCGCCCGCGCCGTGTCGCAAAGCTTGCGAAACCACGCCGCTATGGTCAGCGACCTTAATGAAACCGCCCATTGTTTGATGGGGATAACGAGTGATAATAATAACAATATCAATCAAAAGGGATCAAGCGACATTATCAAAAACAACACAAAACCAAACTCTATTAACGCGTAGAAATACGATTAGAATGGTATGTTTCATTCGGCATAGCAACAAAGTGCAACTTATCACCTTCTGCATTTTTGACTTGGTTTGAATCGTGGCGCGTTTGTCACGGTTTGGGTGTAAGTAGTGTAGTTTAATTTACGGCCACACTAGGTGTCCTTCCTCGGGTCTGCGGTCGTATTAGCTATTAGCAAACGCTACAACCTAATGACTTTTTATTATTTACGCGTATTTATTTTGCAAGCTCACTTTCGTTTAGAAATTGCCCAACGCGTCCTCATGTAAATAATGGCTAATAAAATTATATGTAACGTAGTTCCGCTCTTTATATTATGCATATAATCACGCTACAGTGAATAGCTATGTTGAATTGAAATAAAGTAGTTTTACGTTAAACGTTTAAATTTTGCGTTTTATAATATTTTCCTTGACTTAGGAGTCTTTTAACCCTGGCACTCAATAATCAAGTTCTATCGGAGGCCACATTAAAATTACTATACTAAGACCCAGGCTCACGGGTTTTTCGGCGTGTGAGCAAATTCTCTGAATAACCATTAGCCAGGCTCTTACTATAGTAATTTTGTATGCACTAAACTGAATTTGGCACTGAAAGTGTTAAACTTATGAAAACTCCTAAATTATACCCAGAACAGGGCGTTTCTTAACTTTTACTGTCAACAGCCAGGTTTCCGACCGTGCTGAGATTTACCAGAGTTTCGATAAAATATGCTAAATTCAAATGAGTCAGAACAGTCTTTGCGATTGTGATTTTACTATATCTATATAGCGCTCGTGCCCAAAATACCTGATTCTTCATAATACCACACTCCCAAAATACCAATTCAGTTATTGGATGGCTGAGGAGAGGATGACTGAGGATGAGGAGAGTAGCGTACTAAGCGAGAGTCTACCCAGCAGCTAGTTGCTCGCTCCAAACCACCAGATATCTTAAACACTAGATTCCCCAAGTAGGTACCGAAGATATGCAATACACCTGGTTCCTGTTAATACCACACTCCAAAATACCAGGTTTGTTAAAGATTCTGGGCTATTTTTTTAGTTTTTAACCAGGTGTTTTGGGAAACTGGTTAAATCAGGAAACCGATGTATTGGGAATCTTTCCGGGCGAATTCCGGTAGCCGGTTAACTGTTATTTCAAGAATCTGGTATATCAGCTATCTCGTAGGTATTTTAAAATTATCGTAGGAATTGTGACAACGAGCGCAGCTAGTTGATTGAATGTGAGCTTTAAATTGAAGCAATCGGGATTTAAATAGAAAGCTTTTTTAATTAATCAGGACATTTGCACAACGTTTAATGCATGCAGGGTTATCAGCGGTGTCAAAGATCTATATCGATCTGTCAACCGCGTCGTGACACGGCCCTTGTCGTGCTCCCGCGCAGGGCTTATCACCGGATCTGACATAATCGGCCGCGCCCACCGCTTTGATAACAGCTGCTGTGAATTTTAATAAGGTTTACAAAGGGAAATCTAATATCCTTCTATATTATCCTGCTTGTAGAAAGAATACTGTGTACGAAGCATATAGCAACACTGAAAAAATGGGAGGGCTAGACATTAACAAATTATTGGTAATATCACCCGAGCGACTTATTTCGGACGGAGCTTGCAAAGCTGTTTGCTAAAATCAAACTAATCAAAACCATCACATGTTTACAATTTACAAATAAGTCTCGGTTGTATGTAACCGTAAAATTTTAGTCAAGCCAAATTGGTACTTTGGTACTTCGTGTTTTCCGTGAACGAGCACCATTATTGTACAAGTTGTCGCTACAAAAACAAGTATACAACCACGATTAACAACTTGACTTTTTCTTGTAATTTGATCTAGACTTGCTAAGATAAACCTCGTTTGAAAGTGGATTGAAACGTAATTGATCGTGTAACTTGAAGATTGATTAATAAGTTACAGTATTTTTATTTGCGCTTTCAATCGCTGCCTTTATCTTCTAGGTCTGTTGAAGCTATGACAACTGGCAACCAGAGGCGAAGCGTAAGGGTAAGCCGGTGTATCATTTGTCGTTCTAAACATTATATTATTACTCATTAAATTTTGTATTTAGATAAAAAATACAATATG
Source organism: Tortricodes alternella (assembly GCA_947859335.1). NCBI lineage: Eukaryota > Metazoa > Arthropoda > Insecta > Lepidoptera > Tortricidae > Tortricodes > Tortricodes alternella. The sequence continues at coordinate 4,449,329 of OX401986.1, forward strand.
TAATATGCAATTTTTATGTTAATACAGGAAGTAATTAATAATAATAATAATGTTTGAGTGAAGAAGTTATGCACCGGCTTACCCTCACGCTTCGCCTCTGCTGGCAACGATAGAACTAGGCTTAAAAAGGCACGGTTTCTTCTGTTGTCGATGAGAAGAATCTCATCCGTTTAACAAATATTTACCTGCGGAGGTATACCGCCGCAGATAAGACGACTGAACCATTGCACTGGATCATGATCTGCATTGAACTATAAGAATAATTGGGTCATACTCCTACGCAGAGACATCATGTCTGTTTTATTTCACTTCAATTTAACCACTTAAAATCGCTCCTAATTTCCTTTTTAAGTAAATACCCTACTTCCCCTTTAAAGGAAAGGTTACAAACCTGTCTTGTATCTATTATGGTTATTAAAAGTAAATAGTAATTCGGGTCACCCTGCCGCGTCGACCTTCGAAGTTAATGATATCATATAACAAGTTTACAGTGGCTGCATACCCAAAAGCGTTTGTTAACAGCTGGTCGTTATCTAGACAAGTGTCAGATTAGACTAAATAATAAATTAATGTTTAAATAACCACAGACTTATAAAGAAAACAAATTGTTCCTTTTGGCTTCAAAACTGGCTTCTAACTCTTGACACCTGGGCCTCTTCTATTCGTCATTGCTTAAGCGATAGAGATCGCGATGGTTTTACAATGCGGCCGCCTCTGCTGTCAACTTAATAGTAGCTACCATATCGTAGCAAAATAATCTGCGATATCGTTTAGGCAATATCGAATTGGAAGCTGTGAAAATATAAACCTGGGAAATAGATGGAAAGTGGGAAACATTAATAAAGTTGTGTAGAGAAAGCTACATAATCAACATTTAAAAACCAGACAAGTGGGAGTTAAACTCGCGTGGAGAGGGTTCCGTTCCGTACATGATTATCTGAAATTTACTAGGTTACCTTAAATACCATAGACTTATTATAGGTTTTCCTGTAATCTATAGGCAAAGATCTATTTTCTGTATTTTTTTCAAAATTATAGCCCCAGTAGTTTCGGAAATAAGGGGGGGGGGGGGGGAATGGTCATTTGTCGCCTATTTTCCTGAATAACTTCTAAACTATTTTACTTAAAATTCAAAAGTAAATATATTTAAGATCCTCACAATAAGCCCTTTCATTGGATATGTCACACGATATAGGTGGCATAACTTTTTTTTAAAATTTTCTAGTTTGCCCCCAAAAAGTGGCCCCTATGTTTAAAATTCATATATTTACGTCACGCGTCCGTGTTGCGGTCACCAATTTACATATGAATACCAAATTTCAACTCAATCGGTCCAGTAGTTTCGGAGCAAATTGGCTGTGACAGACGGACAGACAGACAGACAGACAGACAGACACACGAGTGATCCTATAAGGGTTCATTTTTCCTTTTGAGGTACGGAACCCTAAAAATAAAACGAACTTAGCTTGTGAGAAGTTTGATTTTGTTGTGTGTTGAAGTGTGATGTTCATCCAAGAATTCCTATAATTCTCGACCTGTAGTAGGTTGACTTAATGATTATCTTGCTTTCTACGCTTCTAGTATCATTATTAGTAGTACAAACCTACGCTGTGCGGTGTAAGGTTGTCATGTTGATTATGGGGTGTTTAGAAATTGCAAGTACCGGAAGGTTACAATGTTACCCATTGAATTTTCACATCATACTTACCTGCACAATATAATGCCGCTACTCAATTGTTGTCTTGTCACACAACGTCTCTACATTGTTGCATGTGGATTGCGTTTTGTTAGAAATAAATGATTGAACTGAACATATTAATGAAACAGCCAGCTTCATCAAAATACAAGATTTTATAAAATGCGTTGCCATGTTCCGCTCCTATAGTTTGATCGTGATCTCACCGGACTTGTCGTTGACCATGTTAAATTTTTAACATAACGATCGGCCTCATTAACTAGTATCAAGATCCGCGATGAAGATGTAACTACCATTATCCACACGTTTATTATCCTATTAAGTCACATATAGCGCTAATTTGCCTGTTTATACAGCTTAAACCATTCCTTTTACGTTACGCTTCGATAGAGCGCATGCATTTTAATATCTCGTTTACTTACGCATATGGCAACCTATTATATGTTATTACGTGAACTGTGTCACGACAATTACGCTGATTGGTTACGTTATATTGTCCGCAGAGAACCTAGCGCCGTCCGAGTTGAAGAAGCTAAGGAATAAGCAGAGGAAAGCGAAGCGCAAAGCTGAACAGGAGAGCATGCTGGCTGCGCAAGTTCAGGTTCAATAATTGATCGATTGTAATTTTAAGTCGTATATTAGAGTGAACGTGACTTGTACTGATGAAGGCGGCGGGCGGACTGACAAACAGGGCGCGTGAGTGAGCGAGCGCGCGGCGAATGAATGAATGAGACAACATGCGTTTGCAACGTTTGTATTGAAATAACCATCTCACGCGTTGTAGGCGCGTACTGTTAAGGCTGCTCTTCACAATGGGCCATCATGGGCCATCGCACGGGACGCATTTATACGTAAGAATGAGACGGATATATCTGCGTTCTGTGCGATGGCCCATTGTGAAGAGCAGCCTTTAGATGCGCGTTTGGCGTGGCATTTGAATGAACGGCGGTGCATTCCTACAAGCTTCATTTTAAGACGCTGACGACTGCCGATGACTTTGAGTGATCGGTCACTGTCTGATTGCACCGGAGTGAAAGAGAAGCACTGTAGCGGTTATATATATGCAGAAAATCAAAAACGGATGAATTATAAAGTAAACTCACTACACGTATAATATAAATCAGCAAATTTTTTAGTATGAGCGTGATGTAATAGTGTTATTGATTATAGACCCATGAGTTAAAAGAATTAAGACATAGACCTGTTTAAAGAGGATTTCAGACGAAATTTCAAGATTGTTTTTTATGGAATCGATTTCATCAAATCGTGTTTTTGAAATAGCAAGCTTTTCAATAATATAAAGAATATTAACATATATTATTTTCGCTTTGCCAAATCAAATAGTTTTTGTTAAAATACTGTGTGAGTATAGCCGATTTAGGTCTTGTCAGCGCCGTAAAGAGTCATTGCCAAGATTTTGGTAGCAGAGTTATTTTGATCGTAGCGAGTTTTCGTTGCAAACCGGAAAATTGCTGCTAAGTGGCAATGAAAAACTTGTGCAAAATATAAGTGTGCAAGTGCTCTCTAATTGAGGATATTTTTAATGCACAAGTGAGCAATACCTATTTCTAGTAAGGTTAACAAGTACAGCTAGTGGTAGTAGGCTGCGTACTAGGCTAGTTTCCTGAAAAATTATAATTAGTCCGTCATTTACATTATAAAAAACTATTGAACACATACTTTTTCTTTTGTCAATTAAACAAAAAATGACGAAGATATAGTGCGCTGAAGTTCCGCGTGACGTCACGACTTTGTAAAATTTTTACCATTAAAAGTGACGTCATTAGCCCCCACTCCCGAACTTTGATGCGCGTTATCTTTGTCAATTTTGATTGATTTGATAAAGCAAAAAATACGTGATCAATATTTTTTGATAATCTAACTGACGCACTAATTAGAATTATTATTTTTGTACCCAGGAAACATCCCTATTGCTCTACTGAGACCGAATTGTATAAAAGTCCGTCAGACCAAACGTCAAATATTTTTTTAGTAATTCAGAGGTCGTATTATGACCTCTTCATTTCTGGCAGTTACCGCCGTAAACACAGTGCCTGGAAAATGCGTATTATGAGCGCGCGAAAGAGGCAGACTTTAATACGAATTTCCAGGCAGTTCAATTTTGACTATCGTGACCGAAATTTGCTCGAACGGATCTTTATAAAACCCAGCCTTAGACTCCATAGTGGCAAAAACTGGTTTTCAAAGGGTGTGTCTCTTATGGCCGAATCCAGAAAGGCCACTCAAATTGAGCTTTAATTAAAGTAACGTTTCAGTGACAGTGAGGGACATTTAACTATTTAATTTGGTTTCTGAATTCGGCCATTAGCTATGCTGTTTTAAAATAGTGCAAGTTTTACATTACAATAAAACTTGTATTATTGAGCAGAGACGATGCATAGCATCTGGTGAGAGTGCGTTGTACTTCCGGTCTGAGTTTTACCAATCACAGCCCGTTTCCGTTCGTTCGTCGACCAATCATAGGCTGTTTCCGGTGGCGCGATCTGCTGTCACGTGGTCACCTCAGGAGTTCTGCAAGCTGAGAATCTTACCTCATAGTGTCTCTCACCAGGAGGACTTAATTGGATGCTATGCATCGTCTCTGCTCAATAATACAAGTTTTATTGTAATGTAAAACTTGCACTATTATCGGCATGTGACGATGCATAGCATCTGGTGAGAGATGTGTTTGTTGGCTCCTGGTGATCACGAAACGATGCTATGTGAGACCAAAATATCTTCGGTTATACATGTTAGGTACTGTGGAAAAGAGATAAAGATTATAAATCCTCAGCACATTTATTAATTCATTGATACATTGAATCAAAGCTAATTTATTAACAGATGCTCTAAATAAGAGGCTTAAATCGGGACAATAAGGAATTATCTGACTGAGCAACAGTGGCTCTGCCTATAATTTGTTTGCAATAAAATTTCGCGAAGGTATTAGACCCGCGCCAATTACCCCGGGCAATTATTTCCTCAATAGGAATATTTTCATACCAGTTCAGTGACGCCACCGCCGAACGTACGCTACCAGACGATGCTTGGATGCCAGCATCCTTTAACACTGATTTAACCCAGTTGCCTATCATGGTGCGTGACGCGGCTTTGGCGTGACCGTTGATAGTAATGAAAAGAGCATCTTGACATTCTGGCCCACGTCTCTGCATACTTAACTCTATTACCTTTCTTATCCAGTACAATGGACAAAGACTAGGATCGCTGTGCTGTAACAGTTTCCAACCTGATTGCCTATACAATGCTGTATCGGTTTTGGAACCAAACATTGGTACTAAAATAATGTGATCATTATAATCTACAAAATAATCAGCAGTTATTTTTAAAAGTGTAAGATCGTGCACACGTCTCCCCGAAGCTAAAAGTAAAATACACGCTAATCTCCGGGATGCTTCAAATAAGGTTACAATATTAGGCTTGTTACATTGTAGCCAGCCAATCAGGTCGCTTGGATCCCAGATTGAAGAGTTAACTACCCTAGGTCGGTGAAGAGAAATGGCTTTTAATATATGTTTGACTAAAAAGTGTGAATTTAATTCTTCCTTACAGTACATTTGACAAAACGAAACAATTACAGATTTGTGTACCAATATAGTAGAGTAAGCTAATTTCTCTTCAAGACATAAATGAGCAAGATATTTGGCTAGAATATTGCCGCTTATTGATCTGACGTCTAGATTATTGCTTGAGCACCATTTTATCCAACGTAACCAAGCCGGTTTATACGTTTTTAAAGTTGAATCACGCCAACTCTTTCTCAAAAGCAGTTTCTCTGCTTCGGACCAATTTCTCGTCAATTGACCCCAGCCCCAATCTTCCAGACTAACAGTACCATGTCCTGGACTCGTGGGGGCGACATTCCTGTATTCTGATCTATGAGAACCGATTCCAAGTTCCGGATTTTCATTGGTTTGCAAAGCGCCCGGCGGCGAAGGTCGGGTAGCCAATAAGCTTTCTTCCAAAGTGGTGCTACTACTAGATAGGTACCCTGAGCAGAGTTTAGGTGATGTAATACCCGTGGAATCAGACTTGGCGGTGGAAATATCCAAGCGAGGCGATACCGCCATTCCCGACTGAATGCATTGATGAACTGAGCTGTGGAATCCTGTGGGTCCCTGGTTACGTACTGCTGGACCACTCTGGTTATCTTGGACGCAAACAGATCTATCTGCGGGATGCCGAATTTTTGAAATATCTCTCTGAGCGCTGGTTTCTGTAAATGCCATTCCGTCGCTTGTTTTCCCCTTGATAAATGGTCGGCGATGTCGTTGTACCTGCCTGGTAAGTATTCCGCTATCAGCGATATCTTTGACCGGTCCAAAATGGTCAGGAGTTGGTATGTCAGGTTGAGTAACGGCACTGATCGCGTTCCTCCCTCGTTTCGTATATATGCCACTACCGTTCGATTGTCCGTCTGCAGAATTACGTGACGGTCCTGCAATTGACGCTTGAAGCGTCGTATTGCTGCAATTATGGCGTACATTTCTTTGCAGTTGCAGTGCCATTTCGCCTGACTCTGACTCCATTTTCCCGAAGTCACCTGATCGTCCATCTGAGCCCCCCAACCGTAATCGGCTGCATCGGTCGTCAGAAAGTGGTGAGCTCGAGTCTGATGTAGCGTACTCTTCGTCAGGCGGCTGCGCATCGACGCAATCCACCACATTAGGTCCTGCCTCACCTGAGCAGGCATCGATACACGATGGTTTGATGGAAGATTGTTCAACGTCCTTGAAAATCGCTGAAGCTGTCGACAGTGAAGTCTCCCTCGTGGTGTGACGAAATTTACGAAGTTGAATGTTCCCAGTAGTATTTGTGTTTCTTTCAGCGACAGCTTTCCTCTCAAAAGAGCTTTTTCCGATATGCTTACAATAGCGTTTGCTTTCCTTTGAGGTATACTCATGAAGTTCTTTTTCGTGTTCCATACTAGCCCTAGGTATTCTAGTTCCTGAGATGGTGTGAGAACCGATTTCGTGTAGTTGATTGTCCATCCCAGTCGTTCCAAAAGTCGTGTCGCTGTCTTTACCTGAGTTCTGAGAAGGCATTCCGACTGACTCACCAGCAGATAGTCGTCTAAATAAACAATGATTCTCATACCCTGGTTCCGCAGTATCTCGGCTATCCAATTGGTCAAAGCCGCGAAGTTTTTGGGGGCACATGACAGGCCGAATGGCAAACACGTCATCTGGAGCACGCGCTTTTTGTAAATAAGCCGCAAAAATCGGCGATGACTCTCTGCAATGCTCACGTGAAAGTAGGCCGACGATAGGTCCAGCTTTACCATCCAATCTCCTCTCTGAAGGAAGTGAGGGATCTGGTGATGTGAAATTAGTTTGAACTTCCTCGGAATTATATGATCGTTCAATCGTTTTAAGTTGAAAATTGGCCTGTCCGAACCGTCGCTTTTCTTTGTTAAAAACATTGTTGAGAAGAAGCTGGGGCCCAAATGATTTTGATCGAGCACTTCTAAGACACCCTGATTTAGTAAAATGTCGATCTGGCGAGTCATTTCTGGTGTAGTCTTTGTCTCGAAACGCTGAAGGATCCGAGGTGTTGGGTGTACCAAAATAGGTTTGGAGGTAAATGGTAGATGCATTCCCAATATCATTTTGAGAAGAGCCTGCGGAGCTCGCAGCATCTGCCACTGTCTGCGATACGCTCGCAGACAGCCCCCGTAAAACTGGTGTGATTTTGAGTCAACTGTCACGTGGCTTATTTTTACCGCGCCCCCCCTCCTTTTTAAAGGGTTTTCTATCTCTTTGCGCAGCTCCGTATCTAGAGAAACTGGTACTAGGCCTGGTTCCTTTATACTTTGTATCGTAGTTTTTCGTACGAAAAAATCGAGAGTTACCTGTAGGCTCTTGAGATGGGCCTGGATTAGTCATAGGCTTTGTTGCAGACTTTTTCTTATCCTTATCCACGTTAAACCAGGGGCGCACCCATTTATCAATACCACCAGTACTCTTGATAAACTCTTGTAATTGAGGTTTATCAAACATAGCTTCAGAACTCGGGGGTATCTTACGCAAACCCTCCCGAAGATTCTTGTTAGGAAGCTCAGCCAAGATACGCTCCCGGCGGTTCTCTATGCACTCCGCGCGTTTTCCGCAAACGAGCTGCATAACTTCCTCATCCGTTTTGTGATATTTAGAAGAAGCATTGAATAGCTCTGTAATCTTATCAAACACGCTCGAAGCATTGAGGCTAGTTTCCGGAGAAGCCGCCCAATCAACAAACTGTTGCAAATGTTCGTTAAAGTATTCTCGTTGTGCCAAGAGTGCATTACATATCGCTGCTAAAGATCGCTCAGTGCTAGCGATGTAGTCTTTTCCCTTAACGAATTGCCTGAGTTCGTCATTAACGTCGAGTTCTATAAAGCCGGGCGACGCACTATGTACTTTTAACGCTTCCGTATATCTTACGTCTTTCCAATCGCGATCGCAAAACTTTTGCAATTGTCCTAGCCGTCGTAAGCGCTCCGGGTTAGCGCGCGGTACTTTAGGATCCTTGACCGACGTGTTCACGAGGTCTAGTTCTAGTTTGCGAGTTTGTACATCAATTACCGCGGGCCGGTTTAGAAAACAACCCCTATCGGAGGGCGCCGGTTCAGATGAATTCGAATTCGACGGTAATTGGGCACTAGTTACAGGTAACGCCTCAGGCAGCACAGACGGTATATTCGAGTTCAGTTGTAAGTTGTAAGAGTTATGCAACATTAAATTAGTAAGAACACCCATTTGATGTACTAAAATGTCCAACTTAGAATTGTGCATCTCACCGCGCTTTGTCCTTTTTGCTTTCTTGTTGCTGTCATCCTCCGAAGATGCAGCTTCCGAAGAACTGGAACTCGAATCACTCGCTGCCTGGGCTCGCCTTTTCCTCGACGTTCCGGACGCGGAGGACGTGCCGCCTTCCATTTCTTTTTCTGAAACGTGATTAGAATCCCGCACAGTATCATTTTGCTCACGATCACTCATATTTTAACGGTTTTTACGAGTGACAAATACAAGTAAGCAGTAAGCTAAGTACTTTTAAAAAACCGGGATTCAAGAGATAACTTATTTAATTCATTTAATATGAGCGGTAACAAAAGCTGAAAGCTATTTGTTAATTAATTGTTATTTTAATATTTATCTCATCAATTATAATAATAATAATAAAGGCAAGTTGCCTCACCGAGAAGTAACGACGCTATGAGGTAAGATTCTCAGCTTGCAGAACTCCTGAGGTGACCACGTGACAGCAGATCGCGCCACCGGAAACAGCCTATGATTGGTCGACGAACGAACGGAAACGGGCTGTGATTGGTAAAACTCAGACCGGAAGTACAACGCACTCTCACCAGATGCTATGCATCGTCACATGCCGATAATAGCTGAATTAGGAGGATATAATAAATATAAGAAGAACTGTAACTAACCCTTTTCACGCAAATAAACGATTATCTTATCTTATCTTATCTTATGAAAAGTTAGAGAATGAGGTGGCTGGTGTGTTTTGCAGGTGAAGCGCGAGCAGCACCACAAGGCGCGGCAGCAGCAGGAGCAAGGCGACCCGGAGGCGCCGCAACTCGACGAGCTCGTTCCCGACAAGCTGGCCAGGGTACGTTCATAATCTAACCATTTTTAGGGTTCCATACCTCAAAAGGAAAGGAAAAAGTTATGCAACCTGTATTGTGTGACATATCAAATGAAAGGGCTTATTGTGAGGATCTTAAATATATTTTGTTTTGAATTTCAAGTAAAATAGTTTGGAAGTTATTTAGAAAAATGGGTGAATATTGACCCCCCCCCCACATTATTTCCGAAACTACTTGGGTTAAAATTTTGAAAAAAATATTGAAAATAGCTGTTTACCTATAGATTACAGGAAAACTTATAAGAAGTCTATGGTATTTAAAGTAACCTAGTAAATTTCAGATAATCATGTACGGAACGGAACCCTCTCCACGCGAGTTTAACTCGCACTTGTCCGGTTTTTTTCTCTAAAAGATAGATGTGCATTTGACCTCTATCTCACCTGATGGAAAGTGATGATGAGGTCGACGATGGAGCATGCACACCTACATAATGCCTATTCACTCTCTCCTGGAAAAGACCCAAGTTCTAGCGTTCGGGGAACAAGTCTGCAGGCAGGGAATTCCACTCCTGATTTCGACCATAGCTACAGCATCTGTGACTTCTCCATACTCTTAATGGTACTCTTAAAGGTATCTTCGTTCCTAGTTGAATTGCCAATAGTATAGTCGGTCACTTCCTGCTCGGATTTCAGTTAGCACTCTTTTCGACTTGGGCCGACACAAGGAATTAACTCGGTAAATTGTAAAGTTCCACAAAGACAAAGCCATTAAGAGGACTGTGAAGCAACGGCAAAAATCACCCTTTTCATAGAAAAGGCGATAACGATTTCCACCCCTTAAATGTTAATCGATATTGTCAAATTTTTGATAGGTTGTCAATCGGAACAAAATCTAGGTCTGTAGGTACTCTTCTTAACTTTTAGAATGTCATGGGAATATATACTGTCCGCGCGCAAGATCCGAGAAATCTTAACGCACATTCAAGTAAAGATTAAGTAAATGACTAATACGGCAGCAGTATCGATAAGTAAGAGCATGCTTTTAGGACAACACTCATGGTACAGTGCAGGGTATGAACGGACGGTCGGCGACGCACCACGGCCGTTTTATCAGCTCCCGGTTCCTCGGAGTTCGCGCGCGGACTGTAGTTCCCGCTTTAACACATTCAGTGCTAAAAACCCGATATCGGGTTCTCTAGTACTTTGTCCCCACGCCCGACAACCCGCTAGCCGGGTTCTTGCTGCAGTCATTTTGTATGGAGGCAATTCTGTGGCCCCTGGAATGGAACTCGATTTTTGGGCCGGCAGCGAAAGCATTAACGTAGAAAAGTAACACTGCGTTTGCTCCCATAGCTTTGTCTTGAAAAGGAGCAATACCATTTCCACCTGGGCCGTCCGCTGCTCGACAAAGACTTCTACAACGAACGGTCGCTCGCACGTCATCTGCGTTCCTCATCTTCCGGTGACCTTTACCAGGTCATTCGTCTATGTAGTGGTTGAGGAAAACCTACTGTGCGTCCGCCGGTCCGTGCTTACATTCGAGACCCTATACGTCCCATCGACCATCAGAACCGGATAACTTAACTGGTTATATTTATTGTAACTCGATCCTTTACTTAATTAAAGTCAATGACAGTACGAAAACGGACATAATGCTACATAATTATTTCAAGTGACAAGTCATGCTGATGACGACCTGATAAATGTTGCTCTAATGCTGAGTCAGCGTGCCTCTCTGAATGAAACTTATGTATCTAAAGTTGAGATAACCCCAAACCTAAACTAAACTAACCTAACCTGTAACTCCCGGCTCCCCGTTCTCTCGGGAAGGAGAGGCAGTTGACCACATCGGGCGGCAGACGACGGGGGGGGAAGCGTAAACGGGTCCGGGCGGCCACGCTGTCTTAACACGAGCGACTATCAGGCCGGAGGCTGTTAAGGTTCCCATACTCCTCCGACCGACTGCTCGTGTGGTGCCAGTGTCCCCCCCTGAACACCCCTACTGAGCCGATCTGTCCCTCCCTCTCTGGTGTGGTTCAACGTCTCCGCGTCCTTGCAGCAGAACTGCTGGCTGGGTGTAGTCATCGGAACGGAACGGTATCTAGAGTTGATATAACCCTTTTTATTTGGTTATATTTTGATGCCAAATAACAGGAGTATATTAACAATTCGTATCATTTCTGAATGTAGTCTTAAAAGGTACAGGTAACGTAGACAGGCGGTTTTTTCTTCGCGAATGTATTTCGCATCGTAGTTTTAACATGATGTTCATCTATTTTCCAGGCGGATGATCCCCTAGAACAAGCAATCAGGTTCCTGCAGCCGCTGCGGACCCTCGCCTCCGATAGGATAGAAACACATTTAATGGCCTTCGAAATATATTATAGGAAAGGTGAGTTACTATTTGTCTTAATAGTCAAATTGAAACTTCTTAAAGTCATTAAAGAAATTTAAAAACACAAAAAAGGGGGGGCTAGAAATAAACAAATTATTGCTAATATCAACCAAGCGACTTATTTCGGACAGAGCTTGCAAAGATTTTTGCTAAAATCAAACAAATCAAAGCAATCAGATGTCTATAATTTACAAAGCTGTAATTTATTTTCAATAAGGCTCGGTGGTATGTAGCCGTAAATATTTAGACAAGCGAAATTGGTACTTTGCTGGCACTTCGGGTTTTCCGTGAACACAACGGTGACCACCGCCACCGTTACTGTAATTATACTAAAGTTCAATTCAAGGAACGTAGAAAGCCTTCAAACTAAATGGCAACAAGTCGGGCTGTTCCTGACAGAAATTGTCAGTAATACCTTTTTGTTATTAAATTACTTGTCCTCTTATCTCTTGAGAAATCAGTCTCTTATAAAGTTGGACGAGGAGTTTGATGAAATCAGCGTAAGGGAATTCTCCTAATGCAGTCAGTTGTTGTATAGGGCACTCCAAATTTGTGCCATAATGTTCTCATCCGGTAGTTCTAAGCCTTTGACATAAACCCTTGCTGTTTGGCAAACCTACGTAAATCCGGTTCTACCCGGACTGTGCAAGCAAAAGAGCGTAATGTGTTTCGCGCGTATGTACATATATATGTTTGTTTCTTTGTGCGCATCTCGAAAGCGCCTGGCCGAGCGAAATTCAATAAATGCGATGTCGTTGCTAATGTGAATACATACATCCATACATATTATCACGCCCGAAATCCCTAATGGGGTGGGCAGAGCCACAAGACTACTTGTGGCCACGTTCGATTAATTAGTCCTAAGATGGTATGATGAACCGTATGGTGACAGGTGATCAGCCCATCGCCCATACAGATAGTCCACCATGTTGGAGAGGGCCCGTCCCCTAGTCGAATTTAACGACATGCCAGGATGATAAGCATCTGCACGCATTCTATGCTATTTCTTCACTCCCAGTGCAGCAGAGGAGGGAATATCACAATATCAATATTATGTGAATATCACATAAAAATATCTATGTATTTATGAAACGGATATCGAATAAAAAGAAACAACATCGAAACCCGTCGTGTGAGGTATCACACTGAATGGTTTTAATAACAATTCGGTTCTGGACCATAATGTAAAAAAAATGGCTTCTTGTTAGCTCATTTAAGATTTGTAAAAATAATTATTTTCAAGGAAAAAATCACATAAAATATGTTTTCATTTTTAAATTTGCCGCTAATACGCCATCTTACTGTCAGCTGTCGCGTGTGACGACAACTTACCTAAACCGGTCGTGAACGTCAAAAAAAGCATAGTCTGTATGAGGGTGCGGTCCGAATAACACTTGCGAGTCATCACAACGATTAAGGTGGGCAGCGTGATTCGGAACGCAACCAACGTATGCAAACGTCATACGTCGTGACTGGTTTTTAAAGTCACGTGACTTAGAAGTAAAACTTGAAGTTTTTGATTTATTAAATTCTAAATAATCTTGACTTATTTTTACATAAGTCCTGCTCTGTAATGTACCATTGCGGGTTAAGCTACCGTTTCAGAGTAATATATTGTCATTTATTACTATTGTCAAGTAGCGAATCCCAAATATCAATACATATAAAACAGTACCGTGACTCACTTATAGACAACGCACAACCTATACGGGTGGTCCTAGAGGTTTAAAATTTGGAGGAGACATTCCTCGGGTACCTTAGAGGTGCACTAAGGAGGGATTTTTCGAAATTCTATCCCTAAAGGGGTGACAAGGGGTGATAAAGTTTGTATGGAAACCGCGGGCGAAGCTGTGGCGGGTCCACTAGTATATTATATAACGCTTACGTTAACTGCAGTCGGGTTTTAAAAAACAGTTTATACTTGAACGTTTTCAGAAAAGCCGCTGCTGATGCTGCAGAGCATAAAGCGCGCGCAGCGACTGGACAGCGGCCACCACCACCTGCACGACTGCCTCGTGCGCTTCCGCGGCTGGCTCGACCAGCACCCCGCGCTGCCCGCGCCCGTCGCCGCCGTCGTCAGCGCCGAGACGCAGGAGGTAGCACCCCCCACACAGCACGACGAGCCAGCTGCAGAGTTCCAGTACCTCGTCCATTGTCCTCGTCCACCTGACACTGAGAGCACGTCGCTCCGCTCATGCAACGCTTACTTTCCGCTTACGCTATTCAACGCTTATATCTATTGAGTATTATTTACGTGTATTAGGTGTTTTAGTATGCAAATGTGTTAATATAGTAAAGTGATATGTTTATATATAGTTTATTATGTATTATAATATAAGTATTATGTTTATTACATATGTGTAACTAAGTTATTTATATTTTATGTATATAAGTAAATATGTAAGATATTTCTAAGTATATACATAGGTTAATGTGGCACCGCCACAAGACTTCATTCGTTTGTCTATGATTTAAAAAAAATGGTCTTGATGGATGATCGAATTGCCGTCATTTCTGCTTTCATAATTCATGTTGGTTTTTTGCTGAACGAAAGTAGAATTGTAAAAAGTTGTTTGTAATTTACATTTTAGTTGAAAATATGAACAGTAGTCTTCTCGGAGTGACTGTGTGATGTGAAAATGCGCCGGATATCGTAAATGCAGCCACGATTGCAACAAATAACTTGTTGCCAGAAAATATTGTTTCTGAACACATCGTGGAGGATTTATAATATGTGTGTAGATAAAGTTATGTATGCAACTCTGCATAATTTGGCCTTGAAACACACGTGCGATCTTATTATCAAAAACTCGCTAAAAGCTCGTTTCATAAAACCGCACTAGTGTTTTAAGGCCCATCATTATGCAACCGTTGCATAAACTACTATTTTGGCGGTTCAATCAACTCAATTAATAAGAACCGATGTTCATGTAATTTTTCTGTGCCTGCCCTTTTAACTTGAAAGGTACTGCAGCATTTTGATAACAATTTCAGTGCTGGCGCGGGCGCAGCGCGCGGCAGATGGCCGAGGAGTACTTCGCGGGCGCGGCGCGGCGCGCGCAGGCCGGCGCGCTGTGGGGCGCGCGCGCGCTGCGCCGCCTGCTGCCCGCGCGCGCGCACGCGGCGCTCGCGCTCGCCACCAGCATGGACCACCCCGACCTCTCCATAGAGGTGCGCATCACTCGACGTGACTGGACACATGACCGATAATCCGTTAATTAACCAAGTTAACATTTCGAGTAACGGATTTACTTTATAAATCGTTAACGGACTCGTTAACTTCCGTTAAAACAATTAAAGTCCTTTACACGTTAATTAAGTACCTAGTATTTGCCAAAAGACCGCGCGGCTTATGTCATAGCTTTTGATGTGAATTTGATCTCTAAATAATTAGATATTATTACAAACTCTAATGTTACACCCTTATTTTTTAATTTTTTTTCATGTCTCTCCTGAAGTTTCATAGCCCATAGCAACATTTTTAAGGGTTCCGTACCGCAAAAGGAAAAAAACGCGACCCTTATTGAATAACTCGTCTCGTCTGTCGGTCTGTCACAGCCAATTTGCTCCGAAACTACTGGACCGATTGAGTTGATACAAATATGTAAGTCGGTGACCGCAACACGGACGTGTAACATAATAAAAATGAATTTTCAACATGGGCGCCACTTAGGGTAAATTAGAAAATTAAAAAAAAGAAGGTTTGGAAACCTTGGCGTGTGACATATCAAATGAAGGCTTGTTATCAGGATTGTAAATGTATTTTTTATATAGGCAAAAATTTACCATCCCCCATCCGAAACTAGTTGACATAATTTAAAAAAAAATACAGAAAATAGTTCTCTACCTATACGACTACAGGAAATCCTATAAGAAGCTATTTAAAGTAACATAGGAATTTTCAGATAATCATGTACGGAACGGAACCCTCCCCACGCGAGTTTAAATCGCACTTATCCGGTTTTTTGATTAGATAGTAAAATATGTTAGTATTAATCTAAAATGCACCTTTATAATTTCCAGGGTTGCGTGGAAGTCCTGGAGAGCCTCCGGGAAGGTGACTTCGGCCCGTGCGAGGCGGAAATAGAGCGGTACATACAGGCGTGTAACGCTAGGTTCCCGCACGCGATCGCTTTCAAACCGCCCGCGCCCGAGCAGCCCGAGAACCACACGGACGCGCTGCAACCCAAAGAGATCGCCGTCAACAACTGAACACGCTCAACTCGATCTGCCGAGTAATACACTGCCCTCACCAAAGACTCGTTTCACGTAAATAAGGGCGGTCGCCGAACGACGGGATACTATAGTCCATCCGCATTAAGAAAATAGTGAGTCATCGCTGTCCTTCGGCCTAACCACGCCCCCTTACCAATCACATTGCAGAAAATTAGAATGCCGTGTCCACATAGATCAGTTCAAGACAGACTTTCGTACGAAACGGTCGTGTCCTTTGTGTATTATTTTTAAAAATGGATACACCACCTAGTCGAAAAAATAAAAGCGGTTCGATAATTCACAGCGGAAAAAGATGAGTTATTTACAATGGTTTTAAGTAGTGCAAACGATTTGATTTATGTAAGGTGAAGAGCATAGTACAAAAAATGTGGTCTTTCCGAAGGTACAGTTTATAAAATTATTAGAGAACAAAAGGTACAAAATAATAATTTTACGAATTATTTATCAAAAAACTTCGTCGTTTAAAACATAAACTACTTAACCTTTTTGTTACTCCACTGTAAATACACCTTTACACTGATGACTCACTATTTTCTTAACGCGAATGGACTATGAGGCATTACGATTTTTAGGCGCAGCGACAGTCGGATCTCTCGCTCTATACTTCCCTAGGCTCTAGCAAGGTTGACACAAGGATATGTTAAACCGTCTTATCTCTAATGCTACTGCTCCACCTGTGTTAACGTTAATGTAATGTAATGTGGCAAACTACACGTTATTTAATGGACAAAAAAAAACCTATGGCCACACTAGGGATAGTGCGTCGTTTAAGGCTATTTCTGCTGAGATAACGCGTTAACTGTACATCGGGACGAGCGCACGAACACGATGAAGGTTGAAGCAGCTGCATCGGTGGCAGCGATGAGCGTGCTTAACTATTATATGTGACGGCGCATCGAGAGAATTGGCTTGGTGGCGCTAGTATCGACCATTTGATCCTTTTTAACGGAGAACCTTCTTAATGACGTAACACCGAGCGCTGGGGTGGCGGCCATAGAGGCAGTCAACTGACAGCGGTCAATGTCAGTTGGAAAAACAATCGAGAAGGGCGCTCGCGCGTCACGTGTTCTGGTGGAACGTTGTTGATCGCTAATATTATTTCATCGGCTGTAATTGTAGTGATTTAATTCTGATTTGTGTGTGGTTTACTTATAACATCTGTGAGTTACAAGATGACATTTTTATTTTAACAAATCCTGGTCTCCTCGCCCGATTACCCACGAATATGGCTTCTCCCGATAAAAATAACGCACCATCAGATATAAATCTACTGCCCTTATATAAATTTATGCAATTTAAATAAAAAAAACAATCATACATGTGGTTAGTCCGCGCGTGCGCCGCCCAGAATGAGAGGGCCGTTAATGTAGCAAACATCGCTAGCCCGAGAGACGACGCGATAAGAACCCTTTGATGTGTCGAAAAAACCGCCACCCGAGCATTCGCCTAATGTCTAACGTCACCACAGTTTAAACAAGTAAGCAGTATGTTGTCTCGGCATTGTCCTCGAAATAATTACCTACGGCCTCTCGGTAATAATATTAATTATTTCTACTTCGTTCTTATTTGTAATTTAAAAAGTGACACTGTACTGTATGTATATATATATATTTGTATGTATTTTGCTTTTAACATATCCAAAATATCAAAAATTCTCGTGCCATAATTGTGTACGGAATACCGAAGTTCACCGAGATTTCGAAGCGCCACACTCACAGAATATCGGCGTAAAGTAATAGCTTGCTATTGCGTTTCGTACGGTGAGTGACGAGATCCGGAGGCCTATTCCCTCATCCCCATCCCATCCCCATTCCCCCATCCTCCCTAGACTGGCAACGCATTGGCAGCACCTCTGGTGTTGCAGATGTCCATGGGCGGCGCTGACCACTTTCCATCAGGTGGGCCGTCAGCTCGTTTGTCAGTCAATTGACATAAAAAAACATTAAAAAAGTTTCGGCCGTTTGAATACTGTATACTTGATTATACTGTAACGTCACTAATAATGGCGCATCCCTTAAAGGGCATTAAACTGTTGGCCACATCTGCGTAATGTCATGGTTAACGCCTTTATTAACGTATTACGACGCAGGTGGAGCAGTAGCATAAGTGCGTTCCCTCACACTAGTGCCGACGAAAGAGGAGAGATAAACGGGTTTAAATTATCCCCGTGTCTGGTATGCTAGGGCCGCTGGTTAGAGATCACTGTCGCTGCGACAAAAATCGTGTACCATGTATACACGATTCTGCATCGCTACTACTGCGTTGTATCGCGACGTGGCCGCTTCTCGCATTTGGAACGCGCGACAGAAGTAATGAGCCCGGGAACATGAATGAGTAGAAGTGTACAGATGTAGTGCATAATTAGTTTCCATCGTGTTTTATCGGAAAAGTTCGTATTATCGTGCTCTCTCAATTAGCTTCAGCAGGCCCCCAATTCTCGGTGCATTCGAGATAATCTCACAATCGAGATTAAACGTCAGTGCATACAGTCGTTTGACACAACTGTATGAATCTGACGGTTAATCTCGCAATCGACATTATCTCGAATGCATCGGGAATCGGGGGCCAGTACCCATCATACCATGCTGTCATTTTAAATTATGACATTTGACAGTAAATAATAAAGTTTCATGTTAATTAATATAAACATGTCACTCATTGAATACAATAATTAATTGACACTTCGGGTCCCGTCGTCTTCCGATTGAGATCCGAGTTTTACCGATGGAAACATATTATTCACTATATCTGTAACTGTACTTGGGTTAATACGCTCCAACGTCAAAATGTGCAATAAAAGAAATCGACAAGTTTATATGTAAGTAAGGAGGTATTGTTAGGTATAAGAACTCATTCTTGATAACAAAATAATTTGACATTTGTTCTTTATAACAATCACCCATTAATGAGATTTTTAACCATTGTACATTATAACGTTGGAGCATATTAACCCAGACTTCTAATCATTCATGTTCCCGGGACAAGTAATGCAATAGCGATAGTCGCACTGTATCGCTACTGTAACCGCCCTAAGCGCTGTGTCGTTTTGTTTTATGATGGCCGTGTCTTGGAAAGCACTTTACGCCTATATGCGGTATTATCCGTAGTATGATATGTCATTCATGACGTTGTAGCTGCCACCGCTCTTGAGTACCCAGTTAAATTGGTAGACCTAAAAATAATCTTCGTCCGGAGACGAGGCCATGCCACTATTTCCGGGATTGATTGGTTTGAAACTGACTCGGGTTTACCTGGACAACTTCATTCCAGCGATATCCGGACTGACCTCCTGTGTACTTTAATGAGGCCAGCGAAATCCCTTTAACCCTTTAACCGCCGTTGTCTGTATTATAAGATACAAAATATCCAGCTCATTTTGCCGCAGTCTTATAATTAAGACAAATGACTTATATATTTTGAATGTGTCACTTTGTATATAGGAGACGACACGGACGCGTCCGATGAAAATTTTTGCGGCGGTTAAAAGGTTAATAATGTGATGTGTCATTGGCTTGGATCAATTTGAATATTGAGTGCTTTTTAGCTCGCGATATAGGTCTATCAACTTTGCTGTGGACCATCAATTTCTTATCCAGGCAATACGAAACTATACGGGCCGACATCAACGCGGTGCAACGTCGCAATCAAAGAATCGATGACGTCACCCGAGTCAAAGTACTTGCCAAAACTTGAGACATGTTTTTTTTAATATTACACGGTATGAAAGCGCGTGCGCATTCTTTTACCTAAAACGCAAGTTTTTGCTTGGTGATGGCGCATCGCGTCACCGCTTTGATGTATGTAGCCTCTTTAGTCGGTAATAAATTTGATAGCTCATTGAAAGGGTTATACATCTATAAATATGTATCAGATTGCGGTAAATAGACGAGAAAGATAGTCTTTCTCGTCTAAATGTGTCATTAGACATTAGGGTTGACGACAGTCAAACTCGGCAGGCGTAAATACACACAGGGCGGGTTGCATCTTATTTTTTAAAGGGTATGTTACATTCAAGTAATTATTACTTTGGAAAGACCTGATCCTGAAATTAACGTGTAGTGATCAACCTTGTTAAAATCAGGCGATTTCGAGTTACAATCTTTTTTTTTCAAAGTATAGTATCGTTACATTACTGGTGGATATCAAAGTAAAATGTTTATTGGATGGACTGATTCAATGATATGCACAGCCCATATATCCTACAGACAACACTTAGCCTAACTTTTAGCTAGCTGCTAAAGTAAAAAAAGTAAAGTTAACCTTATGACCGCCAAGCATGTCTGAGAAGTAACACGAATTTCAACTTTAAGTCAAGGTAATGAAGGACTTTTTTACCCTGTAGCCGCTGACGGCTGCAGCCGACTGTTGCGGTCAAAAGGTTAAATCTACGTCGCACGGCTATGCGGAGTATATAGAATATATGGTCTGTGATGGTTATCCTATAGTTTGAAAGTATCTGCTCTGGGTGTATTGATTGTTGACTTTTTAATACTAAGATTGATCAAAAGGTTTTTTTTATACCGCGATGGCACTTGCATAATTTATGCAAATGCTGATTTGTGGTCAATTTAGTATACTAGAAGATGTGAGAGCACTCTTATTACGGATTTAGCTATCGCTATCCAAATGACGTTGCCTAAAGTAAGGTTTATTTAAATATTTTGAAGCTGTTAACTTTGTAAGATGGTTCATAATGTAAAAAAAATTACGGCGTAATACACCACACGTAGTTTGGAGGTTTGATTTGGTATATCGCTGAGCGATTGTAGCGTGACT
Organism: Tortricodes alternella; assembly: GCA_947859335.1. Taxonomy (NCBI): domain Eukaryota; kingdom Metazoa; phylum Arthropoda; class Insecta; order Lepidoptera; family Tortricidae; genus Tortricodes; species Tortricodes alternella. Next base: position 4,470,028 of record OX401986.1, read on the forward strand.
ATTTACTTAGGTATAAAAAGTTGCGAGTCTGCCTTGTATCCTATGAAGTTAACAATTTCATCATAATTTCACAATTTTAAACAGAAAACGAGACAAATGCTGTTAGGACTAATGATTGGATTAATAATGACATAGTGAGTTATACTTGTAAAGTACGGCAGTGTCAATTTTCATGCGAAAGTTGTTATTTAAAACATTAATCACAATTTTATTTTCCCAAAATTTTAAATGCTCGTTATTTGCTCAGTATCAGATCATTTTGAGCGTGATCAATAAAAAACAAGAGTCCAAAACTAGATATAATTTTGGACAACTGAGGGTTTTGGTTTTAAAACTGAACCCTCGAATTTCTCAAGTCTCATTCATTGGTTGGCGTCTCTGAACATTGCGTAGGTTTTTTTTTAAATATTTTCGACTGATTCGAATAAAGGAAAGTTTTCAAAAATTAATAATCTTAATATTTCTCAATTACAAATTATATATGACGAAGTTATACATACATAATAGTTTAGCGACGAATTCTCTCGATTCGGAATTAGTCATGGTATCAAATTTGTTTTGTCACAAATAGAGAGCTACCGACAAATTAATTTCATTGCACATTCTCTTTTATTTACTTTTTCATTTGCTATTATGTCATCACATGTAATATTCGAGAAGCAATAAATTTTTAAATAAAAATCCTATATATTGTACATCCTCAAGTAGCTTTTGCGATATAAGAAAACTGTCGGTTCTGTTGAATATCAAAATGTTCCTCTTATAGTTTTTAAGATTTTTTTGTGTTAGATAAACTATATCTCGCAGGTCGTTCTCAAGCTAACACATTTTTGTATGTATTAGTAAACAAATATTGGATTCGTTGTTCTTGTTGCCAAATTGATTACCATCCTTTTACAATGAACTAAACTGGAATAAATATAGAACAATGTATGCAATGAATTTACAATTATTATTCCGAATTACTTAGGTACATTTATAGCAAAATTAATAGTTTTAAACGAGACCTAGATCTAGTCCCAACACGTGCTGAAGCACGACCTCGGTTAAAAGTTTTTACTGATTAGTGTAAATTTTCAATTCTACAAGCGTCGAGAATAATATCTGCGTTATATCTTTGAGGACTTTTCCGTCGAGTTAATGGTGTGTGGCCTCACGTGTTCAATTCAAGTAACAGTCGTATTAAGGGTTTTAATGAATGGTTTAAAATGTGTATAAAATTGTGTGGCAATTTCTCGGACCTCACGCAATATAGACACTGAGGTATGCTTTGTAAATAATCCATATATTTAAGTTTGTATTATACAATATCGTTAGAATTCTGCAGTGGGTGCAGTTATCTTGACTGCTGCTCGGAGCTAGATTTTATTTTAGAACGTTCGAATAAAACATGGACTCAAAAAGTAAAGACTTAGTTTTGTTTTCAGACATAATTTAATGTGTAAATTTCGGACAATAATTAAATAATTGGATATACCAAATTGTCATTGAGTGCACACCGGCTGTGCACATAACATGCACATGTTAAGTCCTTTAGTTAATCTTTATCATAATTGTTTAGAACAGCCATGTTGTTTTCTGTATTCAGTTGTATGATTGGAGTATTATGTACCCCTGTCATCATGTACATAAAGTAATAAAATTTTATTTTACAAAATTGATATCTATTTTTTTATTACAAAATGTATTCAGGTCTATCATTATGCAATTATTATAAAAAAAAATCTTACCAATTGCGGTAACACATTATTATAAAATATATTTTTACAAAAATGTCCTTAAACTAGTCACTGGTAACGTCATTTTCTAGGACTCATTTGATTCCAGTCAATATCAGAGAAGTTGATTTCAATCTTTTCATTCTTTGGTTTGAATTGCCTGAAATTAAAGTAATTTATTTAAACTTGAGACTACTTCAATTCATGTAATTTATCTTAAATGTAAATATTACATTAACTTACCAATATGTAACTCCAGCAGCATCAAACATTCTTTTTGAGGCAATAGTCTCTGGCTTGTGTGCATGCTTGTCTGACAGATAAATGACTTCTTTGATCCCCGACTGTATTATTATCTTGGCACATTCATTACATGGGAATAGACCAACATACAATGAACAATCTTTCACGTCTGCCGAATTCTTGTTGATAATTGCATTCATTTCTGCATGACACACTGAAATGAATTGTTATAAATTAATTATGATCAAGAATGGAATATGTTGAGGCAATCAGGTAGTCCTTTGATTAAATGAATTCTACAGGACTCAAATATCCAAACAAAACAAATCGATCACGATCGTGTCAGACCATGCTCGGTGTAGGGTGACGTGATAGGTCACGTCACGTAAAAAGAGCGCTGACGACCAAACAAATCGTATGGTCGCCATTAGCACTCTTTTTACATGACGCGACCTGTAAACCGACCTACAAACGATAAAATCAATTTTCTCATAAATGAATGGTATTGTGTGACCCTGTTTGTTCAATAAATTCAATAGTAGTTAACTTCCCCCACCGTACATCAAACTAATCAACCATAACTCCGTAAACTAAATATTAGCTAGTTATCTATTCAAAGCTATTTGGAGCTATGGGTTTTCAGTAGGTATAAACATGAACCAATGAAGCTTACATAGTCGCGGAAAAACATTAATAATCGTACAAAATGTTATATTTGTAAATTTAATAGTTTTCGAGAAAACGTTGCTGTGACATACAAACAGACAGACAGACAGACAGACGTGGCGAAACTATAAGGGTTCTTAGTTTGCCGTTGTCGTTTTGCGGACGCCCCGCGCCGCTTTCGCGACGCGTTCGGTGTGCCTCTGGACATGGCGGCGGTATTAAATACAACTTCGCGTGCCCGCGTTCGCGCCGCAAACGCGCCGCAACCGCCTTTGGTGTGCCCGGGCCTTTATTTTGATTTGATGATCAATTACAGTAAAACCTGCGTGAAAACCGCGTCACATGCGGGGAAAAAGTAATAATTAAGGTACATAACTGCGTTCTGCATATATAAAGAAATTTTATAGACTACAGGAAGGCATCTTACGTTTGGAATCACCGTGGATTTTTCGCCTTAACAATCATTAATAACTGAAACTTTTCCCAACCATCTGTTTTGGTACAAGCCAGGACAGTCAGTCTTCCTTTACTTGCTTTGGCACCATGGCAGGTTTCTCTCTTGAGGATGCAGGATTTCATGAAGACGTGATATAACACATAAGACGCTTAGTGTAGTAGGTGGCAGATGGCATATTAGGGGGAAGACGAATCATTACAAAAATATATGAAAGCATACTCCAAGTTGCCGGAACCTATGTAACATGGCTTAATTTTTATGCAGGAAATTGTGTTAAATGGGTTCTACTATATAACCTTAGTAACATAACTAAATAACTTAACTTAATATGTATGCATAATTGTGATGTTTCATTCATGTGTGATGTGTAAAGAACCATACATACATACATACATAAACTCACCATATAGGTATTTGCTATCTAGAGGAGATGGAGTGTTCTTTCCCCAAGGGAATACATCGTCATCACATCCTAATGGCATTCCATTGTAGCTGAAAAAAAAGGAAACAATTAAACATAAATAAATGTAATAGTATGTCATCATATAAATAAATGCTAAAAACACAAAAAATGCAGGCATTTTGCTGTTGATCTTGACCCCAAATTGCAGTGTTAATGAACAAGTTATGTTAATATTTTACATATTGAGCCTACTTGAGACCTTGAGCATCCAATTACTAATTCAATGTGAACTACAAAAAAAGAAACTGGTACTATTTATGTATCAGTGTTAATTTAGACCCTAATAAGACAGGATGTCAAGAGTGTAGGTCCCTTTGCATATAGCAGACTTTGCATCTTATAAATTTAATTTTAAATATATCCATATACTATTTGAGCTTTATAAATAAAGTTGAGTGAGAAGTGACAAGGACTGTTCGGGTGGTGACCAGAAGCATTCTAAGGTAAACACTGAGGACGCTGCTGAGAGTCAGTAAACCTTTTGACTTTACAATCAATTGCGAAAAATTGTGCCATGGATGTCAATGAAACCATTAGCTGTCGCAAATGTATGGAAAACGGCATATCCTGGCATCAGTGGTGCGAAAATTAGCTATTGTCTATAACCGTCTTTGGTGTTCAAAGGGTTTATGAACAATTAACATATTCCTTAGTGCAGAATTTTTACATAAATCTTGTAAATAGAACGAATTAATGGTTCATTCATTGACTATAGATAGAGAGCAATAATTAACCAGTTATTCTACATAATAATGTTTGTGCTTGTTGCACAAAAGGATTTTACACAGGAGGATTTTATTGTATTGTTTTATTAACATAGGAAAGAAGAATTTATTAAAATAATGAGATTTTATTTTTAAAAATTGTATCTAAGAAAGGTGATGAATAATTTAATTGTATAAAAAATATGAGATTACACTTTTTAGGATCACGGAACTTGCTGGCATCACGCTGGTACTTCCGTGTGACCTCAAGAACAAATAAAGGAAGTTAACCTGTAATCCTCATATTATGCAAAAACTTCTTGCAGCCTACGCTATATAAGACTTTTAAATATCAGGTGTTATGCATACCGGTTGTAGGGGAACTAACTTTGGTGCAAATCAAGAAAATACTTATACAGGCTGTTTCTCAAGTCTGAATCTGCTAGCACTTCATAGGGTGATGTCTGCTGAGAAGGCCCTTAAGCTCAGTATTAAGATTTTATTTTCAATGTAATCATTTTTTAACAAAATGAAAACAAAACTAAGCCAAACTGACCAACCAAATGGGCACAAATGAATTTTGAGTATAGTACAAAAGTAGTAAAAGGGTGAATCAACTTTTTAGTGCCACCCATTGCTGTGGTTACCTATAACCTAAGCATTTTTCTATGAAACATTATCTAAGTGTCACTTGGACAACCGGGAATAAAGTAATGTACATACCTGATAAGGAGTCGTATATATTTCTCTCTGACCAGAGGCGAAGCATGAGGGTAAGCCGGTGCATAATTTCTTAACTCAATCATTATTATTATTAATTACTTCTTGTATTAACATAAAAATTACATATTACATATTTTTTTAAGTAAATAGATAATTTAATGAGTAATATTAATATAATGTTTAGCACAAGAAATTATACACCGGCTTACCCTCACGCTTCGCCTCCGTCTCTGACTTACCCAATGCCAACAATTTTGTTTTCCTTGTTGACGACACAAGCGCCGACTTGCACGCTAGGATCCTTGCTGCGCTTCGCTGCCAGGAAAGCCATCGCCATAAAGTACTCCCGCCAGTCGATGTAATCTTCACGTTTTTTTTGCACATTACTATTAATACTGTAATAGAGCAAAAAGTAAACTTAGCGAAGCTTTCGGAAGTGCACATACTGTAACAAACCATTTTATTGTTATCATCTCGACAAAGGAATGTTAAAATACTGTAAATACGTCGACTTGCCAGAAATAGGACTCATTTTGTAGAAGTTTTTAGGACTTACTTTTGTAGGGACATATTGGCGGTCATTTCGGCAAGATCCATTGTATAAAATATAGTAAAAAACAAATTCGAACGGCCACGCTTATATCAGTCGAATTCGTCTCGCCGTGTTGTGTACCTGTCAGCAGTAAGTGTTGCTAACACTTAAATGAAAAAATTGCTAGATGTACGCCTAGATGCCAAAAAGATGCTAAATATTTCTGAACGTTGCTAACAAAAGGTGCCAAAATTTTATTGAAAATTAAATGAGCAAAAATGAGGAAAGAAAAAATAGGCGACTTAAGAATCAATTATAATGAAAAAAAAAATACTCAACTTTTATCATAAATTATGAAGTTAAGCTGGGTCTCAAGCCTATTTTAATGGATTTTTATTTATATAAAGGTATTACCGGGAATATTCAAAAAAATCCACATCATTTATTCAGCAAATTTGTTATGTGTGGGCTCTTTGACTTGTCAAATGAATAAATTAAAATGGGTTGAATCTACCAGCGCTGAAAGCATTGATGACACGATAAGGTTATTTTTGTTGCTCAAACAACAAAATACTGAAATGTAATTATACAACTTCTGTATTATCCAAAATATACTTTACTAAAAAGTCCGAATTACAAAACTTCGATGCTAAATTGAAATTTTGGATGTTAAAATCATAAAATATGCTAGATGCTAAATTGAAATTTTGGTTGTTAAATCTGCTGAAAAGATGCTAAATTCAGCTACAAAGTTGCTATATTGGCAGCACTGGTCAGCAGTGTCAAGCTGTCACTTTAAGCCCGCCACATACATTCGTTTTCTTGATTCGATTTCCGAATCCGTTTTCCGCATTCGCACAACCCGAACGCAGGCATTTCGTATGAATAGTTCAACATGGCACACACGTTCGTAATTTTTCCGTACGGAATTCCGAACGGAATTCGTTCGAACGTGTGTGTCATGTAGAACTATTTATATGAATTGCCTGCGTTCGGGGTGTCCGAATGCGGAAAACGGATTCGGAAATCGAATCAGGAAAACGAATGTATGTGGCGGGCCTTACAGACACTTCATTGTTTTTTCCGTTTGTCGTTTAGGACAGACTAAAGTCATAGACCATGCTGCCTTGTTTTCAGTAAATTTCATTGTAAAGTCAAATTCATTACAAGTCTTCAATAAATTTCTTCTTGTATGTACAATCCACGGAATTTGTCTTTAGTAGCAAATCCACTAAGTAGGTATAGCATCATCTCAAAACATTTTGCGTTTTAAACTTAGGTTTAAACATATAAATTATAGTGAGATAACAGCTGTCATTCGCACCATGCTACAGCGCATTGAGTGTGTAAAGTCGTCCCACGATAACTCTGCTACGAAAAAATGGCTACCCTTTTCGTCATTCCATACAAAATTTAAATCCCACGTATGGAATGACGTACGGGGTTGCCATTTTTTCGTTGCAGAGTTATCGTGGGACGACTTTAGTAATATTCCGATGTTCCCAGTTACAAACCAAAGACATAATTTGTTCAATGTTCACCATACATTTACATTATTTTAATTTACGTACTAATAAAATGACCCCGGACTTCTTTTTTATCGCGCTCATAAATTATTCGTCCTTGTGCATTAACTAATTCGTTGATACTTTATGTGCGTGATAAAAGCTAGTGTGTTAAGCCCTTGTAACAAAATTTTGAACGCGTCCAAATAATTAAAAAGTTTTCCCGCTCTTTTCTAGGTTTTATAATGGCCTCCATAAACAGAGCTGTGAACGATATCCTGTTCTCAGTGCAGTCTTCGGCCAAGTCCTCTAGTTTGATGCGATGGCTCTTACAGGCCCTGGCTATTTCCCAGGCAATAATGCCTACAGCGTGGCCCGCAGCGTATAAATTAGCAGGTGAGAGAGAATATTCATAATTATATTTGGAATGCAATAGCAATTGTAGAGTAGGCAACTACCAGGCAACTATTAGATAAAACGTGTGTTTCAAATGGAAACCGTGATTTGGCAAACTTAGTGTAGGATGCACTCAGCTCGGGCTAGTTGGCGCGTCGGTCATTTGAACCGCGGATACCCGCCACGATGGACTTGGAAACTGTTGCTGCTGGTTGTCTTTGTGCTGTTAGCTACTATAATTTTTTACGCATATATCATTGAAGCAAAGATGAAGGTGGTGGATGGTTACTATGCACCGCAGAATAACTCACTAAACCCGTAAATAATTCAATTTTTGATAAGTACATGCTCGGTCTCGCCTTCGTCGCGAGAGCAACGAGACCCTTTGACTGGGCCGCAAAAAACCGACCGCGATCGGGTCACGGTGAGACGAGACAAGAGCACTATGTACACACTCACACTCGGCTTGTCTCGGGGTGTCTTGACGAGTGTGTATCCATCTGAATCATTGTACGAGTAATCGGCCGGGAGGAAATGATTGACGAAATTTGTACCTGGCTCGGGTACTCCGTTTAACATGTGGCTTAGTTCGTCATGGTAACGCCATCTATTTACAAGTTTATATACTACCTAGCTTCAGTGCCGACATCTTAGTTACTGTTACTGTGTTTACTGTTTTGATGACATTGACACAATCTTATTTTGCCGGATTCATCGCTGCCTTTAGTTAGCCAGTAGATCTATAAGTGTTTGTTTTGCTCGACAGATGGCGAGAGCTTCGACTTCGTCGTGGTGGGGGCGGGGTCCGCGGGCGCTGCGCTGGCGGCGCGGCTCAGCGAGGAGCGGTGGCGCGTGCTGCTGATTGAAGCCGGGGGGGACCCGCCGCCCGCCAGTGTGGTACCCTACATTATATTAAACTAGCTCCCTTTTTCCTTGTGAACTATTGGATTTTCCGGGATAAATAAGGGACATTAAACTATTTTTCGCGACAATTTTCATCTAAATCCATTCAGCTGTTAAGCTGTAAACCGTAATTGAGTAACACACATTTTAAAATTTATGGGTTTTCGTACCGCTACGGTAGTAGCCGGTAGTAGAATTTCCTCTCTTTGTAGTGATAACTTGCTACGGTGTTCGTAAATCTAGCAAGCTTAACCTAACTATAATCCTACTATCCTCAAAAAATACTGAAGACTGGGGGCTGACTTTCTTTGGGCGCTCTTTTGGCGCTCTTTGGTACAAAGATGGTCCAAATTTATAAAGTTTAGATATTTATCAAAATCTTATTTACGAGTAAGTAGACACAAATTGATCAACACCCAAACCAGTGGTTATATTATCAACGTGAATAGCATTGACCCCTGGAAATGTAACCAACCGATAAAACAATCAATCAACTCTGCAACCAATCAATAAAATTTACGCTGGGCGATTCATAAGCGTAATAATAAGAGATATAAATTTTGTTGCTGCCTTTCGGCTTGGACACCTAATAATTGCGGTTTTGAAAACGATGTCGCGCACCCCTAATCATTTGTTATCAGTGTTTAAAAAAAATACATTTTGTTTTAACTTTGGTCAATACATTTGTTTCAGTCGCCCAGCTTGTTTGCAATTCTTCCACGAACCAAATACGACTGGGACTACAAAGCCACGCTAGACAAGGGTGTAGGTAGCGGTCACCCCAATCGCACCATCTTCATGACTAGAGGGAAAATGCTCGGGGGTTCATCGTCGAACAACTTCGAAATTTACGCTCGAGGAGTGCCAGAGGACTACGACGAGTGGGCTAGAGTAGCCCCTGGTTGGGGATGGGACACAGCTCTTCACTATTTCAAAAAACTCGAGCGTATGACAGATATTGCTGTGCTGAAAGAATACCCCGATCTGCACTCCACAGAAGGGCCGGTTGCTATATCAAGACCAGAGCCGAACATATATTTTTCAGCTGCAAACGATAGGTTTTTAGATTCACTTGAAGAAATAGGGGTGAAGAAATTACTGGAGAACAATGGTCCTGAAATATTTGGAGCTTCGACACCGCACTTTACGTTTGCTAATGGGAGACGTTCCAGTACAGCGGAAGCATACCTCCTGCCAGCTAAAAACAGACCTAATTTACATATAGCTAAGTTTTCAACAGTAACTAAGGTTCTTGTCGACCAGGATTCTCTTCACGCGTATGGAGTAGAAGTCACCACAAAAAGTGGGAAAACAATTAAAATCTATGCTCGTTTAGAAGTTGTGCTATCAGCTGGCTCTATAGATACTCCCAAGATTTTGATGCTCTCTGGAATTGGGCCAAAAAAGGAACTGGAAAAGTTAAACATTAAAGTATTAGCGGATCTTCCAGTTGGAGAGAATCTTCAAGATCATAAAATAGTTCCTATTGTTTTCAAAGGGGAAAGAGGTTTGCAATCGACAGTTCAAAATATTGCTACGATAATGGAATTAGATTCTTATCCAGTCCCAATCCAGAGTGGATTCTTTAAATTTAACCAATCATCCCCTAATTATATTACGGAAAACAAACCCCAGATCCAGATTTTTAACCTACATATTGGTGCTACTTTATCTCCACTTATAGAAATTGGTTGCAGAGTACTCAGTAATTACGACCCATCATTCTGTGCATCTATCGGTCAAGCTAATATTTATCATGAAATAGATTTCAGCCTGTTAGTACTGTTGCACCCTAAATCGCGAGGACAAGTGAAACTGCAAAGTAAAAATCCTTCCGACAATCCTGTCATAGAATTAGGATACTATAGGGATAAAAATGATCTAGACTTAACGGTCGAAAGTATTCAGTTTTTAACGCGTTTAATAAATACTTCACATTTTAGAAAAGTAGGTGGTGAGGTTGCGAGATTGCTAGTGAAGGAATGTACAGACTTAAAATGGGGGTCTGATAATTATTGGAGGTGCTACGCCAGGAATGTGCCAACATCGTTGCTTCATCCTGTCGGTACTTGTGCCATGGGACCGCAGGGGGTGGTGGATGAGACTCTAAAGGTTCATGGCATTTCTGGTCTAAGGATAGCAGATGCATCTATAATGCCTTCTATACCTAGTGGTAATACGAACATACCCGTGATAATGATCGGTGAAAGAGCTGCTGATTTAATTAAGTTTGATTTTATCAACCAATTATAATGTTAAAATTATAAATAAAGTGTTTCTGTTATTCTTTATCATTCCTTTTTATTGTAAAATTGGTTGGGCGTGGTCAGTTTGTCAGAGAGGACGAAGACGAGGTATTCAAGGTACCTGCTCGTGATCTTACGGTAACATTCGGTTTTCGATGAAAAGACGTTCTTTGTCTGAATTTTATATGAGATCGTTTCAAATTGATCGAATAGTTTTCATTTTCATTAAATTATCTCTTTTGCCCGGTAGAAACTATGAGGGGTTTAAGTTTGACTAATAAAACCCTAAATTACTGCTAATATTGTCTTGACCAGCGGCCCTAGCAAGGTTGCCATAAGGATAAATTAAACCGTCTTATCTCTAAGTGCGTCTCTCTCACACTAGTGCCGACGAAAGGGAAAGTTAGAGAGATATTCGAGTTTAACTTATCTCCGTTTCATGTTAGGGCCGCATGTTATGCATATTTTAGTCAGTCTCAGAAGTCTTATAAGATTAGCACTAGGTACTAAATTGGCAATATGAAATATCTTTTATGAATTTTGTGACAAAGGGGAGTGTTGTCTAGGTTTGTGGAAAATTTAGTTACTGTGATTACAGCATTGTCTAGTGTTGATAAGGTATATAAAACTAACTATAAGGACTAAATTTATGTAAAAAGTAGACGAGATATTTTTTAAACAAATGCTTTTATTCTTACCTCAGCATTATGCTGAACCAGTGACCGATTCACTGCCGCGATGACACACATCCCTCGAGTTTTCTGTATTTTTATTTTTATTTTTATTAGTGTGTGTACTTGCGAAGTTAAATAAATGTCTGTTCTTTCTTTCTTCTTTCTTCTTTTAGTATGATTTGATGATCAATTATACCTAATCCTATCATACAGGTGTTTCCTATTTAGAGGAGTCTTTCCCCAAAGGGAATATTCATCATCACATCCTAATAGCATTGCATAGTAGTTGCTTTTTGCGTTAAATACATTTAATAATATGAGCCTTTCACGATATAAGTAAAAGTTAAAAACAACGAATGCACGCATTTCCGCTTTTGATCTTGACTCCAAGTATCAATCTCAACTGAACAAGTTATGTGTTTATTTAAACATTGACCTTGGTGCATTTTCAATAATAAAGTCAACGTACACTTCAAAAATAAACTGCTACAGTAAAAACAGTGTTGATGTAGGCCTCGATGAGATAAGATGTTATGAGTGTAGGTTCACTTGCATATAAACTTTGCATATTATAAAGTCAATGCATGATTTTTGAACTTTATCAACCAAGTTGAGTGGAAAGTGACCAGAAGCCTGTTCGAGCGGTAACTAGCAGTAATCCTAAGGTAAACTCTTACGGTGCCACTCAGAGTCAGCTTATGAACAATTCACGTGTTCCTCTTTAAAGATTTTGTATGGATATTTTTTAAAAGGAGCATATTAATGGTTCCTTAATTGACAATGAGAGGATTAAACACTTATTTATTCAATATAATAAGTAATGCTTGTGCTTGACACTTAAACGGGTGTCATGGATCGTCGTTGACATGCGACTGAACCTGCTATGGTGTCAGATTCGCGTTCTTACACCTCAAAAGTAAGCATGGCGAGAATTGCTTTGAGCAGTTCCTTACTACGTATATATTTCAATGGAGTCATATCATGACAGGCGCTGCGTTTATTCCGATTTTCCTATTTTCAAACCATATTGTATTTACATGATTTCTTAAATGTAGGCTATAGGTACATTTACATTATATTAATTTACAAACTAATAAAAAATGCCCCTGTACGACACTTATCTTTATCACGCTACTAAATTATTCGTCCTTTCGCATTACCTTATTAGTTAAAAGAGACAGATACTTTATGTGCCTTATAAAATCTAGTGTGTTCAGGCTGAACCTTGTTTTGTTCAGGCTTCTGAACAAAATCTTGAACATTTCCAAATACTTTAAAAAGTTTTTCCGCCCTTTTCTAGGTATTTTCATCATGGCCTCTATAAACAGAGCTGTGAACGATTTGCTGTTCTCAGTACAATCTTTGGCCAAGTCCTCCAGTTTGATGAAATGGCTCTTACAGACCCTGGCTGTTTACCAAGCTATAATGCCTACAGAGTGGCCGCCAGCGCATAAATTAAGAGGTGAGAATTGTCATGTGCTTTCTTTTGATTCTTGATACAAAACTACAATGGAATGCGCATATATCGACCCTTGCAGGCAAAATTAGTTCAGCGGTTGATACGGTGAAACGCATCCGACAGCTCATCGACGTCGAGACGGCCAGACTGGTTTATTTTAGTTATTTCCAGCGGCCCTAACATGCATGCCGCAAATATAAATTAGAACCGTTTATCTCTATGACTATCTCTTTCGTCGGCACTAGTGTGAGAGAGACGCACTTAGAGATAAAGGGTTCTAATTTATCTTTATGCCATGCATGTTAGGGCCGCAGTGTTATGTCTTATCGTCGCTGCGCGTGCAATGCCGCGGAAGAGCACTTTGTAAAAACCGCGTATCTGCGTTTTTTGCGATTTTACAGGAACAAGAAAAAACTAACTTAAATGACTGATATATTCCGTTTTTTCTTGTTCCACGCGCAGCGACGTTATTGTATATTATTGTGGGGAAAAGCGGCTGATATCCAGACTATCTTTGTGCTACAAAAGCGGGCTGTACGTTCTATATACCAACTAGGGTCTCGCGTATCGCTCAAAGATAAAAAATATTCTCACCGTTGCTTCGCAATATATCCTTGAAAATATCATGTATGAAAGAAACAGCGACGTTCACCATTTTAACACCAGGAATAAGGATATACTTTTACTTCCGCGTTACCTTCTCCGTAAGGTGAGCACGTCGTTCGTGGGGAACTGTATACGCTTTTACAATAAGATACCTACTGATATTTTCAATAAGTCGTTTAGAAAGTTTAAATCTTAAATTAAGCGCTACTTGCTGAGAGAGGCATATTATACTTTAAAAATGTCTTAGATGACAACAATGCCTTGAAGTAAAACATTTAGTTATAGTAATAAATACCTAATTTATAATTGTTTTTTGTAAAGTAGATTTGAGATTGTATATGTACCTATATCGCACACGCAATTTTTTTTATCATGTGAGCCCACTGTGACATCTCTCGTCGGACGGCTACTCGTATCTGCGTTGATTTATTTGATTCTGTCCGGCAGCTTGAGCATATTCATGCTCGCTCAAAGGTCTTTGCTAACGGCGGCGTCGTTGATCGGATCGCCACCTTCCGTAAAACATGGTTGAGGGAGACGATGGCTGAGATACGCGTCATACGCGTGAACGGGTACTGTATGTGGGATCCGGACGGTTCATACTCGCAAGGACCATTTACTTAAGTTTGTTAGATTTTTATTCATTCGTTTTGTAAGTCCTATATCTGAATCCGACTAGAGAGACTTCATAGTGTTATCTATACTATATTTGATAGCTTTCATATTCGTTTATTTGTAATATTAGCACATGAAATGTTATATTTCAAATTGTTTTTGTTTGATATTTGGAGACCTTACATCTCCATCTTTATACTTGACCGTGGAGACTGTCTACATTTCCATTTGACCTAGATTAATCAATTTAGATGTTTCTTTGTTTCGATTATATTTTTATTATTATGACCCTTAGAGGCTTTATATCTCTCTAAGTCACTTGTCGAGACGCGGAGACTATACATTTCCCTTATTAGAATTAATTTGTAGCCTACTGCTGAGTTTCTTGCAGCGTTTCTTCTCAGCAGATGTCACCTTTCGAAGCGCTGGTAGATTCAGACATGTAAAAGAGTCCATGTTGCCTACTTGCGAATTAAATATTTTCATATTCATTTTCATTTTAATTTTTGTTGATGGAAATATATTTTTATACAATAATTATCTGATAAAAGTAGGCAACTATCAGTTAACACGTGTGTTGGAGAGGAGACCTAGTGGAAACGTAGTGTAGGATGCCTTCAGGCTAGGTGGAGTGACGACCGCGTAAGGTGGCTCGAAGAAATCGGATAAGAGTAGCTGGGGTCAATTGCGAGTGATGATGGATTCCACGGGTGGCTACATGGAAGTGTTCAATGTTTGGCAGTTAACGTATATTGATGAAATTTCTATGTCAATGTTGCCAGCAAGTTATTGTAGGTACTTATTAGAACTCATCCGGCAAATCGGAACTGATAGTGGGGTATGCAGAACTCCTTAACGGTCAATAGCCCTTGTATTGGAGGTAGCAAAATTCAAAAATGCAATTCACAAAATGTAATTGACATCATTGTCCTGTTTATCAAAACTTACAAGGCTTGTATTACAAGCATTTTTCTTGTGATTGTCATTCCAACCATGCGTTTATCATAACTACACGCGTAAATCCCGGGCTATAGTGTAGTTATACATATACAAATAGTTTTTCACACTTGTATTTGTAAAGCATCTAAGGGTCATAACAATAACATAATAATTGAAACAAACAAACACCTAAATTGCTTAATCCAGGTTAAATGGAGGCAGTCAGGTGGTAGACAGTCTCCACGGTCAAGTATAAAGATGGAGATGTAAGGTCTCCAAATATAAAAAAAAACATATAATAAATAATAAATAAATAAATAAATCAGGGGACAATCTTTGTGCATTTGAAATATAATATTTCATGTCCTAATAGTACAAATATGAAGAACTATCATATCAAAGTAGATCTATAAGTGTCTGTTTTTCTCGACAGATGGCGAGAGCTTCGACTTCGTCGTGGTGGGGGCGGGGTCCGCGGGCGCTGCGCTGGCGGCGCGGCTCAGCGAGGAGCGGTGGCGCGTGCTGCTGGTTGAAGCCGGGGGGGATCCGCCGCCCGGTAGTGTGGTACACTAAGAATTTTATCAAACTAGCTAACGACTAGTGGCTCCGTGAGCTGTAGACCTTGCGACAAACTTGACTTTGACCGTGGGAAAACTGATATCCCCATACATCGACATAGGTCGGATCAGTTTATCAATCTTGCAAATAAGTTTGTAATTGCAAAACCCCCATATCTCCGCCATTTTAAAAAAAAATCGAAAAACGGAATCGACAAGAAAAAATCTATATAATTATCGAAGCTGCTCACAAAATTTCACGAGAATCTGTTGAGAACTGTGACCTGTAGACGAGAACAAATGGATGGACAGCCGACGGACATCCGCTGGACATACGAAAGCATTTTTGGCCAAGCTGAAACGGGGACGCTTCGCTCGCTCGGTCGCTGATATAAAATTCACTTACTCCATTTTCCTAGGGAACTATTAGATTTTCCGGGATTCGAAGTTGCTTTTCAGGGATGTAAGATACCCACGCGCCAATTTTCATTCAAATCCGTTTAGCCGTTGAGGCGTTATTGAGTTTTTTTTTAAATCTATGCTTTTGCAATTATTATATTGAGTGGGAGTAGGATAAGATAGTATGAAAGGGTAGCAGAGGCGAAGCGTGAGGGTAAGCCGGTGTATCATTTCTATTTTTAAACATTATATTATTACTCATTAAATATTGTATTTACTTTAAAAAAATTATGTAGTATGCAATTTTTATGTTAATACAAGAACCACCTCACCTGTCACCATCCGGTTCATCATACCATCTAAGGACTTATTAATCGAACGTGGCCACAAGTAGACTTGTGGCTCTGCCCACCCCATTAGGGATTTCGGGCGTGATGCTGTGTGTGTGTGTGTGTAATACAAGAAGCAATTATGGTACATTATGCATCTAGGGCCGTAAGAAGGGGATAACTAACGAGAGTCTGTTACAAGCCCGACGCCGAAGGCGGGAGGGTTTTTAATTACTCTAGTTTGTTATCTCCTTACTGCCTGCGATACACACAATATTTTTAATTACATTTGCAAGGAAATAAAAAAAAAACCCGGCCAAGTGTGAGTCGGACTCGCGCACGAAGGGTTCCGTACCATTATCTATAAAAACGGCAAAAATCACGTTTGTTGTATGAATTCCCATACAACAAACGTGATGACAGACGGACGGACGGACAGACGGACAGCGGAACCTTAGTATTAGGGTCCCGTTTTAACCCTTTGGGTACGGAACCCTAATAAAAAAAAAAACAAAAAAAAAAACCCATTGTACACCGTGACTTACCATCACGTAGAGGGGTCGTAGAAGAGTCGGGTAGAATAAACTGTATGTCGCGTCGATTGCGCGCTACTTTTATAAGAAAACGATCACCGCCGGAGCCGCCGCGCCCCCCGCCACGAGCGCCGTCAGCGGGAGTTATAAACCATACAAAATCCATAGTTCCCTTGAGCGTTATGGATTTTGTATGGATTATAACTCCCGCTGACGGCGGGGTGTATAGAGCAGCTAAATCGGCTATAGCTGCTGTATACGCCTGCATATAATAACACCCTTTCTGAGCAAGTGTGATGAAAAGAATATTATAATATTTGAGTTAAGAAATTATGCACCGGCTTACCTTCACGCGCCGCCACTGTAGTAGGATAGTACAGGGTGTGAGAAACCTCTTTTTTTAATACATTGACCAACTTTTTGTAGCGTTACGCTAGTAGCAGATAGAAGAATTTCCTTTTGTAGTGATACTTTGCTAGATGGTTAAAAATCGTAAACGTTAACTTTTGAATCAAAATATTATTTACGAGTAGGTACTTACCGTCATCAGCACTTTGTGCCAAGACAAAGTTGATCAACATACACCAATCAATCAATATACAACATACAAATCAACATTAGTAACATTGACCTCTACGAAAGAACAATCGATAAACTTTACGCTGCGCACTCATTCATAAGCGTGCATGCGTGCGCGCATGCACCGGCTAAAAGTAACTAGGTTACATAGGTACGTCGCTCTTGACTTTGATTACGAAGGTTAAACTTATTTAGTTTATTATGCATGAAGATGATTTGTGTGCAAATTAAAGATAAGAAACTATGTTTATTTTTATCAAAGCATGATTGTTTCCTTTAATCTAAAACAGTGACAAATTGGCAATTGAAGCGAACCAGTACGGTTTCAAACTGATATGAATTAATGAGTTAACGAAATATAATTACTTTTAATATGTCACTGTCCTAGAAAATAATCAGCTACGATACCTTGAAATCGTAAGATTTAATATTTAAATACAAAGATGTTGGTTTTGTTTTGACTTTGACATATACATTTGTTTCAGTCGCCCAGCCTGTTCGCAACTCTCGCGCATACCAGATACGACTGGGAGTATAAAGCCACTCTAGGCGAAGGTGTTGGAAACAGCCACAATCGCACCATTTTCATGACTAGAGGGAAAATGCTCGGGGGTACATCTTCGATCAACTACGAAGTTTACTCTAGAGGAGTGCCAGAGGATTACGAACAGTGGGCTAGAGTAGCCCCTGGTTGGGGATGGGACACAGTTCTTTACTATTTCAAAAAACTCGAGCGTATGACAGACGTTGCTGTGCTGAAAGAAAACCCCTATCTACACTCGATAGAAGGACCGGTTGCTATATCAAGACCAGAGCCGAACACGTACTTTTCAGCTGCAAACGATAGGTTCTTAGATTCACTTGAAGAAATAGGAGTGAAAAAATTACTGGAGAACAATGGTCCTGAAATATTTGGAGCTTCGACACCGCATTTCACGTTTGCTGATGGGAGACGTTCCAGTACAGCGGAAGCATACCTCCTGCCAGCTAAAAACAGACCTAATTTACATATAGCTAAGTATTCAAGAGTAACTAAGGTTCTTGTCGACCAGGGTTCTCTTCACGCTTATGGCGTAGAAGTCACCACAAAAAGTGGGAAAAGAATTAAAATCTATGCTCGTTTAGAAGTTGTACTATCAGCTGGGACTATAGATACTCCAAAGATTTTGATGCTCTCTGGAATTGGGCCAAAAAGAGAACTGCAAAAGTTAAACATTGAAGTTTTAGCGGATCTTCCAGTTGGAGAGAATCTTCAAGATCATATAATGGTTCCTATTGTTTTCAAAGGGGAAAGAGGTTTTCAATCAACACTTCAACATATTGCTACGATAAATGAATTAGATTCTTTTCCAGTCCCAATGCAGATTGGATTCT
The DNA here is from genome assembly GCA_947859335.1 of Tortricodes alternella. Classification (NCBI taxonomy): domain Eukaryota; kingdom Metazoa; phylum Arthropoda; class Insecta; order Lepidoptera; family Tortricidae; genus Tortricodes; species Tortricodes alternella. The sequence goes on from OX401986.1 coordinate 4,488,648, forward strand.
TTAAATTTAACAAATCATCCCCTAATTATATCACGGAAAAGCAACCCCAGTTCCAATTTTTTAACGTACATGTAGGAGCTTCTGTAAGTCCATTTATAGAATTTGTTTGCAAAGCGATCCTTAATTACGACGCATCATTCTGTGCATCTATGGGTGATGCTAATATTTATCATGAAATAGATTACAGCCTGCTAGTTCTGTTGCACCCTAAATCGCGAGGACAAGTGAAACTGCGAAGCAAAAATCCATCCGACAATCCTGTCATTGAATTGGGATTCCATAGGGATAAAAATGATCTAGACTTAATAGTAGAAGGTATTAAGTTTTTTACGCGTTTGACAAAAACTTCACATTTTAGAAAAGTAGGAGGTAAGGTTGCGAGATTGACGGTGAAGGAATGTAGAGGAGTAAAATGGGGATCTGATAATTATTGGAGGTGCTACGCCAAAAATGTGCTGACGTCGTTCCTTCATCCTGTCGGTACTTGTGCCATGGGACCGCAGGGTGTGGTGGATGAGACTCTAAAGGTTCATGGCATTTCTGGTCTAAGGATAGCAGATGCATCTATCATGCCTGTTATGCCTAGCGGTAATACGAACATACCATCGATAATGATCGGTGAGAGAGCTGCCGATTTAATTAAGTCTGATTATCAATCAAGTTAATGTTAAAATCATAATAAACGTGTTTTCTACTTTTGTATCATTCCTTTTTTGTGTAAAATTCATGATCATGATCAGTTTGTGAGCAATGAACAAAAAATATGAGTGAGAATATTTAAAAAGACGCTTGGCCTTATAAATTTGGTACTCGAGATCTTACGATAGTATTCGGTTTTCTATGAAAATAAATCTTATATTAATAGCATCGTTAAAACCCTGTGTTCTGAAATCGTTCCAAATTGATAGAAAAGTTTTATTTTCATTAAATTGTTTCTTTTTCTCGGTAGTAACTCTTCATTTATGTGACAGAACAATTAGTACTACGTACACAACGGCCACTCTCCCCCCGCGCGTGATTCAGCACCGCCCACTCGCGAAAAATTAGTTTGAAATTAGTATGGCGCGTGCACATCGCCGGGTTCATCATACCATCTTAGGACTAATTAATCGAACGTGGCCACAAGTAGTCTTGTGGCTCTGCCCACCCCATTAGGGATTTCGGGCGTGATAATATGTATGTGTGTATGTACATCGCCGGGCATAGGTAGAAAATGTCGCTTCGGCGCAAAATGCACAAAATGCGACATGTACACTACACGCAAAACATATACATAGGTAAAATGAACAATATGCAAAATGTACACAACGCATATTGCGAAACACGCAAAATGTACAAAAGCAAAAATCACATTCTCTAAATTTACTTACATACGCCAAATGTACACTACACGCAGAATGCACAATACGGAAAATGTGCAATACGCAAATAGTTCAACACGCAAAATGTACAATAACCGAAAAGTGCGAAATGGACCCAAAAAATAAATACCCCAAGCAGCACACAAGCTGTATAAGAGCTTATACAGCCATTATAACTAGTTTTAGCGTTATAATGGCTGTATAAGCTCTTATGCAACTTGTGTGCTGTCTCGGACGGATCATAGGGTTGTAAGGTCTTATGACTGGCACTTATATTTTCATTTAAAGAGCAGACGGAGTCGAGGGCGGAAAGCTAGTTTTTTATACTTAGTTAACTCATTTGATAGTTACCAGCTATTGCTGAGCACCGATACGCACGTTTCGTTTTTAGGGTTCCGTACCTCAAAAGGAAAAAAGGAACCCTTATAGGATCACTCGTGTGTCTGTCTGTCTGTCTGTCTGTCTGTCGGTCTGTCTGTCCATATCATGTGACATATCAAATGAAAGGGCTTATTGTGAGGATCTTTAAATATATTTTCTTTTGAATTTTAAATAAAATAGTTTAGCAGTTATTCAGGAAAATAGGCGAAAAATGACCATCCCCCCCCCCCCCCCTTATTTCCGAAACTACTGGGGCTAAAATTTTGATAAAAATACAGAGATCTTAAAATAGAGAGATCTTTGCCTATAGATTACAGGAAAACCTATAAGAAGTCTATGGTATTTAAGGTAACCTAGTAAATTTCAGATAATCATGTACGGAACGGAACCCTCTCCACGCGAGTTTAACTCGCACTTGTCCGGTTTTTGTACACGAACGAAGCACGAACTTACTACTACTACTAACTACTTGTACTTTTTGCTTTTGTACATTTTGCGTGTTTCGCAATATGCGTTGTGTACATTTTGCGTATTAGTCATTTTACCGATGTATACGTTTTGCATGTATTTTGCGTTTTGTGCATTTTGCGCCGAAGGGGAAAATGTCACTTTGCTCTAGCGTTACAGTTACAAGGTATACCTACAACTACGCGTATTTTGAACGACATGGCTGTCTGTTAACCAGACAGACACTTCACTCTCAACTGCGAATTTCGTGACATGAGGTGAGTAAATGAGGACAGAGACGATATTGTAATTGGTGCGTTGTTGAGAGCGCCATTACCGGCGAGGGCGTGTACCGAGAACATTACCATCACAAAGCTACCCTTCAGTTTATGCTAATATTGACGGAGGTTCTTTCATTGTTTTTCAGTACGGCTGGAGTTGGGTTGAGCATTGATTACTGCGGCGAAAACAGCTGAAACTTGAGTTTGAATTTAGAAGTATCTACCTTCTATACATATAATAAAATTGCAAAGTGGAAAATGTCTGTACAATAAAGATAACAATGAAAAGAATGCTATAGGGGACTTAAGAATGAGCAACATAACAAATGCCAATGGTTTTTAGGGTTCCGTACCTCAAAAGGAAAAAACGAAACCCTTATAGGATCACTCGTGTATCTGTCTGTCTGTCTGTACGTCTGTCACAGCCAATTTGCTCCGAAACTGCAGGATCGATTGAGTTGAAATTTGGTATACATATGTAAGTCGGTGACTGTAACACGGACGCGTGACGTAAATATATGAATTTTAAACATGGGGGCCACTTTTGGGGGTTAAATTAGCAAACAAAAAATATGCAACCTATATCGTGTGACATATAAAATGAAAGGGCGTATTGTGAGCAAGTGAAATAATTTAGAAGTTATTCAGGAAAATAGGCGAAAATTTACTATACTTATTTCCGAAACGACTGGGGGGGGGGGGGCTAAAATTTGATTTTTTTTTACAGAAAATTGTATTTTACCTATAGATAACAGGAAATCCTATAAAAAGTCTATGGTATTTAAAGTAACGTAGTAGATTTCAGATAATCATGTACGGAATGGAACCCTCTCCACGCGAGTTTAACTCGCACTTGTCCGGTTTTTGAATTTCGTGTCTGTCTGTTTCTGTCTGATTTTATGTGCGCGATAAAGTTAAACTACTGGACGGATTTCAATGCTATTTTCAAAATTATATTACGGGCAACTTCAGGCAGGACATGTGCTAACTTTTGGAAATAAAACTAGAAGTGGGTAAGAGAGGGGATTGAACTGAGTATGGGAGTATGGGAAAAAGTAACAAAATTCCCTAAACCCTTGAAATGTAAGATAGAGTAATTGGTATGGTACGATATTATTATAGTATTTCGAATATTATATAAGTAAAGTTAATAGCCCAAATAAAAGAGAATCGCCACTGAAAAACACCATCGAACATTTTGTTTCTTGTCAGTAATCCTTATCTTGTTGATGTGACGTCGGTTTAAAATCATAATCAGGACCCTTACCCTTCAATTTGAGAGCTTGACTCGAGTTCTGTCGTAAAGTCGGTCGTTTACATGACAGAGTCTTAGCTGCTGCTATTAGACGATGATTATCCTGCCACGGCGCCACTACGATCGCGGAACTCGTTTTTGTCTCACTGATTATATTTAGTGAATTCATGAAGTCGAATTAAAGTCGAAAACATTAAGACAAATCAAATGATACCTCATTAAAATCCACCAAGCCGAAATGCGCAAATGAAGGAACATACGCGTGACACACTATAGTCTTCACTTGCGCGGCATAAAAATAAAAATATTTTTTTATCTCCCGTAACTAATCCTAAAGTGTTTGTACAGACGAGATGCAATGTGAAGTTTACACAATGTCTGGTTGTTCTTTTCTGTTTAACACAAACATAACTTATTTCTAAAAGCAATAGAAACATAAAACGATTTTTTTTAGTACTGATTTCTCTCTCATGCGACTCTATGGGATGGGAGACCCGGCCCTTTGAAAGATGAACATGGTTACAGATTATTTAAATAAAATTACATTATTAGCACAATACATATAGGTAAAATAAGTGCAGTAAATCAGAATGTATCTTAAATAGAGCTAACTTTTGTTTACTTCGGCTGAATTTGACCAAACTGGCCTAAAACTCATCAGACTGGGATTAGGCATTTTATCTAGGAATAAGAAGGACTGCTTATTGTGATGTCAGATTGAAAAATGACGTCATCATTTCGAAAATGAAATGACTTAGCGACCCGTAGTAGCGCCACTGAATCAGGGGTAATGACCCGATCCGCTCGCGCCGAAATGGGGCTTAATGACCCGGAATACAGTCGGTTGTCCCATCAACGGCTTGCGGATGACAATGTTGCCCACTTGACGAGCGATACACTCAGATAATGTAATGATGAGGACTTCTATTTGGACTCTTACATTTGGTCAAATTCTTGCAGGTTTGTTGATTGAAAAATCTGTACAAAATCTTTAAAAAATGGGATTGGTGTACCAAAGAGCACCGTAATACGGTTAGGTTATGTTAAAATAATGCCATGTCCTTGCTGCACATTTTGCTAAACCACCATTTACCAACACCTTCCCTGAAAACTACTTCTGAGTCATAGTTTTTAGGATTTAGTGATTAAAATACATAAATCCACTAAACCAGGACCCCAGGCAAACAAGTGAAACAGAACCCTTGTAAGAGAATTCGTGACAAAATGAAACAATAATGTACAGAGACTGTGTAATTTTTAATACATACATAGCATCACGTCCGAAATCCCTAATGGGGTGGGAAGAGCCACAAGTCTACTTGTGGCCACGTTCGATTAATTAGTCCTAAGATGGTATGATGAACCTTGAATGTAATTTTTAATAGAAAAAGTAAAGTAGGTTTTCGTTATTTAGTAGAGAGGGATGGGACCACAGAACTATATCGAGATAGAAGGAAAGAGTTCGTTGATTTGTATGGAAACTGAGCGTGTAACATATGTATATGCGTAGTTAGTTTGATATCACGAGTGTAATTTAGTGACGGGAAGCATAAGTCGCGCGAAAACGATTCAAAAGCATCGATTAGCACGCGGCCAACCAAGTCTAGGCACCGCCACTGCCAACGTTCCGCGCCGCGCCGCCGCCGTTGTTACATACAAAGATGATCTCACGACGTCTTTTTGGCACGCGGGAACATACTCTTTCCTTCTATTTCAATTTAGTTCTGTGGATAGGACATCTTCCTTTTTTGAGTTCTATTTTTGCTATATGAAAGAGTAAAACAAAATAAAATAAGTCACGTAGGTGTTTTTTTTTAAATATCCATTGACCCATTTATACAAAGATCAAATTAAGAATTAATTTCGATGACGCTCATTACTGCCACTAATACGAGCGTCCTAGCTGGGCCATCGCCTAGTTTGCCTATACATATGAACGGGCCGGCCCTGCACTAAGCGAGCCAAATGCGTTTCTAAACGTGATTTAATAGTAATTTTCATCTACGAGCGTTTTACATGAAAAACTCACAGCACGCATAGGTCTTTAGGACAAAAATCCTTGATCATACTCAATCTCGTTTAGAGCCAGCGAATCCTTTTAAAAGGCAAAAGGAATAATTTGATAATTGGGGATCCATTACAGTGGGTAATAATGGGCGAAAAAATAGCGGGGTTGTGCATTAAATTGAGTAATTCGAGGCGGGGAGCGGCGGCGGATTTAGCAAATGAGATTGAGGATAAGCTCCGAATTCCATTTAGAAAAAGTGGGGCTTACACGTGGAAAACAAGAGCACCATCATCCGTATTAAAACCTGCGGCCATCGAGACGGTAACTTACAAGGAAAGTTTCTGTTATGGGCACACGAAAATTGAAGAGAGAGTGAAATTTTGGTATTGTAATCGCAGTGCGGGCAGGTAGAGGTCTTTATGAACCTCATTAAAGCTTGACCAGTAATTTGTTGCTTTAAGTTTTTATAATTATAAATTTGTATCCATTAACATTGGGCATTATTACTTAAGAGGAGTCGTTTTTTTTGACAGTAGTAATGAAGTTAATCCTCTAGGTTAGGTACTTTCTAAAATAATAAAACATTAAGAGGAGTGTAAACCTACGGCTTTTCATACAAAAGGCGATAACGATTTCCACCCCTTAATAATGAGAGATAAATATGTATTAGAATACTAAAACAACAATAACACGGAATTTATTGATTATAGTGAAAAAATGAAAACGTATAAACCTAGATTTTGTTCTGACTGACAACCTATCAAAAATTAGTTAACATTGGTTAACATTCTAGGGGTGGAATTCATTGTAGCCTTTTGTATGAAAAGCCGTAGGTCCACACTCCTCTTAATGTTTTATTATTTTAGAAACTACCTAATCTAGAGGATTAATTTCATAACTGCTGTCAAAATTTTTAACACGGCCTCTATTCGACATTGCCAGCAATAGATATCGCGATGGTTTTACAACGCAGCCGCTGTCCTGTCAAGTTAATAAGAGCTATCATATCATACCAAAATAATTTGCGATATCGTTTAGGCAATGTCGAATAGAGACCGACGTCCGTCCGAAGGGCTCTATTAAGTTTTCCAGACTTACATACATACATAGCATCACGCCCGAAATCCCGAAATTAAATGGGGTGGGCAGAGCCACAAGACTACTTGTGGCCACGTTCGATTAATTAGTCCTAAGATGGTATGATGAACCGTATGGTGACAGGTGATCAGCCATCGCCCATACAGATAGTCCATCATGTTGGAGAGGACCCGTCCCTTAGTCGACTTTTACGACATGCCAGGATGATAAGCATCTGCACGCATTCTATGCTATTTCTTCACTCTCAGTGCAGCAGAGGAGGAACTCCAGACTTGGCCGAGCTAGAAATACTTTTACTTGTATCGAAGTGAATATATTTAGCATAGCACGTGCACGAAGCACGAAATAAAGCGATGGAATAGATGAGGCGTCTGCGTTTTCCAGCGAGTGTTCCGAATACGAAATGTTGGCTAAGTGTTGCTCGTCTTGCAGTGGCTACCAAGTGAAACGTGTCGCTGAGGAATGTAGAAGCAAGCTGGGCTGGTAATATGGGTTTGGATTATTCAAGGATTAAAAAAACTGTTCGGACAAATCAGTATACAAAGTCGGACAAATAGGTATTTAAATCGCACTTACAAAAACAATCAATAGGTGATTTAAAAAAAACGGAAGTGCGAGTTAAACTCGCGTGGAGAATGTTCCATGATTATTTCTTGTTACTTGAAATACCATAGACTTCTTATAGATTTTCCTGTAATCTATAGAAAAAGAACTAATTTCAGTATTTTTTCAAATTTTTAGACCCCTTAGTTTAGGTGTTATGGGGAGGAATGGTAAATTTTTGCGCCTATGTATTTCCTAAATAACTTCAAGACTATTTATGTTAAAAGGAGTGGAAACCTTATATTGAAATAAAAAAAACAAAACGTATAGACCTAGATTTTGTTCTGCCTGAAAACCTATCAAAAATTGGTCGAAATCAGTTAACATTAAAGGGTGGAAATCTTTATCGCCTTTTGCATGAAAAGGGTGATTTCAGCCGTTGGTTCACAGTCCTCTTAACATTATTAGAAAATATATATTTAAGATTCTTACAACGAGTCCTTTCATTTGATATGTCACACGCTATAGTTAGCGAAACAATTTTTTTATTTTCTAATTTCCCCCCCAGAAGTGGCCCCCATGTTTAAAATTAATTAATTTACGTTACACATCCGTGTTGCGGTTACCAACTTACATTATGTGTACCTTTCAACTCAATCGTTCCAGTAGTTTCGGAGAAAATTGGCTATGACAGACGGACAGCCAGACACACGAGTGATCCTATAATCCGTTTTTTCGTTTTTAGGTACGGATCCCTAAAAACGGCTTGCGTGAAAGAAGTGCAATGGTTAGAGTGTGTAATGTATTTTATTATAAAACTTATTTAACAATCACATTCGAAGCTACATAATCTTCAGTCCCTGTCCCCATACACGTGCATCAAATACTCAAGTACAACGTATAAATGCATTTCGCAAGTGAATGCGGTCCACTTTCCGCTATGCAAGCAAATCGAATGTTTACCAATACAGGAGCTAGTTACTTGCGGATATTGTCGCACTATATTATGATATAAGAAATGTCATAGCATACCTAGGAAAAGCTTTTTTAGTAGATTGTTGCACCAAGCAGAAAGTGATTCATTATTGCGCGGAATGTTAGTTTGGAGCCTGAACGCAAGTGACGGCTCTAAAAACACGAGCGCAATAACACATCACTTGATGCGAGGTGCATAATCTGCTTTTCTTACTGCAAAAAGTTGGTAAAAAAAAGTAAAATTATAGATTAACCCGACTAGCGAAGTAAAAAGGATTTTTGCACCTGGTATGACGCACCCTTAGAATTTTTATATAGCCTATGACACTCGCACGTTCTCCCCGAAAAAGTACAACATCCGAAAATTTTCCCAGAAAACTTGTATCTAGTCAATTCATTTACATATTATGCCAATTTTTTAACAACAGTAAGTCCACAGAAAAGTGGTCAGCTGTCCCGTTGACTGTGAATGGGCGGATTGTGTGGTTGGTGGTGTAAACTTCTTGGTCAACTAACCAAATAAAAAAAAATACAAAACAGTGCATTAATGAATTTTCCGGAAAGTTCGGGAGTGGGGGCTCATGACGTCACTTAATGGTAAAAAGTGTGCAAAGTCACGCGGAACTTCAACGCACTATATCTTCGTAATTTTTTGTTCAATTGACAAAAGAAAAAATATGTGTTCAATATTTTTTTATAATGTAAATGACGGATTAAATGGAATTTTTCAGGAAACACGCCTATTCGGGCTATCCTCAAAGATTTACATTCAAAGTTTTTGTTCCCATTAGTGATGTAATATGTAACGTTTTTGGGAATAGCCCGAACTGCACCAAAAACTAACCCGTTGACGAGCCTCTTAATGTGAATACATTTGCTCTCTTTCCCTTAAGCCAAGTAATAGTACCTATATTCTGTGCTTAAGCCGTGTCATACCGGTGCTGAGCCTTTCTCCAGATTGGGCCGGTATCATGTCATGTTAATGTTTACGCATACACGAACCCGTAATCCCTCGCGAAGCGTCTCTCTCACGGGTCGTAATCCTGAGTAAGCTGGCACACAACCTACTTGACGCGATAATGTGCTTAATTGACTTGTAGTTAATTAGCATTTTGCAAATTTTAAATACCTCCATAGATTATATTGTAAAAAAAATTGTTTCGATCAGTTTGGTTAATAATGCCTATTTGTATGCAAGATATGATTAAAAACTAACAGCAATACAATATTTATAACCCCGACGCTCTCGCTCTCTCTCTCTCTCTCTCTCTCTCTATGTGTGTGTGTGTGTGTGTGCGCGTATGTGCGTGTGTGTGCGTATGTGCGTGCTTGCATGCCCCAGTGGTAATGACTATGAAGATAATTACAAGGAAGCAACACATATCTGAATCTGAATCTATCAGTGCTGGGTAAAGACCTTTCCGTCTCTGGTTTTTTTTATTTAAGCAAAAAATAGTTTTATTCTTTAAATAGGAAAAATAACAATCAAACGAAATTATTATTGTTAATTCGTAGCATGAAACCGTTAACGCGTGGAGCAAACTTCATGTATTTTAAGACATAAGGGTTAGCGACACGTGTGCGCTATGTTCACGCTGAGGGCTGCTTTATCGGGTGCCACGGACTAGTGAACTTGTAGAGATGCCGATCAGGGGTACTAGTAGGGTTGCCAACTATTAATGGGGCCAATATTGTATTTTTCAGTTTAAGTTATCATTAAAACAATAAACTGACAGAAAATATAGTAGGTACTTTAAAGAAAAACCTTTTAGAAAAAGTGTATGATATGATAGATAAAAATAGTACACAACATTTGTTATATTAACATTCCGATTACGCATCTTGTGGCTATCCGACCTGCGGAAATGCCTATTGAACTGGCCAATTCAAAAAAATATAGTATTTTTGCGTTCTATATATTTCTTCATCGGTATATAGTACACAGAACCAAAATATAGTACAATACTATATATATACTAGGTACTAGAGCACTAGCTTAAGTAGTAGCAAATCCTTTTTACACGGCTGTGTGGCTGGGGCCCGGCAACCCATTACTAGGCAAAAGCCCTTGAACGGCTTTTATCTCCATTTAAATAACCCAGTAAACTTGCGTACACATTCCCTATTCATTTAACTATCCCTTTTTTGAATGGAAATCTAAATAGCTGAAGCGCTATACCCTACCGCACTGTGCTCGCGTCGAGCGCGGGTATTTCCGTTGAATTTACCCGACCCGCGCACGTCCTGCACACGCGTTCTGTGTGTTTTCGTCCATATAAATTCAACAGAATACAACCGCCGCGCAAGCGTTCTGCGTGCAATGTGCCTTAGCAATTTATAACTCACCCAGCAACTAGCTGGCCGCTCGCCATCGACTTTTAAAGCAACGCCTATTTGCATCACTCAAGTCAATGAGTTACCCTTACGGATAGCGGTAATCAAAGGGCTTTTAACGAGCAATGGATTTCGCAAACTAATTCCAAAATCCTTGAAGGGGATAGAAGACCGATCCCTGTGTGAGCAAAGGAGAAGTTATGTCTGTCGGTTTCTTTCGACGTTGTTAGAAGCCGTTTGATTAAGTGGGTTTTACTAAATGATCCGAAATCCATCAAAGCGGGGTTGGGCATAGCGATATTATTGGGTGCTTACCTTTACCACACGGCTCTCTTCACCGCATACTTATGCTTTAATCGATGCATACGAGGCTTGTCCGTCGCTATCTCCACTCCCTGCTCCCTGGGTGAAACAATAAAAAGCACCCGCGCACTTGTCACTTCGTACGGACCCTGCAAAGGACCCGGTTTATGGACCCCTACATAAATTACCATGTGTTTCAATAACACGCCGCGTTTTATGCGAGTTTGGAGTTAATACGACGAATGCGTAAACGGTTAATTGTCAACGGTTAATACGAATTGGACTCTAGGGCGTATGTTCGAAGAGGGTCAAGCTGTTTGAATCAAGCACGTACTTTTTTGGCACAAAATGCCTGCGACACATATAATACCAAAGCCATTTGCTTGATCAAGTCGGTCACGAAAACGGTCAAGCACGTAGATGATTGACTCAAGTATCAAGCAAACATTGTAAACGATTAAAAATGCTTGGCTCAAGCAAACATTTTATTGATTCCAGCAGCGTTCAACGATCAACCGTTTCGGAACCCTCTACTTTGACCTTAACACATATTAACACACAAAGTATAAGTTTTTATAACAAATGACTTCACTGCCTCGTTATTTAGCTTTATCAGCCTCCCAGGAGGTCTCGCGTCTATCGGGAATCCATCTATCGATCTCGCTAAGTGTATTGTTTCGCGGCATCATTCGTCTGGCTTTCGCCGATCAGGGGTGCACTCTCAATTACCTGCCGCATGTGACGTGCGGAATTGAAATTCCCTGATAGCGGCAATACAAAGTTATTCAAATAGAAACGGAATATGATAATTATGCTCACTCGTATTTATTCTGTAAATCAGTCTAATTCCTCGCGAAAATCTGCCCAGTTCACAGCAGAGCTTCATTAGGGTGTTCCGAAATTATTATTTTTGGATTTCCTTAACGCAAGACCTCTAAAAATTTGCGTAATTGATCGTAGATTACCAAAATAATGTTAAAACTAAAAAAAAAAACGATATCTTTAGGGTTCTGCCGATCTTCAAAGTTTTGGAAATTATTCATTTTTATGATGATATTTCTTTATGCTTAATTTCGGCTCCTGAACTAAATATAAAGAATTTTACTTATTGTTGTATTTAGTTCTAAAAAATGCACTAGGTTCCAATTTGCATTCAATCATTGTTTGCATCCGACAACATGTTACCAGCGACTTCGAATTTATTAGATTTCAACCTGCAAATACCCTCAAGTATAAACTTGTTTTGAGAACATCTTTGACTATCTGTAATCTTTTTTTTGTTTATTTTGTTTTCTTGTGTTTTGTTTCATTAATTCCACTATAAAAATACCTTTTAAACTTGATTTTTGTATTATTTTAGCCATATGGTTTAAGTCAGTAGGAATCTAAAATACAAAACTTCAAATTTCGGTAGAGCCCTCAAGATGACACGCATTTCTATTTTTTTACCATTTTCGTAATCTGTGAAAATTACGCAAATTTTGAAACCTCTTGGGACAGTGTAGCTTGAAAAAAATACTGTCTCATACATTGACAGGACACCCTACTGCATGAGCTGTGTGTGCTATTTATTGCTGACAGCTTTTTGACAAAATCGACCGGACATCTTTTGCAATTTAAGAAGCTTTCGCAGAGGTGTAGCTAGGTAACCAAAGGCCCTGGTGCCAAAAAGAAAACCAATGTATTTTATTTACATTCTGGAGGTAGGAGGATTTTTAAGTAGTTCAATACAAGGTTTGCTGGTCAGGATCCGAGGGCCCCCTGACCTTGGGCGCCCCTGTGCATGACACCGTCTAATCCATTGCTACGCCACCGAGCTTTCGGTGACCCTCAAAAAATTTGAAGAATTATCTAAAAACTAAAAGAAACCTGCGCCTCGATTCGGGAACGTCTAAGTGATATTGTAGTGACTCGCGAGCGAGATTCTCATCCCACTCTTCCACACGATCCGTAATGCGTAAGAGCGGGATGCGAATCTCGCTCGCGAGTCGCTACAATATGACTTAGATGTTACCGAATAGACGCCCTGCGCCTCTATTCGGGAACGCTAAGTGATTCTGTAGCGATTCGTAAGCGAGATTTCTCATCCCACTCTTCCGCACGACGCGTAATGCGTCAACGTAAAAGAGCGAGATGAGAAATCTCGCTCACGAATCGCTACAGAATCACTTAGCGTTCCCGAATAGAGACGCTGTTTGCTATTAATATTAGCATAAGACCTCAATACGCCAAACAAAGTATATCTGATTCCTGGGAATCGTTCGCACTCATTACCCGCGTCTCGCCCGGGCCATCCATCGCGGCCGACGCTATGTCTTACTCCGGCTCATCCGCGGAAGTAGGGCGGACGCGAAACGCTTTATTTATGCACGCGCCCTTAGCACAGATCACCTTGCGGGCGAAACTGATTGAATTCGCCGCGCGGTGGCTAAGTGCCGCACGGAGCGGCGAGCGGAGCGGCGAGCGGAACAGTCATATGGATATGAGGTTTAGTTATTGTTAAGGTTTAGATAATACAATTTTGCTTATATTCTGTAAACTGAATAATTTTAGCTCGATCTAAAAGTTTCGGTATTGTAACGCGTTGCCTTTATCGGCAAGCGATTGCGTGATTTAGTAAAGCGATATAGGTCCCGCAGCTCAATTACGTGACACAATTGATATCGGTTTGGCTCGAAATGCAAACCAATTTAGTCATCACTCGATGTAAATAAGGGTACAATTGGTTTACTTCTCGCGAAAGCGATACCAATGGTTGTTACGTAATTGAGCAGCCGGTTGGTCACATTGATTGGGCGTGCTTTAGTTATAACGTAATCAATATAAGAAGGTCTGTAGTGGGATTCCCTAACCAGTGCGACAATGACTAGCCGTCGAGTTTTTTCTACTGGTACCACATATGATTAATAAATAATACAAATTGCGCGTTAGCATTGGAGCCTATAAGCGTAGCGCATATCGCTTCGAGACGACGGTATTATAAAAACGGCAACAGTAATAAACAACTTTCAAACCATGCATTGTTAAGGTTCTTTTATATCCAAGGTATGTATATATATATATAAAGACGGGGCAAACGAGCAGGCTGGTTACCTGATGGTAAGCAATCACTGCCGCCTATGGACACCCGCAACACAAGGGGAATCACGGATGCGGTGCCGGCCCTTTGTGAAAGGAGTAGGCTTGTTTTTTGGAAATCCCTAAGTAGTATCGGGCCGGGAACGTTGCTGCAGCGAGCTCGTTCCAAATATTCTGTAAGCGTTTGTTTTAAAATATATTTAATACAATCCGCCAATGCTATCACGAAGCCCACCCCGCAGGGCGGTGCGCTTCGCAATCGTACATTATTCACCTGGCCTAGAATACCACTTTTGTTTGTCCCATTGAATCTCTCATTCACCACGCGTTACCTGACACGTTGCAGTTATACAATATTATTTTGCATGTCTTGGATTATTTCAAGAAAAACTACATACATACATACATAGCATCACGCCCGAAATCCCTAATGGGGTGGGCAGAGCCACAAAACTACTTGTGGCCACATTCGATTAATTAGTCCTAAGATGGTATGATGAACCGTATGGTGACAGGTGATCAGCCCATCGCCCATACAGATAGTCCACCATGTTGGAGAGGACCCGTCCCTTAGTCGACTTTTACGACATGCCAGGATGATAAGCATCTGCACGCAATCTATGCTATTTCTTCACTCCCAGTGCAGCAGAGGAGGTGGAGGGCATGAAAAACTCATGTACGAAATACTACTGCCACAGTACAATTAAAATCAGTTAATGATTCGACTTTTCTCGGCTATTATCCGCTAAAGCCGGAGACGAAAATGACACAAGTAACATTGCTGCGATTTCTTTTAGGTAGCATTCAACTTAAAGTATTTTAACGCAATGTATATGTCACCAGCCATGATGACATTACTTACCAGTATACCTAAGAAGTTTACAGAAGCGATATGGACATGCATTATTTATTGATGTATATAAATATACCATAATATTAAAAAAAAACATGATTCTTTATTAATCAATAGTTACTGTTTTACGTAAGGTAGCAGTAAGATATTTGTCATGCGTGTCGTACTGTCAAAAAATAGTCACTAATTATTTTTCTTATTTCAATATAAAGGTTCTGTTACTTTAGAGCTATTAGGAGGTTTTGTTGCTCATATCATTCTGTTGTATTGTGTTTAATAAGATAACGGGTAATTTATTTAAAGGTCTTATCTGTAATTTGATATACTCTATGTGAAAAACGAGGGATACCGACAATAACCGAGGATGGCCGAATGGTGAACTTATTTTAATAGTACTGTACTAGCTTCTCGACTACCTGCTCGACTTCGTCCACGTGGAATTCGGTAATAGTAATTCCCTCGGGACGAAGTCGCGGGTCCCGAGTGAGTAAGTAAGTTACCTGTTCACGCTTCAGCAGCTGGACGAATTTGGATGAAATTTGGAATGGAGATAGCTTATACCATTAATTAAACTCATAGCTTTTCCCCTTTTCATTTTAAGGTAGCAGGCATAGATAGTAAAGTGTTATTAATCCAAATTGTAGAAACCAGACCGTCGTCTGTACGGTTCGTAACAAAGTTCGTACATTCGGAGCACATGTCGCGGGACATCGCGAGTTAATGCAATACTTTCAATAATTTACAACATGAATCATGACCAAAGTTTCGCCCGTTAACCTTTCGTATGCCACCAAAGCAGAATTGTTTAAAAAATAGCATCACGCCCGAAATCCCTAATGGGGCGGGCAGAGCCACAAGACTACTTGTGGCCACGTTCGATTAATTAGTCCTAAGATGGTATGATGAACCGTATGGTGACAGGTGATCAGCCCATCGCCCATACAGATAGTCCACCATGTTGGAGAGGACCCGTCCCTTAGTCGACTTTTACGACATGCCAGGATGATAAGCATCTGCACGCATTCTATGCTATTTCTTCTCCTAGTATATATGCTCCTCTGCTGCACTGGGGCAGCAGAGGAGCATATATACTAGGAGGTATATACACTTTAAAAATTCGCTATAACGCCGTATTCTGCGAAGCACGTCTACCAGTTATAAATATTAATCGCTACGAATTGAGCAACTCACATAATATCTGTTCGTTTTATCATTAATAAATAACGGCTTTGTGTCACATTGGCCCAGTACTGTGTTACAGTTAATTAATTTTATGACAGGATGTTATAGTTGCATTACAAATAATATTTCCTGTAAATATCTTACAATTACCGGTAATACCATATATATACATAGCGTTTGTAATCTCGTAAAAAAGCCAATTAATTTTATTTTACTAATAATATTGCTTCGTTTCAATAATCGCGGTAAACAAAAAATTACTTCCTCTTCATAATACTTCTTTTTTCCCTTTTGCAGTAGCCTTGGAAATGTTAGTTTTACCTAATTAAATGAGGAACGTTTTCACAAAACGTGACTCGTCCTTTAGTAATTTTAAATAATTCAAAAATCATCCAAACTAACATATATGTATACATATATATCCTAAGGTATTTGTATATGATAAACAATCCTCCCTCAATTGCACATCAAAATACGGCCGTTTATGCCGCATAGTCGCAAGGGAATCAAAACCTGGGTACTTCCCGCTGACTTAGAATCATGAAATTTGTATAGAGATAAATCGGAAAACCGTAAATTTGTAGTTAAGTTCATCACAAAAAATACCTAGTTAAACGACATCAGTGTTGCCTACTCATAAATTAAAAAGTTGCTATATGTACGCTTAGAAGATACCAAAAGGTAGCTAAATATCTTTGAACATTGCTAAGAAAAGGTGTTAAAATATTAAATTAAACATTAATGAGTAAAAATAAGAAATTAAATGAAACATTAATGAGAAAAAAAAGTCTTCAAAAATTCAAAAATATTTTTGTTGCCCTAGTAGTCTCTGCGGGTTTCTCTAGTTTCAAGTACACAGTTTACGGATATATTCATGAAAGTACTGAATTGGCTCATGATTTTGGTGTAACTATTTTTGTTACGTAGAGAAAGAACTTTTGATTTCAAGAAAACCAGAGCCAATGTTCCAAAATCATTCTCCGTTTCATTAATTGTTGGCATCAAATTACTCGAAATTATTTTAATATCCAGGGCACAAAATCATTGTTGACCAGTGTAATAAATTATCATAAAAATAAATACTCAACTGAAGCAGAGTTATGAAGTTAAGCTGAGTGTCCAGCTCATTTTAACACACATTTATATGATGGTGATTGCCGGGAAGGCATAGATGAGATAAGATACGAAAATAAAAATGAAAATATTTATTTTGCAAGTAGGCCACATGGGCTCTTTTACATGTCTGAATCTACCAGCGCTTCGAAAGCTGACATCTGCTGAGAAGAAACGCCGCAAGAACCTCAGAAGTAAGTCTTTTTTTTCCCAACTTTTACATTAGAGTTTCAACTAAAACTAACATGAAAAGGGCAGCAAACAATCCTAATGGGTAAAAATTTATTATAATAAATAACTAATAAGGGAGACGTATAGTCTCCGCGTCTGGACGAGTTAAGTGACTTAGAGATGTATAAAGCCTCTAAAGGTCATAATAATAATAATTAAAATAAAGAATTAATAAAACAACTAAATTGACGACCTATACGGTTTTTTTAGTGCCTCAAACAACAAAATATTGGAATAGGTATAATCTGCGATTTTATCTAAATTATACTTTAACAAAAAGCCCGAATAATAAAAGTTGCTAAAATATGCTAGATGCTAAATGGATTTTTTTTGCTTAATCAGCTGAAAAGATGCTAAATTTAGCTACACCGATGCTAAATTCAGCTACAAAGTTGCTAAATTATCAACACTGCCTCCTACGGCCTAGCCTTGTGATTACAACATTTTGGTATAGATGTAGTTTTAGACGAACGAAATCAGAGGAAAAACTACTTTTTGTATGGGTAGACACGATTCAAAGTAAGGTTTAGTTTCATGATTCATGTACTTCAGCGTTATCAGTGCCTTATCCATCTCATGTGTAATGAGCGGATGTGCTATCAGATCATAGTAAAGCTAATAAGAACAGCGCCTCAATTCGGGAACGCTAAGTGATATTGTAGCGACTCGTAAGCGAGATTTCATCCCACTCTTCCGCACGACGCGTAATGCGTAAGAGCGAGATCAGAAAACGCTCGCGAATCGCTACAGAATCACTTAGCGTTCCCGAATAAAGGCACATAATTCCTATTTTTTAAAATTTACAATCGACTACCGAATATTTTTCATACAAAAGGAGAACATCGCTTGGTGTATTTATCTTACTTCTTGTTTGGATGTTTGTTCCTTCATCAATCGCAAACAGCTGGACATAAAGGAATAAAAAAACATAGGATACTTTTTATCTCAATAATGTTCCCGTGGGATAATTTGCGAACAAAGTCGCGGGCACAGCAATAGTAGGATGCATTTTTTTCATTAGTTAATACTTCACTAGACATTTTTAATTACTTTGCTATTCCGCGAACACAGTGAGGTTAAATCGTGCAATTAGCACAGTAATGAAAAATTTCTAGTATAATAATATGGATTTCTGCAAATTAACGCCTGAATCTATTAACTAGTTAATACTTCATCTTATTTCGTTGACATTTGGCAGAAGGGTGGTCTGTCTTAACATTTTGTGGATGAATTAAGTTACTTTAACTCAAAGCAATGGTAGAAGACGACCAGGGCCGGATTTAGGGGAGGGCATCCAGGGCAACTGCACCGGGCCTCCACAAAAGAGGGGCCCACACAACAGAGACAGAAAAAAAATCTTGCACAATTATACTGATCGTTAGTACATGATATTGGCGAACAATATATTCTATTGTAGTCTAGGGGGCCTCCACTCCTTTTTTACCCCAGAGCCTCCAGACCTCTAAATCCGGCCCTGAAGACGACTGCGCACTAGAAGGCGCAATGTGACGACCACGGTGGACTGACGACCTGGTGAAAATTCTGGGATAGCTGGATGCGAGCAGCACAGATCATTGGGGCATCACATGGTCATTGTGGCAATCATTGGGGCAGGCTTATATCCAGCAGTGGACGCCTATCGGCTGAAAATGAAAATGAAAATATTTATTTTGCAAGTAGGCCACATGGGCTGTTTTACATGTCTGAAGCTACCAGCGCTTCGAAAGGTGACATCTACTGAGAAGAAACGCCGCAAGAAACTCAGCAGTAAGTCTTTTATTTCCCAACTTTTACATTAGAGTTTTAACTAAAACTAACAAATGAAAAGGGCAGCAAACAAACCTAATGGGTAAAAAATAATTATAATAAATAACTAATAAGGGAGATGTATAGTCTCCGCGTCTGACATTATGATGATTATGAATGCTAGAAGACATAGCCATTGTTCATCTTTGTGTCCCGGAATCTTAAGTAACTGATTCTACGCTGACAAATTAGTGGGTAAAAAGGTAGTCACTTTATACTTCATTTTGAGCTTAAATTAAAAAATATAATTTCATTTCACGCTTGTATTACACAGAATATACCTATCTCCTATTAACAATACTTTCAATTATTATCGCTGGCGTACTGTGTTTACCCTGTGTACTAAGGACCACGAGTTCGGCGTAATGTTATTATTTTATTAAACTGTGTTAGGTAGTTGAGCAATGCCGTACCCATCCGCCCAAAAATGCTAAATAATTCATAAACATATTCAGCAGATATACTGAACATTGGCAGTAGAACATGGAGGTGTCTTGTTAATGATGACATTTTTAACAGGTATGTGAACTAGGAATATTTTTTTAAGTTTACTTCTTACACTGCAACTGTAAAATTTATTGTAATTTTCTCCCATCCTCAGTGCTTGATATATACTTTAATGCTTAAAATAGATATTGGTTTAATTATCTTATGTATCTGTATCAAAAATGTTGACTTTTCTGTAAAGAGGGAGAAAGAGCGCTGTCTTGACAACAGTGAGAAAAAAGGTGCTCCAAAAGATGGTTCTATTTAACCGTGATTATGGTCCAGGGTATTAAAACGTGTTGAAATAATTTTGGGAACCTATGTATTTGTATTACTGTTGATCACGGCGGCTGCTTCCTTAATAAAAAGGTTTGATATTGCAAACAATTTTTAGGAACATATTTCTCATATCTTATCATTTTATATTTCTATTCAGTACAGGTGTTCAAAAAAACTCGATAGAATTCAAATTGTTGATATTAATTCAAATATTTCAGGATTAGCACAGGCCCAAAATGCTACGGAATTGGTTTACCAAGGCATTTCTGAATACGCAGACAGACCAGACTCCAGGCAAAGAGCTAAGGACTAATTCCTTGTCTCCTAGAGGTTGGAAATGGTACCTTAAAGTGCTATTACTTCTGACTATTGCATATGTGTACTATTTGATAAACTATCAAGATTTAACAATTAAGAAATTAATACCAACTGAATCAACAAATCAATTGAATGAACTAAATGAAACGATAATTAAATCAAAAATATTTAATGAATCTCAAAAGTTGAATCTCAAATACATACTGCAGTGGACATCTAACAGCACATCGCCGTTAAGTTCTTGGAAATCCGGACGGCAGGTGTTTATTGAAAGCAAGTGTCCGGTATCTAATTGTTTCGTCACCAATCGTAGAAACTACTTCCGGGGTGACGTGACCAAGTTCGATGCGATAGTCTTCAACGGGCGCAATCTGAAGACTTCGAAGCGGTCCGATCTACCCACAAGGAGGTCACCTCATCAAAAATATATCTTCTTGAACATGGAGTCTTCCGACAACCAGCCGATTTGCAACCCGATATTTGACGGATTTTTCAATTGGACCGCGACGTACAAATTGAACTCCGACATTGTGTACTCGTATCTTATGATCAGGAACACCGCTGGTGATGAGGTGGGTCCAGGAACTAATATGACTTGGATAAATCAGATGTCTGAAATAAATGAATCACTTTTGCACACTTTAGAGAAAAAAACTGATGCTGTGGCATGGTTCGTGTCACATTGCGCCACGAGAAGTGACCGAAAGAAATATGCTGAAGATTTTAAAGACGCGTTAAAAAAGTACAATTTGACATTGGACATTTATGGTAAATGTGGGAATTTACAATGTCCCAGATCAAGCCAACACCAGTGCGAGGAAAAGCTAAACGAACGATACTTTTTCTTTTTATCATTCGAAAACTCTTTTGCAGAGGATTATATCACGGAAAAGGTCCTTAATGCCATGTTAAACAGTGTTGTGCCAATAGTCTATGGTGGAGCTGATTATTCTAGGTTTGTGTGTTTAATTAATTTTAAAATTGGTCATAGGCTAAGTTGTCAGGTGTTTTGCTACTAGCAGAATTTGCAAAAGGTTGTGTAGTTCTGATTTAATAATAAGTTGCTGAGCGGCCTGTCGTTGAAAAGTCAAGTTTCGATCTGACTGAGGATTAAAGGCGTAAAGTAATAGCTTGCTATTGCGTTTCGTACGGTGAGTGACGAGATCCGGAGGCCTTTTCCCTCATCCCCATCCCATCCCCATTCCCCATCCTCCCTAGACTGGCAGCGCATTGGCAGCACCTCCAGGTGTTGCCGACGTCCATGGGCGGCGGTGACCACTTTCCATCAGGTGGGCCGTCAGCTCGTTTGTCAATCAATTGACATAAAAAAAAAAATTGATTATGTGTAAAAAAACATTTTTTTTTAAAACGCTGAGCGGTTAAAGTTTGTGTGAGAACTCAAATTCAATGCGCTAGGCCCTTGCAAATTTTTACCAAATGTGACTAAAATAGAATATGAACTTTTTATACTTTATCTTTTATCCTCGCTGGCCCCTTGAATTTTTCATTAAAGTTGTGACCAAAGGACAGACAAATAAGGGATCCGTTTTTTATTTCGAAGCTCGGAAGCTTAAAAATCAGAATAACATCACCTTCTGCGAATAGAATATACCAGAAGATTGACCAAAAATAATACACTATTAAAAATTTTAGGCAAAATGTGGTATTTAAGAAATAACGTTAAATTACATAAATACTAGAAAAAATTACGAATGTAAGTCAGGGCGTCTATTCGGGAACGCCTAAGTTATACTGCAGCGATTCGCGAGCGAGAATCGCATCTCGCTCTTACGCATTACGCGTCGTGCGGAAGTGGGATGAGTAAACTCGCTCTCGAGTCGCTACAACATCACTTACCGTTCCCGAATAGAGGCGCTGTTTGCCCGTTTGATCCGTTTTCACGGCCTAACTTCTGAATCGAATGGACCAACGCTGAGATAAAGCTTGAAGTTCGAGGACGAACATGAGCTACCTTTTACGGAAAATAGCACAAGTTCTAACTAAGAACCGCGTAAGTTGATCCTGGCGATGGAAGGAGAAGCTATTGACTGGTATTTTTGCAGATTCTTGCCTCCCGGGTCCTACATCGACGCTAACTTATACTCGCCAGATGAGCTGGCGTCTCTCACGGCCAGCATCATTAGTACTCGTCCAGTGTTCTACGACTTCTTCAGATGGAGAAACCACTACAGCTTCGAGCGTCCCGACAATGTGTGTAGGTTGTGTGCCGCCCTCAACAACCAGACCAAGTTTGACACACACACAGTGTACAAGGACTTCCGGGGCTGGTGGAATCCTGATCATAACGAGCGCTGTAAAGTAAAGTCATGGGGATCGTAATTCACAAGATCGGTTACAGTACAATTAAAATCAGTTAACGATTCGACTTTTCTCGGCTATTATCGGCTAAAGCCAGAGACGAAAATGACACCAGTTACATTACTGCTATTTCTTTTAGGCCGCATTCAATTTAAAGTATCGTAAACACAATGTATATCACCTGCCATGATGACATTACTTACCCGTAGAACTAGAAGTGTACAGAAGACACTGACATGCATTATTTATTGATGTATATAAATGTACCTATAATATAAAAAAATATTCATGATTCTTTATTAATCAATAATTACTGTTTTACGTAAGGTAACAGTTAGATATTTGTTATGCGTGTCGTACTGTCAAAAAATAGTCACTAATAATTTTTCTTATTTCACTTTGTGTTACTTTTTTGGTTGTGTTACTTTAGAGGTATTGGGAGGTTTTGTTGCTCATATCCTTCTGTTGTATTCTCTTTAATAAGATAACGGGTAATATATTTAAAGGTCATATCTGTAATTTGATATACTCTATGTGAAAAACGAAGAATACCGACAATAACCGAGGATGGCCGAATGGTGAACTTATTTTAATAGTACTGTAGTAAATAATTATGAAAAGCAGTTGCATTTTGTTCATGATGGTTGAAAATATATGAAGTTGTCTTGTAGTAAGTCGTTTTGTACGTTGACTACTTTTTTCCATATTTTATAAAGGAAACGTGCATGGCTCAATTCAAAGCTAGTAACGCTGAGTTTCTATAAACTCACACGCAACGGTCCAAACTAGAATAACCCGTATCTTGATTCTGCGTCCGTGAACAACACAGAGACAACGAACATACTCCAAGATGATCATCATCATCGGCCTATATACGTTCCACTGCTGGGCACAGGCCTCCTCTCATAGTGAGAGGGACTGGGCAGTAGGCCCCACGCGGACGCAGTGCGGATTGGGGACTTAACACACATCTTTCGCCGATGTGCGCAGGTTTCATGATGTTTTCCTTCACCGAAATGCGAAATGCACACGAATACACTACATCTATTTTATTACTAGCTACCGGCAACCTTCGAGTTTCCGTATGCACCTAAATAAAAATGTCCATATCATTGGAACTAAAAGGCTTTCACATCAACCCGTGCGGTAGCCGCGCGGTCACTGGTGTGGAGTTCCATTTTAGTTTCGGTGTGTCGAACTCTGTGTGACGTGCTTTTGGTAGCTCTAATCGGCTTACGCGCGCCGAGCCCTCTGTACTGCAAGTAGGTATATGAAATGGGGATTTAAGCAATAGGGATGTTACCTGGGTTAAAAAATAGTAATTCTAATTAGTCCGTCAGTTAGATTATCAAAAAATATTGCACACGTACTTTTTGCTTTATCAAATCAATCAAAATTGGCAAAGATAACGCGCATCAGAGTTAAGGAGTGGGGGCTAATGACGTCACTTAATGGTAAAATGTGTTCAAAGTCGTGACGTCACGCGGAACTTCAACGCACTATATCATCGTAATTTTTTGTATAATTGACAAAAGAAAAAAATTAGTGTTCAAAATTATTTTATAATGGTATTGACGGACTAATTAGAATTATTTAGGAAACTAGCCTATTCCTGTTGTCTAACTTACTACAGTTTCCTAACGCTTGATAATAATGATAGATAAGTATTCCAATAAATAAATAAATCAGGGGATAGTATTTTCACAAATTGATCTTTTCCCTAAGGACGCTCTAAATGCTTTCGTTATGGGTACTAGATGACGATACACATACTTATGTAGATAAATAAATACTTAAATACATAGGAAATATCCAAGACTCAGGAAAAAATATTCGTGCTCATCACACAAATATTTGTCCTTACCGGGGATCCTGGGACCGCTAGCTTCAGCAATTAACAACAACGAACAACCTTTGAGTATTTAATATCTTGAGCTGACATTGACTTTACGTTAAACTGTGAATTCACTTCTGAGGATGGGACTTGACGTAAGTACGTAGTAGCTATAAAATAAAAGCAAAGATCACTTTCATTAGGTTATCCATTTATTCCATTATCGCTAACCATAAATATTAAAATTTTCGTTCTCTTTCAGTAAAATTAACTGACATTCATAGAACTGCGTTTTTTTTGTAATAAATTATTAAAAACCGATTAATAAAAGCTGTTTTCTGTGAACCTCGAACGCAACTCCTCGATTTTCAAAATTCGATATTTTGCAGTAAATAGCATCAATAAGTTTTCATACATACATACATATTATCACGCCCAAGATCCCTAATGGGGTAGGTGGGTAAGTTTTCAGTAAGTTTTTTTTCTTTCAATAGATGTGGGCGATCAACTTCATAACTAGAAATGCTAAAGGAGAAAGTTCAAATGAAAAACTCAAAATTTATCAGCGTCGATCACAAGAATACCTATGTAGGTACATATCATGAGTTTTTGCTGCAATTCGGGTTACCCCCAAAAAGAAGAGAGGGGACAAAAAGTTTGAACATAAACTTTTGAGGATAGCCCGAATTGCAGCAATAAATTGCCGGAAAACTAGCGCGTTTACGAACTCTTTAACATGAGTAGTTGCGGAGATAAATGCCTGTGACATTATAGACTGCAGACGGACAGACAGACAAATAGACAGACGGACAGACAGACGCTTCACCATAAGGATTTCTTTTTTACCTTTCAGACAAAGAACTAAAAACCGAACAAGTGCGAGTTAAACTCGCGTGGAGAGGGTTCCGTCCCGTACATCTGAAATTTACTAGGTTACTTTAAATACCATAGACTTCTTATAGATTTTTCTGTAATTTATAGGTAAAGAACTAATTTATGTATTTTTTCAAAATTTTAGCACTAGTTCTTTCGGAAATAAGGGGGGGGAAATAATGGTCAATTTTCGCCTATTTTCCTAAATAACTTCCAAACTATTTTACTTAAAATTCAAAAGAAAATATAGTTAAGATTCTCACAATAAGCCCTTTCATTTGATATGTCACACGAAATAGGGTGCATATATTTTTTTTTAATTTTCTAATTTACCCCCAAAAGTGGCCCCCATGTTTAAAATTCATATAGTTACGTCACGTCCGTGTTGCGGTCACCGACTTACATATGTAAACCAAATTTCAACTCAATCGATCCAGTAGTTTCGGAGCAAATTGGCCGTGACAGACGGACAGACAGACAGACAGACACACGAGTGATCCTATAAGGGTTTCGTTTTTTTCCTTTTGAGGTACGGAACCCTAAAAATGGACGTAAAAGGAATTGACTTAAGATATCAGAGAATCTGATCAAACTGATTGTGTTATCAAAAACGCAAGTCCTCCGAATCATAACTCGCCACTCCTTTGCACACTCAATAATTTCTGTATCCGTTACATCTCAATGGGATACCAGCCGATGGCGAGTTTCGGGACAAAGTGGGCGAGTCAGCCGGGAAGGGATTATCCCACTGGGATTTATTGTGTGGCCCTCCCAGCTTATAGTCAGCGTTCTTTGAGATGCTTCTTTCGGTTATCATACTTTATAATAGTGAGCTTTGTGTATGTTTATATTTATATTGCATTATTATTGAGTAAAGTCAATTATAAAACGTATTCTGGGAATAAAGCATAATGTGGTACACGTCAATTAGGCAACACAAAATTAAGTAGTTGTGCATAAAACTTAACATCGTATTTAATTATAAAAACTGGACATGTGCGAGTTCAACTCACGTGGTGAGGGTTCCGTTCCATACATGATTATCTGAATTTTCCTTTGTTACTTTAAATACCATAAACGTCTAATAGGATTTCCTGCAATCTATAGGTAAATAACTATTTGCTGTATTTTTTTCAAAATTATAAGCTCGGTTGTTTCGGAAATAAGGGGGGAATGGTCAAATTTCGCCTATTTTCCTACATAACTTCCAAACTATTTATCACAATATTAAAAAAAGTTATTTAAGATCTTCGCAATAAGCCCTTTCATTTGATATGTCACACAATATAGTTTGCATAACTTTTTTTTAAACGACTGCAAATAAGGAGGAGTTTCTCAATTCGGCAGAATCATCATATATATATTTTATTTCTAAAAGTTATTTTTTTTGAAGACGCTCAAGATCTCCGTTATTTCTTTACCAAAATTAATGATTTAAACGTCATTTTAAAGCTTATGTTCTCCGATTCGTCTTAAAAATACAAAAATAGATTAAAATTAACGTTTTCGTTAAAAAATAAATAAAAGAACCACGCGATTTGCCAGCGCCATCTATTTGACAGTCTGTTTAACTACGGTGTCATGGCCACCGACTACTTAGAAGATACTACGTATGTGATGATGCTCACAATTGTCAACAGATGGCGCTGCGCGTCGGGTAGGCTAGGTACTGGCCTACATTATTTGATATGATCTAATGACGATCAATATATTGTACAATCAGTGCTTTTGCACGGTTGTATTTATTGGTCGTTAATGGATGATATCGGCCGTCGATATAGTCTACTCACGATCGCGCAAGCGCCATCTATTTGACAAACAGTTTAACTAACTAACAATTGTTTTTTCGCATGGACAATTATATGTGGCTTTTTCACGAGTTCGTAAATTCAGTGATATTTATGTTTGTGTTAAAGAGATCACATTGTAACTGCTAACATTGTTTTTTAAAGAAGTTTTGTAGCATGGGAAAGTTAAAAAAATATTTTCTGACGAATACGCCGATCGCGCGCTGGTCGCGAAGCACTCGCGCGAAGCTGCGTGCATCCCCGCGATCGGTTCGCGACCGGCGCGCGATCGGCGCATTATTCGTCAGATGTGGACGCCCCATAACAGTATCAATTCCCATATCTATATCTATTTTATTAACTGTCTACGTTTTGAATCTGTCATGTATATCTTATACCTTTAAACGAGCAATTCTTATTAATATATATATAATCTGAATCACGGAAACGGCTCCAACGATTTTCTTGAAATTTAGTATGCAGGGGGTTTTGGGGGCGATAAATCGATATAGCTAGGTTTCATTTAAGAAAACGTTGTTTTATCCGTGTTTTCCGGTAATGAAAAACTGCTACAATATCATTTGAATACGAAGGTTAATTTCGTCACTATTCACAAAGGTTTAATTAACTCGGTCGGGAAGTCACCGGTTCGAGTCCAGGTGTGGAGGTGGAATATATTTTTCCTTTTGTTTCAAGTTTTTTCATTTGTGAGAAAAACTATCTTTATCCACGCATATTTTTTTCCAAAAAAACACGTTTTACCAAAAAAATGCCGAGCAAGGCTCGGTCATCCAGGTACTATTGTATAAATAGGCAATGTCTTAGTACAATTATCTCTCAAAAATAAAATATCTTTTACTAATAATACTTGCATTTACTTATTCTCACTTTATTATATTGTTACTATTACTATCCGGTGTTTGATAACGTGCGAAAATTCGCACGGGTCAGCTAGTCTTTTATTATTTTAATTTTCTAATTTACCCACCAAAAGTGGACCCCATGTGTAAAATTAATTAATTTACGAGTACGTTACGTGTCTGTGTTGCGGTCACCGACTTACATACATATGTATACCAAATTTCAAATCAATCGGTTCAGTAGTTTCGGAATAAATTAGCTGTGACAGACGGACAGACAGACAGACAGACACGAATGATCCTATAAGGGTTCCGTTTTTTCCTCTTGAGGTACGGAACCCTAAAAAGGAAGAATTTATTGTTTCTATTTTCATAGAACATGGTTACACTTTGACCTTCATATCGCGCGCACGTACGTTCACAGTGTTGACGATTTTTTGATAAGAATATGATATTCATACGTCAATCATTTTTTGCTATATAAAGTTCATTAACTTCTAAATAGAGTTTGCTTGCTTTTTAGAATCACTCGTGTGTCAGTCCATCCGTCTGTCACAGACAATTTGCTCCGAAACTACTGAACCGATTGAGTTGAAATTTGGTATAAACACAATAAGCCCTTTCATTTGATATGTCACACAAATATGTCACACAATATAGTTAGCATAACTTTCTTTTAAACGATTTCAAAAAAGGAGGAGGTTCTCAGTTCGTCAGAATCTTTTATTATTATAATTTTCTAATTTACTCCCCAAAAGTGGACCCCATGTTTAAAATTCATTTATTTACGATACATGTCTGTATTGCGGTCACCGACTTACATATGTATACCAAATTTCAACTCAATCGGTTCAGTAGTTTCGGAGCAAATTGGCTGAAACAGACGGACAGACAGACAGACACACGAGTGATCCTATAAGGGTTCCGTTTTTTCTTCTTGAGGTACGGAACCCTAAAAAGGAAGAATTTATTGTTTCTATTTTCATAGAACATGGTTACACTTTGACCTTCATATCGCGTGCACGTACGTTCACAGTGTTGACGATTTTTTGATTAGAATATGACATTCATACGTCAATCATTTTTTGCTATATAAAGTTCATTAACTTCTAAATAGAGTTCGCTTGCTTTTTAGGGTTCTGTACCTCAAAAGGAAAAAATGGAACCCTTATAGGATCACTCGTGTGTCAGTCCGTCCGACCGTCACAGCCAATTTTCTTCAAAACTACTGTACCAATTGAGTTGAAATTTAGTACACATATGTAAGTCGCTGACCGCGACACAGACACGTAACGTAAATAAATGAATTTTAAACATGGGGTCCACTTTTGGAGGGTAAATTAGAAAATTAAGATAATAAAAGATTCTGATCAATTGAGAACCTCCTTCTGATAAATAGTTTGGAAGTTATTTAGGAAAGTAGGCGAAATTTGACCATTCCCCCTTATTTCCAAAACTACTGGGCCTACAATTTTGAAAAAAAAAAATACAGCAAATAGTTCTTTACCTTTAGATTACAGGAAAACCTATAAGACGAATGAATTTTAAACACGGGGGCCACTTATTAGGAGAAAATTAGAAAATTTCCTGAACGCATCCTTCCCTTTCCTCGTCCGTACTGGTAATACTGCGCGAGCGACGTCACATCCAGTCGCCATATGAAATAAATTCCTAAAGTTCACAAAAACTAAAAAAGTACAAAAGACCCTCATCACCAAGGTAGTTGCACTCTTCAAAACAAACCAAATGAGCCCAAACTCGAGGGGTTTACTAGTAGTCATCGAAAAGTTCCACCATCGACCTCCTGGCTCCATGGTCAGATCAGCTCGATGGTACCAAATGATTGTATTGTCATCCGAATTGCATACACTTGCAAAGTTTCAAATCGTTATGCCAATTTGAAGTAGGTTAAAATTGACTTCTAAGATTTGATTACACTGTTTGTTAGTTACAATTGAAGCTTTTGAAAATTGCATTTTATTATGCGTACACAAAATTTCGTGTCTGTGCTGTTGAAGAGTTCCTTTATCTGGAGCTAACCCTGGATGTCGATTCAGGTCATGCTTACCATAAAAATGCATTGTCATCGGAACTGAACCAACATGTAAAATTTCAGGTCCGTAGGATAATAGGAATTGGTTCTAATTCAGCTTGCATGCTTTGACCCGTACATACAAACATTGTAAGTTACTAAAAAGCTTTTAAAGAGCGTGTTAAAAAGAACATGTCATTCGCGCGAACACACCTCTCTTTAGAAATGAAGACAAAGTTTTTAAGGTGTACAAACTATTCAAAACAAGTAAATTAAAAACAGTGATAGTGACAAAGAAGGGTGACCGCAGTGATCCCAATATACGAACAAGCGCATACAAAAGGTAATCTTTCCTTACCCATCAAAAAATTACTCCACTATACAATTCATCCGATTACTTACGTTGAAACTTTGGTGAGTTGTTGTGGCCACGCTCCGGAAGGTAATACAAAAAGGGGCTAAAAGAGGGGGTTTAAGTAAGTTTGGGAAAAAAATTACAAATTTCCCTATCAAATAACCGATTATCGACTAAGTATATAAATGTTTTTTGTTCGTCTCCTAATGCGTTCAATACAATTCATCCGATTACGATGAAACTTTGGTGAGGTGTTGTGCGCACGCCCGGTATGGTTTCTGATCCAAAAGATAGAGCATTGAAATGCTGGGCACAGCTAGTTATAAGTACGAAAGCGTATTTGTTGTGTTGTCGGTTTGTCCTTCTTTCACGCAGCAACGGAGCAACGGATCGATGGGATTCATTTCATAGAAATAGTTTATGGGCCGGAGAATATCTAGGCTACTTTCAATCCTAGAAAAAACCACATTATTCTACGCGGACGAATTCGTGGGTAAAAGCAAAGGTAAGCCAAAGGAAATCAGTCCATAACTGGTCACGCAGCGCCAAACATTCCCGGACTTTAGAACAAAATTCATCAAAACAGATCTACCGCAATTATTCCACAAAGCGAGTATAAAAGGGGAAGTTTCGTCTATTATGTCAGACAATATAATAAAAGGAACGATAAAAAATAATGTCTCTTTGTACTGTGGACAGACAGCGGGAGGCTTCAGGAAATTTACATTCGATTCACAATAGAGAGGGCATTTTCTTAAGGAATACATGTTTGGCTGTTATGAAACAAAAATGCGTAGGTAACGTGTAATTTCAACAAAAACTGCTGTCGTCCCCATATAATTCGATTATTGCTATTTTTATTAATAAAAAAATATTAAAACTGGCCAAGGTCGAGTCGGACTCGCGCACGAAGGGTTTCCTACCATTATGTATATAAAAACGGCAAAAAATCTCGTTTATTGTATGGCAGTCCCCATAAATATTATTTTATTCTGTTTTTTAGTATTTGTTGTTATAACGGCAACAGAAATACATCATCTGTGAAAATTTCAACTGTCTAACTATCACGGTTCATGAGATGCAGCCTGGTGACAGACGGACAGACAGACGGAGAGACAGCGGTGTCTTAGTAATAGTGTCCCGTTTTACCCTTTGGGTATGGAACCCTAAAAACAGTATTCGCTTTTGTTATACTTCTACGATATCTATGACCTGTGACCTATTTGAACAGAATTTGAGGTCAGAGTTGGCATGACTACATTTTTACTTATATCATGGTCATAGGCAGTTAAAAACTAAACATCAAAGTAGATACTTGTCTTTCTAAGTAGTTTATTTTATTAAGTTCCGTGTGTGATTTGAAATAAATTGTAGATTAAAACGTTGAAGACGCATCTACCAGAGCATCACACTCACAGCTATCACAGTGTTTCCTGGGACCCAATAATCGGGCGTCCCTTTTTATTACGAATCTCAAAAGAGTTAAAAGTGTTACCAATGCAAAACTAGAATTCCCACGTTTCAATTTTTGTTACTTACCTAATTTTTGTAAATTGCCTCTTTTCTGTACCGGGAAATCGAAAAATAATGATTATAAGATAAAAATACGCATTGTAGACATGTTTATCATATAGATTCATAGAGGAATCAAAACTATAAATTCTGCATTCAGTTCCGAACTTCTACAGCAGGTATTTCGAACAGAATTTATTAATTACGTTTCTTTTTCAATATTTTTCATGAAATTCTAAGGCTTCTGCATTTTATTTTCGATTCTTAATATAGTTTAGGACGTACACTACATCACAGATTACATAATACTCAGATACACGATCTCATACAAGAAAATGGCACCTTCCTAACTCTAACTATTCGACTAATTATTTTATTTTCCCCTTGTTTTATACTAGAGGGCGACAGTTTGCTGGCTGCTAGCTTAATATTACTTTGTATAGTCACTAGATGGCGTTTGTCTACATTTTAATGATTTCGCGAGGAACGATTGATACATTATAATCCGGTAGCTGCTGTAGGTATCTCAATTTCAATCGACAAACATAAATTGACCCACGCACTCGTAAGCTTTACGCGGATTTAGGTACCTACGTCAATGGACAATAATTACGTTAAAACAACACGCACGAACATGTGTTTTATACGCACTGGCGAGTCAAGTTAGGCTCGCTGGTGAGTTCAATAACGAAATTTTAGGTACCTATATCTTACGTAAGTTGAAAATATGTTTTTTTGTTAGTGTAAATATTGTGTTGTTATTAATGTCATTTGATCATAATGTCAGTTTAGGTCTAAAACGGGTAGGGCAATGGAAGTTATGTAACTAGTGTAATCCGTTTAGAAGTGATTAGGGATTTTCGATACTTACTGAAAATTGACAAACGTAACATTTTGTAGGTATGTTATTTTAGTTATTATTAATTAATATTTTCCATTCTTCCCGTTTCATTCTCAACAATAAATCAACTAGATACGAGTGCCACTACCACGATAGTTTTTTGTGCATAAGCCATAGGTAGTTGACAACTTTAGAGCGACCGCCGAGATGAAAAGCATGAAAAGTAAAGTACGTACATGTGATTGACTTCTGTACCTATCTCTTTTGTGCCCTGATGCCACGTTATGCCGTTTTCTATACTGCCGTGAATTTTTAAAAGGCAGCTTTCTTATTATTACCGGTAATATAAAAAGGCTGCCTTTTAAATGATGATTAATTGATGATTTTTGATATGAAAGTGCCATCCGCCATTTTGGACCCAAAAAGTGAACATCCAATTTGCTAAAAGAGCGAACAAAAATTAATATGATAAATGTGAAATTTCTCTGCGTGTGTGTGTGAGTTATTACGAATTCCACGCGAACAAAGTCATGGGCAGCAGCTTGTCTGTAATAATTAGCACTGGTAGGTCGGATATTTAATAAACCAAAAAAATGTTCTAAATAATAATACTTTGGTTAGGACTTTGGTGTAAATACATTAACCTTTTGAACGCCACGGTTAACGGCGAAAAAGCGCGCGACGGCTGTAGCCGACGCAAATGTATGGAAAACGGAATGTCGTGGCGTCAGGAGCAAAACTGCCGACGGCCACAGCCGACTGTGGCGGTCAAAGGGTTAGTAATTCGCACTGGTAGGTCTACTATTTAATACACTAAAAAAATATTCTAATTACTAATACTTTGGTTAAGACTTTGGTGTGAATACATTAAACAAAATAAATATCCTTCCAGTGCAGTGCCATGAAACAAAATAAATATCTGTTCAGTCAGCTGGAGAATCGGGCGGTCCCGAAACGAGACGACCCCGGTTCGAGTCCAGACGATTTTTCTTTTTCCCTCTTTTTTTTCAAGTTATCCCTATTATTGGGAGCCCTTTATCAACGCATAAAAGTTGTATTTAAATATAATTTCCAAAAAACACGATTTACCAACAAATCCGTGATCCAGGTACTTTTTATATATAAGCGCTATCTAGTGTGACGAGTCGAAACAAAAAATCAAAATTTAATATTTGTTATTTTTAAATACGTGTTGAATTAGCTTTAACATTCATTTATTTTCTTTAAATATACTAGTATTCATTTCCAATTACCAGAATTCTATTTAATATGCCGTATTTGCGAAGTTAATACAAATCAGTGAATCGTTGCGCCATCTATTGATACGTTTACTGTACAAAAGATAATTTGTTCGAGTTGGGACCCCATGACTACATGTACTAAAAAAACCAGATACCTGCCGTTGAAGTTCGAAACTGAATATAAAATGTATAGTTTTGATTCCTCTATGCATCTATATGATAAACATGTCTATTACGCGTATATTTATCTTATAATCATAATTTTACAAAAAAGAAATAATTTTCAAAAATGTATTACTTGGTAACTAACAAAAATTATTAAAACTATTCTTGCATTGTTATCACTTAACTCTTTCGAGATTTGTAATAAAAAGGATGTCCGATTTTTGGGTCCCAGGAAACACTGTGAGCCAGTACCAAAACTTGATCATATTTGTGTACGTGCTATGGTATTTTATTTAACGATTTTATATTTCAATATGAGCAACGGTAATTGCCACCAGAAATATCCTCACACGACCACAACAGAAATATGGACTCAAACACATTTTATCAACCAATCGAGGAAGCCAGAATGGGAAAACCTGGCTCAGTGGGTTGGAAATGGTATTTAAGAGTGCTAATATACATTTGGATAACTAATCAAAACGTCTTATTGGCTGAATCAAAAATGTTAAATGAAACTAAAATGCCGAATTTCAAATATATACTACAGTGGACACCTAACAGCACATCGCCGTTAAATTCTTGGTACTCTGGACAAAGTGTATTTATTAAAAGACAATGTCCGGTGTCCAATTGTATCGTTACCAATCGCAGAGACTTCTTCGGGGGCGACGTGACCAAGTTCGACGCGATAGTCTTCAACGGGCGCAATCTGGAGAATTCAAAGTTGTCTGACCTACCAAAAAAGAGGTCACCCCATCAGAAATATATCTTCTTGAACATGGAGTCTTCCGACAACCAGCCGATTTGTAACCCGATCTTTGACGGGTTTTTCAATTGGACCGCGACGTACAAATTGAACTCTGACATCGTGTACTCGTATCTTCTGATCAGGAACGCGGCTGGTGATGAGGTGGGTCCAGGAATTAATATGACTTGGATAAATCCGATGTCTGAAATAAATGAATCGCTTTTGCACACGTTGGAGGCAAAAACTAAGGCTGCTGCGTGGTTCGTGTCACATTGCTACACGAGAAGTGCTCGGGAGAAATATGCCGAAAAGGTAAAAAAATCGTTATTGAAGCACAACCTGACTTTGGATATTTATGGCAAATGTGGAGATTTACAGTGTCCTAGATCAAAACAACAAGAGTGCGGAAACATGTTAAGGAATCAATACTTTTTCTATTTGTCGTATGAGAATTCTTTTACGGAAGACTATATCACTGAAAAGGCGCTTACTGCCCTGGCCAATGGTGTTGTACCAATAGTGTATGGTGGATCTAATTATTCCAGGTACGTCTAATTATAATTAATTTTATATTACTAACAACCAGGTTTGATGAACATTCAGACAGTGTTAAGGATACATTTTGAATGACAGAAAATTTAATCATTTAAGATTTTTTTACCCCCGACGCTAACAGAGGGTTATAAGTTTAACGTGTGTATTTATGTATCTGTCTGTGGCATTGTAGCTTCCAAGCAGATGAACCCATTTTGATAAAGTTTTTTTGTTTGAATTGAAACGTGTCTTAATTGAAAGTGTTCTTAGCTACGATTCAAGAAAATCTATTCTTCCGTCTGAAGAACAGCTCTTTTCTAGTTGACGAAGGGATGTGAAGAACTTCCACAGGTCTGGCCAATTGGAAATTTGGTATCCTGTTACTTTAATGTAATTGCAAGAACATGGTAACCTTGACCTGATGCTACAGCATCACCTACAGACTGCTGGATACTACTGGTAGTGGTAGAGCCGAACAGTAATCCTCACTTGATGATTACTGTTCGAATGGGCCGGCTCGACCGGGGTAGCACCACACTCTCACAGAATATCGGCGTAAAGTAATAGCTTGCTATTGCGTTTCGTACGGTCAGTGACGAGATCCGGAGGCCTGTTCCCTCATCCCTATACCATCCCCATTCCCCATCCTCCCTAGACTGGCAACACATTGGCAGCACCTCTGGTGTTGCAGATGTCCATGGGCGGCGGTGACCACTTTCCATCAGGTGGGCCGTCAGCTCGTTTGTCAGTCAATTGACATAAAAAAAACCTAATTCCTCACCAGACGGGATTTTTATTTATTTATTTGATATCTTGTTTTACGTAGATGATTTCGTTCATTCAGTTATTTATTTAATTAATTTTTACAGGTTTCTGCCCCCGGGGTCTTACATTGACGCTAGATTGTTCAAGCCCGAGCAGTTAGCTGATCTAATGGCTGGCATCATCAGAGCCCCCACTAAGTCTGTGTTCTACGACTTCTTCAGATGGAGGAACCACTACAGCTACAGCTACAGCTTTCCAAAGAACGTCTGCAGAGTGTGCGCCGCCCTTCACAACCACACCATGTTTGATACGCATTCAGTGTATACTGACTTCAGAGGCTGGTGGAACCCTAATCATGAAACGAGATGTAAAGATTCTTCATGGGGGTCCTAGGTTTAAACAACTTGATGTTTGACAATAGTTCAGAAACAATAACAACAAAACATAAGTATTTTTATGTAGATAAATGACTTACGAAGAAGCAGATACGCAAAAATTTATTAATTTAAACCTCTTTTGTGAAGTAGTTAAAAAAACAACAAATAATGATATCAAAATTGTGCCTCTTACAAATATTAAGGAAAGATTGAATAAGCAGACATATATGAAAGAAAATAAAAATTGATAAAATTGCTGATTTAACTTGGATAGCTTAATTTTTTACGATCCTAGCTATAATATATAGTTAGGTTATTCCATTGGTTGAAGTAATCTAAGAGCATAACAGCCGTATGAGCAAGAGACGCTCTAGCTAGTGAACGCGTGAAGCTAGGACGCCGGTCGAGGTGTTAGTCGAAAGCCCTTTAGTAGTTGTAATAAATCCTAAAGCGATATTAGCCATAACCATAGATAATCTAAATTGTATGCCTTAACAAAGTTGCAAAATAATAAAAGTATATGAGATGAAAATATGACTCAAAATTAAGGAAACAAAGGAAAGGGCGATCAAAGAGAACCCTAAAAGTGCCAAAAATTATTGTCTTTCATAACCACCATCATAATTTTCATGAATTTGCAAAATTTGTAAGTTTTATGTTTATGGAATAGGGGAGAGTGGGTAACACTGAATCACGGGGCACAGTGATTAAAAAGCCGTTGTCCGTGTGTTTACGCACATAAACACTCGTTTACTTGTCAAACGGTCGCCTCGAGTGT
The DNA here is from genome assembly GCA_947859335.1 of Tortricodes alternella. Taxonomy (NCBI): domain Eukaryota; kingdom Metazoa; phylum Arthropoda; class Insecta; order Lepidoptera; family Tortricidae; genus Tortricodes; species Tortricodes alternella. Next base: position 4,526,004 of record OX401986.1, read on the forward strand.
GCCCCCTCACGCCGCGCTAATCGCCATTACGCTCGCACGTTGGAGCTCACGCTGCGGCAGTGTCCCTTCAAAGTAGGTACAAAAGTAAATTTTTACGTGTTTTTAAAAAGTGTATTGCGTCGAATCCAATGAAAATTTTGTAAGTTTATGTTTTGTTTAATGTTTTGTAATGTTTCTCTTAACCTAAATTGCTATTCATTTTTCTGTAACGAGAGTGTAAATATTTATGTCAAATTTTTGCGTTCGCTAACGGTGGTTGGGTCGCAATGGATAATTTCAATTTGTCCTACTAATAAATGTTACTATCACAATTATGAGACTAAATTACAAAGTTCTAACTTTACTTAAATAAAACAATATTTTTGAATTAACTTTCTTTGCATAAATCCTAAAAAACCCACTGTGACCCATGGGACTTATTGTACCGAAATAGGCTGATCCAACATAACCCAGGGATGGGGCACAGTGGATAATTTCCCATGTTTTTTTAAAACTCCTTTTCTCCTAAATCTTTAGGTATTATAACATGGTATTATCAGTGTTTTGTATACCCTAAGAGTGCCACGCGCGACGGAGAAAGCAAAAACTGCGGACTGGAGATGAACTCTAAGAAAACATTTACAATGACCAACAGTGAAAAGATACCCATTACTACCAACTCCAGCACACTGGAGTATGTGGATGAATATCTGTATCTGGGACAAAACATATCAATCATAAAGGAAATATCCCATGAGGTTGAACGTCGAATAAAGAAGGCCTGGGCAAAGTACTGGTCACTTAAGGAAGTATTCAAATCGAACATCGCCATAAAACTAAAAAAGAAAGCCATGGATACAGTGGTACTTCCCACGCTACTTTATGGATATCAAACGTGGGCCCTGACAAAAGATATAATAAAGAAAATTCAAGTATTTCAAAGGTCAGCAGAAAGAAGCATGTTAGGTTTAAAATTAAAAAGATTTACGCAGCGTAACAAAATTAATTGATGCCGCCGAGCTGGCGTGTAAACTAAAATGGCGCTGGGCTGGGCACGTAGCAAGGACGACAGATGGCCGATGGAGCGAGAAAGTCCTTCACTAGTACCCGCGGGAGGCCACTCGATGAAGGTATTCATGGAATAATATGGCAGTGTCATCGGCAAAGGCGATGAGTTGAGCATTCGTTAGGGGTAATCGACAGAGATCGTCCATATATATATTAGGAATAGTGTCGGGCCAAGTACACTTCCTTGCGCCACTCCGAATTGCACAGTTTCTTCAGTACTACAGAATTCCTGCCCGAAAGGTAATCGCTAATAGTTTCACGGGTAGGCCCCGAATGCCCAATCTTTCCATTTTATTTATAAGCAAGGGAGCAGAAACAGTCTCAAACGCTTTTTTCAAGTAAAGTAAGTCAAGGAATAGACCAAGAGCTTTTTTGCCACCGTCTAAATTGTGAACAAGATGCGAGGTTAAGTGTTGAACTGCATCAGATGTTGATTTATTTTCCCTGAAGCCATATTGATTGGACGATAGAAGGTTGTATTTTTCTAAATAACTCTTTAGTCTAAGGTTCATGAGTTTTTATAAGATTTTTGAAAGTGAGGGCAACAGGGATATCGGCCTATTGTTATTGATGTCGTCTTTATTTCCAGATTTAAAAATAGGAATACCTACCGACTTTTTTAATGTATTGGGAAATTTTCCCTATTGGAAACACAAATTGCATATCAATGTAATAGGTACAGTTAGAATATCTACTCCTTGTTTTAATAAGATTGAAGAAATCCCTTCCTATCCACTACTGTGACTTGATTTAAGGTTGATAATAATACGCTTTACTTCATTGGGTTCTGTTGGTAGCATGATCATGGAATTTTGGGGAGGTGTTTTGCTAGTTATATTAGTAGGATTCAAATTAGACTTGGGTGAACCAGTAATTATTTCATTAGCGAGCTGTTTACCTATGCTTGTGAAGTATTGGTAATATAGTTAACTGAGTCTTGTGCAGAGGGTTTAAGCTTAAGTGGGAACTATGATTAGTGTTGGCTTGAAAGTTGCAAAATTGTTTTACAAGTGACCATTGTTTTTTTAGGTTGTTTGTGTTTGCGCGTATCTGTAATCTCTGGTAAGCACGTCTATTCTCGGTTCTCGGTAATTTACCTTTGGTAATTGGTTATGATGAAATACGAATTTTATGTCGCTGTTACGTAATTAATGAATTAACAAGAATTTATTTGCCGTTTTTCGTTATCGTGTTTCGTAATCAACTTCGATAGACGTATTTAATATTCGTTTTTCAGAGAAAATTAAAAAACTAAATAACCAAAATGGACTAAAGGCATTATTGGGTCTTTCTCAAGTAAGTTTCGATTAAAATTGAAAAAAATAACCGGTTAAGAACATCTAGGGCGATGCTTAGTGTAGGGTTCCGTAGGAATAATAACTCCAAAAACCACAACTTTAGCTAGTTTTCTTTCAATGTTACTTGGTATAATTTTCATTAAGTAGAACAAGTTAGTCGCATGTAACTCATTAACCAATGAAGCCTAGGTACTTATTCGTGATATGTTTCCTTTTAACTGCGTTATATAAACTCATTTAAGATATATTTCAGATTTTAGACAACTTACGGCTTCGGCTGACTCCAACAGATACCATTAGAGCTTAATATTTCCTGTCCGAGTTAAACTGGCTCGGAGAGGGTTCTGTGACTATATGAAATTTCCCTTGTTACTTTAAATACCATAGACTTCTTATAGGTTTTCCTGTTATCTATAGGTACAGAACTAGTTTCCATATAAAAAAAAATACCGGTAGTTTCGGAGATAAGGGGGAGGAATGGTCGATTTTCAGGTATTTTCCTAAATAACTTCAAAACCTCTTCTTCTTCCTAGCGCTTTTTCCCGTCTACACTTACGCTACGGGGTACGCTTTGACCATGATCCCGGATTCAGCAGGTCGGGTTATTACAGTGGAGCGACTGCCATCTGACCACCGTAATCCTTGTGACAGCGGAACCAGACCAATTGGATCATGGTTACACATTTAGTTACCCAAATGTGCAGGATGCCTCAAAATTGCTTAATTTTAACAATAAAATAAAACAAAAAATAACTTTCTCAATCTCCTGTCTCTATGCAACCGTTGAGTGTGATACGACCTTGCAAAGGTAATGCCGGACATACGTACAAATATTGAAGTTCCCATGTTACTTTAAATAACATAGACTTCTTATAGGTTTTCAGGCCCAGTAGTTTCGGAGATAAGGGGGGGGGGGCAATTTTCGCCTATTTTCCTTAATAAATTCCAAACAATTTATCTTTTAATTCTAAAAAAAATATATTAAAGATTCTCACAACGAGCCCTTTCATTTGATATGTTACACAATAGAGTTTGCAATAATAAAACGATATGGTCTAGTAGTTTCGGAGCAAATTGGCTGTGACAGACGGACACAGACAGATAGACAGACACACGAGAGATCCTATAAGGGTTTCGTTTTTTTCTTTTTTTAGGTACGGAACCCTAAAAAACATCTTATCTTGCTGGTGTATGGGAACTAGCCAAAAAAAGTGTTTTCATTTTTATTTTATACATTGCCTATGTGCGCGGGGTCACCTTCTATATGTATAGAAAAAATGCGCTTTGTAATTTTACCAATCTTCGAGAAAAAGTGGTTGTGAAATATGGACGAATGGCAGACGGAAGGACAGAAGGACATGGAGAAACTATAAACGTTCCTAGTTTGACTACGGAAACCTAAAAAATAGGTTTCACTTGCGCGTGTTATTCGCACTGCTACGATATCTTTGACCTGTGACCTATTTAAATAGAATTTGAGGTCAGAGTAGTTATGACTACATTTTTACTTATATCAACTGGCCATAGGCAGTTAAAAAATAAACATCAAAGTACATACTTGTCTTTTTAAGTAGTTCACTTCATTAAGTTCCGTGTGGGATTTGAAATGAAGTAGATTAAATCGTTGAAACCCCTCAGTTACCAGAGCATTACACTCACAGCCAGTACCAAAATTAGATAATATTTATGTATGTGCTATGGTATTTTATTTAACGATTTTATATTTCAATATCAGCAACGGTAATAGCCACCAGAAATATCCTCACAAGACTGCAGCAGAAGTATGGACTCCAATACATTTTATCATCCAATCGAGGAAGCCAGAACGGAAAAACCTGGCTCAGTGGGTTGGAAATGGTATTTAAGAGTGTTAATATACATTTGGATAACTAATCAAAACGTCATATTGACTGAATCAAAAATGTTAAATGAAACAAAAATGTCGAATTTCAAGTACATACTACAGTGGACATCCAACAGAACATCGCCGTTGAGTTATTGGTACTCTGGACAAAGTGTATTTATTGAAAAACAATGCCCGGTGTCCAATTGTTTCGTTACCAATCGCAGAGACTTCTTCGGGGGCGACCTGACCAAGTTCGATGCGATAGTCTTCAACGGGCGCAATCTGAAGAATTCAAAGTTGTCTGACCTACCAAAAAAGAGGTCACCCCATCAGAAATATATCTTCTTGAACATGGAGTCTTCCGACAACCAGCCGATTTGTAACCCGATCTTTGACGGGTTTTTCAATTGGACCGCGACATACAAATTGAACTCTGACATCGTGTACTCGTATCTTCTGATCAGGAACGCGGCTGGTGATGAGGTGGGTCCAGGAATTAATATGACTTGGATAAATCCGATGTCTGAAATAAATGAATCGCTTTTGCACACGTTGGAGACAAAAACTAAGGCTGCTGCGTGGTTCGTGTCACATTGCTACACGAAAAGTGCTCGGGAGAAATATGCCGAAAAGGTAAAAAAATCGTTATTGAAGCACAACCTGACTTTGGATATTTATGGCAAATGTGGAGATTTACTGTGTCCTAGATCAAAACAACAAGAGTGCGGAAACATGTTAAGGAATCAATACTTTTTCTATTTGTCGTATGAGAATTCTTTTACGGAAGACTATATCACTGAAAAGGCACTTACTGCCCTGGCCAATGTTGTTGTACCAATAGTGTATGGTGGATCTAATTATTCCAGGTACGTCTAATTATAATTAATTTTATATTACCAACAACCAGGTTTGATGAACATTCAGACAGTGTTATGGATAAATTTTGAATGACAGAAAATATCATCATTTAAGATTTTTTAACCCCCGACGCTAACAGAAGGTTGTAAGTTTAACGTGTGTATTTGTGTATCTGTCTGTGGCAGTAGCTGTAACTTCCAAACGGATGAACCCATTTTGATTAAGTTTTTTTTGTTTGTATTGAAACGTGTAATTCCTCACCAGACGGGGTGTTTTTATTTATTTAATATCTTGTTTTACGTAGAAGATTATGTAAGGTTCATTCAGTTACTTACTCAGTTATTTTTACAGATTTCTGCCTCCGGAGTCTTACATTGACGCAAGATTGTTCAAACCCGAACAGCTAGCAGATCTAATGGCTGACATCATCAGAGCCCCCACTCGGTCTGTGTTCTACAACTTCTTCAGATGGAGGAACCACTACAGTTACGAGTATCCAGAGAACGTGTGCAGGGTCTGCGCCGCCCTTCACAACCACACCATGTTTGATACGCATTCAGTGTACACTGACTTCAGGGGCTGGTGGAACCCTAATCATAAAAGGAGATGTAAAGATTCTTCATGGGGGTCCTAGGTTTAAACTTGATATTTGACAATAGTACAAAAACAATAATAACATAACATTACCTTCATGTAGATAAATCACTTATGAAGAAGCAGATACGCAAATATTTATTAATTTTATCCTATCTTTTATTAAGCAGCTACGGGGCCGCACGGGAATATAAAAAAATGTGAATTACTCCCCACTTCCCCGCGGCTTCGATACGCAACAACTTCTTAGTGTGCGCAGATCAGACTATACTGGACTACTCTCGGGATCACTCGGCAACGACGAGCAATATCAGCTTCAGAAGAAAAAGCAGGCCTCTTTATATATAGCTAATCTCCTTAGAGTGTTGCACTTAATCCTGAATACAAAATAGATAGACAACCATAATTTTGTTTCGAATGTCATAATCATCGAACTCGATTATTTGTTTCTTAAAAACGTGTATCTAATTTTGTGTTTAGAATCACATAATTTATAAAATAAAAAACCGACTTCAAATAGCCTTTGAAAAGTAAGTTTTTTTTTCACATTTTATTTATTATCCTGTGATTTAACGACATACATTTACTACATCAAGTAACAATAGCATAATGCCAATTGCTCATCACCATTTACAAACTGTTGCTATCAACGGTGCAAGGATGTCAATCGTTGAGGAGTTCTCCTGGTTCTTCAATTTTACTACATGAATTTTCACGCACATAAGTTGCTTCAGAACTTTATACAGCAATTTAATCGCCAACCGTGAAATACTCAACATTTAGGAGTTCCGGTGATCATCGTGGGTCTTCATCAAGGGAATGCGATGTTTGTGCTGACGTATCACTTATAACTTGATTGTACATATTTGCTTGGTCCTAGATAAGCAGTATTTACTTGATCATGTTGGATTATTAATTAACTAAATTTCATTATAACAAACCCTTATTTTACAAGGCGGTGTATGGTGATGAGGTCAAGGGCTTGGTTGGTGAGACTTCCCAGAGTCCTTAAGAGTCTAGTTTCCTTATTCTGTGTCCTTATCCTACCATTTTCCGTCTCCCATGAGTACTTTCTATTCACACTGACTGTACTCAAATTTTACTCTATACCAACTGCATCTATAGAATGCTGTCAATGTATCATTTACCAGTGTTTTACTATATTTTAGTCTAAGCTAATGCTTAGCTTATTCTATTAAGCGGATTAGCTTGGCACCTACCTCACTAAAATAACTCGCTTATTATTATGGTATTTTCACAACGTATGGTAGTTTCACATACTAGATGATAACATTAATTGGCCATTACGTAGGATAAAATATTTACTATAAAATTAAGAAAGCATTTTCCATAGTTAGGATTATTCGGCTGCTCTACGGAAAAAGAAAGTATCTAACTGACATTTTTTTGACACCGGTGTTTTTACATTTTTGGGACTTGTAGAGTCTAAAAGTTCCAAAAAAATTTAAAAACCAGTGTCGAAAAAAAAAATCAGTTACTTTCTTTTTCCGTAGAGCGGCCGTATTATTCCTAAGACTTAGGTAATCATTAAGTATTTTTAACAGCTAGATAGGTATAATTCCTTTATCATATTATTATATCCTCTTATAAGCTAGGAACGTTTGAGGGCCCTCAATAGATAGGTTTTCTTAGATAGGCATAATTCCCTTTAATACATAGGTCTCATCGGTACTTTTAAGAATAGGAAGGCAGGCATCCTTAAAAGGTCTTAAATTCTCTCATAGCTAAGCTCTCAGTTAGGATCTCTTATAGGTCTCTTCTAGTTAATATTTATTTATATTAATATTTATTTATTAATTTAGGCTGTTTTTTTACAACCTGAGCATTGAGTGCTTTTCCCATGTACGCGGCCCTTTCGCGCGTCACTTCGAAACAAAATTTGTTCGTATTGTGTAACGTAAAGTCAGCTGCAAACATTGTTTAACTATAATGAAATTCTATAATCAAAGGTAGTAACTTCGCATTTTTCCTCTTTTTTTCTAAATTACACCCGTGCAAAGCCAGGGCGGATCGCAAGTTATATGTAAAAATGCGTGCGTTAGTCTCACTTAAACTCAAAAATGGCCGGACCTATTTGAATAATGCTTATTTTGTTTCGTTCGCTTTAATAGGGGGGTTTAAAAAAAAAAAAGAAATAGCAAAGTTCACGCGAACGAAGTCGCGGGCAGAAGCTAAAGCTAGTTTGAAATAAAATGTAGAATAAATTGTTGAAACCCCTCCTATGTACCAGGCAACATAACACTCACAGCCACTACCAAAACATGACAATATTGTGTGCGTGGTATGGTATTTTATGTAACGATTTTATATTTCAAGTTCAGCAACGGCCACCAAAATTGCCACCAGAAATATCCTCATAAGACTACAACAGAAGTATGGACTCAAATACATTTTATCATCCAATCGAGGGAGCGTGCAGATGCTTATCATCCTGGCATGTCGTAAAAGTCGACTAAGGGACGGGTCCTCTCCAACATGGTGGACTATCTGTATGGGCGATGGGCTGATCACCTGTCACCATACGGTTCATCATACCATCTTAGGACTAATTCATCGAACGTGGCCACAAGTAGTATTGTGGCTCTGCCCACCCCATTAGGGATTTCGGGCGTGATGCTATGTATGTATGTATGTAATCGAGGGAGCAAGAACGGAGAAGCCTGTTACAGTTGGTTGGAAATGGTATTTAAGAGTGCTAATATACATTTGGAAAACTGATCAAAACGTTTCATTGGCTAAATCAAAAGAGTTACTTAAATGAAACAAAAATGTCGTATTCCAAATACATACTACAGTGGACATCTAACAGCACATCGCCGTTGAGTTATTGGTACTCTGGACAAAGTGTATTTATTGTAAAACAATGCCCGGTGTCCAATTGTTTCGTTACCAATCGCAGAGACTTCTTCGGGGGCGACCTGACCAAGTTCGATGCGATAGTCTTCAACGGGCGCAATCTGAAGAATTCAAAGCAGTCTGATCTACCAAAAAAGAGGTCACCCCATCATATCTTTAGAAAATATTAAGAAAGATTTAAAATGATTTACAAAAGATTACAAATTTAGTAGCGTTTATGAATGAAGATTTAGTTTGAAGATTTAGAATGTTATGAATTCAGACATTTAGATACTTTCAGATTAAGTTATCTATCCGATGTTTAGATAGATTTTAGTGAGATACATTCAGTTATTAAGTATTCAGATTAGTTTCCTTTTGTTTTGAGTATTCTTCAGATAAATTCCGTTTCTGTTCCTATGTTCTGATATCTCATCATTCTGGAAGTTCTCCGGTCGGCTAGTGACTGGCTGGCACTGTCTTTTATTCTGCGTGCCTTGAGCACGAATATTCCTTCATACCTGAATAGCTGCTGTAACTGTTTGAGAACACTGTGGCGTGAAACGCAGTGTGCTGGGACTGCGCTGCAGTCTATCAACTGGTACATCTTCAGGAAAACGTCCAAGTAGGAAAGTTTCTTCAGATTAAGTTCTGTGAACATTATATTTAATTATTAGGGAATTAGGATTTAATATTAAAGTCATTTCGACTCTTTAAATTGGAATTGCTGGCAAATCTATAATCAGGCACTAACACTTACAGTATAACAATTGTGAATCTATACATAAGATCCCTATTTTGTAACACGACCAGCCTTCCGCTGAGCTAAACTTTAAGTATAAAGAGAAAGTTTATGTACGCTCTTAGGTTCACTATTTGGGACAAGCGGCCTATCGCCGAATAAATAATAAAGACTATGATAATTTTCTAACCTTGTTTTATTATTCTCTTCATAATTATCAACCCTGAAAGCTCCAAACCTTCTCTTACTCTTTTCAGTAAGTTATTCTTTTGTCTTCTGTTTTCTTCCGTATTGTAACTCTGGTGTACCCCTACCGGGCATTTTCGTATGGACCACTTTTCAACAGCACCACCGAACCCACCGTCCCCAATGATATGATAGCGTGTGAATCAAGCAATATTAGACTTTTGTTTGTATGTCGTAAGAACTAAGACATCAGCAATAGGGTCTGGTTAAGCCATGGCGCTGGCGTTTGACAACCTTCTACGAGACAAGTTACGCGAAATTATACTGATAGGCATATCATTCTTTTGAAATCTTTGTTGAAATTGATTAGTGGAGTTATATTGTTTGAGTGAGCTCGAAATGTATGAGATTAATAATGGGACTTAAACTTAAGATACTGGTTGTTAAATAACGGTGGAGGTGTAATGTATGAACGCAATAAGGTTGATATATTATGTTTCTTTTTCGTGTTCAAAATGTCACCATGTCAGTTGCCTGTTGCCTCTTTCAATAAAAGTGTGTTAACGAATGGATGTGTTTTAATAGTTTCAGGAGTAATCCAGTACGAATCATAGCAGCGACTTCATATTTTTCAGCTTTCAGGAAAATATTTAAACGAGCTGCTCGCTGTCTTCGGCGAGGCTCGTAAACAGGCTAGTTTTTCGGCAATTTATTGCTGCAATTCGGGCTATCCCCAAAACTATTACATATTACTTCACTAATGGAGACCAAAAGTTTGAACGTAAACTTTTGAGGATAGCCTGAATTGCAGCAATGAATTGCCCAAAAACTAGCCCATTTACGAGCTCCTTTAGAATTTTCTACAATTGGCTACTTGCATGATTTTTATTTCATCTTATTTCGGAAAATACTGAGTCATAGAAATCCAACTGTATTCGCAAAACATTATTGTGTTGTTTTTTTTCGAGATACGAATCTGTGAAAAGTCCTTGTTCATACCAATGACAAAAACGCTCCATACAAAACGGCCCTGAAATATGACGTCACAGTGCAGTTAGAGTGTATAACAGACCAATGTAAAAAGAGCCCTGACAGTCATACATTTTATATCGCCGTGAGGGCTCTTTTTATATTGGTTATATAATATATATGAAATTTGCAATTTTTTCCGAAAATACTGTTTTTAGGCCAATATCGTAGAATTAGAAATGACAAATTTAAAAATAAAAAACTAGTAATTCAGAACTAAAAAGCAACATTTACTTTTCACTTATTTTGACAATTTTTGACCCTTAATCGAAAAAAAAGTACCAGTCAAAATGATCGTTTTGTTTCTTTGACATGCATTTATTTATGTTTAGCTACCGTTCCACAGAAATATATTAATATTTGTTACTATAGTCAAGTAGCCAATTTCTACATAACAGTTTTACATCTAATTATGTGGCTACAAAGTAAGTGAACTACAAGGTGTAGCTACCTCAATTAATACCCTTCAGAATAGGTATTTTATTAAATTCAGTAATTATGTTTAATGCAATAAAACTTCTGATTACTTAAGTTCTGTTTTGTTTAAACTGTTTAGCATCTTTATGTTGTTTCGAATTCAAGTTAGCCACCTGTGATGTGGAAGTAAATTTTTGGTGCGTAACAATAATATTGTATTTATTTCAGTGCGTAACATTTTTTTTTTTAGTCAGTACATTAATCTTATGATAATACAAAAGCGAAATACCACTTACTGACTGGCTAATTTCGGAACTTCGGGAACTATAAAAAAAGTACAATTTGTAATTTGACAGGTAGGGTAATTCATTGTTATCATCATCAAAATTTCGGCCAAAGGAATTTTAAATTATAATCCTTATTTTTTCTACATAACAATAAGCAATAATTAGAGCATTAAGAAATAATCCCATTGATTTTGTATCAATCTATGTGGCCTGTAGTTGACGTTTTAGGCGGCATGGTTTGAGGTCCCCAACGTTTGATGTTTAGTACTGTATAATCTATGGTTTGACTTCTGTCAGTTGTCATGTCACACAGAGTACCAACATAATCACTCACGCATAGACTGCAAGCGGATGTCACTTTAACTTTCTCTAATGAATTTACATACCAAAAACAAACAGACTTTTTCAACGTCAAATAATTAGGCTCCTCGAACTTGGCGATGTGTATGATGAACCGATAGTTCCCGGCAACGGCCGAGAGTAGTGAAATGACGAAATACGAGTGTTGATAAAATACGCAGCACAAAAGGTACTTTTTATGCTGTTGTTCTATTCCCATATCTAGAAAAATATTTCAATCGTTTCCTCCGATGATACGTCTATTGTATTCGAGAAACGTTTCAACAAAATTCTTAACATTTTCTCGGGCGTCATCTCGCTTCTTCCTTCGTTTTATATCTCGTTATGGTTCATTGATTTTATTATATAGATTATTAAGTCAGGTAGCTACAGTTAAATTTGTTTATCTACACCAATATCATAAAACCTCCATAATGTAATCAAAAACTGTACGAAATGACCACCATTATGACAACCTGTACTGTAATATTATTACAATATCGATTTTAGTATCGTAATGGTCATAACGATACAGATATGAGCTACAGGCCGGCGCGCCGCCGTCGCCGCAGCCGGCGGGGCCCCATCGTCGCTGTGTCGCCGTTTATAATATGTGTGTAGATAAAGTATGTATGCAACTCTGCATAATTTTGCCTTAAAACACACGTGCGATCTTATTATGAAGTTTTAAGGCCTATCATTATGCAACCGTTGCATAAACTACTATTTTCGTTCTTCGACTCTCGTGTGCCTGTCTGTCCGTTCGTCTGGCTGTCATAGCCTATTTGATCCGAAACTACTGGACCGATTTAGTTGAAATTTGGTACACATACTCGTATGTAAGTCGGAACATGCGTGAAAATCAAACTCAGGTTTAAATTATATATCACGAAAGAAAATGTAAGCAAAACCATATTTAAAAAAGGCAGATCATTTAGTCAGAATATTCATTTTTATTTTATTAATTGTCATAATAAGTGTAAAATATATTGTTTATTAGTTCTGATTTTAGTTCGTTGGAAATCCTCATCAAATTAATGCCATGTTTTATTTCTACCATGTTGGTCTAAAAACAGTATTTTCGGAAATAATTATAGATTTTATTTCGGCGCTATACATTTTGTACAGTGTAACGTATACTACTGTACTGTATACTTCATAAGTCATAAAATAAACGAAATAATAATGTACTGCGTACACAGAACGGTTTCTATTACTCATCATTTTCCAAATTCAAGATGAATTTTTTTTTGTATCCTATTTCGTTACACAAAAAAAAGATTGATCAGTTATTTAACAATAGAGATGTTTGATTGCATAATTTCTACAGTCCTAAATGTACGCTACTTATAGCAAAGTAATAACAGATGTGTAATGAAATTGGATATTCTGATAACTAAACATAATGAGCCCCAGCCGGGAGAGCTGTTATATCGCTTAGGGTAGGGTCACATCTAACCGACAAAACGCGGCGTTAGACTAGACGTGTCGCAAACAATATGGAAAGCATTGCAATTCGCCTTCAGTCGCGTAATAGGGATGTTTCCTGGGTAACAAAAATATAATTCTAATTAGTCCGTCAGATAGATTATCAAAAAAGATTGAACACGTATTTTTTGATTTATCAAATCAATCAAAATTGACAAAGATACCGCTCATCAAATTTCGGGAGTGGGGGCTCATGACGTCACTTAATGGTAAAATGTGTACAAAGTCGTGACGTCACGCTGAACTTCAATGCGCTATATCTTCGTCATTTTTAGTTTAATTGACAAAAGAAAAAATGTGTTTTCAATATTTTTTTATGATCTAAATGACGGACTAATTAGTATTTTTCAGGAAACTAGCATATTTCGGTTTGATGTGTGTGTATTGTTTACTACGCCTGGTCTCCAACGACGGAGTATGTCAGTGTTACACTTTACTTATAGGTTGACCACTTAAATGAGTCGTCGCCCGCGCGGCACAGGGGCGCGGGGGCATGGCGACAAAGGGGACCGAGAGAGGTGCGGGCGGCAGGCGCATTTTTGTTTTCATTCGTTTTACGCCGCCCGCACCTCTCTCAGGCCCCTTTGTTGTCATGCCCCGCGCCCCTGTGCCGCGCGGGCGACGACTCATTTAAGCGGTCAACCTATAGAAGCTCAGCTTAGTAAGGTGATCATCCGTTCTTCTTCGTTATTTCATTTCGTACCTATTCAGTAACATTACCATGCGCAAACCGTTCTGGCTAGTGTAAACTATCGGAAATACTGCTTGTTTTCGATACGAGTAAAAGGGACCGAGCGATAGTTTACGCTAGCGCGAGCGGTTTGTGCAACTCATGGTAATGGTACAGGTAACACAGTGGACACGATGTCAAAAATATCTGACAGTTCGTTTGTTGTTAGCTCCACCAGCGTTTTGTCCCAAAATACGTCTATTCGTGTTTTTAGGGTCCTTACCTCAATAGGAAAAAACGGAACCCTTATAGGATCACTCGTGTCTGTCTGTCCGTCTGTGACAGCCAATTTGCTCCGAAAGTACTGGAACGATTGAGTTAAAATTTGGTACAAATATGTAAGTCGGTGACCGCACCACACGCGTCGGTGACGCGTATCAAAAAATATGAATTATACAGGTACGTCGTATCAAAATCCGTAGCGTGGTTTAGGTAGACGCGGAAATAAATAACATAAAATAAAATATAAATATAAAATAATAAATATAATAAGTAATGTAATAATAAAGAAGATACATATATAAACGATTGCTATTTGTGGACAGCGTTCGGTGCGTTATCTGTTAGCCGTTGCAATGTGGTTGCAATAAAGCGAACGTGTTTCGTTGTTACATTCAGTTGTGAATTATGTCCCTTGTGCGCGCCTCGCCGCGCAAGTAGCCACATAAACAACAACATAAACAAGCAAATTTACAGTTGTCCATGTTGTGATGAATATCTGTGATTTTAAGGTGTCTCGGCCATTTGGAAGCAAGAAAACCTGACATAATAAAAGGTTTGATTTTACAGTGATTTTTAGAGAAATCAGAAATAACAAACGTTGCGGTCCGAAAAAGTAATTGCGCAGGGCACTTCGCGAAATCACAATTATTTAATTAATGCATAATAAAATTATTACAATATATATACAAGCTAATCAAAATGCGCAGCAAGTTGAAGGAAATGGATATAGTCATAGGTTGGGGCGAATCTCTTGTTTATTTTAAAACAACTCGAGCGCCTAACATGCAAGACGTAAGGATAAGTTAACACCGTCTTGTCCTCAGTGCGTCTCTCTCACACTGGTGCCGACGAAAGATATAGTCAGAGCGATAAGATGGGGTTAAGTTAGCCCCGTGTCAAACCTTGCTAGGGGCGCAGGCGCATATTCGTCATTGGCTAAGCGATATGATAAATAAGCAAGCCGTGTGCTTTGTTTTGTTTCTACCTTACTTTGTGATGTTAACATTGAAAAACAAAACACAAAAAACCGGGCAAGTGCGAGTTAAACCCGCGTGGAGAGGGTTCCGTTCCATACATGATTATCTGAAATTTCCTATGTTACTTTAAATACCAAAGACTTCTCATAGGTTTTCCTGTAATCTTTAGGTAAAGAACTATTTTTTGTAATTTTTCAATATTTTAGTCCCGGTAGTTTCGGAGATAAGGGGGGGGAATGGTCAATTTTCGCCTATATTCCTAAATAACTTCCAAACTATTCATTTTAAAATTCCAAAAAAAACATATTTAAGATCCTCACAATAAGCCTTTTCAGTTGATATGTCGCATGATATAGTAAGCGTAACTTTTTTTTTAAATTTTCTAATTTACTCCCCAGAAGTGGCTCCCATGTTTAAAATTAATCTGTTTACGTTACGCATCCGTGTTGCGGTCAACGATTTACATATGTATACCAAATTTCAAATCAATCGGTCTAGTAGTTTCGGAGCAAATTGGCTGTGACAGACGGACAGACAGACAGACAGACAGACAGACACACGAGTGATCCTATAAGGGTTCCTTTTTTCCTTTTGAGGTACGGAACCCTAAAAAAGCGATATTTCAATCATCCAATCAAAAATTTTTTTAAACTGCGTCATATTATCTGTTTGCGTAATTGCTTTTGGTAATTAACCGACTTCAAAAAAGGAGGAGGTTATCTACCCGTATCTATTATTCGACCCGTTAGTTATCCCCTTCTTTCTTTTCTTTCTCGATGCACAATGTACAATTTCACTCGTATAATAAACCACTATTTTATATGCATATACCTAATGAATACTTTTTTAAAGAAGTATTCCCTCCGTCTCAATATGTGCTATGCGTTTGTGCTGATCAAGTAATAGAAATTGTAAGATTGTCTTTTATTCATTAACAATTATCTCTCTTATTAATTTACATTATTTCTCTTTCAGAATCATCAAATGTCTGGTTACTAATTTTATAAGGCACAGACGATTAATAAGTATACCTTAATTTATTTTCCAATTAAAATGAAAAGCCCGTCCAAGATTCTACCAAGAAGGAATTACCTGAGATGCCTGAATAAAATCCTCCCCTTTGTTATATTTGCTGGTTTTACTTTCATTTGGTTGAATGAGAATGAAAGGAAAAGTGCTGATCATGGAGACATCATGAGCACCAGCAGTCAATTTGCCTCCGCAATTGAGTTGAAAACAAAAACGCGCAATACCAGTACAACCTCACGCATCCCACCATTTGTACTCAAAATAAAGAAATTGCATATGGAACTGAAACATATACTGCTCTGGACTCCGAACTCCTATGCACCATTTTACTATTTGGGAGAAGGAACTGAGGCTTTTGTAAGTAACAAATGCCCTGTATCAAACTGCTTTGTCACCACTCAGAGAGACTTTTTTGGTGGCGACGTCACAAAATTCGATGCAATAGCATTCAATGGACGAAATATTAAGCATTACAATATTTCACAACTGCCTAAATCCAGATCTCCGCATCAGAAGTACATATTTTTTAATATGGAATCATCCGACAATGAGCCCATTTGTAAACAAATATATGACGGATTTTTCAATTGGACAGCGACATACAAGTTAAACTCTGATATAGTGTACGCGTATCTCCTAGTCAAAAATATGGCTAACGAGGAGGTCGGACCGCAGGTTAATATGACGTGGAACGTGCCTAATGCACACAAGGTCGTAAGGTTTAACAAACGTAAGGCGGCGGTATGGTTGGCATCTCACTGCAATACTAGAAGCCATCGGGAGAACTATGTCGAGGGGCTGGACTCAGCGTTGATGTCCTATCACCTCGGACTAGACGTTTATGGGTCTTGTGGGCAACTAAAGTGCCCGAGAAATGAGATAAAGTGTAAAACGATGCTCAAAAAGGATTACTTTTTCTATTTAGCCTTTGAGAACTCTATAGCGGAGGATTATGTGTCTGAAAAACTTTATGATGCGTTGAATAATGATATCGTCCCTGTTGTTTATGGTGGTGCTGATTATTCCAGGTAAAATATTTGATTCATTTTGTTTGTGTCTCTAGCAATGTTGACACGAGGATAAGTTCCTTTACATACATACATACATACATAGCATCACGCCCGAAATCCCTAATGGGGTGGGCAGAGCCACACGACTACTTGTGGCCACGTTCGATTAATTAGTCCTAAGATGGTATGATGAAAGTTCCTTTAATTGGAATAAAAAATGATGATTGTGATTGTGACCACTGATGTATTGTAAAATGAAAGATTCATTGCTTTTTACTTGATGGTAATGTTAAACATGGGGTTTTCCGCCTATTGTCAAACGTGCAATTCGTCAAAATACTCTTTTTGTCAAAGGCTCGTTTGGTCAAATTGTGTTTGTCAAAAGTGCGATTCGTCAACATACTCTTTTTGTCAAAGGCTCGTTTGGTCAAATTGTGTTGGTTAAAAGTGCGATTCGTCAAAATACTCTTTTTGTCAAAGGCTCGTTTGGTCAAATTGTGTTGGTTAAAAGTGCGATTCGTCAAAATACTCTTTTTGTCAAAGGCTCGTTTGGTCAAATTGTGTTTGTTAAAAGTGCGATTCGTCAAAATACTCTTTTTGTCAAAGGCTCGTTTGGTCAAATTGTGTTTGTTAAAAGTGCGATTCGTCAAAATACTCTTTTTGTCAAAGGCTCGTTTGGTCAAATTGTGTTTGTTAAAAGTGCGATTCGTCAAAATACTCTTTTTGTCAAAGGCTCGTTTGGTCAAATTGTGTTGGTTAAAAGTGCGATTCGTCAAAATACTCTTTTTGTCAAAGGCTCGTTTGGTCAAATTGTGTTTGTTAAAAGTGCGATTCGTCAAAATACTCTTTTTGTCAAAGGCTCGTTTGGTCAAATTGTGTTTGTTAAAAGTGCGATTCGTCAAAATACTCTTTTTGTCAAAGGCTCGTTTGGTCAAATTGTGTTTGTTAAAAGTGCGATTCGTCAAAATACTCTTTTTGTCGAGTTTGGTTTGGTTTGACGAATCGCGATTTTGGCAAACGACATCTTTGAACTTTGACCAAACGATCCTTTGACAAAAAGGCTATTTTGACGAATCGCACGTTTGACCATAGGCAGAAAACCCTAAGCACGAGCTGCTTATATTGCAAGAAAGTCACAAAAAAGTGCAAACAGAATATATAGCAACTGACCTCTGTCAAATTCAAGTGACATGATGAAACTAGACTCACAAAAGTCGTTTTGAAATTAAAGAAAGTTATTAATTAATAACCATTTTATTCCTCCTCCTCCATTCCTCTCTCATACTTGTATCGAAGTAAGGGATGCACTAAGTTATACCGTATCATCGTGTCAAGCTTGCTACATTAGCTGGGGTATTTCCAGCGTTTCAACCGCCGTCTTCATCAAGGTGTGCTATTGCTGATTAGGTTGACGACTTACTAGATCATTTTTCATAGAGCCCGATAATTTATTTACTTTTCTTTATTTATTTATTATTTATTTATTCCTGACGACCTGGTGAAAATTGCGGGTCTCCGCTGGATGCGAGCAGCACAGAATCGGTCGTTGTGGAGATCATTGGGGGAGGCCTATGTCCAGCAGTGGACGTCTTTCGGCTGAAATGATGATGATTATGATTTATTTATTTATTAAATATTACAATTACAATAATTGTCATGCCCTTCAGTATTTTCTGAAAAATTATAAATGAAACTTACGTGTACATGATATAAGCAATACGCAAGACGTTGATATGATCGTTTCTTTATGTACTAATCGATTCTCTCAGGGACTTTTGTATTTTCCGATATAAAAAGTACCTACCCTATGGACATAGGGTATATTTCAGGATTTGAGGTAACTAAATACCAAGTTTCATGACAACCATAACGCACAGACGCATCTTTTGCATTTACAACATTAGTAGTATTGAGATGGCACGTTAACCCATTAAGTACACGTTTTTTTACTTGTTGTTTTTGAATTGTAAAAATTATTCCTACGGGGCGTTTCAACCGTTCATGCTTACAGTCACCCCATCATTGTCTAAATGGAGATATGTAATGTTAAAAACTATACCTGTCCTGGGACGGGTATTTGCTACTGAACCGGCACTTCAATGATTATCGTCAATATTCGTTGTTCCTTTTCTCCTCAAAGGGGCAACGGTAAGGACAGCGGTTGCAATGTCCCGTAGGAATAGTCCAAGGGCGAATTTTGTAGCCTATTGAATGATTTTTAAACGGCACTAACCACATAATTTCGATGTGATATTGAGAAGCATTTTTCACGTACAATATAGTGCAAAAGCCATAAGTTTTAAAATATATATTCTAAAGGTTCCGTGTAGATAAAATTAGGATAGTTGATTCTCTAATTAATCTGGAAAGTCAGTGGTTTCAGCGGTATTAATGCGTAATTTCAAATAATCTTAATTGCATGTGTTAAAGGCTGCAACTCCTCTGCTGCACTGGGAGTGAAGAAATAGCATAGAATGCGTGCAGATGCTTATCATCCTGGCATGTCGTAAAAGTCGACTAAGGGACGGGTCCTCTCCAACATGGTGGACTATCTGTATGGGCGATGGGCTGATCACCTGTCACCATACGGTTCATCATACCATCTTAGGACTAATTAGTCGAACGTGGCTACAAGTAGTCTTGTGGCTCTGCCCACTCCATTAGGGATTTCAGGCGTGATGCTATATATGTATGTAAAGACTGCAATCGGCTGCGGTGCACGCTGTGCACGTAACTTTGGGTGATGTCACCTACATTTTGATACAAAGTGAAGTTTAGTCTATAAGCGTGAACTGATGAAATCACCCAAAACTACATCTCCGTATACACCGTGATCCACAGTCGGCTTCCGGCTTTATGTCGACCTAATTAATTCACTTTAAAAGTTTATAATACAAAATTTCTTTCAGATTTCTTCCACCTGGATCTTATCTTGACGCCACGAAGCACAGTCCTCGTAATCTGGCTGCCATAATGGCGCGCATCATCAATAATCCTCATGCTTACAGTGAATACTTCGCTTGGAAAAACTACTACACCTATCACAGCCCTGAATCGAAGGAAGATGTGTGTAGGCTGTGCGCCGCACTTAACAACAAAACAATGGTTGAAAAAAGAACAGTGTATGAAGACTTTAGACGCTGGTGGAATCCCAATTATATTAAAAGGTGTAAGGGATATATATAGCGACGAAGAAATGACCCCCGGCGTATGGTGAAACGCTCTCATTTGAGGAAATAATGATGCGTAAGGTTCACTTCTAGACGGAGGAACGTAAACTGGTACTCACGCGAATGACGCTGCGGCCCTAACATGCATGACTTAAAGATAAATTAAAACCGTTTATCTCTATGACTATCCCTTTTGTCGGCACTAGTGTGAGAGAGATGCATTTAGAGATAAACGGGTTTAATTTATCTTTCTGTCATGTATGTTAGGGGGGTAATAATCACATTTAGGTTCCCCTCTTGTTCCCGACAGTTAAGGACCCTTAGGCCTGATTTTTTTGTTTTGACTATATCCGCATGTAGGGCGTCAGGCATAGTTTTGGCCTGAATGAACAAAACGTTAATGTAATCCTTCGTTTTCGTTAACTTTTGACCACAGGAGGGACACATTTTGTTTCTTAACGTGATTATTACCCGGGCCGCTGGTGCGACGACATGGAACTAGTACTATTATACTAGATGTTGCGTCTTTAGGTAACGAGGCCGCTGAAGTTTCTGTTCTCTGATGCGAATTACACAGATATGTTTTAAATTATATTGTACAATAGCAAAACAGTCTCTCTTATCCGTTGGAAACAAAACAAAAGAATGTTATTAATTATATGAATAAATTATATAAACATTAGTATTTATTATTGCGTTTACATTTATATTCTAATTATCCCAACAAATAATCATCGCGTTGCCGTGACAGCTGAGATAAGAATACGACAGTCCTCTGCCGCGGTTCCTGCCTGCCCCACTTCCGGTACATGGCGGCCAGGTCGTATAAATTACCCGATCAAAATATTTGAATACCTATCTATGTGCAAAATGACGTTTTGTTTTGTACACGCGCCAATGTGTGCGCATGTTTGCGCCCGCCAATGTTCTGTCCACATGTGAGAGGCAGAGCGGGGTGCCATGTCAGGACCGCCGTCAGTCAACACTTCATAATGCAGTCAGTCAGGCGCTGATGCGCTATTGTACTGAGCTCTTTGACGTGTACAGCATAGCATACTTGTTTTTGCCAGTATTTATTATTATTGGAGGTTAATTGGGCCATATATGTGCCGCTTCGACCATTGCTGATCTATTGTGGCAGCCCTTCAGTTTGGCTAGTGCTGGCCTCGGCAGGGGTGGTCCGCTAGCGGCCCTTTCCACCATGTGCGCAGACCCTTACCGTAAGGGCATCGGTTACCGCAATTCACACGCAGATAATGTACATAAGTTAGATAAACTCATTGGTACATGGCAACCGCTTTGATTCGAACCCGGACTTCACGATCACGAGTCGACATCCATAGCCATTAGGTCACCGACGCTCTTCTTGTGCCAGTATACGCCTTATGATTGTTGGGGAATCATTCCCCTGTTTCGGGCTAGAGTAGGTTCATTTAGTCGCCTACTGTCAATGTCCTGAGCACGGACAGTGGTGCGTTATCGGGTCTAGATGCCTGTAGAAAGAAGCGAACGGATCACGTCCTTAGTTCTAACGTCCCGACTGGATATCAGTCCATGGGCCTTTTTTTATGTCAATTGACTGACAAACGAGCTGACGGCCCACCTGATGGAAAGTGGTCACCGCCGCCCATGGACATCCGCCAAATCAGAGTTGCTGCCAATGCGTTGCCAGTCTAGGGAGGATGGGGAATGGGGATGGGATAGGGATGAGGGAATAGGCCTCCGGATCTCGTCACTCACCGTACGAAACGCAATAGCAAGCTATTACTTTACGCCGATATTCTGTGAGCGTGTGGTACTACCCCGGTCGAGCCGGCCCATTCGAACAGTAATCATCTAGTGAGGATTACTGTTTGGCTCTACCACTACAAAACCGCCTGACCGTAAGGTAACCCTTCTCCCCTTCCATTGCGATCTCTGGAATTTGGACTTAGTAGCCAGGTTGACCCGATATGGCTTAATGGTACGGAGCAGGCATTACGTGTGTTAAACCGCGACAGAAAAAGTAGCTCCATTACATCGTACTGTATGATTTTTTGAGGTGGTCTTTTTGTATTTTATTTTTTATAAAAAAATTGATGCACCTTAATTAAATGAGACTTGAATCCAGGTTTTTTCGAGTTAAGCGTTTAACGACCGTAACTTCTGCCCATTATCCGATTAATTTATATGGTGAGCTGAATGTGCGAAATAACTTCATATCTTATGGATATGTGCCGTGAAGAGTGAGTGAGAACTAATTTATTACTTAATTTATTTATTTACTTCACTTCACAAAGGATTTTATGACACATAGTAGGTACATAGATTTCATTTAGGGAGAACCCTTGAGAAGAACTGAGATTCCGAACTAGGCGCGATCCTGTAATATGGATCTCCAGGCCCTCAACCCGGAAAAACATGTTGAGAAACTACTACTAATTTTAGTGGTAATACAGTCCTGTTGGAGGTAAGTACGTAAACATAATAAAACAAGTGCGAGTGAAACCTGCGTGGAGAGGGTTCCGTTCCATACATGATAAACTGAAATTTCCTATGTTACTTTAATTACCATAGACTTGTTATAGGTTTTCTTGTAATCTATAGGGAAAGAACTATTTTCTGTATTTTTTTCAAAATTTTAGGCCCGGTTGTTTCGGAGATAAGGGGGGGGGAAATGGTCAATTTCCACCTATTTTCCTAAATAACTTCTAAACTATTTTACTTAAAATTAAAAAAAAAATGCATTTATGATCCTCACAATAAGCCCTTTCATATGATATGTCACACGATTTCAGTTGCACAACTTTTTTTTTAATTTTCTAATTTATCCCCCAAAAGTGGGCCCCATGTTCAAAATTAATTAATTTACGTTACGCATCCCTGTTGCGGTCACCAATTTACGTATGTGTACCAAATTTCAAATCAATCGGTCCAGTAGTTTCGGAGCAAATTGGCTGTGACAGATGGACAGACAGACAGACAGACAGACAGACACACGAGTGATCCTATAAGGGTTCCTTTTTTCCTTTTGAGGTACGGAACCCTAAAAAGGTCAATACAACACTACTACAAATTACCTGAAAAATAAAAACATAAGAAAAGAAAGTGTGTGTGCGTGTGTGAATGAACGTGTATG
The DNA here is from genome assembly GCA_947859335.1 of Tortricodes alternella. Lineage (NCBI taxonomy): Eukaryota > Metazoa > Arthropoda > Insecta > Lepidoptera > Tortricidae > Tortricodes > Tortricodes alternella. Next base: position 4,549,247 of record OX401986.1, read on the forward strand.
TGTGTGAATAGGTGTACATGTATAAGATAACGTGATCAGCCAACCCGTGATCTCATGTTTGCACTCTCGAAAAATTAACATGTAATTAAATATTAAGTTATATAAAGATGGCCTTAAAAAAGTAAAAATGACGACCTGATAGGCCACTACGGAACTTTTGTACTGCACAGACTGTCAGTTCGACGTCGGTCTAGAACAATATTTATATGAAACGTAACTGTCTTAAAGTGCAGTTATAAGAGCAACTTTTTTACAGCAATGTGTGGCCGGCAACTATACGCATCTTTCTCTAACGTACAAAGTTAGAGTAAGACAGGTATAGTTGCTTATGCTTATGAAATTTTATGCTTCTTTAGGGCAAGCTGGCGGATGAACAAACTCCTAACCGTGAGGACGCTGCAGAATAAACCATGTAGGTTTCAGTCAGTATTGCGATTCGTTTAGATCAGCTATTTGCAATTTGCTTTACAGTCTGATCAAGAACCGAACATAAAAATGCTTTAAAAGCATGACTGTGTCAAAACGATTGGTGACACCCAATGCTAACCGAATAATTTGTCAAACATTAAAAATAATCACTAAAGATAACGGGTATCAGATTGTGTTATCGATTTAAAGATAACTCGTCTTTAGACCGCAGGCAGTCGCTGTCATGGCATCAAATGTTATTCGTAAATACATCGTGCTATTCACTTATTTATGGATTTTTACATGAGTGTAAGGTAAAGTGCATTTTATGGTTATTTGCTGTTGTTTTTGGGAATAAATTTATCTGTCATCATTTAAGTTATTATAGATTATAATGATATCTATAATAGCTTAAATGATGACAGACGTATTTTGTTGATTATGGTGAACATTTTGATATTTGGCTCGGTATATCAAAGGTAAGGTGAACCTTATCAAAGGTTTCAAACAAACGTGCCTGCAATTAATGAAACTGTAATATGCTTTATCTACACCCATATCATAAAACCTCCATTGGTTAATCAAAAAAAGTAGGAAATGACCACCATTTTGACAACCAGTGCTGCGATAAAGAAATAACATGACTTCTTTATCGTTTTTAGTAAAGAAATGAGATTAAATTTGGAACAGCTGTCAAAACTCAAGTGGGTCTCTATTCTAGTATCCATAGATATTAAAACAGTTATTGATACGAAACGTCAATTCAGTATGTTTTTTTAATATAAACTGCACAATATTTGATCTCGAGTGACGTGAGAATAGAGACTTCATCCGTTTGTCTATGATTTAAAAAAAATGGTCTTGACGGAAGACCGTATTTGCCGCCATGTTGACGTTTTGCTGAACGAAAGTAGAATTGTTGTTGAATTGAATAGAAAAAGTTGTTTGTAATTTACATTTTAGTTGAAAATATGAATAGTAAGTAGTCTTCTCGGAGTGTGTGTGATGTGAAAATGCGCCGGATATCGGAAATATGCAGCCACGATTGCAACAAATAACTTGTTGCCAGAAAATATTGTTTCTGAACCCATCATGGAGGATTTATAATATGTGTGTAGATAAAGTTATGTATGCAACTCTGCATAATTTAGCCTTAAAACACTAGTGCGGTTTTCATGAAACGAGCCGATAGGCGAGTTTCATAATAAGATCGCACGTGTGTATCATTATGCAACCGTTGCATAAACTACTATTAGAATACTAAAGATAAACACATATGAGTCCACTAGTCACGATTTTAAAAATAATAAAAATATTGAAAGGACTAGCTTGTTTATACATAGTCGTTGATCTGCATTTCATAAGTTTAGTGATTCATATAAATCGGATGTATTTTTCAGTACGAACAAATTAAGTAGCTTATGAAAAATATTCGTGTTCTCTATTCAGTGGTGTTTGTGACAAAATAGTGACAAGAAATAAAACTTAGTAAGTACCTTTTCTAATAGCCAAAAGATTATAGAGAGAGTATTTTAGGCACAATACATAATATAATATAGTTTATAGGTGCGAGATTCTTTAATACGGGCAAAATTACGAATCACTGCAATTTATAACATCCGCGGCCCTAACATGTAAGACACAAAGATAAGTTTAACCCGTTTGTCTCTATGACTGTCTCTTTCGTCGGCACTGGTGTGAGAGAGACGCATTTAGAGATAGGACGGTTTAATTTATCCTTGTGTCTTGCATATTAGGGCCGCAGAATGAAAGATATCTATTTGTGTCATTCTTGCACATTAATGCTTCCAGCTATAGATAGTTGGCTGAATGTATAGTCGAAAAAAAGGTCTATAATGTCAACTGTAGGAAACTCATCATTTAAAATTATCATGTCTGGAGGTCCAGACAAAATCTCTGCGTTATTACCTTTTTAAGGCGCTTTTAGGTACTGTGTGACAAATGCCACCGATAAATATATACATGAAAGTATACAGTGTGAAAACTATACCATAGTATAAAGAGGGAAGTAAGTTATCTTCATACAAACGCACCGCGCGCGGCTTGTATGTGTGCGCCAAAGTATCTATGCGTCGCCGCACGCACACTTAAACAAAATCTCGACACGTTTCTCAGTGCGCCAGTCGTGGCTAACACCGCACGGGGCTCGCGCGTCACGGCTTTTCGGCAGCGCTAAATGAATGAAAAATGTGTGATAATCGCAGGAGAACGTATTGCTGTGTGTTTGGGTGTCTTAATAATTCATCGATTCCAGAATTGTCTCTGTTCAGATTACCTATTGAACAGGAAGAACCCTGGGACACTAGGCAATTATATCGCCGATTGGGCCGGAGATAGCCTACTTCCCCTCTTTATACTATGACTACTTATACCGTATTTCTGACGTGGAGTAACTTTAGCAGTATTGTTAAGAGGAGTGTGAACCTACGGCTTTTCATACAAAAGGTGATAACGATTTTCAAACTCACTGATATTGATCTATTTTTGATAGGTTGTCAGTCAGAACAAAATCTTGGTTTATACGTTTTGCTTTTATTGCTATAAATAATAATCAATAAATTCAGTTTTATTGTTGTTTTAGTATTCTCATAAAAAAACAAATTTCGGCCATTATTTGACTTTGTTGATCTTTAATAAGAATTCAAATAAAGTATAGACCTAGATATTGTTCAGACTGATAACCTATCAATAATTGGTCAAAATGGGTTAACCTTTAAGGGGTGGAAATCGTTATCGTCTTTTGTATGAAAAAGGTAATTTCTGCCGCTGGTTCACAATCCTCTTAAGACTTTGATCATTTGTTCCTAGTGGCAGCTGCTATGAGACCTTTATTGAGAAGTGTAAGTATAAATAGAAATTTGTTCTTGAAACCGTTATAATAGATTCTTAGAGATGTTCGCTCGCGTAGTAAAAACAATTAATATTTTAATGTTTACTTATTGCATAAAATATATGATTTGTTTATGGTGACAATATGAAGGAACGGATTGAACTTAATAGGTATAATGTCATTTTTAATAAGTGTTATTCTTAAGTCTCTTGTAGACAATTGAAACTCAAAAGATAAGTGCCAGAATAGTTCAGCAATAATGAAGATAACATTGAAAATAAAAATGCATTAATTGATAATTTTGATATATTTTGTGCCGATTGCCCCGGAAATAATACATTGTGTTCATACATCGACATTTACGACGATTTTTACAAGAAAGATGCACTCAAAAGCGGTTTCCAAAAAAAATTGTTATCGAGAATGTATTCAATGCTTTGATCAGGATACGAAATATCCTAATGCGTCCAAATTTAATTCAAAATAATTATTACTCCTACGTCTACTTGGTACGTCTCTAAAATGTATGTAAATTACTATAACATGATCTAGTTTTCTCCATATTTAATCATTACAGTTGAAGACACGCCGCTTGAACTACGGATTCCAGTTGATGTCATGGCACTAAGAAAAAGTTAGTCTAATAATAAATTTACCTCAAAATGATTTGCAAGCGTTAGCATTTTTGTTGATACGAATCAAAATAATAATGACCTTAACGACAAGATACAGTTCATTACATTCTCCTCAAGTACCTTCTCGGAGTTCCAGGCGTGCCAAATTCTTCTTTTTATCGATATGTTTTGCATTTCCCGGATTTATTATATACATAAACTTGCTCCAGAAGGCAACTATAAAAGCCAATGACAGACTAATCCAGGAAGCTCAAGATGCAATCGCTCAGGATGCAAGATTGGCTGAACGATATAGGAATATAGATATTATATCAGGAGAAATAAAGTACATATTGCTTTGGACACCTGTGAATGAATCACCATTCTATTACTTAGGAAATGGACGAGAAGCATTTGTTAAGAACATGTGCACGTTCAGTAATTGTTACGTTACACCGGATAGAAAATACTTTGGTGGTGACATTACGAAATTCGATGCAATTGCAATTAATGGTCGGCGCATGAGGTACACGAAACTATCAGATCTTCCCGAGCAACGATCGCCACACCAGAAGTTCATCTTCTTTAACCTGGAGTCTTCTACTTATCAACCAGTCTGCAGTCCATGGTTCGATGGTTTCTTCAATTGGACCAGTACGTATAAACTAAATTCTGATATCGTGTACTCATACATCTATATTAGGAATAGCGAAGGTGAAGCTGTCGGACCGAGGATAGATATGAAATGGATTACGAATATGAAAGAGGTGGATGAGGAATTTAAGAAAAAAATGCTGAGTAAAAAGAAAGCTGCCGCTTGGTTTGTGTCCCATTGTACAACTAGGAGTAAGAGAGAAAGGTACGTACGCGCACTCCAGAGAGAGCTGCAGCCATATGATTTGACAGTTGACGTGTATGGAGGCTGTGGCAAATTTCGCTGTCCCCGGAACCAGGAGAAGTACTGCAACTCGAAAATAGAGACTGATTACTATTTCTACCTCTCGTTTGAGAACGCGTTCGCTGAAGATTACGTTACGGAAAAACTCCTGACTGCTCTGAACTATAATGCTGTTCCTATTGTTTATGGAGGATCTAATTACTCAAGGTAAATATTTCCTTACTTATCCTTCCTATTATTAATGCCAAGGTGTTTGTTTGTTCCTCTTCTATGTCAAAATGGAAAAACTGAAGCGCTGACTGAAACACACTTCTCTTTAAACTCTGAAAAAAGCACATAGCAATGGCGATAAACGAATTAGCTGGTCTTTTATTGAGCTATACATAAGATGAAACTTGAAACTAGAAATTTGTTAACACTACTAATTGTCGCTCGCGTCTTCGTTCGCGTAGATTTCGTTTCTAACCTAACCTATTTACCTAGCTTATTTAAATCTTGTCTTTCTTGATTAGGTTACTAAACAAAGTGCAATATATTCGGTGATTCATGGTGACGACGTCGGTCGAGTGTGCTTCGGGGTACGTAGGACAGTACCACCTGCTAGATATAGGTCCCCAAAGATCGCTACAGCGGGCTCCTGGGACTTATACAGCGATCTTTTTAATTATGCTTCCAGGTTCCTACCCCCTGGTTCCTACATCGACACCCGTGAGCACCGGCCTAAAGAGCTGGCAGCCAAGATGGTCCACCTCATAATGAACCCAAGTCACTACCACGAGTTCTTCCGCTGGAGGAACCACTACTCCTACTCCGAGTCAGAATCAGTTGAGGACGTGTGCAATGTTTGTGCAGCCCTCAACAACAGGACTAAGGTGATGAAGGAGTCTGTATACGAAGACTTCAGGAGTTGGTGGAATCCTGACTGGCAGGAGCGCTGTCAGGACGACAATTGGAGCACGTGATAGTATCTCAGTCAGAAGTGCTATAACTATTTTGTTTATAGCACAGACTAAGTATTTATCCTATAGAATGTATAGCCGGGTCCCATGCTGTCAATATTAGAGTCAACAAATTATACTTGGGAGCAAAGAAACCGAGCCACCTTCTATGTGTAATCATATCGAAGGTGGCTCGATTTCTTTGCTCCCAAGTATATAAACGGTGGGGCTTCACCAATGACAGCGCTCTAAAAACCTCGCGCGCCCCGCAAGTTCGGTAGCTGTATTTGCCAGTAAAAAAAGTTAGGCTAAACGTTATCTTTAAGATATATTGTCTGTGGTATACTGTTTTGATTTACAGAGTAAGAATTGCGCAAAGCATGTATACCAAATCCAATATATCGTAATCAACCAAATTCATTTGACATTGGACAACGGATCAACACAATTTGTTTCATACAAGTGGCGAAAATGTTTTTACCCACTTTGAAATGTTAACTGATTTTTTTACCTTTATAATATGACTTTTAGATTTTTTAAGTATTGATTATAGATAAGGATCTCCTAATATCTTTTTGCAATAATAATCTTATTACGGAAAAAATGTGTTTTTATCTAACCATTAAAATATCACTATATATTTTAAATTTATTTACTAATCCCACAAAGATAAAAACCTATACAACTTTCTTTACCCACCTGTTCATGTTATTTAAATGTTAAAAACCGGCCAAGTGCGAGTCGGACTCGCGCACGAAGGGTTCCGTAGCATTATCTTTAAAAACGGCAAAAAAATCACGTTGGTTGTATGGGAGCCCCCTTAAATATTTATTTTATTTTGTTTTTTAGTAATTGTTGTTATAACGGCAACAGAAATACATCATCTGTGACCTGATGCCCGCCCAGAGGTAGAGCACCTGAAGAGGTATCAGATTCACCCCCCAATGTATGTTCCACGATTTATTTAGTAGTTTAGGAGTTAAGATTTTTTCAAATTCAAAGTCCATATGCGAGAAGATGAAATGCATCTGAGACCTTGCAGAGCGTTTTAAAAAAACAATACTTAATTTTTTTGGGTGAATCTGATACCCCTTAAGGTGCTTTAGTTTCTAGGATACTTGTATAGAGAGAGAGGTACTGTGAATGGCACAGATACAATTCAGTACTTTTAAAAAATCAATATACAAACTATGGTTTGAAAGTTTGTATTAGAAAAAAATCGGTCAAGTGCGAATCGGACTCGAGCACGAAGGGTTCCGTACCATCATCAATAAAAAAAATCACGTTTATTGTATGGGAGCCCCCCTTAAATATTTGTTTTATTTAAAAAAAAAGAATGTGAATATATTATTATAATTAAATATTCTGTAAATATTATATCAATATCGAGCAAAAACGAGCAAAAACATTGCGTTTGTTGTATGGGAGCCCCCTTAAATATGTATTTATTCTATTTTTACTATTTGTTGTTATAGCCCCAACAGAAATACATCACCTGTGAAAATATCAACTGTCTAACTATGACGGTTCATGAGATACAGCCTGGTGACAGACGGACAGGCGGACGAACATCGGAGTCTTAGTAATAGGGTCCCGTTTTACCCTTTGGGTACGAAACCCCAAAAAACACAATCAAATTGAATTTTGTTATAGGTTATCTGTTTGATGGAGACTTAACTTAGGACAATGCATTCGGTCATTAATAGTCTTAAGTGCGTGCGATTGGCATGACGGACCAACTCGCGAATCGCATCGATGCGTATGAATAAGAAAGAGATATTGTGTCTCATTCTTGCGCATCAATGCGACCCTGCGAGTTGGTCCATCATGACCGGTCGTGTCGAGCAGCCATTACAAACAAACACTATTTTTATTAACTCTTTATCAATTTCCTGATGCGGATAAGAAGCTCACAGAAAAAAAGATTAAGTCGATACTAGTGGCGGAGCGTGAGGGTAAGCCGGTGTATCATTTCTATTCTTAAACATTATATTATTATTCATTAAATATTTTATTTGCTTAAGATATAATTTAATATGCAATTTTTATGTTAATAAAACATACATACATACATACATATTATCACGCCCGAAATCCCTAATGGGGTGGGCAGAGCCACAAGACTACTTGTGGCCACGTTCGATTAATTAGTCCTCCTAAGTCAGTCCTAAGTTAGTCTAGTCTCCTCTGCTGCACTGGGAGTAAAGAAATAGCATAGAATGCGTGCAGATGCTTATCATCCTGGCATGTCGTAAAAGTCGACTAAGGGACGGGTCCTCTCAAATATGGTGGACTATCTGTATGGGCGATGGGCTGATCACCTGTCACCATAGGGTTCATCATACCATCTTAGGACTAATTAATCAAACGTGGCCACAAGTAGTCTTGTGGCTCTGCCCACCCCATTAGGGATTTCGGGCGTGATAATATGTATGTATGTATGGTATGATGGTTAATACAAGAAGTAATTAATAACATTATAATGTTTGAGTTAAGAAAGTATACACCGGCTTACCCTCCCGCTCCGCCACTGGTCGATACAGCCATAAAAAAAGTTGCGGACGTATAGTAGATAGAGAAGCACAATAATAGCCACTGCGGTCCGAGCGACGTTAACGAAAAAACTTAACGCCCAAGTTAATTAGAAAAGTTTTGTACTCGTACGTGCACACCCATTTACCAAAAGAGGGGATTCTCAGCCTCATAACGTTCGTAGGGCAAAAGGATTTACTATAAACCTACCACGATGAAAAATATCTGTTTGCCATGTGATTCGGCAAACACATTTTTTTTTTATGTCAATTGACTGACAAACGAGCTGACGGCGCACCTGATGGAAAGTGGTCACCGCCGCCCATGGACATCTGCAACACCAAAGGTGCTGCCAATGCGTTGCCAGTCTAGGGAGAATGTGGAATGGGGATGGGATGGGGATGAGGGAATAGGCCTCCGGATCTCGTCACTCACCGTACGAAACGCAATAGCAAGTACTTTACGCCGATATTCGGTGAGAGTGTGGTACTACCCCGGTCGAGCCGGCCCATTCGAACAGTAATCATCTAGTGAGGATTACTGTTTGTGATTTGGTTTGAATAAGGGCTTCGTGCTTACAGTCAAAATTATGAAATTGATTCAATATGTATGACAGATGCCCACTGAAAAGTTACGATTATCTTCAAAATTTCATTTCTGGGCCTGTATTTGGGACTACATCGTGAACGTCAAACACGTACAAAACAACGATACATTCACGGTTATGGCATTTTAGTAACGATATAGTAAATCACTTATGGCTGAATTCAGAAAGGCCATTCAAATAGGTCTTTAATTAAAGTGACGTTTCAGTGACGTTTCTGTATAGGTTGACAACTAGTTGAAGGACATTTAACTACTTAATATATAGGTTGACCACTTAAATGAGTCGTCGCCCGCGCGGCACAGGGGCGCGGGGGCATGGCGACAAAGGGGACCGAGAGTGTGCGGGCAGCAGGCGCCTTTTTGTTTTCATTAATTTCACGCCGCCCGCACCTCTCTCAGGCCCCTTTGTCGTCATGCCCCTGCGCCCCTGTGCCGCGCGGGCGACGACTCATTTAAGCGGTCAACCTATAATCAAATGCTTAAGTGGCGTTTCTGAATTCGGCCATTAGCAGTCCCAAATAAAGGCCCGGTTCTATGTATAATCAATCTCCTAATGGGTCAAATTTGAAACGGTGTTTTCTTAATTTTAAATTTGCTAAACTTATACCTAAGAAATGTCAAACTCGATTTTGAACATCACAAAGCTGTCAAAATAAAGTATGACGTTTTTAGGGTTGCGTACCTCAAAAGGAAAAAAAGAACCCTTATAGGATCACTTTGTTGTTCGTCTCTGTCTGTCCGTGTGTCAACCCCTTTTTCTCACGAACGCGTGAAGGTATCAAGTTGAAATTAATATCATGTACTAAAGGGATTACTCTTGAAGCCGTGAATAAATCAACCTTCTAAGTCAACGCAATCAAAAGATACGGCCGTTTATGCCGCATATTTTGATACTCGCAAGGGAATTAAACCCTATAGGGTACTTCCCGTTGACCTAGAATCATGAAATTTGGCAAGAAGCAGTCTTACAGCACAAGTAAAGGTTTCTGTTTTCGGTTCACGTAATTAAACCATAAAAAAATGATTAACGGATAACCTTTGCGAAGTCGTATCACCGTCGACGGTTCCACAAAGATAGGAGCTAGCGAAAGTTATTTTTTGTATTATTTCATAATACAAAAAATGCAATGTATGCTGCCTAGCTAAACCAGTCCATGGGTCCACTCAAAACCAGCGTCCTATTCCCCCAATAGGTGGTACGACACACAGCTGAGTGGATACCATTTTCGCAGCAACATGTAACTTTTATTTAGATCACACTAATTGTTAGATTTAAGTTCACAAAATGTAAAAAAATCTCCGTTTAGCGAAATAATTATTTTCTATTCTATTATATTCATATAGAACCTTTGAAGGGTTAAAATATTTGCCTTTCGTCATGTTACATACTGTATAGATAAATACATACATATAAAATTACCACATCACACAAAGTTTGACGCTAGAGGGACTCAAACCCAGACTTCTTACACAGGGTGGCAGTTACACTAATCTAACACTGTGCCATAGAGCTTTTCAAAAATCAGTGGAACTGCAGGCAAAGCCGTGGGCGGGTAGTAGCGTTATACTTGTGAGTAGATAGGGCGCATTTGTGATAAAAATCCTCTGATACGAGGCAAGAGTGCCTATCGCTCGCTGATGTCATTACAGGGCCCCCCGAGCGCGCAAGCGGTTACACTCAGCTAAGAAAAAGAAAGAATTTTGTAACTGCTAAGTGAAGTTCTCAAGTTTTCCACTAATATACCCTTTTTAGGGTTCCGTATCTCAAAAGGAAAAAACTGAACCCTTATAAGGACACTCGTATCTGTCTGTCTGTCCGTCTGTCACAACCAATTTGCTCGGAAACTTGGACCGATTGAGTTAAAATTTGGTGCACATGTATGTCGGTGACCGCAACACGGACGTGAAACGTAAATAAATGAATTTTAAACAAAGGTGCCAATTTTGGGGGGTAAATTATAAAAAAAAAAGTTTTGCGAACTATATCGCGTGTTATACCAAATTAAAGGACTTGTGAGAATCTTAAATATATATTTTGAAGTTATTTAGTAAATAGGCGACTACGCTTCCGTTCTTAGCCGCCTCACTAAGCCTGACTCTCCAACTGGGCATATTTCCATTTAATCTTGACGATAAATAGACGAAAAGCCAAAAAGATCAACCCAAAATAAATGCCATTCTTAATTAAGCTCTATGATATAGATATAATGTCTTAAATCAGCTTAGCTTTTGTTGTGCATTGGATCTTTTTCGCTAAATTACATCTGCTTTGGTTTGAAAAAGCCTCAAGCAATAGACAAGGCTAAAAATTTGGATCCACTTCCATGAAGTCATTGCAAGTTGCTATTTGCAATTAATTTGTATTTGTTTGTTGCACTTTTGTGTTAGTTTTTAGATAAAACTCTGTATAATATTGCTAATTGAAAACAGAGTTAAATATAATGTCGACATAAAGAACGCACCCGCTGACAGCTGTCAATGTCACATTTTTGGAAATACTTCCACTTCCTTGTTATTGCTTGTGTGCATACAATGTTGTTAAAAAATAACATTAAATAAATATGGATAAAGGGACAAAAGTCTTTAAATAAATAACAATATCGAACAAACTCTAATATCAAAGTTGAAAAGACTTACTGCTGAGTTTCTTGCGGCGTTTCTTCTCAGCGTATATCACCTTTCGAAGCGCTTGTAGATTCAGATATGTGAAAGAGCCCATGTGGCCTACTTGCAAAATAATTGTTTTCATTTACATTTTCAACTTGGTTGAAACCAAGTTGAACCAAATTACGACTTGGTTCGTAGCTCAGAGTACTCGCGATAGTCAATACAAAGAGATTGTAAGTAGATTTGCGGCCCCCGCTCCGCCCGCGGCCCTTTATTCAATTACCGCGTCACCATTGTTATGGCAATAACGCCAAAACGCAGATACGAGGAATTAATACTAAGCAGAGTCGATGGATGAAGCTTTGCTTTTTAGAGTACTAACGAGAAAGTCTACTTATGAATTGTGCATCCTGATAGCTTCATTATCTAAGGCACCAATGGCACAAAATATTTTGGGCACGCCACCGATCGAAACGTTTGGCACATGACTCCAGTTTAGCATGCATTCTGCTAAAAGTAACATCTTACAACCGTAATATAAGTTATTTTTCATCTTATCTGCAACAACATAAGTCACACTTATTTGAATTACACGTATAACTGAAACATTTATTTGTAACAGTAAGAGTTTTGAGTTGCTAGTTTTATTATTTTCCCAATAATCACTAAGTTAAAATTATTTGACGCCACGTCTATGGCGTCGTCCTAATAGAACGCGATTGCGCGATCATCGATAGTTCGCGCGAACTTTGTTCGTATGTACGCGCGATAAAACATACTAATGTCGAACAGGTGTCTTAATTGATCGCGCGAATGTCTTTTAGGACATCAGTTCGACATCAGTATGTTTGATCGCGTGTTCGTACGAACAAAGTTCGCGAGAACTATCGATGATCGCTTAATCGCCATTGTATTAGTACGATGCCTATATTACACATTTGGTTAGAAAAAGTGGCACGTTGATCCATCAAGGTTCGCCATCCCTGATCTACAGATATATAAATACTCATTATTTCTATTGTCGAGTGGCGTCAATATCATTGGTAAGTAATGTTTCAACATAAAAAATCCTCATGGATTTGGAAATTGCGAACAACACAGACGCCTTAACAGCCGAAACCAAAGCACTTTACCGTGCCTTAAGAATTTGATCCCAGATTAAATAGTTGTCGCCATCAACCAGCTGTTAGATTATGCTGTGTAACCAAATAAATAAATAAATTATAAATAGACGCTACTTCAATCAACAATCGATTGGCGCCTTTGTGAACTAGGCTATAAGTCATCAATACATATAAAACAGTACCGCGACTCACTTATTTATTATTTATTTATTTATTTACTTATAATTAACACTATTATAGACAACGCGCAGCCTAAACGGGTGGTCCTAGAGGTTTGAAATTTGAAGGAGACATTCCTCGGGTACCCTAGAAGTGCACTAAGTAGGGAAAGGGGTGAAAAGGAGTGATAAAGTTTGTATGGAAAATACCGCGGGCGAAGCTGTGGCGGGTCCACTAGTAAACAATAATTCTTCAATATATCAACGTGTAGCGACATGATACTAAAATGTATAAATATTTTTGGCGCTGACTGTACCATATATACTTACGAAAGGTCGATTTCCAATCAGCCGCGGAGATTTTTATAGCCCTGCTAATTGTGCAAGCAGCGCCGGAAACGATAAAAGTTATTAATTGGTTCCCTGTCGCCCGCCGGAAGTTGTAAATACACCGCTACTATTTCCGGTCCATCGGCACGCATGCCTTTCTGGGGGATATATGGTGTGCGCTTCAGGTGAAGGGTGATTTAGGTTGGTTTTATTGCTTGTCAAGGTTACAATGTAGGCCTCGTTCACATAAAATTTAGTTATCTTTTACCAAGCTGTTATAAACAAATTTATACAATATCTTAATTAAAAGTACATACATATACATATTATCACGCCCGAAATCCCTAATGGGGTGGGCAGAGCCACAAGACTACTTGTGGCCACGTTCGATTAATTAGTCCTAAGATGGTATGATGAACCGTATGGTGACAGGTGATCAAGCCATCGCCCATACAGATAGTGCACCATGTTGGAGAGGACCCGTCCCTTAGTCGACTTTTACGACATGCCAGGATGATAAGCATCTGCACGCATTCTATGCTATTTCTTCACTCCCAGTGTAGTAGAGGAGTGATTAAAAGTAACTAAAAATAATTGTTATTATACAAAATAAACTAAGACTAAATAACAACTAAATCAAAATAAATAAACTTTAAGTACGCTTAAAAAGAAAATTAAAATTATCAGGGCGAGCGAAGCGAACCCTAACACTATCCCACAACCTATGCATTTTTGTGGTACACTTTACGGAAAACTATACCTTTAGGTTTGGGCTTTAACATAGTAATTTAAGGTCATGGCTAGATTTGTAATCTATTATCTGTCATGATTAAATCAGTTAAAACAAATATTTAAAAACCAATGATGTTATTTTACTACTTTTCTAATCTCTAATACTTATGTAAATGTTCTGTAAACTATACATCTCTAATGGCCGAATTCAGAAACGCCATTTAAGCATTTGACTAGATATTAAGTAGTTAAATGTCCCTCAACTAGTTGTCAACCTATACAGAAACGTCACAGAAAAGTCACTTTAATTAAAGCTCAATTTGAGTGGCCTTTCTGAATTCGGCCATAAGTCGCTTAACTTGTCCAGACGCGGATACTATACATCTCCGTTATTAGTTATTTATTATAATTAATTTTTACCCATAAGGATTGTTTGCTGCCATTGTCATGAGTTAGTTTTAGTTAAAACTCTAATGTAAAAGTTCGAAAAAAAAAGACTTACTGCTGAGTTTCTTGTGGCGTTTCTTCTCAGCAGATGTCACCTTTCGAAGCGCTGGTAGCTTCAGACATGTAAAAGAGCCCATGTGGCCTACTTCCAAAATAAATATTTTCAATTTTCATTTTCAAACAAATACATGCAATTAACAAGGTGGAAAAAATTTATCATACAAATCTAATTAAAACACACAATATGAAAAAGACTATAAAATCATGAGACCATTCCAGTTCAGTATACAGGCAAAGAATACTAACTATTACTTCGTATTGACTTGCGTACGATGTTTGCATGTTTTCCGTTACCGACAAACTCATGAACATTTGCCCGAGACGCGCCCGCGCAGCCAATTAATTGCATGAAGTGTTCTAATCCTTAGAAGTTGGGTTTTTCTTCCGATTCCGATCTGTGTACTTGAGATTGTGATTGACAAGGGGTAGCGATTTTATTTTTTAAATCATGTTGACACAGTATTTAAAAAAAAATGCGAGTCGGACCCACGCACGAAGGGTTCCGTACCATTATCTATAAAAATGGCAAAAAAATCACTTTTGTTGTATGGGAGCCTCCTTAAATATTAATTTTATTCTGTTTTTTAGTATTTGTTGGTATAGCGGCAACAGAAATACATCACCTGTGAAAATTTCAAATGTCTAACTATAACGGTTCATGAGATACAGCCTGGTGACAGACGGATGGACGGACAGACGGAGCGGAGCCTTAGTAATAGGGTCCCGTTTTTACCCTTTCGGTATGGAACCCTAAAAACCAGCTTAGTGCGAGTCGGACTCGCGCACGAAGGGTTCCGTACCATTATCTATAAAAACGGCAAAAAATCACTAAATATTTATGTTATTCTGTTTTTAGTATATGTTGTTATAGCGGTAACAGAGATACATCATCTGTGAAAATTTCAACTATTTAATCATCACGGTTCAAGAGATACAGCCTGGTGACAGATGGACAGACAGACGGACGGACAGCGGAGTCATAATAATAGGGTCCCGTTGTACCCTTTGGGTATGGAAACCTAAACAGTAAAGTTCAAAAAATCGCGTTAATACAGCAGGGAGTTCGCGTCACGTTAAAAAAGCTCTGACGGCGCGGATAAATTGTTTTACTTGACGCGACCTGCAACTTATATCTATATGTGTAACAAAATGAGATTAACAATCCGAAACCCAATGATAATACTCATGAAACAGAACAATTCTCCCCAAGGAATATTCGATGAAAAGGGTTGAAAAGTGAAAAATATCGATTTATCATGGGAAGACGAAAAAATTAAAGTCTTCAAATTAAAATTAAGCGTTTAAATACTTGCAATTAGCGGAACACTCGAAGAGATGGACTTATTAATAGAAATATTATTGCGTAAAACATTTAGCAAAAGCAATTTTTAGGCTGTTTAATGTTAGTGGAGTGTTCAAAGTAACCGGTTAACTGTAATTAATTATCAATGCGATTTGCGAACTTTTGGAAAGTAGTCGCCCCTGTCTATGGAGATTTGCAACGTCCGGAGGCGTGCTATCAAGAAAATATTTTGAAATGAGATAGCAAGAAAGAGATGCTAGATGTCATTTATTCCGATTATCCTTTACATCATCATCATCACTGCTGGACATAGGCCTCTCCAACTGCACGCCACTGAGCACGATCCGCGGCTACTCTCATCCAGCTCTTGCCAGCCACCTTGCGGAGATCGTCGCTCCACCTAGTCTGTGGGCGTCCTACACTACGTTTGCCGATTCGCGGTCTCCACTCCAGAACACGTTTACCCTAGCGGCCATCGTTTCTGCGGCTAATATGGCCGGCCCACTGCCACTTCAGTTTGCTGATTCGATGAGCTATGTCGGTAACTTTGATTTTCTGTCGGATCACCTCATTGCGGATACGATATTTCAGAGAAACTCCCAACAACGCCCGCTCCATAGCCCGCTGAGCGACTTTCAATTTGTGGACCAACCCAACCGTGAGTGTCCACGTTTCGGCTCCGTAGATACGGCATGACAGGTAGGACGCACTGATCGAAGACTTTCGTCTTTAGACTTTGTGGAAAAGGCGACGTGAAGACTCGACGTAGTTTTCCATATGCTGCCCAACCCAGCCGCATTCTTCTGTTGATCTCTTTCTTGAAGTTGTTTTTACCCAACTGCAATGTTTGCTCACGGTAAACATACTCCTCGATTAGTCGAGTCTCAGTCAAAAGAGCTTACGGTAAACGATGTCAGATTATTCTCTGTTGTAAAAACGCGGTTCCCTAAAAGCATTCCATTGTTGTGTTCTGGATTAGCAGGATAAACCGATAGGTCTGCCAACTTGTTTGTGGACTCGAGTGGACAATCAAAGCTCTTATTGCTTTTGAGTAAAGTATTGTTTTGCTTGGATTAACAACTTTGACGGTCCATAGAAAAGTGGTGAAGCGTGTCATTTGTTATTGTTTTTATTTTGTTATGTCACTACTTAGAAAAACCTCGTAATGACGCTAATGAAAGAAAAATCTTTTTCATCACACTTGCTCGGAAAGGGGGTTATTACATGCGGGCGTATAGAGCAGCTATAGCCGATATAACTCCCACAGGAGTTATGGATTTTGCACGATTTATAACTCCCGCTGAAGGCACGCTGGGTCTGCCGGGGCGCGAGCGCCGGGTTCAGCGGTGATCGTTTTCTTATAGAAGTAGCGCGCAACCGACGCTACATACCGTGTAAAGTGTTATTTTTTTTTGTCTAAGTTTTATTCTATTTCCTCACAAATGTGATGAAAAACATTCTGTGTATCACGGGCAGTAAGGGGATGACAAACTCGAGTCATTAAAAGCCCTCGCTTTCGGCGTCGGGCTTCTGACAGACTCTCGTTAGTTGTCCTCTCTTACGACCCTAGATGCATAATGTACTATAACGCGCTTGTAGCAAGGTTCAGTTTACGACAAGGTGATTATAGATATAAGTTTTTTAGTAGTGATGATTTGTATCAAAAAAAAATTAGTAGAGTGCCATGTATTTGCAAGTTTACAGACGTCATTACACTGGAATATATTTAAAGTAATAAAGGATTGAATTAAATGCGAAATGTGTATATTTGTGTTTTTTTAAGGTTCCATAGCCAAAGGGTAAAACGGGACCCTATTACTAAGACTCCGCTGTCCGTCCGTCTGTCTGTCCGTCTGTCACCAGGCTGTATCTCATGAACCGTATAGTTAGACAGTTGAAATTTTCACAGATGATGTAGGTAACTATTTCTGTAGCCGCTATAACAACAAAAAACAGAATAAAACAAATATTTAGGGGGCTCTCATACAACAGTCATGATTTTTTTGCCGTTTTTAAAGATAATGGTACGGAACCCTTCGTCCGCGAGTCCGACTCGCACTTGGCCGGTTTTTTCATTGTTTATTTTTGTATTCACGCACAAGATTTATTTCGGAGTCTGGAAATAGGATACATTCTAGATAATGAGCCGTTCTTAAGGGATTAGCGATAAAATAATTATACGCGGGTAAAGTCGTGGGCAAAAGCAAGTATGCAGTTTCAAGGACATAGATATATGTATAAAAAAGCATGCCCTTTTATATTTTAGTACTTCTTTAGCTTTCGTTAAACAGGTGGGGGATGTTCTTTGATCTCGCGAGTGGCTGCGTGGCTGCGTCAGGCCAAGTGTCGGAAATCGCGTAATGGATGGAGGGTCTTGTTGTGAGGGTTGCCACTTAAACAATTTTTTTTATATAATTTTTTTATATGCGTGAAAAATATGTCATATAAATAAGAAAAAAGTGTAATGTTAACGGCCCCAAGTAGGATTGTTTTGTATCTTTGGGTCTGCGAACAGCCCAGAAAAACACAGAAGACTCGCCAACTTTTGATTACCTACCTGCTTTTTGTTTTGCTGTCGTGATATTCATGTCGTGTCGTGTCATAGTGGTAGAGCCAAACAGTAATCCTCACTATATGATAACTGTTCGAATGGGCCGGCTCGACCGGGGTAGTACCACACTCTCACAGAATATCGGCGTAAAGTAACAGCCTGCTGGCTTGCCTATTCCCTTATCCCCATCCCATCCCCATTCCCCATCCTCCCTAGACTGGCAACGGAATGGCAGCACCTCTGGTGTTGCAGATGTCCATGGGCGGCAGAGACCACTTTTCATCAGGTGGGCCGTCAGCTCGTTTGTCAGTCAATTGACATAAAATAAAATAAAAAATAAAGTGGTCAATCGGCATAGACTAAAAATGGTGTATTTTTTCTCCCAACTATCCTTTGATAACCTAATTAACAACCAAAAATGCCCATGGTTTAGGTGGTACTATTAATTTCCAGTATAATTAGAAAAACCAGTCTACAACATGGAAACCTAACGTAAATGTCGTATAAAATAACTTCAAAATAATTCTACCCTTGTTATATTGATCTTATTACAGGTAATGTGCAAAAAAAATATATTTCACGAAATTCAGTCTGATATCTTAGTGAAGGCAAATATAATTTAACTCAGTATGTCTCCGAAGTGCTGGACCTTCTTGGGGTCTAATGCCCATTCTCTCTTACTAAGAGAGAAGGCCGATAATGATGACGATTATATTTTTTCATTATTACCACCAAGTGACAACCCTACAGTGATTTATAGCTGAACCACAATAATAAGTGACGTATCAAAGTCCTTATGCTGTTAACATAAAGACGACAGTCGCTTAAATAAGATACATTTTAAGGTGGTAAAATGTATAGTCTGCGGTTAATAGATATCCATTACTGGGCACTTGTCGCGGTCGAGCCGCTAGCGCAAGCGACTCGCCTCATTACTTATTTGTTTTTTTTTTTTTACTGTACATAATAGCAAGCTAAACGGCCTATTCAATTCAAATACCAACAAACTATCTCAAGACTACGTCATCACGTTATGGCGTCAATAAAGCGTTGATGACGTATTCCTGTATAAGTGATGAGGGTCCATAAGGGGGTTTTCTGGCCCTAAAAATTAAGAAAATATTTCAGCATTTTATTGTTGTAGAACATAGGTATATAGTTTAAGTTTTCATCAAAATTATTTTTAGTATTCTACAAATCATTTAGTTCCCGGTAGCCCAAAAATTCACAATTTTGAAGTTTAGCCAAAATTTCGCCGTTTTTAAAGATTCGATCTCCTGTGTTTATATAAAAAAAAGTTATAGAGTTCACGAGAGAGTACCTACGGACCCTTACGGTATTCACTTGTTATACATTTTTTTTTACTATGAGCGCAGTGCCGCAACACTCTTATCTTTATGTGTAATTTGTGTCATAGTGTATTTGATAATATATTTCAATTAGAAGGTGCCGCCTTTGCGCTCATTTAAAAAATCGAGAATTATAAATATTTAAAAACGCCGAAATTTTGGCTAAAAATGCTAAGTTGTGAAGTTTTGGGCTACTGGGGCTAAAAAACCCCCCTATGGACCTCCATCCTTTGGAGGTATCTATCTGATTTTTACAATATAAGTAACCAGTTTTGAATATTCTCGAACAAGCCAAGCGTGAGTCGGTCCTATCAGCGCCTCGACGCAGGAAATGAGATTTTTGTCTCCCCGAACGAACCCATTTAACGTACCTATATTTAGAGTTTTAAATGTATCGCTAAGTGAGCGGAAAGTGAGATACGAGGTTTCCATTAATAAGATCTGAATTGTACGGTAAAAATATATCCGTAATAAGATTTTTATCTTTTTTTATTAGTATTATAAAGTAAGAACATAATTAATAGAATATGTAAGTAAAAATTCCCAACATGCTTCGTCAGCTGTACACAAACAACTGAAATAGGATTCAACTCTTAATTGTTTTTTTTACGATGAATTACTAAATAGTCAATGTATAAATGTATACATATATTTATCTACACCCATATCATAAAACCTTCATTGGTTAATCAAAAACCGTAGGAAATGACCACCATTTTGACAACCAATTAGGAAAAACCAGTGCTGCGATAAAGAAATAACATGACTTCTTTATCGTTTTTAGTAAAGAAATGAGATTAAATTTGGAACAGCTGTCAAAACTCAAGTGGGTCTGTATTCTAGTATCCATAGATATTAAAACAGTTATTGATACGAAACGTCAATTCGGTATGGTTTTTTAATATAAACTGCACAATATTTGATCTCGAGTGACGTGAGAATAGAGACTTCATCCGTTTGTCTATGATTTAAAAAAAAAATGGTCTTGACGGAGGATCGCCATGTTGGTGTTTTGCTGAACGAAAGTAGAATTGTTTTTGAATTGAATAGAAAAAGTTGTTTGTAATTTACATTTTAGTTGAAAATATGAATAGTAAGTAGTCTTCTCGGAGTGTGTGTGATGTGAAAATGCGCCGGATATCGGAAATATGCAGCCACGATTGCAACAAATAACTTGTTGCCAGAAAATATTGTTTCTGAACCCATCATGGAGGATTTATAATATGTGTGTAGATAAAGTTATGTATGCAACTCTGCATAATTTGGCCTTAAAACACACGTGCGATCTTATTATGAAACTCGCCTATCGGCTCGTTTCATGAAAACCGCACTACTGTTTTAAGGCCTATCATTATGCAACCGTTGCATAAACTACTATTGCATGCTTACTAATAAAATAAGGTAAAACACTGTAGAAACCAATCAATTTTTATTGATCGATGTATCAATGATTATTACCTACTGTTAGCGCCTACTTAATATCGTTAATAGTTTTCGAGATACCCGTTATAGATTATTTAGACCATCACTAAAAAGTAATTTTACTTTTCAGTGATGGCCTAAATAATCTTGTCATACTCTGGTGTATATTTATACACCAAAATGACAAAAACTACCCACCGGAATAAAGTTTTATCCATCGGAATAATAATTAAAATAATAATTTAAAGTGTATTTATTTTAAAGTGTAATTTCTTGAGAAATTGGCATTTACGAAAAAAATACCGCTGTCGTAATAGCGAAGAAATACATACTCCTAGATACGCAAAAAGCTAATTAATGAATTTTAATCATTTTGGCTAAATTATATACGAATATAAATAATGCACTTACTCAAAAGTCTACATACACACACTATATAGGCCAGTACTTTAAATCAAAGCAAAAATTAAGTAAAAAGATTCGTTTATCTTGGGAAGGATTTAAAATTGCAGGTTGAAGCACTTAGTTGCATTGACATGAGCCAAGACGTAATGTGCAGATTCTGCGAAGAGACAGAGGAAACAGCCATGCCCATCCTCTGCTCATGTGGACCACTCATGCGCAATAGAAGTATCCACTTGCGGCGACACGTTGTGCACCCCGCTGATACAAGATCTCACTGCCCAAAGCATCTGGAACTTCCTGGATGCAACGGGACTAAGCAGTGAACTATAAGAAAGGGCTGCCGCAATAGATCAGCAATGCTCGAAACGGCACATATACTTATGGCCCAGTTAACCAATAATAATAATAATAATATTGGTTTCAGTGAACGGAGTAATGGCGAAGAGCATCTCAAGAGGCTCTCGCTAGGTGGTTGGATCAAGGGCCGGATACAGAAGGCGGTACTCCTGAACCCTGCACGCATCGTCAGGAGGTTCCTCTCTCTGCAGCCCTAGCCACCGATCGCCTGGGCCCTGCTCCGCGGTCGGTGATTCACCGTTTTTTTTTTTTATTGTAAAAAATGTAAAAATCGAGAAATTTTGTCAAATAAAGAGGTGATATTTTTCAACTCCTGTCCTCATCGACTTTGTTTCTTCTTTCTTTTAGCTGTGTCTTAAGGCTGGACCGATTAGGCTGTGATTCCGAAAATTCTTTAAACAAAAGATTATAGTATTAAAATCTTGGAAGATCATATCAATTTAAATTCGATATCGCCTAAATTCCAATCTCCCAACTGTGCTAGTACAGGGTAGACATAGTTAACAATAATATTGCGAGGGTGGAGCTCATTTCTCAGATTTCTGCAGTATTGATATTGCTCGGTATTACGCGCCGAAAGCTTCTGCCAATGCAGGCTTATGCAGCTCTAGAACTGCTCTTTTAAATTAAATATGCTTTGATAGGATTCGCAAAAATTCGGCTGGACACGAAACACACTCATGATCAAAGTTTTGTAACTGCTTCTTTTACCCGAAGGCTGGACTGGCTACATTGTTGAAAAGTTTCAATATGTATAATTTTGTACATATTTGTCACAGCACACAGATAAAAAGATAAATAGCACGAAAAATATATAAAAGATAGCAAATGTCATGTCATGAACCATGCTTGATGTTTTTAGGTGCGTCCATATCTGACGAACTCGCCGCGAATGTGCCGCTCGCGCGCAGCACGCGCGCTGCACACGTGTATTTAATGTAACTGTTTGCGCCGTGCGCCGCGCGCGCTCTGTGCCCAAGCGGTAACCGAACGGCGTGCGAACAACGCATTCGCGGCGCGTTCGTCAGACGTGGATGCGCCATTACTTTCTTCCTCAAGGATTTTCGTGCGACAACTATGTGAAAAAAAAAACTTTCACGTTAGACAATATCTATAGAGGAAACATTTATAAGTTGTATTTTCATGAGTTTTAGACGATCAACTTGTTAGTTTTATTCTTTTGTTCTAATAAATATCATTATAAAAGCATCGAATGCTAGACCACTTTTTATATAAACTTAGGATGAGCGGAAAAGAATTGACTTAGTTTTTTAACGCATCTGCCTCCTCTCTGACCTATTGCGGTCACAGTGTCACATACCAATTATATAAGTATTATCTATCCATCTCCCACATTCCACGAAGATCGGATGAATGGTTCGAAAGTTATTCTCGGACAAATATACATACATCTGTGAGGACACACGACATATATTATTAGTGCTATATTACTACGGCGCGACATTCGTGACATAGATAATTGTTATTGTAATAAAGTGAGATTGTTTTATTATGTCACGCAGACACGACGACTCGTTGTGTTTTTGCCGTATTTATCACCATCGTCAGCATTATAGCAGCCGAAAGACGTCCACTGCTAGACATAGGCCTCACCCAATGATCGCCACAACAACCAATTCTCTGCAGCTCGCATCCAGCGGAGATCCGCAATTTTCACCAAGTCGTCAGTCCACCTTAAGAGCGGTCTGCCCACGCTGCGCCTTCCAGTACGTGGTCGCCACCCAAGAACTCTTCGGCCCCATATCTTTCTACGAGCAATGTGACCTGCTCACTGTCACTTAATTCTTTCGCGATATTAAGAAGTATTTATTTGAAGACACTTCTAAAACCTCCGTAGTTTTCAACATCGGTCGGGTGATATTTGTTTAATCTACAGTCTGCGACGTCCCGACTATTGCTCCGATAATCTGAACTCTATATTTAATATCAACTAGGTTACATTGCAATAAACAACTCGGCTTCACTGTTGTCATAAGATCGTATTGGAATTAAATGAGAAATGCGTCATCGTTGTTTGTAATTACGTATATTTACGTATCTTTGAATGAGGTAAAGGGTCAGAATATTTACATTTTCAAAGTCAAAACAATAGGTATTATCGCATTAACGTGGTAATTTTTATCACAAAAATGTAACTACACAGTGCGCGCAATTAGAAAAGGTGTCATCTTAATTTAAATTTTCCTTAACTTAAGGATGTGTACCACGTCAAATCCGCAGTACATCTGTTTGATTTTTCAAGATTTTTCATTTGCACAAAATAACGGCAATGAGTAATTTTGTACGAATAATGATTTCAAATATACAAATTGTGTGATTATTCATAATTATTTAGCATGTGAAATAAAATCAGAACCTGATTTGACTACTCGAGTCATAACCAATCAATATGCAGTATTTGAAACGGTCCGGACACATGGAAATTCAATCAAGAATATTTCCGTGGGAACAACGGTAACGACATTTTTTTTCATCAAAAAATCGAGGAGAGTACAAAGTTATAAGAAGAAAGAAATTTCTTTTTGTATGAGAATACTAAAACAACAATAAAACTGAATTTATTGATTATAGTGAAAAAAAAAACCGATACGTATTGACCTAGATTTTGTTCTGATTGACAACCTATAAAAAATTGGATAACATTGGTAACCTTAAAGGCCGGGGCAAATCAAACGCGGTTGCGGCGCGTTTGCGGCGTGAACGCGCCGCAACCGCGTTTGGTGTGCCCGGGCCTTTAAGGGGCGGAAAACGTTATCGCCATGTGTATGAAACGCCGTAGGTTCACACTCCTCTTAAATTAAATGCTAATGTTAGTGTCTCTGTCCTTGTGTGTAAATGTAATTAAATTTGTTTATTATTTTATTTTAATTTAAATGTAGGTATTTAAAATTAATCTTCTTGTTCGAGGAATAAATGAGTAATAATAATAATAAAGTGATTGTTATAAGACTCCCATTTCTGATTATTTATAAAGGAATCCTAAAAAAATAAATTGCAACATTACTTTTACCAAAATATTCAACGTAACCAGCGAGGTTTCGTAGAATATTTTGCAAAGATTTATATAAAAAAATGCTTCCTGAAATTAGGGAAAAATATTTTCTATGACAATTTAAGTTAAAATTGCGCTCTGTACACTTTGCTAATTTCCCTTGAGCGTGTGCCGAAGGGCAACAATTTTCATCTGCGGAAATTAAACATGCACCGGGATTAGCCAGTCATAATTTAAAACTTCAACTAACATACTTAAGGTGGAGTTGCGAAGCAAGCTTCAGTGGCGTCAGTGACGCTGCAAGCCGCAACAGAGCGTCAGATTATTGGAAGACACAAATGTATGAAACGTCATTCAACGCCACTGACCCCTGCTTCGAAAGTCCACCTTTACCCAGACATGTAATAGTAAGACGGTTTAAGGAGACATCCACCCAAGAGTGACTACCACTACCGACCACTAAGCTCCTTTCTTGGGTACTGTTTCGTTTGACCGAAAAAAGTCACCGGTCGACGGTAATATTTGGCCCACCGAAAATAAATAATTTGATGAAAATTCCACCCCTAAAAAGCTCAAATGGGGGTTCAAAGATTGTTTAGGAAATAACGCGGGGGAAGCTGCATGTAGCAGGGCCGTAGAAAATATTTTTAAAGCAAATTCTGTATAGAAGATACTTCTATTGGGGGGTTAAATAAAACCCCAACGTTGATTAATATTAACGTGGACTGTATGAATTATTATGAAATTATATAGCTTTTTATATGTTTGTCTTATGTTAACAGGAGAGTTGCCAGTATATTGATATATTACCAGTTGACCTTTATATATGTCCCATACAACTTCTATCAAATATACTTTGGCCAAATAAGGCCTAGTAAGAAATAGCGCATCCGAACTCGTCACAGCCAACTGTAACCCTCACAATGGAGCTTAAATAAATCATACACACAAAAGAAAACTCACACTCGGGAGTAAGTGGAATCCTCCCCTGGCTATGGGGATGTAAAACGGCTTACAAGACGGCATTATTAAATTGGCAATGCCACGAGTGCAGACATTCGCAGCTCCATTCAGATTGTAGAGAAAAATATAGCGAATTACTGGCATTCATGCCTCGGAGCCCTTACTATGCGTTGGTTTTTTTTTCTCTTGTTTGTTCCAAAGTCATCCAAGGGAAAGATGCGTACAACCAAATATCATAATACCCTATAAGATGCTCACTGACTGCCTGACATTGTCAACGCACAGTCAAAATTATAAGGCTTCCCACATACTAGGGTCTTTCGAGCGCCTGTGTCTTATCAGCTCCCGCGCAGTGCTGACCGTTGGCATCATGCCAGCGTCGATGCGATGCCCGCACGGCGGCCGGTGCACAACATATTCCCCTCGCCCCGCTGCGTCTCACCACCCTCAGTTACAACGTTGGCACGTAATGTCCGAATTTATTTTATTAAACGTTGCGCTGGCCGTACGCACGGCGCCGCCGCGCGTATGTCGCATCGACGCAGCACGGGCGCTGGCAAGACGCCATCGGTCAAAAAACGCAGCTGGCGCGGCGTCGTCGTGGCGTGAACGTCGCGTCAGCGCTGCGCGGGCGCTGACAAGACGCCGACGCTCTAAAGACGCGAGTGTGCGGGCTATCTCTGAAATTTTACACAGGCAGAGCCTTTACAAAAACGGCAGTTGGTGATTTATGGGTTTTTAGGGTGTTTTCGAGTTGCTTTTAGGGGTAAACTTCTTTTAAAAGTTGGCAACCCTGCGCCGTAGGCAACATCCGAGGAACACAAGCTCACGCACACAGCACCGCACGTAAAGATGTGTTGTCTTATCTGTACACCATCGACGAATTACGACATGAGCAAAAAAATATACTCTGTTATTGTATTGAGTGAGAACTCATAGTGATATCATAGAGTTTTATGCCCGCAAACTAAAATGAACTTTACGTGTAAGAAAATACAACCCATGTTGCCTTTTAAGCAGTTTCTAGAATATTCTTGATATTCGTTTATGACGTTCATCTTCTTAAATTGTGTGTAAATGGAAGTGTTTTCTTAGAGGAGACTAATGGATTATCTGTTTTTTGCTCGAGGTTTTTCATATAGAAATAGCTATTGACCATGGCCTTTATCCTTTAGAAATGACACTTAGAAGTGACTCCAGAAACCGAGGTGGAACTAGCGATATGATCAAATTGCGATTCAGAAACGCGGTACGTTGCCTAATATAGCAGTGAAATATCCCTAAACAAGGGTTTTAACGAAATAATTTCCAGGTTCAGTCGCATGCCAATCAATCTGTGACACCCGTTTAAGCTTTTTATTTATTATTTATTTATTATTTATTATTACAAAATTAACATTTACAGTCAAGCCTTACATGTTAATTAAATTACAGATTATTGAAATAGAAATTAAATTTATACAAATAAAATTAGGTAATGGAGCTGGGAGACACTTTGGTCTCCAAATAATGACCGGCTGAAGCCAAGAAACTCGATTCAGAGCTGTGAAAGATGTCAATATTGCTGTCACTGTCCAAGATGTCGTTCAGAAGTGTCAATGCGTGGTGAAGTGGTGCGTGTGCTAGACTCCTCGTTCGAGCCGGCGGGATAGCAAATATAAGTGAAACTGTTATAATTCAAAAATTGCCCCACCGCATCGTGCGGTGTGAGACCGTAGCACCACTGGCCCCACCACGCACAATGATATGATAGCGTGTGAATCAAGCAATATTAGACTTTTGTATGTATGTCGTAAGAAATAAGACATCAGCAATACGGTGTGGTTAAGCCATGGCGCTGGCGTTTGACAAACTTCTATGAAATTTGTTATGTTACGTGTTATGTACCGATAGGCATATCCTTCTTTTGAGATCTTTGGGTATATTATTAAGGATTGTATCATTTGTACTTGTAACTTTTGTATTACACTAGTTTTAATAATCGCCGAATAAACATTATATACTCCGAGACCGCGGTGTAGGCCGATAGTAATATTCTGTCAGAATTATGCATACAAAACTGTCTACAGAAGTTTGTGTGAAACCAAGTCCTGCTTAAATTGGTATCCCTTTTATTCCTTGTCTGTTCTTAAATATCCATTTTACTGTAGCTATTAAAATATTTAACCCTTTCAAACCGGAATTATCACGATTCAGCGCCATATTTTCAACTCGTAAATCCGTGCGTTAACGCTCTTCGCCAAGAAACATTATTCGTTCATGTTCATTTGTTTATTTGTTTATCACTTTAGTCTCAAACAGAGATGTCGTAAAAGTCCAATCTGGGAATTGCGTGGCCCTTGCGCCCATAAGCCGCGGGCAATCAGAAAAAGGGGATGAAAAATTTATCAACGCAAGAATGTGAGATTGTGTTATGTAGTTTTGTGTTCTATGAAGAGACAAAAACCGGACACTCGCGTGGAGAGGGTTCCGTTGCGTACATGATTATCTGAAATTTACTACGTTACTTTAAATACCATAGACTTCTTATAGGTTTTCCTGTAATCTATAGGTAAATAACTATTTTCTGTATCTTTTTCAAAATTGTAGCCCCAGTAGTTTCGGAAATAAGGGGGGAATGGTCAATTTTCGCCTATTTTCCTAAACAACTTCTTAACTATTTTACTTGAAATTTAAAAGAAAATATATTTAAAAGATCCCCACGATATATGTTGCATAACTTTTTTTTTTAATTTTCTATTTTGCCCCCCAAAAGTGGCCCCCATGTTTAAAATTCATGTATTTACGTCACGCGTCCGTGTTGCGGTCATCGACTTACATATGTACTTATACCAAATTTCAACTCAATCGGTCCAGTAGTTTCGGAGCAAAATGGCTGTGACAGACGGACAGACGGACAGACAGACACACGAGTGATCCTATAACGGTTACGGATCCTATAATAGCTGCATACTGGTCAAATCTACAACCCTGAAATGTCGCCTTGCTTCAAATCGAATCTTAAATTTAACATGTATGTACTTATTCGATTAGTTTTATTTTTGCTTTATATCTGGTAATGTACCTATACAATTAGATAGGTGTTTAATATAAGTACGTTAGATTATGAATTTGAAATTATGTTATCTGCTCTTTCATGTTGTTTTCCTTTTTATGTGCAATCTTATAAAATTGTATAAAAATAGCCTTTACTCACTGGCTTATTATATTATTGCATGTTGTGGATACCTGTAACTGAGTGAGCATTATGCGTATGATATAATTTTGTATTGTTCAATAGTTTGTAAGATTCTGATGTATCACTTGTTGGTAACCCTTAATAAATAAATAAATAAATAAATAAACGGTTTCGTTTTTTCCTTTTCAGTTACGGAACCCTAAAAAGAAACAAATTAATAATCAAACCCTTGCTAATGTATGGTTGGTTCGGCCTAGGTAAACTAGGACGTCCTGTACTATGGGTACTTTAGAAGAATATACGAATATTTGTACCCGAGCCCAGCGCCTCTATGCGGGAATGTCCAAGCAATACTGTAGCGACGCGCTGGCGAGAAGTTCATCCCACTCTTCCGCACGATGCATAGTGCGTAAGAGTGGGATATGTATGTCAATGTCAATTGACTGACAAACGAGCTGATGGCCCACCTGATGGAAAGTGGTCACCGCCGCCCATAGACATCTGCAACACCAGAAGTGCTGCCAATGCGTTTGCGTTGCGTTTTTGTACTAGCTATGCCCGGCACGCGTTGCAATTTGCAATGCTACGCCTCTATTCGGGAACGCTAAGTGATACTGCAGCGACCCGCTAGCGAGACTAGCATCTCCCTCTTACGCATTATGCGTCGTGCGGAAGAGTGGGATGCGAGTCCCGCTCGCGAGCCGCAACAGTTTCGCTTGGACGTTCCCAAATAGAGGCCCTAGATGCTAAAGATCTATATATATATAGTTATTTATCTATATAGGTATGGATATTATGCGTTTATTCAATTTTTAGTTTTTGAACTTAGGTATTACTTGTTAAATACCAGGTATTTTTAAATTATATGTTACTATTTAAGCCTCTGCTAACGCAGTATAGACGTTGCCACTAACTTATTTGAGTAGTTCTGCGGTAATAGAATATCTTGTTCTCTAGAAAATATCGCGCGTTTTCAATCAATACCTCAGTCTCGGATTCCGTAGGTTTCGGGTGACAGAGGGACCCCAATAAACAGGCAAAGGGTTCGACAAGTGAACGACGTCCATATGAGTTTTCTGTACCGGTTGTTGAGATAGTTAAGGTTGTTCGTTGGAACTGGATTACATAGAACGAGATTGTTTATTTATTTAATAATGTTTCTTCTTTAAGAAAGTATTTAATGTAAGTTCTATTTATAAATGGTTCTTTGCGGCGATTTAGACAATCAGACCTCAGGCTACAGAGAGATGCTATTTTTTTTTAAACCTAAAAAGTTTACAGATGATAGATTTGCATGTGCTCAAATAAATTATTTGTAGAATTTCTCGCAGTTAATTTACAATGTTACAAGTAGGTAAAAAATATTTGAGAGTTCGTATAATATTTTGACAACACCGTAAGCTAACTTATGTAATAATGATAATAAAAATAATATTATTACTAATGGCTCCGTGGGCTGTAGACCTCGCGACAAACTTAACTTTGCCGTTGAAAAACTGTTATCCCATACATACGTCGTTGTCAGTTTACCACCACTACAAATAAGGTTGTAATCGCAAAAACCCCCACATCTCCGCTATATCGAAAAGATTCGAAAACTGCATCCACAAAAAAAAAAACCGGACTAGTGCGAGTTAAACTCGCGTGGAGAGGGTTCCGTTCCTTACATGATTATCTGAAATTTACTAGGCTACCTTAAATACCATAGACTTCTTATAGGTTTTCCTGGCAAATTTACAGGCAAAGATCTATTTTTTGTATTTTTTTCAAAATTTTAGGGGAATGGTCATTTTTCGCCTATTTTCCTGAATAACTTCTAAACTAATTTATTTAAAATTCAAAAGAAAATATATTTAAGATCCTCACAATAATCCCTTTCATTTAATATGTCACACGATATAGGTGGCATAACTTTTTTTTTTAATTTTCTAGTTCACCCCCAAAAAGTGGCCCCTATGTTTAAAATTCATATATTTACGTCACGCGTTCGTGTTGCGGTCACCAACTTACATATGAATACCAAATTTCAACTCAATCGGTCCAGTAGTTTCGGAGCAAATTGGCTGTGACAGATGGACAGACAGACAGACAGACAGACATACAGACAGACACACGAGTGATCCTATAAGGGTTCCTTTTTTCCTTTTGAGGTACGGAACCCTAAAAACGATGTAATTCTCGAACCTGCTCACACAATTTTACAAAAGTCGGTTGAGAATTGCGACCTGTAGACGAGAACAAATGGACAGCCGCCGCACAGCCGCTGGACAGTCGGACATACGAAAGCATTTTTGCCCAAGCTGAAACGAAGACGCTTCGCTCGCTCGGTCGATTATTAATAATAGGTTTTATATTGCACAACAAATATTATAAAAATGTGACAGCAAAAAAGAAATAAACAAGAGTGTGCGTCGAAATAGCAACATTTCTACCTGAGCTCTCAAATTCCAGTTCAAATCGTTTATTCAGCAATTTGGCCATCTGTGGGCTATTTTACTCTTTAAATAATATAAGAAAATAAAATGAATCTACCATCGATTTACAGCTCTGCAGCGACACTGCAGGCGCCTCATTCGGGAACGCTAAGTGATTCTGTAGCGACTCGTAAGCCAGATTTCTCATTCCACTCTTCCGCACGACGCCAAATGCGTAAGAGCGAGATGAGAGATCTGGCTTACGAGTCGCTACAGAATCACTTAGCGTTCCCGAATGAGGCGCCTGGTTTAGCTTTGCCTAAGGCCTCTTATTCACTAAATAATTTATCCAGTGGATCGATAAGTAAATGTTTGTTAACGCCATCTAGATGTTAACTATGATACGGATTGTATGCACTATACGTTTCTAATTTTAAGTTTAAGGATTTTAAATTTAGGCGATATCGTTTCGAAATGGGCCCATTTGCATGTGAAGTACCTACATAGTTTAAGGAAGACTGTAAAGATGGCACTGTAATTAAATTTAGTTATATAGAAAACGCTGCTTACACTATAAATACTCGTAAGTGCTTGCGCAAATGCGCACCACAGCACGCCCTTCTTTTCCTGTACACCCAACGAGGAATACTTAAGAAGACTGTGAACCAACGGCAAAAATCACCCTTTTCATACAAAAGGCGATAACGATTTCCACCTCTGGTATCCGATTTTGATAAATTTTTAGACCTAGATTTTGTTCTGACTGACCTGTCAAAAATTGATCAATATCGGTTAACAGTTGAAGGGGTGGAAATCGTTAGGTACAGATGTAGTGCATAACTAGTTTCCATCGTGTTTTATCGGAAAAGTTCGTATTATCGTGCTCTCTCAATTAGCTTCAGCAGGCCGCCAATTCACGGTGCATTCGAGATAATCTCACAATCGAGATTAAACGTCAGTGCATACAGTCATTTGACACAACTGTATGCATCTGACGTTTAATCTCGCAATCGATATTATCTCGAGTGCATCGAGAATTGGGGGCCAGTACCCATCATACCATGCTGTCATTTTTCATTTTGACATTTGACACAAAATAATAAAGTTTCATATTAATGAAAATAAACATTTCACTCATTTTATACAATAATTAATTGACACTTCGGGTCCCGTCGTCTTCCGATGGAGATCCGAGTTTTACCGATGGAAACATATTATTCACTATACCTGTATCGCCTTTTGTATTAAAAACCGTTCACACTCCTTTTAAAGCTTTGCAAGCTTTGCAGCCCTGTACAAGAGCCGAACATTTTAATTTTTTTTTTCATTTTATCGTCAACATTTGACATTGCAATATTCGATTAACCCTTGGTAATTTCCTTTAAAGATACATTTTGTAAAGCGAGCTTTCGTATAGTTAGTGGTTGCCAAAGTTATTCGTCGGTTTGTACCCTCCGTATCGAATGGATCAGACGCGATCTGCGAACCGTAATAAAAGAGAACGACGATGATTGTTTTTATCTCGTCTTATGTTTAAACCTTCGGACACCCTCGCCATTTTTATGTTAGTATTTGGATGGTGACAAAAAGATACACAATTGGCTAGTTTCCTTAAAAAAACGAATTAGTCCATCATTTACATTATAAAAAAATAATGTACACATATTTTTTCTTTTATCAATTAAACAAAAAATGACGAAGATATAGTGCGTTGAAGTTCAGCGTGCCGTCACGAGTTTGTACACTTTTTACCATTAAGTGACGGCATTAGCCCCCACTTCCGAACTTTGATGCGCGTTATCTTTGTAATTTTTGATTGATTTGATAAAGCAAAAAATACGTGTTCAATATTCTTTGATAATCTAACTGACGGACTAATTATAATTACTTTTTTTTTACCCAGGAAACATCCCTATTTACAACAAAATTATTCTTTATAAAAAACTAAACCGACTCAAAAGCCTTTTAACATTTTGAACGGCACAGTGGGCTGTGGCCGACAGCAGATTTTCGTTCACCCGACGCCACGGCATGCCCTTATCCACCTTTTCTATAAATTTTGTCGGCTACAGCCGTCAATCGGCGTCCGGGCACGCTTTCTTCCATTCAGCCGTGGCGTTCAAAAGGTAAAAAATAGTCGTAATAGGAATAGTCTTCAGCGAATTAACTACCAATATGAAAGTTATCGTTACTAAAGTGATAAATATTAAATATATCGAAATCGTCTTTAAGTGAATGAACACAGTAACTTGCCACTGACATTAGGATAACGATAAAAACATAGTATAAAGAGGGGGAAGTAAGTTATCTTCATACAAACGCACCGCTTAGTAAGGGGAAACGGGTCGAGGTTTTGTTTAAGTGTGCGTGCGGCGCTGCACAGATACTTTGGCGCACACATACAAGCCGCGCGCGGTGCGTTTGTATGAAGATAACCTACTTCCTTCTCTTTATACTATGATAAAAAAGTCTAAATCGGTTCACAGATTAATATCGGAGTTCTGACGTAGATAAATTTCGAAATAAACTGTGATACAGAGCAGTTTCGTAAACACAAAATACAATAACATACTGAAGGATGAAACTGTATTTATACCGCATTTTTTTTATAACCAGTACATGTCCGCTTGTTCTGCCAGGCTAACGAACCGTGTTCGGGCAACTAGCAAACTAAGTTACGGGCTCTGCAGTAATAGGTGGATCTGTCTCAACTAAACAAGACGTTTCCTTGCAAATACCTTATTTATTTCAGTGTTTGGACAATATGTGACGATACTGTTTCTAAAACCGTAACTAATCCGTTTTAGAACCTGAAAATGAGCTTAGCTTGGCTTCTATTTGTATTAAGTAACTGCGCCTCTATTTGGCAATGCTAAGTGATTCTGTAGCGATTCGTGAGCGAGATTTCTCATCTCGCTCTTTCGCATTACGCGTCGTGCGGAAGAGTGGGATGAGAAATCTCGCTCACGAATCGCTATAGAATTACTTAGCGTTCCCGAATAGAGGCGCTGATCTGTTTTAGTATCAATGGGTGGATTCTCTTACTTCCCGGCGGTGACTCCCGTACTAGCAAAATTCTTTGCCAAGTGAAGAACTTGGCATGTTAAAGAATCACATAGTAGACCTTCACCGTTAAACTGACCAACTAGATTGCTTCTTCTTCATTTCAACCCTTTGTTCTCTACAAGTGACAATATAGGCTAGTCAAAAGGGATTTATTTTATACTAGCTATGCCCGATATGCGTTGCAATTTGCAATGCTGCGCCTCTATTCGGGAACGCTAAGTGATATTGTAGCGACTCGCGAGCGAGATTTCTCATCCCACTCTTACGCACGGTGCGTAATGCGTAAGAGCGAGATGCTAGTCTCGCTAGCGGGTCGCTGCAGTATCACTTAGACGTTCCCAAATAGACGCCCTGTGTTGTTTTCAGTCATAACCCTTCCTGGGCGCGGGCATTGACAACTCACCAAAGTTTTATCATAATCGGATGGATGGTGTAGAAACGCATAGGAGATGATCAAACAGACAAACATTTATATGTATAGTAGATTAAGATTAGAAGATCATGGACATATGATACTTTTTCCCATACTAACTTCAGACCCGTCTTTTACCCCCTTTCAGCTTTATTTTCAGAAGTTTCTATAGCGTATCTTTTAGCGTATATTTTAGATTAAAGAAAGTGGATTTATATAACTAAATAAATGAAAACTAAGTACCTATACGATAAATAAACATACATAAATAAATACAACATAAGTTAGTTACTATACTAAAAAGCTAAAATCAATAATCACCGTGTCTGATTCCAAGCGTACGTCTGCGTTGGGGGAAGCCACTTCCATTCGACGTAACTCAATGATGTCGCGTAAATCTGTTTACCATTTACCGCATAAGTTCTACCCGCCTTTTATAATCATAACGGCAAACTACTGTCTGAATGTTATGTATAACTTACTACTGACTTACTTATTTACTTACTTACCTTAATCTTTTTTTTTTGTGTTCTTATGCTCATTACATTTTTTATGTTAACTTTTAATTTTAAGTTCTCATGCAAGTGAATTGTTAAATTCTTAATGAGAATAAATGTTCTTTAAACCTATCTCCTGCCTAAAGTTTTTCTTAATAATAATATTGAAAAAAGTTTATCGCGCACGTACAATCAGACAGATTTAAAATTCAAAAACCATTGGGATGTGCTGTGTTCCTCATTCTGTAGCCCCTCATTTAATTTTTCATTGTTATCTTCAATGTACAGACTTTTTCAACTTTAAGTTTTTATTGTAAGTATATATAGATAGATGGAGACCCTGATACTAATTCATCCGTCTGTGAAATATTGCAGTATGACTAGGTGTATACCATAGACAATACGAGTATATTGATCAAATAATCCAAATGTGCCTACTGACACCCTGAAAGTAACCTACCTCCCAAATTTTAAATTAGTGGGTTTTTAGTTCGTGAGATTCCGTGATGAGTCAGCGAGTTAGATATATCGCTTTTACACATATAGAAGATAATGATAACATTTATTTTGTGCCTAATAAAATAGTTCTATGTTTTTTTTTTATTTCAACATACAAGCGTGTTTTATTCAATTCGTGCCCCTACACCCGAGTACAAAAGAACTTTATTTACTTAACTGTACTGTGCGATCGCTGGATAACTTCGGAACAGCCTGTACGTGATTCGTTCACAAATTCACTCTGTATAAAAACGAATACCTATTCTCAGTCACACGACAATTTTCTTCGTTTCTTTAAATTATTTTTTCTTTAGTCATAGTATATTTAAAGACACAGACCAAATATCCTAAAGACACCACTTAGCTTTATTTGCTAGTAAAAGTTAATTAGGTTAAGTGGTGCGCGCGGGGTTCTTAGAGCGCTGTGATTGGTGCGTTTGCAGAAATGCGCTCCTCGTGCCTGCCTATAGCCCCGCAGCTTATGGATTTTTGCCCGTAATGCTGACAGTGGGGTCGCCTGGCTATGCGGAGTCTATTGGATATAATTGGTATATTTAAATAATACATCCGCTTCGTAGACACCTCACACATAAGACGGCACAAATTCGTCTGTAGTGTATGAGTACTTATAACCCATGTGTAAAATTCTGATTTGATACTATCAGTTGTAGTGCACTTGCACCTATACATGTTACGAAGCGAATTTTTATCCGACTGCGCAAAGCCAAAAGGAGGGTATAGACTGTTAGTCTATCTATGTATGTATGTTTATGACAGGAAATCGAATGTTCAACTTTATTTCCTGAACTACTGGACCCATTTTAATACTTGGGGTATCATATGATTCATGGAGAACGTGCGAGCATCACAGGCTATATAAACCTTTTACTCCTAAATAGCATTCTTGGCTATCAATTATCCTATCTGATTTTAGGAATATAAAAAACTGTTCGTTTGTTTCTCGTATATAAACTTTATATTTATGTAAACGTCACCATGGAGAAATGGATTAACGTGTTTTTTTTTTGAAAAAACATTAAAGAAGAAAGACGGAGCGCTGGAAAACGGCAGACATTGTTTTCTGAACAATACCAATAGTGCCCTTCGCCCAAATTCTATTCACAGTGACAAAATCTTTTACACAATTCGGAACCGCTCGAAAACTGGCGAGCTGGCGTATCGAAGGTTTCAGAATAATACTTACCCTAACCAAGTTTATGTTGAAAAGAGACGGTGTCGATTACCTAATCTATTTCACTATTGCGACTCCTTTGTAAACTTTTTGTAAAGGTAGCCTAAGGCCTTATTGACGAGGACGTAACAAGTTAGGATATAAACTGTACTGCTTTTCAATAAGATTGAAAGTTGCTCGATTTAATAACGTTTGACTTTTCAGTGGTGCATAAAATTTACAGTTAATGTAAAAAAAAGTAAAGCATTTTTAAGAATGTTTTAAGAATTATGCGTACATATGACTCAAATGGCAAAAATAAATACAAATACAAACAT
The DNA here is from genome assembly GCA_947859335.1 of Tortricodes alternella. Classification (NCBI taxonomy): domain Eukaryota; kingdom Metazoa; phylum Arthropoda; class Insecta; order Lepidoptera; family Tortricidae; genus Tortricodes; species Tortricodes alternella. Next base: position 4,586,489 of record OX401986.1, read on the forward strand.
TTAGAATTTGGCAAGGCGAGTCCTTTGGCGTGGCATCTCCATCATCCATAGCTAGCAGAATGATCTCGCCGCGCCAGTCTTCGGCCCTCGAACAACTTTATAGAGACCTCGTGAGGCAAGTTCTTGGCAGTGAAAGTTGTAATAAATCGACTTAATAGAATGACCTGATGTCTTCATGAGTTCCATTTAATATCCTATGGGGCAATAAACGCTTAATAATAAGGCATAAGAGATCTGTACTTTGTATGTTAGATGTAAGCCTTTTCGAGACAATTACAACATAACAAATTCAAAGTGAACACTCGTCTCTATAAAACCCACATTCCTCATGGCGATCTTGCCTCGATAATAATGCCATTAAATTTAATCCAAAAGCTGCAACCACGAAAATGGCCGATTAGAACCAGAATTCAATAATTTAGGTTTAAGTTGCCTGTCCGATGCGTAATCCTCCTACTTTTGGGGGGCTCAATAGCTATCTGAAGAGTGCAGCCGAACCGTACACCAAATAAATGCTGAGGTAGAAAAGATCAAGTTAGCCAACGTTGTTTAGACAGCATTTGGAAGTAGTTATTTGTAACGGAATCCTATATTTTTAGCGATAAAATTATTTTAAAGTAAAAATGGGACATTCTCTCTCTCCTATTCGATCCAAACTTTGAACTATTCTGGCGTTATCTTAAATGTTTCTGGGGTAACCGGAAAATCGAGTTTCCGATTCAACAGCTACAGTGCACTATGGTTAAGCAAAGGTCGTATTGTCAGCTCGAAATATTTTGTCAGGGCTTGCCACGTCTGTCGAGGCCTGTGCGAATGGTCAGAAGTGGCTTGTCGTTACTGTCATTCCAGGATAACCTACAGTCCGTCTTGTGACGAGACAGGCCTCACCAGGACAGGCTCAAAACGAGAACCGATGCACCTATACAGCCTGTGATAGGCGCCGTCATGCCGCGCCTTTGAACATACCGACTCGCGACGGATCGGCGACGACAGGCCAGAATAGACGCCACCGTTTCCAACGCCTGCCCGTTCTGGTGCAGTTTAGCTTGTACCAAAGAGGACCCCAGCTTTATAATATCAGTTGACCTCCGAGCATTCTCGGGATTAGATCGATAGGTACTCGCACCAAGACAAGCAATAAGAAGGGAATGTGTGCAAAGATGCGCCGCGGGCGCTCTCCGCTAATATTTGATTACGGCACAGTCTATAAATGTGCAGTATGAATAGGTACACAATCAAATATTCCGGATGAGTTTTTAGCTCTGTCTACTTGAAAAAAGTATTTTTTTTTAACTATATTTATTCCATGGAAAATAATTAAACGAATTGATTTTTCTTACTTTCTTTGTACATTCATCTTCTACTGGGTCGTCTCTAGTTTGCTGGTTCTCAAGATATAATTTCCGAACTATCTGACAAAATATCTGTTTATTCCATCTTTCCTTAACGTTTGTAAGAGGCAGAATTTTGATACCATTTTTATTTTTCTAAACTTTATATATAAATTTTATATATTTTTCGGATCTAGTTCATTATTAATAGTCATTTATCCACAAAGGAGTAGGTAACAATTCTAAATAAAACACCAATAAACCTTTCTTAAAGTTTAAAATTTGTTTTTACATGTCCAAGTGGCACTTTAATAACTGACGTCATTGCGGTTAGGATCCGTTTGACCAAATAGCTCCTTTACATGCAGCTGAAATGAGCAGGGAAGTGGGCTGCGCGAGTGCGTAAATGGGTTACTTCTGCTCCTGTTGCTGCTACTCGCGCTGCCTGGCCCTCGTGAAATTGGCGGTTTTCGTCAAGAAGTTAAAGCGCGGGCAGCGCGAGTGGCAGCGGCAGGGGCAGGGAGTGTGTACAGGCTGCATTTTCAGTCTCATAATTATAAATTTAGGAGACAGAGCGCAGACGTTTTTGCTATTTTGACGTCTACCCTGCCAGCAGTCGAACGCACAGTGAGTTAAGGTCCACTGCCTTCGATGCAACCACGAAGTATTTTCGGGAATTATTTCTGGCAGCGCGAGCGGCCGTGGCTGAATGTAAATGAGGCAAAAGTCACCGTCATTTGGAAAGCCCCTAAATATTAACGTTATTACTGTTCTTTTTAGACTGTGGCCGTCAATTTCCTCTGATGAGTAATTTATATAAGGTTCTTGTTTGTTTTGTATTTAAGTTACGTTTCTATTAGTTGTATGCACATTAAATACCGAATATGAAAGTAGCTTTCCATATTGTTCATAACTTTGGTCGCGGTATAAGTAATTTACCTATTATATCTCGGAAGGAATTTCTCATAGCCCTTCAAGATAATGTACCTAATATAATATTTATCCCTTGGTGTAAAATGTATCTTCCCCTTCGACCGCTTTTTTCTAAACTGTCACAGAATATCCTATCCTACTAATACTAGTAGCTCCATGGGCTGTAGACCTCGCGACAAACTTAACTTTGCCGTTGGAAAACTGATATCCCGATACATCGAAATAGATCGGATCAGTTTACCGATACCGTAAATAAGTTTGTAATTGCATAAACACACATACCTCCGCCATTTTTAAAAATTTTGAAAATCGAATCAACAAAAATAATCTATATAATTATAGAACCTGCTCACAAAATTTCACGAGAATCGGTTGAGAACTACGACCTGTAGACGAGAACAAATGGACAGACGCCAGACATCCGCTGGACATACGAAAGCACTTTTGCCCAAGCTGAAACGGAGACGCTTCGCTCGCTTCGCTCGCTCGGTCGATTATACATGAATTATGTTTGGATGAATGTTTGTTAGTCAATCACGGCAGAACAGCTGAACGTATTAAGACGATATTTGGCATAGCGATAGATTATAGTCTGGAATAGCAAATAGGCTATCCCGCTTATCCCGGAAAATTTAAAAGTGCCCGAGGGAATAACTATAGCCGAATTCCACGCGAACGAATACTTTTACGTACATTTGACGGAATAATAACGGAAATTAGTATGGTGCATGCATAGATGCGCACACATTGGCGCGTGTACAAACAGTTTGCTATACTACGCGTATTTTGAATAACGTAGCCACCGTGTGCCTGTGTACACACAGCTGATCCGAAGGATCGAATGCCGATCCCAATCCCCCCCCCTCTCTATCCCCTAAACTCTCATCCCCTATCCGTCTATGGCAATAAATAAAACACCATTGGTGCTCAATACGGTCTTTACGTGAATTCATCTAACGCGTTGACTGCCGGCGACGCAATTATGCGTATTACGTACTTTCACTAAGTAGTGCCGTCAATGCATATATGCGTCACATGATGACAAGTATTGACTAGTGAGGCACCTGGCGAAGTCTCGGGGAAAAGTTGCAGCGACAGCGTTACGAGTGTTTTTTATTGTTTTACTAGTGGACCCGCCACAGCTTCGCCTGCGGTATTTTCCATACAATCTTTATCACCTCTTCACCCCTTTAGGGATGGAATTTCAAAAAGTCGTTTTTATTGCACCTCTAGGGTACTCGAGGAATGTCTTCTGCTTTCAAACCTCTAGGAGCACCCGTTTAGGCTGTGCGTTGGCTATAAGTGAGTCACGGTACTGTTTTATATGTATTGATTACAGGAATCAGCACTAACAGTTAAACCTTACGTGCGTAACTTTTACAGTTATTAAGTATATTATAATACCATACTAGATATGGTTCGTTATGGTTCGTTATTATTACTTATTATAACATAATTTTAAACTATAATATAACATAATTATTAATATATTTCATGTTTAATTACGTAATACTACATTTTAATTTATTATTATTACAGTACATTTAAGTCAAAAGTCAAAGTCAAAATGAAACTTTATTAAATTTAGGCTTTTACAAGCTCTTATGAAGGTCAAGGAATGAATCTACCACCGGTTCGGAAAAAAATCCTCTACTGAGAAGAGCCGGCAAGAAACTCGGTGAGGTATCATTTTTTCAAATCAGTACACATATAAGTCAACAATGATGTCTACAGTTTTATACAAATCTAAGTATATACCACACCCCACGCCCATCGAGACCCAGGGATCGCCGTGAAGGTAGAGTAAGTACAGTAAATTAGATGATAAGCATCTTAAATAGAGCTAGAACTTACGATAGATTCCAGTAATCGTTATGTGCGGGTAGAAAAACTACCACTACCAATCTGTAGCAAATAACATATTATTATATTTATACATATACAAAATCTACAACAAAGACCTCGCCTAACCCCCACAAGAAGAAACTAAATAAAGTTACCAATTGAAAGTTCATTCACCTGATGCTGGTAATACAATACTCTCCAACACTAAACTGCTATAAGTATTGGGAGTCCGGTCGCTCGCGGCGCGCATACAGATGTGCCGGAGACGTTTGAAGGGTTAAAGGTGGATTGATGCGGCGTTTTAGTTTTAATTTATTTGGCTAATGCAGTTTCCAATATTTTTCAGTCAAGTAAATGCTTTTAATAAGTGCCAGGAAATATAGTCTTACTGATACATATCCGCAACTCGACGAAGTAAAATTCATAGAACCGCGCACACAGGGCCTAAAAGTATAGTACAAATCTAAAGGCTATTATAACATCAATGAAATTATCATCACGAAGTAGTCAATCTTTTAATATGTAACTTGGGTGTTAACAAAAATAGTTAATATAGTTTTCATTCCATCTATTCGAAAATCGTGGATTGCTTCCCTAAAAGTGCAGTTTCACGAGCAACTTTTCACGGCAATTTATAACCGGCAACTATGGTTGTCTTACTCTAACTTCGTACGTTAGAGGCAGATGCCTATAGTTGCCGGCCACACATTGCCATAAAAAATTGCTCGTGTAACTGCACTTTTACGAGTGCGAACAAAGCGGAGACACTTTCACAGCGGGAAAAAATTTATTTTGAATTTGGAACGTGAATATTGTTTATCTACACCCATATCATAAAACCTCCATAGTGTAATCAAAAACCGTAGGAAATGACCACCATTTTGACAACCAATTAGGAAAAACCAGTGCTGCAATGTTATTCCCGTATCGATTTTAGTATAGAAATGAGATTAAATTTGGAACAGCTGTCAAAACTCAAGTGGGTCTCTATTCTAGTATCCATAGATATTAAAACAGTTATTTTAATATAAACTGCACAACATTTGATCTCGAGTAACATGTGAATAGAGACTTCATTCGTTTGTCTATGATTTAAAAAAAATGGTCTTGACGGAGGATCGAATTGCCGCCATTACTGCTTACATGATGGTTTTTTGCTGAACGAAAGTAGAATTGTAAAAAGTTGTTTGTAATTTACATTTTAGTTGAAAATATGAACAAGTAGTCTTCTCGGAGTGACTGTGTGATGTGAAAATGCGCCGGTTATCGGAAATATGCAGCCACGATTGCAACAAATAACTTGTTGCCAGAAAATATTGTTTCTGAACACATCATGGAGTAAGTATTTATAATATGTGTGTAGATAAAGTTATGTATGCAACTCTACATAATTTGGCCTTAAAACACACATGCGATCTTATTATGAAACTCGCTAAAGCTCGTTTCATGAAAACCGCACTAGTGTTTTAAGGTCTATCATTATTTGCGACTTCGGGCTCCTCGACATATATTGTGTCCAATTCGAAACTGATAATTCTTAATTTAAAATTTCCTAAACTTAAAATAAGTAACGTCATACTCAATTTTTACGTGTAATACCAATAATAAATATAAGTTCGTCGAGTAGTAGAAGTATAATTTTATAGCATTTGAAAGTGTTATTATTCATGAGTTGTTGTAAAGGGGCATCTTTTATTTACTTTTCTCTTAGATAGAAAAAAATAAAAGATAGATGTAAAGTCAAGTGTATGACTGGGCCGCAAAATATTATTTTTCTAGGAAGATCCTTCGCTGCGATTTTTCTGGATTCAAAACAGCGCCCTCGCTGTAATATTATTTTGCTCCCCTGTGATACAATGTACATACATACATACATATTATCACGCCGGAAATCCCTAATGGGGTGGGCAGAGCCACAAGACTACTTGTGGCCACGTTCGATTAATTAGTCCTAAGATGGTATGATGAACCGTATGGTGACAGGTGATCAGCCCATCGCCCATACAGATAGTCCACCATGTTGGAGAGGACCCGTCCCTTAGTCGACTTTTACGACATGCCAGGATGATAAGCATCTGCACGCATTCTATGCTATTTCTTCACTCCCAGTGCAGCAGAGGAGTATTGATACAATGTACTATTTCTATTTACAAAATTTTAATTCCTCATATTGCCTCGTCTAAATTTTCTACCTCTATGTACCCGGCTACTTTATCTGCGCGAGGCGGGTCGCGAAAGTGAGATAGTTCAGCTTTCAGACGGGCCCGGCACGTGCCAACCTCTTAACATTGCCCATTACTTTTTAAACTAGAACTTTAACGCCAACAGAGGGTCTAGCATGCTGTCACTTTCTTTGTAAACGGCGGGTGCGATAAAGATGCTCTGTGTGCGCCTAAATGGTAGTCACATCGCCACCAGCTTATCTTTAGGGTTAAGAGACGATGCCTGGACTTCTATGGCCCCCCTTTTCAGTAATATATTTCATATAATTAAACATTTGATTCATATAATATGTGGGCGCATAAAAGTTCTATAACTCTTACAAATTTTAAGGTCATAATATAAGTACTTGCTGAGATAAACGGCTGTAAAAAACAGACAGACAGGCAGACAATGAAGTCTCACAATAAGGTTTCCTTTTTTATCTTTTTAAAACCTTAAAAAGCTATCTTTATTTAAAGGGGTGTACTACTGCCCTTTGGGCAAAATATTTTTCTCCAAGTTTCACTTCCTAAACTTATCGTAGTAGTTTCATTTCTCTAACGAATCTTTAGCATATTCCCATTTCGCATTTTATCATTTGGAAAAATTATCATTTGGCATAATTTTGCTTTGTCAGGGCTTTGTAGGTTAGGGTTAACTTGTGTCCCTTACGTAAGTTCTTATTTGTCAAAAAATTTTTTGGTCACTGTAAAATTGCGATAAGCTGTTTTGACTAATTTTTTTTGCCAAATGATAATTTGAGTAAAATAGTTTGGGAGCTGATACTTTGGGAAAAGTTTTTTGCCCATACATTTGTAATCCATTTAAAGGTAATATGGGCTGAATTACCCACTCGTTGGAACATTTGCTCGCAATAACTCAACCTAATACAATTTCGAATCAAACCAGCGTACTTAACTCCACGCCCTCGTCTAATCCAAGATGGACGTTGCAATCTCAAGATGGGATATTTATGAGTCCCGCTGTGTACCTCTTCATAAATAAATCCATACGTAGCATTATTGCTTTGCACTGTAACGCAGAAAAGTGCGGTTTAAATGATACACTTAAGGTTGGGTGCCCCAGGAGATAGAAGACATTCATCTAAATCATCATCATCAGCCCCCCGGCGACCCCCGCTGGCAAGCGTTGTGGCCAAATGGCCACAAGTGGCGAGGCTACAGGGGTAGCACGGGGCACATAGCCTCGAATGCACCAATCACAGCGCTCTAACCCCGCGCGCCCCGCATCTTTGGCAGCTCTATTTAGTGCTTATTACACCTTCCTAAATTTAGTCATCCTAAGTAAGTGACTTAGTCACTTAATTTTGGAAGGATGTCGCAACGGCTAAAGCTACGCCGAGGGCAAGTTGCTTTTGCTTTTGGACGTGTTTCGTAACAGAACAGAAACCAATTTAAAAAAAAGTCAGGGGACAATCTTTACACAAATCGATCTAGTCCCAAAGTAAGGCTTGTGTTATGGGTACTAGACGATATACATACTTATATAGGTAAATAAATACTTAAATACATAGGAAACGTCAAAGACTCGGAGCAAACATAATGCTCATCACACAAATCGAATCCGGGACCGCAAACTTCGGAGGCACGGTCACTACTAACTAGGCTAACCGCGTCGTCTAAAAAAACATACTTAAATAAATAAATCAGGGGACAATCTTTACACAAATCGATCTAGTCCCAAAGTTAGCTCTAAAGGCTTGTGTTATGGATACTAGACGACGATATACATACTTATATAGAGAAATAAATACTTAATTACTTAGGTAATATCCAAGACTCAGGAACAAACATTCGGTGCTTATCACACAAATATTTGCCCTTACCGGGGATCGAACCCAGGACAGCTAGCTTCGGAGGCAGGGTCACTACCAAATAGGTTAACCGCGTCGTCTAAAAGAATATATGTATTATATGATTTAGTACACACGATGCCCTCAATAAACTGTCGTTTGAATTTATTATTTGCACTTGTCCGGTGCGTTCGTAATACGGAATGGCTCCAGGGCATGTTTAGGGTTCCGTTGTGCCAAAAAAGTGTTCCCCACTTACCTACTTACGTTTTAGTATTTTGGTAATAACATTGTAATAACCTGTACAACAGCCACTGTTAATTTATTAAACTAAGCCAATGTTTTAATCTTTACATAAGACTTTGTGGTTGAATAACTCATTGTTGTTATCTGTTGAATAATGCCTTGAAATGACAAACTCTAAAATATATTTGTGTTAGATGTACCTACACAGCAGAGACCATTAAGAGAAGTGTGAGTGCGATAACGATTTCCACCCCTTAAATCTTAACTGATTTTAACCAACTTTTGATAGGTTGTCAGTTAGAAGAAAATCTAGGTCTAATGTTTTTTGAATATTGATTAAAGTCATAAAGTCAAATAATGGTCTATATTAGTTTTTTATGAGAATACTGAAACAACAATAAAACTGAATTTATTGATTGTATTGAAAAATCCAAAACGTATAAACCTAGATTTTGTTCTGACTGACAACCTATCAAGAATTGGTCAAAATCGGTTAACATTTTAAGAGGTGGAAGTCGTTATCGCCTTTTGTACGAAAAGCTGTACGACACTCCTTTCAAAAATAGAGGTTGGTTAACGTACGCCTACTAGTACATTAGGAGATGTTACGTCCAATCATGATAAATTAGCACAGGTATGAACACTCGCCCCTTGTGAGAATTAATTGCCTACTCTCGCTCAAGGCTACTGGGTCAGGGTAGCTCGGCTTGCTTACGATTAAAACGGAACCCATACCTGAATACAAAATTGTTCTTCAGTTTTTTCCCCATCTTATATTGCATAGCCAATGAAGGCGGTGGTTATTAACATTCAGCGGACGGCGGTCCTCGCCCGGGGCTGTAAGATGTATTGGCTTTTTATGTACTTATGTTGGCCGCCAATGTTGGTGCCAATGTTTGACCAAGCCGCCAAAGTACGGCATATATTAGTTCAAAACATTAGACTGAGCAGCACCAACCTGCTTACTACAGGAGGGCTAGCACAACGGCAGCAAAACTTTTGTCGCTCATTGCATCACTGTCAAATTATTCAAAAGCGGCCAAGTGCGGGTCGGACTCGCCCATAAAGGGTTCCGTGATTTATGACGTATTAAAAAAAACGACTTACTAGATCTCGTTCAAAATAATTTTCGGTGGTAGTTTACATGGTAATGTACATCATTATATATTTTTTACTTTTATTATTCTCTTATTTTAGAAGTCATAGGGGGGGGGCACACATTTTACCACTTTGGAAGTGTCTCTCGCGCAAACTATTCAGTTTAGAAAAAAATGATATTAAAAAACTCAATATCATTTTTGAAGACCTATCCATAGATAGCCAACACGCATGGGTTTGATGAAAAAAAAATGTTGAGTTTCAGTTCTAAGAGGTCGTAAAATATCAATTTTAAGACCTCTGTTGCATTAAAATACAAATTGTCAAAATGTAGTTACGACAATGTTAATTGCTGCAGTCGATATGCAAATCCTTCCCCAAAGTGATTTACCTATAAAAGGCGACCTCATCTTTACTTACCATCGGGTGAGATTGTGGCCAAATGAATGCCTATACTCACTCAACAATGGAAAAGAACGTTCTGAATGCGTATGTTAATCCTAAAAAAAAAATTGCATACTTAGTTTTGAAATGAAATATTTAAATATGGTTAATCAGGCAATACCAATAAAAATATACGAAAATGGCTGGCAACTCGCAAAGAATGGTGCCATAACTATCCTCGCGGCTAGCTCGATTATCAGGAACTTAATTCAATCAATGCAACCGAATGAATGGATTGACCGGAATTGAATCTGAACCACAATTGGTTGATTACTTGATTAATTTAAGATATCAAACCATTATGAGCAATATTTAAAGATGGAAAACAGCTGAATTTTTATTTAAAAAATTGGTTGGAAATGGTGTGAAAAAACACAATTTCCAAAACGGCAAGGATAAACGGAATATTCGTTGCACTGCATAGATTTTCAAATTATTTCTTTGTGACCTGCACCTCTATTCGGGAACGCTAAGTGATTCTGTAGCGATTCGCGAGTGAGATTTCTCATCTCGCTTATACGCATTACGCGTCGTGCGGAAGAGTAGGATGATAAATCCCGCTTACGAATCGCTACAGAATCACTTAGCGTCCCCGAATAGAGGCGCAGCTCTTGCTTTTTATCAGACTGCGTGAACGAAGTCGGGTTTTATGTCGCTGTTTTCTTTATATTTGAGATGTTTCTAATACTAAAACGCAATTAAATGAACTAACAAGGATGATCATAGAATAATTTAATTCACCAGGGAATCTAGAAAGTTTAATTTTGAAACTTCTGTTGCCTGCATTGTTCACATAGCCCTCACTTTGGCCGGCGTCGGTCAATATTGACGGATCGCTCGCGGCATCCGCGATCAAGCGTTAACTCAGATAGGAAGGTAAAATAAAAGAAAAAGTCTTACCTACTTCTTACTTGCGTTCAAGCTATGAAAGAGGTCTTTTTAGGGTTAAAACCAAAGGGTAAAAACGGGACCCTATTACTAAGGGTCAGCTGTCCGTCTATCCGTCTGTCCGTCTATAACCAGGCTGTATCTCATGAACCGTGATAGTTAGACAGTTGAAATTTTCACAGATGATGTATTTCTGTCGCCGCTATAACAGCAAATACTAAAAAACAGAATAAAATAAATATTTAAGGGGGTTCCCATACAACAAACGTGATTTTTTGCCGTTTTTATAGATTATGGTACGGAATCCTTTGTGTGTGAGTCCGACTCGCACTTAGCCGTTTTTTATTGGACTTTAATTTAGAGGGAGTTATTGGCTTCGACAGTTAAAGCCACTGAATATATCCAGGAAAAAGCCTTTTCGCGCAGCGGGAAAAAACATTTTCTTCCAACTACGCTTTAATTTCATCATTATGTATATTCTTAAATACTCTCTCTCGGTTTTTTGTTTACTTTGATATAATATTCTACTTATTTCTGAATCACTCCTCTGCTGCACTGGGAGTGAAGAAATAGCATAGAATGCGTGCAGATGCTTATCATCCTGGCATGTCGTAAAAGTCGACTAAGGGACGGGTCCTCTCCAACATGGTGGACTATCTGTATGGGCGATGGGCTGATCACCTGTCACCATACGGTTCATCAAACCATCTGAGGACTAATTAATCGAACGTGGCCACAAGTAGTCTTGTGGCTCTGCCCACCCCATTAGGGATTTCGGGCGTGATAATATGTATGTATGTATGTATTTCTGAATCAGGTTAGATCTGACAGTAAAATCCCCTGGACTCCCAGAATAGATATTTATTTCGTTCATAAATAAGATCTACATCAATACAATTCTGTCCCATCTGTCGATAGAGTTGAATGATACCGAGGAAGGAGATTAAACAAGTTGTCAAGTGCTCGAGCCAGTACTGTCGCGAGTCGTGAGGAGTGCTAGTCAAATACGGACATGCAGAGTAGAAACAAGCAGATATATCTGGATAAGCGAATACGTGGTGAATTGGTAAGTTTTAGGACAGTCCAGTGCATGACATGACGACTATGTGTAAGAAGTTACCTATTCGTGTAAATTTCATACGGGCATATTTTACCCAGCTATAGTTTCCAATCGTACAAATTATGTAAGAAAGAAAATTTGTTCAATAGTTTAATTAATGAAGAGTAATTATATTTTTAAAGTAGGACCGGGCCTAAAAAATTAACTATCATGACATGACGTTGACGTAGAATACGTAAATCGATTTACTTGGATGTAATACATTGCGTACTCCATTATTTTGTATGAAAAGAAAAACTAAGCAATTAGTAAGTCTACACACTAAAATTGGAACTGCGCCTGTAAGAGCGAGATTTCTCATCTCGCTCTTACACATTACGCGTCGTGCGGAAGAGTGGGATGAGAAATCTCGCTTACGAGTCGCTACAGCATCACTTAGCGTTCCCGAATAGAGGCGCTGAAAGATCGTTCGCTTGTTCTGTGCAACAGTTCAAACCCAAATTCATCAAATAGGTAATTACCCAAGGCATAACGGAACATGATAGGAGTCGTTAGGCGGCATCTCTATCTCAGACCAAATAATGAAAATGAAAATGAAAATGAAAATATTTATTTTGCAAGTAGGCCTCACGGGCTCTTTTACATGTCTGAATCTACCAGCGCTTCGAAAGGTGACATGTGCTGAGAAGAAACGCCGCAAGAAACTCAGCAGTAAGTCTTTTTTCCACTTTAAAATTACATATAACTAAAACTAACATAAAAAGTGCAACAAATAAACCTAATGGGCACAAATTAATTATCGTATACAACTAATAAGGGAGATATATAGTCTCCGCGTCTGAACAAGTAAATTTAAGTGCCTTAGAGATGTATAGTCTCTAAGGGTCATAATAATAAGAATAATATTAAAACAGAGAAAACATCTAAATTGATTAATCTAGGTTACATGGAGACGTAGACAGTCTCCATGGTCAATATCTTCTCTTATAATCTTCAAGACACCTTTGCGGGCGCGCGGGGTTTTTAAAGCGCTGTGATTGGTGCGTTCGAGGTTATGCGCCCCGCTCGACCTCTGTAGCCCCGCCACTTGTGGCCATTTGGCCACAACGCTTGGCAGCGGGGGTCGCCCGGCTATGCGGAGTCTATTAGATATAATTGGCTACTTGCATGATTTTTATTTTATCTTATTTTGGAAAATACTGAGTCATAGAAACCCAACATTATTGTGTTGTTTTTTTTCGAGATACGACGCTTTGAAAAGTCCTTGTTCATACTACTCACAAAAACGCTCCATACAAGATGGCCCTGAAATATGACGTCACAGTTCAGTTAGAGTGTATACCAGACCAATGTAAAAAGAGCCCTGACGGTCATACATTTTATATTGCCGTCAGGGCTCTTTTTACATTGGTTTTGTATACAAAATATATGATAGTCGCAATTATTTCCGAAAATACTGTTTTTAGGCCAATATCGTAGACTTAAAAAATGACACAAATTTGATGAGGATGTCAAAAACTCACAGAGGATGTAATTCAGAACTAAAAAGCAATATTTATTTTTCACTTATTTTGACAATTTTTGACTCTTAATAGATAAAAAAGTAACAGTCAAAATGATCTCTTTTTTTCTTTGACATGCATTTATTTATGTTTAGCTACCGTTCCACAGAAATATATTAACATTTGTTACTATAGTCAAGTAGCCAATTATGTTCTGTGGGCGGCATGGCTTCGAAAATTATTCTAAATAAGCTTGATTCCTTAAAACATGCCATAGCTTTTAGGTAGTCTAAAGGCAGCCACAGTCACAGATGGAGCACTCACTTAACTTATTAGAAATCCAGTGAATGGGCACTGGATGCATTGGCTGGCTGATCGATACGGGCTGTTCGAGCTTCATACGCTATCTTTGAATGTGTCGGAGTCAACCTATTACTCTTTTCTTCTTCTTTTCTATGTACTTCTAAATGCTTACCTAACAAACATAATATCAGAGCGACAGTAGTCTAGAGACAGATATTAAAACAATAGAAAATAATTATAGTTCACAAAAACGAATAAAACACATACATATTGGACTCGTCAAAACCAATCAAATGGCCCCAAACTCGCGTTTACTAGTTAGTAGTCATTGAAGAGTTCCTCTATCCACCTCCGGGCTCAATGATCAGATCAGCTACGTGGCACTCAATTATTGTATTGTCTTCCGAATTGCATACACTTGCAAAGTTTCAAATCGTTACAAGTAGGTTAAAATTGACTTACTTATTTTATTACGTTGTTTATTAGTTAGTTAGATACAATGAAGCTAATAATAGTAGTTTATTCAACGGTTGCATAATGATAGGCCTTAAAACACTAGTGCGGTTTTCATGAAACGAGCCGATAGGCGAGTTTCATAATAAGATCGCACGAGTGTTTTAAGGCCAAATTATGCAGAGTTGCATACATAACTTTATCTACACACATATTATAAATCCTCCATGATGGGTTCAGAAACAATATTTTCTGGCAATAAGTTATTTGTTGCAATCGTTGCTGCATATTTCCGATATACGGCGCATTTTCACATCACACACATTCCGAGAAAACTACTATTCATATTTTCAACTAAAATGTAAATTACAAACAACTTTTTCTATTCAATTCAACAACAATTCTACTTTCGTTCAGCAAAACACCAACATAATGGCGCCAATTCGATCCTCTGTCAAGACCATTTTTTTTTAAATCATAGACAAACGAATGAAGTCTCTATTCTCATGTCACTCGAGATCAAATGTTGTGCAGTTTATATTAAAAAAACATACTGAATTGACGTTTCGTATCAATAACTGTTTTACATCTATGGATACTAGAATATAGACCCACTTGAGTTTTGACAGCTGTTCCAAATTTAATCTCATTTCTTTACTAAAAACAGCACTGGTTTTTCCTAATTGGTTGTCAAAATGGTGGTCATTTCCTACGGTTTTTGATTAAACAATGGAGGTTTTATGATATGGGTGTAGATAAAAGCGTATTAAAATATCAAAAAGCATCCGAAATGAATTTCGCATTTCAATGTAAGAAGAAAGAAAGAAATTCAGTATAGGGACAGTTAAAAAGAAGCCACAAGGCTGGTCCCACGTTTTGGATGGCCGTGGTGGTGCTGGACACAGACCCCTCAAAACAAAGGGGCTACAAAGTAGTTTTAATGCGGATCCATTGCTGATTAAGTAATTTATATATTTGATCTAATAGACTCCAGATAGCCAGGCGACTCCCGCTTCTAGAATTAAGGGCAAAAAGCCAGCGAGAGGGCAGCGGAACCCCGCAAGTCTGGCAGCTTTGTTTGCTAGTAAAAGTTTTTTATTCATTCATTTGGGCAAAAAAACAGTCACACAAAAGAGTTTATACAGCAGGTTTCTTTACTAATAATACGCTAAGATGCCACAACTGTAGTTAAATATTGGACACCTTGCGTTTACTATTATAGTATGTTATAACGTCATAGTCACAGAGCGAGCGAAATAAAATGGCGATAAAGCCCCGCTCGTAAACTCGCCATCGACAGTACGGAGTCGAATAAAACTCTTTTATGAATCACTGTGTTCAGATTTTTCGAGGTTATATTTGTGGGCACAGACCTCCGTCCTTACTATATGGGATTGGGTAGTACCTGAGTTTCTTGCCGGCTCTTTTCAAGTAGAGGTTTTTTCCGAACCGGTGGTAGATTCACTCCCTTAACTTTATAGGAGCTCGTAAAAGCCTAAAGATATTTTGACTTTGACTTTGAAATTGACCCGACACTCGCCCGATTGACACGGGCTCTGTGTGATTTGGGGACTTCCCAGTGAAGATGTGTGCAGGCTTCTTTACGATCTTTTCCTTCACCACAACGCTGGCAGTAAATATCAAATTCAATCCGCGCAAATGACATATATACATAGATAGATCACGTCTGGTAGGCAGACCCTCCTCCTCTCCTGGACTGGCAGTGAAGAAATAGCATAGAATGCGTGCAGATGCTTATCATTCTGGCATGTCGTAAAAGTCGACTAAGGGACGGGTCCTCTCCAACATGGTGGACTATCTGTATGGGCGACGGGCTGATCACCTGTCACCATACGGTCCATCATACCATCTTAGGACTAATTAATCAAACGTGGTCACAAGTAGTCTTGTGGCTCTGCCCACCCCATTAGGGATTTCGGGCGTGATGCTATGTATGTATGTATGTATGTATGTAGGCAGATAACACGGATTTCCACCTGCTATACGATCCTGACACATCTTTCGCTTCGTCTACTCTCATTACGTTCTTCATGCACGCTCGCTGGTTTAGGATACTCTTGACCTGGCCTTTCGAACGTCCTCGATCTGATTTTGGTACTCTTACGTTCGCCGAGGTCTTCCCCTTCCAACCCTACCATGCACACTTGCCTTATAAATCTGTTTCGTTAGTCTTCTTTCGTTCATCCTCTCCACATGTCTAAACCATCTTAGCACCCTTCTCAATTCTCACGACTACATCTTCTTCCACACCACATTTTCCTGTCACGCTATTCTTTATCCTGTCACTCATAGACACACCACACATACTTCTCCAAGTTTTCACAAATAAGTTCCGAAAAATAATTAGAGCGAACCAGGATTTAAAACCACGGCCCAGCGTATATTTGTATATTACAACCTTAATTTACTACTTAACACTTTAAGCGCCAACCATCGCTACACCCTACGCGTGTAGCGCTTAGCAGCGTATTTAGAGCGCCCGCCTAGCGAGTTCCTGGCACTGAAAGTGAGAATAAACTAACAATCTCTTTCCGAGCCGAGCCTACCCATGTTATTCTCTAATGTGCAACGGCTGGTCAGCTATGAGGAACACATTCAACATTAAACCGAATGACTTTGTCATTACAGTCTAAATTACTAGTTTCGTTTATCCGCTGATCAGCCGCTGTCCACTTTAGAGAATCACACCCGCATTCCATTCAATCTCCTGCAATTCAACAAACTTTATTATGCGGCCGCAAACTTACCTCAACCTGCGGCAGTGTCGCCCTCTACTATCGTAGACGTAAAACTTCTATGTGGCAACGTTAGTTTAAGTTTGGGCCACCGTCCGGGATAAGTTGGTTTAGTTCGTTCCGACAAATTGTGTTGCGAGTTTGGGAGTTCGAGAATTGAGGTTAGCGTCGGTATATTCCCGGTTTTATTCATTTATTATGTGTGATTAGATTTAATTAGATGTTTTGTCTATTATGGCCTGAGAAACCACATGCCTGTGTTGCTTGAATTTGTTAGATATTTACCTGATTTGATTTTAATACGCCTCTTTTCGCCAATGGGCCATGTTCCGTATAATAATAAAACATTGACGATATCATTGTATGTAAAAAAAAACATTTAATATTTTAATATTATATACTTAATGGAGCTAGGAATCGATAATAAATAAATACTGTTATAATTTTTATTATACCAACCGTAGTCAGACTTTGCTTTTATCTGTCCTGAAGGTTTGGCCAATAAAAATTGAATTCATTTCAAAAACTGAACTCATCCTGCATAGTCGAGTGTAATACTCCCAGATTTCAATATCCAAAACTAACGTCCACTCTGCCCGGCAGTCAACGCGTGACTGCTCGTAAACCATTTACGAGCATGTTCACTAACGCCATCTAGTCACGGAGATTGGCAGCTCGTAGTAAACCCGGACATCTAGGATGACGCTAGCCAGTCACCGTAACTCGTTTCATAAAACCTAAAAGAGAACATACTATCTCTGTTTTTCCCGTATAGAGTGAGAAACAAAGCAATAGTTGTTAGTTTGATAGAATGTTTCTAGTGATTTTAAATCAGAAAGTCGAGGTTTTACTGCCGGTTTGAAAGTGAGTAAAATTTAAACGTTCCCGTCGTTTGTTTGTTTTACGGTTTTCACAGTGTGTTGGGAATTAAGGGATAGTTTCTTGTGCATTTCTATGTAGTATTAAGAAGTTCATAATCATCAGCCTATATAAGTCCCACTATTGGGCAAAGGCCTCCTCTCATAGTGAGAGGGACTGGGCAGGGTAGTAGTCCCCACGCGGGCGTCGTATGGATTAGGGACTTCGTACAAATGTTCGAATTACTTCGCAGATGAATGCAGCTTTTCCCATGATTTTTTTCCTTCGCTAAATGCTTGTGATTAAATATCAAACTCTTCATATTAAGAGGAGTGTGACTCTACGACTCTTCATACAAAAGACGATAATGATTTCCACCCCTTAAATGTTAAACGATTTGATCAATTTTTAATAGGATGTCAGTCAGAACAAAATCTAGATCTATACGTTTTTATTTTTTCACAATATATCAATTAATTCAGTTTTATTGTTGTTTTAGTATTCTCATTCAAAACTGTTTTTGCGATTATGTAACTTTGTTGATCTTTAATCGATATTCAAAGATCGTAAAGACCTAGATTTTGTTCTGACTGACAACCTACCAAAAATTGGTCGAAATCGGTTAACATTTAATGGGTGGAAATCGTTGCCTTTTCTATGATAATCTTTAGGTTCACACTCATCTTAACAGGTTAAATTTCCTTTTTTCTTTAAACCTGGTTACTTATTTATAATCTACAATGTTCAAAGAAAGTTACCATATTCCCAAATATAATAATAACCTCTTCGTTAAAATAGCGTAAGGACCATTTGTCCAAAACAGCTACAGAATGTAGGTATCGGCCAACCAATATTTTCAGGCGGCGAGCTCAATACTGTCTTCGACACTCGACGCGCGGACCGCTCATTTTATTGGTTCCATAAAAGAAAATGGCCTCTCTGCACCAGATTGTTTTTTTCCTCCCGATATTTCGAAGTATTTTCAAGTAGTTCTTGACAATGTGGATGTAATATTTTTTTACTCAAATTTGTACAAATATTGCCCAGCAGACAGACAGACAGACAGCCATAAATTATAAAAATGTATTTGGGTTCAGTATCAGTCAAATAGTCCGTCACACTGATTATTTCGAAAAGTAGTTTAATTACAGACACGACTCTTCTATAGATTTATTATATGTACCTATATGTATAGATTCCCATAAAAAATTACACTCTTTAAATTACTTTTTTAAGGGTCGATTGGGTAGAAACGCTTAAATACGTCATTCATAATTTGAAAGCAACAGCCGTACAATTTTTTAAGTTTCTATCTTCAAAAATGACAGTGCTAAAGGGTTGATTCTCCAAAACCGTAAAATTACATTAGTAGTTTATGCAACGGTTGCATAATGATAGGCCTTAAAACACTAGTGCGGTTTTCATGAAACGAGCCGATAGGCGAGTTTCATAATAAGATCGCACGTATGTGTTAAGGCCAAATTATGCAGAGTTGCATACATAACTTTATCTACACACATATTATAAATCCTCCATGATGGGTTCAGAAACAATATTTTCTGGCAACAAGTTATTTGTTGCAATCGTGGCTGCATATTTCCGATATCCGGCGCATTTTCACATCACACACACTCCGAGAAGACTACTTACTATTCATATTTTCAACTAAAATGTAAATTACAAACAACTTTTTCTATTCAATTCAACAACAATTCTACTTTCGTGCAGCAAAACACCAACATGGCGGCAATTCGATCCTCCGTCAAGACCATTTTTTTTTAAATCATAGACAAGCGAATGAAGTCTCTATTCTCATGTCACTCGAGATCAAATGTCGTTCGGTTTATATTAAAAAAACATACTGAATTGATGTTTCGTATCAATAACTGTTTAATATCTATGGATACTAGAATAGAGACCCACTTGAGTTTTGACAGCTGTTCCAAATTTAATCTCATTTCTTTACTAAAAACGATAAAGAAATAACATTGCAGCACTGGTTTTTCCTAATTGGTTGTCAAAATGGTGGTCATTTCCTATGGTTTTTGATTAAACAATGGAGGTTTTATGATATGGGTGGGAAAACCGCACTAGTGTTTTAAGGCCTATCATTATGCAACCGTTGCATAAACTACTATTTTTCCTTCTTTTACAAACCAGAATTGTAGTTTGGTGAACAGATAATTATCTGTATCCTAATCAGTAAAATAGGAAAACAAATAAACAGCCTAGAGACTTTCATCGCCACGAACCCTTTAGTGGCGAGTTCTCACTACAACGCACAAATATGCCTTTACCCGCTATGATCGTAGCGTTACGTGGCGATGAAAACTGCTTAGACACTCGACCGTTTGCGATGAAGTTTGCACAATGCCGCTCCAACTCCGACATAGCAGGCATCGGCGGTCAGCCTTCATAAACTGGACTTTTATATCGAGACCTCGTCTGTAAACTAATACTTACAAAGATAAGGGTCACTGGAAATAATTCGTTTTATCTACTGAGCGTAGTGTGACAGAATTATCCCGGAAAAATCCCGGCAATATTAACATTCCGGGAAATACTGCCGAGAACGGCACATTATTCACTGAGAGTACCGTTATGTAAGTCGGAGAATTTAATAGTTGAGCCACATTGCCAAGGTTCAATGCTATTTTATAAAGCTAAAAAATTACGTCGTTTAATTTTATTTTATGTATTTATATAAAAGGCTCACACAACTAAAACTCAAACTCGAAACATTTATTCACCAAATGATGTTTCGAATAATGGACCAGATGAATTATCTATATTACATGAAGTCCCTGTGAATGCAGAATTACCCGAAGAGGAACCTAATCTCGAAGACACAAGTTCATTAGTTGAGGACCTTCGAATAGAGCCGGATCACGAACAAATGGCAGATACAAACTCGGTAGGTGACGAGGTTGTTGCTTCAAAAATCGCACCACAGGTAGTAAGCGGCCATGAAGAAGATGAAAGAATATGTGTAAATCCTGTGGGTGATGAACTGCTTATGCCAGGGGACAAGGTGAGGCGAGGTGCGGCGGCACGCGCGCGAGAGAAGATCGCCAATTATTAATTTGGCTGTAGGTCCGCTCGCGGTCTTTTGCTTGTTACATGAATAAATAAAAATGGGTTGAATTTACCAGCACTTCGGACCGGACCATCAACAAGTTACAATCCTTGTAACAAATAAGTAGCATTTATCATAAAGGCTGGATAATCTAAACTGTACGTTTAGGCGATTCGTTTAAATATAAAGTTTATTTCATAACTTTCTTGAGAAGCACCGGTCGATTTATACAAGAACCAAGAAATATCCGATCCAATAGACCTTGCCACATCTAGCTTGAAGAGCCCTGTGGCTCCCCTGAGATTGAATAAGGGAGCGAAGCCGACGCCGGATTTATGGATTCCCTCCGCCACTCCTCTGATTGCCAGTTTATTTTGTGTCAAAGTGCGTGCCCAGCCACTGTGAATAAGCCTTTACAATTTATTGGTACGGATCTAGTTTCAAAAGTTTTTAAGGGCGTGTGAATGATCATACGCTCCGTGTTAGCATCCGTTTTTGTAAAAATATCCACGGCTTTTGCTCTTGCCAAAAGTTTAGTTCACACAGGTTATAAGATCCAATATTTGCAGATCAATTGCAGAACGTTCTAAAAGTATTGACAGGTTTGGTGGCTGGACGGGTTTCATGCACGAATTAAAATTTCTGCTTCAATATGCGTGTTTCCTAAAAAACTCGAATTACTCCGTCATTTACATTATAAAAAAATATTAAACACATATTTTTTCTTTTGTCAATTAAACAAAAAAATGACAAAGATATAATGACTTTGTACCCTTTTTACCATTAAGTGACGTCATTAGCCCCTACTTCCGAACTTTGATGTGCGTTATCTTTGTCAGTTTTGATTGATTTGATAAAGCAAAAAATACGTGTTAAATATTTTTTAATAATATAAGTGACGAACTAAATAGACATATTATTTTTGTGCCCAGGAAACATCCCTATAATATCGAATTGGAATCTTTGCAGTGCAAAAAACTACCTCACAATATCTACATAAATACAACCATACCTCAGTGAAGTCATTTCCATTTTAAAGACTAAAACTATTCATCAATGCAAGATTAATCTCTCGCAGTTTAAAAGTAATTAGCAAAACGAGCGAACTCGAAAAGTTTCATCTAAATAACCACATGCTTATAAGTTTTTAAACAGTTTCCAACGCAATCTTGCAGTTTCCAAAAGTAAAAACTCGCAAATTTGCCGCGACATTTCCCCGCACTAAACTTAACGGTATGAGCCGGAATAAAATTCATCTTTATAATTATGACTCACGGTTGAAATTTCCATGCTGTGTTACTGCTATGCATTCAAATTGCAATTGACTTGGCTGTGTAGTTTGTTTTTTAGGGTTCCGTACCTCAAAAGGAAACAACGAAACCCTTATAGGATCACTCGTGTGTCTGTCTGTATGTCTGTCTGTCCGTCTGTCACAGCCAATTTGCTCCGAAACTACTGGACCGATTGAGTTGAAATTTGGTATACATATGTAAGTTGGTGACCGCAACACGGACGCGTGACGTAAATATATGAATTTTAAACATAGGGGCCACTTTTTGGGGGTAAATTAGAAAATTAATAAAAAAGTTATGCCACCTATATCGTGTGACATATCAAATGAATATTCATATCATATTGTGAGGATTTTAAATATATATTTTTTTGAATTTTAAGTAAAATAGTCTAGAAGTTATTCATGAAAATAGGCGAAAAATGACCATTCCCCCCCCCCCCTTATTTCCGAAACTACTGGGGCTAAAATTTTGAAAAAAAGTACAGAAAATAGATCTTTACCTATAGATTACAGGAAAACCTATAAGAAGTGTATGGTATTTAAAGTAACCTAGTAAATTTCAGATAATCATGTACGGAACGGAACCCTCTCCACGCGAGTTTAACTCGCACTTGTCCCGTTTTTGGAAAGTAAAATCGGTTGTTTTGAAGTAGTAGTAGTAGTAGTAGGGACCTTGCTTAGAACCAAGGCATAGTTTTATCTCTATGAATATGAGGCATTCAAATATATAGTAAAGAACTGCTCAAAGTAATTTTCGCGATGCTTACGTTTGAGGTGTTAAAACGCGAATCTGACACCATCGCAGGGTCAGTCGCATGAGAGCTATTTGAGCGACACTTATAATTGAAGTATTGAATGCTGCGTGCTGGAGGTTATGGGTTTGAAATTTGAATTTTTCGTAACCTAATACAGATTGTTAAACCATTTATTTTCTCTAATAGTTAAAAAGCAAGTAACTCGCCAAAACAGGTTACATTACTTTAAAAGCTTTCGAAGTCACGCGCCCGTGTGTGCCGCAAACTTATTGATGCGGCCGGTTAAAACTGGCACTTACATAGTTTCAAACAAACTTCGCAAAATCTTCGAGCAGTCGCGCTATTTGTGACGGCAGAAACAAGTTGGCACCTTAGCAAGGTGTGACTGGAACTTCATCCGTCGACTTTTATTTTATGGAGCCAGTAAAATGTGGAGGGAAATTGTCGCTGGCAACTTTAACGACATTTGCGACTTTAGAGGGGAAACTTTAAAATGTTTTTATGGTTGACAAATACTGTAATATTTTTAGTAAATTATGGTTACTTTAAAGAATGCTTCATTCACAATTTGAAGCCGTCTATAATAATAATGGGGCCAATTCGAAAGTGTTTTCGCTAAATTTAGAAGTCGCTAAATTTGAAATAAGAAACGTTCGACTCGATTATGAACCTTGGAGCTATACAAAATCGAGTTTGACGTTTCTTATTTTAAATTTAGGCAATCTTAAATTTAGCGGACACAGTTTCGAATTGAACCCAATAAATCATTTATTTTCAGGCATCTAGTGGCCAATACATAAATACCTTACAGACTAACATGCATACATATTAAAATACAATTTAAAATTTAAAATTAACATTATGTTGGTGACGCAAAAGCGTGGCGTTTGCGTCATCACTCCTGGCGCCGCATTCTGGACAGGCAAGCTGCCTCGGAAGCGCCGGAACACGACACCCTTCGGCCAGAACTCTGGACACGCGACGGTCTCCAGCAGCGGCCGCGGCACTATGATGATTTCTACTACCGAAAAGTTCGACTGGCAGAGATTGCCTCAGGGTATTAAGTCCACCTTTTGTAACCCAAGATTCTTACTCCGCCACAAAATTTAAATAAATAAATGATTAAATATGATTTTGGAAAGTGATACATTAATACGACATAACGTGATACTAAGGGTTTTGGTCCTGGGAATTCTCGGGTCTCGATAAACCGGGATTTTTTCCAAACGGTCTTGGGTCCCGAGTATTTCCGAGAGTTTGATCCTGGGATATTTTGAGTCGCGGGACTTTGAAAATGTCGTGATTTCCCTTACCCTAAGATACTCCTTCGGATAATTTGGTGTTTTGTAGGATTTAGAAAGCATATTAGCCATGTTAAGCGTGTCCGTGTTTTTTTGATGTAGAATATATATCTTTGTATTCGTTCACTTAAACTTTTTGTAGTTATATATATTTTTCTTAAATAATTAATTTTTATTTGACTTAAACTAGGTGTTACTGAAATAATTTACATAAGTATTGTAATATTTTAGTTAAAGATATTTCGTATATATTCATTTTATAATTAAAGTAAATATGTTTGAAACAACATGAAAAACAATGACTTACTTATAGACAACGCACAGCCTAAACGGGTGGTCCTAGAGGTTTGAAATTTGTAGGAGACATTCCTCGAGTTAGACATTGCTAGACTACTGCACTAAGGAGGGTTTTTTTTTAAATTTCATCCTTAAATGGGTGAAAAGGGGTAATAAAGTATGTATGGAAAATACCGCGGGCGAAGCTGTGGCGGGTCCACTACTAAACAATAAAACAATAAATAAATAAATCAGGGGACAATCTTTAGACAAATCAATCTAGTCCCATAGAAAGCTCTATAGGCTTGTGTTATGGGTAGGTACTTGACGACGATATACATACTTCTATAGATAAATACTTAAATACATAGGAGACATCTAAGACTCCAGGAACAAACTTTCGTGCTCATCACACAAATATTTGCCCTTACGAGGGATCGAACCAGGCCCGGCTAGCTTCAGATGCAGGGTCACTACCAACTAGGCTTACCGTGTCGTTAACAATAAAATATTCGTCAATATAATAGGGATGACAATCTCACAATTTTTATCCTTATCAAGAATGTCAAATAAGACAATGAATAAAGAATGTCCCAAAAGAACTGACACTCAAAATTGACGCGATCCGCAATGAAGTGTCGACAGAACTCATATTCGACGCGTCATGTTCATTCCTTACCCCTCCCTCCTATCCTTTATCATCCCACCTTATTACCTACCACAATCTATCCTTTTCTAGCACTAAGTATTCCGATAAGGATAGCGTGACGTGATTGCAATAGGGATGTGTCATATCGTTTTCACAACGCGTTATCTTATCTTGAAATACATCGAGAAGGGGTGTAGTCGTCGTGTCGTCGCATATTTTTTTATCTCCCTCAATAGACCGACGAGGGTCGGACGATTTTTCGGGTAATTTCCGACTAGAGAGTGCATTACGGAAAAACGGGATATATTTTTATGTGACACTAAAATAAAGGGTTTATGGGGCTTTTTCGAAATTAATTTGAAGCAATGTCGCTTTTATTGACACTATTAATATGAATACGATATGGCTATTGACAGAGTTTTATTCGTTTTATATTTACGATATAGCTTAGCATTACCTAATGAAAAGAAAGTATAGGTAAAAAACTTAAGTAAATCCCTTCGTTGTGCATAGAATTTGATAGTTTTCTATTACGCGAACGGTACCATTACCATGAGTTTATGCAAACTGTTCTCGTAATAGAAAACTATTGTTCGGCCCCTTTTACTTGTATCGGCAAAAAACAATATTTCCGATAGATTTCGATAACGAGAACGGTTTGCATAAAGTCATGGTAATGGTACTGCAAGTAGCAAAACAAAAGCGATCTGTTTGAACATATTCTGTGCATCTGGAGCAGCAGAGGCGAAGCGTGAGGGTAAGGCGGTATATCATTTCTTGTTCTAAATGTTATATGAATACTCATAAAATTATCTATTTACTTAAAAAAATGTGAAATATGTAATTTTTATGTTAATACAAGAAGTAATTAATAATAATAATAATGTTTGAGTTAAGAAACTATGCACCGGCTTACCCTCACGCTTCGCCTCTGCGGAGCAGTTGTCAAGCTACTTGTCTTGCCTAAGTGGCTCCCCATGACTCAGCTTGCGGGTGACTTGACTTGCTATTTCACTTGCCACATATTGCCCTACTTGTAAGTATGCACTATGCAATAATAATGCCTTCGAGAGCGGACGAGTGACTCTTGTATTTTAAAAACCGGATATGTGCAAGTTAAACTCGCGTGGAGAGGGTTCCGTACATGATTATCTGAAATTTCCTATTTCACTTTAAATACCATAGACTTCTTTTAGGTTTTCCTGTAATTTATAGGTAAAGAACGAACTATTATCTGTATTTTTTTCAAAATTTTAGGCCGGTAGTTTCGGAGATAAGGGGGGAAGTGTCAATTTTCGCCTATTTTTCTAAATAACTTAAAAAGTATTTATACTAAAACTATAAATAAAATATATTTAAAATGCTCACAATGAACAAATTTAATGTCACACGATATAGTTTACAAAACTTTTTTTTAAGTTTTTTAATTTAAATCCCAAAAGTGACCCTGGCCTGTATTTTGGCCTGTATGGAGTTAACGTGAATTAAACTAGTCATTCTCGTTAACTTTTGGCCATAGGAAAGACAATTTTTGTTTTTTAAAATGTGTATTACCTATTTGGCTATAGATATTTAGTGGTATTCGAGCGAAACCGGGGCGAGCAGCTAGTACACTACTAAAAATAAAACATAAATCAAGTATCAACATCTCTTAGTTAGCGTATATATCGTAACTGTCAAGTCAAAGGGCGTACCGTTACGCCTAGCGTCGGAAAAATCTTAAATGCGTCCCTCGCGGGCAGAAGAATGTAATTACCTTTCTTCAAAACTAATAGTGCTTTGTCTGTCACTCCTAAGACTCAACTCAAGCGTGAGGAAGAGAGAGCTAAACGAGTCGTTCGTTTCTGATGACGTCATTGTTCTTGAAGCGACATGTCAGCGGTTAATTTGGCATGTTGCTTTATTTACTTCAAGATGTTAAAGCTTCTATTCCACATTGCCTAAGGGATATCGCAAATATTTTTGCTACGATATGATAGCTCTTATTAACTTGACAGAAAAACAGGCCGCGTCGTAAAAATAGCTATACGCTAGGGCTTTTGTTTGTCATGGTCTGAGCGATATTGTATTCGGGCGGTTGGTATATCGTTAAAATATAGATAGATATAGTATAACAAAGCACTGGGCGTCTATTCGGGAACGTCTAAGTGATACTGCAGCGACCCGCGAGCGAGACTCGCATATCGCTCTTACGCATTACGCGTCGTGCGAAAGAGTGGGATGTGAAATCTCGCTCGCGAGTCGCTACATCACTTAGCGTTCCCGAATAGAGGCGCTGTATTGTCGCATAGGTTTTCCCCGCGACTTCGTCGTTCCGGGATAAAAAGTACCCTAAATCCTATTTCAGGATCTAAGGGAACTAACTGTATGTATACCAACTTTCATGAAAATCCATTCAGCCTTTATTGAGCTGAATGACGAGAGACATACAGATAGCTGGGCACCATTAAATAAATAGTTAACTTCGTTAATTGCTAATCCGTTACTAAAAAAGCGTAAAGTGTTACATTTCGGAATATTTAACGGAAGTTAACGTTTATCGTTAACTCATGATAGAAATTGCATTTTATATGTCGTTGCTTTTGCGATTTACTTATAAAAAATGTTAGTATGGACTATGGAAGTTTGGGCAGGACATGAAAAATTTATAAAAGTAGGGTATATAACATTAGAGTTTGTAATGATACTTAATTATATAGGGATCAAATTATTATTCACGGGACATAAGCCGCGCGGTGTCTTTTTGACAAATAATAGGTATTTAATTAACGATTAACTATTTAATTAATTAAATTAAAAGTGAATCCTTTGCTCGAAATGATAACGAAATGTTAACCAATGGAGGTTTTATGATATGGGTGTAGATAAAGTATATTTCATACCGCTAGGTGGTTAGGGAGTCCAGTCCACGCGGACGAAGTCGCGGGCGAAAGCTAGTATTATTTGTAAGTGTGTAGTTAAAGAATATATTTACATTATATATACAGCGTGGGCCATAAGTTTTTGCACTTTTAGAAACATGATAGAGGCAAAACTACAAATGCTATTTTATTAGGTATTTATTATAAGTAATTAGTATAAAATATATTTTATCTACACCCATATCATAAAACCTCCATTGGTTAATCAAAAACCGTATGAAATGACCACCATTTTGACAACCAATTAGGAAAATCCAGTGCTGCGATAAAGAAATAACATGACTTCTTTATCGTTTTTAGTAAAGAAATGAGATTAAATTTGGAACAGCTGTCAAAACTCAAGTGGGTCTCTATTCTAGTATCCATAGATATTAAAACAGTTATTGATACGAAACGTCAATTCAGTATGTTTTTTTTAATATAAACTGCACAATATTTGATCTCAAGTGACGTGAGAATAGAGACTTCATCCGTTTGTCTATGATTAAAAAAAAAAATGGTCTTGACGGAAGATCGAATTGCCGCCATGTTGACGTTTTGCTGAACGAAAGTAGAATTGTTGTTGAATTGAATAGAAAAAGTTGTTTGTAATTTACATTTTAGTTGAAAATATGAATAGTAAGTAGTCTTCTCGGAGTGTGTGTGATGTGAAAATGCGCCGGATATCGGAAATATGCAGCCACGATTGCAACAAATAACTTGTTGCCAGAAAATATTGTTTCTGAACCCATCATGGAGGGTTTATAATATGTGTGTAGATAAAGTTATGTATGCAACTCTGCATAATTTGGCCTTAAAACACACGTGCGATCTTATTATGAAACTCGCCTATCGGCTCGTTTCATGAAAACCGCACTAGTGTTTTAAGGCCTATCATTATGCAACCGTTGCATAAACTACTATTTTATTAGTATAAACACTGTCGCCTAAATGAGCTCCGTCTTGTTGTTGGCACTCCTGCAACCGACTACGGAATTGTATGAAAATATCAGTATTTTTTCATCAATCACTCACTTCTGGTACGTATGATTTGCAAAATATGGCGTGTGACATATTAAATGAAAGGGATCGTTATAAGAATCTTAAATATATTATTTTTATAATTTTAACATAAACGGTTTTGAAGTTATTTAGGAAAATAGGCAAAAAATTACCATTTTCCCCCTCCTTATCACCGAAAATACTGGACCTAAAATTTTGAAAATTATATCCAAAATAGTTCTTTACCTAAAGATCACCGGAAAACCTTCAAAAAGTGTATGGTATTTAAAGTAACATAGTAAATATCATATAATCACGGAACCCTCTCCACTGGAGTTTAACTCGCACTTTTCCGGTTTTTTTGGAAATGGTTAATCACAATAACGACGTTGCTTTCCTGTGAAATGGTCCGTCGTAGTCAAAAATATACAAAATGGCGTTTAATTTCCCATCATCCTTTGTACCGCACAATTAATAGTTTAGAAAAAAATCTGTGTTGCTATTTGCAAAAACTTTTGGCCCATCCTGTATATATGTGTACTAATTTGAAAAAATGATACCTCACCGAGTTTCTCGCCGGCTCTTCTCAGTAGAGGATTTTTTCCGAACCGGTGGTAGATTCATTCCTTGACCTTCATAAGAGCTTGTAAAAGCCTAAATTGAATAAAGATAGTTTGACTTTGACTTTGACTTTGAATCATGCGAATTATTGAAACCCGACCAAAGCGAAACCGCGGAGAATAACTCCATGTTTTGTATTGTTTGATGCCGTCAGTTAAATTATCTGTCGAACCGAACATTTCAAAAACAAAGTAAATTCCTTAACATGCGCCGTTAAATTTGGGAACTTCCATAAAACATGTTTATTGTCGAAGAATAACTCCGTACACGTGAAAGTTTAAAAGCCTCGATGCATGTTCGCCTCTTCCACCAACTTTATTGAGAAATGGCTGCAAGAATTGATTCTGACATCTCTCTTACCCACTTTAAAACACGGCTAAATATCTCGCTTAATTCGCAAGCCAAAACAAACCTTAAAATTCAAGCGCTAGGGTTCAAAACGCGAAGTTGGTCTCTACCCGAAAACAGCTCCTTCTTCATATTTATTAGTGTTGTTTTTTGCGTGTAATGGATTTTTAAGTGAATAAACAACAAGCAGAAAGTCGTTAAGTCGTAGCATTTTGAATAAGAGAGATTACGAAGCGTAGCGAGCTACGGCCGCTACGCCGTAGCAAGTGCCTCAAGGTTTTGTGATGTAAAAGTAGTACAGACTGTCAGCAATTTCTATATACAGGGCGTCCCAGGAAATTGTGTCAATAGGAGGTCCAGAGGAGTAGGTTCTCAAGAGAAGTAGATTCACCCCATTTATGTTCTACGATTTCTTGTAGTTTACGAGTTCTAGGTTTTTTCCAATTATCACTTTGAGTAACAGGGACCATAGATAATCTCCCTACTCCATACTTCGACGTATTTGCAATATGTTCTTGTATAGTTGCCTTTTGAATAGAACGTATTTCAACTTCGACAAAAAGGTGTGGTGCCAATATATTTATGAAATGGCTCTAGAAATATACGGCGCTGTCTCTGTCGACGCAGTGTTTAATCGAAACTGCATATTCTTGATACTTTATGAATATTAAATTAACAGACCTAAAAACCGATCATGTGCAATAATGTTGCATGTTAGACTAGCCACCATTAGGACTCTATTCGACATTGTCTAAGCGGTATTGTGCATTTCCTTTACGATGTGGCCACTTTTGCCGTTAATTTTATAATTATCACATAGTAGCAAAACAATTTGCGATATCACTTAAACAAAGTCGAATAGAGGACCAGTAGGGTATCATACTCTTTTGTAGACTGCCCCGCTTTCATTTTTTGTATACTCATTTTCGAGGCTTTGATAAGAAAATCCGATTAATAACAGACGACTCATCTCCTCATTTCAAGGCACAGTTGTCATTAAAGTTTGCATGCTTAAAAAATGAGAATCATTACTTCTGATTTCTTCTTATGATACGCCATTATTATATTTCTTAAGCAAGAAAAATTGCTTTTAAATAATTTTATCTACATAAAATGTTTTTGTAGGCAATAAATAATAAATTAGGAGCAACACTTGCTTTCCAAATAAACTTAATGTGACAAATTAACAAATATTTAACCAGCTTGATATTATGTGACTGCTAAATATATACTTAGTCACGATAAAAAAAATATTCGGTCGACAGGATTACACTATTGGTTACCGTTGATAAAATCCGAATTTGAGCACCACGCTTCTATGTCTCTTTTTTTGAAATCTTTTATGTTCAAGACGTACTTACACGTCAAGCATGTCCCAAAAGTAACACGAATCTGAACCTTAAGTCAAGCACATGAAGTATAAAAGATTTTAAAAAAAAGACGTAGAAGCGTGCTGCTCTAATTCGGATTTTATCAACGCTAACCAATTGTGTAATCTTCTCGACCGATTTTTTTTTATTGTGACTATATTTAGCAATCACATAATATCAAGCTGACTAAATATTTGTTAATTTTACCGTGTATACCCTGAGGGATATATCCGTCATTGGCGTTAAGAAAATTTAATAAATTTATGAAAGAAAAGTATCAATACCACCTCAACGCAGTATAACGCACGTATAGGCGGGCCGGTCGAGATGAAAAATCACAGATGACTCTTTTTATTACCAGTCCCTAGCGAGCATCCGGAATAATTACCGTGACTGGTCCCACTTACACACTTACTGGGAACTGGTAGTAAGGGAAGAAAACAATGATAAGGTAGGTAAGTTGGTGTTTCTGACTTCAAAAAAGTTGCGCATATTATAACCTTTGTGTAGGTATGGCAGCCATTACACGCTCAATCTAGATCGTGATCTGGACCAAGGTCGTGAATCGCAATTTTGTGATCCTATGTCGCGATCCCTTAATCCAACGCCTTACACAGTCAATCTGGATCAATATCACTGATCTCGATCCCGAATCTCGATCTAGATTGAGCGTGTAATGGCTGCCTATCGCCACGAGAGTTGAGGTCACGCACACCGCGGCATGTCATGTGTGGACGAGACAATTTCATTCGAATTTTCAAATTTGTGTTTTGTTTTGTATGGCATTGTGTACTTGTGTGTGTAATCATCATACTAATCATTCACCTCAACTATCGTGGCGATACCTATAATAAAAGAATACATGGAATAATAGGTTATAACTTATAGTGAAAGCAACATGCTCGCAATAAAGATATTCTATTCTATTCGATTCTAAATATGAGTATTGATGAAATCGAATTTTTCGAAAGCTAACAGTTCCACCATAACATTTAGAATTTAATAATATAAATTGTTATAATGACTAAGTACTTATATGATAACAATTTATATTATTAAACTTTAGATTTTCTAGTCAAACTATAAGGTTTTGAATAGTACGATTTCAATCCATAGATATTTATAACATGACTGATGATTTTTAAGACTTTCAACCAGATCAGAAAATGTACAAAGTTCAAGAAAAAAGACCCAGATATGATTTTCAAAATATACATGCCTATTGAATTGAAAAAAAATGAAGCAAAGCATAAAACGGCTGTCCAAGATATCGCTAACGTCTAATGCACTGTGAAAGGACAGTTTTCTTCAGTCATTTTTCTTTATTTATAAAAGGGCGCTTTCACGAAGCCATGATAAATGTTTCCGCGGACTGTCACTCTGAGTGGTACAGTCAAATGATTCTCAATGATTTGTGCTAATGGAAATTGCTTTTCCGTTTTCATGGTTCTGTTTACAAAAAGAGAACCATGAAAGGTATTTTACTCTTAAAATAGCAAGCTGAAATCTTATGAACTTAATAAATACAAACGATTACAAATCTATGCAACTTACTCATTGATTTTTATTTGGAAATGGCAATATTTAAATTATAATTTAAAGAACATAAATATTAGGTAGTATGTCGTTATTGAGCGTGTTTCATTATCTCATGGGAGTAGAAAGTACTTTACTTTACTTTGGAATAAGATAAGTATTTATATCTCGGGCTGTATAGTTTGAATCCCTCGCTACGCTCAGAAGTTTCATTGTTCTATTTTAGAATCTTCTTTGCGCTCTGGATTAAATATATTATAATAATATACAATATACAACTTATCTCCCATATGACAAAATGTACTATTTCCAGGCCCCCTTCATACCAGAAAAAACAAAGTCAACAAAATTGCTACTGAAGTTGACGACATATCTAATCCAGCGCCACATAAATCGGCCGTAAACCTTGACGCGTCCAGTAATTCCGGCCGTCCGCCGCACGCGGCGCCACTGTTCGCTCTTCACAATGAAAATATATAGCCACTTCAGCGCCAATTGTCTTCTGCGGTTCGTATGAGGACTCTTGAGGGTATATTTTTCCGGATGTTCGGAGTTTATTAATTTTAAAGCAATATACGCTGTGAAAATGCGAGTAGTAAACCAATAACAAGGCCATGTTTGAGCAATTTGGGTGCCTTCAAGTCTAAATTCTGAGTGGGGTTTCATCTGTAGTTACCATGTAATGTAATTTTTCATCATAATCGTAATTATTAAGATACATAGTAGAAAAACAGATCGTACGGCTAAATACGATCTGCGGGCGTAATGGATTTTGTATAGACTATGACGTCGCGCTACATTATTATTATGCACGCCGTCCCCAGCCCCGCCAACGCTGCGCCTATTTAGAAACTTTCCTATTAAATTAAAGTAATATTAAAGTAAGCTTAACCATATTTTGTTTTTTCGTCGTTATTGTGATGGAAAACATTATGTGTAACACAGGCGGTGCGGCTATTATGAACGTTGTGCCATTAAACCTCCTCTGCTGCACTGGGAGTGAAGAAATAGCATAGAATGCATGCAGATGCTTATCATCGTGGCATGTCGTAGAAGTCGACTAAGGGACGGGACTCCAACATGGTGGACTATCTGTATGGGCGATGGGCTGATCATCTGTCACCATACGGTTCATCGATAGCATCTAAGGACTAATTAATCGAACGTGGCCACAAGTAGTCTTGTGGCTCTGCCCACCCCATTAGGGATTTCGGGCGTGATGCTATGTATGTATGTGCCATTAAAACGCTTGCTGTTCGCTCGGGTTTTGAATGTCTCTTCATTCATAATCGCTAATTTACCGACCTTAATACACAATGTACTATTACTTGTAAATCATAACGCGATTTCGCTCGCTTTATTTTATTTTCATTATTTATTAAGAATCCCGACATTTGGAAATGTTAAGTCATTAAAATATGTCGGCAATTTGTGAGATAAGTATTTCAAGCGTTACCCAGCATGGTGCTGTTACTATGAAATATACCTATTTACTTATCATAGCGAAATCATAGTATAAAGAGAAGGGAAGTAGGTTATCTTCATACAAACGCACCGCGCGCGGCTTGTATGTGTGCGCCAAAGTATCTATGCGTCGCCGCACGCACACTTAAAACAAAATCTCGACCCGTATCCCATTACTAAGCGGGTCGAGATTTGTTTAAGTGTGCGTGCGGCGACGCATAGATACTTTGGCGCACACATACAAGCCGCGCGCGGGGCGTTTGTATGAAGATAACTTACTTCCCCCTCTTTATACTATGGCGAAATGTCTCAGCAATGAACTTTGATAGTTTGCTCTTTACCGCGCCCTATCCTTGCAAAGGGTTGGAAATGTTAATATTCAACCCTCTTGCTAGCAGGCGAACTACATAAGACGCTGCTTAATAATTGGTTAGCGTTTCTAGTAATTAAGAAGTGGTTTTTAGATAAACTCATAGCAAAGATAAACAAAAATTAAGTCGTTATTATGACTGTAAACCTTCTTCTTGAGGAGGTCTCTCAACTGCTAGAGGTTGGCAATCAACTCTGCGTATATTTCTCAACATTCTTCAGAACTTGAATTAGAACGTCAATTTCCCATCCTACTATCTACCCCACCCTTTCCTTGACTACTTCTTACTCCTTCTTAACTTTACTGTAGCTACAGACAGTCCAGCAATAAGCTTAAAGTCTACTCTGATTGGATAAACCTCGTTCATCATATAATTTCGCTCGTTCAGTACAAATTGGAAGTGGAACGTAACGGAAAGCCGCGAGCGGAAGCTAGTGCTAAACAAACTCCGCGGAGCGAGCACAAAGACCTTTTGCTTATTAAGTTTAATTTTTAATATACGCGTCCAGCGCGCGTAAAATTGCAATTTGGAGCGAATGAAAAACGCTCTTACGAGAATAATTTATATGACTAATCTCCTCTTGAGGGAAGAAAAACTTGGGAGCATTGCCGTGTTGGTGTTGGTGTTTGAGGCTTACAGCGTTTGAAGAACAAGATATAGATTAGCACTTTTTACCTGACCACAGCGAAGAGTTTTGCTTTTTTCTTAAGAAAACATTAAGCTCGAAGTTTGGTCTTAAAAATGATACCTAAATAAGGTAGGTCTTTTGCTCAGATTAAGAAACTTGAGTATGATTCATATATGTGTATATCACGCCTGTTTCCCAAAGGGTACGCAGAGACCACGGATTTCCACCTGCTACGATCCTGACACACCTTTCACTTCGTCTACTCTCATTAAGTTCTTCATGCACACTCACCGGTTTAGGGTACTCTTGACCTGGCCTTTCTTAAGAATGTCCTCGATTTGGTTTTGGTACGTTCGCTTAGGTCTTCCCCTTCCAACCATGCACACTCGGCTTATAAATCTGTTTCGCTAGTCTTCTTTCGTTCATCCTTTCCATATGTCCAAACCATCTCAGTATACCTTTCTCAATTCTTGAGTATTATATCAGTATTAAATGTAGTTTATTCATAGGGTCACAAGATTAATCACCTTAATTGAAATCGACGTTAGTAGTAGATATGATGCCTTCTTCCAACGATGCCTTCTCAACGATCACTCCTTCTTTATGGGACTTAATGTTACGTTCACACATACAAAATTGACTAACACACACACACACACACACACACACACACACACACACACACACACACACACACACACACACACACACACACACACACACACGCACGCACTGACACTCAGACACACGCACACACGAACACACTTTTGCTTACAATCATTATTTTTCGAAACTTTTCTGTATCCTATTTTTACTTTTTATTTTTTAAGACACTCGGTATGGAAGAGCGGTACCTCCTATCACAAGTATTGATATACTTAAAAGGAGGCTCCGGCCACAATCTTATATAATAAGTAGTAAGATACTGAAAATAAAATTATTTTTGATTTTTGATTTTGATATGAAAAAGTATTTTTGATTACGGTTAAGAGATATTTTATCAATTCATTTCTATTCTAAAAACATTAGGATACCAGAACTAGTCATACTGAGTACTCATAATCCTATGAAAGCATTTCTCCAAATACAACTCTAAAGCATAATCCTACTTTGAATTCTTAGTATTATACAAAACCTCACTTCAAACAGTTGCCTCGTTAGAAACGTAAAAATATTTTAATTTAACCGAGTTACTCGTCCATTCAATTGGCAAGTCTTACATTAATTCAGTTTTCACCCAAATGTATTCATAAGGTGAGCACGGGGAAATATTTTATTTTTGAACAGGAAAACCTTCTATTTTTTGGATCTAAGTAGATTTTCCATATAAAATGTTTTGCGTATTGCCATTTTGGCATTACTATGTCAAATATTTTTGGAAAGCTCAGAAGCCTATGGCAGACCGAGTCACTCCACAAAAACATCATTTCCGGTGGATTATGTTTATTAGGGAGACAAATTGCTGTCAGATATAAAATAACTTTTATTCATGAATAATTATTAAAATAAAACGGTATCAACTAACACTAAAAGAATAGATAAAAACTAAAACTAGACTAAATTTACTAAAATAAATTTTAAAAATCTGGTCCCCGCGGCAGGGTGCCCATCACGCAAGCTGCATTTCCACGCTGAATGGCTATGCTTAGCCTTTGTGCGAGGTAGCAGCCTGCGCGAGGGTCACCCGTGGCCTCCCTGAGACGCTTGCTGAGCTCCCTGAAGAGCCCATGCGTGCCCGGGCCCCACGGACCTAGTGTCTCGACCCCGAAAGCGACAAAATCGTACTGGGTGCCGAGACAACTAGTGTATTTGTTTTCTTTATACCGCTCCCTGGACTCGGCCGCCGCACCCGCCCGGTGAGTGGTAGCTGGAAGATAGGTCGCGGCCAGCGTGTCGGCGCATGTAGCGTCCCACACCAGCGCACGACCCATCCTCCAGGGTATCAACGACATACCATCAGGGCGCCTGCCATCGTCACGTATAATGTGCGGCTCGGATGTCGCGGGCACATTGACGCTGACAAGCGCCCTTCTGATGATGTCATTTAGGGCGGCGTGGCGGGGGAGGCGGCCGGCACCTGAGAAGCAGGCGAGTCCGTGGTGGCCAAGGCGGTCCACGGTGGCTCCACAGGGAGCACAGCGATGGTCTACACAGACCTCAGCCCCGAGCCGGAGACCAATTCCAATGCGGATTGTGTTTGGGTCAATGAAGGTTCCAGTATTAGGAGACGGGTAAGCTTGAAGCCAGTGACCAGACTCTGGTCTGGACACTGCCAACAACCTAGCGCGGTCTCTTCCAGATGAACAATCAATGAGAGTATTGAGGGTGGCGTGGGATACAATGTCGTCCCAGGCCCTTTGAATTTTGGGGGATGTCGGTAAATTTGGACTCGTTCCAGCTATCCAGGCACTCGTAGCCTCGGTCAAGCACGCGATCACGCAGTTAGTATCCGCTGGGGATTTTAGTATTTTCCCTGCGAGATCACGCGTGCTGTGGATCGAAGATAAAAAGGCCGGTAAAGCTACACTTGAAATTTTGCGGGTTCCCAAGCCACCATACCTAATAGGCAAAGAGGCTTGGGTCCAAGCCTGCTCGCTAAGTCGAATGTTAATAATGGACTCAAGTTGTAAATTTTAGTGCGTTGTCGAGGGGTAAAGTAAGATTTTGAAATTTCCAAATAGGGCAGCAGCGGAGCAGGTAAGTAAATTTAGGGACGAATAAACAAAATTTCAGTATAAAAAGCGCCGAATAACTGTTAATTTTGAGAAGGCGGTCAGAGTGTTCTTTAAATTTTGATAATGAAGTAGTCAAAAAGGTTGGTATAGCTTCCTCAAATATGGGTGACCCTAGGAGGCTCAGGCTGTCCTTGGTTAGAATTTTGATGTTTGGAGCGGCATTGTTGAAATCCTGATAGATTTCTGTGGCTACAGACGAAGAAACAGTTTCCGAAATGTACAGTTCACATTTGTTAAAATTTAGGTCTAGACCAATTGAAGAAAATTTGATTTTGATTAATAATAAATCAGCCAAAACAGTCTGCGAGTCTCCTCCTAGGGTACCGTCATCGAGATACCAAACGTTCAGTTTAGAATTTAAGCTGTGAATGACTGAGTTTATAGCCAAACTAAAGATTGCTGGACCGAGGGGATCACCTTGCTGACAACCTACGGCGGAAAGAAACTCGTGATTTTTGTGAACTAATTTAGATGGGCAGTGAGATTGTAAAGGTGCTTGTAAACCATTTGTAACCTACCTATGAAATAAGACAAAATAAATTTCGCAAGCTTCTATCTCCGTTTAACCGTAGAGTGTGATACGACTTTGCAAAGGTTATTTCGTCAAACTATTTTTTTTTGTGTGATGTAACTACTAATTTACAGTTTTCGGACTTTTTTCTTTACTTGTGCTATAAGACATTGCTTCTTGCCAAATTTTATGATTCTTGATCAACGAGAAGTACCCTATAAGTTTTGATTCCCTTGCGGGTATCAAAATATGTGACATAAACGGCCGTATCTTTTGATTGCGGTGACTTTCGAAGGTTGATTTTTTCACAGCTCAAGGAAATTGCACGTACTTGATTCCTCCACGCGTTCTTGCAAAAAGGTTTTGACATACACACAGACAGATGGACAGACGGACAGACAGACAGACAGACAGACGGACAAATAAGTGATCCTATAAGGGTTCCTTTCTTCCTTTTGAAGTACGGAACACTAAAAATGGTGTTTAGGTACGAAAATATGCCTAATCATGCCTTCTCTCTCCTTCGCATAAAACGTGCTCTTTCGTGTACGTTTGGGTTGTCAGTTTCTATCTGCGTCATCCAATGACAACGACGCGCGAATCGCCCAACGAGTGAGCAAGCGGCAACCTACTGCGATTTACAGCTCCGAGCAACGCGATGGCCGAGCTTACCTAAAGTGCGGAGTAAAACCCGCCTGACTCCCTCAAAGCGCTATTGCTTAGTTAGAGCCACAAGCAGACCAACCCAATTATTCAGAAATCGTGAAGAACATAAGAATTTAGAAAAATTTAAAACAAGTGTGTAGCGCTTATAACAAACTCTCGATACACAGCAACGTCAAGGGACAGAGGAAAGTCCAACATTAATTTATTAAACCATCGATAAATCCTCGAGATTGAAAAATGAACTTCGGATTCTATAATGAAATTCTGATCGCATACTTTTCTTACGGAATAAAATATTATTTTATTATTTATGCGGAAGCTGTGTATTGTGGTGGTGGAATGATGGATCACGTTTTACCCAGTTCGCTTTGAATCTGAAATATGATGAAATATCGGATTTCAACGATGATGCATCACCGATTTTGTTTTCTATTTTGCTTATTCAGTGTTTTGGAGTATGAGCTAAATAAACCGAAATGCAATGTGAATATAATCCATTAGGTACATTATATCTAAAAGAACAAAAAACTAACACACACACATCACATAAATATTTTCAGTTTCTACAACAAGGTAAAAATTATGTAAATGTCGAAATGTTTTCTCTTGATAATTGATCTCTCTTAGATAGTTTGAAAGTTCAAATTTAATACACTAATGGCCAAATTCAGAAATTAGGCTACTCAATTTGATATCAGTGGCGCAGCCTGCCTACGAGCCGATTCCTGACGGGTTTACCAAGCTAGAAAGCTAGCTCTCAGTGAAGTCCATGTTACTCTAACTAAATGTCAGACTCGCACGTACGGTTCTAATTCTTCCGGCTTCCCTTAGGAAATATTTGACGCTTCGCCACTGTCTGATATTTTAGTATAGGATGAGAGACGTTTTTGTATAGGATGACTAGTTGAGGGCCATTTAACTATATAATATCTAATCAAATGCTAAAGTAGCGTTTCTAAACTTGGCCATAAGTTAATCGTTATCGTTACATGATTTAATACGTGTTCAATAAAGATGTATAATTAATTATGCTAAGAAGCCGGTGGAATAGAGTATATTTATAACACTTCATACGCAGAGCGGCCTCGCTCCGCCCCGCGCTTGATTCAGCCCCCCTCCCCCGTTCGGCGCGTTTGAAGGAAGACGCACGTACACATGCACACATTGGCTAATGTATAAATACCACGTTATTCATGTTGTAGTATAAGTAACGAAATATGCGTATTTTGTATGAAGTGGCCGCCTCTGACCATGGCAAGCGAACACCATTAGATATAGGCTAGATTATCAAAATTGAACACTAATTGAATAATATTAATATAATGCTAGAGTCACGATAATACACACACATGACACAATCATACTGTAGGAAGTGTTAGATTACGATAGCAATTATTCTGCAATCTAGAATCTTTAGATGTATTAAGAATTTCATCAAGTAAGCCAGCAGTTAGACACATTTAGGCTTTAATATTTCTTTGGAGCGTTAGCGGAGGCCTTTAATTGACCGTTTAAAGTTAACCTTGCATTGTACTTATTAAGAACCACCGCATAAAATTTAAATGTATCATAGGTTAGGCACGCAAGCGCATCTATAAAATAGCGAGTGACTGATGAATAGATTTAATATGGATTTCTAGTAGCAGTACAAAATGAAGAAGTATTGTTATATTTTATTTTGGATAGTAAGTTGCGGTGGACAAAAACCTGAACTTAGTAAAATTAATTCTAGTTATATAGCTAGTAGTGTCGGTAAAAATAATATTGACGGTATTCCAAATGATAATTTCGAGGGCTATATGACAAATAAAAATATAAATGTTAAACCGAATAATATTGTTGGCGTTATGCCGAAAAATAGTACTGATCGTGGCGTTTCAAGTAACGTACCAACCAATTATAACGGTAATAATGACTACAATACTTTCAGTGAAGAATTTCGAAACCTTGGTTCCACACTTCTAGGAAACTCCAACATAAATGATTACAATCGTGCCTTGAATCAAACTGATTATGAAAAATATCAAGGTCAATTTGATGGTGAAAGATTTGCATTTGAGTTCGATGCAGGAAATCCAGGTAAGTTGCTTAAATGTCTTTTGATAAACTCCTTGTAGTATGTGTACACAAAATATTTGTATCATTATCATTAAGCCTGTTCAGTCCACCGCTGGACGAAGCTCGTTCCCAATGTGCGCCAGTGACAGTAATATTGGTATATCTATTTAAATATTTTTTACTAACCTAGTCCCAAACAAGAGTTCCCTGTACTGGGCACAAAGTTAGTCAGTATGTTCTCAGAAGTTTCTTAACTCCCATACAAAAATTAAGAATATTTAGAGAACTTCTCGCGTGAAAAATTCACTAAGAAACTTTGAAGTCAGTTCAATGCTAGGCACAGTAAGCAGTTAAGTAAACCACTGCGCTATCGAGTAATTTAAAACTTTATAAGAGAAATGTAAAGGTTCAATGAATTTTTAATACCTGTCCAGATACTTACGCCAAAATAGAACGTCCATGTGAAGTCTATGACTCGTTCTGCATCCGTCGTTTCTTCGCCGAGCACTCCCAGTGCAGGTTATCAAAAGGGCCTGTACCAGATCCCTTGTACCGAGCTCAGTTAACAGTCAATTATCCACGGGTGAACATCTCGGCAACCCAGAATAACATCGAATATAAAGGACTTAATAATGTTAGAGTGGAAGAGTTTTAGTAAGTAGAGTTTACTATTGCGTCTTATTATATAACTGTTTTCAAGGACCTTCTAATCGTGAACTCAATAATAAGTCCGTTAATATAATGATAATAATAAAACATTCTATTGTTGTTATACAATATATCTTGTCATAACGTTTCTCCATTGCCTTCGATCTGGAGCCGGCCATTTCCCTGATCTCACCTCCATCTTTTTGTCATCATTCTTTTCACCTCTTTTTACCATGAGGTTACCACATACTGACCTTTAGACCAATCAGTCTCTTAATACCTGTGTTAAAATATAATGAATCAATGATTGTGTTTAATTTCAGTATCAACAAAGCAACTGACAATCTACTCATTACCCTTGAATTTGATTCCGTCTCCATATTCTCTAATGATACCTATTTAAAATACTATCTTCGTGGTAAAGAACCTGTCGTTACCAGAGATTTTGGAGGAGTTGTTTATGGTATACTTATATTATTTTTATCTTCTCTATAGATAATTCTCATTCTGTCGTTTGTAGCGGTGACTTTTATGGAATCCGCTGTCTGTCTTTTGTTTAGGGTCATATCTTTTCGCATAATTTTCTTGCGCGCCATTAACGAGGCATTACGCTTTTTTCCTCGCCGAATATTTAATGCTTACATTCATCGTGTAAGGCTTATGATCGATTAAGTTTGTTTTGTATCTAATTTAAAAGTTTCAGGCGGAATCGAATTATGCGAAATGATCCTTATGCGACAAATCATTAAAGCAAGTAAAATCTACCCCTTTTGTTTTAATAGGTAATTGAGATATAATTTGACAATGCAATTTTAAATTGATAAAACTTTATCAGTAAGTACAAATTACAGTACAAAGTCTCTATGATTGATGACGATCATGGCGATAAATTTTAGTTTCTGATTTCAGGAAAACTATCTGTTACTGTAATTATACCACAACTAAATGATTTAAGACTGGATAAAGCTGAGATATATACTTATGCGAATAATCCTGTTTTTCCATTCGTGGCTGGACCCCGTGTAGTTGAAAGTACAGGTATTAATTTTCAACTTAAATAAAAAGGATTGCATATTGTGTTATAGATGTTTTTGTTGTTGATTTATTAGTAAAAAAATCATTTAAAGTTAACTTCTGTTTGTTGAAGAGGCCTGAAATTCGGCAGTCTGCTTGGCATTTAGACTTATCATGGTTTTGATATTGAAATAACATTGTTAAAGAAAGGAAAACTAATCACTTTATTATCAGTATCAGTTAGTGAAATTCCCCAACAAAAGCGTATGCAACCCTCTTTCCCCTAATATTTTTTTCCTAAATGGTAATTTTTTTCAGATCCAGCAATCCCAATTATGTTTGCGGAGTTCATTGCAGACCTTTCTGTGGATGAGCAAGAAGCATTGTTCACGGACGGTAACTTCTACGCCGCTACGTATATTCAGTACAATATTTGCGATTTCGGTCTGAAAGTTTTGTAATACCCAAAACTACTACTGAACGACATTTGGAAAAATACTTATTATCCAAGGAAGATAAACAACTGCGGTTAAAAAAGCTGTATAAGAATTTGTAAATAAGTCATGGGGTTTATTATATGGCTAAAATGAATAGATTTATCTTGTAAAATTGGGTGCAAAATTGAGACAAAGACAAATTGAGAACGTGTACAGGACTTTATATTTATTATAAGTAAATAATTTAAGGTACCAGTATCAAGGACGACATCGTCTCTTTCGATCATAGCTTAGGTATGGATATTTGAAGCATTAAAAGATACAGAAACACTACATTAAAATCAACAGTATTTTTAATGAGATATTATTGAAATTAGAAAGAAAGAAGAAGAAGAAAGAAAAGACATTTATTCACTTCACAAAGACACACAATAATAAAAATACAACAAAATAATACAGAAGAAACGTGGCATGTGTGTCATTGCGGCAGTGAATCGGTCACTGGCTCAGCATAATGCTGTGGTGTCAGACACCCGCAGCGCTGATTTTCAGCCAGCACCGTCTGTAGCAATCAGAGCGCTATACAAACACACTAAACACAAATTAGGTGTATTAATGTAATTCAAGCCGTTTATATTATAATAAACAGTCGCGTAATCATGTCGATGAAATGGGAAGTTCTATGTTATATAATTTTTAGTATTTTGTAAATAAGCTAGTATCAATAAAATGAGGAATTATTCATTATTTGTAAATTATTCTTGATACTGAGTTGTGTTGGGCAGAAGTCTAACCGTTGCAATACTGGTTCATGTTACATATCAAGTGATACCTGGAAAAATATTGTTGATGGTACTCAAACAATTACTATGAAAATATTTATTTTGCAAGTAGGCCACATGGGCTCTTTTACATGTTTGAAGCTACCAGCGCTTCGAAAGGTGACATCTACTGAGAAGAAACGCCGCAAGAAACTCAGCAGTAAGTCTTTTTTTTCCAACTTTTACATTAGAGTTTTAACTAAAACTAACACATGAAAAGGGCAACAAACAATTCTAATAGGTAAAAATTAATTATAATAAATAACTAATAAGGGAGATGTATAGTCTACGAAACTATGAAGGTGTACGAAATATCAATTTTGGGGATGAAGTCAATCAGGTCAACAAACGGCTCACGGCTTCTTGCCAAATTTCATGATTCAACGGGGAGTAGGTACCCTATAGGTTACCTACCCGTTACCCGTTACCTATTTCTAAGATACCCTTGCGAGTATCAAGATATGTGGCATAAACGGCTGTATCTATTGATTACGTTGACTTAGAAGGTTGATTTTTTCACGGCTTCAAGAATTGTAGACCTGAGTACTTGATATTAATTTCAACTTGATACCTTCACGCGTTCCTGAGAAAAGGGGGTTGACACACGGTCAGACAGACAGATAGACAGACAGACAGACAACGAAGTGATC
This sequence comes from Tortricodes alternella, assembly GCA_947859335.1. Classification (NCBI taxonomy): domain Eukaryota; kingdom Metazoa; phylum Arthropoda; class Insecta; order Lepidoptera; family Tortricidae; genus Tortricodes; species Tortricodes alternella. The sequence goes on from OX401986.1 coordinate 4,631,352, forward strand.
CTATAAGGGTTACTTTATTCCTTTTGAGGTATGGAACCCTAAAAAATAACTGTAAAAGTGCAGAGCGCGCAGTCGATCTAGGGAAGTAAATTTCAATGGTGATCGTTATTAAAAATATAATGATTACATTTACAATAAAGTATAATTAAAAATGAACGCTGAATAATTGCACCGTTCTCCAATAGACACTATTTTTAAAAAACCAGCCGCCAATAACGCCAACGAATCGTAAAAACACTTTAAGCCTCACAAAATAAATTCCAGCCATGATTAACTCCGCGTTATATTCATCCGCGATGTATTCATAGAATTTCAGGAGGAGGGAAATTTTCAACGAATTTTCGCGCCCGCATATCGCCTTTTTGACGGAGCTCCCTCTGAAACACGGCTAATCTTCTGATATTGATACGCGGCTGGTTTATTTTTAGGGGGATTTCTGTCGCCTCTTTATTTTTTAACATCAAACACTAATAAGTATATGCAGCCTGCTAATTTTACACTATGTTGACTCAAAACGTTGAAAATGTCAAAACCAGTTGGATGAGATCAATATTATGTTTTATTGAACGCAGGATGAATGAGCTATATGTAGTACCAAATCATATTTTTTCTCCACTTCGGAGATATATCATAAACCTTTTGACTCAAAATAAAAAAAATAAAAAAATTATAATAAAACGCTAATACCAATTAGAAGAAAGAAGAAAGAAAAGACACTTATTCACTTCATAAGACCTTAATATATAATAAAGACCTATAATAAAAACAAAAAAATAATAGAAAGGGCTGTGTGTCATCGCGGCAGTGAATCGGTCACTGGCTCAGCATAATGCTGAGGTGTCAGACTCCCGCAGCGCTGATGTTCAGTTCAGCCAGCACCGTCAGTAGCAATCGGAGCGCTATACAAACTAAACACTAATAATTACATAAAACTACTTGGTTAAATAAGTGGTATATGTATATAAAAAAAAATATTGGTATAGTGGCTTTTGAAAAAAAAAAATTAACTACACGCAAATAACTTACTATTCAATAATACATTTATTTTGTATACAGCATACAGTGAGGTACATCAAAAATAAAAACAGGCGAAAGAAAAAACAAACAAAAATATTCATTTCTAAAATAGTGCTGGTGGAGTGCTGGTTAATTACCACCTCTAGCGCCAACAATCGCTACGCGCTAGGCGTGTAGCGCGTAGCAGCGTTTTTCCGCTTTGTGGCGAAAATACGATACAGCCAAAGCGCCCGCCTAGCGGGCTCCTGGCACTCAAAGTGTTATAGTACATTGTGCATCTAGGGCCGTAGGAAGGGGATAACTAACGAGAGTCTGTTAGAAGCCTACCTTAGGCGAGGGCTTTTAATGACTCGAGGTTGTTATTCCCTTACTGCCCGTGATACACACAATGTTTTTCATCACATTTGCGAGGAAATTAAATAAAAATTAGACAAAATTAAATATATATATTTATTTTATTCCCATTGTACATCGTGAATTACCATCAGGTGGGTAGAATAAACTGTACGTCGCGATTAGCGCCGGCGCCGCGCGCCCCGCCACCATTGCGCCGCGCGCCCCCGCCGACCTGGCGCATACATATCTGCCCGCGGAAGTTCTAAACCATACAAAATCCATAACTGCCCTTGGGAGTTATGGATTTTGTATGGTTTCTAACTCCCGCTGACGGCGGCGCGTATAGAAGAGTTAAATCGGCTATAGTTGCTCTATACGCCTGCGTATAATAACACCCTTTCCGAGCAAGTGTGATGAAAAGGAAATTTACAAATAAGAGATTGCTTAGTTTCCAAGAATTATGCGATCGATTACACAAACGCCATTCTTTCTATTCGTGACTCCCATAAAATATGGATTCCACACAACTGCAGTTTACTACATTCGTGATTCTACACATTCGTTATTTTAACGCAATTGAGATTTTTCCTATTCGTCATTGTTCACAATATGGGTCCCACGCAACTGCAGTTTACTACATTCGTTACTACTACTACATACATTACTACGTAATCGCGTTTGTGTAACCGATCGCATAATTCGTTTCCAGTAATGGACCAAACATAACTAATACAAAGAAGGACGAAAAATGGTTTCATCTGCGGCCCGCCAAAAGATTCACTTACTTACGTACTATTGCAAATGGCCTAGGTATAACATTTAGTTTTTAGTTATGAGATCCGTACCCCTCGACTCAATTTAATCATTGCCCATTATTAGTGACCGTCCGTGACGATATCCCGATGATATCACACTACACTTTTGGAGCTACCGACATATGTGAGCGTATATACATGAGAGCGACATATGTGTGTGTGTGTTATTTTCCCAAATGAAAAACTTGAAATCTAAAGCCAGGAACAGAATCACCGATGTTCGCCTTGAGAACAGTTCGAGGATCGCAACTACCAAAATCAGCCTAGATATTGATAATAAACTAATTAAAAATAAGGAATATCAAATGTATCTTTGATCAAATTGTATTAAATGCCATTATAATTCTTTAAGTTTTTATTTGTACATAATAAAGTATGATCCGATATGCAATGTGAAAAATAAAATATTGGCCCTTGATTTTGAAATTGTTGAAGGCCTATTGATGATAGGAATGCCATGTCAGTGATTTGAAACATTTGCCCAAGCTTGGCCGAACTTTGTATCCAACTCTGGCCAACATTAAAGCAAGTTATGGTTATTAAATTTGATGCGCCATGAGGGCGGGAGATCCCGCGGGTCAAATCATAGTGCACATATTTAGAACAGGAAAGCAACTTGTTGTGCCATTTGAAGTTAGTCCAAGTGATACTAATACATAATAGTAGTTTATGCAACGGTTGCATCATGATAGGCCTTAAAACACTAGTGCGGTTTTATGAAACGAGCTTTTAGCGAGTTTCATAATAAGATCGCGCGTGTGTTTTAAGGCCAAATTATGCGGAGTTGCATATATAACTTTATCTACACACATATTATAAATCCTCCATTATGTGTTCAGAAACAATATTTTCTGGCAACAAGTTATTTGTTGCAATCGTGGCTGCATTTACGATATCCGGCGCATTTTCACATCACACGGTCACTCCGAGAAGACTACTATTCATATTTTCAACTAAAATGTAAATTACAAACAACTTTTTACAATTCTACTTTCGTTCAGCAAAAAACCAACATGAATGATGAAAGCAATAATGGCGGCAATTCGATCCTCCGTCAAGACCATTTCTTTTTAAATCATAGATTAACGAATGAAGTCTCTATTCTCATGTCACCCGAGATCAAATGTCGTGCAGTTTATATTAAAAAACATACTGAATTGATGTTTCGTATCAATAACTGTTTTAATATCTATGGATACTAGAATAGAGACCCACTTGAGTTTTGACAGCTGTTCCAAATTTAATCTCATTACGATACTAAAATCGATACTGTAATAACATTACACAACTGGTTTTACCTAATTGGTTGTCATAATGCTGGTCATTTCCTACGGTTTTTGATTATATTATGGAGGTTTTATGATATGGGAGTAGATAAACACTTTTAACGATCATAAAAGTCGTATAAATCACAAATTGTGTAGTGCCAGCCTATATTATTCTATTTATTAGATCTGAAAGTCTTGTGCGCTTCGGAAACGACTTGTCACTTCTTCCTGTCTCGTTTACTTGTGGCCAGCACAGTATTTCTCCCTAATGCAATTGATATTGGAGATGACTGCCTAGCGCCTTTTAAACTTGATACAAAACTTTATGCATCGACGGTTTACCAACTGTACTTTCATTTTTGTTCTAATCGCTTGCCTTATAATGCATAATAATACTTCGGCCTTTTGCTTTACCTATTGACTATTGAGTACGGGTACATTCAAATTACGGTATGAATAAACTAAATACTACATCTATATCGACTGAATTTAAATTATTCTTAGACCTACTCTCATCCTTCTGATAGGTTACGTATAATTATATATAAATAAGTATAGCGTAACGTATGTAGAGGTAAAGGAGATTAAATGGTAGAGCCTTGGCAATACAATTAATCTTATAATAAAAATAAGTATGTATTTATCACGCAATCACGAGTATAAAATTGCAAGAAACACAACGTAGTTGTTTAGTTGAAATGAAGAAGTACATTTGTTTATTATACTTAACGGTGAGTTGTGTGGGGCAGAACATAGACGGTAGCAGTATTGGTGCTAAATCAAAAACAAACAGTAACAATGAAGGTATACAAAGTAAAATATTGGAGAAGATTGCACCTGTGAATAATGCCAAAGGTTTCGGTGCTAACAACAAGAATGGAGGTGATTCGAATAATTACTACGAAAATGGTATTTCTTACACTAATTTTGGAGAAGGTATACAAAGCGTACTTCAGAAAAACGAGGAAAATAATTTTGGTTATAGAAGAAATAAGCAGCCCGGCTATGAAAGTAATAATCGAGATAAATTTGATGAAGATTTTAACTTTGAGTTTGATGCCGGAAACCCAGGTTACAACATTAAACGCAATTCCAATTTTTGTTAAAATATTTCTATTTTGTTTTTGGTTATAACGGTTTATTTCTGTCCAGATATTGATGCCAAAATAGAGCGTCCATGTGAAGTTTACGACTCGTTCTGTATCCGTCGTTTCTTCGCGAAGCACTCTCAGTGCAGGATATCTGAACGAACAGTACCGGAACCCTTGTTCCGGGCTCAGTTATCAGTCAATTATCCTCGTGCTAACATAACAGGAATGCAGACTAACACCGAATATAATGGAATCAGTAATGCTAGGGTAGAAGATTTTTAGTAAGTATCAAAGTAATTTTTCATGAGTTATCAGTTTTCTTACAAAGCCTCACAATTTTGTATGAGCTCACTTATTGTCTGATCCTTCAGTCCATTCATATACCGAGCGATACTTTTTGACTCAGCATCTCTGTTACGCCGCATTGTGTTTTCTCTATTACGCAACTTTATTTAAATTAATCATTATTGTCTTATTACAGCATTAATAAAGCCACTGACAACTTGATAATTACTATAGGATTTGATGGCGTCAGCTTGTTTTCCAATGACACGTACTTGAAGTACTATCTCAGAGGCAGAGAACCCGTCGTCACGAGAGACTTCGGTCAAATCAGTTATGGTTGTGACACTTTCCTTTAATTAATATTTTTCTTCGACTCCTCTATCAATATCAACTATTCTTGTGCTGTTCCAAATTTTAGACTGAAATTTTCTGTTAACTAATTAATTAACTTCCGAATAGTAAAATACCAAATTGTGTATAACTGTTCACTTTAATTTGAAATACTGAACTTTCTTTTCAGTTTTAAAGCTGATATTTGCGTTGTAATGCGTTCATGATTTAACAGATATTATATAATACACTGCCTTATTCGAGTGTTCTGATTTCAGGAAAATTATCCATAACAGTGATTATACCGCATCTCAAAAATTTGAGACTGGACAAGGCTGAGATATTTACTTTCGCAAACGATCCAATTTTTACATTCATCGTTGGGCCGCGCTTAGCTCTGAATAGAGGTATAACCATTTTCTTACTAATAATTTTTTTACATCTGATATATCTCTCTCTCGTAAACCTTACTTTTCATCAGATCCTGAAATTCTCAAAACGTTTGCTGCTCTTATCGCCAACGTGCCAGTCGACCAGCAAGAGGCATTTCTGACGGAGGGAACTTTCTTCGCTGCTAATTATATTCAGTACAATATTTGCGATTTTGGTCTTAAAATTCTTTAACACACATTCAATGTGGAATAAAAGAAAATACTTAACTATTTTATAATATTAATTCATTATCATAACGCTCCATAGTTCAACCATATAGTTATGAGTTGCCAATCTATCGAAGTAAGATTGTTTGTCTTGAGCAGCTAGGTACTGTTGAGATTCTAAACATTTTTTAACGAGCTACCTGCTTAATGTAATACATCCACATCTTAACCGAGAAACTTTACTTTTCGAGAATTGTTTTATAGCTTTTGTGTAAGTGATACTTTCATAACGTTTCCTTAAAACAACACTATGGACGCCTATGTCTATAAATCGATATCTTCCGGTAAGTGAACACATGGAAATACTCTACTGAATATGAAATAGTACGTCATCACCTAATGGTGTTAATAAACTCAACGTCAAAATATATTTATTCAGTAGGATTGACAAATCTCTTATGAAGGTCACGTAATAAATTTGTATATAACCGGTTCGGAAAAAGAACCTCTACTGAGACGACGACAGGAACCCAGTGAAGTGTCCTTTTTTCAAAACAGTACAATTAAAGTTAACAATGATGGCTACAGTTTTATGTAAATCTAAGTATATAACAACAGTAGCTATATACGCCCAACGATGACTAGGAGCGTAGTTAATAAGGTTGATGACGTTGTTCAGAGAAACGTGTAGGTATTTATCTGATTTATAATTTTTTTTAATTATAATTCAGTGATAAAAAAGGAAGAACTTGAAAGAACAAATAGGATATTGTTACTAAAGTAAGTTTATGAATAAGACGGATAATTCATATGTAATTTTTTACATTCCGTAGTCAAGTTAGGAACCCTTATAGTTTCGCTATGTCTGTCCGTACGTCCGTCCGTCCATCCACCCGTCTCTGTCTGACAGTCTTTCTGCCTGTCAAGTCTGATATATATACTCGTAATAATATGAACTGACAGTTTATCAACTGTACTTTTCATTCTTATTCTAATCGCTTGCCTTATAATGCATATGCTATATCGACTGTATTTAAATTACCCTTATACGTTACTTATAGTTATAATTATATACAGTAGTGTAACATTATGTAGAGGTTAAAGAGTTTAAATGGTCTGAACCTTGGCAATAACTATAATCGTGTGTGTATTGATCACGCAATCACGCATATAAAATGGCAAGAAACTAGAAATACGGGGTTACAACGTAGTTGTCAGATTAGTTGCAATGAAGAAATACATTTGTTTATTGTACTTAACAGTGAGTTGTGTGGGGCAGAACATAGATGGTAGTAGTATTGTCGCTAAATCGAAAACAAATAATTACAATGAAGGTATACAAAATAAAATACTGGAGAAAGGAACATCTGTGAATAAAACCGATGGCTTCGCTTCTACCAACAATTATGGAGATGATTGGAACAATTACAATGAAAATGGTATTTCTTACAATAATTTCGGCGCAGGTATACAAAGCTTACTTCAGAAAAACGATAATAACAAATTTGGTTATAAAAGTATTAAGCAGCCCGGCTATGAAACTAATAATCAAGATACATTTGATGAATATTTTAAATTTGATTTTGATGCCGGAAATCCAGGTAAGTTCAATAACCCATTACCAAACTTATTAAAGGTAATATAAGTTTGTTTTTGTTATGCAACCGTTAATTTCTATCCAGATATTAATGCCAAAATAGAGCGTCCATGTGAAGTTTACGACTCGTTCTGTATCCGTCGTTTCTTCGCGAAGCACTCTCAGTGCAGGATATCTAAACGAACAGTACCTGAACCCTTGTTCCGGGCTCAGTTATCAGTCAATTATGCTCGCGTCAACATAACAGGAATGCACACTAACAGCGAATATAAGGGAACCAGTAATGCTAGGGTAGAAGAATTTTAGTAAGTATCAAAGTAATTTTTAATCACGTATTGGCTTTCTTATGAGAAGTCTCATAATTTTTCGTGAAATCATTCATTTTCAGATCCCAGTCTATTCATACACTGGGTGATACTTTTTCATCTCTGTTAGGATGCATCGTGTTTTCTCTATTACTTCACTTTATTTAATTAAATTATTATTATCTTCTATTACAGCATTAATAAAGCCACTGACAATTTAATAATTACTATAGGATTTGATGGCGTCAGCTTGTTTTCTAATGACACGTACTTAAAGTACTATCTCCGTGGCAGAGAACCTGTCGTGACGAGAGACTTCGGTGAACTCAGTTATGGTTGTAGCATTTTCCTTTAATTTTGATTCTTCTTCGATTTGTCTGTCAATATCAACTCTTCTTGTGTAGTTACAAATTTTAGAACGAGAGTTTCTTTTAACTGATTAATTAAATACTGAGTAGCAAAATACCAAACTGTACTGTTCATTTAGTTTTGAAATATTGAACTTTCTTATCGGATTTAAATCCGATATTACGTTAATTATTCAATAGATTTGATAATTCCTCATTGGAGTGTTCTGGTTTCAGGAAAATTGTCCATAACAGTGATTATACCGCAACTCAATAATTTGAGACTAGACAAGGCTGAGATATTTACTTTCGCAAACGATCCAATTTTTACATTCGTCGTTGGGCCACGCTTAGTGAATACAGGTACCTATAACAATTTTCGTACTAATATAAATTTTATTTCTGATATATGTATAAAGACAATGCTTAGTAAAAGGTCGTTTTGTATTCGATGCGTAAAATATGCAAAGGTTGTTTAAACAATGTTGAAGATGACTGATAATTGTTAAAAGGAATAAATTAAATAATTTCAACTAAAGGTGTAAATCAAAGAAAAAAGACTGACCATGATAAAATAATAAAAAAAACAAATATTTATTTATAACTTAGTTTGATACATTTTTGCTGTCGAATCCTCCTTTTAAGTTAAATAATAATAAAAGGCAGTAATATAATAGCTCTTTTTCATCAGATCCTGAAATCGTCAAAATGTTTGCTGCTCTCATCGCCAACGTGCCAGTCGACCAGCAAGAAGCATTTTTAACGGAATCAAATTTCTTCGCTGCTAATTATATTCAGTATAGTATTTGCGATTTTGGTCTTAAAATTCTTTAACATGCATTCAATTTGAGATAAAAGAAGACTATTGGCAATTTTACAATATTGATTGATTAACATGACCCTGAATAGTTCTGTTATTGAGTATAATATATAAAATCTGTCAAAATAAGACTATTTATTTAAAATTGTTCCTTCTTACTACTGTTTTTTATTTAAGCAGCCAATGATGCTGAGATTTCAAAGAAATTTTAAGCCAGCTACCTGCCTAATGTCATCTAATTTGACATCCTAAAAGATAAACAGACACTTAGAATCAAAAACAACTATTGTCGCACCATCACCACGATTCCATCATAATCGTTTTAATATTGATAATATTTTTGAGAATAATTATTTTATAGCTTTATGGAAGTTATAGCGTGCTAATGATTCGTTAAATAAACACTGAGAGGAATTATTTCACGAAACCAATGTCTCGGTAAGTGATATGATTAATACCATAAAAACCTGCGACAATCAGATAAATAACTACAAACTCTAGACTACGTCGTCACCTTGTGGCGTTGATAAGTTGTTGATGGGTTTGTTTAGAAAGCCGTGATACTGTCGAGGTTACGGTTCGATGCGGCACTTGGATGCACTTTGGACGGCATGCTCAATTGAAATGTGCGGCAAACTCTGACCCTCGGGACCCGGTCATTTGCGTTCGCAGATTTCTACTTTGCAGCATTTTTATGTGCAATTACTATCCTATTCTATTTTTTGTTAATATTGACAGTGAACTTGTTAGCATTCAAAACAGTTTGATAAAGTTAAAAAGTTGAAAGTTTAACAGTTTGATTTAAAAATTTACGACGTTAAGGGACGACATGTTAAATGTGACGTAGTTTCATTTCTAATATCGTCTTCATCTTGTTGTGTATTTCCAGATTATGTCTAATCAAATCAAATCAAATCAAATCATTTATTTCGAACATAATCCATATTCTGTTAGTTAAACAAATTAAACTTATATGCTAGTGTTAGTACAATTCATTTATATTATAATTTAAATTTATTTATACAACAGCGTGGATGCCTTTATTTTTTTAACATGCCAAGCCACCACTTTTGTATTTCCGTGAAATCATTAAATGATTTCCTTTATCATAAACTCTTAACAGCTCCTATGCTGCACTGGGAGTGAAGAAATAGCATAGAATGCGTGCAGATGCTTATCATCCTGGCATGTCGTAAAAGTCGACTAAGGGACGGGTCCTCTCCAACATGGTGGACTGTCTGTATGGGCGATGGGCTGATCACCTGTCACCATACGGTTCATCATACCATCTTAGGACTAATTAATCGAACGTGGCCACAATTAGTCTTGTGGCTCTGCCCACCCCATTAGGGATTTCGGGCGTGATGCTATGTATAAACTCTTAACAAATTGCCTTATTCTATTTCTTATTTAAGTAAGCAGCAATGATTAAACATTCCTTTTATTCTATTTCAACTTATTCGATAACGTCGCAGAACCCATTCGTTAATCAACCTCTCCGTAAATCATTTATAAAGACGTCGCCCTCGAGAATTTTTCTTGTCTTAAGTAAATAAAAAACCAATCAGGCGCAAATCCAATTTTCATTCCGTCGCTGGCGAATCAGGCGGGAATCTGGCGCTCGTTTTTTTACCATTTTAATTTTCACACTATTTCGTTTCCCGCCTGTAGAAACTAGATTTTGAAGTGAATGGCCAAGTGAGGAATATATTTTTAATATTTGTATTTAATTTAGATTAACGTTAGACTGTTGAAAATTAGCATACAAATCCTAGCCACTTGTGAAAAGAGCGCTGACGGCCATTGAGGTATTACGTTACACTAGAACAGACATCTCAAATAAATGACAGCGAGCATTTGATGACGGAGCGGTCATGCGCGCCGCGTCCGGCGGTGATCGTTTCCTTCTAGGCGTTTGTGCCATTTGGCCTCAACAGGCTTTACAAAAAATCAAGTTGAGTCGTCCACTCTAGTATTCATAATTACTCAAAGCTGACGGCCATATATAAAATGTATGGCAGTCAGTTTGATAAGTAAGAATTTATTTTTGTATTTATTTCTCGTCCTAATTTATTGGTTGCAATTTGAATGCTAAAATAAAGTGTCAGCACGGCTCAGACTTATAGCACAAGATGGATCTGGTCACCGAAAGCTGATAGACGCAATAAAGAGTAACTACTCTTAGTAGATAATATTTTTAAGCAAAGGAATTACCCGGGTTGGATCGCTTTTAAAATCAGTGATTAAATATGAAGAATTGGAAAGAAAAGGACAAATTATATTCTAACTAAAATGATATTGTAATTGACTTATTGCCTCTAAGTCTACACAATAGGCAATTGCTAAGCGTTCAGTAGGGTGCCCATTCAGTATCTCTAGCAACATTGCATTACTCTATAATTGCCCTGAATGACCACACTGCCGATTGTCCGCTGGCCTATTAAGTTCTATACTTACACGTGAAATGTGTATTATATGTAAATAGCTTTAATAATAGGACTAGATATTGCATCCAGCTTTATTGATGTGCAACTCAAGTTCAATTACGTTAGAGGAATAGCTTTTGCTTTCAAAAATATAATCACTGATAAATCATTTATTTTCATACACTATTGTCTTGGATTCCTTTAATAATGTCAGTTTTCGCCTATTGTAGTTTGTAAAGCTTGTGCTGTAATTTTCAAGCTTGAGAGATTTTAACATGGCGTTAAAGAGATACCCACTAACCGAATTTTGCCTTTTTTTAGTCGAAAGAGGCACTATCACCGACTCGTAAAATACTTTTATCTACACCCATATCATAAAACCTCCGTTGGTTAATCAAACACCGTATAAAATGACCACCATTTTGACAACCAATTAGGAAAAACCAGTGCTGCGATAAAGAAATAACATGACTTCTTTATCGTTTTTAGTAAAGAAATGAGATTAAATTTGGAACAGCTGTCAAAACTCAAGTGGGTCTCTATTCTAGTATCCATAGATAATAAAACAGTTATTGATACGAAACGTCAATTCAGTATGTTTTTTTAATATAAACTGCACAATATTTGATCTCGAGTGACGTGAGAATAGAGACTTCATCCGTTTGTCTATGATTTAAAAAAAAAATGGTCTCGCCGCCATTATGTTGACGTTTTGCTGAACGAAAGTAGAATTTTGTTGAATTGAATAGAAAAAATTGTTTGTAATTTACATTTTAGTTGAAAATATGAATAGTAAGTAGTCTTCTTGGAGTGTGTGTGTGATGTGAAAATGCGCCGGATATCGGAAATATGCAGCCACGATTGCAACAAATAACTTGTTGCCAGAAAATATTGTTTCTGAACCCATCATGGAGGATTTATAATATGTGTGTAGATAAAGTTACGTATGCAACTCTGCATAATTTGGCCTTAAAACACACGTGCGATCTTATTATGAAACTCGCCTATCGGCTCGTTTCATGAAAACCGCACTAGTGTTTTAAGGCCTATCATTATGCAACCGTTGCATAAACTACTATTTCGATCCTGTCAACTTCTTTTCCTTTTTCAATTTCTTTTTCGTGTTCGAATTTTAAATTTAGATCTATATGGATCGATTCAGATGTAGATCATTCCATAAGAGATGTTTGCCTTGAAAGGTCGGTATTCACCGGTGATCTCAAATTATTAAAGCTCTCCGTTCATGGAACCTGAGACAAGTTCCATATAAAACTAGGATATCAGTGTAGTGTTCCTACTGGATAAACACAAACAGTTATTATTTTACTGTAAATATCATTAATAAATTACCAATACTCAATTACGCTGTTTTACCTGCTGCCTCCATACACCATCACCAATCAGAGTCACTACGTTCCATAGTCTCTGAGCTCGGTGTCTACACAGCATAATATTTTTCAAATACGTCAGATTCAAACATCGCCTGATATAACTTGCAAAATTAAGTTGCCTTTTATTCACTTCCAAGTTCCGCGTCTTCCAGCTGTCCGGGAATCCATTAGAGTTATTTATATAGAAGGCTAAATATTTATCGATGCGGATAACACCGCCCGCTATGTCCGCAGGAAATCGAACCGGACTTCCATTGGGTTTGTGGTAGGTTCTATAAGGTTCCACAAAAATAACATTTCGAGGGTATTTTTAGTTCGTTTTTCTTACAAAAAAGCTTGCTCATAATAACTAAACGTTTAGGTATCCTTTGAGATAAGCAGTTGCCAATTACACTATGGTCTGATATATTTATTTATATATAACGCCATGCCCGACTAACAGTTTGCACCAATACGTCGGTCATGATATTTTAGTATGGATATTTTAGTCAATTATACAGTGGGTCCAATTCGAAACGGTGTTCGCTAAATTTAAAATTGCCTAAATTTAAAATAAGAGACGTCAACCTAGATTTTGAATAGCTCCAAGGTTCAAAATCGAGTCTGACGGTTCTTATTTCAAATTTAGCGACTTCTAAATGTAGCGAAAACACGTTCAAATTGGCTCCATTATGTCACAATTTGAATTACATTATTAATTACACATTAAATATTAGAAAATTAAAATTAAGAAAAGAAAAACAGAATAATACAAGAGTTACAATCATTAATTATTATTACAATTAGTTGGTACTGTTTTATTTTAATAATTATTCATGAATAAATATATCAATTACAATACCAGAAAAACAGAATAATACAAGAGTTACAATCGTTAATTATTATTACAATACAAATTCATTGAATTAATCAGGGTTGACCAACCATCTGCAAATATGTCAGCATCCTGGACCTCAGCACTGAACCGGTTGAGCAGTGCTACGGCTCTATTTGTAGGAGCGCACGACATGAGCGACGGAGAGGAGTGGACGTGGGGGGGGGGGGGGGTCACGTGGCGGCCAGCCCCCGCGCGTAGTTATATGTGACGTTCTTAAGGTGCTAGTAAACGAGCGAATCGATGTCTCCCTCTAACAGTCCTCTACTAAAGTTATAGTAACAGTTTTTTGTAGTGGTAGAGCCAAATAGTAATCCTCACTAGATGAATACTGTTCGAATGGGCCAGCTCGACCGGGGTAGTACCACACTCTCACAGAATATCGGCGTAAAGTCATATCTTGCTATTGCGTTTCGTACGGTGAGTGACGAGATCCGGAGGCCTATTCCCTCACCCCCATCCCATCCCCATTCCCCATCCTCCCTAGACTGGCAACGCATTGGCAGCACCTCTGGTGTTGCAGATGTCCATGGGCGGCGGTGACCACTTTCCATCAGGTGGGCCGTCAGCTCGTTTGTCAGTCAATTGACATAAAAAAAAAACACAGCAATAGTTACTGGCTCCAAATTGGCGTGAAAAGTTTACCTCGTTTACTCGTTTAGCAGCACTTAGAAGACTGACCAAAAAACAACAATTTTAGGAAAAAACAATGCTTTTAAAGTGAAACAACTTAAGAAATCAGCTGTCACTATTATAGTATAATACTATGCGTGATCATAAATCCCGTATAATTCAATGCCAGATGTAATGTGTTGCAAGTAAAATATGTGTAAAGGAAGCTTATAGATTTAGTTCTAAATCATTGTAATCGTTTTATGTAAGTACTATAGGTATATAATTAGTAAAATTATTGAAAATTAAAATGAATATGAAAATATTTATTTTGCAAGTAGGCCACATGGGCTCTTTTACATGTCTGAAGCTACCAGCGCTTCGAAAGGTGTCATCTGCTGAGAAGAAACGCCGCAAGAAACTCAGCAGTAAGTCCTTTTTTTTCCCAACTTTTACATTAGACTTTTAACTAAAACTAACACATGAAAAGGGCAGCAAACAATCCTAATCGGTAAAAATTAATTATAATAAATAACTAATAAGGGAGATGATGAATAATGAGATTGTCTCGAAGAGCCCTAATAATGATGAGACTCACATTTTGAAAATCCGAGTGTGGCAATATTTAAAGCTACCTTAAATTCCCTGACGGAACCCATAGCTTAGGCGCAGATCACGTTACACGACTTATAAAGTGGCACACGATAAAACTAGTCAATAATCATGAATAAATGATAATCTTCCTGAAAACATAAAATTTATAGATAAATGTGGACCGTGATTCAAGCGTTGTGATATCGGTTGCATTTCCATAATATCCGCTGCGTGTTGGTCCGGAAATGAAACGTACCAGGGGGGATGCTACTCTCGCTCGGTTTATACTCGTGTGATGTCGATCGATTGCATTATTTGCCATTCATTTATCCGTCTTTTTGTTGCATCTTTGAACAATTTTTAACATCTTCATCATGAACGAAAGAAGCAAGAGGACGCTCGGTGAATTTCTTAAATTGCGGCTGAATTTCATTCTTACAAGCATGGTTTCCTTCACATAGCTGGGAGTTTTCGCAAACGTGTAACGTGTAAAAAAGCGGCCAAGTGCGAGTCGGACTCGCCCATGAAGGGTTCCGTGATTTATGACGTATTAAAAAAAACTACTTACTAGATCTCGTTCAAACCAATTTTCGGTGGAAGTTTACATGGTAATGTACATCATATATTTTTTTTAGTTTTATCATTCTCTTATTTTAGAAGTTACAGAGGGGGGGCACACATTTTACCTCTTTGGAAGTGTCTCGCGGAAACTATTCACTTTAGAAAAAATGATATTAGAAACCTCAATATCACTTTTGAAGACCTATCCATAGATACACCACACGTATGGGTATGATTTTCAGTTCTAAGTATGGGGAACCCCCAAAATTTATTGTTTTTTATTTTAAATTTTTGTGTGAAACTCTTAATGCGGTTCACAGAATACATCTACTTCCAAGTTTAAACAGCGTAGTTCTTATAGGTTCGGAAAAAAGTGGCTGTGACATACGGATGGACAGACGGACAGACAGACAGACAGACGTCCGAACATGACGAATCCATACGGGTTCCGTTTTTTGCCATTTGACTACGGAAACCTAAAAAAGGGGTAAAAACCAGTTACCATAATTCACAGATACAATTTTATTATTCGTATGATTTACAAAAAGTGAAAATCGTGCATCAAAACAATTACAATAGTAATCCCACAAAATCTACTTAATTGAGACATTACTGATTCTTGCTATTACGCAAAATGTATACTTCATAATTGCGTAAATTTGGTAGTAATTAAGTTCAAAATCAATATGCAAATTATGTAATATGTGCGTGATATAATTATTGATGATTAAGTTGTTTACTTCGTTTTATCCACGAACAAAGATAAAACTAAAATAGTTATTTAAAAAGTTATTCATTATAAATAGAAACTATTATAAGTAATTAGATTTAAGAGGACTGTGAACCAAATGTAAAAATCACCATTTTCATACAAAAAGCTATAACGATTTCCAAGCCTTAAATTTTAACCGATTTTGACCAATTTTTGATAGGTTGTCAGTTAGAACAAAATCTTGGTTATACGTTTTGGTTTTCCTGGAAAATTTGTATTATAAGCGCCAACCAACCAACTTTTTTAGCGCGCTAATAATACGTTTGTTTCCAGGCAGTTCAGTTTACGGCGGAAGCTGCCTGGAATTAAGAGCTCATAATACGACCCTCATTTTAATGGAAACAGTAGGTCCAATTCGAAACGGTGTTCGCTAAATTTAAAATAAGAAACGTCAACCTCGATTTTGGTTCTTATTTCAAATTTAGCGACTTCTAAATTTAGCGATAACACGCTCGAATTGGCCCCAGTATGAGCCTAAAATAATGAAAAAAGTAGAATAAAGTACCTATTGATGAAAATGAAAATGAAAATATTTATTTTGCAAGTAGGCCACACGGGCTCTTTTACATGTCTGAAGCTACCAACTCTGATGAAGATGAAATTGAAACTGTAAACATTTTGTAAAACGACTATATTTCAACATTTTTACATTTACATTACACTCTCAACTCTGACTAAGAGACAACGCACAACCTAAACCAGTGGGTCTAGAAGCACGAAATGTGCAATACTTCCTTAAATAACCCCCTAAATTGGGGGGGGGGGGGGGATTATGTCCTGTGCTCGCATTCTCAATGTGAATGCGCCCATATCAGTGTACGAGCTCGCCACTGCGGCGTCCACTTTGATACGATTATTCGGTCATTTTAGACGTGGAGCTGGATTGGCTTTTGGAAACTTCAACTCAAATGGTTTGGGTTGAATTAATTTTGGTGATATTGGTGGAACGTTTAATGTGCCAACTGTTTAGTGACATGTAGTTGCAATAGCCAGATTCGGGTAATTGTGCGTATTTTGGATTAAGTTTTTATTGGTTATGCTCGTACAGTTATTAGCCAATGACGTTTTCGTATACACACCTCTTTAAACTATTATAATCGAAGTTTAAGAATGTATTGTGTTCTATTATTTGAAAAAGTTTTTTATCTACACCCATATCATAAAACCTCCATAATGTAATCAAAAACCGTAGGAAATGACCAGCATTATGACAACCAATTAGGTTAAACCAGTTCTGTAATGTTATTACAGTATCGATTTTAGTATCTTAATGAGATTACATTTAGAAAAGCTGTCAAAACTCAATTGGGTCTCTATTCTAGTATCCATAGATATTAAAACAGTTATTGATACAAAACATCAATTCAGTATGTTTTTTTTTTAATATAAACTGCACGACATTTGATCACGAGTGATATGAGAACAGAGACTTCATTCGTTTATTATTTAAAAAAAAAATGGTCTTGACAGAGGATCGAATTGCCGCCATTACTGCATTTCATCATTCATGTTGGTTTTTTGTTGAACGAAAGTAGAATTGTAAAAAGTTGTTTGGAATTTACATTTTAGTTGAAAATATGAATAGTAGCCTTCTCGGAGTGACTGTGTGAACCGCACTAGTGTTTTAAGGCCTATCATTATGCAACCGTTGCATAATCTACTATTAATTCATGTATTTAAGCTGTATGTGAATTAGAAATGATAGCTCCAAGAAAACAATAGTAGATTGTTGCACCAAGCAGAGATTCATTAATGCGCCGAGTGTTAGTCTGGAGCCCGAGCGCGAGGGCTCTAAAAACACGAGCGCAATAATATATCACTTGATGCGAGTTGCATAATCTGCTTTCCTTTACTACTGCAAAAAGTTGGTAAAAAAAGTAAAAGTCTAGTTAAACCCGACTAGCAACGTAAAAAGGATTTTTGCACCTTTCTCCGCAAATCTTAAGATACACTATTTATTAAAATCGGTCCATTGGTTCAGGAGCTAAAGTACAATATCCGAAAATTTTCACAGAAAACTTGTATTTGTTCAATTCATTTTCATATTACGCCAATTTTCTTTTAAATCTTTTCTTCACCTATACTATCTTATCAACCAGTACTTTGAGCATAACATTTTAGACGGGGTAATCACAGTTCGATATGTCCGCCGACAT
Source organism: Tortricodes alternella (assembly GCA_947859335.1). Taxonomy (NCBI): domain Eukaryota; kingdom Metazoa; phylum Arthropoda; class Insecta; order Lepidoptera; family Tortricidae; genus Tortricodes; species Tortricodes alternella. The sequence continues at coordinate 4,649,548 of OX401986.1, forward strand.
GTGGACTGTCTTGCTAACAGCATTCCCACAGAAAAGTGGTCAGCTGTCCCATCGGACTGTGAATGGGCGGATAGGGTCCTTCTTGAACAATAAAAATAAATACAAAATAGTGCAATAATGAATTTTGTATGCAACTTTATTGCTCTAGAGCAAATAAGGGCTGTTTTGTGCTGAGTATTTAAGGCCATAATGATGAAATTAAAGCGTAGTTGGAAGAAAAAATAAAAAGTCGCCGAGCGTTTTAAATACCAGTTTTTTATAAATGTGCACACTTTTATTCACAATTTACATCTTATACGGGGCGCGCTCAATTTTCTCATCGCCTCGCATATTTTACCGGGTAACACGCCAGAGGGATTGGTTAAAAATTGCTTGCTTGTACTCTATAAATTCGCTTGTCGAGTTAAATTAGGTGGACTTTGGGCGTTGTGAGTATGAAAATTTAAAGTGGGTTTTTAAATGCCATTTTTGTGAATATTACTACAATATTAGTTATTGACTGGTATCATTTTAACTTCTATTAGCCGTTAGTTTGTGTGATTTTTTCGCTCTGGGGCGAAAAGTTAGAAGTAAAAACGAGGGACTGAGGACTTTGACTTTAACATTATATGACTCAGGTAATAACATTTATCGGGCTCATACAAAGTTTTTCCCAAGCACAATTCAAACCGGCGACCTCTGACTCGGTAAGCAGTTGCAATACCACTGCATCAATGAAAAAAGTAAAGATGTATAGATTTAGTATGATATAATGTCTAAGCGTTATTCATATCAAAAACTTTGAACTCAAAAGTCGTTCTGTATGTGACATGTTAGCAAAAAGATATCATCACAAAGGAAGCTGGAAAAATGCATGCAACCGACACTATCTGCGTTTAAAAAGCGTGCCGTAAAAGCACAATTTATTGCTCAGACGCAAGTATTTTTTGATTCTTATTTTGAATGTTGTTACTGGTAATTAACAGTAACACAGGCTGTTATGTAAGGTCAAGCATAAAGGCTATTTGTTAAACGAGTGTTAATAATATTTTAATACTAAACTAACTGTTAATTAATAAAATAAAAAGTGTGTGCGTGTCAGCTCCGACGCACGACAAGAGGTTACTTTTACGAACGATTATAAAATAAATCAGTACCCATCATACCATGCTGTCATTTTTCATTTTGACATTTGACAGTAAATAATAAAGTCTCATATTAATGAATATAAACATGTCACTCATTGAATACAATAATTAATTGACACTTCGGGTCCCGTCGTCTTCCGATTGAGATCCGAGTTTTACCGATGGAAACATATTATTCACTATATCTGTATGTAATGCGAAGCGACCGACGCACCTTCGGCTAACATCATGTGACATCGTAGTTTTGTTTTACTCCCCATCATTTTTCATACCCCGGGCTTATATATGAAAATTGATTCTTAAGGAGTAAACTCGAAAAACGTGCAGGTAGAATAGATCATAAACCAGTAATACAGTACGCTATGGTATATATATTATAATAATACATAAAAGATATTTATATTTATTAGTATGTAGTATGATTGTATAGCGCTCCGTGAGTCAAAGACAGTGCTGGCTGAAAATCAGCGCCGCAGGTGTCTTACACCTCAGCATTATGCTGATACCACCATTAAATTTTGTACTGTTTTCTTAATTTATATGTATAACTCTGTGTGTCTTCTGCGTTACTGAATAAATTTCTTTCTTTCTTTGTTTCTTTTATGTATATTTATAATAAACCTAAATAAATACAACGTAACAAAAACTGTGCACGAACCAATAACCCAGTGTTGTACTCATGAAATTGAACAACTTTCCCCAAAGAATAGGGGTTTAAAAGTGAAAAAAAATTCGTTATCCCATACAAAACATGCGATCAGCTGATCGACTTACAATGGAAAGATGAAAAAAAAATCGTCACTTTTCAACCTACGTTCCTTGTGAAAAGTTGTTCAGTTTCAGGAGTATATATATTATTGGGTTTCGGGTTCGTGCACAGCTTTTGTATAATTTATTTAATAACCTACACATCCATATAAATTACAAATAAAATATGGTAAACATGTGTTCAATATTATTAAACCTTGTTTTAATGGATTGAATGTTAATTATTTAAACGTTTATTACCATTAGTATTTAACAATAATGTTAATACTTACCTATAGTACTATCATGCGGATACTTCAAAAAAATGCTTGCGTAACATGCGCTTAAACGAGAATTTGCTCTGGGCTCGCCTAACCTGAATCAGGAGCGCTTTCCAAAGACGGCTGAAGGGCAAAAGAGACATCCATCATCATTGTACCTAATACAACACGTCATGATCAGCATCAGGATGGACACAACGTTAGGTGCATTAGCGGAAGATGTAGCGACGGAGCCCAAACTCGCTAAGTGCTCGCTAACTCGGTTATTGTTACCCGTAATGGGTCAGCTCTATGCTTACAAACTCATCGATGAATTCGCAAGTGACTTTAATGTACACGTTGACAGCTGGTTGAGTGCAGTGTTGCAAGCTCTGAAAAGAATTATTTATTTATTTTATTTATTTAAGTCGAAAAATCCGTAAATTCGCCTAAATCACTAACCGCAGATCAATAAGCCATGCCACACCAGACCCTTCTCAGTATTCTCAGTAAGTAGAACATGTGCTGTCGTTTTCAAGCTTGAAATAATTTTTGCCCTGAGACAGTTCTGCCCCTAAAAAAATCTAGGTCCACTTATTTAGGCCCTTAATTTAGGGGTAAAACCCCTAAGTTGGTAGGCTTAGTTGAGAGAGACTTACTATAGATTTACCTGCTTAAGTGACGTCGAGCGACTTGGCGCAACTGGCGCGGCGTTATATGTGGGACTTTCAGAAGAGAACAGATGACGTCACCAGGGACCGGAACCGGTTACCCTTATAGGGGTTTCCGGTCATGTATTTGATAGATTTGGTTTCAAGCCCGAGTGTTTCGGTAAGCATATCGTCAACTGACCGTAATGAAAGGCTAATCGAGTGCCACCTTATTTGCCAAAATACGATAAGTAGTTTAGGAGCTATGAGGGAACAGATGAACATACATTTCTATAATCATAACCATTATTCGGCTTTGGCTTTGCCGTAGTCGGGTGAAAATTAAACCGTTGTTAAACGGCTATATTTGGTGTTCCGATTTGCTTATAGCTTTTTATCATGTGGTGCTTTTTATGGTGGCACTTTCATGAAGCTAGCGGTGAAAAGGTTATATTTATGCCCTATGCAAGGTTAATCAAACCGTTCTACACATGCCAATTTACCAACAGTTTGCACCGGGTAACTTTAGATTGCGTTCTACTATTGTTGACAAGGTTTTGTCACGATTTGAATAGAACGTCCTTAAAGTAAGAATTACTTGCCAAAATTATTGTGCTGTTAGCAAAATATTTACTATGGCACATTAGTACATTTTTTTAATGTAGGATTACTTGGAAGACGTAATGCTATATCAATGTTTCCAATAAATCCGACGTTACAAAAATTGCATTTAAATTTCCCTAATTTACTTCATAAAAATATTAATAAAGATTAGAGTAGATTAGATATTAGTATTGTCACCCTACAACCCGTAGGTAATTATCATACTTGATAAGTGTAACCAATGGCATCTCTCAAAGTTAATAATTTTAGACGCGAATGAGAAAAGGTGTCCATTCTTAAGTCTATAAATTAGGCAAAATGTTGAATCAATAATTTTGCATTATGTTTTAAAAGTCACTGTATAAACAACAGAGTATTGTAAATAAGCCTTAAATCACCTTAAAACCTCAAATAAATGTAAAATTAAAATTTAAACTAGTACCTAAAATAAATCAAAAATATACTACATACATACATACATATTATCACGCCCGAAATCCCTACTGGGGTGGGCAGAGCCACAAGAGTACTTGTGGCCACGTTCGATTAATTAGTCCCAAGATGGTATGATGAACCGTATGGTGACAGGTGATCAGCCCATCGCCCATACAGATAGTCCACCATGTTGGAGAGGACCCGTCCCTTAGTCGACTTTTACGACATGCCAGGATGATAAGCATCTGCACGCATTCAATGCTATTTCTTCACTCCCAGTGCAGCAGAGGAGGGGGGGGGGGGAATATACTATTCTATAATTAAATCTTAATTAATTAATTAATTAAGAGTTCATTATCTGTATGGGCGATGGGGTGATCACCTGTCACCATACGGTTCATCATACCATCTTAGGACTAATTAATCGAACGTGGCCACAAGTTGTCTTGTGGCTCTGACCACCCCATTAGGGATTTCGGGCGTGATGCTATGTATGTACTTATGTAAAAATTAAAGTGAATATTGTGGCTCTGCTTGTGTCAATATGTTACTGAACGAACATCCAAATATCTTCATATACTTTCATATTTATAATATTATGTGGTATGTAATACCTACGGCTGTCGCATTAACTCAGAACTGCACATCTAGCACAACCTGTCATTTGTCACGCAGCGACCCTAACATGCAAGCCACGAGGATAAGATAGACCGTCTTATCTCTAAGTGCGTCCCTCTCACACTAGGGCCAACGAAAATAGTCATAGAGATAAACGGGTTTAATTTATCTTTGTGGCATGCATGTTAGGGCCGCAGTGCGTCGCTTACACATTTGATTAGTTTGACAATAGCGGACTGAGCAAAAAACGACTCGCGGGCATCGGGCAATTACTTGTAATGAGGAGCCATTATCGTGTTCACCGCTATCTTAGTATTATGTTACGGGTTCCTCAAGTCGATAAGGTTGCAGCGTTCTATTTCTGCATTTCACGCGTGCCCATGTTGTTCTTACGGCAGTATATTTCAATCGCTTGCTTTTTAAGGTTCCGTACCTCAAAAGGAAAAACTGAACCCTTCTAGGATCACTCGTGTGTCTGTCTGTCTGTCCGTCTGTCACAGCCAATATGCTCCGGAATTACAGGCCCGATAGATTTTAAATTTGGTACCTACACATATGTAAATCGGTGACCGCAACACGGATGTGTAATGTAAATAAATGAATTTTAAATATGAAAAAAAATAACTGGCAAACTATTTTTAAAAACGTCTCGTTGTGAGAATCTTAAATATATTTTTTTAATTTTAAAATAATTAATTTTGAAGTTAGCAAAAATTTACCATTCCCCCCTCCCCTATCTCTGAAACTACTGGGCCTAAAACTTTGAAAAAAATACAGAACATAGTTGTAGTAGTTGTTGTAGTAGTATGTCCAGTTTTTTAGATATTTTTGTTTTATCGGAAGACATTGAAATGATTTCCTGAAGTTTCAATTTTATTAGCGTGTCATTAAGCGCGCGGTCTGGCCATCACTACAGATTATCGTAAGTTCGTTCACTAGGCTATGCCATCTAAGTACTCAGCGAAACGCTTGCCGCTAAGAGAGCCACTTCCGGTGTGGCCTTGGAACGTAAAAACTCGGATACAGGTGAGGGTGGATGGTAGCAGCAGGTAAAACAAGTGATGGAGTAATGGCAGTTCTCACAGAAAAGCGGCGTAAAGTAATAGCTTGCTATTGCGTTTCGTACGGTGAGTGACGAGATCCGGAGGCCTATTCTCTCATCCCCATCCCATCCCCATTCCCCATCCTCCCTGGACTGGCAACGCATTGGCAGCACCTCTGGTGTTGCAGATGTCCATGGGCGGCGGTGACCACTTTCCATCAGGTGGGCCGTCAGCTCGTTTGTCAGTCAATTGACATAAAAAAGAAAAAAAAGTAATGGTTTCTTTATTATTTAAAATAGGAGGCACTCTGTAACAACATTATAAAAACACTTATAAATATGGGTACTAGAGTAAGGATATGGATGGGATGTTTGGGTAGGCTTTGTATGACACCAGTGTTGTCACATCTACCAACTTTTTGGTAGATCTACCTATTTAGCCTCCGTTCTACCGACCTACCACCTTCGGTCTCAAATCGACCACTTTTTAATTGTTTTTCGATAGCAAACAAAATATGCAAATATGCTATGCATGTTACGAAACGTTACTAGCATTTATTGTATAATTGCAAAAAAATTACCAGCATCACATAAAACGGAACGCATTGAGTACATAGTGACGTTGACAAATTGATGAAGTTGACATCTTTCACAAGTTCGACACTACTGACAGCTGACAGTGACAGTTTCGCGCCGTCTCGCCACTCTCTGCTCTTTGAATTGGCGTCATTCCAATATTTTTTTTCGATTTAAGTTTATATTTTGTATGGCGATGACAGAAGTCACAGCGACTATATGTCGCCGCGCGGGGTTCCCAGGGTTATAAATTTGAGTGGTAGATCTACCTACATTTCATATTACATTCTACCACATTCTACCACTTTTTGTATCCTGTTCTACCATTATGCCAAAATTGTATGTGGCAACACTGTATGACACTCTACTTACACGTAATTGTCCCAATGATAATCCTTGGTATTGACAATCATAACTGTTTGATGCATAAGTAACACCGCACTAGTATCCTAGTTTTATAGGTAGGTATATTGTCACAGCTTCTAGTATTTAGTTAGTAGCTAATGTTAAACTTGAACTAGAGCGAGCTCCGAATGTAGACCTTTCAAAGCCAAGATCTGTTATGAAATGATCTAAAATCTGGTATAAAACGCGACAAAGAAATTGAAAAATAAGTTGTCAGCATCGAAAGAGTATTTAACGAGACGGCGATAGCGCCTCGTTACAGCCTTAGCCTTAAACTTATCCTGTGTTAGGTATCCCTCAATTTTCCATAATTTTATTTGCTCTATTTATAGTTAGTTATTTGCCATTAAATTTAAATTGCTATCATGTGTCTAGTGATGAACTGGATCGCTTTCAGGGGTGTTCCGGCGCGGAGTGCATCGCCACATCCGTCCCTACTTCCGCGTACGCTCCGAATTGATTCTACAATGAAGATAGATTTGCGGTACGATGCTGTAGGCATTGCGATAACGTAAACACCGTTTTAAACAAATAAACAAATCAAAAAAGACAAAAGAAATACCATTTATTGCTGGCAAAGTGTTAGTTAAAAAAAACATCGAAATAATCAAAACATTATACCAGCGCCTCTATTCGGAAACGCTAAGTGATTCTGTAGCGACTCGTGAGCGAGATTTCTCATCTCACTCTTCCGCGCGACGCGTAATGAGTAAGAATGGGATGAGAAATCTCGATCACGAGTCGCTACAGGATCACTTAGCGTTTCCGAATATAGGCGCTGGTAAATACAATAGTAAAAGATAAGGGCAGTTATAATCAGGGGTGGGAAAATCGGATGGAAATCTGTGTTTTAGACACTAGTTTCGTCCGTTGACATAAATTTGTACAAGAAGAAACATTAAATTACAAAATAAATAAGTACATTATATACAATTACCTTTAGTCCACTTTCTTAACTATTTTTCACAACTAGTTAAGAAAAAACACTTTTTATTACTTATTTGATAACTGGTTATTAAAATGGAATAAAAAGTGGCCTGTTTTAACTGTCATTTCGTTCGTAGAAAAAGAAAGAAATGTTGTTTATGGGTTTTTATTATTTCTATTAGTATCATTTAAGCAATTAAAAGTAATATATAAATGGTGATATAATTTCTAGGCATTTCCTATGCAAAAGTAGATAAATGAAAATTATATGACGGTACTATGACAGTGACCGGTAATATTTTATTTTGTGGCTAGTTTAATTAGTAAAAGTAGTTAGACATAAATACGACTCATTGTCCTGCGTTGGACGGTTCCTTAATTTGAACAAGTAGGTTTTTAGTTAAACATGAGTACTGATTCTTATTTCATAACTAGTTGTGAAAGCAGAATCATTCTTCTCCTTTCTTAACTAATTTCGAATGACAGTTAAAACAGGCCACTTTTTATTCCATTTTAATAACCAGTTATCTAATAAGTAATAAAAAGTGTTTTTTCTTAACTAGTTGTGAAAAGAACTAGTTAAGAAAGTGGACTAAGTTACACCTTCAGGTTATCATAATTTGTCACAAGATAACAGAGGTTCACTTGGGAGCAAACCAATTTATCTCAAGCTTGAGAGCCAAACCCTTATAACATTTGAATCCCTTGACAAATTCAGGACTCTCGCTACGCTCGTGATTCTATATTAGAATTCTTCACTGCGCTCTGGATTCAATATTCTGCCCTCACCCTTAATACCACTTGGCTGCCATGAAACACAATCCATAATAATTGCCTAACTCAAGTCAAAACACTTTACCCGAAACCTAATGAACAATTTTCATATAAACCACGAGACATTTATTTAATTGGACATAGTCAAAGGGCTAAGAACCTTTCAGGTTCATTCTCTTTGATTATTTTATGATCGAAACAACGTCTGAAGAATATACCTTCGATTGGGCAAAGATTATCATTTAAAGAATGGTTTGATTTTTATCATCGCGGCTTAACCCTCTAAGAGAGATTGTTGACTACGTGTACAACGTTACACGTGTACACGTTAAATAGTTTTTGACTGTGTAGCATTTCTACTTTTTAAAGTTTAACAAGCGGTTTTTTAGGGTTCCGTACCTCAAAAGGAAAAAACGGAATCCTTATAGGATCACTCGTGTATTTGTCCGTCTTTCTGTCCGTTTGTCTGTCCGTCTGTCACAGCCAATTGGCTCCAAAACTACTGGACCGATTGTGACAGTGACCGCACCACGGACATGTAACGTAAATAAATGAATTTTAAATATGGGGGCCACTTTTGGGGGGGTAATGAGAAAATTAAAAAAAAAGTTTTGCAAGCTATATATCGTGTACAAATGAAATGAAAGGATTTTTAGATAAAAGGTTTGGAAGTTGTTAAGAAAAATAGGCGAAAATTTACCCATTCCCCCCCTTATTTCCGAAACTACTGGGCCTAAAATAAAATAAAAAATACATTAAATTGTTCTTTACCTATAGATTACTGATAACTGCTGTTGGCTACAGCCGACTGTGCCGTTCAAAAGTTTAAAGGCACCTCTCAGACACTTCGCTTAGACACTCGGTGAATAGACTGAGTTTCGTCGGCGATAGGTGCTGACCCATGTACAAAGTCGTGACACTGACGATCATACGAGTCAAGGCGGTGGGGTAGATCGACCGCGTGGCTAGACTCTACACCAGTGTTATGTCAGTGTAAATGTCCCCCATAAGAAGTACGTTACCATCTACGATGATGATGACCTTCCCACCAACCACCAACCTCTGAGAGGTCCTCGTGCATTGTGGGCACGTGAGTACACTATTCGCGCCTGTCGATATGTTTTTTATTTTTATTTAAAAGCTTGTTCATGGTATGAACATGTCGCTCCATAATTACAGCAAGGTACAATAGTAATTAACAGGTTACATATTAGGTACTTCTACAATTACATATTATGTTCTATTAACAAACGCTAGTTAAGCTAGTTTGAATAGCGCCCGAGCTGCATCTGACAAGGGGAAAGCTAAAGCGGTATTACTACCACCCATAACGGAGAACAGACTAGAAGTGGAACATAGTTGGATTCTGAATCGTTTCGGGTATTTTCCATTACAATATGGTACACATCTTCTGGTACATCACACTCTAAAAAATAAGAAGGTACCTTGCGCATCATGTATACAAACTTGTTTACTGGGATGTGTCCGGAACGAAGTCTTAATGCTATTATTATTTCTTGTCTAATGTAAACTTAATCAATCCATGGAACATTAAGTGGTTCCGGTTGGATCGTCCTGTACCAAATCCCCTTCTCTCTGGATCTTTCATCAAAATAATCTTTCCACAATTGACGGATTTTTTGTTTAACCATTTTAATGCAGTCCGAATAGAAAGGTACTTTCGATGTGTAGCGTTTAGTATCAAGCTCTGAATGACCTCTGAGCTCTAGTTAAATCCAGTGACTGACTTTGAAGCTCCGCGTTAGTCGGATCTTTAACCTCTACGATAATTTTCACGTTATTCTTTGCCCCGCTCCAGGCTAAGCAATTACACGGCGCGGAACTCTAAACCTGTACTTCGGACGTTTTTCGCCGAACCCGACACGGCTCCGTTACTAATTGGTACTGCCTTTGCGCCGAATGTTTATCTAAAAGAGATTTCATTTGTACAAATTTTTAAGGGAGTGAAGTGTTTATTTTAAAGAGTTGCTTCGAATTTAATAGGCATTGTGAACAAATACATAATATATGCCATATTAATGGAAGTTGGTATTGGTAGAAATAATACTCGCTTAATTGCAAAGTGAATGCCATCAATACGGCAATGAAATTCCAAATATGAATTATCGTTTATAATGAGGAAAAAATATCCTGATTCTGATTGTCTACGTTGACGACAAGAAATCAAGTTACTACATAACTATAAAATCCATTTTCCCTTGGAAATTTTTAAAACTCGCCATATTGATGTGAGCGATGTTTTTCAAAGTTGTTAGAAAGTTATATGAACTACTTCAGGAAAAGCTTAAAATGTTTTTGCTGAAGTCAGTTTTAGACGCCTTATACCTACTTGATAAGCTGAAAAAAACAAGTTGTTGTCGAAGTCGGTGATGCAAGAGTGAGCCCTGTCTGAAGCAGGAAATTTTAAATCTACCCTCAAATGGGGTGATTGGTCTAGTGGTAAATTGGTTCGAGAAAAGAGGCGAGACTATTTGGAGATTATTTCTAGATTTTATAATAATAATAATAAGCCTTTATTGATGTTTATCATAATTTACAATACAATAAGTATCTAGTTTGTACTTTATTACATTCATTACTGACGATCGGTTTTTCCAAAAACAGCTTGTCCTTCGACAAAGGCCTCCTCCAAACCTTCCACCTATCGCTGTCTCTTGCAATTCTGATCCATTCTGGACCGGCAACTCTTTTAAAATCATCTTCCCAACGTTTCGTTGCCATCCCTGGGATACCACTCTGATACTATTCTAGTCCATTTCTTCTTTTTCTCTCTCAGCATATGTCCTGCCCATTTCCATTTAAGCGTCTTGCATACATTATTAACATCTTTAAATGTAGTTATGTTTTTAATTTTGTTTAATCTTATTTTATCTTTAGAAGAAAAGAAAAAAAAAATTCTAGATATACAAGTAATCAAAACTCTTGATTTGACGCATTACGGCTATACTATGAGTGCTTACCGTAGGACATCTTTTTATGTACCGCCGATATACGGACCAACGGAAGACCAACGTGGTATCACAGCCAGCACATGCTGAGTTGGGACCGTTTAGCAACAATTTTTTTTCTTTCGTAATGGCTGTTTTTCATGGTTTTGTTGTGATACATGTTTTCATAATCTTAAGGTATTTAATGAAAGAAAATTAATTTCAAAGTTTCAGAATAAGTGTAATTATAATAAATCAGGGGACAATCTTTACAAAAATCGATCTCATCCCAAAGTAAAGGCTTGTTTTATGAGTACTATAAGATATCCATCCAACATCCAACTCTCAGAAACAAATATTCGTATCAAAGCTTCGTAGGCAGGGTCACCAACTTGGCTAGCCGCGTCGTCAAGTGGCAATGGAAGTCAAAATGTCGTGCCCCGATAAAATAAAAAATAAGGCCACTATTCAAAATTGGCCTACCTAATAATGGTACTCAGTTTTCCCCTGTTCACCCACGGTGATTTGTATAATGAATTTGTACTAATTTCACAAACATAATTGCCTGTTCTAAAACTGACTAATCCCCGATAAAAAGCAGAGCAATAATTATCTGTCCAAAATTTAACATGCCTAGTCCGCTCATTTTACAATTTAATTACAACGCTACTGAGATATGCGTGCCATAAAGATTATGTACATAGACGTAACACATCTTTAATAGTCGAATATCGTATTACTTTAAGCAAAGCAATTATCTGTGAGTGTGTGTGTGTGTGTGTGTTCATAGCTGAATGGATTGTAATATTAGGAATGGAGATACCTGGATTGACACATAGGACTTTTTATCCCAATCCCACGCGAACGAAGTCGTGGGGACAGCTAGTATGTATTATATATTTGTACTTGGTTTTTTGAAAACGGCTCTAATGATTTGGATGAAATTTTGTATTTAGATTATGTTTTACGTTCCACGTTTATCTATATAGGAATCATTCCTGAGAGAGATAGATATAAATAACTACGCCAAGTAAAGCTCGGTCGCCAAGGTACTAAATTAATAAATAGTGTCACGCTCAAGGCTCGCTAAAAGGTAATACCCCCGATAGAAAGGGTTGCAATAATTCTACATATTTGGGAAAGATCTGCTTTTTTTGATGGGACAACTGCAAATTAGAGTAGTCCTTGTGTTACCGACAATTGACCCTTATAGGATTTTCCTTCTAAGGTACAAAAAGTAAGTGATTAAGAATCACCATTTACATTCATCAAAGTTGTTTAAAAAGCATTTTATTTAACATTTTATTTTAAAACCCATCAGCAAAAAATTATGGCCTTCTAATAGAGTAAGAATTAGTGTGTTTTATTATATTATGATTAATACTTAAGTTGTGTTAGTCTTTAAGGCATGTATCTATGGGCTCTGTGGCCTGTTGTGTGATTTTCTAATGTGCTCAGCGCTGCGTCAGCGACTAGAGACAAATTTCCTTTAGACTTACTACACTGGCTTTGTACTTACAGTGTTAATTAAAGTGTCTCTAGTCGCTGACCATAGCTGGGCACCAGACCGTTAATTCGTTAACTAACCAAGTAAACATTTGAAGAAAAATTGTTAACGGACTGATTAACTTTCGTTAAAACTATTAAAGTCCGTTAATCGTTAATAAAGTACCTACTATTTCCCAAAAAGACACCGCGCGGACCGCGCTGCGCCGCGAAAAACACGTCCGACGGTCAGTTAGCTTTTGATTTGAATTTGATCTCTAAATAATTAATTTTTCGTGTCCTGCCTAAACTTCCATAGCCCATACCAAATTTTTTTTATAAATAAATCACTAACGCAACGACATATAAAATTCAATTTCTATCACGAGTTACCGATTAACGTTAAGTTCCGTTAAATCTCCCGAAATGCAACGCTTTTACGTCTAACGAAGTTAACTTTTTTAGTAACGAATTAGTGATTAACGAAGTTAACTATTTAATTAACGGTGCCCAGGTATGTCACTGACGCAGCGCTGTAAACGTTAAAGAATGACACCGCGGCGCGGATATAAATGATTATTGCACTCTGTTGAAAATTATATTTGTTACTCTCGAACATCGATTCATTTGGTTTGGAGCCGTTGATATTGTTATTATCCCAGATTCCATCGCAATATGGACGAGTGCCAACGACGCGTATGGCTTATTTTAATAGCGGTGAATTGCACAAAATTTACAGCATATCTGCAAATACTTTACTGGAATTTGATTGGATCATATTTTAACTTGTTGATGCTGCTATTTTTCGAATTTATCTGCAAATTTTCGTCGACTTATGTCCCACTAGATTTGGACATTTCCTTTTCATTATGATCGACAAAGCCTTGACTGAATTCAATAGAAGTATTTTCAGAGCGTTTCTTATTATTTCAAATTTCCCAATGAAGTTCATCTCCAAAATTAGCCACTCTTCCTTTCATTTCAATCAAGATCTCATTTCTTCAATGGAATCTACACAAATTCTCACCAAGCCCTAAATCAACAATAACCTCAAATTCTGACAGCTCCGTCGCACCTTTGACACTGTCGTTTATCAGTGCTCTAATGCTGGCAAAAAATGGCCGGTCGCGGCTGAGAAACGGCCGGGAGATGAGAAAGTGCGCCAGACGTCGTGACTTCCATGCGGGAATGTCTCGAATTTACAGCGCGGGTTATATCAGGTTGCGTTCTACAGTAGACATGGCATTTTATTTGTCTATATTATACGCGTAATCACATACATTACATGAGCATGTGTGCATGCACCATACTAATTTATTTTTCATAACACTTGCTCGGAAAGGGTGTTATTATACGCAGGCGTATAAATCAGCCGTAGCCGATTTAACTCCCACGGGAGTTATGTATTTAGCAGGGTTTATAACAGCAACAGTTTTGCCTCCAGGATAGACTGCCCCCTAATGAAACGCTGGAACAAGTTGCTTGAGTGTTTGCCCCGAACCTGACGTAATAATAATAATAATTTTAAAATTTATTTACCTATTTATTTATTTATTAAATCGGTTACATGTTGTAAAATGTAGGTGGTAAATATAACATTTTTATGGATCAAACATGCTACCCGCTTAGGGTGTTACGATTTCTAATAGGTAATATCTTATCAAATTTAATGCATGCATACATTCATCACCTATTTATTTTCCTATTTTAATATTTTGTACAATTCAAAGACATTCATATATTTCTGCTACATTTTAAATTTAAATTTCTAAAATAATAACAATTTAACGCAATACAACGAATTACAAATTTAGTGCGGGTATATTTACAATATTTTCTAATTCCATTATTGTAAATGTTTGCTGTTGATTTTATATAGACAAATCTAGTATAGAGTTAAAAAAACAGTAATTATCAATTAGAATTCTTAAGCATCATTTTCATCAAACGGCCCGCATCGCATCGGATCGGAACGGATTTTACAATCTTTAAACGATATAAAATCATGCACACAGTAGGTATTTAAAGTCTATATTACCTAGCCGCGCGTCGCAGCATACTGTCGGCTACGATCGCGTGTCGTAGACGCCCGCGGTCAAGATGCTGTGCGCGGCTAGGTAATATAGACTTTAAATACTGTGTGCATGATTTAATATCGTACAAAGATTGTAAAATCCGTTCCGATCCGATGCGATGCGGGCGGAAAATTATGCTTTAGGGATTCCATAGCTATACATTACTTAGGATGTTGCATACATTTGCTGTTGCGTTCATTTATTTTCAGGCATCTAGTGGCCCATACATAAATACCTTACAGACTAACATACATATTAAAATACAATTTAAAATTAACATTATGTTGGTGACGCAAAATTGTGGCTCCTTTGCGTCATCACTCTTGGCGCCGTATTCTGGACAGGCAAGCTGCCTCGGAAGCGCCGGAACACGACACCCTTCGACCAGAACTCTGGACACGCGACGGTCTCCAGCAGCGGCCGCGGCACGAACACCACAAACCATTAATGAATGTGACTTGAACCTACTGTGTTTTCTCCACTGTGGCCGAGACGGATGTCAGCTGCTTGTCGGTCTATGACTGCGATTTTTCATTGGTGAATTTTTTATGCTCTCTCCTGGATTACTTGTGATAATTTTACGAACATTTTTCCTTATGAAAGGTTAACTGTTCAATATCACGCAAATTTTTATGAAATTAAATATTTGTATGTTATTAAACTAAACTGTGTAAACAGTCCATACGTCCGTCTTCGCTTGCGGACTTTAAAAAGACTGTGAACCAAAGGCAAAAATCACCCTTTTCATACAAATGACGATAACGATTTTCAGCCCTTAAATGTTAACCGATTTTGACCAATTTTTGATAGGTTGTCAGTCAGAACAAAGTCAAATAATGCCGAAATTAGTTTTGTATGAGAATACTGAAACCACAATAAAAGTGAATTTATTGATTATAGTGAAAAAACCTCCTCTGCTGCACTGGGAGTGAAGAAATAGCATAGAATGCGTGCAGATGCTTATCATCCTGGCATGTCGTAAAAGTTGACTAAAGGACGGGTCCTCTCCAACATGGTGGACTATCTGTATGGACGATGGGCTGATCACCTGTCACCATACGGTTCATCATATACCATCTTAGGACTAATTAATCGAACGTGGCCACAAGTAGTCTTGTGGCTCTGCCCACCCCATTAGGGATTTCGGGCGTGACGCTATGTATGTATGTATGTATGTAGTGAAAAAATCAAAACGTACAAACCTAGATTTTGTTCTGACTGACCACTTATCAAAAATTGGTTAACATCGGTTAACATTTAACGGGTGGAAATCGTTATCACCTTTTGTATGAAAAGCCGTAGGTTCACACTCCTCTTAACTTCCATTTTTGAATACTTTCATGTTTTCTTTGGTGCAGTCAAGAAATATAAAATATTTTTAAGCCCATTTTTCAGCTGTAATACATAATTACACGCATACGAGTACAAGATGAAATGTAATGGAAAATAACATGTTTTGTAATAGGTACTAAATAAATACGATTATTCCCCGTGGCAAAGTTACCACAACTTTTTAAAAAGTTACTCAGTTACATCACAACCTATTAAGTAACAGTAGGACCCTTTGTCTCAAAGGAGCCGACTTGAATTGCTAATTTAATTACGCGTCTCAAACTTGCGAGCGACTGAATTGCGATACCTGTCGACACCTATAAAGTCCTGAATTTAGCATTAACTACAGGTAACTTACGTCTGTATTTATATAAGAAGACTTGAGAAGAAAGAAAATGCCCGCTGCTTTCTGAAATTTGAAAGGACCCTAATACGATTTTTTCGTTGCTACTTTAAATTGCTTAAAATATGATTTGATTGAATAACCGTAGAAATCTGTTCACTATATTTACATTGCTTTGAATGTGTGAGTGGACGGTCAAAGTAGATGAGATCTACATAATGTGTGTCTACGTTGATCAGCGAAGTTGAAAAAAGACTAACTGCTGAGCTTCTTGCGGCGTTTCTTCTCAGCAGATGTCACCTTTAGAAGCGCTGGTAGATTCAGACATGTAAAAGAGCCCAGGTGGCTAACTTGCAAAATAAATATTTTCATTTTCATTTTCATTACACAAAATCACTAGATTCATAGTTAACAAAGTATATGCATCCTTAACAGTAGGATTCGATGAAACTAATTATTATAGTTCTACTAGCACAAGTCTTTGTATGTGCGATATCATGCCATAGATAATTGTATTTTTTTTCTTTTTGTAAGTAATATAATAGCTATACGGCCTCCTTCACATGTCTGGGATCTATTAGCACTTTAGGAGGCGAGAAACTCGGCTATATTTATCCTTACGCATTCAATTAACTTATTTAATTTCATGAGCTATCCAATGGCGTCAACCCTTATTAATATGTATGATAAAATGTAAAAATATGCAGTGCAATCCAATCCAAAATTCCACACAGCAAACAACCTACAAAATTTAACATCAGAAATTAGGACAATATCGTACAGAGCTCTAGTAAGAAAGTTATGTTCTAACAACTGCAAAACTTCATCTAACATTGGACGCAGAGGTCTCCCCAACCATCAATGTGGAGACATTCGAAGTTCGTCCAATTTCTATCGACCGGTTCAGACCGGTTCAGTCCAGTACTCGAAGTTCACATGTCGCAACTCGGCAGTATCAGTAGTACTGTGAATGTACAGATACTGAATTTGATAGATATATCTGCTAAAAGCAAGTTAGCCGAATTGAAGTTGTCAATTCTACCTCAAACTTGAAACCTTACTTGCAACTTACCTAATTGCAACCAATAATACAGTACTATTAACATAAGTTCACCATTCGGCCATCCTCGGTTATTGTCGGTATCCTACCTCGTTTTTAGGGTTCCGTAGCCAAATGGCAAAAAACAGAACCCTTATAGATTCGTCATGTCTGTCTGTCTGTCTGTCTATCTGTCTGTCTATCTGTCCGTCTGTCCGTCCGTATGTCACAGCCACTTTTTTACGAAACTATAAGAACTATGCTGTTGAAACTTGGTAAGTAAATGTATTCTGTGAACCGCATTCAGATTTTCAAAAAAAAAAAAAAATATTTTGGGGGTTACCCATACTTAGAACAAACTTAATTATTTTTTTCATCAAACCCGTACGTGTCGGATATCCATGGATAGGTCTTCAAGAATGATATTGAGGTTTCTCATATCATTTCTTTCTAAACTGAATAGTTTGCGCGAGAGACACTTCCAAAGAGGTAAAATGTGTGCCCCCCCCCTGTAACTTCTAAAATAAGAGAATGATAAAACAAAAACAAAAACATGATGTACATTACCATTTAAACTTCCACCGAAAATTGGTTTGAACAAGATCTAGTAAGTAGTTTTTATTTAAAACGTCGTAAATCGTAAACCGCAATTTACCTTTTATTTTTTATTTTTAGGGTTCCATACCTACAAGGTACTGTTTCTTTCCATACGTAAGTACGGAACCCTCGGCGCGCGAGTCAGACTTGCGACAGAGCACTTGACCGGTTTTTTTTAAAGTAGAGTGACCTCTCAAGAGATCCCTGTATCGACAAGTTAACCCATCAAACACAGAGTTAGCATCCATTGGATCTTTCATCAATTTGGCACATCTAGAATACGTTCCAATAATCCCCATTGAGCAAGTACTAGTTAGTTTCGAATTGTCCGCGGAGTTCGCGCTCTGAACTTTGAGAGGTCTACGACAGGCCACCATTATATAACTGTTGCATAGGACCTTGGATATAGATGTAGATGAACACCATGTATTATAAGGGCTAAACACTCCCGACAATTGTTGTCAAAAATTCCAACCATGCGAGACACATCTCTAGACATTTCCAGCAACAAATTGACTGGCGAAACGTGTCGTGCGATATTTCTAAAAACAAATTTTGCGGGGAATTTTGCCACAAATATGCAGCTATATCAAGGAAAGACGAAGATTACTTAATTTCTATTTGAATATTTTTTTATGGAACGATCAGTCCTTATACCCCAGTTAATGTTAATAATGCGGCCGGCTGATGGAATATGACACCATGAAATTGCGTCACACACAGCAGAAATAGTGTGTTAGTTTTAAGTTATTTTGTTTGTATTTTAATATGTATGTTAGTCTGTAAGGTATTTATGTATGGGCCACTAGATGCCTGAAAATAAATGATTTATTATAATGTCTAGTAGCTCCGTGAGCTATAGACCTCGCGACAAACTTAACTTTGGCATTGGAGAACTGTTTTCCCCATACGTCGACATAGGTCGCGGTCAGTTTACCAACACCGCAAATAACGTTGTAATCGCAAAAACCCCCATATCACCGCTATTTTGAATAAATTTCCCAAACACTGATTCGACAAAAGAATTCCATATAATTATCGAACCTGCTCACAAAATTTCAAGAGGAATGGGAGTCAAAAGGCATAAAATATTATCCTTAGTTACCATGGGAGCATAGCGACCAAAAAATTACGTTGAAATCCCATGGGATTATAGGCATGGGAGCCAAGTGGCTGGAGGGGATCAGTAGAGGAGAACAAATGGACATCCGCCGGACATACGAAAGCATTTTTGCCCAAGCTGAAACAGAGACGCTTCGCTCGCTCGGTCGATAAACTTACTCTGTCAGTTTGGTTAATTTTTCAGCTAGGCTTGATTTTTTAATCTACTTAGTATAGTTCTCGAGGAAGCGGGTGAAGACACGGGCAAGTTAAAAGCGATATTTAAGGTTCAGACATCTCCACTTACTCCTAACCCCTTATACATAAAAGCTACCAGTTAACAACTCTTTCACAATTCTATTTTATCCCAAGCTCGTTAGCCCCCTCTAACCCTAACTGCTTGCAAAATGGTGTACAACACAATTCTTAACAGATACGCCAGTGTAACTTGACCTTTTCGTTCCCTTATTTTCTAGGGAAAGGGAACTTTTATGATAAAGGGTCGACATAAACTGGTGGCTTGTAAGTAATGACGTCGGTGCAAGGTTCCGGGCATTCGTCTTAGAGTAAGCGATTCGCTCATTAAGAATTGTTATAAATTGTTATGAATATGTTACTCATGATTTTATTATTTGAAGTAATTTCGTGTGCACGATGGCGGCGGTTGACATTTTGTGAGATGGAATTTTTAGTATTAGAAATTGTGTGTGATAAAGGTTGAGGCAATGGCAAATATTTTTTTAGCAAGGCTACACTTGTTGTTTTAACAATTTTTCATTTATGACATGTAATAAATACACCTAGAATTATAATTGAAGTATAAACGGTTTGGGCAGTTTTAGTATCCTATTTTGTATAAACAACAAAATCTATGTAAGAATTCTAAGCATTCTGTCTCGTAATTAATAAGTCAGTGCTTAATACAAATTCAAATAACATTAACGCAAATTAATCCAATCAAAACCAAGCTGTGTACAAAAGCGAATTATGCAGATAAGCCGCAATATTCTCGTTTTCAACGGTATATTTAGCATTTGGAATAGAGTTGTAACGGAATAATGGTGGGCGCACGTCCGCGCGCTCCACAGTCCGCTCACGATCTGATTTGAATTTGGAATTCGCTCGCTCGGTTGGCGCTAGTGTTGCTTTTTTTAATTCATGTTTCCGTGCACAGAGCTGTTTTTATTGTAATATTGTCTTCGGTTGTTTTGAATGGCGTTATGTTAACACTATAAATGTTCATACTTTTGTGTTGCAAGCGCGATTATAGAACGATACAAAATAGTAGAATAATACCAAATATTATTAAAATGTATGCTTGCTAAAACATATACAAGACAATAAGGATATGATCCTTCTTTGATTAGAAGATTTGTAATGCCGTCGAATAGATAACTAATTAACATGGCAAACGTACCTACAACACACTCAAACAGTAGAGTACAAATAATAAATTATGAATGAATTCGCCGTAAAATCTCTTACCGCACCAAAAAGTTCCAGTAAAATAAATATCCTTAAATACTAAACGCTCGGTCTGTTTGTTTAGAAATGCTAAGTAGATTTACCGTGGGAATGCTAATGTTGCCTGGCTGGTTTAAATTAAAGAGGCTAAAAGAACCGAAATGACTGCAATTAAACAATTATAAACCCACGGCTCCTGTAATAAGGTTTAAATTTAAGAGGAGGATTAAGTAAATCCGTATAATGAATTCGGAATTAATGGAGTGTTTCCCAATTTTTTATTTACCACCCGGTGTTTGATTTGAAGAGATTTGCAAACAAATCTTGTTTTTTACCACCCGGCGTTTGATTCGAAGAGATTTGCAAGTAACCTTGTTTTCGTTAGTTTTTGCATTTGTATAGGTTTCTAGCTTTAATTTAGTTTGTAAAGGTTCAAAATTAACATACACAATTTTAAGATACGAATTTGTGGTAGACATTAGATTATAATAGTCGGCAAGTTCACCTCTTCTTCACTCTTTAACAGAGTTTGAAGACACTTCGATTACCGCGGATGAGCCGAATGTGCAACTTTCTACACAACATCGTTGTTAAGTATGTCATCAAGCATATGATAACCTTTCATTTTATTGCATGCATTATTACTACTTACTCCAGATTACACAACGTATTACGGTATATCAAATCACCTTCTGTCAAAAAACCAACCTTGAGCAAACAAACATACCCTGCTTAATAAAAGATGGCAAAAACAACGACCGCGGCCATGTTTTCAGAACTTAATTCCTAACTTCGGAACGCTCGCTCCATAGTTTTTATTAAGTTACTGTCAGAAGAACTGGCTGGGAATTTTTCGAAGTTGCCAGTTGCCTGAGGCGTGTCGCTTTCACCTCGGGAACTATGCAATTCAATTAGCACAACTTTGAATACAGTCTTTACAATTAGGTCTTCTTAAAAACTCGTCAGACGGCTTTGCTTAAAGCAAGTTTGCAATGATAATTCGTTTCTATTTGAAAACTTATTAGGGATCTACGTAGATGAGTTTTTTATGTCTGAATTGAGGTTAATGTTATATACTCAACGCTGTAAAGTCATTATCGACTAGTATACTAAACGCATTTTGACATAGTAAATGTACTATCGACGCTCTCAATTATTGGTACCTGCTCGACAATGCTCAAGCAGCATATAAGCTGTATAAGAACTTATAAATATGTACAGCCATTATAGCGGAGTTATATCAAGATACATGGAATAAAAACCAATGAAGAATGGAGGACAGCACAGGCGTGCAGACAAGCAAACATTATGATCAGGAGAGTAAACCGCAAAAGCACCAGGTACCTTAGTAAACCTCGGTAAATACAACCTTATTATACTGACAAAGGCAATCACAGGCCACTGCCCACTATCAGTAATCAGGGTAAGATCAGATCCACTCTGCCCACACAGTGAAGAGGAGGAGGCTAGTAAACACCTTATAGCCGATTGCATGATGTACTCGTCACTGAGATATGATATTTTTGGATTGATGAAATTCATGTTGGATAGGAACGCTGCCGTGATAGTAACCTTTAGCTCCAACCTTATAGAACTGGGCTGAATGATCTGCGCGCCTGTCACAGGCCAGGCGTCCCCACCCATCATCATCATCATCACAGCTATATAGTCCTATTTTGAGCGTTATAAGGGCTGCATAAGCTCCTATATAGCTTGTGTGCTGCCTGGGTGATCATCAGACCGCAGCATGCATGAGAGGTACTAACTGGAATAGACATTACTAAGGATTAGTCTTACAGGCTCAGCCTAGTTTGGGGTCCACCGGATACCGATCAGTGTAAACATGTCTACTTCAATAATTTTTATTTTTTTTATGTATAATTTTCAAATTAATATTTACACTTAAAAAAATAGAAAGATATTTTCTTATTTTATACAGTAATAACAGGATACGTTGTATATTTTTTGGCCGTTTTGCATAAATGCTACTTATAAAAAAGCTCCGTTTCATATCTAACATCTTATATGTACTTAATGCTACATTAAATTAGTTTACTAACAGCTATTAAAAATGTATAGTATACAGATGCAATTGTACCACTACCGATATTTTACAACACAAAAGAACTGCGAATTCGAAGTTTCCCCTGGGAGGGTTTCGCGGCGATTAAAGCGAGCGTTTGATGTATTCATCCCGACTGAAGAATGCTGCGGTGAGATAAAAGTGGCCGCTCCCCGAGGATCCAAGTCGTTAAGTGAAACGATAGCGGTCGATATTGTAAAGATCTAATGGTCGATAGACCAGAGGGTTGCGTTTACTTCATTTTTTATGATTTGATACAAAATAGAAAGTTTGTCTGTCTGATAAAAGATAATTTAAAAAGGCTACTGCTATTGTCTTAAGAATAAAATTTTTGTTTGTCGTGCAGAAATAAAACAAGATCAAATTTAATCCTCAAATTAATCTTCAAAAATTTCCAAAATTTCATTATTCTTTCAAAGAACTAGTCCCACGTTGGGCGCCAATTTACTTTGCTGCTTGACAGCGCCACCTCTCGCCCGGTAACGGAATCTCGTGGAACTCTCGGTATTTCGTGACTGAACTCCGCAATAAATGGATGTGTCACGTTTAACTTAACAAAATATACGAATTCGTATTCAGTTGTAGCTCTTGGATTCCATTGAATGTATTTTGCGAGGTAAAAAGCTTTCAGTAAATTCGGAGGCGTTTGCGCCAGACGTGGAATTCAATAAAGTCGTTCATGTTGTCTGTTTCTTTTTCGGGCTTTATTTTTATAGTGTTAATGTTAGTGGCAGAAGAGCTATTTTGGTGTACATTCTTAATATTGGACAGAACTTATTAAACTAAGAACTTATAAAATAAATGAATATGAATATGAATATGAATATGAAACTATTAGCCGTTTTTGCATCTGGATAACTGTAGTAACTGAATTAATATTTTTTGGAAACTATCCTTATATACCAACATATATTATTGAATTGATGTAGAAATGGAATTTTGAAAGGCCGTCGATGTTTGATCATTAAACATAACACTAATTTCTTCTCACGTGTCTTTTTCTGGTTAATAGGAAGTTGTTAATTATATCAAATGTAATAAAATGAAAATGAATGTGCAGCGTTTTCACCCTGCAAGTCGTTGTTTAGTTTTGCTTCCTGGCGTAACCTCTATCGACAAATTATGTATTCGACCTTGCATAACGCTTCTATGTTTAAATGTATGAAATTATAACTTTACCACGAATAAGTAAAGTGGTTTTTAAAAGTTCACATAGATCAAGATACAATCTTAACCGACGAAGTAGGAAAAATGGCAAAACGCCAACAGACCGTAGAAGCATTACTTGGCTTGATGGCATAATTTCACTTCAATGTCTGCGGTATTTCCTTTTTTAGGTTGAAACGATTGATTCAATGGTTTTTTCAATACCAAGACGTCCGGCGTTCGAAGCGAGTGAAGTCTTGGAAGATTTTTTTAGTATCTCGTTCAAAATAATGCATTTTGGGTTAAAAATTAAACAGAAAAATATAAAATAAAATAGGCATATTTTAGTTTCAACGCTGCTTGGGTCTCAATCAAACATGGTTGTTGTAAGACTGTTGTTATCGTCATATTAACAGTAATGCTCGTATACATTTTCTGTGCTCCAGAATA
Source organism: Tortricodes alternella (assembly GCA_947859335.1). Classification (NCBI taxonomy): domain Eukaryota; kingdom Metazoa; phylum Arthropoda; class Insecta; order Lepidoptera; family Tortricidae; genus Tortricodes; species Tortricodes alternella. Next base: position 4,673,775 of record OX401986.1, read on the forward strand.
ATATCGTTCTCAAGTAGGTATATAATAGAGAAAATGGCTACTTGAGTCGTTGTCAGTCTTGAGCACATATACTATTTATAACGGCTTAAGTACTAAGTATGCTTCTGACAAAATCATAAGCATTACCTGGACCTTAACCACTGGTGATAACATGATTGCAATAGGGAAGATGCATTTTTTCTCATCTTGTATTGGAAAGTGCTGAGTAATAGAAACCATCCTGTGTACGCAAAATATTTTTATATTGATTATTTTATGAGTAATGAAGCTTTGAAAAGTCATCGTTCATACCACTCGCAAAAACACTCCATACAAAATGGACAACAGCTATGACGTAACAGCTGTCGTTAGACTGTACAAAATGTATGGCGTTTAAACGAAATCTGCAATTATTTCCGAAAATACTGTTTTTAGACTAACATCGTAGAAATAAAACACGACATAAATTAGATGAGGATGTCCAAAAAACTAAAATCGGAACTAAAATACAATATATATTTTTCACTAATTTTGACCCTTAATCAATTTTATATTCATTTATTTTCATAATATATCATTTAAACCTCATTTTGATTTTCATACAACTTCCCCATTGTACAGTGGATTCATCCTCACTTGTCTTTACAGTTTTATCTGCCCGGGGTTTAATTCAATCCCAGTGTCATTAAATTTAATTGTTAATAAATACAAGTATTTACAAAAAAGTTTAACAATTAACGTTGAATGACCAGACCAGACCTTCCTCGAATACTTTAGCAATTAGTAAAGACTTACTAAATATTTGTTGTTTTGCCGGATATTACGCTAAACCTTTGGATGGTTCTTAGAATGATAAGTCAGTATTAACATGTACCTTGTCAAAATTTAGATGATAAAATAAAATTAGGTAGTCATAACCCTGAGCCTGTGTGGTACTGCAGAGCCGGAATCCAACTCCGGCCTGCGAGCCGCCACACCGAACACGGCGCTGTATGTGTCGCGCCTGCACCATTCCGCCACAGGTAACGATGTGGTGGAGTACGTTCGTCAGAAGTCTGGCTACACCTTGAGGTTGTTCCGGCTGCCATCGCGTCACTACGTGCACTTCAGCTCGTTTGTGGTGTGCGTGCCGCGGCCGCTGCTGGTGACCGTCGCGTGTCCAGAGTTCTGGCCGAAGGGTGTCGTATTCCGGCGCTTCCGAGGCAGCTTGCCTGTCCAGAATACGGCGCCAGGAGTGATGACGCAAAGGAGCCACGCTTTTGCGTCACCAACGTAATGTAAATTTTAGATTTTAAATTGTATTTTAATATGTATGTTAGTCTGTAAGGTATTTATATATGGGCCACTGATGCCTGAAAATAAATGATTTATTATTATTATTATAACAAATTCAGAAAAAAAGTAAGTATTCACAATTTTGATGTTGTAGTTTGAGTCACGAAAAGTCCTACTTACTCAAAGTAGCATCGTTAAGTAAACTATGTTCTTTTATAGCTTATAAATTGCAACTTTCAGCCTTTCTATTTGTTACATATAATTGTAATAAATAAGTATAGAATATCATAGAGCATGAAATAACAAACAGTTGGGTGTCAGTTTCAGAAAGTTCAACGAAATACATCACCCGCACGCGACAAAGAATGATCCTATCCTATCCCAGATTTAAGAAGGAAAAGGCATCAAAGGAATCTTAAGCCTATATACAGACTAAGTATATAGGATCCCTATATATACTCATGTATTATCAACTGGGAGAAGAAAATGACAATTCTTATTCTTAAGAAGTTTTCGACACGCATGCGTAACGATAAGCCACGCCTTGAAGAGAAAGGGATGGAGGTAAGTTTCACGGTTCTCTTAAGTTTAATCTGATTCTTCTAGAGATTGATTTCAGATAAATTTGATTCGAAGTCTTTAAGGTCAATTGAGGCATGCTGAAATATGACTTGCATAAAGACAGATAATTAAGTAAAGCTGCTAACTTTGAATAACGACAAATTTAGCGTGAGCATTGTCTTAGTCACAAGTTGGTTATGTTTAAGTTTATGTAAGATTTAAATTTTAGTGAATAGGTATTAAATACAGATGTAGGTATTAAATACGGATCTCAATCGGAAGACGACGGAACCCGAAGTGTCAATTAATTATTGTATTAAATGAGTGACATGGTTATATTCATTAATATGAAACTTTATTATTTAGTGTCAAATGTCAAAATAAAAAACGACAGCATATGGCACTGTTGTTTTTCAGTTTGAAATTTGACATTAAATAATCAAGTTTCATATTAATAAATATATGAAAAATGACTGCATTATGGCACTGTTGTTTTTCATTTTGACATTGCACACTAAACAATATTATTTAATACAATAATTAATTGACACTTCGGGTCCCGTCGTCTTCCAATTGAGATCCGAGTTTTACCGATGGAAACATATTATTCACTATTACTGTACTTTATTTTCATATTGATCGTATAAATCTACAGACAGAAACAAAAGGTTCAGTGATGAAGGATTTTGGCAATAAAATTTGTTTTAAACATTAATAGGTATATTATTTTTCATCACACTTGCTCGGAAAGGGTGTTACGCAGGCGTATAGAGCAGCTATAGCCGATTTAGATCCTCTACGGGCCCCGCCGTCAGCGGGAGTTATAAACCATACAAAATCCATAACTTGAGTTATGGATTTTGTATGGTTTCGAACTCCCGCGGGCAGTTAAGTGCGCCAGGTCGGCGGAGCTACTCGGGAGCCGCAGCCGACCCGCAAGCCGGCGGAGCTGCCCCGCGCTGATCGCAACGTACGCACAGTTTATGAACACCCACCTGATGGTAATTCACGATGTTAAATTAATATATATACTTTTTTTGTCTAATTTTTATTTTATTTCCTCGCAAATGTGATGAAAAGCATTGTGTGTATCACGGGCAGTAAGGAGATAACAAACTCGAGTCATAAAAGCCCTCGCCTATCGGCGTCGGGCTTCTAACAGACTCTCGTTAGTTATCCCCTTCTTACGGCCCTAGATGCACAATGTACTATTATGCCTGAACACACTAAACTTAGAATATCAGTCAGTATACACACATACAATAATTCAGACTGACATACGATAATTTTTCAATTTATAAATAACGTTAATATTATTTTCAAACACTTCCTAACAATGATATTGTCAAAACAAGTCATGCTTTTTGAGACGCACTCAAATTTAAATTCTTAATTCAGACATCGTCTAATACTGTTTCTTGTTATTTTCAAAAGCAAAAGGAAAAGCATACATATAATATATTGCCCTGCTAAGCCGAAAAGCGCTATCTCAATCAGAGTAAGTTTTAAGTAATCGACTTTATGACAATTTACAAAAGTTCGATTTCCTGAAACATTCTCTGATTGAGATACCGCTTTTCGGCTTAGCAGGGCAGTATAATAAATATCAAATTATCGATTGTATTCAGTATTTTCCTTTGTACAATAAAGTATATGCATTCAATAATTATAAAATTTGTACTTATAAAACTCTCCATAAGCTGGCATTGAAATGTACTTCTTTTTTAAAGTTTATATAAAATATGTATTTTTCACACAAAAAGTAAAATGTCCAAAACATAACTTCACTGGCCTAAAGTAATGTACTCTAACTGCGACTGCGCAGGGTGATCGCAATGCGATTGTAAGTGCATGCTCTCGTGCGAACCGATGCATTTTGGAAAAAAATTATAACAAGCTTTGTTGGCAGTTACATACATACGCATAGCATCACGCCCGAAATCCCTAACGGGGTGGGCAGAGCCACAAGACTACTTGTGGCCACGTTCGATTAATTAGTCCTAAGATGGTATGATGAACCGTATGGTGACAGGTGATCAGCCCATCGCCCATACAGATAGTCCACCATGTTGGAGAGGACCCGTCCCTTAGTCGACTTTTACGACATGCCAGGATGATAAGCATCTGCACGCATTCTATGCTATTTCTTCTTTCAATTGAGTAGAAGAGTTTTTGGCAATTGCACATTAATATTGCAATGTTAAAGTGTAATTACAAAATGTGTACTAAATTTCAAATGGTTCAAAACAGGCGCGGATAATGGATGAAAATCACACAGAAATGAAGTAGATTTAACATTCAGCAAATGCACTGCTAATGAAAAAAGAAATTAAAAAGGCTAGAGAAACATGATTAAAAAGACAACCTTGAAAAGCATGACATAGCTTCACAGTTATTCATAGACAATGAGTTTTCCCGCGCACTTTTCATCCTTCTTTGCGGCCACTTCGCTCATTTTCAGTTTTTCCTCGCAACTTCAGCTCATTACAGGAAAACTAAGCAAAGTTGCCGTTTTAATTAAAGATATTCAGTGAAAACCCGCCCCAAAGCCCTAACTCACTGAGTCGTGGTTGGCTTAAATTTTTTTTCGACACACTCATTCCCGCCTCTGCGACCCTCCCAAACAAACAGCCAAGTACTACGAAAACAAAATTCTTGGCAACCGTGAACCGACCTTGACCTGCAGCATTACATCATAAAACCCTTTGTCGTGATTTCTCACTTATGCCCTTTTGATTTTGAGCGGTACCTTTCAGTTCATTTCATGAAAGGACATGCCGGAGAGACACTGGTTTAGTTGACCGCGAGCTTTCGCGAGGGTGGTCGTGTCCTGAGGAAGTTCGCTGCGTTGAGTGAAAAATTACGCGAAAGTTTTTCGCAAGTGAAACTACGTGAAAGTGAGAATTTTCTTAAAAGTGGTTAACTGTGAGTTCTTGTTTTAGCAGGTGAGTGTTCGGATATATGTAAGGGTGTTATTGTTATCGTCAAATAATAATTATTTTAGTTACAACATTCATGTTTTCATGGGATAACAATTCGTTCAAATTTGAATTTTTTTAGCTAACCATCTTAGAATAGGCCCTGCAGTATGCTCAAAATTCTGACAATAATGTATTAAGAATATTTATTTTCCGCAAAGTAAATTTCATTTAAAATGCATTAAAGAGAACTAAAGAAATCAATTATTTTAACAAGTTCCTGCGAGTCGCAAACTCGGGGATCCTAACTTATTGTTAAGAGTTTCCCACTAGTTCGTTCAGCTCGCTTCGTTTCACGCTCTGAACTTATAAAGTTCGCAAGTTACTTGCAGCTTGGGTGCACTAAGTTTTAACTTACGTATAAAATTGACATATAATGAGACGTTTTATTTAAAAGTGTTAATTTGTAAAAAGAAGCATGTTTTAGAAGTACATGCATGTTTTTTAAAAAGTATCACGATTGAATTGTATGTCCGTTGAGTTTTTTCATTGACATGTCTGGTCCAAGAATGCAATATTCGTTAAATAAATAATAAATATAAAAATTAATCAGAGGTGCTTTGAATAGTAAAACGAGAAAAAGGAGCATTCTTACAAGGCACGTATTGTCTCTAATAATTTTTTTTTAAATAAGGCTATACTAAGAAAAACTTTTCACTTGCGCAACATAGGTAGTTGTTCATAATATTTTTAGTCCGAAATCGCATAGATTGTACTGGATATAAATAGTGACATGGGAAGGCCCTTCAGATAAGAAGGCTTCTCGCGTGATTGTCGGTACGTCGGCCAGGAGGTCGGCGAATTGAGCTGCAAGTGCTGGATCTGTTTAATAAAATTATTATACCCGTACCCAAAGGGAAAAACCGGACCCTATTACTAAGGCTCCGCTGTCCATCCGTCCGTCTGTCTGTCTGTCTGTCTGTCTATCTATCCGTCTGTCACCAGGCTCTATTTCATGAACCGTGATAGTTAGACAGTTGAACTTTCTTTTTCACGATCGGTAACGTAAAGTTTACTCGAAATGTAGAGACTATTAAATGAAGTTTTTTATGCCAATTAGTCATAAAAATAGACCACCGTTTTTTTTAAAGTTATACTTGCTTATGTTATCAAGTACGTTAGCAAAAATAGCACATGTGCCTGAACTACGACGCTCTACTGTTTGAGGCAAATAAGGACTTAGAGACAGAGTACTAGTTTTTAAGAGTTCTATTATTAAATAATTCATCTAATGAATAAAACTTTAGGCAGTTCTAATTAATTGGTGGCCTAGTTTTTAAATTAAAATTAAAATAAATCAGGGGACAATCTTTACACAAATCGATCTAGTCCGAATGTAAGCTCTAAAGGCTTGTGTTATGGGTACTAGACGACGATATACATACTTATATAGAGAAATAAATACTTAAATACATAGGAAACATCCAAGACTCAGGAACAAACATTCGTGCTCATCACACAAATATTTGCCCTTACCGGGGATCGAACCCGGGACGCTAGCTTCGGAGGCAGGGTCACTCGCAACTAGGCTAACCGCGTCGTCAACCAATGACATCGATGTGCTAAATAGCTGTGCTAGTTTGAGTGTTACTGACCCGTCCTTTAATTATAGACCTAATTATCAGATAATAATGGCGCGCGTCATAAGTAAGCACTTTAATAACTACCTCACAAAAATTGGGTTTTATAAGGCATTTTAGTACAATGTTTTTTTTGATGTCAATTGACTGACAAACGAGCTGACGGCCCACCTGATGGATAGTGGTCACCGCCGCCCATGGACATCTGCAACACCAGAGGTGCTGCCAATGCGTTGCCAGTCTAGGGAGGATGGGGAATGGGGATGGGACGCAGAATCCTGTCGGACTAAATTTTTGGGTATATGGCTAGATGATGAATGCTCTTGGAGCGATCACATTAATAAATTGTGCAGCAAAGTCAACTCATTTGCATATGCTTTATGGAGACTTACATAGATTAGTACCAGAGAGATTGCAATACAGGCTTATCATGGATATGTTTGCTCCCTGCTTAGATATGGCATTCTTCTTTGGGGCAATTCGAGTCATGCAAAACGAGCGCTGTTAGCTCAAAAACAGTGCGTCAGGGCAATTTGTAATGCAGACATCTTGACATCTGGTAAGCCGCTATACAGAAACTTAAAACTCCTGACCGTGCCAAGCATGTACATCTATGAAGTTTGTTTATTTGTTAAACTGCATCCGGAACTTTTTTAAACAAATAAGGACATATGTAAGTTTAATACAAGATACCCTAGCCGTCTCGTGATACCTGCTAAAAAGACAAAATTGTACGGCAAGAACGCATACTGCATGCCGATTGGAATTTACAATCGTTTGCACGATGATACTAAGACATTGCCAATCAACTTATTTAAAACTAAACTTAAGAATTGGTTAGTGCAAGAATGTTTTTACACTATTGATGAATTTTTTGATTATTTTAAATATTGACTGTGACTTGTAATTATAATGTTTGTAATAAGAATCAATTAATTGAACTTCTTTGATATTGTCCTGACATTTGAATTCCTTTTATTAGTATCATATTTTGTTTGTCATTGTAATTAAATGCTTACTTTGGGACTAGATCGATTTGTGTAAAGATTGTCCCCTGATTTATTATTATTATTAATTGAGCAGTTTATTTGTTTTTTCCTAGATTTTAGTACCATTTTTGCATGCCAGTTGCTGGTAAAATGTGTGTGATCTCTTTAATATATTGTAACCATCTTTTGTACCACATTTTAGGCAAAATAAAGATATTTGATTTGATTTGATGGGAATGAGGGAATAGGCCTCCGCTCCAAGTTGAGGTATGGTATTATGTACGTTTGACAACTTACATGACTCGCCACCTGTACTCGGTCCCTGTGACTTACTAAAGTAAATACCCTAAAAACTTCGTACCCAATGGCGGAATTTAAAAAAATACTTAGTGAACTCCGAGTAGCTAAAAGGAAAGGCGACTCTTTACATCTCCCATTTTATTTATTTCTTATAATTAATTTGTGCCCAGAAGGTTGGTCTGTTGCCCTTAGTTTTAGGTGTTTGTATCATTGTGTATGATTTGAAAGAAAAAAACTTCTCAGGAGTTGTCACCGTTCGAAGTGCTGTTAGATTCAGACATGTGAAAAAGCTCTACTTGCAAAGTAATATTTTGAATTCTTAGTTTTTTGTAAATGCGTGCCTTTCGCAAATTGTTAGTTGTTAAAAGTAGATAATATATATTTATGCGACTGTTGCATAATAACTATTTATGCACAGTTGTATACAAACAGTTATATAATCATACAAAATAATAAATTATTCACAACAAATATAAGGAAATATGGCGGGAAGCATCCACTATGTTGAAAAGGATTCGAGAGGTGGCACAGGCGGGCTGCGCGCCCAGGGAGCGCGAGCGAAAGATCAAGGTGAAAGTAAAAAATAAAAAAAAATGTGTTGTGGGTAATGTCGTTTTTACCCCCCGGTTTTTGAATACGTTAAAAGGACATTATGACATGAGTGAAGTAAACTTTCTAACACTTCAAACATGGTAGCATCTCGGTACGTAATGGGGTAAAATAAACACATTATTATATCCTTTGTTTATTGCTAATTTCTAACAAGAATATCAAGTCAAGACAGGCACAATCTAAAATACATTACAGTCGCAGACATTTTTGATTATTAGGGTCACTTTACTTTAGCCTCAATTGGTTTTATATTAGTTTTAAACCGAAGTCGCAGATGGCTTGCTGAATGTAGGTAGCTAGATAAAAAGTGCTATCGGTGAATAAATATTCAGCCACAATAGTTGGCAAAGCTGCCAAAAAAGCGGCAAACATTTTGGGTACCACTGGATCTGGAAACAGAAAACAAGACAATCAATTATTTTACAGTATATTAAAAGAGGATGATAAATAAGAATAATCAGTTAAACAAGTATCAAGCTAATTACAATGAAGCGATTAGCCTATTTGGTAGTGACCCTGCCTCCAAAGCTGAGTTTCTTGCGGCGTTTCTTCTCAGCAGATGTCAACTTTCGAAGCGCTGGTAGCTTCAGACATGTAAAAGAGCTCATGTGGCCTACTTGCGAAATAAATATTTTCATTTTTATTTTCATTTTCATAGCGATTCCGGGTTCGATCCCCGGTAAGGGCGAATATTTGTGTGATGAGCACGTTTTGATGTAACACCTTTTTTACGACCTCTCGCTTACAATCTTTTAAATTTATGCTGGTAATTATTGAAACAGCAACATAATAATGGACAACAAATAAATGGTTTGTAAAAGAAAAGTTTTCAGAAGAAACCACTTAAAATAAAATTGGATGCCATGCATTTTCAAATAACTACAACGTCATAGATTTGAAATCTATTGTGTTAATTAACTTCAATTCACAAATCACTAATTAACAGCACGATGCATTAATGGAATAACAAAACTAAATAAATTTAATAAAATCTGAATAAACACTAAATTAAATCTAAACAAATAATGGCCCCGCGGCATTGCGTCGAAGATACTGGAAGCGTTTCCTCGAGTGTATCGCAATGCATCGTGCTGTTAATTAGTTATACAGTTCTCGTCAATAATGGTTAATTGAAGTTAGTTACCATAATAGATTTCAAATCTATGACGTTGTAGTTATTTGAAAATGCATGGCAACCAATTTTATTTTAAGTGGTTTCTTCTGACAACTTTTCTTTTACAAACCATTTATTTGGTTTAGTTCGCTGCCAAAACCTACCCGAACTTTTTCCTAGTGAGGGTTCATGCACTGCTTCCTCGGGGATGAAATCGTTGCTGAATCCGAATACATCTGCCTTGTCCAGCTGAAGATCGTCCACTGTGGGTATAACTGCAGTAACAACCACTGATTCTGTAAATTAAATAAGGGATTCTTTTACAAAAGCTTTAAATTATAATAATCAAGGATACTCCTCAAAATCTGAATAAAACTTGAAGAAATCCTTATATGCTTTTAAAAAGTGAAGTTATGCTCTTCAAATGCGAATGTTTTTTATTTATATTTGAGATCTTTTGGTCACAACTTTGGCATTAGCTAGATTTAAGACAGCTATCCTTAAAGAAATGGAGTATTTAAATTTAAACTCACTAAAAGTAACTTTGGCGTAGCCTTGCGTTATAATAGGCTCTTTCGCTCTCCTGTGATATCTGAAGAATGTTAGATTGCTACTCAATGAAAGCCCCTGGAATTCCACCACGAGTACCAATTTGTCTGTCTCTTTGTTAATACTGATAAAATAAAACATAATTGATTGGATTTTTACAATGTAACCAGTAAACTCCAGGTGTTCGGCAACAAATGTTTGCGGCGTATCCTGGGGCTATGTTGGCCATGAACTATATATATTGACTGGGGTAATTAACTCACCAAAAACCTGAATCATCAGGGGTTTGGTGAAGAGATATGTCTTTAAAAATGTCGCTGGTCATGTGTTGCAGCGGCTATCCAAGCAGAGCCTTACGTGGCAATCTTCTGGGGAACGAAGATCGTCCTGGAGGCGTTCAGTTGAGAAAGACACGGCTTCAATCCATATCACTTTAGAGGATTGCATCATCATCACCACCATCAATTGGCTTTTAGGTTATTTGAATTAATGTAGGTTTTCTAAGGAAGATGTTTTTTTTTTTTTTAGAGGTAGTAAAAAAATATATTTATTCATGAATAATTATTAACATAAAACAGTACCAACTAACACAAAAAAAAAACTAAAACTAGACTAAAAATACTTAAAATAAATTTTAAAAATATGGTCCCCGCGGCAGGGTGCCCATCACGCAAGCTGCATTTCCACGCTGAATGGCTATGCTTAGCCTTTGTGCGAGGTAGCAGCCTGCGCGAGGGTTACCCGTGGCCTCCCTGAGACGCTTGCTGAGCTCCCTGACGAGCCCATGCGCTCCCGGGCCCCACGGACCTAGTGTCTCGACCCCAAAAGCGACAAAATCGTACTGGGTGCCGAGACAACTATTGTATTTGTTTGCTTTATGCCGCTCCCTAGACTCGGCCGCCGCACCCGCCTGATGAGTGGTAGCTGGAAGGTAGGTCGCGGCCAGCGTGTCGGCGCATGTAGCGTCCCACACCAGCGCACGATCCATCCTCCAGGGTATCAACGACATACCATCAGGGCGCCTGCCGTCGTCACGTATGATGCGCGGCTCGAATGTCGCGGGCACATTGACGCTGACAAGCGCCCTTCTGATGATGTCATTGAGGGCAGCGTGGCGGGGGAGGCGGCCAGCACCTGAGAAGCAGGCGAGTCCGTGGGGGCCAAGGCGGTCCACGGTGGCTCCACAAGGAGCACAGCGGTGGTCTACACAGACCTCAGCCCCGAGCTGGAGACCAATTCCAATGCGAAGAATGTTGATGTTGGTTCAGCAATGGCGCTGAATTCGTATTCAGTGAACAGTTCGGCAAGACAAATAAAAAGGACTTACTAGAAATCTTCTATTCTGCCATTGAGACCTGTGTATTCATTGTTTACCGAGGTGGATGTAATATTGACGCTTGTATAGAAGAAGTTGGCAATGTCCCTGGTAACAATTTCTGGTACAATGCCTGAAGGTGTCTTGCAATTTGAGTGACGTCTGAAATATTTCTGTATGCAGGGTAGATCAGAAGATTGGCATGGACGTTGCATATTATCACTCCCTGATATTCCTATAATTTTAAGCCATATTAAAAATTGAAAATATAGATATAGATGAAGCGGTCAGGAAAACATCCTGTACACATCTGGAAAGAAATTCGAAGATGTGTATGTAGTACTTAATCCACACTGAGCCCACGTGGTGAGACTACTGCCCAGTCCCTTGTACTATACATACATACATACATACATACATATTATCACGCCCGAAATCCCTAATAGGTTGGGCAGAGCCACAAAACTACTTGTGGCCACGTTCGATTAATTAGTCCTAAGATGGTATGATGAACCGTATGGTGACAGGTGATCAGCCCATCGCCCATACAGATAGTCCACGATGTTGGAGAGGACCCGTCCCTTAGTCGACTTTTACGACATGCCAGGATGATAAGCATCTGCACGCATTCTATGTTATTTCTTCACTCCCTGTGCAGCAAAGGAGTGTCTTCACTCCCAGTGCAGCAGAGGAGTGAGGATATGATATTTAAAGAGGAGAAAAATAAGTGCCCATAAGCTTAAACTTGCAACCTAGGCTCAATCAAACATTATTGTGAAAATTTACAGCTATTACATCTAGTTTCGCGAAAAACGTGCAATAATTTTACACTTACCAGTCATATTTATACTTATGTCCATTGGATGCTTAGGTATGCTAGGACTAAGTTCATTAGACACGGTAGGCTGCGTAGGAGCACTTTGTTCCAAACTTTGACCGATCAAAATTATTATTATAAAATATTCTTTCATTTTGGATCAACTTGTTCTTAATCGAGTGAGATCTTCGAATAAAAATTTAGATCAATCTTTTATTAAGTTTGATGCGTGTTGAAGAAGATAATTACCGAATGGTAATGGTATAAATGCACGATGCAAACCCCAGATTTTTATAATTGATTTTAGTTCAATTACTAACTCAACGAAAAATACCTAAAATGATATTAATTGGCACTACTAGTGCCTCTATTCGACACTGCCTAAGCGATATAGCAAAATATGTTTCTACGATATGGTAGCACCTATTAACTCGACAGCAAAGACGGTCGTATCCTAGAAAAACTATATCTAATATCGCTAAAGAAATGTCGAATGCTCAGGGTGCGTATGCTAGGGAATAGCCCACAGAGTACTTTAGCAATTTGGCAATGGGACTAACCTTCTTCCCAACCCTAACTTTAACTTTGACAATGGACTTAAACAGTGCCTTGAGCGCCGCAATTATTTACATAACACAACAAAATCAAATAACTTATAAAGTGTGTCGGAACAGAGTCGACTAAAAGAAATGTGTTTGGTTTTTAAGGGCCTGGCGCTCTTCGCATTTCCCGCTGCAAATATCTGGTAGCGAAAAAGTTAAAAGGTGTTTTAAATAAAATCAGTCAGTTCATTCTCATTTCGGTTAACTATGTTAACACTTGTAATGCCAAGAACCCGGTAGCTGGGTTCTCTTTTCCTAGAGAGTTTTCACTAGAAACGCGTTAAAACGAGTACAACAAAACGAATACTTTTTATTAGTTTATGAATTACCATACAGCAACGGATTATAAATTATTATGTAAAAGGGTCAATCAAAAAGCTGTTTATCTACACCCATATCATAAAATCTCCATAGTGTAATCAAAAACCGTAGGAAATGACCACCATTTTGACAACCAATTAGGAAAAACCAGTGCTGCAATGTTATTCCCGTATCGTTTTTAGTATAGAAATGAGATTAAATTTGGAACAGCTGTCAAAACTCAAGTGGGTCTCTATTCTAGTATCCATAGATATTAAAACAGTTATTGATACGAAACGTCAATTCAGTATGTTTATTTAATATAAACTGCACAACATTTGATCTCGAGTGACATGAGAATAGAGACTTCATTTGTTTGTCTATGATTTAAAAAAAAAAATGGTCTTGACGGAGGATCGAATTGCCGCCATTATGTTGGTGTTTTGCTGAACGAAAGTAGAATTGTTGTTGAATTGAATAGAAAAAGTTGTTTGTAATTTACATTTTCTTCTCGGAGTGTGTGTGATGTGAAAATGCGCCGGATATCGGAAATATGCAGCTACGATTGCAACAAATAACTTATTGCCAGAAAATATTGTTTTTGAACCCATCATGGAGGATTTATAATATGTGTGTAGATAAAGTTATGTATGCAACTCTGCATAATTTGGCCTTAAAACACACGTGCGATCTTATTATGAAACTCGCTAAAAGCTCGTTTCATAAAACCGCACTAGTGTTTTAAGGCCTATCATTATGCAACCGTTGCATAAACTACTATTCTATTCACATTATTAATTTAATATTCATTTTGAAGAACACAGTAACGTCTGGTGATGGTCGAGTTCCATTGCCGGCTACGTTACCTGAAATGGTAATATTGCTATAGGTATCGCCACAAGACTTGACGTCACGCACACCGCGGCATGTCATGTGTGGACAAGACAATTTCGTTCGAATTTTCAAATGTGTGTTTTGTTTTGTATGGCATTGTGTACTTGTGTGATTACACACACACCTTCACTTCATTCACCTCAACTCTCGTGGCGATACCTATACCAACATTTCCGGGATAATTTCATGAAGGTTATAATATTTTGGGTAATATATCAAAATTGCCGGTAAATCGGGATTATCCAGATTGGAATAGGGATTTTTATTTCAATGTTTAGAGATTTTGTAAGAGGTTGAATCCGAAATCACAGATGGCATGCTGAATGAAGGTGGCTGCATAGAAAGCACTTTCGGTCAAAAGAAATTCAGTCATGACGCCAAAAAAGCAGCAAACATTTTAGGTACCACAGGATCTGTAAAAAATAAAATAAAGTTAATTACTTATTTCTTAGAAGGAGCAAAACTAGTTATTTCTCACTGTTGATTGACAGTAATGACAATTTTTCTCTTGAATGATACAACAACAACAACGCAAACGAAACGATTCCTCCTATCTGATTAGTGGTTTTATGATACTTGCATGTCTTGTGGCTATCTTCAAGTGAACGATTGGCATGATGCCCCTCTATCATTCTTTACACTGCAGTACCTGGGCTATCGATAGCTAGAGCGCTCGTGAGACTGGGCAGATTACGTTCAGATACTATAAGTTCTGCGGCTGGATACGTAAATACAAAATCATCGTTTTCCAAACTGGATAATTAAATTATATTTACCATTGCAGACAGGTACAAATTCATCGATGTAGAAGGCCGATTCGCAGCGTTATCGCCTTTTATCCCGTTCTCGAATCTGTGCTCTATAGAAGTTGTTTCTCCTGATAAGGTAGATTATGCAATACCGACCTGAACTCTTTCCCAATGAAGGCTCCAGCTCTAACTCCTCCGGGAGGTTACTGAAACCAAAAACATCTGCTTTGTCTAACCTCAGGTTGTCCACTTGGGGTATAACTGCAGTAACAATCACCGATTCTGAAACAAAATATGGTGAAGTAGTTGCATATAGTTATCTAAAAGATTTAAAAAATAGGGGTATTTTTAATTCAGTAAACATATATCAGATTTGTTTTGTTGAATTGGAACCTTCTGTCACTTATCAATTGCCAAATGAAATCAATGCAATTCAAACTTTAACTTACTTAACAAAACATTTGCAAAGCCTTGCGTTATTATAGGTTCTTTAGCTCTTCTGTTGTATCTAAAGAACGATGAATTGCTTCTTAGAGAGAGACCCCGGAATTCCACAACCAGGATCAGTTTATCTGTTTCGCGATTAATACTGAAAAAATACTATACATACTAAAGAGTAGCAAATGGAAAACTAAAATTTGGTATATTATCAACAAAGGCAACAAGAAATTTAGTTTGATTATCAAATTTTTCTTGATTTAATTAGGTGGTTGCAAGCTTATCAAGCTAGCATTTCAGCAGTCTTTTCATGTACTGCCCTTCTAGCACACAATTTTTTGCGCGCACGTTAAGTATTCGTGCTTTAGCACCAAATTAGTTGTGCGTGACAGGGGTTTCTGGTATAAAAGTCAGTCCAAGGCCCCCTGATGAGTAAGTGGGAGAAGCTGAATACCCAATTGGTCATGCCTTAGTTAAGCCATGGTCAAACAGCAAATCCGTCAAAAGCAACTTAACGTATGAAGAACAACATACCTACTGCTTATAACCTGGATTTTATGAGATATATGAACTTACAAGAAATCCTCAATTCTGCCATTGTGACCGTAATATTTATTGTTTACCGACGTGGATGTTATATTGACACTGCTGTAGAAGAAATTGGCGATGTCCCTCGCAATAGGCTCGGGTACAACACCCAAGGCCTTCTTACATTGCGAACGCGACGACGCGGATAGCCTAGTTGGTAGTGACCCTGCCTCCGACGCAAGCGTCCCGGGTTCGATCCCCGGTAAGGGCAAATATTTGTGTGATGAGCGCGAATGTTTGTTCCTGAGTCTTGGATGTTTCCTATGTATTTAAGTATTTATTTCTCTATATAAGTATTTATATCGTCGTCTAGTACTCATAGCACAAGCCTTTAGAGCTTACTTTGAGACTAGATCGATTTGTGTAAAGATTGTCCCCTATAGAAGTAACGCTATATGCAGGGTAGATCGTAAGATTGGCAAGGGCGCTCTATTTTATTTTCCATAATCCCTGGAAATCACAAAGCCACCGTAATATGACAAAAGATGATATAAATGTGAGGGTGAAAATTTTCTACAATTTCCCTAGATACTTCATGTAATTTGGACCAATATTTAAAGACAATACACATATGAAGGGAAGTAAATTTTAAAGACTACCTTAATGATTTTTACTGGTAATTATGTATTTTTCTTAGTTAATGCATTTGTCATTTCGGTTTGTTTTGTCAATTGATCCGTTGTTAGTAATAAAATTATAAGACAAAATGTTACGTATAGATAATTTTTCAAAATTTTCGTGTCACGCCATTTGAAGAATTAATAACAATAACTCACCAGCACTATTCGAAAGTGTACCTTTCCCAATAGGTTGCTGAGGTATATTAGGTTTATCAGATGCGTTAGGCATATTAGGCTTAGAAACAACAGATCCAGGACCTTGTCCAAAACTTTGACCGACAAGCAACATTACTAAAAGGTATACTGACATTTCGGATCCACTTGATCTACTTAACAAGAAAAACCTACCAACAAGAGAAACAGACGTTTTATTAAGTCCGATGCGTGTTTAAGACAATAATTATATAAATAACGTTTAAATTTAAATACCTACTGTTTATTATGCAATTATAAATAGCCATGTATAGATCTGTGTTGTTGATTGACTGCGAATCCACAAGGTACAATAAGTACAGTAGAATTAGACTCTTTATTGAAAACCTTATTTGGAAAAATAAGTAGAAATAAGCTACAAGGTAAACTATGGGCGATCTTATCGCTAATTGCGATCTCTCTCAGACAACCTTAGAAAGAAGGGATAGCATTAAAATAGTCTTGCAAACGTGGTGGTTTAAACTATAGTAAACATTTAAATCATACATAACCACGAAGATACAAAACCTAAATACTATATATATTAGGTAATTACTCGTAAAGAAAAAGGAAACGTACCAATACGAAGCTAATGCACCATTTTTTAAAAGACTTTTTGTACCAAACATTATCAATAGTGATTATTAAAATTGGTACTGGTACCACGGACGAATAAAGCAAGAGAACTGTCAATCACGGAAACTTTTTGCAGCGATGCAGTCGCGATATAGTCGCAAAACAGCCGCGGTGCAGTCGCGATGCAGCATCGATACAGACGCCCGCGGCACCCCTTCGCTATTCCCTTCCCCAATATCACCCAATACATTCGATACTGAATTGAAAAACTGCAACTGCATCGCTACAGTCGCGCGTTTTTATCGATACAGTAGCGACGCTGAATTGATTCAGCGAGACTGTAACGCTACAGGGGAGCGAGTCGTTTGTCGCTCAGTGCATCTCTGTCAAACTAGTCAATTATGTAAGGGATGCACTGAGTGACAAATGACTCGTTGGCAAGTCGTGCTAGACGCATCGCTTCTGTCACTCTTTGTAAATGCGACAAGCGGCCTGATTTCCGACTGTATCGATACAAAAATTTGCCGCATGCGAGCGTTCTTAATCGTTACAAATTGAAATTTGTTATCGATTATATTAACCTTGAATAAAATCCACGAATCATGAATAAGATTAACGAAGCGAAATAATTAGGAATGCACGCAACACGACCTAATTGCATGCTAACCGATTTGCGATTATGCTAGCCGTTCTAATTCGTGGAATTAGCAATGCTAATACTTCGTTCATACGGTAAACAGCCTTGCTATTTGCATCGTCTCGCATAATTTCCAACACTGGCCTTCTTAACCCTCCAGTTAACAAAATTTGCGAAAATTCTAATCATGTCTAGTCTATCCCCCAAAACATTGCCAAGAAAAGGGATTGTACTCGTTCGTACTGTCCGCACGCTAGAAATCTTAACGCTCGTTACAGTAAAGATTTCGTGTAAATGTCTAATACGGAAAAACCATCGATACGTATGCGCATGCCTTTTAGACATCATGCTTACTGGTAGACTCTAGGGTATGAACGGGTGGACATTTCTTCAACTCCCGATTCCTTGGAGCTCGCGCGCGGACTATAACTTAATAGTAGTACGTATTTTGACTAATAATGATGTACACCGATTATAAGTTTAGGTCTAAGTTCTTTTGATAATAAGGTTGTATTTAAATTGTATTTTAGTGTGTTTTTTCACGAGGCTATGAAAACTTTATTAGTACCTCAATTCAAAGTGTTCTATTAACTTAAACGCAAAGAATTCGGTTCATGGTACAATGAGGACGCCATTAATTGTTAATGACACCACTAATGAATAGTGCTGTCATTACAAGACTCCACTAATCCTTCGATTACAATCCGTCGTCCCAGACGTAAAAGACCTGCAGTATATGAAATAGAATAGAATAGTCAACAAATCTTTCTTGTTAACGACACCCCATGGAAGTTGGTGGTGTCATTAACAATTAATGGAATTTAACAATAAACAGCGGCAGATACAAAACGGGAAGTTTCAAATTTTAAATGAACCTATTATTCAAATATGTCACTGTCAATATTTTAAAGGAGCTTGTCGACGCGTCGAAAGTTTCGCGATAAAGCTGCCATGTATTTGATTCTAATACACTGCGTTCCGAAACAATGCGTATCTTTTGTTACACCTTGTTTATATAATGTTGTTGTTTTGGTGTGACTTTTCAAACATATTACGATTTGATAAATACCTACATACAAATGGCTAAAAAGGAACAGGGGGGCTAGCACGACATGCCCGCGAGTCGTTTGTCGCTCAGTGCATCCCTTACATACTTTACTAGTTTGACAGAGACGCGCTGAGCGACAAACGACTCGCGGGCAGGTCGTGCTAGATGTGCAGGCCCTCTATCCGGCAACGTCCAAGCGATATTGGTACGGCTCGCAAGCGAGATTCTCATCCCACTCTTCCGCACGATGCATAATGCGTAAGACTGGGATGCGAGTCGCAACTTTATCGCTTGGACGTTCCCGAATAGAAGCGCAGGTCTAATAAAAAATACTATTGAAAATTTTTAGTATGTATTTTATGAAATTTGAAGCAAAAATAACATTGAAAAAGCTCTTTCAGAGTAAAACTCATGCCTCACAATAGTTTTAACCCAAAATCACAGATAACATGTTGAATGTAGGTAGCAGCGAAGAAAGCTCCCTCTGTGAGTAAGTATTCCTTGACATCCGTCGGTATATCTGCAAGTAAAGCAGCGAACATCTTCGGTACTGCTGGATCTGTAATTGAACATTATTGTACTATTAAAAAAGTTGTATATTATTGCACCAAAATAAAACAAAATCTCATTACTTCGATGTCCATAATAAGCTAGCTATCTTTGTTAATAAATAGATGTAAAATAAACGTGTTATAGGTTTGTGATACACACAATGTTTTTCATTACATTTGCGAGGAAATGAAATAAAAATTAGACAAAAAAGTATATATATTAATTTTATTTCCATTTTACATCGTGGATTACCGTTATCTGCTGGCTACAATGTTAGCACTCTTTTTTTAGATGAACTTTTTAGTTCAAGAACTAAACTACGTTCATGAATTCTTCATGTTCGTAAATTTATGATAGTCATAAATGGTGATTCCTTTGAGCCGAACGAAACATTAAATGTTAGGTATTAAATGTTAAGTCTGCATACCTGAGCTCTCTCCTAACTTTGGATCCACCTCTGATTCGATTATAGCATCGTCGCTATAAGCGAAAACGTCAGCCTTATCCAACCTGAGATTATCTACTTGTGGTATTGTCACCGTTACAAACACCGATCCTGAAAACATACATTTCAAGTAAAGAGTAGATGGGTTATAGATACTTCCATTCAACATTGCGCGCGGCGCTGTTTTTGCGTGAGCACTAATAATATTATTATATATATTTCCAATATGTAAGCTCATGCACACATAGCGCCACGCGCAAAGATTACCTAAAGTATCTGTAAACTGACATATTAGTAAATTCCCATAGATGGCGTTAACGATTATTTCGTCAAATATTATACTAAGGTTAGGTTAGTCGCCTCGTAGCTTAGTTGGTAAGATCATTCCTCTGGAAAGGGCGTATCATTTTTCCATTTAATTAGTTTTAATTAATTATTTTATTTTTAAAATGTTTAATGATAAATTACAAATAAATACAATTGTATATAATTAAACTGAGAATTATACTTAATTAAATTTGCATATTCATTTTTAATTTTCATGAGCTTGAAGCGACAACGTGAGTAACTTCGTGGGACCGCGACACCTTTTGGACTTGAAACAAACCCTGTTTTGGCGTTTAATATATTTAAAAAGCACTTACTGAATGTAAGTCTTACGTAGCCGTAAGTAATGATTGGTTCTTTGCTCCTTCTGTGATATCTGTAGAACACGTTTTTGGAATTAATCGCCAGCCCTCGAAATTCTATACCTAAGACGAGTTTGTCCGTGTCTCTGTTAACACTGGAATATACAAGGATAAAAATTTAAAGACAGTCACCTCCGAATTTGGGGGTTGGTATTTAGAAAATAGTAGATTTTTACTTTTTTCAGAATTGTTTTTAGGGTTCCGTACCTCAAAAGGAAAAAACAAAACCCTTATAGGATCACTCGTGTGTCTGTCTGTCTGTCTGTCTGTCTGTCTGTCTGTCCGTCTGTTACAGCCGATTTGCTCCGAAACTGCTGGACCGATTGAGTTGAAATTTGGTATCAGTCATCAGTCAGTGATCGCAACACGGACGCGTTACGTAATTATATGAATTTTTAACATGGGGGCCACTTTTGGGGGGTAAATTAGAAAATTAAAAAAAAAGTTATGCTACCTATATCGTGTGACATATCAAATGAAAGGGCTTATTGTGAGGATCTTAAATATATTTTCTTTTGAATTTCAAGTAAAATAGTTTAGAAGTTATTTAGGAAAATAGGCGAAAATTGACCACCCCCCCCCCCTTATTTCTTTTTTGTTATTTCTATGATTGTTAATAAAGAAAACACTGTGAAATATGGATAACATTATAGTTCCGAATTTCGAATAAATAGTAACAGGGTAAACTTTTTTCTCATTCATAATAATGCATCTGATTTCAAATGTATGACTGAGTAAAAATTTTACTTACTAGAACTCTTCTATTCTCCCTTGGTTTAGCCCTTTGTATTCTGCATTCAGAAATGTTGCTGTTATATTGACTCTTGGGAAGAACTGGTTAGAGATGGCTCTATACAGAGGCTCAGGGACTTTGCCAATTGTTGGCTTGCAGTACGAATGTTCTACGAAGTAACGCCTTACACACGCTAGGTCGTAAGGTCTACAGTCGCGTTCAATTTTGCCTTGAGGTCCTGAAAATTAACATAAAAGAAGTAATTCCTGTGTTTGGTAAACATCGGCTCCAATATATGCATGAGAGGCATCTGCTTACTTTATCAGGGGCCCATTGCATAACTACTTGTAACTTGTAATACAAGCGGAAGCCTGTTTTCAACTTCTTTTACTAGATAGAGACTTCCACTTGTATTACAAGTTACATGTAGTTATGCAATGGACCCCAGGTTGGAAAAAGAATTACTTTAATTATTGTGGTATGTAGTATTTGTAATCTTTTTAAGTTTTTTGATGCGGATGTTAATTTATGCCATATTGAAGGAGATTTGGCTGTATGATTTAATGATTCCGTGCGGCCACGTGGTTCGACAACGTTGTCCGACATGTCGGACGACGAGGAATTTTGGCTCCTTGCTGTTCGACATGTTAATTCAAATTGCAATGAATTATTTTTTTGCCACGCGAAGGTGGAATTCAATGATCCTCGTGATTAGAGGGGCGAACCAAGTGGAATTTTAAACATCCTCGTGGTTCGCGGATCGAAACAAGTGGAATTTTAAATATCCTTTTGGTCCGATGGTCGAACTAAGTGCAATAAAGAAATCCTGATAGTCCGACATGTCGGACAGCAAGGAATCAAAATTCCTCGTCGTCCGACATGTCGGACAAACGTTGTCGAACCACGTGGCCGCAGGGGAATGGTTAACCTAACTGAAACACAACCGATTAATACAAGATATTCTTACCAAGAAACGGAACATCATTCCCCGGCTCACCTTGAACACTGTTCCCACTTTTCTGGGTTGTTGGTACATTTTGTCCAGAACAACCGACGATAAATAATATGAAACACGAATACTCAAACATATTGGACCGTTTTCGATAAGCTATGATTATTAAAAGCCTTATGCGATCGCTAAGATGCGTTTTATATCTTCTAGTTATTTAAAAACAGCAATTAAGTTAAATGGAAGGATGAGTTACACTGCGCTCCTCTGTTTTACGCAATTTGCATTGATTATAGTTAAAATAATTGCTTGTTTAACTTAACGGTTAGACCCGGGCACAATGCGCGCGCGCAGTATTGCGGCGCGATTTATCCCGCCAATTCAATACAACATAATGGCGTTTGAATCTGTCACTCACTCACAAATATAATAACGTTGCGCTCGCGGTATTTGTACACAAATTATTTACTCTGTAATGTAAGTTAAATAATCAAGTCATGTCAATAGTAATTCGTAATTTGTCACAACAACGAGCCAGAACAGTACCACGGATGAGCCTTAATTAAATACCAGTCGACAAACTCATTTTGGCGACGGTATGATAATTTGAGAATTAACACCCAAGAAGTGAGGCGGCCGGGACGGGGACAGCGGAAAAGTGCGCAGTAGGCCACGGGAGAATTTAGTAGGTTTCCACATAATCATAGTGGCTAGTCTAACAAAACCCAGCTTTTTCCTTGACAAAACATGGTATTTCTGAACACTTTCCCAAAAAAGGGATACTTAAAATACATATCAATAAACCGTTTTGTTTGAAATTGAAATTGTTTAAATTAACAGCATACCTAATAATATATTTCTTCGTATCGTTAGACTAAAATGAAATCATATCACAATTTTGATATCAGCGCCATCTGTTGATTATGCTTCGTCAATAGAAATGGTAAAGCATTGCAACTTTTCCTATTCTAGCTAAGGAATCAATGCCTATGGAAACTTAAACTTTCTCAACAACAAACTTATAGATGTCTCAAATAAGGGTTTCACAAAAAATACTTGAACTAGTGTGACTGCATTTGATACTGGTCAACTACCTATATTCTACAAACTTTTATCGACCACATAGAGAAAATCGTCACTTGACCAACGCTATATTTGCTTCGATGATGAAGTTAAAGATGTGAGTTCAAATCCAGCCCTCTATATCATTTAGGATCTCCTTTTTCGAGTTCGGAGAATTATCACTGTTTTTGTTTGTGGTCCTTAGTTGCCCTAGTTTGGGTCGCTGAGTGTGACGTTGTTTATTATTTATTGAAATTTAGGAACGCCTTCTGTCGCCTTGCCAACTACGATCCGAAAAGTTGGCGACTACCGTGAATCTTCCTCCTCCGTCGGCAGGTGCGAACACTTTTAAAATATGCTAATCCTACCGAATCAGGCGGTTACTAACTTTATATACATTATACATTAAAAAAATGTTGCTAGGTTAAGGCTTCAACTACACTGAAGAGAATACGTCGCTAATCTGACGAGATGCATGCGTTAAATTTGCCCATTAATACATTTTATTGCGCGTAAGCCTATTAAATGGATTATTCCACTTTCTGGCCAATATCGTTTATTCCTATTCGCGATTCTGCACAATCTGAATTCTACACAATAGTACTTCCACCACATTCACTACTGGGCACAGTCATTATTTGTGTACAGTAGCGATTCTTCCTATTCGCAATTCTGCACAATTTGAATTCTACACAACAGCACTTAATCACATTCGTTATTTTGTCCTCGTTTTCAGTCGTTGAAACTTGGCACCTTAGACCTTATACATATATTAATACTACAGAGTGCTAAGCACTCTAGCTTTTATCGCACACATAAAGCATCTGTCACTTTTTAACTAATATGCGGGTGCGAAAGGCACGAATGCTTTGTGTGCGCGATAAAAATTAGTGTGCTAAGCCTAATTAGGACTGGCCTTACGCAGACTTCATGAGAGCGAATTTTGCATCTGTGTTCAGTATTTTGTATGAAGTCTTACCTCGGTTCGAATCTCGCGATGAGCAAATCTCAAATTTATTTATTAAATTTTCTTATTAATGAAAATTCACGATTGTGTGAATATAACGACTGAAAACGAGGACAAAATAATGAATGTGATTAAGTGCTGTTGTGTAGAATTCAGATTGTGCAGAATTGCGAATAGGAAGAAACGATATTGGCATGAAAGTCAAATAATCCTATTAAATATGTATTTTTTCCCTATGTAGCTATGATTCTCATAGTAGCGTTGGTAATAGTTGGAATAATCGTCCTAGTATGAGTATAATTAGCTTCTGCCCGTGACTTAATTTGCGTGGAATTCGGTTATTGTGGATCCCCCGGGAACTTTTAAATTTTCAGGGATAAAAAAGCCTATGTATCCAGGATGTTTCACTCAAATCCGTTTAGCCTTATTCAGCGTGAAGAAGTAACAAACATACTAACTCACATACGCAACACACAATATTAGTGTGATTATTCGTTTATTTTGCGCGGAGTTTTAATAATATTCATTTTGTAGACTAGAAAGCACCCTCTGATCGTAGTTCTATTGTATAAATTGGGCTCACCAATTGACAACCGACCACCGGAAAAAGTCCTTCATAGTGCGTAATATTTTATGTGTCTAATAAAAAGCACTCCTACGCAGGCAAACAGATACGCGTGAAACTTGGGCATATTGTTTGCTGAGGTGAACAGACGCGTTTTATTAAACCAACCCAACTCAATTTCATGGAAAAACTTAGAACGTCTTACACGACGATGTGTTAAGAGTTAGATGAGGTATGTATTTTTAAACGTATAATATAACGTCAGTAACATTTATAAAAAAATAGGCTCTATGCCGTTCTTATACCGGCTTCTTTACTGTCTGTGCACGTAGTTGAATCTGTAATTAAAAATTACCTAGAAACTTCATATGTTGTTGATTAAGTGATACATTAAATACATGGAAATCGGTGTCAAGTAAATGATCACAGTATGAGGGATGGATTACCTAATTTACTTGCCACCGACTTTATTTAATGTATTACTTAATCAACAACATATGAAGTTTCTAGGTAATTTACTTACGAAGACCTATTAATATTTCTTACTTTTCAAAGGGTTTTTGAAGTCGGTTTTTTTATTTGTTAAATTTTTATTATTTTTTCACCTTTTTTTGTGATTATCATATGTGATTTAATGACACACATGTAATACATCAAGTAAAAATAGCATAATGCCAATTGCTCATCACCCTATACAAAATTTTGCTATCCAAGTTGCAAGGACGTCCATCGTTGAGGAGTTCTCCTGGTTCTTCACCACCGGTTCTATTTTACCAAATGAATTTTCATGAGTATAAGTTACTTCCTAACCTTATACAGAAATCTAATCGCCACCCATGAAATACTTACCATTGAGGAGTTCCGGTGGTCATCCGTGGTCTTCATCATGAGTTCCAAGTCCCCAAATTATGTTTTTGAAACGCAACTGCTTGAGTTATTAAAGAAAATATCTAAATTTCTATATGCGTGCCTATAACATTTGAGGAGTTCCTTCGATTCCTCATAGATCCTCTCATCAGAACTTGACTTTGATAACAACGGGACCAATTTTTGAGAAATACCCTATCGATTACAAAAAGAATCATGCAAATCGGTCCAGCCATCTCCTAGTAATCGGTGATCATAAATATAAAAAAAAAAAAACAAATATACGCGTCGAATTGAGAACCTCCTCCTTCGGAATTTTTGAAGTCGGTTAAAAAAAGACTTGGGTATTTACTGTTGAGTTTCTTGCGGCGTTTCATCTCAGCGGGTCACCTTTCGAAGCGCCGGTAGATTCAGACATGTGAAAGAGCCCGTGTGGCCGACTTGCAAAGTAAATATTTTTATTGTCATTTTCATGCCCGAGGAATTTTTACGCATGTTGAAGTTAAAATTGAATGCAGTAGAGGTAAATGACTAAACCAACATTGAAACAGCATCGATAAGGATAACACTCGTATTTGTAGAGTGAGGGTATGAAAGGACAGTCGCGCGCGGCGCACCACGACGGTTTCCCAGCCTCCACATCCTCGGTGCTCGAGCGCGGACTATACTTTCCATAAAAAAAAAAGTTTAAACTGATATAAAACAATAATTAATACAACTTACACGGAATAATGATAAATATTCTGTCATCAGCAGCTCAATTGCGCAACACAATTGGTATCGCTTTGGCTCGAAATGCAAACCAATTTAGTTATCACTCGATGTAAATAAGGGGGTTTACTATTCGCAAATGCGATCCCAATTTTTGTTACGTAATTGAGCAGCTGTTTAATATGCTTTTGTCAGTAACGCACTAAAAAGAACAAAAAGACCCTCATCACCAAGGTAATGTATTGCACTCGTCAAAACAAATCAAATGAGCCCAAACTCGAGGGGTTTACTAGTAGTCATTGAAGAGTTCCACCTCCTAGCTCCATAGTCAGATCAGCTCGATGGTACCAAATTATTGTAATATCATCCGAATTGCATACATTTGCAAAGTTTCAAATCGTTACGAAAATTAGAAGTAGGTAAAACGAGACTTCTAAGTTCTTGTTGTTTGTTAGTTTTTACAAATTGAAGCTAATACGAGTAAAAGCGTCTTAATTAGGAATGACACCTTATTAATATAGACGTCTGACCATCTTAAACTAGTTTTTTAAGCGCTATCAACAGTTACAAAGAACCCCGTATCCAACATAAAATTCTTCTCACATCCTTCGAAGATAGGAGTAACTTTTTCACGTAGTCATGCCAGGAGGTGATCCGTAAGAGTACTCTTTGAACTAAAGTTATGGCCTATGGATTAAATTTACTTTTTCTTTAGCACTTTTTGGGCGAGTGTTGAACTTTATGAACGTAGTAAGTGAAATAGGTATATTTTTGTAGTTTTAATATGGTTTTTGCATACGTATACCATATAATAATAGAAACATTGGTGTAAAAAGTATTATGATTTGAACCTTTAAACAAACGATGTATTTAAATTAATCTAATCTAATTCAATTGTAATTTTAAAATACTTATTTGAAAAACATATTGTTATTAAGGATTTAATTAGGTAAGTAATAATGTAATTGTGTTATTAATTACTTATGTGGATTAAATTGCGTTTGTTATTTTATGTAATTTAAATAAGAATAAGTAGAAGCAAAGATGTCAATAAATATGATGACCACATCAACTGTGACTGTAATAATATATTCTGACTTGTATTATCAAACACCCCAGATTCACCGCGAGTACTCATTTTTTGGCGAACATTTAAATTGTGTAAAACCCGGTTAACCGTGTACTTTTAACCGCCTAACACCCCATTCTGAACAATAGGCGAACGAAAGGAAGCCAATTTTGGGCCATCATTTCCCTGATTAGACCACCCACAATAATATCCATGTAATGTGGTATTTAAACGTGTTTTTGTCTGCCATTGTTTTTAACCGGATACGCTCTGCTTTGTGTTTATTAAAAATCCAAATACGGTAACAGATTGTGCTCTGTTTTGAGATATTTTTAGTCCAATGATTTTTTTTTCCCTATTTTTGATTAATATTTTAGCCTGCTGCTGAGTCTCAAACAATGAGTGATACGGGATATAATATTCCAACGACAACATCACCATGACTTAGGTGCCCCACTCAGTACATCTCTCACTAAAAATGCAAAAAAAGAAAGAATGAGACGCAAATACGCAATAGACTGGACTAACGCAATATATTGCGTTAGCCAGTCGTATGGATATATACTCCAAAGACCATACATAACTCGCTAAGAATGCTGATACGAGTAAGATTTTCTTTTCTTTCCCGCAGGAAGCACCGAGTCCGATCTACTGTAAGTTATATTTTATTTATTTATAAACTTCGTGAAGCCAGTGTTTTCTCAAAGTCATGTTCTTTATTGAACGCACCACTTCCTTTTGTAAACAACTTTTTTTGTAACCATACATTGGTTGTTTCGACTACTGAAAAAAATTATATAAACTTGCTCTTTTACAATATTATGTTAAGAACTTACATAAACATTTGTAGTACCTAGATAAAGTTATTTCATAAATAGGTTCTTTTTTGGTAGCTGATTTATCAATCCCTACATCCTACAACCTATCATCCCTATAATCACTAGTCAAGTCATAGCAAATTGCTGAGCTGGGGTCGTATTATGAGCTCTTAATTCCAGACAGTTTCCACCGTAAAGTTAGCTGCCTGGAAAAATCGTATTATGTGCGCGCTGACGCCGGCCTTTTAGTGCCCTCATAATACGAATTATCCAGGCAGCTTAGTTTACGGCGTAAACTGCCTGGAGTTAAGAGCTCATAATACGACCCCTGGTCGTCCTTATAGTGCTTTTTTGTCTTTGCTTTTTTTTTAAATTTTCTCTCACCTTCTAAGATACTACATAAACGCGGTTATATTCTTTCTTTCTTTGACTCGTTTATAACTAAAACGTTATGAAGCTGGTGCAGGCTTCCGCTTTTATTATTTGTTTAAATGTATACTGCGTTTAGATGAAATTAATTATTATACAATGAATAAGCAGAATCTTTGGGCTTTGTTTCAGGAATGGCCGAAAAGTCATTAATAACGGCTAATTAATACTAATGATTTTATACACAACGCTCAAATGAGATAGCATGACTTGTTGTTTTATTTACCCTGATTAAACGTATTTACGAGATGCATCATGCGCGGTCCCAGGGGGGGGTCACAGGGGACATGACCCCCCCCAAAATCATACACGTCAAATAGAAAAATCAAGTCTAAAAATAAAGTTTAATTTACTCGACATATTTTATTATTAGTGACCCCCCCCAACATTTCAGGCTGCGACCGCGCCTGAGATGCATACATATCATTTACTGGTACATTGTCACTAGTTTAAATACTTAAAATAGCACGTATCTCAGAAACGATTAATTGCAAAATAAACTAAATGCGTGTTGATTTCAAGATATCTGTCGTTTTTCGAGCATAACTGCAACCGATTTTGAGACGTATTTGCCTTGGCGCCGACAACAGCAGTTTTCTTTTTCTGTTACGTTTGGACGCGGCAAGTGCAAAAGGATAGGCGAAAATAAAGGTCAGGACAAACGAGTCATCTTGTAAGGCTGTTCGCTCACGCGATTGTTTACAAGCAACTTCTGATATGCCTCGCTCTTGTGTAATGGAGGTACCTTTCGGCTGAAGGTGACTGATCATGAAGGAGAGATCTCAAAGGAAACACATGCTTACTGTTCAACGTATCGATCTATATTGATTAAATGATGCATATATAATAGCAAGTTACATGAGTGATTAATATAGGTTCCTTATAAGTAAGCTAACCTAATTGGGGATATGTCCACATCACATCACCCCCCTTTCTTTTTTTTTTTCTTTTTTTTTTTTTGTTATAAAAACATTTTTACACACTTACAACTATTTAATAGAATACTAAATGTCATTGACATCAACATTCACTCTTACTATGCACTAGCTTAATTACTATCTGAATATGGTTCGGTGTTTACAATAACATTCTGAGACGCTCAGCGTTACAAGTTCAATGACTTTGATGCACTTAACAATTACACTATGTTATAATGGGTTACATGAAATAAGGAATCGTCCTATTTTTATGTATTACATTATGTTTATTTCCTATAGTGATTTTCACATTAACACCCATATCTTCAATCACTGTGTAAGGTCCAAGATATACTGGATCCAATTTTTCTCTTCCTTCTTTCTTTACTAACAATAACTGTCCTACATGATAAGTAATTGAATTACAGTTTTTATCATATCTTAACTTCCTATTTTGTTTCGACTTAATTAAATTATTTCTAGCGTCTTCTTGAGACTTCTGTAATCTATATTTTAATTCTATTGGATAATTGTCGTAATTATACATAGGGTCTACATTATTAACTAAATTACTGGGAATATTACAGAGTTTCCCGAACACCAACTCATAGGGTGTGTAATTCGTTTCGGAGTGCATTGTAGTGTTATAAGAAAAACACCAATACTGCAACCAGTCACTCCATTTGTGAGCCTGGTTATCAGTCTGGATTCTAAGGAAAGCTCCCAAGGCCTTATGTGAGTTTTCCAAAGAACCAATACTTTCATGGTGGTATGCAGTGGATTGCAGTTGATTTATTTTTAACAGTTTACATGTTTGTTGCATGGTTGACGAAATGAATTCGCTTCCTCGATCGGTCGCAACTTCGCGAGGAATTCCGTAACGTAAAATAAAACCTTCAACAAATGCTCGCGCGACTGATTCGGCCTCTTTATTAGGAATTGGGTATGCCTCGACATACTTCGTGAGCTCGCACTGAAGTGTCAATATATAACTATACCCGTTGGAGTCTTTATTCAAAGGTCCAACCAAATCTAAAAATACTTTGTCAAACGCTGATGTGGCTGTTGTTGTTATGCACATCGGTTCCTTTACTTTGTTGTGAAATTTTTGCTTTTGACATTTGTCGCACGATTTTATAAATACTTTTATGTCTTTGTCCATACCTGGCCAATAGTAGTAACGTTTAATGTTATTTGACATTCTTCGTATACCCGCGTGGCCGCTTGTTGGTAGGATATGGAAATCATTAATTATCACGCGTCTATCATCTTTATTGTTTATTTTTGTGACACCCTTTATAATAGAAACTCGTGGTCCGGACCATTCATTTATATTTTTTATATTTTGAGTTAACTCTTTAATCATATTTCCATTGTCATTATTACGAATTATGCATAATTCATTTATTTTTAAAGTATTGCAAAAGGAATCCAATTCTCTCACGAAGAAAGCTCGTTTCAAACATGATCTAGAAGTTGGTGCAACACATATTACAGACAATGAGGGTGCATAAACAAATATATTTCTACTACTAACCACGTGATCTAAACTTTTACTACATTTTATATACTCGTTTTCGTCAAAACTGAACTCTGTAGAATTGTTTGGTTTTTTAAGTATTTCCACTACTCTTGGGAGATCAATCCAATCGTTTTGAGAACACTTATCAACCAAACACTTCTCTCTTTCTCTCTCTTCGTCCATTCGCTTCTGCTGACCTCTAGTCATTACTGTCATTACGTGCTCACTCATACTTTTAAGGTGCTCACTCGTTATTTCAATCCTTGATAATGCATCTGCAGCTACATTATCTGAACCTTTCAAATACTCTACGACAAAATCATATTCCTCTAAACATAATCTGAACTTCGTTAGTCGGCTGGAAGGATTATTCATATTAAATAAGTAAACTAATGGCCTATGATCTGTAATTATCCTAAACCGTCGACCATACAGATATGGCCTGAAATATTTGACTGCCCAAACAATTGCTAATAGTTCTTTTTCTATTGTTGCGTAATTTTTTTCGGCTTTATTAAGAGTTCTACTGGCATAAGCAACCGGTAGTCCGTCACTGTTTGACAACACAGATCCTATTGCTATTGATGACGCGTCTGTATTTATTACAAATTGGTTATCAACCGAAAAATTTGGATATTGTAAGAGAGGTGGGCTGCTCATTGCCTTTTTTAGATCTTCGAATGCTTTAGAGCACTCTTTGCCCCATAAGAACTGTACATTTTTTTTTGATAAGTGGTTTAACGGTTGTGTAATTTCCGAAAATCTTGGAATGAATTTTCTATAATAATTGGCAAATGCCACAAATCTCCGAACTTCATCTTCATTTTTTGGAATGGGGTAATTTTTTATTGCTGTCACTTTATTCGGATCTGGCTTGATACCTTCTGGAGTCACCACGTGACCCAAGTATAGAATTTCTTTTCTTAAAAAGGTACATTTTAATGGGTTTAGTTTAAAATTAACTTTTCGCAATCTAGTAAAAACATCGATCAAATTTTTGTTATGCTGTTGTAAATTCCGACCCATAATTATGACGTCATCAAGGTAAACAATACATTGCAGATAATTAAGACCAGACATAGCTATAGTCATGGCTCGACTAAATGCGCTAGGACTCGTTTTTAAACCCATTGGCAATCGCTTCATTTGATAGTGTTTGTCAGCAATGAACGCAGTGCATTTCCTACTTTCAGCATCAAGTTTTATTTGGTAGTATCCTTGATTAAGATCTAGGGTACTAAAATACATTGCACCGGACAAAGAGTCTAATATTTCTGTTATATTAGGTAATGGAAATTTGTCATTTTCTACGCGTTCATTAACTTTCCTATAATCAATCACTATTCTCCATTTTCGTTCTCCACTAGAATCTACTTTTTTTGGTACGAGCAACAATGGACTAGCCCACTCTGAGTGAGACTCTTCGATTATATCATTTGCTATCATGTCTTGTATCTGTCTATTGATTTCTGCTTTTTGGGATTGGGGTAATCGATAGGGTTTACAATACACAGGGCTTTCATTCGGTTTTAAATGAATTTTCTGTTCATAAAGGTTCATTGTATTTAATTTATCACCGGGTAGGTGGAAAATGTCGGCAAATTTCGCGCAAATACCTGCGATAGTAGCCTCTTCGTCTTTATTTAAATAATGTAATCTTAGTAGTGAAAATAATAATTTTACTCTTTCCGCGTTATTTTGGCATTTTTCAAAATTAAAGCAGTTAAATTCTTCCAGCCGCCTTATTTCTGGGGTTAAACAATTTAACATTACTTCCTCTTCTCGTGTATTCATCACCTTAATTTTAAGCTTTCCATTGACACTCCTAGATATTGAGTTCGCGATAAAAATACCGTCACATACTTCGCTTGAAACTACTACAAAATCTCCTTTAATATTTATTGGAACACTTACTATCATTTCACTCCTTGACGGTAACTTAATACATGTTTGTGCATTGCTACTACCAATGGAGTAGACTTGTAAAGGTATAACATTTAAATTGTTATTTTTGTTAAGAGTTAATGTATTATTTTCGAAATTTAAAAGGCATTTAAACTTCGATAGAAAATCCTGACCTATAATACCATCAACTTGCAAAGGTAATTTTTGAAATACATGGAATTCATGCTTAAATGATTTATTTGTTTCATCATGCAAATTTAGGTGCACGTAACCAATAGAAGTAATTGAGCCACCAATACCATTTATGTCTGTTGTTTTTGGTTGAATGACCTCTCCTATTTTCATTATTGCGTCATGTTTGACTGCACTGAGCGATGCCCCCGTATCTACAAGCCATGTAAGCAACTTTCCTTGTACGTAAAATTGAACTGAGTTCATGTTACTATACGACAATATATATGGTGAGTTATTGTTCACGAAAAAACTGCTGGCTAGATGATGTTTCACGTGATTCATTCATGTCACCTGACTCATTGGTCACATTTATATGGTGCTGGTTTTGCGACCTATTATATCCGTCATTGTCGTATGTATAACTTTGATGACTATTATACCTATGACCGCCTCTATAACCACCTCTACCTCTAAAATAGGTTGTACGATGGTTGTTTGGGATATTCATATTCTGTGGGTTAACAAAGCCACCTCTACGGTTGTTTGAATGATACGCATTTCCTCGAAATGATGTTCTTTGGAATCTCATTTTATTTGATCCCCTACCACGCACTGTAAATATTTGTTCTGTAGTTGTAGGAGTCATTGTAATCTCTTCATCCTTAGCGCCCTGTATAGCGTCTTTTAGCGACGTATAATTACGCGCCGATATGACAGTGGCTAATCTCTCATTTCGCAACCCATCGGCAAACTTATGAATTGCTTGTTTTTCATTTAAAGGTTTTAAAATACCGTAGGCTTCTGAGTTGCCATTGGCTTGCGAAATCGTTAGATTGACAAAAATGTCTTCCAACTCTCTACCAAACTGTTCTAACGTTTTACCTCCCTGGCGAGCAATTTGCATCCGCTTTTGCAATGCGGTATCTGATTTACGTGTTAGTAAGTTATTTTTCATGTCGGCAACCATGCTCGCAACAGAAATGTAGGAACTAGCCAAACGCAGTTTAGCGCTGTGAGACAAACGTGTTTTTAAAACGAAATGTATTAACATTGGCAAGTCTGCATCTACTATCATCGTCTCGTATAACTCTACCGCATCAATCAATTGTAAAGTTGTTTTTTCACAGTCATCCATGACTGGTAATAAAGAGACCGCTGTCTTTAAATCAAATTTCGTTTTAGAGCCCATGTTTGTCTCTGTGGATTTATTTGTTTCCTCTAATAATTGAATTATCTTTGAGTAGTCTTTCTCTATCTTAGTAATGTATTGTTGTACACTATCATCTATTGAAACTTCTGCCTTTTCTATTTTTAAAGAATAGTTATCTATAAAAGTTTCATATTTATTATATATAGATTTTGCTTCTGAAAATTTATCTTGGCCTAATCTATCTTTTCTACGAGCAGGTCCAAGTTTAAGCAAGTAATCTTTAAGATAGTTTATGTTTTCATAAAATTCCTTAACCTCTGACATTAGTTTAAATTACACTATAATTATTTTCTTCGGTTCATTATTAATAAACATAAAATTAGATTCATCACTTACTATAATAATAATAGTTCACTTAAAAACTTACACAAGTCGGTTCTGGAGTGGTTGTCCCGAGCACTTTACACTGAAGCACGCCTGCGCATCGCCATAGCAGCAGCTTGCCTCTCAATCTTCTTTGTCAGACACTTATGAATTTTCTTCCACACCATGTATAAGAAAATAATACTCATCATCACTGCCATGGCAAGGGTTAAGTATGACATTCGGTCACTTTCATCGATGGCCTGAGATGCATTCGCTTTGTTATTCTGGCCGTTCTGGGCAATTATAACTTCCTCTTTTTCTACTTTTGATATTGTTTTGCCCATCGTTATACTTAGGGAAATAGACAAATATCTACATCAACACCGGTCGAGTCTTCTTACGCCCGCAGCAGCATTTTAGGATCGCGTAAACAAAAATTATGGCCCCTAACAGAACTCCAACCGTACAAACGTAATAAATTGAAACTGTTTTGCAGATGTCTTGAAATTGATCCAATTTTGTACAGTCTGTTTGAACCATTTTCTTGAAATTTTAAAGATATTATTTAGAGTTTCGGCAAGGTCGCCATGTAATGGAGGTACCTTTCGGCTGAAGGTGACTGATCATGAAGGAGAGATCTCAAAGGAAACACATGCTTACTGTTCAACGTATCGATCTATATTGATTAAATGATGCATATATAATAGCAAGTTACATGAGTGATTAATATAGGTTCCTTATAAGTAAGCTAACCTAATTGGGGATATGTCCACATCACACTTGAGTCACAGCCTGACAATTTCTATAGGATTTGCACTAACGACACGATGTCAAACGGGTAACCAATGCGTCATCACATAGAGAGCAAACAGTAACCTAAACCTTTCTTATGCCTCATTTACATGCAGCTGAAGTGAGCAGGGAAGAGGGCATGGAACTAGACAGCGCAAGTATGTAAATGTGTCAGTTCTCCTGCTACTGCCACTCCTACTCACGTTGCCTGGCGCGCAGTGAGTCAGGAAGCAGCATGTAAACACACACTGCCTTCTAAAGTAGTATGCGGGAATTATTTCTGGCAGCGCGAGCAGCAGTGGCAATGGCTGCATGTAACGGAATGTAAACATCGACTGCCTTCGAAAGCAGTATGCGGTAATTATACCTGGCAGCGCGAGCAGCAGTGGCAGTGGCTGCTTGTAAATGAGGAATATAGGATTTTCACTGACGACACGATGTCTAACGGGTAACCAACGTGTCGTCACATCGTAAGCAAATGGTAACCTAAAACTTTCTTCGTTTTTTAGACTGTTTCTGTGTGCCAGAGGATTGCCACTCTTCCCTTCCAGATTCATTTTCAAACACAAAAAACAAAAACCTAGAGGTATTGTTAAGACTTTTTGTATTCCTTTCACGACATGACGTTTATTAATTCACGATATGGCGCAATCCCGCGGCGTCTCAAGACTCTCGCAGGTGTAATGCCGCCGTAATCCAGGATAATTAGAGTGTGCAATATTAAGCCGTGCAGCCTCTGTAATATTCACTACTCTAGGGGAATACACTGTTTACGAAAGAAAAGATTGTCTTTTGTTTAAAAAAAAAGCGAGTTCGTGCTCTGGGCTGCTATTCCAAATTGCCTTAGCGATAGTACGTATGTTTTTTAATGGTATAGCCACTTTTGCTGTCAATTTAATAAGAGCTACCATATCGTAGCAAAATAATTTGCGGTATCGGTGAGGCAATGTCAAATTTACACCCTGTTGCATGATATGATTGCTCGCCTTATTTTCTTATCAATGAAGTTGTTAATCCAATAGTTTTTGTAATGACTTTATTTTATGAGTTTTTTAAATATATTTAAATCTGTGGTGTGATTCACGTGCGACACTTAATTTAGACTGTAAATACGAAATAATTAGGTCTAAATTTACTGTACCTCGTCGCTGACGCAGGGCTGTGCACGTTTGAGAATCGCACCACAGAACAGTCTTG
This sequence comes from Tortricodes alternella, assembly GCA_947859335.1. NCBI lineage: Eukaryota > Metazoa > Arthropoda > Insecta > Lepidoptera > Tortricidae > Tortricodes > Tortricodes alternella. Next base: position 4,710,367 of record OX401986.1, read on the forward strand.
GCAAACTTTTCTTAATAACGTACTTTCGTGTGTTGGTATTGTTCGCACACGCATTCACAAGCCAGGGTAAATACAAAACTGTGTGTGTGTACACTTAATTATAAAAAAAATAGTGTATACATATACTACCTATTTCATCAAGTTACACAGAATCTTAATCCTTATTTCTAACACACAACACTACACAATCGCTTGTCACTAATACGCAAGCGGTGAGACTGTTTCTACTGGATTTATTATTAAAGTGAGCAATGTACCGAGATTGTTTCTTTGCTTATGTAGCAATGTATTAGCAAGATTGCGGCACTTGGGCATTCTGTGACCTCATAAGTTTCACGATTGAAAAACGGCAAGTGTGGGTATCCAAACTCATTAAAAAAAATTGTAATGAATATGTCTGTCTCTAAACATGTATTTATCATGACAAATGAAGTGTCAATGGTTTTCTTTAAAGATTGCCATTTAAAAAATTTGACATGGTGAATAATGTTGATGAAAACTATCCAAAAAAATTAATCTTAACTGGTAATGGTATATATTTTCGAAGGCGTTTTTATATGAGTTGTTGTTAGTTTTTTTTTATGTCAATTGACTGGCAAACGAGTTGGCGGCCCACCTGATGGAAAGTGGTCACCGCCGCCCATGGACATCTGCAACACCAGAGGTGCTGCCAATGCGTTGCCAGTCTAGGGAGGATAGGGAATGGGGATGGGATAGGGATGAGGGAATAGGCCTCCGGATCTCGTCACTCACCGTACGAAACGCAATAGCAAGCTATTACTTTACGCCGATATTCTGTTAGAGTGTGATACTACCCCGGTCGAGCCGGCCCATTCGAACAGTAATCATATAGTGAGGATTACTGTTTGGCTCTACCACTACGGCCACCAGTTTCTAAGTTTGTGTTGTAACTTAACTAAGAAGTGCGGGACCAAACACTTAGGAATCACTATTGCTCCTATTAGTACCGAAAATACTCGAATTTACAGTTCATATTCTGTTAACAGAAATGTACTGGAAGCTTCACACGGGGACGAGTATCGGATTCCCCCACAAACGAAATACAAATAAATGTGGTCGCACATCACACCGCAGCAGTCAAAGCGGTTGTATTATGGAATTTTATTTATTAAGAATGAAATACTTATGAGATTCTTGTGATTTGGGAACCAGAAACGTTTGGATGCATCGATCGATTTATATCGATTTTTGAAAGTGTGATACAGTGACACTTGTCAGTGTTATATACGTATGACCTTTACTACTATAAAATATACTGTATGTAGTTCCAGTTTGGTCTCTCCAATAGACCTTTATATTGGTTTGAAAGAGGCTTGAGGCTTTAAGCTGCCTAATGCTGCGCTACGCCAACTTATTCTATGAGTTAAAAAAAAGAATCGCATCACAGTTATAAAGAAAGAAAAATAAAGAAAGAACATTTATGTACCGTACCGCACACAAATAATTACAATCACAGGAGGAGAAAATCATTTAACATAATATGGCGTTAAAAAGGGACCTTTTAATAAAATTGCAATTTCAACGAACACACTTTGTTTTATTAAACTTCTTTGTATCTATCTGTACATTAACTATATTTAAGGACATTCGCAGTCTACTGCAGTTCACGAGCGAATGCCGCTCCCGGCCAACGATAGCTGTCCCGCCAAAAAAAACAAACCCCCGCCAGTCGTTATCGACGGTTGGATTGTCAAACTATGTCGCCACTTACGACAGCGAGCGTTGGTGGGACATTTAATTATAAAACAATAAAATAACTTTATTATAATTCATTAGTTGTTTAAACCGCAAAACATTATCTTAAATCATGATATAATTAACTTCAATTAATTACACTTAGGTACAACACATTAAGGTGAAAATATAAGTAGGTACTTTATAATTCTAACAATTATGGCACGGCAAGATAAGGCGTCGTATAATAGCGCCATCTGTCGTCACTAAACTTAGCCATTTAGCTTCAAATATGCGATGAGAATTCTAGGTCTTTTTACTCTATGCCTTAACATAGAGACATGCGACAGCACGAACTTTGCTAACAAAGTTTAATATTTAATCAATTTAAAAAATCAGATTACGTTTCATTGTGACCAGCGGCCCGATACCAGTGAGTTAATTTAGTTGAGTGGATTTGCCCGCGCATTGTCGTAGCTTGTTTATCGTCAGCCAACCTAATGGTATTAAACTTGAGGAATACCCAGTTCTTTTATAAACTTATTCACGTGTATAAAAGTTTATGCGACTTTTTATCTATTGCTTTGTTGTTTGACCTCTTTGTTTGTGAAGAACTATGGCATTATAAAATGTTATAGTGGAATGAAAAATATACAAGTATATCGTAGAGAATTTCGTTAGTCACAAACTATTTCACGCCTTTTTTTATTTTTCTTGTTATAACGCATTTTGAAGTTTAATTCAGTTTTTATGACTGGTAGGTACGTTATATAACTTAGAAATGTATATATAGCCCTTGACTTCCTAGCTAACGTTAGGTGCCAATTGGCCAAAATCTCATGAGTACAGAACACCCAATAATACTCATACTATTACATAATTCATAAATATAATCAGATAGGTCCATGTCCTTACATGGACATGCTATACCCTTATTTCCGCTGAATAGTAGGATGGCTTATCAATGCCTTCTTCTAAGAAGTAAAAATGCCATTCGTGTCTTTTTGTAAAAGATTCGTTCAAATGTTTATTACTAGACAGTATAAATCAAGTAACTGAGTGCAAATAATATGCTCAAATATTAAAATGTGTGTACTATCGCCATCTGTCCTCACTATACTGAACTATTTTGACTCAACTTTGCGCTGAGAACTCTAGGTTTTTTTACTCTATAGTACAACGTACCGCCCGCGCGTGATTCATGTCCACTTCCCCGCTCTGAGGGACTGTATAACATGCCCATGAGTCGTTTGGCGCTCAGTGTGTAACTGTCAAACTATTCAAATATGTAAGGAACGCACTGAACTGAGCGGCAAATGACTCACGGGTAGGTTGTGAAATTTAATATGGCGTACGCACCGATACGCACACATTGGCCTGTATACCAGCACTTTTGCTTATGTAGCGATTATAGGTTGACCGCTTAAATGAGTCTTCGCCCGCGCGGCACAGGGGCGCGGGGGCAGGACGACAAAGGGGCCTGAGAGATGTGCGGGCGGCGTGAAATGAATGAAAACAAAAATGCGCCTGCCGCTCGCACCTCTCTCGGTCCCCTTTGTCGCCTGCCCCCGCGCCCCTGTGCCGCGCGGGCGAAGACTCATTTAAGCGGTCAACCTATAGCTATTGAAGTACGCATATTGTGTTAGATGTGACCGCCGCGTGCCGTGGGTAACTTTATCTATTTATATTTTGCTGTCAAAGTTCATAAGCATCAAACTGTGGCACTTTTGCCAAAGAAAAAGAAACTGGTTACTATATATTTTATCAAAGCATCAGTTATCGTTTTTAAATTAAAAAATGTCGATACATTTAGCATTGTCATTTAACATAATGCGGTGTTCCGAATAGCGAAGGGACAAAAGATTTTTACATTAAAGGAAATTAGATAGGGCCGGACGTGCCGCCATGACGCAAACAGAATTCGCGAAATAAATCCGTTAACCGACTCCAAAAAAACCGAAGGAGGAGGTTCTCAATTCGACGCGTATATATGTTTTTTTTATATGTATGTTCACCGATTACTCGGAGATGGCTGGACCGACTTTGATGATTCATTTTCTTGCCGATACGGTGTTTCTCCAAGTTGGTCTCGTTGTGATCAAAGTCGAAGTCTGATGAGAGGATCTATGAGGAATCGAAGGAACTCCTTAAATATTATAGGCACGCATATAGACATTTTGATATTTTCTCTAAGGTATTAACTCAGTTTACCAACACCGTAAATAAGTTTGTAATCGCAAAAACCCCCATATATCCGCCATTTTGAACAATTTCGAAATACTAATCGACAATAAAATTCTACGTAATTACCGAGAATCGATTCAAAAAATGGGACGTGTAGAGGAGAATAAATGGACAGTCGCCGGACATACGAAAGCATTTTTGCCGAAGCTGAAACGGAGACGCCTCGCTTGCTCGGTCGATTAATTAACTTTTTTCATATAAAATTTATCATTTATTTTCATTTATTTGCCATAAATTGTATGTGTATACAAAAAGGTGGTGGTACAGCTATTTAGCATGCAATTATAATTCATACTGATTCAATAAAATTTCACCCCATTGGGTGTAGCATAACATTATAGTAAAAAATAATAAATTGGTAGCATTAAAGTAAAAAAAATACTAAATATCTTTCTTATTATCAAGCGTAATAATAACATTAAATGTAAATATTGAATTGAATAAAAATTTAATTATATGTCATAAAATTCGTTCATAGTATAGGGACATTTATCTATGAGGTACATTTTCAGCAACACGCGAAATTTTGTGAGTGTCAGGGACTTTATTTCAAATGCAATGCATTATAGACTACCATCGACATACCTGGGACATTTGCGGAACATTGCAGTTCTGCCAGCGGGAACTCTGATATCATGCGCATATAATGCATTCAGTCTGTCACTGCTAAAGCTGACTAAAGGTTTTTTTTTATCATTTATGTCATGATGGCGTTCGTGGTGCTTTTATTATTGTAATTCCTATCATAACACTGGCGATGAAAGGGTGCTCTTGGAATCATTTGTTAAAAGGGCACAATGTCATTTACTACCAAAATAAATATATCGTCTGTTCACATAGTATGTTTTTAGCACTTAAAGGTTTGAAAAACAATGTCAACTCGTGAACTCATTTATCAAGTGGTCAGCCAGTAAATTAGTACGGATGCGCCTCGCGGGAATAGACATGGAGTGTAAGTAGATATGTTTTAAATCTACTTCATTAGATAAGTATGTCCTGTCGCCATTATTTGCGCGCCTGGATGCGCGTATTCTAGTGTTTTAAGGCCTATCATTATGCAACCGTTGCATAAACTACTATTACGACCTATTCTCATACCTACCAAATACACATTTTTTTTTTATAAAATCGATCTAGCTGTTACGGAGCAGTGCGACCACAAACACCGTAACACGAGATGTTTATATATACTTATAGATTTTTTTAAATCTTGAATGGAGTATGTAAAATCGGTGAGGTTTTTCTCAAAGTGTAAGTCAAACCGTAATATCCTCGCAGATGTTTACAATTCGAATTATTTCCAATTTTTAATGTATTCAAAAAATTTCCGGAGGGTGCACATTTTTTTTTAATCCTCGAATTGAATAAATTATTTTATTTTACTTTTTGCTCTAAATTGTTTTCGATCGTAATTTTAACAATAGAAAAATTATTTTAAGTCAATATGAAAGAAAAACTGCAGTGTTGTGATTCCATTTTTAATTAACTGCAAAAAATACCGTAATATCCTATTAAAAAGTCCGTTATTGTGACAAATATTTTTGAATTTCTGTCATGCTCACAACTGTGGTGAACGCACTTTTTTCTATCGAATCTAGTAGAAACGCTTAGACGAAACAGACGCTAGCAGAGAATAATCTGGGAACCCTCCCTTATCTCCGACGGACAAATAATATACGACAGACCGGGAGGCGCGACGATTTGGCGCCGCGGGGTCGGTGACCCCGTGCATTTGGCAAGTCTACAGAGTTCCCCGTTTTTAGAACGCGAGACAACGCCAAAGACAATGCACATTAACATTGTAATAAACCATTTATTTCGTACTGGAAAGCGCGAGCGAGATTCGTGTCCCGCTCTTACGCATGACGCAACGTGCGGAAGACTAGGATGAGAATCTCGCTCGCGAGTCGCTACAATATCACTTAGCGTTCTCGAATAGAGGCGCTGGTGAAAATTGCGGGTCTCTGCTGGATGTGGGCAGCACAGAATCGGTCGTTGTGTCGATGATTGGGGGAGGCGTATGTCCAGTGGACGTCTGTCGGCTAAAATGATGATGGTAATTTATTTTATCTACACCCATATCATAAAACCTCCATTGGTTAATCAAAAACCGTATGAAATGACCACCATTTTGACAACCAATTAGGAAAAACCAGTGCTACGATAAAGAAATAACATGACTTCTTTATCGTTTTTAGTAAAGAAATGAGATTAAATTTGGAACAGCTGTCGAAACTCAAGTGGGTCTCTATTCTAGTATCCATAGATATTAAAAAGTTATTGATACGAAACGTCAATTCAGTATACTTTTTTAATATAAACTGCACAATATTTGATCTCGAGTGACGTGAGAATAGAGACTTCATCCGTTTGTCTATGATTTAAAAAAAAATGGTCTTGACGGAAGATCGTATTTGCCGCCATGTTGACGTTTTGCTGAACGAAAGTAGAATTGTTGTTGAATTGAATAGAAAAAGTTGTTTGTAATTTACATATTAGTTGAAAATATGAATAGTAAGTAGTCTTCTCGGAGTGTGTGTGATGTGAAAATGCGCCGGATATCGGAAATATGCAGCCACGATTGCAACAAATAACTTGTTGCCAGAAAATATTGTTTCTGACTGAACCCATCATGGAGGATTTATAATATGTGTGTAGATAAAGATATGTATGCAACTCTGCATAATTTGGCCTTAAAACACACGTGCGATCTTACCGCATAGAACCGCAGTAGTGTTTTAAGGCCTATCATTATGCAACCGTTGCATAAACTACTATTGGACAACTAGGATCCATTCAGTTATGACGATAGGTAATTAAAATTAATTAAAAATGTACTATATGCATCTTCAGGGCGGCAGTTGCGGCGGCTGACGCGGGCGAGAGCAGGAAAGACCTAAAATTTCAGTCCAGGCTCCGAATTAGTACGAGAATAACTCTTACTTCGGGGTGCAGACCCTCGGCCCATGGGACTTAACCTCATAAAAGAGCTAACGATGCGCCTGGTGGACTCCACGGGTGACCAAAAAGCTAGCAGCTTACTCGCTTAATAAATAATAATAATAAACCATTTATTTCAGGCATCAGTGGCCCATACATAAATACCTTACAGACTAACATACATATTAAAACGTAACTTAAAAACTATTTAGGGGACGAAAAGGCTTAACGTAATCGCATTTCTTAGGAGCTTTAGAAATAGTTTACATGATGTATAACTCTTAAATAGGTTAGTATAGATATTTTAATTTAATTGATTTTATTTACATTTAATTTAGTAGGTATATTTAAATTATTATGTTGTCGTTTAAGTACAGTTTTCAGTTATTTAGCATTAAATAAAATTGCAACTAAAAATAACTAATAATAAAATGTATATAGAGTTTAATTAAAAATATAACGATCTTCATTAAAGCTACGAGTATGAGTAGTTAATACAATTTTTATTATAAATACTATATTTTAATCTAACCCTCCTAATCCAGTGTTGGAGGATAGAAAAATAAAAAAAAACCTTTTCTCATATAAATTTAGAAGTGTGTGTGTTTGTTTGTTGGTTTATAATTCAGACAGGAATATTATATTTTACGGTTATTTTTGCTCACGTATCCTCTTCGCATCAACGATCTCAAAAGAAGGATATGGCGCTCAATACAACTGCGTTGAACAAATGACTTAGTTCGTCACGGTAACGCCATCTATTTACAAGTTAATAAACTACGAAGCTCTATTGACGACGTCTTAGTTCTTATGACATTTACACAGAGTCTTATTTTACCTGATGTATCGCTGTCTTTCATTGCTCGCTAGGAGCTACGAACCACAAAACCAAAACGCATGAATCAGCCAATAATGGACCTTTCCTCAATTTAATAAGAACGCCGATGTCGGCAATATTTACCGAGTATGCGATGGTGTCATTTGACACCAAAAAAGTGAGCATCGCGGAAATCGCGTTGGGCAGTTCCTTAATAGATTGCTGTAACTTTAAAACCCAAACTCTGTTTTCAAATATGAATAATTTAAAGATGCTCTAATTAACTTACCTACTTACATTACTAATTGCATGAGTCAGATATCACTAAATTTACTTATTAGAATTGAAATACTACTAGAAGAGGCTATATTTTATGAATAATTGTTAGACCTCTGCAGAGGTAGCATGTATGACACCCATTTACTGTATTTTCACCATCCTGTAAACTACATGTACGCAATAAATAAATAAATAAATAATATATATTTCTATGCCTCGCATAGTATTGATTTCTTGTGTTAGGCCGTAGCTAATCTAAACACCACAAGAAAACGACTTGCATTGCATTAACAAGAAACGTAAGTTGCAGATACACCCACATCCGGTGAACAACGAGCCTTGTCTACCAACCGCTGTTAACTTCCGGTTTCGACGCGAACACTTTTAACGACCAAACTAAGCCCAAGCGATTCTGAATCCTATTACAATGGCAATGGAAACTCAATTTGCGCGAGCTCCGCTTAAATTCAGTTAAGATTTATTATTTTTACATTTCCCACATTTTCTTTTCGCTTTAAACAAGTTCAGATTTAATGAGCTATTCCTCAAAAAGCTTTTTTTTTTACTACATCTTAAAGCGGCTTCAGGTCTTTTTTTTCTTGAATTTTGTAGAATACTTGTGATCATGGGGAAATTAATAGATAATATTATAACGAGATATGTTTTTGTTTGTGTGTTTATATGTAGGAGGTCAACTCTAGAACTACTCAATCGATTCTAAAAAAAAGGAAGTTTCACTATCCTTGACTAACAAAGGCTACTTGTTATCACGGTTCCCGAGGGAACAGCGATAACAATTTCCACGCGTACAAAGTTGCGGGCAAAAAACTAGTAATACAGTCGAGGTCAAAAATAATTATGCGGACAAAGTGGGCAAAAATATATGAACACGACTTTATGGTAAGGGCGTAAGAGCGCTCAGGAACTTATGACCCTTTGATAACGTTATATATTTATAACCTCGACAGTACACATTAAGGAAAACTTCATGAAATATATTGACAAATTATGATAATAAAATTAACAGGAACAAGTGTAGGCCTACGCCCAGCGGCCCTATCATGCATGCCGCAAAGATAAATTAGAACCGTTTATCTCTATGACTATCTCTTTCGTCGGCACTAGTGTGAGAGAGACTCACTTAGAGATCGGTTCTAATTTATCATTATGCTATGCATGTTAGGGCCGCTGCAGTGAGAATTTAAAGAGACAAATAAAAAATCAATCGGATTCATCAATACAAATAAAACAGTACCGTGACTCACTTATAGACAACGCAACGCACAGACTAAACGGGTGGTCCTAGAGGTTTGAAATTTGGAGAAGACATTCCTCGAGTACCCTAGAAGTGCAATAAGGAGGGAGTTTTTGAAATTCTATCCCTAAAGAGGTGAAAAGGGGTGATAAAGTTTGCATGGAAAATACCGCGGGCGAAGCTGTGGCGGGTCCACTAGTACGTTGATATAGTGATTCTGCCAGAATTTACACTGTCTATCGCTCTACAACAAACACCTATTCAACTCCATTGTCTTTTACTAAGCAACTGATCTTCCTCAAACTTCAAAATCATAATTTCTTCCTAATTTCCACAACGCAGCCCTGCGCTACGCTGCTCGCATCCAGCAGAACTGAAAAATACCAACAGATAATCAATATCAGAAGGTAACGGCAACTAAATAAGCCAGAACAATACATGTCGCCCCACTGTCGCCACACTGGCGGGCGCCAGCCAGTCTCCCACCCCATATCCCGGGTATCGGGAACAAAGTTGAGGGTAACAGAAGCGGCAGGGAGTAACCGTACTAACTACGCAATATTTTGGCTTTTCAACGGTAGTTGTAAATCATTTGACATTACTGATCTTGGTTTCATTGTATATTGACATTTTTATGTACTACTAGCTGTGCCCGCGACTTCGTCCGCGTGGAATAGATAAAACATTCACATAAACCTTACATATTCCCATACAAACTTTCATCCCCTATTCACTATTGTTATTTCTTACCCTTGAGGGTAAAACTTTTACAAACTTTGAATGTCATATTTATTTATATCGAATCAATAGCCTAAAAAATCAGTTTCAAGCTCTAACTTTTCATCCCCCGTTTTCAACCCTTTCCAACCTTTTTTTCGCTTTACAAAGTAGCCTATGTCCTTTCTCAGGCTCTAGACTATCTGTGTACCAAATTTCATTTTAATCGATTCAGTAGTATTGACGTGAAAGCGCGACGGACAGACAGAGTTACTTTCACATTTATAATATTAGTAAGGAAGTGAGGATTGCTTTGTTACCTATTAGTTATTTGTTGTTTTACATATAGATTTACTTTGAAATGATGATCCATAGAGAAGACCCAATATGACATCTTATCTATATTATTATTTCTTCAATATTGAATATCAAACTGTTAACAATTTTATTATTTTGAATTTTTATTATATTTACTTCTTTGACGATCTCAATGTAATTGATTTTAATTTGACATGCAATGTAATTTAAACTATATATTATACATACATATTATCACGCCCGAAATCCCTAATGGGGTGGGCAGAGCCACAAGACTCCTTGTGGCCACGTTTGATTAATTAGTCATAAGATGGTATGATGAACCGTATGGTGACAGGTGATCAGCCCATCGCCCATACAGATAGTCCACCATGTTGGAGAGGACCCGTCCCTTAGTCGACTTTTACGACATGCCAGGATGATAAGCATCTGCACGCATTCTGTGCTATTTCTTCACTCCCAGTGCAGCAGAGGAGTGAAGAAATAGCACACTATATATTATATTGAGTAATAAATAAACTAACTAACTATTGAGATTTGGATAACACAAAAACTGGGTTACCAAAGTCTCTAAATGCGATTCTTTTTAGGCCCTAAGCTGAACTGAGTCGCTATTTCATACCTCACTATATGTTTTATATGTAAATACAATGTCATGGTACGAAATATCGACGCAGTTCAGTTAAGGACCCAATGAGAATCGCATTAAAAGATCGTGGTAGCCCCCTGATCTTGGATTTGCGCTCTATATATAGAGAGAATCTCGGGATAGCAAAATGACAATTTTGTACCAAAAATTGTCCATTGTTGCGATATAACGTAATCGAGAGCATCTCTATAAACACGATCATCAGTTTTAATTTACGTAAAACTAGCTTCCACATAACAATTTGTGTATAAGTAGTTATTCTCTCGGGAATTTTGTCTTATGCAGGAAAAAGTACCCTATGTCGTATTCCAAGACCTAAGGACTTCATACTTTTAAGAGATATTTAATTAAGCAAGCAGCGAGCTAATCTTTAGCCGTATCATCACTTACTATTAGATGAGAGTAGGGTTGCCAACGTTTATGTGGCAAATATAGTATTTTCCAGTAAAAGGTATATAAATAAAATAGTACACTGAAAGAAAATATAGTACTTTAAAGAAAAACCTCTTAAAAAGAATGTAAAAATTCGTCTAACAAACATTCAGATTGCGCATGTTGTGCTCATCAGAGCTGCGAAAATGCCAATTGAACTGGCCAACTCGAAGCCCATTTGTACTAGCCAAAATATAGTACAATACTATACATTATAGAACGGTTGGCAACCCTAGATGAGAGTGATGAGACTGGGGCCAATCGCTGGTCACTTAAGAATTAAAAACATGCGACCAAGTAACTTTACGATGAATAAGACCTACTCAACCAACGAAAGTGACTGATTGTACTTAATCATGAATCCAATTGTAACAACTATAACGTGTAAAATAGTAGTTTATGCAACGGTTGCATAATGATAGGCCTTAAAACACTAGTGCGGTTTTCATGAAACGAGCCGATAGGCGAGTTTCATAATAAGATCGCACGTGTGTTTTAAGGCCAAATTATGCAGAGTTGCATACATAACTTTATCTACACACATATTATAAATCCTCCATGATGGGTTCAGAAAAAATATTTTCTGGCAACAAGTTATTTGTTGCAATCGTGGCTGCATATTTCCGATATCCGGCGCATTTTCACATCACACACACTCCGAAAAGATTACTTACTATTCATATTTTCAACTAAAATGTAAATTACAAACAACTTTTTCTATTCAATTCAACAACAATTCTACTTTCGTTCAGCAAAACACCAACATGGCGGCGAATCGATCCTCCGTCAAGACCATTTTTTTTTAAATCATAGACAAACGGATGAAGTCTCTATTCTCACGTCACTCGAGATCAAATATTGTGCAGTTTATATTAAAAAAACACACTGAATTGACGTTTCGTATCAATAACTGTTTTAATATCTATGGATACTAGAATAGAGACCCACTTGAGTTTTGACAGCTGTTCCAAATTTAATCTCATTTCTTTACTAAAAACGATAAGGAAGTAATGTTATTTCTTTATCGTAGCACTGGTTTTTCCTAATTGGTTGTCAAAATGGTGGTCATTTCCTACGGTTTTTGATTAACCAATGGAGGTTTTATGATATGGGTGTAGATAAATACATTTCAAGGTGTAAAAAGGTACCCTTGTTTAATCAATTCACTTAATCAAGCAAACCTGTAATCACGCCGGTTGTTGAGAGGGTTTAAATGAATTCAAATGATAGCGAGGCTCGTTAAAGGGTAGCCGCGAAGCTCCGGAACCGCTATCAGCGTGTTAGCTAAGAGGTGAAAGGGACACGCGATAGCGGAAACAAATCAGCAAGGAATTTAGCTTATTAAGTACGTATGCATCGGTGCATGATGTGATTTTTATTTGTGTTCTTAAGTGTGAAATTCAAGGAAAAGAATTGGGACACCATTCTAGGTTATTGAAACTTTGAACCGCCCATGTCTGAATTAATTATAGGACACAAAATATTCAGCTAATTTCGCCGCAGTCTAATTAAGACAAATAATGACTTAAAGTTCAGTTACACGAGCAACTTTTCACGGCAATTTATAGCCGGCAACTATAGAAGTCTTACTCTAACTTCGTACGTGAAAGGAAGACGTCTATAGTTGCCGGCCACACATTACCGTAAAAATGTTGCTCGAGTAACTGCACCTTATAGATATACATGTTCTTTCTGTCACTTTGTATCGGTGGCGACACGAAGAATTTGATGGTGGATAAAAGTGTAACTGTTAATAAACTTACTTAAAATAATGGCAATCGGCAATCTTTGCTTGCTTTCGAAAGTGAGAATGAATTCGTATAAGTATGGTTTATGAACAAAAGAAGCAAGATGTTTCTTTTCCAAAAAAGATATATAAAAGGACTTATTTATCAAATTAACGTTTTGATAGAATAGCATTGCGGCTTGCAAAGTGCGATCGAATTCAATGAAACTGCATAAAAATTATACTCTAATAAACTACTACCGAAGCCGAAGCGAAACCTGGGCCGAAAGGTTCTCGAATGGAGACCAGGGACTGGTAAGCGCAGCGTAGGACGTCCACCCACAAGATTGACAGACGACCTAAAGATACAGCAGGAAAACGCTGGATGCAGGCCGCTTCCAACCGGCCCTTTTGGAAATCAATAGAGGAGGCCATGTCTAGCAGTGGACGTCCTACGGCGAGAGAATACAATCCCGAGCATGTTTTTCAATCCCGGGATTACGGGATTTTTTATGCGTAATCCCTGGATCCCAGGGCTTTCCCGGGATTGGACTATGTGAAAAAAACTAGTGAGTTCTTAAAAAATATTTTTAATGTTGTTGTGTTGCACAACACAATTAATCACAATAGAGTAAGAAAAAAGACAAATCAAAACAAGACTACTTTTGTAAGAAATTAAAAAAACAAAAAAACCTATTTAGAATTTCGAAAATACAACCGCAAAAATATCAAAGCATCCAATGTTTGACTTCCAAGCCTGCTTCGTAGTTTATTTCCAACATAAGCAGCAGCTGAAAACGCTCTCTCAGGTTCTACACTGGTTGGAAGAATAGACAATAGAGCCCGTACCGTATCTAAGGGTTGTTTTTTTGTCGTAATAAATGCTATTAATATAATCTAGGCAAGGTTATTGTTAAGGCATAACGTAACGGACTACGGAATGCAAATTAGACCTGGTTGTGGCAATCGCGAAAATCCCGAGATTAGCCAGGTACAGTCCCGGGATTTTCGGGGCCAGAAAACGGCCGGGATCCCGAGATCCCGGGATTCGGAATCCCGGGATTGTATTCGCTACCTACGGCTGAAACGATGATGATGATGAAACTACTACCACTAAAACAAAACTGAGTTTCTTGCGGCGTTTCTTCTCAGCAGATGTCACCTTTCGAAGCGCTGGTAGCTACAGACATGTAAAAGAGACCATGTGGCCTACTTGCAAAATAAATATTTTCATTCATTCATTTTCAACACCGCAACGGTTGCATATGACCTCAGTAACAAAAAAATTAAAGTCAGCAGTCTTATCGCTTACCGCTTGTCCCTTAAACGCGCCGCACGCGCAGGGAGGAGTGGCTAACGACCAAAGATTGTCCGCCGGCTCTAAAAGATATTTGGCGCGAAAGCTTTCGTTAAAGATTGTAATCGGCCCTTGAGAGTTGTATCGGTAACGGACGTCCTTTGAAACCCTACACTTTTGCTAAGTGATTACGTAACTGTACATACAATGGATTTTATTGGAAGTAGAACTTATAGTTGGTTAATGAGAAACAAATAGGTAACCTAATATTAGAAGCCGATATTATCAGGGGACTGATTTAAAAAGGAGGAGGAAGATGTTTAGAAACAGTTCTTTAGAAATTCTAGAAAATAAAAAAGAATTGGAAATTTCGTGTGAAATTATAGAGCGCTTAAAACTTTCTACTCGTTGATATACATATATTTTGTACCTATGGCCATGTACCACATCATATGGTTTACCTTTTAAATATCAACAAACATTTCACGGAATATATTATTATCAATTCCAAAACTATTGTGTCATGGACACTCTTTTTTGCTTTTTGTTTCTATTTAATTGTAACAATTAAAATGTTACCTAATCTTAACCATAATAAATTCAAATTATCTGGAATATTAACAATACCAGGGCCTCTATTCGGGAACGTCTAAACGATATTGTAGCGACTCGCGAGCGAGATTCGTATCCCGCTCTTACGCATTAAGCATCGTGCGAAAGAGTGGGATGAGAATCTCGCTCGCGAGTCGCTACAATACCACTTAGACGTTCCCGAATAGAGGCGCAGCATGGCTTTCGATGACATGAAATTCTGAAAAACGATACATTCGAAGAAACATTGTTTATCAATATGGATGGACCCCACACTATACCTCAAGTTGCGAGTTTAAAGGGTTTAAGGGGATTTTTAAATGTTGTTATAAATATTATAAAAAGTATCTGTATTAAACCTTACAGTATTATCCAATAATACCAACAAAGCCCCCGTTTCAACTATCGTATAATCAACTTTATCAAGGACCCTATTTTCCTTAAAGAAAAAAGATACTCGGCAAAGAAAATTAAGCGTATCTCTGGCGCAATACGGAGATAACGTTAATACCGCGCAAATTAAAGTGCTTGTACTTTTATCGACAAAGCCTGTATGCCTTAAGCCGGGGCCACATTGCGGGCGTGGCAGGAGCGCTGCGCAACCGTAGGTGACGCAATCTTCTATTGGAAGGCGTTAAAGACGTCACTCATGTCACGCCGCGTTGCGGTCGTAGGTACCACGCCAAGCCGAGCGCGGCGCGCACGTGATATGTGGCGCCTGTTACGACTTCCAATATGAGACAACAGATGGCGTCACGCTGCGGTCGTGCCGCGTTCGTGCCACGCCCGCAATGAGACCGGGCTTTAAAAGATAAAGAGTATATGTATCTTAACAGTATCTTTCACTCGGGTGACACAGCAAGCATTGCTTTCTGTCTTATTTTCCTGGACTACCAGGCGCAGGCGTTCATTGTTTGTTAACACATGGTTATTAGTATGTTAACCCCGGCTCATACTGAGAAATATATTGTCTTATCACATAGCTATAGAGATACTTCGTTACAATAATTATTTTGCATAATTAATTGCCGCGCTCCCATAGGAAGCCTTCCTGATCAGAATGTCTAACTTGCAATTCGTCTACGAAGCAAAATTACTAAAAAGAATGTCTATATGGCAAAATACCTAAGCAGTGAATCGTCTAAAGATCAAAATGTCTGGCAAGCAAAATGCCTAAATGGCAATAATACCTAATCAGCAAATTGTCTAAAGATTGTCTAAGGATAAGGATAAATGTAAAGGTTGTCGCTAGTTATATTGCCTGGTAGGCATTTTGCTTCTTAGTCAATATAAGCTTTAGGCTTTTCACGTAGACGTTTTGATTTTTAGGCAGCATGATCAATAAGGATTTCACTAAAAACAAGTTAACTTTAACTATCTACTTACAATGAATCAGTGAGTTCGTAATTAGCAGAGGGTCGAAGACAAATATGAGTTCGCCGCTAATCGTGGCCGAGCATGCAACCTGAAGAATGAAATACTTTGGGGATCCGTTCAACCTGGGGCTTATTACGTAGCCAGTTGTAGTGATAAAAAACATACGTAACCAGCTAAATAGGCTAATATCCTAAAAAAAAACTAATTAGTCCGTCATTTACATTATAAAAAAATATTGCACACATATTTTTTTCTTTTGTCAATTAAACAAAAAAATACGAAGATATAGTGCGTTGAAGTTCCGCGTGACGTCAGGACTTTGTACACTTTTTACCATTAAGTGACGTCATTAGCCCCCACTCCCGATTTGATAAAGCAAAAAATACGTGCTCAATATTTTTTAATAATCTAGCTGACGGACTAGTTAATTAGAATTACAATTTTTTTACCCAGGGAACAACCCTATTGTATGTCGTATTTTTGGAATAGGGAAGATGAATAATTTTTTTAAATCTTGTATTGGAAAGTGTTGAGTAATAGAAACCGATCTGTGTACACAAAACATTATTATGTTGATTATTTTATGAGTTATGAAGCTTTGAAAAGTCATTGTTCATACCACTCGCAAAAACACTCCATACAAAATGGACAACAGCTATGACGTCACAGCTGTCATTAAACTGTACAAAATATATGGCGTTTAAACGAAATCTGCAATTATTTCCGAAAATACTGTTTTTAGACCAACATCGTAGTAATAAAACATGACATAAATTTGATGAGGATGTCCAAAAAACTAAAACAGAACTAAAAATTTATATACATTTTTAACAAATTTTGACCCTTTATCAAATAAAAATGAATAGTCAAAATGATCTGCTTTTTTCTGTAGTATGCTTTTGTTTACATTTACTTTCATAATATATCATTTAAACCTCATTTTGATTTTCATGCAACTTCCCCATTATATATTTTTTATTTATAGTATCAAAGTGCTACAATTGCAAAATCAAGAAATCCTAAGTAAAATCAGGCTCAAGCTCAGCCGCTAAGAAACAGTAAAACTCCATAAATACAATAACTATTCTTTGGTGACATTCTTGGCATCTTTTATATAAAAATATGACAGTCGATTAACCCTAAAAATTAAATGTATATATTTCAAAAAGAGAGCTATCGTTAGCTCTCTTTTTGAAATATATACATTTAATTTTGAAAAGTGAAAATTAATTAATACTTTTTCAAACAGACTTCATTGTAGTAAGATGAACTTTGTCTTGTTACAGGCAACACCAATGCATAGATCGTGACGGGCAGACGCCGGCGCAGACAACCATGCACGAATGCTCTCTCTTCATTCTCATACTACTATGCGTATCTGTCAAGGGTAAGGAAGAACTACTTACTCCTACTGTTTGCGTTGAATTCGTTTATCACTATTCGGTAAGGAAGTATATATTTTTCGAGGGTGAAGAATAGTCTATCTCACTTAACTATATCTAGAGGTTTGCAAACAATTCCTCCGTTGCTCCATTTGCCAAGAAAGAAGGACATACAAAAAAATGAAACACATTTTCGCATATATATAATTATATTAGTAAAGATTCTTCACTACAAAGGTAAAATGGCGCTTAAGTTTGTCTTCCACCTTGATTTTTAAAAGCATCGTATTTTTAATAATTATAGAAATGTATGTGTATTAAATAGTAATACGGTGAGCTATGGATGACTTCTAAAAAACATTTTTTTCACACAGATATATCAGGTAGCTGGGAAGAATGGTGGACGTACGATGGCATATCGGGTAAGTACAAAAGTCTTTAATTTATAAAATAAAAAACCGACTTCAAATAGCCTTTGAAAAGTACCTTAGTTTTTTGTTCACATTTTATTTATTATCCTGTGATTTAACGACACACATTTACTACATAAGTAACAATAGCATAATACCAATTGCTCATCACCATTTACAAACTATTACTATCCCCGGTGCAGAGATGTCAATCGTTGAGGAGTTCTCCTGGTTCTTCAATTTTACTTCATGAATTTTCATGGACATAAGTTGCTTCAGAACTTTATACAGCAATTTAATCGCCAACCGTGAAATACTCAACATTTAGGAGTTCCGGTGATCATCAACAGTTCCACTTCACCAAATAATCCTTTTGGAACGTAACTGCTTGAGTTATTACAGAAAATACTAAAATTGCTATATGCTTACCTATAATATTTTAAGAGTTCCATCGATTCCTCATAAATCCTCTCATCATAACTGGACTTTGACTAAAACGGAACCAAACTGGAGGTATACCCTACCGATAAAAAAAATAATTTTCAAAATCGGTTTATAAATGACGGAGTTCTGAAGTATCAAACATAAAAAAAAACAACCGAATTGAGACCCTCCTCCTTTTTTTTGAAGTCGGTTAAAAGGTACCCATTTATAAAGAAAATAGGATTATTATCTACAGCACAAACAAAAATATTCCTTTTATGCAAACCGTCTTTACAGCACACGCAATTTTGTTCACAATTTATTCAAATTCAACCGTAAATCGAACTAATTAGTATTATGTGCATGTATTCGTATTAATTTATTGTTATACGCGGCCCATATCTATTCCCATTCATTTTCCTTAATCATGTCCACGTTCACTCGAAAAACTAGGACATATTCGGGTAATGATGGCAGGGTAATGATCAGAGATACCATCTTAATGACACGCTCGCCCGTATCATTATATTGGATAGTGAATGTCCGACCCGGCGGGAGGTGACACTTATCTACGCAGTCAAAGGAACACTGAAATCTGATGACATGGTAATGACTATGACTCGAGATATTTAATTCAGAATTTCGTTACGATAAATATTGTAATAATATTAGTAGATTAGGTATTTTGAGTCAAGTTTGAGCTCATCAATTTATCAACTGAAAAGAAACTTAATATGTACTTTTTCTAATGAATTAGTAACGAAATAATACTCTTAAAAGTGTTTTTCTTACCATAAAACCCCGAATGAATATCATTATATATTTAATTGCCTTCAAATATAACAAACAATGTATTTCAAAATAAAAAAGAGCAGTTAGATTAGCTACTACGACCCACGACCCAACACGTATAATTACCGTTCACTACCTTTCGTAATTAATTACATATTATCCCGAATCTTCTACTACTGCGTGAGTGTAATAACACTTCAATAATGATAGTGCGTCCATACTTATTTATAAACTATTGACCTATAAACCCCTGAATGCTACGGTAGCGACGAGCACGGTAATGACGACCCAGGGAATGACTCCGGATGAGACACCCTACTGTCATTACGCACGATTCAGTGCACTATGATGGCCGAATTTTGTGGCATCCCCAATTCCTATTGAATTTGATAGTGTTATTACGGGTTGAATAGCCTTTATATTTGAGTAACGGACTAATTTCGATTCGTCATCATTTTAAATATGCTCGTTTGGTTTTGAATTCGTTTTAATGTTTAATCGGTTGTAAAATTTAGTGGGTCTGTGAGTTATTTGTACGAGTCAGTATTTAGAGGAAATAATAAGGGTAGTTGAATTAACGCAAGATATTAAACAGTAAAAAAGCTACTCGCTTGACTTTAACTTGTATCTTTATTCAATACTGAAAGAGGAATGACGAATTTGCCTTTGACTTTGAGGATTGCCATGTACAGAACTGTATATCGAGATAGCTGGAAAGAGTGTAGGTATGTTTCCAAGTGCCAAAAAGATGTCGCGAGATCATCTTTGTGTAACAACGGCGGTGGCGCGGCGCGGAATGGTGGGAGGGGGGCGGTGCCTAGACTCGGTTTGCCGCGTGTTAATCGATGCTTTTGAATCGCTTTCGCGCGACTTATGCTTCCCGTCACTAAATTACACTCGTGATATCAAAGTAACTACGCATAAATGTTACACGCTCAGTTTCCATACAAATTGACGAAGTCTTTCCTTCTATGTCGATATAGTTCTGTGTTGCCTAAATCTCATCTAAAATTTTAGATGTATTTAGTACATTAAATTTAGTTTTATCAAACAACTATGTTAATCGATGATCAATACGAGCATGAAAATAATAAATGTTGTTAATCAATACCTTTAATTAGAAAACTTTCCAATTTTAGTTTTATCTATAGATCAGTTCGCTTTGCGTGCGCTTTAGAAAATCGGCTAAAGGTTAATGGCATGCTTCCTCTACTGACATCACTATCTAGATTTAGGATCCTTCTACCGTTGTAAACGTTTACCAATGTAGTATTTATAATAACACTCTCTGGCCGGCGTGGCAACATCTTTATAAGTTAAGTATAACTTAAAAGAAATCCCTTGCTCGATTTTTTATTATTGTCTCCAGTAATAGGCTAGTTTCCTGAAAATTTCTAAGTAGTCGGTCATTTACATTATAAATAAATATTGAACACATATTTTTTCTTTTGTCAATTAAACAAAAAATGACGAAGTTATAGTACGTTGAAATTCCGCGTGACGTCACGATTTTGTACACTTTTTACCATTAAGTGACGTCATGAGCCCCCACTCCCGAACTTTGATGCGCGTTATCTTTGTCAATTTTGATTGATTTGATAAAGTGAAGAATACATGTTCAATATTTTTTGATAACGTAACTGGCGGACTAATTAGAATTACAGTTTTTTTACCCAGGAAACATCCCTTATTCAATTGATTGTGTCAGTCAATTATCGACCGGTCTTATACAATCAGATAAATGCATAAACTTCGTGGGTTCTCAGGTCCCGGCTTCTGGGGTCTAATCAACCCGCAGTGGAGCATGTGCAACAAAGGCCGGAGGCAGAGCCCCGTCAATATCGAGCCCGACAAACTGCTATTCGACCCCTGGCTGAGGGATATACAGTTTGACAAACATAAGGTGAGTATTTTCAATTTTGAGGAGGATAATACTATCAGTTATATTCATTTGGTTAACTAAAATAGCTCTGGTCCTTTAAATATAACAGCCAGGGTTCTTTAAATGCAATAAAATTTACTGCTACAATTTTAATGCATTTTTGGTGCTTGTGACGTCATTGTGACATCTATGCCCTTCTTAAGAGGAGTGTGTGAAGCTACGGCTTTTCATACAAAAGGCGATAACTATTTCCACCGCTTAAATGCTAACCAATTTTGACCAATTTTTGATAGGTTATCAGTCAGAACAAAATCTAGGTCTATACTTATTGGTATTTTTACTATAATTAATAAATTCAGTTTTATTGCTGTTTCAGTATTCTCACACAAAAATAATTTCCACGATTATTTGACTTTGTTAATCTTTTATCAAAATTCAGAAACGTTTAGACCTAGATTTTGCTATGTCTGACAACCTATCAAATATTGATCAAAATTGGTTAACATTCAAGGGGTAAAAATCGTTATCGCCTGTTGTTTGAAAAAGGTGATATTTGCCACTGGTTCACAGTCCTCTTATCTTAGTAGTCTATGCTCCCGACTGATAACGACTTGCTAAAGATTTGTACTCGCTGGTTGACAAAATATTTTACGAGAAATTTCATCCCGGAACTTTACGCATTGCAATTAATTCACGCCTATTTTTCGCTAAAGAATTGCTGTACCATTCTGTGGTGTAATTCTCCTAAATAACATTTCGTCATCAAAATCACCGGCGAGCCTGACTTTGGAGCGTAGAGACAGGATATATAGGTGATGGTAGATGGTAGGAGATAAAACAACTGGATACGGTATTGGTAAATTTATAAGTATGAGGAACTATGCAACAATAGTATAAACACTTATAAATATAGGTAGGTAAGGCTATGTGGATGGCATGTTTGGAGGTTTTGTGTGACACTTTACTTACAGTTAAGTGCCTCATAGGTAAATCCTTTTTTATTCGTAACAGGATAACAGGTATGTAATTATGATCATGCTTCCTTTATAGATGGCACTGCACTCTTTAGAAGAAACTTCTTATGGTTCTAGTTAGGTAATTTAAAAACTATGTACAATATGTACTAAAAGAAAGCTCTATTTCTTTATCAGCGCAAGACCTTTCTAGGCCAAGATCTCTTATGTAGTGATGATCAATGTCTAAATCGATCTATTGATCTTAATTTTGAATTTGGAAAAAAAAAGGAAATTGGAGGAGGAAAAAGAAGTTGTCAGTATTGAAGGAGTTTTGTAGGTACGAGTCGCGATATTGCCTCGTTACAACTTGACCCGACAGTGCGTATAAACAACCGGCCACGGTCGTCGGTAGCTAACTGCAGGTAATGCCTACTAGGTCGCGGGTCAATTTATGATTGTCAGACGAAATAAAAGACGAAATGAACGACGAATTTGTTCGAGAACAAGAATATATTATAACAACATAGCTGATAAATTTAATAAAGTGGATACGGGCGTCCAGATTGTATACAAAATGTAAGCTTTTCTGTTTTATATGCATGCAGTTACACTTCTTAGTTTTATTACGCGCAAATAATACTTTACTGTTAATATTAAAGTAATGTCTCGTTAACGCGAACGTTAGTATCTGTTTAATTAAATTTTTATATCTGTTTAATTACAGCCCCAAAAATTGGTTTATGCAGTCTCATAAATCGTCAGCAACCTTAGCAAGGTTGACACAAGGATAAATTAAAACGTCCTATCTCTACGTACGTCCCTCTCACACTAGTGCCGAAGAAAGAGATAGTCAGAGAGATAAACGGGCTTGACTTATCCCCGGTTCTGGCATGCTAAGGCCGCTGGTAATGATAAAACTAGTCGTGTACTGCAAAGGTTAACAGTGAAATGCACGCAAAAGTTCCACGTATCCAGAGGCGAAGCGAGAAACGGGAGATATTTTTAAAATTTGTGATATCTTTACGTTTTTCCACAGTCGGGTAACCGCAGATGGAACAATAAAAGTGTAGGACACATTTCAGATTAACTTATAACTTTTAGCTGTCAAATAACAATAACCATATGAAAGTTTTTCAGTAGCTCTAATGTTGCAGCAGTGCCTAAATCTCAAAGCTCAAGTGCCACGAAATTGCCAATAAAAAATGCAAGAAGCGCTACACTGCGCTGCCAATCTAGCTCTAACAAAACACTAAAAGGCAAAACTGGACACAATTCCCGGCTCAACGGCGTACGAAACGCTAACACTTTAAGGCACATAATCGCTTGTGGGATAGTAGACTACTAATGAATATTGTAACGGTACAGTTCATGCAGAATTATTCATTTAGAGTGAATTACAGTGGGTAATGCCATGCTAATGTATGCGCAGTGCGATAGCCTATCGCGCTGGCTATCAGAGGCGTTTTTGCAAAATACACTGTTGGGTTTACGACGTGTTCTCGAATGTGGTGTATTAATGGCGATGGAAGATGCCTTATGCTGCATAGTATCATGTTTTAGTTTAAGAATGGGTCCAATTCGAAACGGTGTTCGCTAAATTTAAAATTGCCTAAATTTAAAATAAGAAACGTCAACTTCGATTTTGTACAGCTCCAAGGTTTAAAATCGAGTCTGACGGTTCTTATTTCAAATTTAGCGCCTTCTAAATTTAGCGAAAACACGTTCGAATTGGCCCCATTGTATCCTGTATCAATTTTAAATCTACTTCATCTTATGGATTTATTAAATGATTTCTTGCAAACTTGATTCAAATCCGTGCCTCCGTTTGCGCGTGATTGAGGAGCAAACATCCAAACAAACAAACGTACTTTCACATTTATAACATTAGTAGGATAGGATGGATGTGGACACGACAGGCTAGCGATGAAGTTGGTGAAAATGCTTTGATTAAATGTGAAATTTAAAACGTTTATTCATAAATATTACTATAAGTGCAGTTACACGAGCAACTTTTTTACGGCTATGTGTGGCCGGCAACTATAGGCATTTTTTTCTAACGTACGAAGTTAGAGTAAGACAGTTATAGTAGCCGCTTATAAAATACCATGAAAAGTTGCTCGTGTAACTGCACTTTTAGAATGTGACGTTCTTACAACATTAGTTTAAGTACCTACGAGAAAATTAATGGAGAAAACGATTACATAAACAATAGGTTTTCAATAGTGGCTCAAAATTTAAACCTTTATTGTATGTCTTTTTGAATGTTAATAATAAACGAAAAACGAAGATCATATTTGTTAGTATTATTTTCTTCTCTCTTAGCTCACACAATCACGTATGCAGAGTAGAACATAATACAAGTAATTTCTTATAGCTACCATGGGGTGTTAAATACTGCTCTTGTAAATTCTAAACTGCTAGCGATTTAGTTTTTTTTATTTATGTACAAAATAATTCATTTTTTGTTTTTTGCTTTGCTATTGTTTAATGGTAAGGGTTTTTAGGTAAGCTCTGAAACGCAGCGATTACGCTCGGTTAGCGCTCGCGGTTAGTTCGATCGCTTCACTCGCTAAGCCTATTTACTTACTAACTAGGTATTATGGCTTAATTTCAGCTAGATTTAACACTAAAACTAGTATACAGTTAGAGTATGCTGGCCTAGATACTGGCTGAATCAATTTCAGAGAAATTATGTCAATGACGCGAATGTTATAATGTTTTAAAAAAATAGACAAAATGGGGCAATTGACGTAAAGTCGTGAGAAGAAAAACAAACAATATCCAGATCCTTCAAATTTGGTATCAAAATAATAGGTCTCGAAGAGCTGTTCAAAAATGCTTATAAATGTACTTAGATACATGCTTTACGCTGTCAGGTTTTTAAAAACTGTATTTTTAAAACATTTTGTATGCTTCAAAATTATTTTTATTGAGTCACGTCAACCTCAAAGTATTTATAGATATTTTCCTATAAAGAAGCAACACAGTGGGCGGGAGAACCTATCAATCAATGGTCGCACCTTGATTAAAATCCGGAAAGTTGCGCTTTGAGTGGAGATGACATATTGCCTGCAGACACGCGAGCTATGAGTAACGGTTCTAGATACGACGCAATATTACTACTACTTTGGTGTCAGAACGCTTAAAAATATATAAACATCACTTAACATTGTGAATAAGATAGGTGTACATAGGCATAAAGATGATCCAACGCACCAGTACTTATCCGTTGTCAAAAATTACTACGTTGACTCAAATAATAAGTTAAATGAATACAGTGAATATAAAAATTAGATCATCCATATAACACGCAACATGCAACAAAAAATATACTATAAGGCGTCGTCGTCCTGTTCTCCTGATGTCGAACAGCGCCCAGAGAGCGAACAGTGGGATGCGAGTCTCGCTCGCGCGTCGCTGCAATATCGCTTGGACGTTGCCGAATAGAGGCCCTGATGTCCTAATTGACATTCGCGCAATCAATAGGGACACCTGTATGACATCAGTAGGTATATTTGATCGCGCGTTCGTGCATAAAAATTCACGCGAACTAGCGATGATCGCGCAATCGCGTTGTATTAGGATGACGTAGGATTGTGTCTTCTTATTTTATTATTGGCTTTTGAGATGTTTTCTCTCTTTCTCTCTCTCTCTCTCTCTCTCTCCAACCTTTCAGTGTTACCTAAATCACAGAAAAGTTTGTATAAAATATTAGTTTCGTTTATGTTTATATCCGTGTTAGACGGCGTCTTTGCGCTCGCCAACTATTTTGAGTTACAGCCTGTGACACCACCGAATTTGAAGTTAAACGAACATTTCGTGCAACCTTAGGTTAACTTTTTGACAAATTTCGGTGTTCTTATCTTAAGAGTGTTTATACAGTATACTCACTAAAGTGACCTCACAAAATATATTCTCCCTTCTTTCCTTTACCTTTGACTTTATTTTCCTTGTTATAGAGACTACAACGCGATGAGCCTAGTTTTCAAAGTCGGCTAGATGGTTGGCGCTACTTTTTAACACCAGCTTTTTAAATTTGAGCTAAATTTTCCATAACTTTTTGGAAAGGGACAGAAAATATTTAAATAATGATGACTCTGGAGGTCTTTTAAAACATAGTTTTCAAGTTTGTAACTATATCATGAGGTAACAAATTTGTATAATAAATGATACATCAATACATATAAAACAGTAGGTACCGTGGCTCACTTATAGACAACGCACAGCCTAAACGGGTGGTCCTACACTTTTGAAATTTGGAGGAGATATTCCTCGAGTACCCTAGAGGTGCATTAAGGAGGATTTTTTTGAAATTCCACCACTAAAGGGGTGAAAAGAGGTGATAAAGATTGTATGAAAAATACCGCGGGCGAAGCTGTGGCGAGTTCACTAGTTATATATAAACAGTTGGATAATACTCAACACTCAGTTCTGTATTGGATTACATATTTAGCATAAGACAACAAAAAATATATGTATAACTAGTGAGCGGTAGGCCCGCGCCATGGACAATATTACCAATGCAAAGGGCCTTCTTCTCATTCACACAGACTTCACGCACATCATTAGAGAACTTCACACAGACGCAGATGCAGATTACAGGTGTATGCATGTTCCTTACGAAGTTTTTCGTTCAACATAATCTCACTCGCGGTAAAATATAATTTTCTACCATTTTTACATGCAGCCACTGAGCTGCTCACACAGCCAGAAATAAATTCCGCATACTACTTTGGAAGTCAGTGGTGGTTACATGCTGTTTCCTGATTCACTGCATGCTTGACTGCTGGCCGCTGGCAGGCAGGCGTCAGGCAACGCGAGTAGCAGCGGCAGGAGCAGAAATGGCCCATTTACATACTCGCGCTGCCCACATCCCTGCTAACTTTCCTCCTCCCTTCGGCTGCTTGAAAATGAGGCATTCAATTCAGCAAATTAGATCCGAGTATCACAGAAGTGCGAGCTGGAATTTAAAGTGCGGCTTTTTTTCTCCACCAGGTCAGCGGGGTTCTCCAAAACACGGGTCAGTCCCTGGTCTTCCGCGTGGAGAAAGACTCCAAACACCAGGTCAATATCAGCGGTGGGCCACTGTCCTACCGCTACCAGTTCGAGGAGATATACTTCCACTACGGCCTGGAGGACAGCAGGGGTTCAGAGCACCAGATAGACCATCACACGTTTCCTGGGGAGGTAACAAATGTTTTTAGCATAATCATATTAACATCCCGCTTATTTGCTGACTACGATATTCAGTTATTTTTATGAAGACGGATATTTCTTATATAATTTTCATCTGCAAATAATACCATACTTAACCTTTTGACCGCCACAGTCGGCTGTAGCCGTAAGCGGATACAGGGTAAAAAAGTCCTTCATGACCTTGACTTAAAGTTGAAATTCGTGTTACTTCTCAGACATGCTTAGCAGTCAAAAGGTTAATTAACCAATATAGTTGCTACTTATGTATAAAAAGAATTGATTCACATAACTGTAACTAAGATGATTATATGTTGTTACATACCAATCTACCTGACCTGTCCACTAAAATTGTTGGTATCGTCCTTTTTATTTTTTTAAACATTTACATCATCATTATCATCAACCTATGTAAGACCCATGGCTGAGCTGAGACCACCTCTCATTGTGAGAGGGACTGGGCAGTTGTCACCACGCGGGCCGAGTGCAGATTATGTTCACACACATCTTTAAATTTCTTTGCAAATGTATGCGGACTGCCTCACAGTGCTTGCCGCGAAACAAAACAATTTTGCCATTAAAAATTTATAAGGAAAACTGTACAAAGCCGCCAATTGTCTTCGCTAACAGGATTATTGGACCTTTAAAACGTTAAAATTCCCAAGAACTTTGTAACAAATTAACACCTCCAAGTTGGTGCTATTATCGACTCCGCTCATTTGTAAAAGTTGAACCATCGGGCCCTCTCGTTCTCCGCAACTTTCCACTAATTGCAAATGAAAGAGTTTAATTTGTTAAGTAGCCTGTTCAGAATGGCAGCTTTTAAACACTTTTGTTTTTTTTTTTTAAGTTCCATTTTTATGGCCTGTGACATGGGACTGAAATGTTTAAAATATTTTTTGACGACATGATTCGACACGAGTTTGTGTTCAGGAAAATCTAACATGCCTTACGTAGTATTACTCTTAGTATCTGCATTGTCACGTCAGTTGCGCTAGTATCTCATTAGCGTTCTAATTAAAAAAAAAATGTTACAAGTAAGGTGCTCAAATTAGGAGTCCGTGAGTCAGGGGGGCAGTTGCCCCCGTTGCCTCTCTCTTTATGTGCGTCTGGACATATGGCCGTCTCTCATTTTGAGTCGTACTGGATAAAAGTGGTCGTGTAGATTCGGTGCAGATTAATAATATTTCCAAAGTCACTTTACGATGTTTTTCTTCAACAAAATGCTCGTGGTAAATATCAAATTGCATTTGACATGCATTGCATTTATTTTTACCGATGATAATAAAAAATTAAAGGGAAAAACTATTTTTTTCTTTTTCATTGAATATTATTATTGAATAGCCTGTATATGTCCCATTGCTGGCGCGGCACCGCGCTTGACAACAACTGCGTGCCTCGTACCACGAAACTCTGTGCGCGCGGTGATAACCGACGCCCGTCATACAGTTTGCGAGACAGTTGACAGTGAGACAGTTTGTTGTTTGTTTACGTAAGCGACAGCGACAGTCGCTATTTCGAGAAAATATTATAATATTTATCAACTCTCGGCGAACAGACTTTACATTCCTAAAACTGAGCCTACGACCTTTTGCTCAAGAGGCGCCTATGCAAAATACAGTCGTTTATAGTACATATAATATTATTTGTTTGTCAGATCCAACTGTACGGTTTCAACAAGGAGTTGTACCACAATATGTCCGAAGCTCAACACAAGTCGCAAGGCATCGTTGGCATTTCACTTATGGTTCAAGTAAGACATATCTTACCCTTATTTAGCTATTGACATTTAGCTTTGCAAGTTCAAATATAGCCTTTAAGTTAAAAGTAACTGGGTTTATATTCATCATTGTCTAAGCGATATTGCAAATTAGTTTGCTACGATATGGTAGCTCTTATTAATTTCACAGCAAAGGTCGCTTTGTCAAAAATCTATACGCGATATTACCTAGATAATGTTGAATAGGCCCTGGTTAGTAGAATTTCGTTTTGGGTTCAGTAAAAGCCGTACATATAAAATACTAAGTTTAGGTACCGTCAACATGTGCAAGTATACAAATTAATTAGAACTCTATTTATCATGCATAATATAATAGTTTAAAACTTTTAGCTAGAATATTTTGATGTTAATTGTATTTTCAAAGTTGCCAATTTGTTGCAGATTGGTGAACCGACAAATAAAGAGCTCAGGTTAATAACTAGTGCTTTCGGCAAAGTTACTTATAGAGGTAAGTCTGTTTTACGGTTTATACTTAAAACTTATCTTTCAAGGCAGGACAGATACAATAAGGAAATACACAACCGTTTTCTGATTTTCATAACAGTAACGCTGATAAAGGGACTGAATATTGCGTTAAGAGCTTAGTTTGAGGAAAAGAAAGAAAAAATTATACCTTCTAAGATTTGATTGTTTTGATTTTTTTTAACGTATTAAACGTATGTTTTATGAAGTCATGAAAAGGTGGTTAAAGTGTATAATTTAATAAAAAGTGCATATAGGATGAATGATGAAGGTATCCCAAATTTAAATCCAAAGCTTCAAGTTATTGAGAATACCAATTCCTTTGATATCTCCCACTAAAAAGAGGGACTTGATAAAAAGACGATTTTATGTTATGATTCCAGAATCATAACCTCGTCGTCTCTTCTCGATTGATTCTTTACCTGATTTTACTATTCCATGTTTCCCAGGACGTTCTTTCCCTATAAAGCACCTACCACTGAGCTCACTGCTCCCGAACACGCAGCAGTATCTCACGTATGAGGGCTCCACGACGCACCCCGGCTGCTGGGAGACGGCCATCTGGATCATCTTCAACAAGCCCATATACATCTCCAAGCAGGAGGTGATGTAAAAATTCCGCAATACGAAACTCTATAAATCCATAACCGACCGAGCGAGCGCGATGCGTCTGCGTATCAGCTTGGGCAAAATGCTTTCGTTTGTCCAGAATTCCAGGTGTCCCGCGGATTTCCCGCTGTCCGGCTGTTCTCTACAGGTCACATTTCTCAAAAATGCCAGATATACGGGGTTGGAAAACCATATTACCGTAAAAAAATCATATTTACTCGCGAGATTTACAGCTGACAGTGCCACTAGTATTAAAAAGGGATACCTAAACCATATATCTAAGATAGCATCAGGAGGCCATTGCAGTATTCGCGTCGTATAGTACCCATAACATTAAGCCTTTAGAACTTATACGTACTTTGCAACTAGATTTCCATAAATACTAATTTAGTAGAAATACTGACAAACAAATGTGGAAATTCAGGGAGAAAGCAAAGAAGTAGTAAAAGCAGGTTAGGCAGATAAAGAGTCCAATAGAATTATAGGTATAATGCATTTCATATTTGTCTGTACTCGGCCCCTTAGTTAAAAAAACCTATAGTTCAAATATGGTCGTTATAAAAATCTGTTAACCACAATCTTTTTGCATCGAGACATTAATATCCTAAGTAGAATTGTATTTCTCAAACAGATGTACGCCCTCCGCCGTCTCATGCAGGGCTCGGAGCTGTCACCAAAGGCCCCGCTTGGCAACAACGCCCGGCCTACCCAGCCCTTGCACTATCGCACCGTCAGGACCAACATCAACTTCAATAAGCAAGGTTCTCAGGTAATCTATTTCGTCACCAACTTAATCACCACTGTCTTTATCGTCGCCGGTGTCATCATCATTATTGACTATTTCTTTTATGGTGATTACTTCAGGGTTGCTCTTTTCTGTATCAGTCAACAACAAAATGACTTTTATCTACACCCATATCATAAAACCTCCATAGTGTAATCAAAAACCGTAGGAAATGACCACCATTGTGACAAACAATTAGGTAAAACCAGTGCTGCAATGTTATTACAGTATCGATTTTAGTATCGAAATGAGATTAAATTTGGAACAGCTGTCAAAACTCAAGTGGCTCTCTATTCTAGTTTCCATAGATATTAAACAGTTATTGAAACGAAACATCAATTCAGTATGTTTTTTTTTAATATAAACCGAACGACATTTGATCTCGAGTGACGTGAGAATAGAGACTTCATTCGTTTGTCTATGATTTAAAAAAAAATGGTCTTGACGGAGGATCGAATTGCCGCCATTATGTTGGTTTTTTGCTCAACGAAAGTAGAATTGTTGTTGAATTGAATAGAAAAAGTTGTTTGTAATTTACATTTTAGTTGAAAATATGAATAGTAGTCTTCTCGGAGTGACTGTGTGATGTGAAAATGCGTCGGATATCGGAAATATGCAGCCACGATTGCAACAAATAACTTGTTGCCAGAAAATATTGTTCCGAAAAAAAAATGTTTTGGAAAATATTGTGTTGTTGTTGTTGTTGTTGTGCATTGTTGTTGTTCTGAACACATCATGGAGGATTTATAATATGTGTGTAGATAAAGTTATGTATGCAACTCTGCATAATTTGGCCTTAAAACACACGTGCGATCTTATTATGAAACTCGCTAAAGCTCGTTTCATGAAAACCACACTAGTGTTTTAAGGCCTATCATTATGCAACCGTTACATAAACTACTATTCTTACACTCGTACCTCATCGATGATCGGTCACTTTTACCAGCTTTTTATTAACTTGCAATGTTTGTATGTAACTATGTATGTTCGGATCAAATCTTGCGCCACTTCCTCTTATCCTACGAAGCTGAATTTTTACATAATGATTCAGTTCTGATTACAATCCATTTTTATGGTAAGCATGAACTGAATCGACATCCAGGGTTAGCTCCAGATAAAGGAACTTTTCAACGGTCAACAGCACAGACACGAAATTTTCGTCAACATTTTTCGTTCAATGATTTCATACTTTTTTAACATACTTAGTGACTAGCAATAATTTATAATGAAAACCTAGACTCCATTACTCTTAAGGGACAAAACCAAATCCAGAACTCTACAAATTAACAAAGCACTATCGCTATCAAAACTCCCGTTAACGAAGCGAAACAACCTGCAAACGACCAATGAGAGCACTGCAGCACGGAGTAACTCCCAATGGGACGCCAGTAATGAACAATAAAAACAGGACGGTTTATCAAACGCAAATGAACAAGTTAGAACGTGTGAACATGAAATAAACTGCTCTGTGCTCGGAACAAGGGAGCTATGGAGATCACAGAAGTTTTGAATATAATAATAATAATAAATCATTTATTTTTCGACCAACAAAGGATCATTGTGTTAGTAAATACATCAATGAATGTTAGTAAAGATCATACAATTAAAACAATTAAACAATTATTTAGGTAGTAAAATTTACATAATTATGATTCATATTAATAATATTAATAACTACTTTTATTTGACCGTCCGTACATGAAGCTGGGAACTGTAGCTCAAGTACGGACAATCAAGCCTACTTGCAATAATGCTCAGGATGCTGTTGGTGCTAGCCCTAACTCTGCGCGCCAGAGATGCGCACCGCTTGCGCATCGCGGCGTAGAAGTAGTCTACCCGCGCCTCTGCAAACATCCCTGACGCGCTGCAGAACCGAGGCAGCCCCGTCAGCACCCTGAACGCGTTGTTGTATTGAATATGAAAAGACTACATTTCTGTTAACGCTCTTATAATTTTGTTGTTTCAATCACACACTGATGAGTGAATGTGGATAATCGATGAAATTGAAAATATTTTCTCTTCCGGATTTAGAAATAGTTTCCCTGTTTTTAAGATAAACATGTTGACATCCCTCTAACAGAATTTAGATCAGGTAAAGGGTGCAAATAAATGTAACCAGAAAGAGTCTTCAACTTTTATATTTAATTTATCAAAACATGTGGTCAGTGGTCTATTAACTGAAATAATGATGAAGATAATATTGAAGTTTTGAGTTTATTATATGAAACAATCTGTTATTTTTCCATAACTAAATTAGCTGCTGAAGTCGCACGTTTCCTACTCAATAGATTTCCCAAGTCCAAGGCTTTTACTGTTTATTAATTGCGTTTTCTTTTTGAGCCACTCATAAGATAAGTTAAGGCGACTTTTTTTTAAGACAAGCCACGTTTCATAAAAGAAGAAAGAAAATAAAAGACTAATGTTAAAAGTAATAAGAAAAAAATTCGTACAGAACATTATTATTATAGATTAAAAAAAATAAAAGTTGTCGGTCAGTCTAAATTTTACCTGCAGCACCAAGTTTTTCGCATATTATATTCGACACTGGGGCCAATTCGAAAGTGTTTTCGCTAAATTTAGAAATCGTTAAATTTGAAATAAGAAACGTTCGACTCGATTTTGAACCTTGGAGCTATACAAAATGGAGTTTGACGTTTCTTATTTTAAATTTAGGCAATCTTAAATTTAGCGGACACCGTTTCGAATTGGACCCACTGTGTCAGATTTAAAATTAATATACTGGCAGATTTGAAATAGTAAACACGCTTTGTGTCAACTCAGTCGACAGTCTCTCACAGATTCAGACCATAATGTACATCATTTTATGCTAGGTTCTGACCAAAAAAAACGATTTTTGACTGAGATATTGGCTCATTTTTTTTCAAAAGTGTTCAAAACACATGCTGAGGTGGTGGTGAATGCTTTTTTTTCCACAAAAAATCATTTTTTTTCATATTTCAAAAATATACCTAAGATCTACAATTTCCTTGGCAAATGGCCGAATTCAGAAAGGCCACTCATACTGAGTTTTAATTAAAGTGATGTTTTAATGAAGTTTCTGTATAGGTTGACAACTAGTTGAGGGACATTTAGCTATTTAATATCGAATCAAATGCTTAGGTGGCGTTTCTGAATACGGCCATAAGACGATAAAAAATAAAAATCTCATGGGATAATTCTTTGTACACTTTTATAAAAATCAGCCCATTCATTGATCGCCTAATCATCAATGATGACCACAGTCACTAACCTATGAACCACTCTAATGTATGGAACATGCACCACATCGCAGTGCACCTAGAACAGTAGTAACAATCGATTATTAAGTACACCGACGCCATAATTCAATGGGGGTGTTACTGTCAAACCGCTTAGGTATGCCACAGCTTATGACCGCTACATCACTCCTTGAAATAAGCAGAGTTCAATGCTCGGTTCTTTCCTAAAATAAACAAGTTTTTTCTTAATTATTATCATCTTTCGCTAACATTGTTCTGTAGGTATACGAAAGCTCGTTATTTTATAACAAGTATCATGAAGCTATGACTGGAGAATATAATTTATTTTTTTATAATTAATTAGGTAATTGCAATGCCCAAATTAGAATTCCACTTTTCAATTCTGGTAGTGGAACCTCCTCAGGAACGATGTCTTTTTGCCATTTATAATAAAATTCAAATTAAATAACATCAGAAATATGAAGTTACCTCTTCCTTCTTTACAAACTCTTGTTTTTGTAAATATTGCATAACAGGAAGAGATTATGATATCATGTTCCGCATTTTTTTCGGTTGTCTGTTCACATTTCGGTTTATTAATGTCAAGGTCAGGTTTATGAAGAACAACAAAACAATTGGTCACATCATTAATTTTTTATAGTATTAGTTAGTCCTTCTTTCTATTATTTATTTATTTAGATCTTTTTATATTTGCAGTTTCGTTTTCATTAATTTTAAAAATATGAAACTGTGTTTGTTTGTTTGTTTGTTCGTCCTTCAGACAGATGAGTAAATTTTTTTTACGCGGACGTGTAGCGGGCAAGAACTATTAAATAATAATGGGTCGCTAGTAAGAATAAAGTGACCACGCTGACTCTATCTGTAGCTCTATAGGTGCACAGAACATGTACATTAGTGCAACGGACTTCCGCCTATAAATCTCGCAAGATCCCGGACTAAGACGAGCTTGTTCGAGTCACAGCGTAAATATAATTTACATCGTTAATTAATTCTGTGCTGCGGTTACGTCTATCGGCTCGAATAGCTTGAGTTTGTAGAGGGTAATCTTTTGTTAACGAGGTGTTGTTGTCAGTGAATATTGATGGAAAGTATTTAAAAAAAGTGGATTACTAATTGTATGGCCAAAAAACTTTTCCCAAAGTTCATCCCAAACTATTTTACTCAAATTATCGTTTGGCAAAAAATCATTAGTCAAATCAGCTTTTCGCAATTTTACAGTTAGCAAAAGTATTTTTTGACAAATAAGTACTTACGTAAGGGACACAAGTTAACCCTAACCTAACCTACCAAGGATATCGACGACGCGTTAGCCTAGTTGAGAGTGCCCCTGCCTCCGAAGCTAGCGTCCCGGGTTCGATCCCCGGTACGGGCAAATATTTGTGTGATGAGCACGAATATTTGTTCCTGAGTCTTGGATGTTTCCTATGTATTTAAGTATTTATTTCTCTATATAAGTATTTATATCGTCGTCTAGTACTCATAACACAAGCCTTTAGAGCTTACTTTGGGACTAGATCGATTTGTGCAAAGATTGTCCCCTGATTTATTTATTTATATAGCAAAACGATGCCAAATGATAATTTTACCAAATGAATAAAATGCGAAATATAAATGTGCTAAGGATTCGTTTGGGAAATGAAACTACTATGATAAGTTTTTTGGAAAGTGAAATTTGGCAAAAAATATTTTGCCCAAAGCGCAGTACACCAAAACAATCGGCCAAGTGCGAGTCGGACTCGCGCACGAAGGTTTCCGTACCATTATCTATAAAAACGGGGGAAAAATCACGTTCGTTGTATGGGAGCTCCCTTAATTTTTTGTTTTGTTTTTTTTTTGTATTTTTTGTTATAGCGGCAACATAAATACATCCTTTGTGAAAATTTGGTACAATAACCGAGTGTAGATGGTACCCAGCTTTGCGTCTGAATGTCCAATGGTGGATAAGCGGCAGTGGAATGAGCATGTGAAACTCAAGAGTAAGAAAACCGACGGATACGCTTTAGTTAGTAGTTTTTAGGGTTCCGTACCTCAAAAGGAAAAAAGGAACCCTTATAAGATCACTTGTTTGTCCGTCTGTCTGTCGGTCTGTCTGTGTGTCAAGACCTTTTTCTCAAGTACGCGTGGCGGTATCAAGTTGAAATTAATACCAAATACTCAGGTCTGCAATGTGAAAAAATCAACCTTCTAAGTCAACGCAATCACAAGATGCCGTTTATGCCACATATTTTGATACTTTCAAAGGAATCCAAAGAGAATCAAAACTTATAGGGTACTTCGCGTTGACCTAGAATAAGACTCGCACTTGACCGGCTTTTTATTTTATTAAATCAAAGAACAGGCGTTAAGATTTTACGTATTCATTTGAATTAAATGCAAAGCATAGAAAACTCTCGTCTTTGATCTTCGTGAGATTTAGCCATAAAACTGAAAATTATTCGCAATTTAGCAATGAAAGTGTCAACTCTGTGGCGCCAAATATTATATATTTAACTTGCGTTTCAATCTTCTTATCTCTTCAACAGATCAACAGCAACTGTCCAGATATGTACCGGAATATGCATTATACAGGTAACTTACTTTTTTATAGTCTGTATAGAGTTAGTACTGAACATACATACATACATAGCATCACGCCCAAAATCCCTAATAGGATGGGCAGAGCCACAAGACTACTTGTGGCCACGTTCGATTAGTTAGTCCTAAGATGGTATGATGAACCGTATGGTGACAGGTGATCATCCCATCGCCCATATAGATAGTCCACCATGTTAGAGAGGACCCGTCCCTTAGTCGACTTTTACGACATGCCAGGATGATAAGCATCTGCACGCATTCTATGCTATTTCTTCACTCCCAGTGCAGCAGAGGGACAACCATAACAATTACCCCCTTTTCTTAACTCAAAAGGAGAAAATAATTATTATTATTGAATGAATTATTAGTGCCAATTATCTGGTGGTCGCCTACATGTCCTTGACGTTTAAGCACGGAGCATGTCTTTTACAAATTTAAATTTATTTTAATACTATTTTAATTACAGAGATGTTTTGTTAATAATTTTCATGTTGAATGTTTCAGCACGATATTCACGCAAGACACGTTCGAAAAAAAGTATTGCATGCAAACGAAAGCATGCGCGAAAAAAGTGTCACGTTAAAGTAGGTATAGCTGGCACATTATCACTGTACAGTCAGCATCAGAAAGATCTAAATAGACTCTTAACTGGACTGTGAACGAAAGGAAAACGATTTCCACCCCTTAAATGTTAACCGATTTTAACAAATTTTTGATAGGTTGTTAGTCAGAACAAAATCTAGGTCTATACTTTTTTGAATTTTGATTAAAGATCACGAAAGTTAAATAATGGCGCATTTAGTTTTGTATGAGAATACTGAAACCACAATAAAACTGAATTTATTGATTAAAGTGAAAAAAATCAAAACGAATAAACCTAGATTTTAATCTGACTGACCTATCAAAAATTAGTGAACATCGGTTAACATTTAAGGGGTGGAAATCGTTATCACCTTATGTATGAAAATTTTTAGGTTCAAACTTCTCTTAAAACATGGCATACAGGCAATGGTGTAGAAAAATGTTAAGCTTCTTGTCTGCTCAGATATTTTTGAAGCTGCCTGTACATTATAAACAGACCATAGTATCTAATAGACGCCGCATAGCTTCCAGCATTAGAGTCATAAACATAGTATAAAGAGGGAACTAAGTTATCTTCATACAAACGCACCTCGCGCGGCTTGTATGTGTGCGCCAAACAATGTATGCGTCGCCGCACGCACATTTAAACAAAATCTCGACCCGTTTCTCAGTGCGGTGCGCCAGTCGGGGCTCACACCGTACGAGGTTCGCGCGTCACGGCTTTTCGGCACCACTAAATGAATGAAAAATGTGTGATAATCGCACGAGAACGTATCGCTGTGTGTTTGAGTGTCTTAATAATTCATCGCTGTTCAGATTACCTATTGAACAGGTATAACCCTGAGACAGTAGGCAATTATATCGCGGATTGGGCCGGAGATAGCCCCCTCTCTATACTATGTCATAAAGCTACAACCGGCGGGGCTACATCTTAGCGCGGGGTGCGCATAACAGCAAACGCACCAATCACTGCGCTTTAAAAACCCCTTGCGCCCCGCAAGTTTGGGAGCTTTATTTACTAGTAAAAGTTGGGCTAAGCGGTGTGTTGTATTTGGTCCGTGTCAATTATAATATTAAGTAAGACCTCGTATTCATATTTTTGCATTCGTTAGTTGAGGTCTGCATGGCAGTTTTCTCAATGTTTCGTTTAAGGGCTTATTCTTTATTCATTTAAGACTAACTTGACACATAAGTATTATATAACCTGATTTATTCTAGTTATACGTAGATCAAGTTATGTGTGTATGTAACTATAGTGGCCGTCAACCATAGTGACGACTGGGACAATAAAATATTCCTTTTATAAGGCCATAAGAGATAAAGAGAGTGTTTAAGAGATAGCATGTTAAGGTTGCCAATTATTTATGAGGCCAATACAGTATTTTCTTGACAAAAGCATCAGTAGTACACTAAAGGAAAATATAGTACTTTGAAGAAAAACCCTTTTAAAAGAGTGTAAGATATAGTCAGATTAAAACTTTCGTAAGACATCACTAAAACTAGAAATGAGCACGGCTTTACTCACGATTTATTGTCAGAAATAGTCCGACATGTTTCGGACACATATGGAGTCCTTCTTCAGGGGTTGAATGCGGTCGCGCTCACAGCAACCCACGCACTGCCCGGCGCGCGGCCCGTTGCGCCCGAGCTGAGGGCGCGAGGGCGGTGGGGGGCCTCACCAGTGTTTCCCATGCACCAGACTTTCCCTGAAGAAGGACTCCATATGAGTCCGCAACATGTCGGACTATTTCTGACAATAAATCATGAGTAAAGCCGTGCTTATTTCTAGTCTTAGTGTAAGATATGATAGATTAAATGTAATACACTACATTCGTCTTACTAACATTCCGATTGCGCATCTTGTGGCTATCCGAGCTGCGAAAATTCCTATATAACTGGCCAACTCAGATTCCATTGTAACGACTGACTGAAATATAGGTATTTTTGCGTACTATATATTTTTTCAACAGTATATAGAATACAGTGCCATAATAGTACGGTTGGCAACCCTATGTCTAACAGTTTAGGGCCCAGTCGTCACTTTGGTTGACGGTCACTGTAACATTGTAATTTCACCCATAAGGTTACACAGTCAGCCATATTTATTTTCTACATTACATAACTAAGCTACTAAGGCTGGCTTTGCTACTAATTATTTCCTTAGCTTTAAATAGTGGCTGTCTATTTGTGCCGTTTGAATTTGAGACCCTGGGCAGGGCGTCTATTCGGGAACGTCGTGATACTGCAGCGACCCGCGAGCGAGAATCGAATCTCGCTCTTACGCATTACGCGCCGTGCGGAATAGTGAGATGAGAAATCTCGCTCGCGAGTCGCTACAACATCAGATTAGATTAGATTAGATTAGACTGGCTCATATCTGGCACAGGGGATCAGCGTTGCCATCCAACGCCATGGCAATGCTGCCAACCTAGCTATCTAAAGATAGCGATTCGGAGCATTTTTTGTAATATTACTTTATTTTAAAAATTTATGTACCCTTTTTATTATATCAAGAGTAAGTTTTTATTTATACATTTTATTATAATAATGCATGTGCAATGTTATAGTTAGCAAAATTAGGCATAATGATGAAGTTATAAATATTAAGGCCTCGCGTAATTTCTTGCCAGTAGAAGCAAGGTTATTTGCACATAGGATAAAGTTGTTATGACATTGACAGAAAATCTGTTTTCGCTTGATGCCACAGACAAGTTGGTACACGTATAAACATTTTTTTTCCAGCTACACAGTGGCCTCGCGAACACAACCTTCGGTATCGGAGCGCTGAAGACTTAGCCATGTTGCAGCCTAATTAAGGAAATATAATACTTATGCCTTCAGAATAAAGTCCTTTGAGTCCGTTTGAGATACGTTTGTTGAATAAAAAAAATGCTTGTGAAATATAAAACTATTAATACAATACTGGTTAGTATAAGAATGTAAATTAGCTTACGAAACAAATATGATAGTTAAAAATTTACGTAAGCGTAATTTTATAAACTTTATATTATAATATAAAGTTCCAGATTAGAGTTTAGGAACGTAGTTTAGTTATTCGAACCAAATTATTAATATATATTCCCATTTGAAACCTTAAAAATAATCAAGGGAACCGGCTTGTGGTAAGAACTTCTTATATTACTCCGTATAATTAGGAAAAAAAAACAGTAGGGCCAATTCGAAAGTGTTGAGTGAAATTAGAAGCTTTCGACTCGATTTTGAACCTTGGAGCTATACAAAATCGAGTTTGACGTTTCTTGTTTTAAATTTAGGCAATCTTAAATTTAGCGGACACCGTTTCGAATTGGACCCACTAACTACCTA
Source organism: Tortricodes alternella (assembly GCA_947859335.1). Taxonomy (NCBI): domain Eukaryota; kingdom Metazoa; phylum Arthropoda; class Insecta; order Lepidoptera; family Tortricidae; genus Tortricodes; species Tortricodes alternella. The sequence goes on from OX401986.1 coordinate 4,751,096, forward strand.
AACTATCATGTGACGATGAATTTTTTGTTAACAATATTTATTATCTGGTTTTATTTGTTTAATTTTTTATGTCTTAAAATCAGTGCATTCTATTCTACTTCGTCTTGGTCCTAGGCAAAATGGTACCTAAAAACGATGAGACAGGGCGACCTAATTAACTGCTTACCGTCCATAAAAGATAAAAATGATTTAAAACCCTTTGTCAACTCCCTGATTAATCGGGATTACTTTTAACACTCTGGTAACATTAAACGGCCTTAAAAATAATATCAAATATTCAAATACTTGTACATACATACATACATACATCACGCCCGAAATCCCTAATGGGGTGAGCAGAGCCACAAGACTACTTGTGGCCACGTTCGATTAATTAGTCCTAAGATGGTATGATGAACCGTATGGTGACAGGTGATCAGCCCATCGCCCATACAGATAGTCGACCATGTTGGAGAGGACCCGTCCCTTACTATTTAAATACTTGTAACTGGTTGAAAATTTAAAGGGGGAGAGGATTAATGAATGTATTAACAAATATATCGTGGTAAAACATTTAACGAAAACGATTTTAAAACTGTTTAAAGTTACACGAGTGATCAAAGTTACACCAGTTGTCTGTACTAAGAATTTTGCTTTGTTTTATTTTATAATATGTCTACATAAAAATATTATTTAAGTTTTATTTACTATAAGCTTGAAATTGAAATCGATTGAAATCGAAGCTAGTTACATATAGCACAGATTAACTTACAGAAGAATCATTTCGAGCCGCGCTAGATATAAAACATATTTTTATTAGAGGTAAAGGGTACTTGTGTCGTTAACACATTTTATGTAAATAAAAAGGTCACAAACACCACAATATAACCAAATTAAATGGTAGGTACGAGTATATTCTGTTTTGAACACTTCGAATACAAAACAATGGTTTATTAACTTGTGTATTTTTAATGCAGGAGCCGAGGCCGCACTAGTAGTGTAAGACGTCAATTGTGTAGACAATATCTTCTTAAACAAAGTGTAAAAATGCTTAAATATAACAATAAAACGTATTTACACAAATAAAAGTGAATAAAAAACCCAATTATAATTAATAAAGTTGAATTAAAGTGACTAAAAGTTTCGGACAGGGCCATAATTACTCACAAGAAGCGGTGCAAGAAACTCAGCAGAAAGTCATGTTTTCAAATCGCAAAATGGTTTTACGTCGTATAAACACTAACATGAAAATAAACGAAAACATTACGAAGTAATAAAGCAATAAATGATAATTTTAAAAGTAAAAAATATAATAGAGTGTAGATTAATCAATAAATGAAAACTATAAAATAATGTACCTATAGAAAACATTATGAAGTCGCTGCATAGGCTAGTCAATAGGGATTTATTTTGTATGGATACCCTAAATACTAATAATTCCTTTGACCGTTAAATGTTGCAGTATGACTAGGTAAGGTATAACATAATGTTTATCAAATAATCCAATTGTGCCAATAGGCACATTTTGGAATATTTGAAAACTATCATGTTATACACCCTGCTTAATCATACTGCAAAATTTCACGAACGGAGGAATTAGTGTCAGGGTCAAACTCCTCATTGACCAGCCTATAAAGGTTCAGACACCGCTGGAGGGGTTCAGATGTCACAAACAACTGGTCCTTGCATATTGAATATGAGTAAATCCAATATTTAGACCAAATATCAAATAGGGTATTTTGTTTATTTGCTATGTAAATGATCGGGTTCTATATTTTAGCCTTGCTGATAAAAGTAAAAAATCATATAAAAGTTATGTTGGGCAGTTGCGTAAAAAGCTAACCAAACCGCCATACTGCGCGGATGGTGAAAAACATGGTGAAATAACCTTACTGTTTTGAATTTTATCTGTGTAAATGAATAAAACTACATGTATACCTAGTTTAGAAATCCTAGGTATTTTGAATAAGGTTATTTTTACAGTTAAAATAATGGAAGTATCGTCATTCGTCCACAATATAAGTAAATTTATACATATAAAATGTGTATACTTTATAAGTATAAAATAATAAGCGTTAGAAAATTGTATTACAGTGCTTCAAATGGTTAGACCTAAATATGTATACTAAAGAAAAGACAAAAGACAATCGAGCTGTAATAATAAAAATTCAATTATGTAAATATTAAACGGTTTAGTGTAGATAAAATTATAGATATATATGTATATTCGATTCCTCAAAGGTTTTGGTCAACGGGTTCCGTAGAATCAAAGGTGTGAACCAAATTTACTGCTCAGGTCATGTGAAGCTTCATGGCGCCAAAAAAAATGACAATTTTTTTAAGTAAATATCATTGGAAGGTGCATATTATTTCTTTACAAAGTTTGGAACATTCCCAAATTAGTTAATTACTTAATACTTTTCGTAAAAACCAAGTCATTTGTCCTTTTTAATTATAAAGCGCTTATAATAACCGATAATTGTTTTGAAAAGAGAAGTATTTTTGATTTATTTCCATTCACAATATTATAGTGATAAATATATTTAAATGTAGGACTTTGTCAATTATAATTTTAATATATTTTTCATATTCACTGTTTTATAGATATCTTTAAAGTTTTATGTATCAAATATATATAAATGGGGCCAATTTGAAAGTATGCTCGCAAAATTTTAAAATCGCTTAATTTGAAATAAGAAACGTTAAACTCGATTTTGACAAAGATGTCAAAATTGAGTTTAACGTTTCTTGTTTGAGTCATACACACGTTCAGGCGCCTCATTCGGGAACGCTAAGTGATTCTGTAGCGACTCGTAAGCCAGATCTCTCATCTCGCTCTTACGCATTTCGCGTCGTGCGGAAGAGTGGAATGTGAAATCTGGCTTATGAGTCGCTACAGAATCACTTAGCGTTCCCGAATGAGGCGCCAGGTTCAGAACTGTCCTCTCCTGTTCCCGAAAGTTAAGGACCCTGACACCTGATTTTTTTGTCCGGACTAATTATATCCGCATGTACGACATTAGGCATAGTTTTGGCCTGTATGAAGACAACGAAAAATTAATCAGTCGCTTTCGTTAACTTTTGCTCACAGGAGGGACAATTTTTGTTTCTTGATGTGTGTATTACCCATTTTAAGTAGAGATGCAACGGATAGTGGTTTGGCCGGATACCGGATACCGGATATCCGGTATGGACATTGGCCGGATATCCGGCTACACATTAGGCATCTGTTAAGTCATATAAGCTGGCGCGACCTTCACGCGGCGAGCAAGTTTCAACTTGTTATGAACTGTAAGTGCGCGGGCAGGCCCTTTGAAGTTGAATACGCGCTCTATTACGTCACTTGGGAATATTTGAACGTGCACGACGTGATGTTAATTGAAGGTTTATGTTTAAATAAAAATAAACTAATCTTTAATTTTATAAATGACGTTGATTTCGTTTATTTTTGATGGCTTTTTATCTGTTGTATCCTATTTCTGATGCAAGTTTTTACTGTCCGGTATCCGGCCGGATATCGACTCACTATCCGGTATCCGGCCGGATAGTAAAATCATGGCCGGATAGGCCGGATACCGGATATTAACCGGATATCCGTTGCATCTCTAATTTTAAGTTTAGTGAATATAAAATTTAGGCGACATCGTTTCGAATTGGACCCAATGACTGCTTATGACTAGCTTTATACTTCCCAAAGAGTTTATTCTCGCCCATATTTCGAACTAGATACTTGTGTAATAACATATTATTCTTAGGAATCTATACATATAAAAATGAATTGCTGTTCGTTAGTCTCACTAAAACTTGAGAACGGCTGAACGGATTTATCTTATCTTAGTCTTGAAATGTTCGTGGAGGTCTAGGGAAGGTTTAAAAGTACATAGGTTACTTAAGTTATTATTCTTCGCAGACGAAGTCGCGGGCACCAGCTAGTATATTTTAAATATAAAGAAAATATATATATTAATCAAATAGTTTGTGAATACTCTAGAACAAATGGATATTAAGTAGAAAGATTTTTAAAGCTTTTTAACACATTTTTTTTAAAGTAAAATATTGGGTGGTAAGTTGCAGCGTACATTACTCTGAATACCTGAGAAAAGGTCGTATCTTAAAGGCTGTTCAGGGAAAAATAAACTTAACATGCTTGGTGCAAGGTTGAGTTTTATCATTCACAGTAGTGACAAAATTCATGTTACTCTTAACAAAACCTCAATAGCCCTGCATATTTTATAACGAGGTCTCTTAGCTTGTTTTTTTTGTACAGGACGATCATAACGCTTTATAAGGCTCATGTATTATAAAAAATAATGTAAAAACTACATAATGTACGGTAGATTTAGATTTGTGTCGTTGTTTGTAAATTGATAAAATTATTAAACAATCATAGAAACATCGTCTTTCATTCAACTGCAAGAACCGAGTCACAGGAGTAAATCTGAATCAGAATATTCATTTGCTCCAAAACATGGTTAAAGTTCATAAAATCAAGTAACTAAGTTTAACATGTTCTATCACAGAATGACATGCAAAAACTCGTTAGTTATTTATTCTGAATTATTTAAAATAATTACCGAATCCTAAGAAATGTGATGAGATGTCTTGTATTATCGTCAAATGAAATTTACTTTTTTTACTTATTTTTTATGTCAATTGACTGACAAACGAGCTGACGGCCCACCTGATGGAAAGTGGTCACCGCCGCCCGTGGACATCTGCAACACCAGAGGTGCTGCCAATGCGTTGCCAGTCTAGGGAGGATGGGGATGGGATAGGGATGAGGGAATAGGCCTCCGGATCTCGTCGCTCACCGAACGAAACGCAATAGCAAGCTATTACTTTACGCCGATATTCTGTGAGAGTGTGGTGCTGCCCCGGTCGAGCCGGCCCATTCGAACAGTAATCATCTAGTGAGGATTACTGTTTGGCTCTACCACTACAAAATTACACAGGAAATTTACATAGGAAATATTATTATTTATTTATTATTTTACTCAATTTTGCATACATTTTCTTGTCTGGGTAGCTTATCACCAAGTTACCAGCACAAATAGTTACTAATTATACATACACATACGAGTATAATACAGGCGCCTCATTCGGGAACGCTAAGTGATTCTGTAGCGACTCGTAAATCAGATTTCTCATCTCGCTCTTACGCATTACGCGTCGTGCGGAAGAGTGGGATGAGAAATCTGACTTATGAGTCGCTACAGAATCACTTAGCGTTCCCGAATGAGGCGCCAGGTCAAACACAGAAACTTTTTATGATACTTTTTTAGTCTGGTAAAAATAATCAACATTTAGTTACATTGGCTACGTGACTATAGTAACATATATTAATATGTTTCTGTGGAACGGTAGCTTAACCCTCAATAGTACATTATAGAACAGGATTTATGTAAAAATAAATCAAGATTATTTAGAATTTAATAACTTAAAAACTTGAATTTTTACTTCTAAGTCACGTGACTTTAAATACCAGTCACAACGTATGACGTTTGCATAGGTCGGTTGCGTACCGAATCTCGCGGCCCACCTTAATAGTTGTGATGACCTCGGTGTTATTCGGACCGCACCCTCATACAGACTATGCTTTTTTGACGTTTACGACCGGTTTAGGCCAGTTGACGTCACACGCGACAGCTGACAGCGTTTTAGCGGCAAATTTATAAAAGTAAAAATATTATAAGTGGCTTTTCCCTTGAAAATATTTTTACATATTCTAAAATGAGCTAGCAAGCAGCCAAAACCATTATTTAAATAATAGTCAAGAACCGAATTCAACGATCCAAATAGCTAGCAGAATCGCTACGCTCTCTCGTAGCAGCCTACGGCGTAGCTGCTGCGTAGGGAAAAGCTATTAGTTCCTCTACGGCGTAGACGAAAGGTGCTAGTTCCGGAGTTACGATATTGTATCGAATACTACTAATCACTATTCTTCTAACTGCTAGATAAAGGGGTCAATGATCTCTTCTTCTTGCGGTCCAAATGATATAGAAGTAATAAATAATAATAAATCATGCGACAATCTTTACACAAATTGATCTAGTCCCAAAGTAAGCTCTAAAGGCTTGTGTTATGGGTACTAGACGACGATATACATACTTATATAGAGAAATAAATACTTAAATACATAGGAAACATCCAAGACTCAGGAACAAGCATTCGTGCTCATCACACAAATATTTGCCCTTACCGGGAATCGAACCCGAGACCGCTAGCTTCGGAGGTAGGGTCACTACCAACTAGGCTAACCGCCTCGTTAGTCAGTTGACTGTTTTCTACAGTCTCGTTTATTGTAATTCATCATCATCATCAGCTGTTATACGACCTGTCATTTCTCGTCCTCCGGCCTCCTCTCATGTGAGAGGGACAGGGTAGTAGTCACCAGAGGCAGAGCGTGAGGGTAAGCCGGTGTATCATTTCTCGTGCTAAACATTATATTATTACTCATTAAATTTTCTATTTACATAAAAAATATGTAATATGCAATTTTTATATTAATACAAGAAGTAATTAATAATAATAATAATGTTTGAGTTAAGAAATTATGTACCGGCTTACCCTCACGCTTCGCCTCTGGTAGTCACGAAGAGGGCCTGCGGATTGGGGACTTCATACACATATTTGAATTACTTCGCACATGCATACAGGGCGTCTATTCGGGACTGTCTAAGTGATATAGTTGCGACTCGCGAGCAAGATTCGCGTCCCGCTCTTACGCATAACGTATCGTGCGGAAGAGTAGGATGAGAATCTCGCTCGCGAGTCGCTACAATATCACGTAGCGTTCCCGAATAGAGGCGCAGGTTTTCTCACGATGTTTTTCCTTCACCGAAATGTGGTAAATATAAAATTCAATTCCACATATTTGATGATCTTAGTGGTACGAGCCGGGATCTGAACCACGACCTAGGGCCTCTATTCCGGACTGCCAATTGAATTACTGTATTGACGCTAAAATGCCAAAACCGCGAGTGTGTCGTTGTTTTGTACGTATTCGGCGTTCACATACGCGGTTTTGTCATTTAAGTGGCGATATAGTAAATCACTTGGCAGTCCCGAATAGAGCCCCTGACCGCTAGACTACCTGAACTTATAGGTAAAGTGGGTTTTTTTTATTTTCCTAGCTTTAACCTATATAATTTGGTATTGGCCATTAAACATCTTTCAAAGGATTTTGCATTTTATGTTCGTGCGCGCTGAGACTTCATTCCATGTTGCCTAAGTGATCGTATACCATTTGACTTGGCTATGTCTTTACCTTACTTTGTGAAGGTAGCAATGAATAACATAACATAACACATTAACACACATAAAATTGACTTGTAACAATGTGATGAGATCCTTTAAGAGCAACACACACAGAATGCGTGCGCGGGTCGGGCGCGGGTGTTTCTGTGTGTTGTCGTCAGTGATGCTGCGACGAAGCGACAGATTAATGTATTACGCAATTATTTTACGTCATTTGAACGCAGCGACACTAACGCGGCGTATGACGTGGCGCTTGCTTCAAAAGTCCACCTTTATAAACAGAATTAGGTAGTAACGGTAATAATTTAATTTCACTTTTTACTTTTTCCTCTTAAATAATTGATTGCCGATTTAATTTAACTGATATTTTAAAATCTTAGCAGTTTAGCTAATCGCAATATCAATACTGGTAATAAAGCATCTATCTATATTAAGATCTCTCTCTTCCTAACGCTTTTTCCCGTCTACGCTTACGCTCCGGGGTACGCTTTGACCATGATCCCGGATTCGGCAGGTCGGGTTATTACAGTGGAGCGCTGCCGTCTGACCTCCGTAACCCTTGTGACAGGGGAGCCAGACCAATTGGATCGTGTTTACACATTTAGTTACCCAAATGTGCAGGTTTCCTCACGATATTTTCTCTCACCGTTACAGCAACGGTTACCGCAATTCGCAGGCAGATAATGTACTTAAGTAAGAAAAACTCATTGGTACATGGCGACCGCTTGGATTTGAACCCGGACCTCACGATTATGAGTCAACATTTGCTGCTATTGACATTGTCTGTGTTATGAATACCGGTAACAAAATTAGTCATTGAAAACAGCTGCTCGATTACGTAATACCAATTGATATCGCTTTCGCGAAAATAAACCAATTGTACCCTTATTTACATGGAGCGATGACTAAATTGGTTTGCTTTTCGAGCCAAACCGATACCAATTGTGTCACGTAATTGAGCTGCCGGTCCTGAAACACATATTACGATACAAATGAAAGCGTTATGACAGCATACCTTTATTACGAAAATGGGTATTTTTACCGGTAATACTTTGATAGCTTATTTAGCACACGTGTATTTATTGGAACTGTTTGCGCCGCGCCCGCGCTGCGTGCGAGCGGTTCGCGAACGACGAGCGAGCGGCGCGTTCGTTCGATGTGGACGCACCATCAGATCGCCATTGCGACGAACACTTGGGAAAGATTGGCATTGCAATACATTGTGATTTTTAACTTTGTTTGAATAGCATAAAGTCGATTTTTGATTGATTGATTGATTTGATCTAAAAGTTTTTTCCTTGTTTTGTCTCATTGGGTGGTGTTTAATAAAAAATATCTAATAATTTGAGATTTAATACTTCAACTTTTACAAATAATAAAAAGGAGCTACAATATCGTCCGTTCCATCATCGCATCCTCTTTACATACTTCCCGGCGACATTTTTAAAAGTTATTAACGTCCAGGCGAGCTAAAGCCGGAAACTGCGCCGGCGGAAGTGGCCGGCGGCCATGTTGTCTGCGGCTGAACTTCCGGTTCCGCTGTCGGTTGTCTTCCTACTAAACTTCGCTGTAACACTTTAACATGTTTTTAAACATATCGGCTTTTTGATGTTTGGGGGAAGTGCATTAGGGATATAGTTATTGATAGTTTTTTAAAATGTTTTAAAGCTTATTACGACATTTTTTTAGTGTTATAAATTAAAACATACCACGCGCTGCGATTACGCCAATCCAAGCCGAGCGCTGCGCGCGTTATGTGTGACGTCTATTACGACTCCCAATACAACATAACAGATTGCGTCACGCTGCGTTTGCCACGCCCGTTATATGACCGGGCCTTACAGACATGTCTGTTTTGTTTTTAGGGTTCCGTACCTCAAAAGGAAAAAACGAAACCCTTATAGGATCACTCGTGTGTCTGTCTGTCTGTCTGTCTGTCTGTCTGTCTGTCCGTCTGTCACAGCCAATTTGCTCCGAAACTACTGGACCGATTGAGTTGAAATTTGGAATTCATATGTAAGTTGGTGACCGCAACACGGACGCGTGACATAAATATATGAATTTTAAACATGGGGGCCATTTTTGGGGATAAATTAGAAAATTAAAAAAAAAAGGTTTGCCACCTATATCGTGTGACATATCAAATGAAAGGGCTTATTGTGAGGATTTTCAATATATTTTGATTTGAATTTTAAGTAAAATAGTTTAGAAGTTATTCAGGAAAATAGACGAAAAATGACCATTCCCCCCCCTTATTTCCGAAACTACTGGGGCTAAAATTTTGAAAAAAATAAAGAAAATAGATCTTTACCTATAGATTACAGGAAAACCTATAAGAAGTCCATGGTATTTAAAGTAACCTAGTTTGTTTATAGGTATGAATTAAATTAACCTATGAATTAAAATCGAGAAATTGTATACAATGTTAGGTCTTTAAAAATGTTTCCGCTGCTACATAAAAACATAATTAGCTCTATTATCATCATATGGGGTATTTATATCTCCTAGAGGTGGTTCTAAGTAATTCGATTTTAAATTATATTTAAAAATACGTTTAACTAAATATTGGTCCCTAACTTTGTTTAGCCTGGCGCCGCGACGAGTTAGTCGGGTAGGGTCGGCAAAAAAAAACATGGTTAATCATAATAACTAAAATATTCATACGTAGGTACTTATGTTTTTAATATGTCTGTATGGGCCACTGATGCCTGAAATAAATAACATTATTATTACACTGATATAAAGGTAACGCACGTATATACGTAATTCTAGATGCCGCATGCGTATTACGTAAGTGACGTCTAGAATAACGTATGTATGTACGTTACTTTTTTCTGAGTGTTATTATAATACCATTTAGTTCAGGCATAATAATTATGTACATAAATTATAAGTAAGTACCTTCTCATAATCCGCATTTTTTTTCTGTGACGCAATTCGACTGGACATCAATAAATAACGTCCAAGAAATGTTGGAGCATTATTATCTTTCTGAATGCAATTTCGAAAGTTAAGTCGGAATAACTGGTTATAAGTTAATGTCAGATGTCGGTTGTTTATATATATGTACTTGCGATAAGAAATAATGAAATTCCTCTTATTTAAAATTTGTAAATCCAATGAGTATCATATATTATTTTTATATTGATATAACTTGAGTTCATATTTAATGAATAAGTAGCAAGTTTCTTTATGTTCCGCGAAACTGGGGTATGCTGATAACGTCACAAATTTTATAGTTTAGGGAAATATTCTGTTCATTTTTATCATCACTCTTTTCATTATAATATATCGCTACGTTAATGTAATACGGTTTAATAAAATAATATTGAAGATTGTTGAATATTTATTGGCCCGGGGCTCCAGTAGTCCTGTTATTAAAATTACATATTAATAATATCTACTTACCATAGCAAAGTAATTCAAAACATATTATTACTCTATTCTTTTAAGTAGGTAACTAAATGTAAACAAATAAACCTACGTGCATTAGCTAACCAGCCAATCAAGACATACCATAAATAAAATAATTTTCTGGATTGGTTGGATTAAAGTCACGTGGGGTAGTTTGTTTACATTTAGGTAACTACCTTAACGAATAGAGTATAGCTAGAGTCAAAAACACCAAAATTGCCATAGAATATTCAAAAGCAAAATAATGTGATTTATTTTGCTGACGCTCCAGGAACAACTAATTTACGGTTCATTGACAGCATAATGCAGCACTTATTGTTCGAACAACACTGTTAGCGCGGGAACGTACGGTATGCAACGACATTAGCTTTACATTATTATATAGGGTGTGCCATCAATTTTTGCATTTTAGAAACATGATGGAGATAACATTGCAAATGCTATTTTATTAAGAGAATTGTGAACCTACGGCTTTTCATACAAAAGGCGATAACGACTTCTACCCCTTAAATGTTAACCGATGTTCACCCATTTTTGATAGTTTGTCATTCAGAACAAAATCTAGGTCTGTACGTTTTGATTTTTTCACTATAATTAATAAATTCAGTTTTATTGTTGTTTTAGTATTCTCATACAAAAGAATTTTTGGCGATTATTTGACTTAGTTCATCATCATCATCAACAGCCTATACTAGTCCACTGCTGGACATAGGCCTCTCCAACTGCACGCCACTGAGCACGATCCGCGGCTACTCTCATCCAGCTCTTGCCAGCCACCTTGCGGAGATCGTCGCTCCACCTAGTCTGAGGGCGTCCTACACTAGGTTTGCCGATTCGCGGTCTCCACTCCAAAACACGTTTGCCCCAACGGCCATCGTTTCTGCGGCTAATAGTTGACTTAGTTGATCTTTTATAAATATTTAAAAAAAGTATATACCTATCTTGTTTTGACTGGCCTATCAAAAATTGGTTAAAATCGGTTAACATTTAAGGGGTGGATCGTTATCGCCTTTTGTATGAAAAGGCTGATTTTTACCGTTGGTTCACCGTCCTTTTAAGGATTTACTAAAAGTACCTAATGTTTATCACCTAGCCTATTACTAGAGCCTAGCGAGTTAGGTGACTATTGAAGGCGCCAAGCCCGGTGACGAGAAATCTTAGAACGTTTGTTTATTTATAGCCAAGGCTCTAGGCCAGGGGTCACCAAATGGCGGACCGCGGGCCGCATCCGGACCGCCGACCCATGTTGTGCGGACCGCGAGATCACAGCAACTTGCACTACAGAGTGCAAGGATTTAATGTTATTAGCTTGCACCAATTTCACTCCAAACTCCAGACAGATAGTCCGCGACACAAAATGTCATTTTTCTCATTGATATGTATAAAAATACCTTTGTTATTTCCGTAATTACATTTCGCTCGTTTAAAATTAAAAAGAAATAATGTGAAATACAAATCCATTCCAAATTCAATTCTAACGCGGTTGAGTAAAGTTTAAAACAAAAGTTAATTTCATTTGGACTTATTTCCTTTTATTTCTAAGCGTGCGATTTGTTTAATAAATATTTTTTTTCTATAAAATGTTGTGCGGACCGCGATGGTCATTTCATTTTTTAAAATGTACCCCGAGCGAAACTAATTGGTGACCCCTGCTCGAGCGAGCGAGACTCGCATCCCGTTCTTACGCATTACGCATCGTGCGGAAGAGTGGGATGAAAATCTCGCTCGCTAGTTGCTACAATATCACTTAGAGGTTCCCGAATAGAGGCGCAGTACGCAAGTGAAGAGTGTATTTAACCGACTTCAAAAAATCCGAAGGAGGAGGTTCTCAATTCGACGCGTATATTTGTTTTTTTTTTAATATATGTATGTACACCGATTACTCGGAGATGGCTGGACCGATTTGGATGATTCTTTTTTTTATGTAAGACTAACAAACCCGGCGAACTCCGTTTCGCTACCAGATGGCTTCGTTTTATGTAACATTTCGTTTGGTGTAGCTATGTATCAGAGATGGCGCTGTATGTGAAAAAAGATTTTCCCGCTTTTCTGTTGAATTTTTTCCTGAATTTTCTTTGCTATAAACCTCACGGAGCCCGAGACCTTTCCAACGAATGCAAAACCGTGGAAATCGGTTCGTGCGTTCTGGAGTTATAGCGTCAGGAAGGAAAACCCGACTTATTTTTATATAGTAGATGAACTCGGCTAAAACCACAAGTTCAGACTTGTTTAGCCAGTGAATCAGGGAGCAGTGATTATGTGGCGGGAGGTGCTACTCGCCCGATTAAATAAAAAAAATATGGATCGACTCGACTAAATTACTTGCTAAACTAATCGAATACATTTTCATTGTTCAGACACGTGTGGTTACTAAATTACTCGCCACTCGACTAAAATAGTAGTCTAGTCCGCACAAGGTTTTATGGATAATCCGGCCGGTTATCCTGGGGGTCAGGGAAAGTCTATGACCAAAAAAAACAGAGAATTGCAATGCACGCCCGGCACAGCTAGTACTTTATAAACTGTTGTATAACGAAATTTGAAAATTATATACTGACTAGAAGAAACATAATTCATTATATTTTAATGTACCTACCCTCAAATTGCCGCAATTCATCGCGTAAGGAATTGCATAAATTAACCATACTTAAACGTAAAACGGTTTGCTCTTCTTGGGCCTTCATTTAGTTGTTTTTGTAGTGGTAGAGCCAAACAGTAATCCTCACTAGATGATTACTGTTCGAATGGGCCGGCTCGACCGGGGCAGCACCACACTCTCACAGAATATCGGCGTAAAGTAATAGCTTGCTAATGCGTTTCGTACGGTGAGTGACGAGATCCGGAGGCCTATTCCCTCATCCCTATCCCATCCCCATTCCCCATCCTCCCTAGACTGGCAACGCATTGGCAGCCCTCTGGTGTTGCAGATGTCCATGGGTGGCGGTGACCACTTTCCGTCAGGTGGCCCGTCAGGTCGTTTGCAAGTCAACTGACATAAAAAAAAAAAAAGTAGTAATCAAAATTATATCCTTAGTTTTTTTATATCCGTTTGTTTGATCTGCTTTTACTGTTCAACGAATGAATTTACTCCCATCATTTTTAAACAGGGGTATGTCATGATTATACGAATTCTACTCGAACAAATCTAGTATAAAAAGAATGTTTCACACATATATATGTTTGTTTATACTAAATTGCATTATCTACAAAACAACACAATTGAACTGATAGGTTTTTGACTTTTATAATGACTGCTGTGAACAATTTATTTTTTAGAGCATTACCCGTTTACGTCTATCTTGTTTTAAACGAGGCTTTATAAGATAAGGTGTGTTTTTAGATAATAATATCATTTTATTTTTATAATATGCATTCTTACTTTACTGGAAGACGCAGCGTTGGCAGACCATCTCAATGGTTGACTGGCGAAGTTAGCGGGACTCCGCTACGATGCAAGCAGCACAGAATCGGTCTTTGTGGCGATCATTGGGAGAGGCCTATGTCCAGCAGTGGCCATCTTTCAGCTGAAAGGATGATTCTCACTTTATTATTTTTAGTATCTACATGTCGCGGCGCAACCAAGGAACAGACGAAATAACATTTTCATTTTCAAATATGATTACCTATACAACAGTAGAAATATTATACTTTTAAATAGGTAGTTATAGTATAGTGCGTACTCCTTGTATAATATTGTAAAAGTACACAGTCCCCAGTGCCCAGTGTAGTAACCCAACCCATGCCGCTAACTAGGTGTTAAATCACGGAACGAGTGAGTCGACTGTTTACTGTGATTTACACTGTGAGAACACATGCTCAGGGTGAGGCTATATGGGCCAAGCGGTGGCGGAAGCGGTAGCGGAGCTGTCTTCGTTATTGCCAGGTCTTTTAAGTGTAACTTGTGTTTTTTTAAACATTGGATGGACCTTTTAAAAATTAACCGTTATCACATGCTTTCAGTGTGTAAAATTTATGATATACATTAATGATTTTACTAGGTAAGTATGCAGTTATCAGGTTGATTTTGTTAAGAGGGCGCCGACCGTCCAGTGGCGCCCTCATCACTGTTATTGTGTTTTCTATTAAAGGAAAGTATTTTATTAAAATTGAAGCCGTATAAGTTGTTACGCAACTTAATACACAACGTATATGCTATGTAATATAGCTTTGCAAAGTATAACCATCATCTAACCAATTTAACAGAAAAAAGCGGCTACTATTTTCTATTAAATTGATTAGATGATGGTTATACTTTGCAAAGCTATATTACATAGCATATACGTTGTGTATTAAATTGCGTAACAACTTATACGGCTTCAATTTTAATAAAATACTTTCCTTTAATAGAAAACACAATAACAGTGATGAGGGCGCCACTGGACGGTCGGCGCCCTCTTAAATTGGCTTTGCGCATGGCGAAGCAAAAAGGGATGGTTAGGATTTTAGTAGTAGTACCTAATGGTATAATTAGGTATACATGTATTTAATATGAAATTTGTATGATTGCAACGCATTTGCCTTTGTTTGACAGTTTATCTGTGCTGCTCTTAGAGCTTTGCTACAACAAAGTAAAGGTTTTTATTTTAGTCCCGATATTGTGCAAATCTATTTTGATAATAAATTCATTTAAGTTTTTTTTAGTTTTCCGCTCTGCTGGTGCAAGATGGCCGCGCCTCGATGCAAACGGCCACCAGCGCAGTTCCGTTGGCGGCACAGGTGCAATATAAGTAACACCGAGACAATACTGCTAATTGAAACCCCGGAATCGTATTAAAATAAGTGTTATTACTGAACTTTAATGAATATAATTATCCTTTAAACCTCCATTGTCTGAATTTTAAGACTAAAAATATCAAACCCATTTTGCCACAGTCTTATATAAAGAGAAATGTGTTTTACATTGGATTATGTAACTTTATATAGAACATGGACATGGATTAAAAGGTTAAATATATTAGAAGTTCAATTCATTTGTAAATGAAATAAAGCTTTTCTAAAATGGACGACGAGAAAACAAAACTAGCTTTGGTAATATTTGTACAGGTACAGAAAATGTAAAATTACTGCAAATAATAATAGTAGCAGTATATTGCTTTTTAGTCCAACTTGCTTAAAATAATGTACGGAATTTTATCGTCCCATATCCAAATTTTGAAAAAAAAAGCTTAAGCAACATAACCTCTCCCTAACCCACACGGGTGCACGAGTGGTCACAATCGGAATGGAATTGAAACTGTGACAAGTCCTTTTTCTCGGCTCTCGGGTTGATTGAGTCTTTGTGCGCCAGATAGACCGCTGATAGATAGTCTAATGGAATTTGTAATTTGTAATATGTTTTACTTCGTTTTAAACATTAGAAAGAATTGTGCAGAACTATAAAAATCTTGATAGGCCAAATATTCAGCAGCTATTATTTATTTAAATAAGTTTTGTAATAAAAATGCAATTTTTATTATCAACTTCTTTTACCTATTACTTTTAATGGCAATAAAATGCGTACACAAAATTTCGTGTCTGCGCTGTTGACCGTATAAGACTTCCTTTATCTGCGCTAGTCCTGAATGACGATTCGGTTCACGTTTAGCATGAAAAAGCAGGTCAAGTGCGAGTCTGACTCGCGCACCGAGGGTCCCGTACATACCTATGAAAAACAGACAGTACCTTGTAGGTACAAAACCCTAAAAATTAAAAAACCATTTACAACCTACCTATGAAATAAGACAAAAAATAGCTTTCGCAAGCACTTATCTCCGTGCAACCGTCGAGTGTGATACGACTTTGCAAATGTTATTCCGTTAAACAATATTTTTTTGTGATGTAACTACAAATTTACAGTTTTCGGACTTTTTCCTTTACTTGTGCTGTAAGACACTGCTTCTTCCCAAATTTCATGGTTCTAGGTCAACGGGAAGTACCCTATAGGTTTTGATTACCTTAGGATTCCTTTGAAAGTATCAAAATATGTAGCATAATCGGCCGTATCTTTTGATTGCGTTGACTAAGAAGGTTGATTTCTTCACAGCTCCAGGTGCCTCATTCGGGAACGCTAAGTGATTCTGTAGCGACTCATAAGTCAGATTTCTCATCCCACTCTTCCGCACGACGCGTAATGCGTAAGAGCGAGGTGAGAAATCTGGCATACGAGTCGCTACAGAATCACTTAGCGTTCCCGAATGAGGCGCCTGGACATTGCAGACGCGCTCCACGCGTTCTTGAGAAAAAGGTCTTGACACACAGACAGACAGACGGACAAACAAGTGTTTCTGTGTTTCCCTTTGAGGTACGGAACCCTAAAAATACATTGTCATTGGAACTGAACTAATATGCAAAATTTCATCTTAATCGGAAACAGAGAAGTGGGTTCAAATTTAACTTGCACGATTTTATTACAGACAGACACTGGGACAGGTGAAAGTAAATAAAAGCTTGTAAAATAGCACAACATAAAAAGACCACTTGAAATACACACACACACACTCACGATTTATTTATTGTCAGAAATAGTCCGCTGTCCGCGTCGTAAATAGCGCGCTGCGCGGCGGGCAGTGCGGGGGTTGCTTTGGCCGTGGCCGCACTCAACCCCCT
This sequence comes from Tortricodes alternella, assembly GCA_947859335.1. Classification (NCBI taxonomy): domain Eukaryota; kingdom Metazoa; phylum Arthropoda; class Insecta; order Lepidoptera; family Tortricidae; genus Tortricodes; species Tortricodes alternella. The sequence goes on from OX401986.1 coordinate 4,768,331, forward strand.
GAAGAAGAACTCCATACGAGTTCGAAACATATCGGACTATTTCTGACAATAAATCTTGAGCAAAGCCGTGTGTATTTCAAGAATGTCTCACGAAAGTTTTCATTTGACTATAAATGACAGAAACTAGAAAATATTGTTCACATTTACCAAACCTTTAAAAGAACAATAAATACAATAATGGTATATTATTTCACATGCATGGAAATAATCAGGAAACATGCAAATGCATCACGAATGCAAGCCATCAGCACTTTTAACTACCAAGTAACAGATTATGGCATCGATCCATGACAAACGTAATAATATAATTGTTATGGGACCGTATTAATAAACCGTACTTGATATCGATATTGTTAGAGTCACCGTCAAGTTTTGAATCGTCATCACAGGGCTTCAACACACCGAAACGCGGAACGGAAGCGGAGCGGGTAAGAAGTGTCACAGGAAATAAAATGGAGGCTTTCACATCAATCCGCGCGGTCACTGGTAGTAAGGCTTTTGGTTCCGAGGGTCTGTACCCTCAAGAAAACGTCAATTATGTAAGAATGGTTGAATGAACTTGGGTGACATGGTTATTTGCGTTTTGTTTTCAGGTAGCATAGTTTTATAATTGCTATTATGAGATAACATGACATAATTACTATACAACTGTAGAATGGATTTACTTTAAATCGCTTGTTTCGCGTAACGTTTAAAAATTGAGCGTTTAACTATAAAAAGATAAAATTGCAGCTAATATCAACAAACCAAGTCGACCCTCTCAAATTCTACATAACGGCGTCAATGTTCTAAGGCACGCTTTGCCTCAAACGCACAAAGGTAAGAAACAATTAGGGCTGAGATCGAGATCGCTATTAAGTGCAGCACAAACGTATCGCTGTAATGGCGGCACTTCAAACAGACTCGAAGAAATCATTATTCCGCAAGCTTCCTCGTGCGACCACTTGGAAACATACGGTGGGCGGGGCGGTGTCGATAGAATTATATCGATACCCTCCTTTAACCTTTTGGCCGCCAAACATGTCTGAGAAATAGCACGAAGTTCAACTTTAAGTCAAGGTAACGAAGGTGTTGTTTACCCTGTATAGCCTGTCACGCATAGCCGACAACGGCGGCCGAAAGGTTAAGCAGTAAGCACCAAATAAACGCCATTTAAATTGAAATCTCGTCTGCCGATTGCCGCTATTTGCATGATTTAACCTCACTGTGTTCGCGGAATAGCAAAGTAATTAAAAATGTCTAGTATCATTATTCCACCTAAAGAGGCATGTGGTTTATTTTTTATCAGTGTACAATTCCCATCACTAAAGACAGGTACGCTCCGGCGCGGGGTAACGAAGCTAATCTGTACTCAAGTGTCGACAATTTGAGGCGTAACAAGAGAAAATAAACGGAAGCCTGTGTTCTTTAATACAATGCACACGTTTTACAGCCTCGTAACGATCTCTTAGGCTCGGTCATTAAAATGTTGTTTTTAGTTAGGAAAACAAGCAATGGAAAAGCGATGGGAAATTACAGTCCAAAAATGCTAGAAATGGTCAGTACAAAACATAGTCACTATACGTACAGTGTATCATTTTCTGAATGTCGATCGGCAATCATCGCATTTCCGAATACAAACGAATGCAACTGATAGAAAACCGACGACTGACGAAATACGAAGTTTGTCGAAACACATTATTGATTGGTTGAGACCATGTCAAATTGGCGTAGTACGGAACCCTCTGTGCGCGAGTCCGACTTGCACTTAACCGGTTTCAGCGAGACTAATAATAATAATAAATTGTTATTTTAACCGACTTCAAAAAAACCGAAGGAGGAGGTTCTCAATTCGACGCGTATATTTGCTTTTTTTATATACTCGTACTTATAGACTACAATTATTGACATATTGACGATTCTGACGTCATCCAAACGCATTCTACATGAAACTTAAATGTACACTCGTACCCATAATAGCGCATGTAAAATAGATATTAACCATCGATTCCATCCTGGGATGCGATTCTCTAAAATAACACTTCGTTCATGAACTCAACGGCGAGCGTAACTTGACCCGTCAGTGCGTATAAACTTCATGTTCTTTCGTGTATACGATCTTTGTCGTTTTTCGACGCAGGAGGCCGCGGACATAGATACCTAACTCTGCATAATGCCTACAAGCAAGCGGGTCAATTTATGACTGTCGGATGAAATGAGAGACGACCAACGAGATTTGTTGGAGAACACAGCAGGAGTAAAAACAAAGAGAAGCGAGAGAAATAAAACCATTTTCCTACTTACATTCCCAACGAAAATTAATATCGAAACGGGGTTGCATATAATATCACACATTTTCCGTGAAATACTTTGCTATAAATTAAATGGTCGTATGAAGTTTTTTCCGCTTTATACGGTATTTGGTTAACTTCCCGTCTTTTTTGTGAAATTGAACGCATAAATTGTCGGCTGCGCTTAATATAGCGACGGCGGGCGTCTATTCGACATGGACTAAGTGATGTAGATAAACTGGCTTTAAAATGCTGTTTTGCCACTTTTTTTAATGCAAACTTAGCAAGGTAAGTTTTATTATTTTGTTTGTTATTCACTATCGTTGTCCGTCTGTCTATCTGTCAAGACCCTTTTTTGCGTGTCCAAGTTATTTTTATTTTTATTTATATTATATTTATTAGTTATCATTTATTACATTATGACTTTGTAATATTTTCATTTCGTTTATTGAATTTTTTATATTATGTGAGTATTCTGTATGATTTGAAAAGATGACTTTTTGCTGAGTTTCTGGCGGCGCTTCTCAGTAATGATGGCCCTGTCCGAAACGCTGGTAGATTAATTTTATTTTATATTAGATATATTATGTGACTCATCACTCGTAAAAGAGCCCACAGATGGCCAAAATGCTGAATAAAATACAGAGTTATTGAAACCAGTTTATTATAATTATGTCCCTTGCATTATATAAAATATTTATTCCAAGACTTAGCAAAGTAGGACAATGATATAGCAAAGTGATATGATACCATATTGCTTAAACAATGTTGAAAAGAGGCACACGCCGGGTGACCGCGCAAGGGAAGCATTCGTGCTGTATGCACCTCGTGTTCTTTACACACAAAACTCAACAACCATTCTTTGCTAAAGAATTCCACAACATCGCCGTTTTTGCATCTAGTTATGTCAACATATTACCTTGAAATCAAAACGATTTTCTAACAGTTCATTCATTACTGTATCGATGGTAAGATGATGGAAAAAATTGACTGAGATGAGAATAAATGTACAGAAGAATACATAGAATGTATACCTATCAAATTAAAGAAGTTTCTTACGCGGCAAATCGCAGAAAAACGGCCATAAAATACGGTGTGGCTGGAGCTCTAGTGTTATTAGTGTTTATAACATCGTTCATACCATCATTTTTGATACATGAAAGCAGACAAAAAAAAGCAGTCAGATTTTCGACAGACTTGAAGTACGTTTTGATTTGGGCGCCGAATAAAGAGAAGAAAAATTTGGAATACAACACAGGCCAGAAGGCTTTTGTGAATCAAAAGTGTCCGATATTCAACTGTTTCCTCTCATACAATAAAAGCTTTCTTAAGAACGATGTGAGGAATTTCGACGCAGTTGTGTTCAATATAAGGGACGTGGTGACCGTTAATATGCGACTCCTAAATAATTTAACAAGGTCTCCTGATCAAATGTATATACTGCACTCGTTGGAGCCGGCCAGCAAAGTCCCCATGTGCGATCCTATTTTTGACAACTTCTTCAATTGGACTTGGACCTACAAACTCTGCTCGGACATTCCACACCCGTTTTTCAACGTCCACAATTTGAAGCAAGAGATTGTGGGGCCGAAAGAGAACATGAAATGGAATGAAAAAATGATACATGACAAAACTTTGAAATATGGTGTAATATACAAAAAAACTAAAGCGATAGCTTGGATAGTAACGCAATGCAAGATGGAGATAAAATATAAGGAATTTATAAAAGAATTCAAGGAGGAGTTGGCTGGTTACAACTTTACTCTTGATATATATGGTGCATGTGGTCACAAGAGTTGTCCTGGAAACCAGAGATTCAAGTGTTACAAGATGATTGAGAAAGATTATTATTTTAGTTTGGTAACCGAAGAAACTATCACGTCGGACTGGGTAACTGAGAAAATCATTAATTCTATTAATCACGTCTCCGTACCAGTGGTTATTGGTGGGGCTAATTACTCGAAGTAAGTAACAACTTTGCTCGTTAAAATATCCAATATTCAACCACAGGTCGAAGTTTTTAATAAGCATTGAGAAATCATTCCTGCCTATTAATAAGGTTATATTTCTATATTTTAACTGGGACATAAATTTATCGAAATCTGAGGAGTAAGTTTCGTTTGGAGAGAGTTATGTGTGACATTATATTTGTAATCATTTTATTTTACCCGTGAGGGGTGTATTTCTCGTGATTTTTTATTTGTAATTGACTACATCCACACTATTTGCAAAAGTTTTGAACAGGTGAGCCGTTTACTGACTGGAAAATTTCTAGTATGGGCGAGCTAAAGAGGCCGGCCTTGGCGCGCTCCTAATACGACTTTTCCAGGCAGCTCAGTTTACGGCGGAAACTGCCTGGAATTAAGAGCTCATAAGATGACCCCTCTGTACTGCCTTTCTATATTGACTGAACGGGAACGGCATACCTAATCAATAGGAATTTTATTTAATATGTAGCAGTAACGTTACATGATCTCTTGCAGCTTCCTGCCTCCTGGTTCCTTCATCGATGCTCAAGCCCACTCAATGAAGGACTTAGGCGCAATCCTGAGTTACCTGATACTACACCCTGATACCTACTCTTTACTCTTCGACTGGAAGAACCACTACTACTTTACGGCGAGGTCTAGAAACTACCTTTGCGACCTCTGCGACAAGCTTAATCAGAATAAAACCAAGAAATCTTACGACAACATCAGAAAATGGTGGACCTCAGGTTATAAAAAACGATGCAAAAATAATTCGAAAAAGGTTAGAGTTTATGATTCTAATCCAGACTATGACACATTTCATTGATTCATTGACACAACTGCTCTTTTTTAAGTCAGCAGAAAACCAGATTTTTCTTAACATAAATCGGAGTATGTTTTCAGTAATGATCCTTTTGTATATTATTGTTTTTAATTCAATTGGAAATAATGTCAACAATCATTGAAATTTTACTCTTATATAAATAATGGTGAGAATTAGTGTACGCAGAGCAAGCCGAAAATACGCGACCGTACTTCCGCCTGTGGTATGATTCTCTTACGCGCGCAGTCGCTGAATAAATGAAACTATTAATTTAGACTGTAAGGACAAAGTTATTCAGTCTAAAAGTCTAATGTGTCCCTTATCGCTAATCAGCCGAAGTATCGTCGGTGCGAATTACAAAATCGCTATGTGTTTTTGGTCTACTTTTCAGGAGACAGTTAAAACCGTTTTTTTTCTTTAATAGTTACGTAACATGCGTAGTTTTTCTTTTATGGGAACTAGGTAACTTTTACATCAATATAAATTAAATTAAATTTCATACTAGCTTCTGCCCGCGACTTCGTTCGAGTGGAATTCTGTTATAGTTATTCCCTCGGTAACTTTGAAATTTTCCGGGATAAAAAGTAGCCTATGTGCTATTCCAGACTATAATCTATCTGTGTGCCAAATTTCATCCAGATCTGTTCAGCCGTTCTCGTTGATTGAGTAACAAACATACATCCAGCCAAACTTTCGCATTTATGATATTAGTAGGATGTAAATACAATGTCGTGGTACGAAATAGCGTCGCAGTTAAGTTTAGGGCCTAAAGAGAATCGCAATGAGAGATCGTGGTAATCCCCTAAACATAATATTTTAGTATAGTTATTCTATTTATTCAACTATTATTTTCATTGTTTAAATGAAAGAAATTAAATGAATAACGTCATTTAAAATCGTCGTTATTCGTAGGATCGTCGTCCATAGTTCCTTAACCAACTTCCAAATTTCAATCAGCCAACAAAATGAAAATTCAATCTCTATAAACAAAAACAGATACCGTTCCTTCCCTACCATATCAATCACTGAATTATTAAAGTCACCTTTTGTATTTTTTTCTGCATTAGAGTGGCTCCCGCATCTGTGATAGACATCTCAGAGGACAGATTTATTATTGAATACTTTCATCCGCGTCTATACCCGGACAATGCGAGGATGGTCCATCCATCTTCCTTCCTCCGTTCCAATGTCGGATTTTTGGCTGTTTATTCAATTTGTGTTGGGGAAAGTTGATGAACGTTTCCGAAGTCGAATGATAAATCTTATGCTATTTAATATTTTAACTCTTATATTGTTGCTGTAGAACCCCGAACTACAACAACAACAGATACTTGGTATACTATTCAAAAAATATACAAAATGTGTAAATAATGTAGGTATAATGATAATCATTAATGAAACACTATACATGTCCAAGGACACAGTGCTATATCGCGTGTTAGGGGTATCTTTACATACAACAAGCATAATTGTTACATAATGGGGAAGATGCATGAAAATCAAAATGAGGTTTATATGATATATCTTTATATATATATAATTCTACTGTACGTGTGTGTCACTAAACTCCTCCTAAACGGCTGGACCGATTTGAATGATTTTTTTTGTAAGTGTTAGGGTGGCACCCTGGATGGTTTAGATTGATAAATCAGCCCGGCAGATGACGCTGCAGTCGGTAGAAATACCGCGGGCGAAGCTGTGGCGGGTCCACTAGTATTATTATCGAAGTAAATGTAAACAAAAGCATATTACAGGACACCCTGCCTTTGCCGTGGTTTGGGTGCACACGTTTTGTGGTGGAATTTGTTACATGCACAGCAGCTGATCAGCGATAAACGATATTTTAAATTTAGACTGTAAGATAAAGTCTTTCGGTTTTAATTTGAATGTGTCGTAACTGGTATGACGAAAACGTGAATTTAACTCATCGTTTTCGTTTATAGCCACCAGTAAGGACAATTTTAGTTTCTGTAAATAAGCATTCACCTTAAAATTTTATGAAATGATTATGACAAGGGAAATTATGCCAAACATAAGTTACACAGACAGGTTATCAACCTTTCACTGGGAATATATTTCATCAAATACAACCCTAAAATAATCCACATACACCCATCGATCACAACCCACATTAACTTTCTAGCAGGCTAAGCTGATAGGCCCTTTGGGACGCGATCAGTTATTTAACACAATTACACGTAACATTGTTGTATAAAAGAGTTATTATAGCTTATATACAGCTTAAAAATCACTATTCAAGAATGAAAGGTAAAGTTGGCTGAATGACGAACTTGTTTTAGAGTTAATTTTATGGGTTACTTGTGATAATTCAGGTAAGTTCTAGGTGTGTAGGTATATATATTATTTCTTTCAAATGGCAGAAATTCCCTATTTCGTGATAATTGCGGTAATTTGACATAATTGTCAAGACCTTTCATTATTTCACCTATAACATTCGTGAAATAGGGCATCTCCAATAACAATATCTTTGTACACCGAAGAAATGGAATATACTTACTGCGGATATGCCAACTGAGACTCGGGTGCGTGTTGCTTACTCGATTAAGTGTTCGACGTGGTGTCTAGGCTACTTTTACCCAACTATGGCGAGGAAAAGAGTATGATTTCTGCCAGTTTATATTATTATTTGCACAAATTCTTAACTAATCTATGATATTAGTGAACCGCCGCCGCTCTCTTGCCACCGTCAACGTGCCGGCCCGACCGGAACCACCCGGCATTGCCCGGGACGATGGGAAGAGACCGGACGGGATGAGGTTAGTTCCATGGAAAATGGGTCTGGTGCTGGTGTGGGACGCAACCTGTGTACACACGCTGGCCCCGACATATCTCCATGGAACGTCCAAGAGACCCGGTGCGGCGGCTGAAGCGGCCGAACAAAACAAAAAGAACAAGTATAGGGGTCTTGGCTCCGAATATAACTTTGTACCTTTCGGAGTCGAGACCCTCGGTCCGTGGGGTCCTAGCGCACTACGCCTCTTCGGGGAAATCTCGAAGAGGCTAGTTGAGACAACCGGGGACCGAAGAGCCGGCAGCTTCCTCGCACAACGCATCAGCATTGCGATACAGCGAGGAAACGCTGCCAGCATCGTCGGCACAATGCCACAGGGACCTTTATTAGATTTAATTTAGTTTTTACTTAGATTTAATGAATTTTATATAGTATTATTAATATGTTGTATATTATAGTTTATGAAATTAAATAAACTTTGTTTTTTTTTTTATCATAGATGCGAAAGTAAATTTATATGTTACACTTTCACATCAAAATGGAGCAAAGGATTGACTGTTTCTTTTCTACTTCATTCCATTTAAGTTATTAAATAATGAGCAAAAAGGTAGGTAATTCTATTAACATTTAGTTGTACATAGAACCTTTCTATTCAGTACGTGTATTTTCATCATAGTCTAGGACCTGACTGGGCATATTCACCCTCTCATTGTCGAGCCTTCTCGAATATTCAACAGGGAGTTGATTACAGACAGGGCTGACTGTTGTCACCGATATATATATATTCAGAACGCCTGTAATGTTTTGAACTATATATTTCTGTTTATATTTATCAAATTAATACGTATCTGGATAGACTTTTATTGACTTTGGCAATAAATATGGCGAAGTATAGAGTGGTGTGATGCTCGAACGTGCGCAGCGGCTGATCAGCGATAAGGGACACATTCAACTTTGTCCTTAAAGTCTGAATTAATAGTTTCATTTACCTATTTACCATTTATGCGCATATAGGTACCTACGACCTTGGTAGAACTGCGTCCACCAAGGTTGAAGACACGCATGAACATGTATCATAGGTGAAAAATTTATGACACGTACCTGGACCTCTAATTTGTACTGCCAAGTAATTTACTATATCGTTAAAGTGCCAAAACCGCAAATGTGTCGTTGTTTTGTACGTGTTTGACGTTCACATTCGCAGTTTTGGCATTTAAGGGACGATATAGTAAATTAACATCACTTAACAGTAAGTTCTCTCTTTTTAAGCTTTGCATCTCGTAAATGTTGTTTTAATCGAAATTAGTATTTTAAAAACATATCGAGTTCTAAATAAGGCCCCGCCTATAAAGCAGCGTGCACATAAAAAGTAGCGTCAACAGGAACAGCTGAAGTGGCCTGGTTAGCATACTGCCGCGGTGGACTCGCATATTCATCAGCTTTTGACCCTACTTATCCACTTCACTATGCTAAATCGTCCTGTGTGCTTTGTAAGGTAGATTTTACCCGGCCCCGTAGTTGAAAAGAGGGTTACATGTTTACTTATTTATTGTTTAAATGACACACCAATAGTAACTTAAACAAATATTTATTCACCAGTAACAGCGGCCCTAGCAAGGTTGACACGGGGATAACTTGACCCCGTCCGATAGGATATCTCTATCTTTTTCTTTGGCACTAGTGTACGAGAGACACATTATTTTTCAATTAACATTAGTTTTTATATTTGAATCTTTTGTACGTATCGACCTCAAATTTATATATATTTTTAAAGCTTACCACACCAGTTAATTATACATAGCAAAATCCAATTGTGTGAGTACCACAGCTGGGTACAGAGCTCCTCTCATGATGGGATTGGGCACATCATTAATTACTTTGCAGATGGGCTCCAGTTTCCAAGAATGTTTTCCTTCTCTGGAACGCTCGTCATCATCTTTAACTCCGCACATATCTTACATTATCTTAAGTCCGAAAAAGTCAGAGGTGCCAGCGAGTTTGAACTCATAATCCCTCTTTCTTTAGAGGCACGGGACCGACCACTAAGTTTCCATTACCATTAATATATCAATACAAGGGAGAAGGGTTCTTTTGTTACTCCGGTACGAGCAAATGTCAAGTTTCTTTTCTCTTGCAATTCCGATACAAAGGAATATCACGAAATCGACAAAAGGTCAAAATTGTCGAGACACTTATTGTGTTAACATGTGGATGAGTTGTCATTGATACTACTGCGAACAAAAGGTTTTTTATGGTTATATCTTTTCCTGAAACGAGAAATTGAAACGAGACTTGAATCAGTTGATGTATTTTAAATTTCACTAGTCATTAATGCCATACAGAGTTTTTAAGAACATTAAAATTTCTCATACTCTTCGCATCAGTTTTACTTGCTTCCCATTCAGTATAATTTCCCAGAGTCGTGTTCAAACAGAGTGTCGCATTTACCGGCCCAGTGTACCACCACTTCCTGAACGTCTCATAAGACTGGTAATAGTTGACTCTGTTCTCGTCATTGAGGAGTGCGCACAGTTGACAGACACCTGCGTATTGCTCGCTCGTATGCAACGTGTAGAACTTCTGCCAACGAAAATAGCTGTAGTAAACGGAGGGGTTGCTAATAATGTAGTTGATCATAGCAGCTATTTTTTCCATGGAGCTGTAACGCGCGTTCACGTAGGAACCAGTAGGAAGAAACCTGAAAGCATTCGTGATTTTGTCTGATAATCATTCTTTTTGTATCTTTCCCAGTTTGTAAGCTTAGTTTAGACTCGGCTTAAACTTTGACATACAAATCATGCTTAAGCCGAGCTTGAGAGGCTCTGACATTCCAAATCTCAGGTCACGAATCAGCCATTTTAATTCAAGTCACTCAATTTACTTTAGTCACGTATTATCAGCTCATTACATTTTAATGAGACCCAAAATAGTGGACAGTATCAACGAAATGAAACGGGAATGTATGAATTAACCTCAAAGGGCCTCCCCGCGCACTAACAATTTGTAACAAATTCAAGTGGAAACTTGCTTGCCACGCGAAGACCGCGCAAGCTAACACGACTTTGGAGATAGCTCATGTCCGGCCAAACCACTATCCGTTGCATCTCTAATTAAAGCACAAAAAAAACAACGATATGAGATCTAAAAGCACAACAGAACTTTTAAAAACAATAGGTATGTAAATTGAAACAAATACTTACTTCGTTAAATCAGCTCCGCTTTTAACAATAGGCACAGCGTTATTCAAAAACGCCCTTAATACTTTATCCGTTAGATAATCTTCAACCACACTCTGTTCTTGTACCAGAACAAAATAGTAATCACTATCAATAGCACTGTCACAGCCTTGGTCTGTGTTATTCTGGCATTTCATTTCACATCCAAGAATGTCTAATTTTAAAGAAAACATCTTTAATGCTGTACGCAACTTTCTGGCGTAAATTTTTCCGCCTTTTGCATTGCAATTCTTGACTATAGCCGCAACAGCTTTTTTCTTCCGCTTTAATTTCAATACCTCATCACCACTAAGATAAGTTGTCGCCAAATCACTGGACCACTGCACATCAGCTTGTGGTGCAACCACTTTGTCTTTTTTTATATCTTTGACTACAAAATACGGACTCAATATATCTGAGTTGAGCTTGTATGTCCAAGTCCAATTGAAAAAATTATCTGCATCATCTCTACAAATGAATTTGTAATTAGGTGGTCCCATGCTATGAAAAATATATTTCTGTCTACCAGTTCTCAATTCTGGGAGCATATTTTCTAAAAAGTCAGCCTCGTTTATAACAACAGCATCAAAATTCCTAATGTCTTTATTAAGCAGATGTTCCTTCGTTGTCAAATAGCAGTTAAAAAAAGGGCATCGCTGGTTAATGAAATGATACTGACCTTCTTTAAGCGAACGATATTCTCCGTAACTCCCTTTCGTTTTCGTATAAATTAGGACATATTTCAAATCGTTTTCGTATCTTAATTCTACTGTATCTAATTCAGAATTAAAGTATAATTTATTGCTATTGTGAACACTTCTTATCCGAAAGCTTGACAGGTACGCAGTATGGAAAGTGTAGAAGGCTAGGATAATATACGTAAGCAATCCCATGAAACTTAGAAGAAAAAATAACTTGGCTACTGTGATCGATTTTGAAATTAACATGGTGTTGATCGAGTTATAGACCGCTATGAAATGAAATGTGGATAAAAGGAATGATCATTATCTCGTGACGGCAAACAATTGAAACATATACAATGATGTTTGCAAACAAATAAAGCTTATAATACTCGAGAATTTTTATGGACGTCAGTTTCTGATAATCGATCAGAAATTGTAAACACAAATCTTAGGACGGAAATACAAAGACGTATCTTTAAATGACATTGTTTTGACAACTTTTTCCATCATGCAGGCTGTGTACTGGACTAAGTATCTAGTCACGTAAAGTCAAAATCAAAAATATCTACGCGGACAACGCCCACAAAGTGGTGGAAAATATGTGAACACCTTTATTGTCAAAAGCGTAAGATAGCGCTCAGATATGTTTGCCCCTTTGGTAACGAACCTATAAATATATATATATATATTTATGACCTCCACAGTACATGGTATTTCTTTTCGCAAATGACACAAATTCATTCACAATATTGATCTGGGCCTCTGTTTGGGAACGCCCAAGCGATATTGTTGCGGCTCGCGAGCGGGATTCGCATCGTACGGAAGAGTGGGATGAGAATCTCGCTAGCGCATCGCTACGATATCGCTTGGACCTTCCCGAATAGAGACACTGTCCGTCTGCACCTTATTTTCTGGAGGTTACCGGAATTTGGAAGTAAAAAGTTTCATATTATTGGCCGAATTCAGAAAGGCCACTCAAATTAATCTTTACTTAAAGTGACGATTCAGTGACATTTCTGCATAGGTTGACAACTAGCTGAGGGACATTTAACTTCTTAATATCTAATCAAATGCTTAACTGGCGCTTCTGAATTCGGCCATTTAAAATAAAATATTTATATAAAGCTATTAGAAAGCAAAATAGCATATAATGCGTGCAGATTCTTATCATCCTGGCATGTCGTAAAAGACGACTAAAGGACGGGTACTCTCCAACAAGGTGGACTATCTGTATGGGCGATGGGCTGATCACCTGCCACCATAAGTACGGTTCATCATACCATCTTAGGACTAATTAACCGAACGTGACCACAAGTAGTCTTGTGGCTCTGCCCACCCCATTAGGGATTTCGGGCGTGATAATATGTATGTGTGTAGAAAAAATGTCAAAAGTTTTCACACAGGATGCATCCCCAAACAGAATTAGCATTAACAAAGTGAATAACGCAGCGGTGAAGGCAAATACCGTTTAACTTCTAAGCACTCAAAGGATGTCTTTTTACAACCGAAAAGCTCTTCGGGAAATTTTTCTATATGTCGATGCCTCCCTCTATTTGCTAAGACCTGTTTCGTTAGAGGTAGTGCGTGGTTGCACTGACCACGACAATTGTATGCAATAAAACGCGTGACTGTTTTGTTTTTGAACCATGTCATATATAAGTACAATATCATCTATCTAAACATCAATACGTCTTCGATACAAAAAAATAAAATTGAAGTGTCTGTAATATCAAAACAAGTGCGAGTTAAACCCGCGTGGAGAGGGTTCCGTTCCATACATGATTATCTGAAATTTCCTATGTTACTTTAAATACCATAGACTTCTCATAGGTTTTCCTATAATGTATAGGTAAATAACTATTTTCTGTATGTTTTTCAACATTTTAGGCCCGGTAGTTTCGGAGATAAGGGGGGGGACGGTAAATTTTCGCCTATTTTCCTAAATAACTTCCAAACCATTCAACTTAAAATTCCAAAAACCCTAATAACAGCTTTTTACTAAATACATATGAAAGTATATACGGTACTTGTAACAAAAAACAAAATTTAAAATTTTCTGTTTGTCTGTTTGTTCCGGCTTATTTACGAAACCGCTAGCCCAATTTTGACAGGACTTCCATTAGCAGATAGCTGATGTTTTAAAAACACAATTAGCTGGGGTTCCGCGCAAAATATGTAAGCCCATGAAATTGTGAACAAAGTTCGATCTACGCGGGTGAAACCGCGGAGGACAGCTAGTCGTGAATAAAAATAAAATATGTAGAGTACAATTCAAAGCTACCTCTGTTTTTTTTAAAATAAATAAGTATTCAGAGGTCCTTTAGAAACTAGATAAATCTGAAAAACTTTACTAAGAAAGTCAAAGGCAATTAAACTTGGCTAAAAATACAAAAAAAAACATTACCCAACTCTGACACGGTTACCTACTCTGCATGTCAAGTCTTAAGCATACTTTAGTACATGCAACAATATTACTTATCCTCTCGGAGGTGTGGTAACATCAGCAGCACCGAAATGGATTAATTTAATTAATTCACTTCGGTAATTTTCGGTTTCGTTACAACCGGTGCGTTCGTTGCAAGTGCGAGTGAGACAACGATAATTTATATTTATGGTACGATTCTCTTACATTCGCAGCGGTTAATCAGCGGAAAACAAACCTTTGAATTAAGATTGTAAAGAAAACATCATATGGACTAAATTCGAATGTATTTTTCATCGTTTATCAGCCACTGAATGAGAATCACACGGCTGACATGTTTTCTTGGCGCCGTGACGCGAGTAATCAATGGAAACAAACCTTGCTCTTTGCATGTAGGACGTGAAGTCTTCGGCAAATATGGACATCGCGTATGAACTCAAACAGAATTACGTATTCCATAAAAATATACCCCTTTCGTGCACGTGACAACTGGGACGCGGCGGCAACGCCTTATTTTGTTTCGTCAACATAGCATAACACAACAACTTTATACCGACTAACACCAATTCGAAAAAGTCATCGGCCTTTCTACGTCCCTGGGCTATGTTTATGCTGTGCTTGGGCCTTCTCGGAAAAAGTAGAGATTGGCTGGACTGGACACATCTTTTAATTCGATTACTAATGAATGGCCAAAAAACTTTTCCCAAAGTATCACATCCCAAGCTATTTTACTCAAATTATCATTTGGCAAAAAAACATAAGTCAAAACAGCTTATCGCAATTTCACAGTTAGCAAAGTATTCTTTGGCAAACTGTCGTTTAACAAATAAATACTTGGTCATGTTTCATTTTACCAAGTATTATTTAGTCAAAAACCTAACCCAACCTAACCAACCGGCAGCGTGTCGACGTCACCCCGCTTCGCGGGGTTCCTGTTTCCGCTCTAAGGGACACAAGTTAACCCTAACCTAACCTACCAATAATACAATTGTTACGATTACTTGGTTATTCACTGCGGGGGGGGGTATCACCCCCCTCCCCCCTGTGGGGGCTTCACCCCCTCCTCACCCCTTGCCCCTCTCCCTCTTTATCATATTTTTGGAATATAATATTAGCCAAAAGAAAACGTTTGCCTAATAACGTTTGTCTTAATAAAACTAGACAAATTTAAATTATGCTAAATGATAATTTGACCAAATGAATAAAATGCGAAATGGAAATGTGCTAAAGATTCGTTTGGGAAATGAAACTACTGCGAT
This sequence comes from Tortricodes alternella, assembly GCA_947859335.1. Classification (NCBI taxonomy): domain Eukaryota; kingdom Metazoa; phylum Arthropoda; class Insecta; order Lepidoptera; family Tortricidae; genus Tortricodes; species Tortricodes alternella. The sequence continues at coordinate 4,783,725 of OX401986.1, forward strand.
AAGTTTTTTGGGAAGTGAAATTTGGCAAAAATATTTTTCCTAAAGAGCAGTACACCCTTTTGATTACTTCGGACAGCTTTCGCAATCGGGTAACAATCTCAAAAGTGCATAAATATTTGGAGCCAGTGTTACTGTTGTTATGATGACGGAACACAATGACAGTGCTGCAGTGGAATTAACACTTCATCCTATCAAATCCGTGTGACATAGTTTGGCAGGCGTGGATATGAAACATACGGCGATTTTGCTCCATAGTTGTTTCTTTTTATAGCGCCGCGATCGCAAACAGAACTAAAATACACAATACAGTTTATTGAACACCACAAAAAGAACAGAAAAGCATACATTAACAAAATAAAGTTAGGGAACAATAGGCAGTCTTATCGCTAGATAGCGATCTCTTCCAGACAACCACAACAGAGAAAATAATGAGCAAAAAAGTTTAACTTTGGAAGGTGGTGCAAAATTTAAGTTAAAACATTTTCTAAATTTACAAGCACTCACAAATACGAATATATATACATACATACATATTATCACGCCCGAAATCCCTAATGGGGTGGGCAGAGCCACAATACTACTTGTGGCCACGTTCGATTAATTAGTCGTAAGATGGTATGATGAACCGTATGGTGACAGGTGATCAGCCCATCGCCCATACAGATAGTCCACCATGTTGGAGAGGACCCGTCCCTTAGTCGACTTTTACGACATGTCAGGATGATAAGCATCTGCACGCATTCTATGCTATTTCTTCACTCCCAGTGCAGCAGAGGAAGGAATACATATACATATGTATATACGAATATATATACATATGTATATACATAAATAAATAAATACATATCCACATACATGCATACATATATACATACAGATACCTACATTATGTAAGGATATGCAGATAATTCAGCCATAGTAGAGAATTAGACATAAATAACAGGAAAATAATAGTATAATACCAGATATTTTAGGAAACATTAATATAAAATTAAAAATTAAAAGTTTTACAAGAAAATGCTGTGACTACCTATATCACTATAAAAAATGGGTTTTGATAACCGCTTGGTTCTTAAGCAACAACGAACACAAACAATACTTTTAGGAAGTCAATAATATTTTCATATTTACAGGTATCCATTAACAATTCAATTGCTGCCAAATAATATACGATGTATGAAGCTTCCGATTCCAATACTTGATATAAAGGCTTGGATTATTTCGTTCATGACGTTTCACACGCACCGCTGGACTTGCATATTGTTAAGCCACTATCATATTCACCAAACATGTACAACGTACGTTTTATGTTGAGTACTTTTTACGTTGACCTGTATCCGTTATTTTAAATGTATTTTATCATCATTCCCGAAACACGTCACCAATGATCGCCACAATAACCGATCCTATGCTGCTCGCATCCAGCGGAGTCCTGCAAACTAAAGACATAGTCCAAAGAATTGCTAAACTTAAAGGGGACTATATCTCGTGTCACCAAAATGTATATTTGTCATCAAGTTGTATCATCTTTACGTACATCGTCATGTTTACGTAGTGGTAGAGCCAAACAGTAATCCTCACTATATGATTACTGTTCGAATGGGCCGGCTCGACCGGGGTAGTACCACACTCTCACAGAATATCGGCGTAAAGTAATAGCTTGCTATTGCGTTTCGTACGGTGAGTGACGAGATCCGGAGGCCTATTCCCTCATCCCTATCCCATCCCCATTCCGCATCCTCCTTAGACTGGCAACGCATTGGCAGCACCTCTGGTGTTGCAGATGTCCATGGGCGGCGGTGACCACTTTCCATCAGGTGGGCCGTCAGCTCGTTGGCCAGTCAACTGACATAAAAAAAAATCTAATAAATAGATCTATCGCCACGAAATATTTTCGTTCTCAGATAAACAAAAAGTGTTCCCAGGTATGAATTATCAAGTTAATGTTAATATATGTGTAAAATAAGAGATGGATTACCAAAATAAAATTGTAGTGTATTAGATGAATATAAACTTTGTTCTTATAATAATAATCTTTGTGCTCAGAATGGTAGATCTGTCACCAAATAAGGTTAGGTTAGGTTAGGAACAAAATCATTTATTTGGTACTAGACCCTATATCTCCATGATTTTAGTTGATTTATTGTATGTATATTGTTTGGTGACAAATCTACTATTTTGCGGGCAAACCCTATTATTTAAGAAACACAAAACTAATTAAATTGACGATAGCTTAAATGATACCCAAACTTAAATGGTAATTGCTCATAGAGTAGATGGCCGATGGGGCCGAAGAGATCTTGAGTGGCGATCCCATCCTGGAAGGCGCAGCGTGCACACGGTTGACTGACGAAGAGTTGAGAGGTCCAAAAATAAAAAATAAACAGAGTATTTCAACGCGGGCCGGGCACAGCTCGTTTGAAATACAAAAATAAAACTGTGTCAAGCTTCGGCGCAGGGAGCGGACCATAGGGAGAGAGTTCCGCAGTTGGCCTTTCCATGGAGTTGTATTGCTGAATATCTAAGGCCACCTATGCACAGGTAGGCTTGCTTAGCGCCTAGAGCCTTAGCTATTAACAAACGTTCTATAGATTTCTCGGCACCGGCCGCACTGCGCGCTTGGCGCCTTCAATAGTCACCTGACTCGCTAGGTTCTAAGCGTTAAGCAAGCCACCTGCCTGTGCGGCCTTAGCCTTAGACTTAAGAAGAAACTTTCTTCTGGACCTCCATTTGAAACGCTCATAGTAACATAGAGACCAACTTATTCAATAGTGACACAATAAAAGCGATATAGAATCTATTCTGTTTCTATATGCCGAAAGATGTCAATTTTATTAAAGTATCTTATTCATATACTAGCTGGTTAATAGAAATATATGTACAGTTAATGTAATCCTACATTCAAGCTTATCATTAGGATTGTAATGAAGTGTCATTCCTTTATTTCAATAATTTTAAACACTTCAGTAAAGTCAAAACCAACCAAACATTTTAAACCTCAATAAATTCCATCCTCCCTACTAAATAATAATTCAGCTCGTAGATAGACGTGACGTCACAAATATCCATAGATGGCGACCGCAGCAGCCGGCATTTAGTTCATCGCAGCTATTCGGAATATTTGCCTGAGAACGCTAACATTCCGATCGTGGGTCGACATACCTATTTATGTCAAGTATAATCATAGATAAGTACTAAATAGTTATGATATTTTATCTACACCCATATCATAAAACCTCCATAGTCTAATCAAAAACCGTAGGAAATGACCGTTTTGACGACCAATTAGGTAAAACGAGTGCTGCAATGGTATTCCCTTATCGTTTTTAGTAAAGAAATGAGATTAAATTTGGAACAGCTGTCAAAACTCAAGTGGGTCTCTATTCTAGTATCCATTAATTTAATTAAATATTAAAACAGTTATTGATACGAAACGTCAATTCAGTATGTTTTTTTAATATAAACTGCACAACATTTGATCTCGAGTGACATGAGAATAGAGACTGCATTCGTTTGTCTATGATTTAAAAAAAAATGGTCTTGACGGAGGATTGAATTGCCGCCATTATGTTAGTGTTTTGCTGAACGAAAGTAGAATTGTTGTTGAATTGAATAGAAAAAGTTGTTTGTAATTTACATTTTAGTTGAAAATATGAATATTAGTCTTCTCGGAGTGTGTGTGATGTGAAAATGCGCCGGATATCGGAAATATGCAGCCACGATTGTAACAAATAACTTGTTGCCAGAAAATATTGTTTCTGAACCCATCATGGAGGATTTATAATATGTGTGTAGATAAAGTTATGTATGCAACTCTGCATAATTTGGCCTTAAAACACACGTGCGATCTTATTATGAAACTCGCTAAAAGCTCGTTTCATAAAACCGCACTAGTGTTTTAAGGCCTATCATTATGCAACCGTTGCATAAACTACTATTATATTATATTAAGCTAATTGAAGGCGATTTTCGACCAACTCAGAAGCTTCATCATCATGGTTATCATCTACCGGACCGGTACAAGTCCGTAAAGCTTCATTACAGATGTTGCTAGATACGAGTATGTCGTTCTTGAGAGTAACCACTAATCTAGTTATGAAATTAGGGCCCATTCCGCACCAGCGGTCATGAATGACACAAAGATAAATTAAACCCGTTTATCTCTATGACTATCTCTTTCGTCGGCACTAGCGTGAGAGAGACGCACTTATAGCTAAGACGGTCTATCTTATCTTAGTGTCATTCATGTTAGGGCCGCAGCGGTTAACCGCACGCGTTTTTTTGTTACAGGGAAATTTGTACAAGCGCACGCACTTGCGATGCGTATTAATCATATTTCGTTTCAGAAATGTCCATCTTGTTCCCAAAAGTTAAGGATCCTGAGGCTTGACTTTCAATCAGGCATAGTTTTGGCCTGTATGAAGAATTTAGCTTCAATTATGACCTGCACCGGCGATCCCTGGGTCTTGAAGGGCGTACCTACTGTGGTATATACATAGATTTATATAAACCAGTAGACATAATTTTTAACTTATATGTGTACTGTTTTGAAAAAAATGATACCTCACAGAGTTTCTTGCCGGCTCACTAGAGATTTTTTTTCCGAACCGGTGGTAGATTCATTCCTTGACCTTCATAAGAGCTTGTAAAGCCTAAATTGAATAAAGATAGTTTGACTTTGACTTTGACGTTGAACGTGAATTGAACTCTACGATTTCTTATTTTGGCCACAGGAAGACAACTCATTTTCTCACGTATTTTTAAATAAAAGCGATTGCGATTTCCCATACACAACCGGCTTGTGTGAAACGTATTTATTTATTTACGAGACGACCCGTTATTCATCGAACATTGTTTCGGAAACAACGGATAGGAAGTCGTAAATGACAATTCGGTTGTTCGCATCCCGTTTTCGTTGTGTTGATAACGTTTTGTAATAAATCGTTTACGTTATCACAATTTTTCTGTGGTCTGTTCATTATTTAAATTATTTTTGGCGACATATTTACTGACAAGTTTCTTGTTAAATTGGGCAAAAAATTTAAAGAAATTAAAAAAATATATTCACTTCTTTTTATGTCGATAATGTTTCTTGACATATCTCGCCCTCTTCAATATTCCACTATAAGAACTACAAATTAAAAACAAGAAAAAATTTACTATTTATATTTTTGATGCCTTCCGGTAAGGTATTTTCAAAATAAGTTCATGACTCCATTATCTATCAACTTCGATCTAAGATAACAGGAGTAAGCTTGCTACCATTCCCATGAATTCCCATTGGCCCAAGTGTCAGCGTGTGTGAGCTGAGAAATTCCAAGTTGCATCTGAAATGTCGCACTCTATCTAGAGTGTCTTTACTCAATTCTAATACCGTCAGGCCTCTTATGATCGAAATCTCTTGGGCTCTCTTCAGTTGTCCTGGAAATCTGATATTTGCATATGCATACTGTATGCAGTTATTTTTAGGCGAACAACTAAGAAAATTCAATTGCCACGGGGACTTTTTTTTGATTTAATTTAGTTTTGATTTAGATTTAATTAATTTTATTTACTATTTAGTATATTTTGTTGTAATAAAATGATTAATTATTATAAAGTCTTACTTGTATAGACTTGTACTTAGGATATATAATTTATTTAATTTACTTGTATCATTTACTTAAATACTTAAAGTAACAAAAGTGGCGATAACATTGAATAAAACTGTTAAAACAGCTATTAATAATAAAGAATAAATTGGTTGAAAATATTTTTGAACATTGAACATTGAAGAAATTGAAGATAACAAATAAAAAACGTCATAAATTAAATATATCGAAGTTGGTGGCAAGTTGGTGGTTGGTGGTAGGTGGTGACTTGTCAAGTAAATGAACACAGTATGAGGGATGTATTGGAAAGTCCATTTATTCCATGTACCTATTACCTTATTAACTTGCCACCGACTTAGATATATTTAATTAATGACGTCACTTAACCAATAATATATCTCCCATTTCTAGGTAAATGACTTACAAAAGCCAATTATTATTTCTTACTTTTCAGTGGGGTTTTCGAGTCGGTTTTTTTATTTGTTAAATTATTATTTTATTTTATACTTTTTAGTGCTTATCATATAAAACACATTTATTACATCAAGCAACAACAGCATAATGCTAATTGCTCATCACCATTTAGAAAATGTTGCTATCCAGGGTGCAAGGGCATCAATCTTTGAGGAGTTCTCCTGGTTCTTCAAACCCAGTTCTATTTTACCACATGCATTTTCATGACCATAAATTGCTTCACAAAGTTATAAAGAAATTTAATCGCCAACTGTGAAGTACTTATCATTCAGGAGTTCCGGTGATCATCTATGGTCTTCATCAACAGTTCCACTTCACCAAATAATGCTTTTAGAACGTAACTGCTTGAGTTATTACAGATTATACTAAAATTGCTATATGCGTGCCTATAATATTTGAAGAGTTCCATCGATTCCTCATAGATCCTCTCATCACACCTCGATTTTGACTACAACGGGACCAAACTGAAAGTATACCCTACCGATTAAAAAAAGAATTTTTCAAATCGGTTTATAAATGACGGAGTTCTGAAGTAACAAAATAAAAAAAAAATACAACCGAACTCCTCCCTTTTTTTTTGAAGTCGGTTAAAAAGTCTAATGATATTTATTATTGTCACTTGAAAAGGCTCATCGGTGCATCTTAGCCTCATCATTAATGGTGATGCTACACAAAGTTCTTCCCATTATCATATTATGCAAGTAAGTTTTCTTGTTATATTTTGTTTCTCCTAATATTTCTTTTGGCTGTCGTAACATATGTATATGAACAAAATATTCTAGTGGTATAAAGTCAAAATCAAAATATCTTTATTCAATTTGGGCTTTTACAAGCTATTCAGCTTATTTTGAGAGTGGCCCAGCAAACAACGTCAAAAATTGCTATCTATAAGTAGAATACTCCTCTATTGCACTGGGAGTGAAGGAATAGCATAGAATGCGTGCAGATGCTTACCATCCTGGCATGTCGTAAAAGCCGACTAAGGGACGGGTCCTCTCCAACATGGTGGACTATCTGTATGGGCGATGGGCTGATCACCTGTCACCATACGGTTCATCATACCATCTTAGGACTAATAAATCGAACGTGGCCACAAGTAGACTTGTGGCTCTGCCCACCCCATTAGGGATTTGGGGCATGATGTATGTTTATGTATAAGTAGAATCTTAAGTAGAAAATCCAGCACGATCTATGAACTAATCTATTCCAAATCAAGCCAAGGAAGCAAACGGGGGCAACTGAGCTCATTGTCCCGACCACAATCATGCGAGCAACATACCAAAATACATCCAAGGATCAACCAAAGCATCGCAGTGATGCATTGCATCTATTGTGCTATGAATCGACGCAAGAGACAAAGATGTGCTGACGCAGTGGGTTAGATGAAATGAAATGTAGATAGAACTGCAGCATTAAATCGACTTGGTCAGGTCGCGTGTACGTAAGATTGTCATTGGAAAAGAATGTGCACATTTAAGATGAAAATAAACAACTAATTGACTTAAAATATCTAAAGGAAAATAAAAACAACAACGGCACTTAAACTCTTAGGCGTCTTTCATGTTAACACGCGGGCGCGGTCACGAAATATCAAACAGATCGCGTTGTATGCAAGTGTTCACGTACGAAACGCACGTGCGCGTCAAGAAAAGTCAGCGCACCCGCCACCGCGCCCGCGCCCGCTAATTGTACGTGAAAGACGCCTTAGAAAGCTAATTCAAGGTCGGGAACTCTCGTAGCTGTATAGTTGATTTTTATCGATAAAATGGATTTAACCTTTTTATCTACACCCATATCATAAAACCTCCATTGGTTAATCAAAAACCGTAGGAAATGACCACCATTTTGACAACCAATTAGGAAAAACCAGTGCTAAGATAAAGAAATAACATGACTTCTTTATCGTTTTTAGTAAAGAAATGAGATTAAATTTGGAACAGCTGTCAAAACTCAAGTGGGTCTCTATTCTAGTATCCATAGATAATAAAACAGTTATTGATACGAAACGTCAATTCAGTATGTTTTTTTAATATAAACTGCACAATATTTGATCTCGAGTGACGTGAGAATAGAGACTTCATCCGTTTGTCTATGATTAAAAAAAAAATGGTCTTGACGGAGGATCGAATCGCCGCCATTATGTTGACGTTTTGCTGAACGAAAGTAGAATTTTGTTGAATTGAATAGAAAAAGTTGTTTGTAATTTACATTTTAGTTGAAAATATGAATAGTAAGTAGTCTTCTCGGAGTGTGTGTGATGTGAAAATGCGCCGGATATCGGAAATATGCAGCCACGATTGCAACAAATAACTTGTTGCCAGAAAATATTGTTTCTGAACCCATCATGGAGGATTTATAATATGTGTGTAGATAAAGTTATGTATGCAACTCTGCATAATTTGGCCTTAAAACACACGTGCTTATCCTATCGGCTGCCTATCGGCTCGTTTCATGAAAACCGCGCTAGTGTTTTAAGGCCTATCATTATACAACCGTTGCATAAACTACTATTTACTTGGCGAAATCGATGTAGAAAAATCTAGTCACTTTTTCGGCTTTGCTGTAATCTGAACAATAATAAAATATAAACTCTACTTCTATCCTATTACTTGATCTTCAGTTTCAGTGAGTTAGAGGTCTGAATATTGTTTGTGACTACTTGACTGTGGCTCACTGGGACATGAACGGGCCAGTCTATTGATTGATGATGAAGCCAAAGCGTAGATAAAGGAAGTTCACCGTTGAACTTCTGTTGCTATGGTAGCATGTTTGGTTTTAAAGGAACGGATATCATACGCCTGACTTAGTTTTAAAGCCTCTCCGCGTTCAAACAATTCAAAATAGTAAAAAATTGTCACGCATGCATTAGCATAGAGCGGCGGCATAATATTGAATCTCGAGCGTAGCGAGGAATTTTAATGTAGAATCAATCACTGCAGCGAGGTATTCAAGACATAAATATTTTATTCCCAAATGAAACAATCTGCTTTTCACTTCACAACGAACGATTTTTACAAAAAGCAAGAACTTTATTAATTCGATAAGAAACCATAAGAGGATGCAAGTGACATTCAACTGCAGATCTTATTTAATAAATAGATGCTTAAATCATATTAATTGCCGTGAAAGCAATTAACGCTTTCACGAGTTTCGTAAAAACTGTAGTCTCGCCGCGACTGCAGACGTCGGGGCGGGATTATTCATTAAGAGAACCAGCATTTTGAAGCAGTTGAATTAGTTAACAAGTTATTTGATAATATTGGTCATTTACAATTATCGAGGATCTTTTTTAATGTTTGGGGACTTTAAAAATGAAAAATGTAGTATAGAAAGTCTAAATTAGGATCCTGATGTCAAACTATAAAAAAATTATATTTAATTACAAGTAATTAAATATAGTTTAAGGAGAAGTTGAATGAACAAAACAAAATGTATAAACATTTTCTTATATCGGCCCTATCACAGTATATTTTTATAAATGCGATAGTATGTGAGTATTTGCGTGTATATGTGAGCTGGTATGTTTGTTACTCCATCACGCTTCAACGGCTGAACGGATTTAGATGATATTTGGAATCGAGATAGTTTAAACCCTGGATTAACACACAAGATACTTTTTCATCTCAATCCCACGCGAACAGTCGCGGGCACAGATAGCTAGTTATTTATATTTATACGTAGATGTAGTTTGATTGAGTGAAATTACCCTAAAATCACCATTTTATTAATCTATTTGTCTAATGTTAAAATTAACGAACGATTGAGTGAATGATTTATTTGTGAGTGGAAATTCGGGTTACCTGGGCAGATACGAAAATTGCATATTCTCATAATCTAGTGTCACCAAATCCTACCTTTTCAAGTGTACACACATTATTTAATTTCAAGAGTTTGAAAAAAAAGGATGATGAAATATAAGAAAAATAATAATAAACATTAAAAATATATCCACTTGGTAGCAGCAAATTAAAAATTTAAATTAAGCATTAAACAATGAGAATGTCACTAAAAACAAAGAATGCTAAAATACCGCTTACATTCTACACATCGTGACAACGACATCGTTTTAACCCATCCTAGTTCACTTGAATGAATGAACAGCACCTATCCTACAATAAAATAAGTAACTTACTTGGTTTGAATAAGTTCAGTGTTACCGTTAACTTTGGAAAAATAAGCACTGGCGTCCGTTTTAAACTATGTAAGTATAAAAAATGGTTCTTGGCTCCATTGTACATGTAGCATCCAGACAAGAGCTGCGTGGCAACATCTTGCACTAATTGGTCCGCGGCGCGAAGATGTTCGCGATTTATGGCACGCCTCAGCACCTGCAGCCGCCATTGCTTAGCCTTTTCACTGACTCCGCTCAAACAGGTTTCCATTCATTAAAATAAATTTAAAAAAAGATTGGATATAATAATCGTATTTCCCAAACCGAATCGAATTTCTTTACTTTCGTAAAGAAGAAAAAAATTACACCATCCTTCCAAAAGGGCACATCGTAACGTCAACCGACTTTCTGACCCAGATTGAACTGTTATTTTTCTTTTTTAAGATTTTTTTTAATAGAAGATAGGTGCACATTTGACCTCTATCTCACCTGATGGAAAGTGATGATGAGGTCGACGATGGAGCATGCACACCTAGATAATGCCTATTCACTCTCCTCTTGAAAAGACCCTAGTTGTAGCGTTCTGGGAACAAGTCTGCAGGCAGGGAATTCCACTCCTTAGCCGTTCGCCAAATGAATGTTGAAGCGTACCGCTTAGTGCGAATTCTTAGAACATCCACGATATAGGGATGGAACCCCAGCCCACGCCTAGTCCCCCGAAGAAGGAATGGGGATTTATTTCGAAGAACATGTTAATTTTGTCAATGCGATAAGGTTCTACGGAGACCGGAGACATGAAATCTGCGCCTCTATTCGGGAACGCTAAGTGATTCTATAGCAACTCGTGAGCGAGATATCTGTCCCACTCTTCCGCACGACGCGTAATGCGAAAGAGTGGGATGAGAAATCTCGCTCACGAGTCGCTACAGAATCACTTAACGTTCCCGAATAGAAGCGCAGATTGGCTCTACATACATATATTATGTCTGTGTGTAAGTAACTACACATGACTACGCCTACTAAATTTAGACAGCTGATAACACTGCAAACCTATCTAAGCAGGTTTATAATCATTTCTTTGTCTGAGCTAATCTCAAAAAAATCTAAGAAGAAAAAAATACGAAAGTTATTTATTTCGAAAGTTTCCAAGCTAATATTTTAATGCAAGGCATGCATAGTAATTTCTTTTTCTTGGCAACTTATGATTGGACGCAGGACTCCACTAGCGCGGATCGCCAACTTCGCCAAGCTATATCTTTAACTCTGTACGTACACACGTAATCCTAAACATAGACATTCCTATATTACCTATCATAATTTCTAATTTTCATAATCAGGTAATGAAATGACTATTTTCTGTAGTACGGAGTACATTTTTCAGAAAAAATTAACTCTAACCTAACCTTTCCTGAGTATATCTTAGGTATCCTGAAAAGTCGGCAGTTCAACCGACAATTTCGTGCTTGATTCATTTACTTATAGTTCTGAACCTCTCTACTTAAATTACTAGCAAACCAGAGTCAAGTCAAGTGTTTCATTTGTCAAATTATGCTTGATAACTTTAGTGCAGAAAGGTAATCCGATGGCATGTTTATATCTCGTGAAAATGCAGTCATTATGACACTCGCCGATGACTCGCCCGCCGCATAGAAACTGGTTTGGACCTTTTCGATAAGCTAGAGAATCACTTCTCAATATCCGAGGCTTAGTTAGAAAATTAAAGGCAAAATAGATTTCACTCGCACTTTATTCTGTGCGTGAATTCCTAGAACATTAAGTCATATTAACAATAAATAATGTAATTAACTGCACTAATTTAATTTAGTCTGTAACTATGATTAAGAAATTAAAAAGGAATGTTATATATAATTGAAATCTGAACTTGACATGTAAAATTACATTTTATTAATATATGAAATAAATAAATAAATAACAATAATTCACGGAAAAGCTTAGTTATACTCTTTAGTTATTATAATAGTGAAGCTTATCCACAATATTCTCCGGTCATCCTCGCAGCCTGTACTCAGGTCGCGTATGAAAGAAAATTAGACTTTTTAAACTTACCTAGCGAGCTTCGATTTTACCTCATTCCTGTACTTTCCAGGCGGGCTGGATGCTTATTACAGTTTCTATCTTTACATTTAACCCTTAAACGGGCTCCATACATAAAGTTATGCTACGTCACATTCAAAAATAGTTTAATGTTTGTCACTAGGCAATCATATAAAAGCCATTTATGTTTTACATAAATACAATCGAATTTGATTATTAAAATCAGGGCTCTTTAACCATTACAAGTAGCGGCCCGCTAATTATTTTTACCGATGATAATTAAAAACTAAAGGGAAAACTATATGTTTTTCATAGAATTTCATTATTGAATAGCCTGTATATGTCCCATTGCTGGCATATCATCGGACGACGACCATGACGAAGTCTCAGAGGCGGAGGAAGAACTTATTCTTCCGAACGTTTCATAATTAATGTCACCTGTCACATTTGAGTGAAAGAAAACATCACAAACACCACTTTAAGAGGAGGAATGTGCCCAGTATTGAGATGTATAAGCTTATGACGATAAGCCTTTAATTCGTGGCTTAACTAACCTACCCTGTAAAGAGTCAAAAGCGGGCAATAAATGCATCACCAAGTTCTTACCTAATATTCCGTGCTGGCATAAGTTATCTTCATACAAACGCCCCGCGCGCGGCTTGTATGTGTGCGCCAAAGTATCTATGCGTCGCCGTACGCACACTTAAACAAAATCTCGACCCGTTTCTCAGTGCGCCAGTCGGGGCTAACACCGCACGAGGTTCGCGCGTCACGGCTTTTCGGCAGCACTAAATGAATGAAAAATGTGTGATAATCGCAGGAGAACGTATTGCTGTGTGTTAGGGTTGTCTTAATAATTCATCGATTCCAGAATTGTCTCTGTTCAGATTACCTATTGAACAGAGACAACCCTGAGACAGTAGGCAATTATATCGCAGATTGGGCCAGAGATAGCCTACTTCCCCTCTTTATACTATGGTGCTGGTGATATTGTGATACTAAAAATTATATTGATATTAGCCTGCTCCTCATACAATGCCCAAATGTTTTTTTTTAAACTCAGGCATACTTCAAAGTATTATGAAACTTCATGAGATGTCTCATGAATCATCCTTATTATTATTTTGTTCTCGTTATGGAATCTGTTCGATAACGGCTGCCATACAAATGTAGAGTAGTATATTATTATAATGAAAGTACTACATAGTAAGAAATAACTGTATAAATTAAAAAATCATATTCGAATGTGATGCGACGCAGTGTTGACTTAGATTAACAAATATGGAATTAAAAAAATATAAATTAAACGGTCATTAAGACTAGTCAGCTCCTATTTTAACCCTACTGCACGAAGCCAAAAGGAGGGTATAGACTTTAAGTTTATGTATCTATGTATGTATATGACACAAAATCTGAGCTACTGGACTAATTTTAATAGATGGGGTATCATTATGATTTGTTAAGAACGTGCGACTGTCAAAGGCTGTATATAAGAATGTCATTTCTTTCTGCGAAAATGCTGTCAAAATGATATTACCGTAAAATATAAAAACCACCCTACGCCTAAAAGACGCCATAGAGGTGTCCCATCTTCTTTCCGCAAATGGCACAGCGTGATGTGAGACGAGAACGTAAGAAAGGCTCGAGGGAGCTGGAGGCACTTGAGAACTTGCTTTTTCCAAGTAATGCCTTTGAGGAAATTAAATAAACTGCAACACCGCATCATAAGCGTCCTTGCGACCGCGCGGAGCGGGAATGCGTTCGCATTCGCGAAGATAATACGACAAAATTATTATTTGGGTACAAAAATATTTGTGCACCGTCAAATGTAAAATATAGATTGGTTACAGCCAAAGGAAAAATCGTACAGAAACTCATCTAAATTAAATAATCACGTAATAGGACGATGTGTGCAAAGTTCCCGATTCGCAATGAGCCCGAGTGGGACTACTGCTCTGTCCCTCTCACTGTATAAAAAGAGGAATGTGTTAATTTACGTTGGCATGACATGAGTATTGTGAACGTGCCATGAGGTGAGGCGAAATCACGGACTGCTGACCTTGGCAAGCGCTACATTGCAAGGAGATTCGGACTGTCTGGAACTGGTTAGGCAGGTGGTACGCCTTTTCGTCCCGTCACTGACGAAGTTTGATTTCCGCCCACGTTGTCGCCACCTGCTGGCGGCGCCTGCGACGCGCACGGTAGCGCACTCTAAATCACCGCTGGTTCGAGCTGCGCACTTGCTTAATTCGCTTCTCGAGTCTGCCCCTGAATGTGATCTATTTGCTTGTAGATGAAGTGTGGTGTGTGATGAATGCCTGAAGTTCTGTGAGAGGATGGATGCCCGGCTTTCTTCGGTATAAATGTTATCATATCCGTCTTATTTTTCTTTTATTGTTCTTGTTATTTTTTGCTTTTGTTTTGTTTAGTATGTAATTCACAGTGCTGTAGCGTACGCTGTTATACTGTGCGATTGTTTTTTAAATAAATAAATGAGTCGAAGAGAATGACTCGGAGGCCAGGTTTTAAATCCTTTAGTAAATTATTTATTTTATTTATTTATTCATATTGCACAATCAGTTACATTACACTTACGAACTAGGCCTTAAGGAATGTCACTGATACCCTGGAAGGGCATTGCAAATTTACTATAACTAGAAATATAAATTTAAGATTACAATCTACGAAATATACATTACGGACACAACTGACCGAAATTTTGTCTAACGAACGATATAATTTTATACGCCGGCTCGTTAATATAAACGTCAAAACGGGCAGCGATAGATCAGCGATGAAACTTATTAAATCCAGCCTGAATAACCTTGACCTTGACTTAGCTTTAAATAATTACTGTTTAGTTCGATATCCTCAAATATTTTTAGTTTAACCAATCTGCTGTATTTTGACTGAGTGTTCCTATAAGTTTGAAATATCGGATGTTGACTTTACGTACAATGGAAACACGCAACTCATATCGCAATGTACGGATGCCTAGCGCGGTTGTGTCTTCCTCTAGCAAATATACGGCAAATGCGATCTTAGCCGTGTTATCTAAGAGATATATGACAAAAATGTGAGTCGAGTGATGTTCTAGTTTTTGGGATAACCACATTTCTTGAGTATGAAGGGTTCTATTTGGGTAATGGGAAATATTGGGTTTTATGACGTGAGAGATGAAGAGTTAAATGTTTATCTGATGATATGCTTAAATATACGTACTTTAATAACCTTACCTCATAATAGACGGAAAAAGTGGTTTAGATGGATTTCAACTTGTTCATCAATCATCATCGCATTTTATTTTATTCTATTTTACTTGTAATGTTCATTTTAATTTATTATTTAATTCTATTATTAATTCATGTTTGACATCAATTTTTACTAATTTAAGTTTCTACCCTCACGTTTCAAACACAATGTATCTATTGTTTATGAAATAAATGAACTATGAACTATGAACATCACCTCAGCCAAAAAGCAATGTCTCTTTTTCCTTACCGTAATTGAAATATATGATTTTACAATGTTTAATAAATTTAGCTACAATGTTGCATTAAAAAACAAGTATTTCTGTAGGGGTAGTGTAAAACTCTCAACCATTGAAAGGAAGTGTCGCTGAGAGTGAATGGTTTTCTGAAAAATGTGTAGAACAGTAGGAATTTGAAGCCAGAACTTTGTCACTGCTTTCACAAAAGGTTGGATTTTCTATCCATCTGCCTGGAACGCAAAAAGAAAATCACATTACGCGTGGAAAACCTTTGATACCTGTTTGCAGGATTGAATTCGTTCTATTTGAAATAAGAATATAATAATCATAAGAAATATCATTTAATTGCAATAATTCTTAAAGCAGCACTTTGATCTTTGTCTTAGTAAAAAATTATCTATGCTGTACATAAAAAAATGTGTGTGCATAAGACCACACGATAGGAGTCAAACCCTACAAAACCGAAACACGCACACGCATGCCCTCAAGCACTTACTCACTCGCTCTCTCACTCATACTCATACTCATAGCCATAGCCTTCAGAAAGAGCACAATGACGACTAGAGCAGAGTATACGCGATTCAGCGTCATCGAGCCGAGCGCGATTCATGGCGAATGGAGCCGAGTATACCCGATTCAGCGTAACCGGTTTGAGTGTGACGGTCCAGTTTCGTTTACCCTTTAGAAAGAGCCCAAACGCGCCTAAAGAAGTTTTTAGGCAGAAAGCCATAAGTGATGGGGCTGCAGACTGGGAACGCAATTCTGCGAACGCACCAATCACAGCGTTCCCGAATAGAGGCGCTGCAAGTTTGGCAGCTTTATTTTCTAATAAGTTAGGCTAAGCGATTTCTTTAGGACATTTTCTCTGTGTTAAATACATAATATGCACATATACAGGTTTATTTACTGAATTATGCTTGCGTTTCCAAAACAATCATAAATTAACAATGTAATTAAATTAATTAATTAGTATAGTGACTACAGAGTGCGGTCATGGACCAGAAAGAATTTCGTACAATGACCCCTCACTACTCTGTACATACCGTCTGTTCGAGTGCGGTATCATAACCGTGCACGAGCGAGACAAGTAGCGAGCGGCTATTGTACGAAATTCTTTCTGCTCCGTAACCGCACGTTAAGTATAAAGCCGCGTGACACCATATACATTTGTAAGACAGCCGTGTTTAGTCTCTTTGACAATAGTTTAATAATTAAGAAAAACAATAGTAATTGACATTGTATTAACGACCGCTACAATAGATGTAAACATCATTGTAATTTTACACCGGTCGTCAATACAAACTTACCCGCGGGCAGCGGTGGCCTTTTGCAATGAAATTTGTGTCAGTGTCCAATCGATCTTCAAAGAACACCCCGAAATGTACGGTGCAAGGTTTTTGGTGATTTTGGTAGTTTTTGTAAGTATCTTTTTAGTACTTTAACTTAAGAACCCTCTTAAAGTGAATGCAATTTTTTTATCATATTATTTTGTGCTTACTGTATTGTATGCGGAAAGTAAGTCAAAGTTTCGTGATATTTTTTATTAACTGTCGAAATCAAAAAGTGTGCCGAGTTTTTAGACTGCTGTTAACTACATACGACAGTTTTTTTTTCTTCATAATATTATCTTTTTATGATAATCTTGTCGAATAGACTTATGTTTGCTGTCATTTGGGCAGTTTCGTATTAGGCAGTTACTTAAGCAGCGGAAAATTAATTTAAAGAATTGAAGTTCGGAGCGAAATGCCTATTTAGCCCTTATAACAGGGAATAAACCAGACTAATTGTATCATGTTACTCCTAAGTAACAGCAGGCCCGACGCACTCCGCATTTTAAGCGCGAAGCTGCAAGCGCATCGATGGGCCCGTCTTGCCGGGCCTTTTCAAGGAGTTGCCGCGTTCTTATTTTAAAATCCGTAGCGTAGGAAATAACGACCTTCGCGCGCAGCGCTAGTATTCGATGTTACCAGCGCCTCTATTCGGGAATGCTAAGTGATTCTGTAGCGACTCGTGTCGTGTCGTGTCTCGTGTCTCGTGTCGTGTCGTGTGGAAGAGTGGGATGAGAAATCTCGCTCACGAGTCGCTACAGAATCACTTAGCGTTCCCGAATAGAGGCGCTGGTCTCGCATAGTTAAACAATTACATATATTTTCAGGTGAGCACCCAAGGCGACTCAAACGATGTCACACCACACGTTTACAGCAGACCGTACCCGCCTTCAACCGTGGACTTCAACGAGATCTTTTCAAACAGCCTCTCCACCGCCATGCTAATCGACGACACATTTATCTCCACTTTCGAAACGACGGAGGGAACCTTCCATCTGACTCCTCGCTTAAGCTTTGTGGAGTTCCCCACACGCCCCACTTCGACAACGACAAAAAGAACGATACCACCACCGATGCACCTTATCAACGCTTCATATTTAACCACAACACCCGCTCCTCCTCCTTCGTATTCGACAACGGAAATAACAACGACCACGACGCTAAAGCCAAAAAGAAGAACGTCTTCGGAAAAGCCTCCTCAGAGAGGAGTTCTGGATTTGCTCTTCCCTGAGCACCGGGTTCAATCTTTCAAAGTATTTTTCGACAGTTTCAAACGACTGTTGTCTAATACTTTAAAGAAATAATAAGGTTGTCATTACAGGGAGTGGATCTGAACTTTCAACGTAGACTATCGTATATCGTTTCTGTTACAACTGCCTAATCGATAAAAAGTAAAGTGAAATTAAAACTACCCAACTGGCGACGTAAAAGTTGTATATAAAAATATATTTCAGTCACAGTCGGAGGCCAAAGACATACTCAATTTTTGACAGTGTGACGAGACCGAATTGCGTTTCATTAGCGACATTTGCATCTAATATCAATATCGTTATCGTGGAAATAGGGATAGCTACCGCTGACGAAACTCAATCTATACGCACCGATACGTACCGGTATAGTAAAAACTTGACACATTAATTCATTAGAGTTATCTTATATACGTTTTACACTTAGGTAAGGAAAATGCTTGGATCAGGAGACCGGTTATTGACTTTCGAGCTTTTGAAAGTAATCTTTAAAATCCGAACGATAAAAAGCAGAAATGTGTGGTCCAGACTACACAATTTTAAATTTTTAAAAATATGTGTTCAGCATCATTTCTTAACGTAACATTTGAGCGCTCAAAACCCAAAAATCACCCCTAAGTTGAATGATAAAAGCATCAGGATTTATTTTCATAGCAATTGCATATATTTTACAACTTAAAATGTTTGTTAAACATTAAATGAACGATGTGAGACTTTTTGTTTTAATATTCTCGTAAGTGCCATTGTCAAAGGGTTTGTTCCTAATTATTACAAGCTGACAAGCGTTTAGGTCAAATCTTGCAAGCTGAATTAGAACAACTTCCTCTTATCCTACGGAGCTGAATATTTTCATATTGGTTCAGTTCCGATGACAATGCATTTTTATGGTAAGCATCATCTGAATCGACATCCAGGGTTAGCTCCAGATAAAGGAACTTTCCAACGATCAACAGCACAGACACGTAATTTTGTTCGCGCATTTTATTGCAATATTAAAGTAGACCAACAACCATATCTGTATAATATTTAATAATATTAACGTTCATGGTATAATAGAACGTGGCCACAAGTAGTCTTGTGGCTCTGCCCACCCCATTAGGGATTTCGGGCGTGATGCTATGTATGTATGTATGTGTATGGTATAATCGCGAGCCAGGGTATGAAGTATGAATACACCTGGGCTACCACTGTTACTGTCATCAAGGACATTGTCGAAGTGATTACCACTCAAGAAGCAAAATTACGTATAATATAGAGTAGTAATAGTATACCTCGTCTACAGTAAAAAAAGCGCTGACGGGCATACATTTTATATGGCTGCCAGCGCTCTTTTTACTGTAGACGAAGTATAGTCATATAGTGGTCTATAATGACTGTTATATAACTTGAACTATAACTGGAATTATACGATTTTGCAAAAGATGGGTAATGGGGCTGTTCGAAACAGCATCGCCTTTTAAAACTCCCTAAACTTAAAATAAGAAACGTCAAATTCGATTTAGTATGGCACCAAGCTGTCAAAATCGAGTTCAACGTTTCTTATTTCATATTAAATGACTTTTAAATTTAGATAACACAGTTCCGAATTGGCCCCAATATCACATTATTTTGTCACTTTCTTCCCAATGCAAAGAAAGTGTCCAAGTGCCAAGTGCCAAGTGCCACAGTCCTATACAGATCTCTATCTGAATAGGGATGTTTCCTGGGTAAAAAAATAATAATTCTAATTAGTCCGTCAGTTAGATTATCAAAAAATATTGAACACGTATTTTTTGCTTTATCAAATCAATCCAAATTGACAAAGATAACTCGCATCAAAGTTAGGGAGTGGGGCTAATGACGTCACTTAATGGTAAAAAGTGTGCAAAGTCGTAACGTCACGCGGAACTTCAACGCACTATATCTTCGTCATTTTTTATTTAATTGACACATGCAAAAATAAGTGTTCTATTTTTTTTTTATAATATAAATGACGGATTTATTAGAATTTTTCAGGAAACACGCCTTTTCATATACCAGGCGCCTCATTCGGGAACGCTAAGTGATTCTGTAGCGACTCGTAAGCCAGATCTCTCATCTCGCTCTTACGCATTTCAAGTCGTGCGGAAGAGTGGAATGACAAATCTGGCTTACGAGTCGCTACAGAATCACTTAGCGTTCCCGAATGTGGCGCCAGCATTTATTTGTACCTCTCGGACGATGAATGCATCGCATTGCATGCGTTGTTGCATGAGGAAAAAGTACAATCAGCCGCTTAACAGGTGTAGTGCCCGTGACGTCACCGGTAGTCATTGTTTGAAGAGCTACTAGTATCAGAGTGTAGTTTGAACTGTTAACAGCGGTGCTACTAATGGTTCTCGAAACATACTCGCTTCACGACATACTGACTACAGTTTAATAAATGCTGTGGTATATTAATAGGATACAGTATATAGTGCCAGCATAAACTGGTAACGTCTGAAATATCTGTAAAATGATGGGACGCTAAACGATTTTTAACAATTTCCGAACGATAATTGGTATTACTGGTAAACCAAGCTGTCAAACAAATGGGACGCGCGGGGTTCTTAGAGCGCTGTGATTGGTGCGTTCAAGGTTATGCGCTCCCCTCACCTGCCCGTAGCCCTGCCACTTATATATTTTTGCCAGCGGGGGTCGCCCGGCTATGCTAGATAGATGGTCTGTGGTTATGGGTGCTTTAAAATAATATCTTGCTTATAAAAACCAAAAATCTTGACAAAGGCCTTATATTATAAAAAAACAAAACTAAATTAAATCCACACTGAAGGTACGGCCATTTACGGGTACCATACAACGGCGCTTCACTAAAACGTGATTCCCGCTGATTGCACTAATTACGCTCGCAAACGCGCCGTTCGAGCACTCGAGCACTCGAGCATTTGAGCACTCGAGCATTTGAGCACTTGACGCCAGTTGCCGCTTGTCTCCAATTATTTTTATGGATTAACGCCAATTATTATGCTTTGGGCAATTTTTTTGTCGCGCATTGAGTTGCATAACCTGTCAGAATAAGTACGTTCTATTGCTGGACACAGGCATATTATTATTCATGTCATGGTGGAAGAAGAGTTCCAGTTCCAGGCTTTTTGGCAGGCGATTTGGCTAAAAAATGCGCTTGTATGCGATGTCCAAAACGCCTACAGTTGGCAGTAGCTAAAGACTATAACTGGTGGCTCTGTTAGCTGTAGACCTAGCGAGTAAATATGTTTTTTTTACATTTTCAACCCCCATATCTCCACCATTTTGAAAAAGTTCGAAAAACTGAATCCACAAAAAAGATACATAATTTTCGAACCTGCTAACAAAATTTCATGAGAATCGATTGAAAAATGCGACATTCACAGGAGAACAGCACGGGAAATCCGGACATCCTCCGGACACATACGAAAGCATTTTTGCGCTCGCTCGGTCTAACTTTTTAATTTTTAATTTTCCAGTTTGTTAATGTACATCTTTTTTGTGTTTTTTATTAGTCTGACTCCAATTGTAATTTTGGTTTTTGATTTATAGTAAATTTTTTGTTAATTCTAAATAATGTTGAATCTAATTTGAACACATTTAAATCTAATTTTAATTTTATTTTAGTTTATTTATTTTCAATGTATTTTTTTAAATGTGTATGGATTTATTTCTGAATTGAATGTTTATTATTATTATTAATAATAATAAATAAATAAATGAGAAGATTTCGAAGTTTCCACAGACATATGCAGCAGGCTTTCTTTTGATATTTTTCTTCACCGACATGCTCAGAGATAATATATGTGAATCTACTTTTCACATTTTCTTTATTAACAATTTCCAATTATTTGCTATAATAATAATGGTGTGTAAAGAGAAATATTGCAATGCATTAGGTAAACACTTGTTATTATTAATAGCTACAAAATTTGCACTATGTTGTGTAACTACTCTATTAATAAATTTTCAATAAAATAGCACATTTGTAGCGTTATTTTCAAATTTAATTTAAATCACATTCACAACTCCAAAATTATTACAAAAAGCACAAAAGCCAAAAGCTTAGCAGTGGGTGTTTTAAATGAATTTCGCGAAGCTTTTGAACTCAGTGGAAACGGTAGGCTGGCGTTAATTATTCTACTACCGTCATAATACCCAAAATTAATATTGCGAGATCAAATTAAATGAATTTGTGTTGAGGAATTAATTTAAACAGCACATTTGCGCAATCGTATTTTTCATTATTTAGCTTATCAGTAAACGGACACTGACAATTAAGAACTCAATTTCACTAAAGGTTAAAATGTGATTATTTGTGGTATTAATTCTGGGAATTTCAAGTCAAACAATCGCTAAAAGTGCGCAACAGTGATTTCGTTTTTCTTAAAATAGCTTTTTTTTTAATTAATTTTAGTGAGTCCGGTCACACTTAAACTTACTGTTAAATGTTATCTTTTTATCTAATGATAAAACATATTCTAATGAACGCTGCTTGTCAGAATCATAACGTAGTTATATATCAATCAATATTTGAATAAAATCAAACAAAATCTTAAAATATATACTTATAATTATTTCCTGTTCATATTTTGTAGGGCAATTTAACAGGGGTTTAACAGAGTATATATCTACAAATGAAATTCTTTAGGTAATAAAATAACATCAAAAGTCATAATCATCATTATCATTTCAGCCGAAAGACGTCCACTGCTGGACATAGGCCTGATCGCCACAACGACCGATTCTGTGCTGCTCGCATCCAGCGACGACCCGCAATCTTCACCAGCGGCTAACATGCATGACACAAAGATAAGATAGACCGTCTTATCTCTAAGTGCGTCTCTCTCAGACTAGTGCCGACGAAAGAGATAGTCATAGAGATAAACGGGTTTAATTTATCTTTGTGGCACGCATGTTAGGGCCGCTGGTCAGTCCGCCGTGTTCACGCCTTCTAGTACGCGGTTGCCACTCAAGAACTCCTCCACCACTTCAATAATATGCATATTTTCGTATAAATTCTTCATTTATCCCACGACTTTGATTCTCATTTCCACGCCATCGGCCAGTTTCATCCTATTAGCGATAATTAAATTGTATTCAGCGGTTGAATTCATTCCCGTGTTAACTTCGGGAAGCTTCGCATTAATTTTGATCGGACACAGCGTGGTTCAAATTTGTACGCATTTGAGTATTAGTTGAAATTTTGATGAATAATAATTTTTGTTCAGTTATCGTGCCTTTGATCACAAAAAGCACTACGAGTATACAATACTTTTAAAGTATTTAAAATAAAATCGGTAAAAATTGGGAGTGAGTCAGAATTTCTAAAAATCTTTATTTTGTGTGATTGGTTCCATTTCCATATTTTCCTAGTGGCATTTTTTCCCAATGTTTTATTTTTGTCAGTACCTAATTTTATTATTCGTTTTATTTTCTAACTCTTAATTATCTAGTAGAATATTTGTCTGTTATATTTTTATGGTATTTTTTTATCCTGTTCCTATTTTTCATATTTGATTAATAGGTAGTTTTTTTCTCGTTCGTTAATATCATAATAAATAACAGGAGACATACTTACACAAATTTATATAATTCCAAACTAAGTTCTAGGCTTGATGTGCTATGGGTACTTGACAATGATATACTAACTAAATTATATAGATAAATTTATACTTAATTAAATAGAAGACATCCAATACGTGCTCATCACATAAGTACCTCCGTTACAAAGATTTTATCCATCGAGATTTAAAAACATTGAGAAAATAAGCAAATGCCAAATTGCCAAAGGAAAATTAAACAATGGGAAAATATGGGAATGGAACAAATAACACCAAACAAAAATGATTTTAGGAAATGATAGGGCACACTCAAATTTGGTGCACGATCACACAATATTGCTGCGAATATTCAATTCTAAATTCATTTTTCACGCTATTATTACAAGTGAATTCTCACGCCACTCATAAATACCGTCACAAAAATCCGTCGATATTTGAATATACCTTATCACTCTCGAACTAGAAGCGCAAAAAAACCACCTCAAAAAGCTTTTCCGGGAAACGAACCTGGATATTAGCAAAAAGTCATTAAAAAGTGAACGCTGTTCATCACCCAAAAGTCGGTATTAAACCTTAAGTTATAAAGTTCATTCATTTAACGGTCGCCCGCGTCCGAGGCGAGCGCCAACACTGAATTCCAAATTCTAACCATCTTCGGGAGTTCGAGAGGAAATCTGTGGCAATTTTGTATATGCAAAGTTAGTATTTAAGACACTAGAGGGTCACCTCTGACAGTCAATCAAATTATCCTTACTAATATTATAAATGTGAATGTAAGTTTGTTCGTTGCGCTTTCACGTATAAACTACTGAACCGATCATCATGAAACTTTGTAAACCATATTCTTGGAGGTATTAGAAGTAACATAGGATGCTTTTTATCCCAGAAAAATTAAAAATTCCCAAGGGAATAACTACAACCGAATTCCACGCGAACAAGCTAGAATGTAAGTTTGTTTGTTGCGCTCTCACGTAAAAACTACTGAACCGATCATCATGAAACTTTGTACACATATTCTTGGAGGTATTAAAAGTAACATAGGATACTTTTTATCCCGGTAAAATTTAAAAGGTCCCGCGGGAATAACTATAACCGAATTCAACGCGAACGAAGTCGCGGGAAAAAGCTAGTAATATTATAAATCCGAAAGTTTGTGTATGTGTCAATCAGTATGTTTATTACTTCTTCACGCTGAAATGGCTCAACGGATTTGAGTGGAATTTGGAATGAAGATAACCTATACCCTGAATTAACACATAGGCTTATTATCCCGGGGATTTTTACATTAGATTGTTGCACCAAGCAGAAAGTGATTCATTATTGCGCCGAGCGTTAGTTTGGAGCCCGAACGCAAGTGAGGGCTCTTAAAACATGAGCACAGTAATACATCACTTGATGCGAAGTGCATAATCTAAACTTTCAACTACTGCAAAAAGTTGGTAAAAAGAACCGACTAGCGACGTAAAAAGGGATTTTTGCACCGGGTATGACGCACCCTTAGAATGTTTATATAGCCTATGACCCTCGCACGTTCTCCAGGAATCTTGAGACACCCTATTTATTAAAGTCGGTGGTTCAGAAACTAAAGTAGAACATTCGAAAATTTTCACAGATAACGTTGTCATGACGTACGATGACGTGCTATGCCTTTACAGCACGTTCAGTGCGAGGTGTCAACCAAAAACCGTCCGCAACACTCGTCCGCGTGCTGACATGCTATTGGTCCCAATGTCTTTGAGTGCTCGATGGAGGGTCACGCGGAGTGAATATGAAGGAACTGAACGACATTTCATCCTCGACAGACATCGTCTGTCAGCCGCGTCGCACTTTTAGGGACCTAAAGAGACTGCAATACATTGCAGCGTAGCCTGCTATTCTCAAAAAGTTATTCTCAAAAAACTGGTATCCAATGGCTGTTCGGATATTTAACAAACTCCCACAAAATCTGCAGGATCTAAGCGCTAAAGAACTTAAACGCAAGCTATCGCTATAAATGCTTTTATTCCGTTAAAGAATATCTTGACATGTAGGAAAAATTGTTTATTAAAATTTTATTTTATTGTTATGTATTTATTACGGTGGACATTTTAAATTTTGAATAATTGTATATACCTAAACTAACTATGGGCATTTTAAATAAAATAAATAAATAAATCAGGGGACAACCTTTACACAAATCAATCTAGTCCGAAAGTAAGCTCTAAAGTACTAGACGACGATATACATACTTATATAGAGAAATAAATACTAAAATACACAGGGAACATCCAAGACTCAGGAACAAACATTCGTTCTTATCACACAAATATTTGCCCTTACCGGGGATCGAACCCGGGACGCTTGCGTCGGAGGCAGGGTCACTCCCAACTAGGCTAACCGTGTCGTCATTTTAAATTTTGAATTATTGTGTAAGTGCTAACCATTTTTTGCATGTTATTCTATGACAGAACATGCTGAACTTACTTGCCTGATTTTATGATCTTTGTAACCATGTTTTCTGAGCAAATAAATATTCTGATTCTGCCCTTCATTTAGTTACGAATTTTTACGCTTAGACTCCGAGCCAGTGCAGTTATAATATTCTCGGCAACTTTTAAGACTAAATTGCCAGATAAAGGTGTTATAAAATTCATATTTTCCCTAAAACGGTTAATACACAGTGTAAACACTCAACGCATCCAGAATCAGAATGAAATTATCGCCTCCCGAGTCAGCAGGAATAACTTCATTTTACAAAAAAGCGAGGGAATTACGCCCGACTCCGCCGTGTCGCGTTTGACTTGATTTTCTCTTTCAGCGGTTTTTTTTTGCAGTCGTCAATTTATGAACAACTTTCCGCGGTGCAGCTTCGCCCGCTTTATCTTTTACTTCGGAATTTTGCAGTTTGGTAAGTTTAATTTTGAATTTGAAGTTTATTCTAAACCTACGGCCTAACATGAATGACACAAAGATAAAACAGACCGTCTTATCTCTAAGTGCGTCTCTCTCACACTAATGTCGACGAAAGAGATAGTCATAGAGATAAACGAGTTTAATTTATCTTTGTGTCATTCATGTTAGGGCCGCTGAAGGTTTTACTTATGTCAGTGACAAATTATTATAATAACGGTCAAAATTTCAATGGGACGCAGTGTCTCCACTATTGAAGCAAAATCCAGGTGGCGCTGCGATCGAGGGATGCAAAACATAACCAACATTTCTAGATCTTATAATTTATTACGTTGGTTTTGTTTACATTAATAATTATACATTAACGAGATTTTTGGGTTAAGGTTCAACGCACGCCACCGCTATCGTCATCTTTGTCGCACCGGGTATCCCTCGATCGCAGTGACGCTAGGTTGAAACCCAGAGTTGCAAGACCTGATTATCTTCTATATATATAAAAATGAATTGCTGTTCGTTAGTCTCACTAAAACTCGAGAACGGCTGAACGGATTTATCTTATCTTAGTCTTGAAATGTTCGTGGAGGTCTAGGGAAGGTTTAAAAGTACATAGGTTACTTAAATTATTATTCTTCGGAGACAAAGTCGCGGGCACCAGCTAGTGTTAAATAAAGATTGCATTTGACGGTGTTGAAAATTGCAAACAGAACCGAGAGCAAAGAAATGTTCTATATTTGATCGTTAACGCAATAGGCTGTCAACAGACCGAGTTATTAATCACAGTAGCTTTCAAAATGATTATTAAAATTTTCTTTAAAGTAAACTCAATGGAATTATTCTGTACACAATATTCAACTCAATATAGGACGATAGCGGCAAAACTGCCGGGAGTGCCAGTCATCTGGACATAACAAAATTCAAATGATGATTCTTAGTTAATTTTAAGCTCCATAGCTTATACATATGCTTATGCATTATGTTGAATTGACTGAATACCCTTATCGATTAAAACATGTAATTTTTAAGGTTTTAGCACTGGTGGCACTGTACGGTGGAAATAGCCTAAAACAGAAAACTTAAAGAGACGTGCCAACAAAAGCAGCATCGCCATCTTTCTCCTTTTTTAGGGTTCCGTACCCAAAGGGAAAAACGGGACCCTATTACAAGGCTCCGCTGTCCGTTTGTCCATCTGTCCATCTGTCACCAGGCTGTATCTCAAGAACCGTGATTCAGAAGTTGTGAGTCAGAACAAAATCTAGGTCTGTACGTTTTTGAATTTTGATTAAAGATCAACAAAGTCAAATAATTGCTGAAATTAGTTTTGTATGAGAAGACTAAAACAACGATAAAACTGAATTTAGTGATTCTAGTGAAAAAAAAAGACAAAAACGTATAGACCTAGATTTTGTGCTGACTGACAACCTATCAAAAATTTGTCAACATCGGTTAACCTGTAAGGGGTGGAAATCGTTATCACCTTTTGTATGAAAAGCCGTAGGTTCACACTCCTCTCAGTCTCGACCTAGTGTCAGAACCGCTGATACTCAAACTCTAAACCATAATGTTAAAATAATTGTTGAAACCTAAGTAAAATAAATATACAAATAACAAAAAAAACGTTAGCATTAAATGCAATGTATTATCTAAAATAGATTCCTGGTTCTTGAGACGTAACTTGATAATGACTTTACCGATTTCATTCTTCTTATTTTTTAAGTTTTCTAGTATATTTTAGAAGGTTTTTACAGAAAGAAAAATTGAGAAAACTGCGCAGGAAATTGGATAATTTCAGAAAATTTTATGACCATTGTAACTTCGCGCGTTACGTTACTTTTTCTTGGCAAATGCACAGTTTCCGAGGTCCACGCGGACAAAGTTGCGGGGAACAGCTAGTTGCTAGCTAGCTAGTACAATATATTTACAATGAGTATTTGCGGTACATTGTGATGTAAAACCGGTACGGTATGCAAATGAGTCGGATCCGACAGCGTCGGCAGCTGATGACATCCGGCCATTGTCTTGAGATGCTGACCGTAATCGTTCCCTTTTAAAGTCTGTTCGCCGAGACTTTCCCGTTTGTTGTATGAGAGCCCCCGTTAAATATGTGTTTTATTTTAATTTAATTATATATTATTAATATATTAATAACTAAATATTCTGTGCATATTTCATGCGTCTAACTGTTGCCGTTATCAATGTCGAGCAAAAACGAGCAAAAAAATCACGTTTGTTGTATGGGAGCCTTACTTATTATTTTATTGTGTTTTTTAGTATTTGTTTTTATAGTGGCAACAGAAATACATCATCTGTGAAAATTTGAAAGTACTAGTGAGCAAAATTCTATTAAATTATTAATGTCAAAGTACGTGAAGATGTTTGTATGTTTGCTTCTTAATCACGCGCAAACGGCTAAACGGATTCGGATAAAATTTAACAGCAAACAGATAGGACCATATCTTGGAAAAAAACATAGGATACTTTTATCCCGATCGCATGCGACCAAAGCCGCGGGCACTATAGTCTATTATAGATTATTCGACATCTAGTATTCTATAAAACAATATTATTTATTTTTTGTGAATAATTAAGGTAATCAGATTAAAACTCTCGTGAGACATTACTAAGACTAGAAATAAGCACGGCTTTACTCACGATTTATTGTCAGAAATAGTCCGACATGTTTCGAACTCATATGGAGTCCTTCTTCAGGGGTTGAGTACGGTCGCGCTCACTGCAACCCACGCACTGCCGCCCTCCGGTCGGGCACGTTGCGCCTTTCCCCTTACAAGCAGCCTCGCCTTATCGAAACGAAGCTCCGCGGTGGCAGAGCACGCCCTGGACATGGGTTCGTCGCATTTCATTTGTTTCGATAAGGCGAGGCTGCTTGTAAGGGAAAAGCGCTTCGTGCAACGCAAAATCCGCGAGGCGATTGAAATTAGGCGACGACCTAATTTTAACCGGGATATTGGGTGGGTATTGCCACCAGCGTGGAAGCCCGTCGTCCCAGCGATTCGGGGTACTGGACGTGTTGACATTCTTGTGGACACTGTGAGTTCGGCATGTTTTCTGCCGTTCACCACCAACAACGAGCCGCAGCCTGGTGCTTCAGCAACACCGGTGCAGCCCCCCGCCGCCGCCGCGCCCTCGGCTCGGGCGCAACGCGCCGCACGGAGGGCGGCAGTGCGTGGGTTGCAGTGAGCGCGACCGTACTCAACCCCTGAAGAAGGACTCCATATGAGTCCGAAACATGTCGGACTATTTCTGACAATAAATAGTGAGTAAAGCTGTGCTTATTTCTAGTGTTAATAATTAAGGTGTTATATTGGCTTTATAATGCTTTACAAAACTTTCGGTAAAAATATACTTACTACTTATTTGCTAACGTAAAACAGCTAGTGTAACATAAACTATACTAACATAGATATTAGATACAAGTTTCGCTGCGCTCAAATTTCCAAAAACACAATGCAATTTCTGCAATCACAAGCGGGGGCGCCGCTCGTCTATTTGGAGTCATTTGCATACCGACCACCGAGCAGGACACACCGAAAGCACGCGCTCGACCGTACAAAGGGATTTTCATATTAAATTTTCTGTTTAGTATAATTGCCGACATATTTCCCTCATTGCAGTTTTTGCTTTATTTGCATACGTGAGGTTTACTGTGATATTATTCTGGCTTTATTCAGCGTCCGTTTGAATTAGTTGAAACATTTCTAGAGTCCGATTTTTTTCTATTTCGCATAAAATGAAGTTAATCATCATTTCATTTAATCCTTTAACAATTATCATTTGTTGGGCATCCTTAAAATAAACATAAACCAATAATAATACATTAAATTTAAAAACAGACTATAATAAAATAATAAATTGAAGTTAAAATAATAATAAAAATGTCAAGAGATTTTAAATATTTATATCAGTGGTAAAAATAAATATTAAGAATAATATAGAATAGTTGCCGCAGACGAATTTGCTGCAGGGGGGTATTCTTTTTATAATAATATACATATGTAAATATATTCTTTTTTATTAATATTAATAAGTTGTATATCTTTATTACTTTATCTATTATGTTTGTAGATTAGTTTTAATTGAAATGTATTATTTAATTTAATTGTAAATTGTAAATAAATCAAAGTTCATACAGAATATGTTCCAGAATCCAGAAGATGATCGGTTTATATATCCCAACCAAGTATCAAGTTTACAAAACAGTATATGTAGAGGTATATAGGATTTCACATTAAGAACTCATTGCGACAACTACGTGGTTCCAGTATTTTCAGTGGCTTTTACATCTTGCTTAACATCCTCATTGAATATTAAAGTATCCTTGTTTCGCATAATCATTATTGTTTGATGTCGTAAAAGACATTCCTTCACATTGTGCGTAAAGGCACGTCCGTAAAAGTAATTTGTAAACAACAGTAATTCTAAACTCCACACGCTCTCAGACAGTCGCTCCCCAAACATGTCTCATATACTAAGAGCCCTTGTGCTAGCCGGCTACAGTGCCTTGATAATTCATTTTATCCGAATCCTTAGTCAAAATGAAGAAGAAATCGAAATCGTGTACACCAGAAGACCACCCGGCAGTCTAAAGAAAATTTTACGTGAAATTAAAAAAAACAAAAACACCTCATACACATTCGTTGATACCAATTTTGTAATGCCAACTAGGCTTCCAACGGACTTAAGATACGTCTTAAAATGGACTCGAGACCTGAAGAATTATATCCATAAAAAATTTGTGAGTGGACAGACACCTTTTTTCGAAAAGAACTGCACGTACTATAATTGCTACATGACTAACGACAAGAGTTTGCTGGTGGATCCTCGTTACTTTGACGCAATTTTGTTCGATGTTGAGCATGATTGGGATTTTAATCCCACTATAAGATCTCCTCAACAGAAGTATATCTTCACAGCCACCGAACCAGCCAGTCTTTATCCTATCTGCCACCCTACTTTTGACTCCTACTATAATTGGACTTGGAGCTACAAACTGGACTCAGACATCGTCCAACCCTTTTTCAACATCTACCACAAAAACGGGACACTAGCTGGTCCTAAAGTGAACATGGAATGGATAACAGACGATAAAGATATTTTACCAAGTATAAGAGGGAAATTGATGTTCAAAACAAAGATGGCGGCGTGGTTTGTGTCTCATTGTAAAACAAAGGGTGGACGAGAACATTTTATAGATGGTCTTATTAAGGCTTTGGAAAAGTATAATTTTACAGTAGACATATACGGATGGTGTGGCAAACTTGTATGTCCAAAGGACAATCTTGATGCATGCTTAGAGTTACTGCAGAATGATTATTATTTTTATCTCGCGTTTGAGAATTCCTTTTGCGAAGATTACGTTACAGAGAAAGTATTGCATGGCTTGAATAATTATGCAGTGCCTATAGTTTACGGTGGAGCGAATTACTCGAGGTAAGCAACAAATGCGGTTTGCGGCAAAGAATAGCCGTGTTCAATATGGTGTTCCCCA
This sequence comes from Tortricodes alternella, assembly GCA_947859335.1. NCBI lineage: Eukaryota > Metazoa > Arthropoda > Insecta > Lepidoptera > Tortricidae > Tortricodes > Tortricodes alternella. The sequence goes on from OX401986.1 coordinate 4,815,956, forward strand.
TCGACAAAATCTCAGAAACCATCCGAATTTTCTCAAGTTATGGGTAATTTGTTCTTTCTATTCGTGTTTCGTTATTTTATTTTCAGGTCAACGCGTGACATTTATCTTTTGATGAATCAACCCTAATGTTACAACGCTATTTACTTTCGAAGTTATTAAAAAATTACGCACTTCCGATACAGACTTTCGTCCCGTACTTAAGCCCCTTAGGGAATAAATGTTCAAAAACCCTTTTTTTAGTGCTCACGTACGTTATATGAAGAACTCCTTTGCGAAATTTCATGCTTCCAGACCCACCAATTTAGGTTATCTGTCAATCAATCAGTATTAGAGTTTTATTAAGTAGATTTTGTATCATCTAATTGATAGAAATAGAAATAGAAAATATTTATTTCGCTAAATGTAGATGTTGTAGATGATCAAATAAGACTGCTTTCACTTATTTACTATTTGCTTCGTATTACATTCGGTTCTGTCTCGCAATGACGGCGCCAATAGTTCCACAATTTCCTCCTTCTACGCTTTTACGTTGCAATTGAAGCTTTTCTTTTGCAGATTTTTACCTCCAAATTCTTATATCGATGCAACAAAATTGGAACCGGCATCATTGGCGTCATTGATGATGGAAATTATTCAATCGCCGAAAACTTATGAGAATTATTTTAGGTAAGAAGTTTGTTCTTGAAGTATATTTTTTTATGGCATAATATTCAGAATAAGTAGTAAAATAAATAGAATCATATTTGTTCTCTAAAAAAGGACCTACAGCATTAGGTAGGTAGGTAGGTAGGTCATTTATTTCTTTATGAAAATTGCATTACAAAAATTACATATTAAAGATAATGAATTCACAAAAAGACCGTCAGTCGAGATAGAATAATATAAAAATACCGTCTAGAAATAATTCTAGGAATAATCAAAATAGATATGTCTTAGAATTCAATTACAAAATGTCACAAATAAAATTAATAACAAAAGAAAATAGATGTCAAAAAATGCAATAAAATAAAAACTAACCTAAAGAAACACAAATGTCAGAAAATCAAAACTAAATAATAACAATAAAAATATAATAGTAAATTAGCTTTCACTGTATTCTTTAACAGAATAATAATAATTCTTTTGACCAAAATTTTACCTAACAATTTCAGCGCCACAATTGCTACGCGTGTAGCGTGTAGCGCGGAGCCGCGTAGCGCGTAGAGTCGTCCCGCGATAACTCTGCAACGAAAAAACGGCAACCCTATATGTCATTTCATACAAAATTTCAATCCGTCGTATGGAGTGACGTATGGGGTTGCCATTTTTTCGTTGCAGCGTTTTAGCGAAAATACGCTACGAGACCCCCCCCCGCGTAGCGATATACATAATAATGTATTAGATATGAATTAATAGCTCAGCATCCACCCAGTACATTCGAAGTGGACCAGACTTTGTTAGTTTTAACTACTAACAAATAAATTCCATTCTCCCGTTGTCCCCAGCATGGGTGCGATGTTTTTTTTTGTACTTATTTTTGGCGTGCGTGTCCTCAAAAAGTCATCCAAGTTCAAAACATTACTTTTGTTTTTATATATTAGATAACTTGTCGAGGTTTCAGGTGGCATAATCACTACTACTACGAGGGCACCCAGTTGGTGTCGGACGTGTGTAAACTATGCGAGGTACTGAACAACCCCGCACAGAAACATTCAGAAGTCAAGAACTTAACAAAGTGGTGGAACACGCCAGCTGACGCGTGCAAGAATGAGAGAGGAGAAGTCTTACATGTTTAGTTGCGCATAGCCGTGCGATCCCAGCTGCCAAAATTAGAGGCAAAAAGCTATAAGCGGAGGGGTGACAAGCAGGGCGCGGGAGCGCATAACCTCAAACGCACCAATCACAGCGCTCTAAAACCCAGCTAGTAAAAGTGCGGCTTAGCCGTGTCTTTAGGGGGATCCTGCCGTTTCATCAAAAAACTTTTGACAAATTATCACTTCCCAAAAAAATTTTAGCAACCGTTTTTTACCAGTGCAATCTTTGGAATTAGTACGCACATTTTCATTTGTTTAAACACAACACTTTGACCGTTGTTAGGTGACGTTAAAGAATATAGTGGGGACGTATAAAAACAGAAGGTACAATAAAGCGCGCTTTTTACGAGCACTTTCACGGAAGAAAGATATTTTGATTCAAGAATAATAATATGATTATTCTTGGAAATATTGTTTAAATGTAATAATATATTTACTTAACCTGAGAACAATATCTTGAGCGAAAAAAACCAATTACTTCAAACACGAATTATTCTTGGTTCAAGAAAATATAATGTTCCGTTATATGGAAATCACGGATGGTCTTGACCAAGGCGACAATGTCTTGACTCGAGGCATCTTTTTTTTCCGTGTTGGGGTTAAATGGAAAGTGTGTTCGCTAAATTTAAAAAGTCTTTAAACTTGAAATAGGCAACGTCAAACTCGATTTTGACAGCTTGGTGCTATACAAAATTAAGTTTAATTAGGCGTCATCGTTTCGAATTGGACTCATTGATTCGTATGCAGCTGAAGGGGCTCATTTGCGGGCTCGTTTTCTGATTTTAAGCGTTTAGGCGTCATCGTTTCGAATTGGACTCATTGATTCGTATGCAGCTGAAGGGGCTCATTTGCGGGCTCGTTTTCTGGCAATTTATTGCTGCAATTCGGGCAAAGATTACTTACATGCGCTTTAATAGCGCCTCAATTCGGGAATGCTAAGTCATGTTGTAGCGACTCGCGAGCGCGATTTCTCATCCCACTCTTCTGCACAACGCGTAATGCGTAAGAGCGAGATGCGAGTCTCGCTCACGGGTCGCTGCAGTATCACTTAGACGTTTCCGAATAGACGCCCAGCACTACTGGGGACAAAAAGTTTGAATGTAATTTTTTGAGGATAGCTCGAATTGCAGCATTAAATTGTCGAAAAACTAGGCCGTTTTTGAGTGCCTTAACATTAGGTGACTGGATAATTGAAGCATCAGTTAACTCATCCGTCAAGAATGTCCATAATTGGCTACTTGACTATAGTAACAAATATTAATATATTTCTGTGGAGCGGTAGCTAAACATAAATAAATGCAAGTCAAAGAAACAAAAATATCAAAGTCAAAATCAAATATTGCTTTTTAGTTCTGAATTACTAGTTTTTGAAATCCTCATCAAAATTCTGTCATTTTTTAATTCTACGATATTGGCCTAAAAACAGTATTTTCGGAAATAATTGCGAATTTCATGTATTTTTTATACCAAAACGAATGTAAAAAGAGCCCTGACGGTCATACAGTTCATATGGCCGTCAGGGTTCTTTTTACATTGGTCTGTTATACACTCTAACTGAACTGTGACGTCATATTTCAGGGCCATTTTGTATGGAGCGTTTTTGCGAGTGGTATGAACTAGGACTTTTCCAAGCGTCGTATCTCGAAAAAAAACAACACAATAGTGTGTTACGAATACAGTTGGGTTTCAATGACTCGGTATTTTCCAAAATATGATGAAATAAAAATCATGCAAGTAGCCAATTGTACTCACAGAACTATATCGAGATAGAAGGAAAGAGTGTTTGTTACCGCGTGCCAAAAAGATGTCGTGAGATCATCTTTGTGTGTAACAACGGCGGCGGCGCTGCGCGGGACGGGGCAGTGGCGGTGCCTAGACTCTGTTTGTCGCGTGCTAATCGATGCTTTTGAATCGTTTTCGCGCGACTTATGCTCACTAAATTACACGTGATATCAAAGTAACTACGCATAAATGTTACACGCTCAGTTTCCACACAAATCGACGAACTCCTTCCTTCTATCTCGATATAGTTCTGTGATTGTACTGATTGATTTAATTTTCATTAGGAAACGTGCAAGCGTTCCTCCTCGCAATCCTCTTACTGCGCTCGTTAAGGCTCTCTTTATTCAAATCCTCAAATTGTCCCCCTGATAATACCAATTATGCCTCAAGCGTTGGCAGCCATTTTTTCTCCGGGTATAATTAAAATTTCTGCTGACACCTTGGGTGATAAAGGTATTATATTTTGATGACTTAAGAATTGAGGGAGTGGACTTCGATTGAACGATTTAAGCACGGTTTTATAAAGGTTTGGTACAGTCGACGCCAAAAATATCTACACGAACAAATTGGTCAAAAATATGTGAAGAGGACTTTTATATATAGTCAGTGCGTAAGAGCGCTTAGATATTTTTGGCCTTCTAGTTATTTTGAGGGTTCCATACCTCAATGAAAATACGGAACCCTTATAAGATCACTCGTGTGTCTGTCTGTCTGTATTTTTGCCTGTCCCAGCCAATTTTCTCCGAAAGTACTAGACCGTCCAGTATATTCAATCGGGCGGCTACACGTCAAATTGAAAAATCTTCAAAAAAACAAACTAAAAAAAGTTTAGTCTAAAAGTGAAGTCTAATTTCTTCAGCATGTCTGTATCGCTGCTAATTCGTGACAGTAGCGATGCAGAATCATGTCCTCGTACGCTATGGTACACGGGCAGCGAGAGCATCGCGTTAGTAGTGCGGCCGTTTTGGGACTGTATCGCGACTGTATCGCTGCAAAAACTTGCCTTGAGTGAGCGCCCCAACTACCTCTCTACCTCTACTACCTCTTTCCTACCAGTACTATAGTCACTATCTCACTATGTTTCTGCTTATTATTTGGAGCGTGTCTAGCAAACGAAACAAGTTGGTGACATACATCATTAGCCGCGATTCCTCGGAGAAACTTTATTTCACTCTGCAACTTTGACTGCACTGAACAAACTGAGACTCCATACTATGGACATATCAGAATATATTTTTATAATTCTTTGTATCTGATTTCGTACTACTCTTGTCTGGTTGGAACGAGAATCCTGCTGAATTTCTTGCGGCGCTTCTAAGCAGATGTCATGTTTGATGCACTGATAGATTCAGCCGTTCAAAATCAACATAATCACGATACTTTCAACTGAAAATATAAATGTTCAATTTATTCGGCATGTAGGCTTCACGGGTTCTATTCTTTTGCATGTCTTCATCTAGCAGCGCTTCAAAATGTGACATGTACTTAAAAGTGCCAAGTGATATTGGTGTTAAAAGATAAACCAGTAATAAAAAATTGTTGACATACTTCATAATAAATTTTAGTTTCACGCAGCGAACTTAATGTAGTTGATTACGCAAGCGAAACAGGGGACTACCAACAGCAAATATCATACTTTTCATGTAAAATGCAAAAGTAGAAACCCTACTGTATAATACAAATTTTAAAAAATCATGAGAACGACTAGGTTTAAAGATTGGAGATTTTAAATTATCTATTAAAGATTAAAATATTATGGCAGAAATTACTTACCCACTAATAACAATATACCTTCTCGATTTTTCTCTGATTTTGTTATTTTTTTAAACTTTGGTGTGGCAATTAAATTTTTTCAAACCGATTTTAGTTTAATTTTCTTTTTGTTTCTTTTTACCTTGTTAATATTCCGTTTGACATGTTAAAATATGGTCAAAATCGTTATATATACGTTATATCGCGGGTAAAAAATTAAGTGATAAACATTTTCTTGTTTTTTATGTAAAATATTTGGTTATCGTAATGATTATAATCTTTTAAGTGAAGTCTATTCAGGGTTATACTGATATTATGCATGACAAAGCGTTTTTTTTTACTTTACGTTTAAAAATCAAGAAATTTAATAGTCTTGCTTAAAAAGCCTTGTCCACTCTAATCTTCAGTGCAGGTAAGGAGCCCAATCATAGCTCGAGCACACTTAAACTGAAAAATAAACTCGCAGGTTCCTACTTCTCTTAAATAGGAGTTATGGTATGTTTGTGCCAATTTAACTGATTAAAGTATATTATACCCAAGGTCGGTCGTTTGTTGGGGAAGTCATCGAGGGAGACAACTGTCTGACAGTGTGGAAGGTCGAAAGAGTATACACATATTCGAATATGCCATAGCGTTTTATTAAGGACTAGCTTTTACCTGCAGCTGCGTCTGCGTAGAACTGTGTCTTTAAGATATAACGAATTTCATGATGACTTAGAGGCGTCCGATGCCTTAAAATTTTGTTTTTTTTTTGCAATATTGCCTGCGGCCTTTCGCGGTCTTTGGGCAAACTATTTCATACCAAATTTCATCAAAATTAGTTCAGCGGTTTAGCTGTAAAAATATAAGAGACAGACTGACAAACAGACAGACAGACAGAGTTACTTTCGTATTTATATTATTATAGTATGAATGTACGGACATGATGCATATCGAGGTTAGTAATTGATTTTCGTGGAAAAAATATAAGACAGAAAAAATACGGGACTTTAAAAATTATATGTTATATTTTACACCTTTTTCCCACGCACGGAATATGCTTTGTTTATATTGACAACATAATTTTTCGACTTCGGTTATACAATCTATATAATAAAGTTTTTTTATAGGCAAGGTATTAAATTTTAGAATTGTCAGCATATTTATGAAAATGCACTCCAAAATGATCTTGCACTTCATACAGGGCCGGAGACTCCCACGCATATCTTTAGCTTATCACCTACTTAGCGCTCTCCCTCAAGTGGTGCTCCGTCTTGCTCTAGGTGAAATAGCAACAAAATGAGTGCTTGTGGAGTGAATATACCACTGTTACTGGCCCCTTTTTAAATATATATTATGGTTGGCAAAACGTCCGAAGTAAAAATAAAATGACACTGCAAAGAAACTGCAGTTCAGAAGTAAATTAATGCAAAGGAAACATTCATAAATGCAAAAGTCATAAAACTTGTATAACTTCTGTATTTCTGTGTTAACTTTTGATTAAGTTGAGGTCGTCTTTGATAACTTTTAATAGGTAATCATAAATTACCTGATCCAACTTTGAGGTGACATTATATAGGTGTTATTATTATAAGTGTACTCTTACATAAATGACCTGTATTTTAATATAACGAATTTTCACATCACTGGTTTTTAGGTTCCGTACCCAAAGGGTAAAAACTGGACTAAGGCTCCGCTGTCCGTCTGTCCGTCTGTCCGTCTGTCCATCTGTCCATCTGTCCATCTGTCCGTCTGTCCGTCTATCCGTCTGTCCGTCTGTCTCCAGGCTGTATGTATCTCATGAACCGTGATAGTTAGACAGTTGAAATTTTCACAGATGATGTATTTCTAATGCTGCTATACCAACAAATTCTAAAAAATATAATAAAATAAATGTTTATGGGGGCTCCCATACAACAAACATGAAATAATTTTTTGCCGTTTTTATGGATAATGGTACGGAACCCTTCGTGCGCGAGTCCGACTCGTACTTGGCCGGTTTTTTAAACTATTTTTGTTCCTCTCAAATTCCATCCCGCTGTCATCTCATCGAGCCCGAACGAACTTGCTGTTAATTAATTTACCACCTCCTATTTCATCTTTTTAGGGGATGGAAGTCTTAAAAAATAGTAGCGCATATCCTTTCCCAGGGTTCAAACTATCTCTATACCAGGTTTCATCAAAATCGGCTCTGCAGTTTAGTCGAAACTCGGTACATAAAAAGACCTCAACGGGCTCTCGTCAGAACGCACGAACTTCCCATATATCAATCTTCTAGCCTCTATGTCACCCTTACAGGGGTTGATTTTCTTTACAAAGAGTAGCCAGTGTCCTTTCCCAAGCCACAAAATATCTCTTTACCCAATTTCATCAAAATCGGTTCCGGGGTTTTAGACGAGTGGTTAGATCAGTTCCCCATACGCGTTAGTTCCGCGTAGCAGAATTTCCATTCGCGTTTTTCCCCACTCGAGTTTGTTTTCGGTCATGTATGTCACCATTGGCATAGTTCCCCAAACGCGTTAGTTCCGCGTCGCACCATTTCCAGTCGCATTTTTCCCCACTAGAGTTTGTTTTCGTTCATGTATGTCACCCTTGGCATGTATTGACTGGCGTTCCCTTCTCTAACAGCTTTTTTCTAAAAGTTTAATTTTACAAACGCAATTAGCACTAGTCGACCTTTATCTAATAGCATTTAATAGAAAATAAAATGCTATTAGACAAAGGTCGACTAGTGCTAATTGCGTTTGTAAAATTAAACTTTTAGAAAAAAAACTGTTAGCGAAGGGAACGCCAGTCAATACATACCAAGGGTGACATACATGAACGAAAACAAACTCTAGTGGGGAAAAATGCGACTGGAAATGGTGGTACGTGGAACTAACGCGTTTGGGGAACTATGCCAATGGTGACATACATGATCGAAAACAAACTCGAGTGGGGAAAAACGCGAATGGAAATTCTGCTACGCGGAACTAACGCGTTTGGGGAACTGATCTAACCACTCTCCAGACAGACACAGAGTTACTTTCGCAACTATTAGTATGGATTATAAATGGCCGAATTCACAAACGCCACTTAAGCATTTGATTAGAGATTAAATAGTTAAATGTCCCTCAACTAGTTGTCAAACTATACATAAACGTCACTTTAATTAAAGATCAAATTGAGTGGCCTTTATGAATTTAGCAAAAAATCTTGTACTTATATAAATGAAACTTGAATCAGAACCAATTAAATAGTTATCCAACGCCATGGCCATCGATTTGCCGACGCTACTTAATAAAGTGCGTAGTTTTAGTGGGGAAGAAGTTTTCCGAAAATATCTGTAGATACCGTTAACAAAATCACCGCCGGGCGCCCCAAGTTGTTAATTAGTTTCGTTCACTACTTTCCTGACTGTACTTAGAAGTGCCACTGAGAAATATTGAAAGTGATTTGGATGTTTTGTGGTGATTACTTAAGCCATCTTACTTATTAGATTTTTTAAATTATCTTGGTCATGGCACCGCGAATAAAAAGATGAAATATACCTATCAAAAGTCACTATACACGCTCAAACTGATTTTGGGCAGTCAAAATTTAACTATCCGCATTCTAATGTTGGCTACTACTTCTTGGCCACTAACTAAAAACATTGCGCAATCTATTTTATTTTAAGATCGCATGAAAGAGATCTCTATAGGTGAATTTCAAAAAAATTGTACGTAATTAAGGCGTAGTTAAGAAAAAGTTAAAATAGTTCCTGTGTGCTACAAAAATTAGCCATACAATTATATCGATACATATAAAACAGTACCGTGACTCACTTATAGACAACGCACAGCCTAAACGGGTGGTCCTAGAGGTTTGTAATTTGGAGGAGACATTCCTCGAGTACCCTAGAGGTGCACTAAAGAGGGATTTTTTGAAATTCCATCCGTATCGGGGTGAAAAGGGGTGATAAAGTTTGTATGGAAAATACCGCGGGCGAAGCTGTGGCGGGTCCACTAGTGGCTTCATAACACAGAGGAACATTTTAACCTTTTTCTTAACCACGCTATAATTACGTGCAATCTTTTTGAAATTCGCCCTTTTCTCAATCAGACTTTCTACTTATTGCTTTTTCAATATAGCCTTTCGATAAAATCCTCCTTCCATAGCCTGTGAAAAGCGCAAGCGAATAGAATCGGTTTTTATTAGCCCCTGAGTCATCGGTGCACGCCCTTTCCATGTCTCAGGGACGTTACTTTCTAAACAGCACTATTTTTATACGTGAAGTCACTGGCTTGTGAGAAAAGTGCTTTAATATCTGTGAGAGGTAAGGTACAGGCTAAAATAAAAAATGTAAATCCTGCCATTCAAACTTTGTAGTCCACGTATCTACAGAAACTTCTAAATTCATAGCCATGTATAAGAAAGGGCCTTATTACCGATGCATAGTAGTAGCTAATAAAATACCCAAATCGATCAAGGAGGAAGCTGACGACAACTTGTTTAGAAATAAATTAGAAAGATTACTCATTAACAAATGCTATTATTCAATTGAAGATTTCTTAAAACATTAAACTTTGACAGATTAGAATGGCTTTAGTAATGATTTTAATAAGGATTTTAATGAATTAAATTGTAATTTAATAATATGTGCAAATTAAATAAATATATGTTCGTTGCACTACGAATGTCGTTATTATCGTAAGAAATAATTATTTATTGTAACGTGTAATGATGTAACAGTGTAATGGATAATTTAGTATAAAGTATTTTTTTAAGTATGACATTATGTGCCCTTAGAGGGTGTCATGTACCAACTGCCATGCACTTTAAACAACTATGATTGTAATGAACATGAGTAATGAATGAATAAATAAAACAAATAAATAATAAAAATAAATAAACAATTTTGCGAATTAAGAACAGCCATGTTCTCTTTACGTGTACAGCGGCTGGTCAGGTCACATTCAAATTGACACCAAATGAAATCTTTACAGTTTATATTAATACAGATGCGCAATACTCAAGCAATTAAAAGTACCTAAACAAATATTGGTCCGTGAGCCTCGTGAACGTCAGCTAGGATTCCGTGGGCAATACTCTACCAAGCACGAAGAAAAAAAATAAAAATTTATTCCCTCCCGATTTAAAACTTATCAGTTTATAGCTAACCCAATATCTTAAAGAAAATAAAATTTAGCTGACTATAAAATGTTGCTGACGTCTCCACCTCTTTATTTATAACCAACCGACTTTTTTTACGTTTTATCGCCAGAGATGAAATGATTGACTAAATTTGTGCCTCCTCGTGGATTATCTGTATAATGATTATTATCTATATAATTTGGTTCAAAACCTGTGCCATAAATAACGCACCCATATCAGTGTAAAGTGTCAACTGCGTCTGTAATCCGCGCTTTACGTCGCACCTGCTGCGAGAATGCTTTTAAATTATATTCGAGCGTAATTAATATTATATTTCGTTTGCTGGCCTAGATGAGCTACATTCCATTAGAGATACGGTGCGAAAAAGGATCAAAATATATAGGATGGATTATTATTGTCTTGCCAGCATTATTATCATCATCGACCCCTCAGTCCACTGCTGGTCTCTCCCAAGTGCGCCAGTGCCGCCTATTAAGAGCAAGCTGCAATGTATCTAATGTCTGCCAGGGACATGCTTTAGAACCTATAGACTCCGCATAGCCAGGCGACCCCCGCTGTCGACATGAGAGTCAAAAAACTATAAGTGGCGGGGCTACGGGGAAGCAAGAGTTGCTTTAACTTGACCGCCCCGCAAGTTTGGCAGCCCGCCCGAAATCCCTAATGGGGTGGGCAGAGCCACAAGACTACTTGTGGCCACGTTCGATTAATTAGTCTTAAGATGGTATGATGAACCGTATGGTGACAGGTGATCAGCCCATCGCCCATACAGATAGTCCACCATGTTGGAGAGGACCCGTCCCTTAGTCGACTTTTACGATATGCCAGGATGATAAGCATCTGCACGCATTCTATGCTATTTCTTCACTCCCAGTGCAGCAGAGGAGTAAGTTAGGCTAATTGGATATAATAATATTATGGTCTGTGCCGACATCTGCTTGACGCAGGTGCTTGCTCAACCTAGCCAAAAGACGTTCTACAGTACAGATATAGTGAATAATATGTTTCCATCGGCAAAACTCTGATTTCAATCGGAAGACGACGGCGCCCGAAGTGTCAATTAATAATTGTATTCAATGAGTGACATGTTTATATTAATTAATATGAAACTTTATTATTTACTGTCAAATGCCAAATTTAAAAATGACAGCATATGGCACTGTTGTTTTTCATTTTTACCGATGGAAACATATTATGCACTATCTCTACGACTTCAATGACGATGACGATGTCGAGATTGACGTTTACTTTTATTTGGTTATTAAGTATGATATTTCTGTTTCATTTTTATAGAAAACTATAATAAAGCTATAATTAGAACGAATATACAAGCCCATCGATTCAAACCAATAATTTACACGTTCGTGTGAAAATATAAATGATATTCGCCGTTCGACGGCGCCTAGTGCCGTCGTTGAAAACCTAGCAACTGACATTTTTATTGGAAGAAAAAGTATTTTTGTACCGACATTTTCATACATTCAATGTCCCAGGCTCTTCATTTTAATTTCTAAATTAAATAATGGTATTATTTTATATTTTCGGTAATTTTTTCGTACAGTTTACAGGACAGTTAATAAAATGTCATGTGTTATTGCACTCCGTTATACTGAAACATTTAGTTATTTACCGTCATGTATATAGTCGGCCGAGAAAAGTGATTTATTGCTTTTGAACTTTAACAGCATATAAATAGAGCCGAAAAGTGGTAAACTAATTTCTTGGTTGACTATTTGTAGATGTACCGACGTCATGTATACTTTGAGCCAACGCTATATATACGATGTATTATATACTTACATCAACTGTATTATATAGATTTATTAAATCAATATAACAAACGAATATAACATAATACATAAGTTTAAACCAAAAATAAATTTAAAATTAAAATTAAAACGTCATCATCATCGTGAAGGATATATTTTTAATTGCCAATTTGAGCTTTATTTATTTATTTTAATTTTAGTCTTAATTGTATACTTACTGTTATTTAATGTAATGAAATGAATCTACGTTGTTCGAGAAATAAATGAATTATTTTTTTAATCATCAACATACATCAACTTGTATAGACGGATCGCACTTTTTTTTAAAAGCGTGACCGTGCTGCCGCTATATTTTCGTTTTCGAGATGTATATTATTGTAAATTCACCAATCGACGATGTACACAGTTCTACATGGACGGAGATAACCAGCGCGGCCGACCGCGCAAATGAAAATTAAACGATGAATATACGCGCGGCAAAAAAACCCATTAATTCGGACATTGTCGGCGTTGTTCGTTATTCTTGTTGCTTACCCGGTTTTGATTTTTGTCTGTGTATTTAAATGGAGGCTGTTTTTGATTCCATGTTTTATCAGGGATTAAGTTTTTTGACAAAAAAAAACCGCTTCAAAGCGGACTTGATAGTAATGTATATCACCTACCTACAATATTTTCAAAAAATCATTATTGTTAGTTCCACAAATTCGTTTACTTAATTTTGGGCTCCGGAAAATTCGACTTTTATAACCTTCTAAATTAATACACTTTAGCAAGTTATTTGTTTTATCGAAAAACTCACTGACATGAACATTTCAGTGCCTTCAGTATCTCTTCTATTATTAACAATTCAATTCCAACGACAGTACGAAGCGAATAATTATCTTGGCTCATTTGCGCTTAAACTGATTCTTAACCGTAAGCTGTATTCATTTAGAATGGCTTTATGCAGCAAATAAACATCGAGAACTATCAACTATAAATCAACAATTATTGTGAAAAAAGATTTTGATGAATGAAACAGTGTATCAACGATAATTATAGGATATGCGTAAAATTAATGATATGCAAGTCCTCACTATTCAGAAATGACAATTGGTATACCAGAAATAATATCAGAAAAAAAACCGGACAAGTGTGAGTTAAACTCGTGTGGAGAGGGTTCCGTTCCGAATATGATTATCTGAATTTTACTAGGTTACTTTAAATACCATAAACTTCTTATAGGTTTTCCTGTAATCTATATGCAAAGATCTATTTTCTGTATTTTTTTCGAAATTTTAGCTCCAGTAGTTTCGGCCTATTTTCCTGAATAACTTCTAAACTGTTTTACTTAAAATTCAAAAAAAATATATATTTAAGATCCTCACAATAAGCCCTTTCATTTGATATGTCACACGATATAGGTGGCATAACTTTTTTTTTTAATTTTCTAGTTTACCCCCAAAATGTGGCCCCTATGTTTAAAATTCATATATTTACGTCACGTGTCCGTGTTGCGGTCACCAACTTACATATGAATACCAAATTTCAACTCTATCGGTCCAGTAGTTTCGGAGCAAATTGGCTGTGACAGACGGACAGACAGACAGACAGACACACGAGTGATCCTATAAGGGTTCCTTTTTTCCTTTTGAGGTACGGAACCCTAAAAACAATGATTATGGAGACATAGTAAAAAGAACGTGCAATTTTAGCAGGCGTAGGCCTTGCTAACAGATTTATTTGTCGCAAACAGTTCATTTTTAAATCTATTAAGGAAATCTCCAGATTCCATTAATTGCTTGGCACGCGCAATTTAGAAGATTCTAATTACTACGGATACCTTTAAGCAGCTCCTTCATTAACGTTATTAGTGAAACATAAACTGTTAGGGACCGTTATCTTAAATTATCTTTTGAATTCATCGTTTTAATTCTACTTCAGTTTTTTATTTTATGAACTGTTTATTTGTTGATGCGACGTTATACTTACCTAATAGTTTATAAACAAACGAGGTCAGTTAAGTTTTTTTCATTGAAATGATTACGAGTATAATTGATTTTAATGAAATAAACCTCGGAATTTTTGAGGCAAAATCCAATGTTAAGTAGTGAGTTCATATTATGTCAATAAACTCACTTATCGATATTTGTCTCCTTAACCAGTAATCGCTCCCAGATATGTTTGTTAAAAATGGTTTATTGTAAGTACATATTAGAATTTAAAATAGTAAAGTAGTACTAAAGTAGTAGTTAGTAGTAGTAGTTAACTACTTAGCGATAAGACCGTCTACCGTGTTGTCTTTTCGAATATATTGTATGTGGTGTTCAATAAAGAGTATTTGTATTGTACTGTATTGTTGTTCAATTAACTCAATATTCCGCTTCTTGGGATCAATCACAGAAAAAATATTAAGTAGATGAACTTATTTCAACATTAATTATGTATCTTCTTGTTCTTTTTCTATATTGCAGGTCCATTTGCTGATATGATTTTAAAAATAAACTACATAACTATTATTTTTCCATATTTTAATTGATAATAAAATAAATAGAAAACCGGCCAAGTGTGAGTCGGACTCGCGCATGAAGGGTTCCGTACCATTATCTATAAAAAGGGCAAAAAAATCACGTTTGTTATATGGGAGCCCCCTTTAATATTTATTTTATTCTGTTTTTTAGTATTTATTGTTATATACAACGGCAACTGAAATACATCATCCGTGAAAATTTCAACTGTCTAACTATCACGGTTCATGAGATACAGCCTGGTGACAGACGGACGGACAGACGGACAGACGGACAGCGGAGCCTTAGTAATAGGGTCCCGTTTTTACCCCTTGGGTACGGAACCCTAAAAAAATATTATTATTTTTAATTAGACTTTTTAAAATAGTAATATATATTTTTTACAAAAGGTACTGGGAGCGATCACTAGTATAGGAAACAAGTATCGATAAGTGTGTCTATCGATATATGATATCTATCTATAATTTTCGAGAGACGAATGCATTATGTGCGCGATAAATGCTTATACACTGGGATCACGAAATATGGATAACACTATTTGGTCATAAATCTTTATTCTAAATTACTTCATTTAGCTTCGCCGTGATTTACAGGAACTTATTCTTCACAATTTTCAATCCAAAGTCTTCGTATTGTTTCCTAGTCACCCACATTTTCCGTGATCCCGACATACCTGCGAACGTGGCGCCCCCTAGCCACGAGATCGCGTAAGCCTCGTCGGACGTGATCACGTTCACATATCGGTCCGACTTCGTCTCCAGCTCGATCTGTAGCCTAGCAGCCAGACCAGGTATCATGGCTAAGCCGCCACACGGCACGATCGCGCTAAAAAGCTCATCACGCAGATCCTCATCACACTTCAGCGAGGCTGTTATGATCGTGTCCTGCAAAGACAAAATGTCCGTCCGCTCCGGGACTATCAAGTCCGGTTGAAACATGAGCTCGCCAGCCATAAAAGCCTCATCACTAACATCAATAACTTCACCACTCGGCAACTTATAATTCCGTTTATTCTTCCTCCTGCTCATCGCAGCATTCTTTGTTACATAAACCATCTTATTCGTTATATTATCCAACTCACCTGTAGTGACCTCTATGTTTCGTTTTGCGAGCAATTGCCTTATATAGTCGGATATGCCGGTGGCTGGAAGGTTGTTTGTCATTTCGGCGTAAGCCATCAGACCACCTTCGTAGACTGGGTTGATGTTTGTTGTGCCGTACCCCAGATCAACGGTGATACCGGTTGTGAACCCACTACCGTATAGCGAGAGAACACTCTGCGACTGAACGCAAAAAGCAGGAGCGTTAAGAGTCTCAAAAATCACTTCGCAGCATCGGAACTTCTCACTCAATGTTGTAGCGGAAGCGCAGGCAAGCATGATGGCTCTGTCTTCCGGGGCTACCTTCAGCTCTCGATACAGGATGTGGTGTAAGATACGCTCCATGTTGTCCCAGTGGACAATCCTGCCTTTCACCACGGGATGGCTTATGTCCAGTTCATCTGATCTGGCTATAGCCTCGTCACCAATGTAAACATCATAAGGCTCTCTCCCATACGAACCTGGTGGTAAGTAGTTTGGTCTACCCACAGCAGTCCTGAATATGGACACGGGATGATTATCGCAGGCAAAACCAGCCTTGATGCTGTAGCTTCCATTATCAATGACTACTGCGGGTTTTTCGAAGGACATTTCTGGAACACGCGTTTGTTCTTGTAGGTAAATGCCAGTTTCTGCTTCTCTCTTTAATAGGTAAAGTCTGTCGTTGTCTACAAATCGTATAGTAATCGTTTTATATCACCAAACTTGCTAAATGAGTGACAGGTTAGATGTTTATTTTAAATGACGTTTGATTGAACGAACTACGTTACTTGTATTGAGTATATCGTTGCCAGTAAATCGATAAAAAAAAATGTTACAGCAAGGTTACAATTAAAATAATCATATAATTTATAAAATAAAAAACCGACTTCAAATAGCCTGTGAAAAGTAAGTTTTTTTTTCACATTTTATTTATTATCCTGTGATTTAATGAAACACATTCACTACATCAAGTAACAATAGCATAATGCCAATTGCTTATCACCATTTACAAACTGTTGCTATCCACGGTGCAAGGATGTTAATCGATGAGGAGTTCTCCTGGTTCTTCAATTTTACTACATGAATTTTCATGGACATAAGTTGCTTCAGAACTTTATACAGCAATTTAATCGCCAACCGTGAAATACTCAACATTTAGGAGTTCCGGTGATCATCTATGGTCTTCATCAACAGTTCCACTTACTTATAATGCTTTTGGAACGTAACTGCTTGAGTTATTACAGAAAATACTAAAATTGCCCTATAATATTTGAAGAGTTCCATCGATTCCTCATGGATCCTCTCATCATAACTCGACTTTGACTACAACGGGACCAAACTGGAAGTATACCCTAGCGATTAAAAAATAATTTTCAAAAACGGTTTATAAATGACGGAGTTCTGAACTAACAAACATTAAAAAATATATACAACCGTATTGAGAACCTCCTCCTTTTTTTTGAAGTCGGTTAATAAATAAATAATGTTTAGTTCTGCATAGAGTTGTCTTGAGCTTTGATTTGGCAAGCGTTTCTAATTGCTATGTGAATTCATTATTAATGTATCATATAGAATCAAATATTATACCTTTAAGCTGTCAGTCTGCTTTGCCCGCGGCTTTAGCTTTCTGAGCACAAACAACAACTGAAGTACTTAGGTATCTGAAGTAACAAAAATGACATCAATAACCTCCTCCTTTTTTTGAAGTAGCGTTTAAAAATGAGCATCTAGGTGGGAACTTCACTTCACCGGAAAAATGCTTTTCCAGCTGAGCTAAGAGGCCCCTAACCTAGACGCCGAATTTTCTCTGTTTAATTACGAATTGTTTTTCCGACATAGTCATCAGCACCATCTATGGGAACTTAAAGTCAGTTAAAACCATCCAATCGGTCATCTTTCCAGGCAACGAATGGATAGCGAGAGATGGCGCTGTTTTCAATGAATTGTAATCAAATAAATAAGTGGTCAATTCAATAATTATTTCCCTATTTGATTGATTACCATTCTATAATACCTCAGTCATTCGTCACATTTCATTAAATTACTACCAATACTATAAAGCGTATTTACAAATCGAAAACCGCAACTAAATAAATTTCTGTGTAGAATATTGGCGGTCAAATTAATTAAGGAGAAAGCCAATGTTTTTATACGGAATGGCCATTACGTAAAGAATTTACAGACGTCTAGGGTTGCTATTAGTTAATTAAACTAGGATGGGAATTGATAGAAACAAGTGCAGTAGACAAAGGTTAGCCAAGGCATATTGAATCTTAAGGGCAAGGACCCTATCTTCTAAGAGCTTCCTAGCCAGCGCGTAAGATAATACATACTGCGCCCTTATTCGGGAACGCTAAGTGATGTTGTACCCACTCGCGAGCGAGATTTCTCATCCCACTCTTCCGCACGACGCGTAATGTGTAAGAACGAGATGCGAGTCTCGTTACCGAATAGACACCCTGTACTGGTCTGACTGCCCGGTCTGTAGGGTTAATGCGCTAGACCCACATATCTCCAATATATGCTTACGCGCCGCCCAGGAAGCTCAAGGAATATGGGAAGATGTGGGGGGGGTGAGATGGGGAGCTTGCGAAAGTTATTTTTTGTGTTATTTCATAGGTAGGTTGTAAATGGTTACGCCATTGTTAAAAACTATTTTTAAAATGTTTAGGGATCCGTGCCTACAAGGTACTGTTTCTTTTTCATAAGTAAGTACGGAACCCTCGGCGCGCAAGTCAGACTCGGACTTGACCGTTTTTTTTATTATGATTTAAAATAAGTGAAAAATAAATATTGGTTTTTAGTTCTGAATTACTAGTTTTTGACATCCTCAACAAATTTATGTCAATTTTCGAACGTGCCCACAAGTAGTCTTGTGGCTCTGCCCACCCCATTAAGGATTTCGGGCGTGATGCTATGTATCTAATATTGGCTTTTAAAACAGTATTTTAGGAAAAATTTGCGAATTTCGTTTAAACGCACTATACACTTTTGTACACTCTTACGTGTGCTTTGTCGTCATAGTTCATGCCCATTTTGTATAGAGCGTTTTTGCGAGTGGTACGAACTATGACTTTTCGAAGCTTCGTATCTCAAAAAATAAACAACACAACATAATGTTTTGCGTACCCAGTTTGGTTTCTATTACTCATTACTTTCCAATAAAAGATGGCAAAAAAGGTTGGCCCTAAAATTTACATTAAAATCCAAAATGGCATATTTCTTACGGAGTTAAAAACTCATACTGTGTCATAATCTTAAGTTGTCAGATTTTTTAATTCAAACCGTAAAAGTACACAAATATGCGCTCGCGTACAGCTTCACGCAAACATCAGATCAATGTAAAATTATTAAAAATAAATGAGTTGAGGTTGACATGTTTTTATTGTATTTTAAGGGGCTCATAAACGGGCTAGAGTTTTGTTAATTTATTGTTCCAATTTGGGCTATCCTCATTAAGATTACATCACTATTGGGAACATAAAGTTAAAATGTAACGTTTTGGGGATAGCCGAATTGCAGCAATAAATTGCCAAGAAAGCGGCTTTTACAAGGCGATAACGATGTCCACCCCTTAAATGTTAACCGATGTTCACCAATTTTGGACAGGTTGTCAGTTAGAACAAAATCTAGGTCTAGTACGTTTTGATTTTTCACTATAATCTTTAAATTCAGTTTTATTGGGGTTTCAGTATTCTCATACAAAACTAATTTCGGCACTATTTGACTTTCTTTATCTTTAATCAAAATTCAAAAAACGTATTAACCTAGATTTTATTCTGACTGACAACCTGTCAAAAATTGGTCAAAATCGGTTAACATTTACGGGGTGAAAATCGTTATCGCCTTTTGTATGAAAAGGGTTATTTTCGCCTTTGGTTCACAGTTCTCTTAAAAGCAAGGTAAAAATGTTCCTACTGTTGATGTCTCCAATGTTACACGGCACATAGCTGAAAAACCTCGCTTTGATGCTCTTCGTAAAGAAAAATTTGCTATCGTGCTTAATTTAACTTCATATGAATTAATTAGCCAAAAACCGTATTTAAATGCAATAATATATCGATGACATTGAAACAACTTAAATCTATGTTTGGAGGTGCATAAGTGAAATATTAACAGTAAAAAAAATGCTTTTTACTCAACCAATAACCTAAGTAAAATTAATCTATCTAGAGGCAAGGCTGTACCATTACCATGAGTTTATGTAAACTGTTCTCGTTATCGAAATCTATCGGAAATACTCCTTGTGGCTGATACAAGTAAGAGACCGAGCGATTGTTTTCTATTATCAGAGCGGTTTGGATAAACTCGTCATAATGGTAGATTTGATATCAGAAAGGTTAATTTTTAATATACCTACAATTTTAGGGTTCCGTACCCAAAGGGTAAAAACGGGACCCTATTACTAAGGCTCCGTCTGGCCGTCCGTCCGTCTGTCACCAGGCTGTATCTCATGAACCGTGATAGTTAGACAGTTGACATTTTCACAGATTATGTATTTCTGTTGCCGCTATAATAACAAATACAAAAAAAGAATAAAATAAATATTGAAGGGGGCTCCCATACAACAAACGTGATTTTTTTGCCGTTTTTATAGATAATCGTACGGAACCCTTCGTGCGCGATCCGACTCGCACTTGGCCGGTTTTAAATAATATACATGTATTTGTTACTATTTAAGCAATTTAAAATTCGCAACCCAATGCACTAAAAGTTTCCCATACTAAGAAGTTTAAGACCGCTATCAGGGACCTCAGATTTTCCTTCCAAAACATCTCATTAAACACAGTTCATTTTCGAAGTAATATCGATGCTGGAGCGCAATGCATGCGCCGTCGTTAGGGCTGGCTCGCCGCCAGAGATAGCAAGAATATTCAGACAATTCGGCAAACAACTCACTGATTTTTAGGGTTCCGTACCTCAAAAGGAAAAAACGAAACCCTTATAGGATCACTCGTGTGTCTGTCTGTCTGTCTGTCTGTCTGTCCGTCTGTCACAGCCAATTTGCTCCGAAACTACTGGACCGATAGATTTGAAATTTGGTACACATATGTAAATTGGTGACCGCAACAGGGATGCGTATCGTAAATAAATAAATTTTGAACATGGGGCCCATTTTTGGGGGGCAAATTAGAAAAGTAAAAAAATGTTACGCAAACTATATCATGTGACATATCAAATGAGAGGGCTTATTGTGAGGATCTTAAACATGTTTTTTTTTTTAATTTTAATTTTAAAATAAATGGTTTGGAACTTATTTAGAAAAACAGGCGAAAATTACTAAAAATAGTTCTTTACCTATAGATTACAGGAAAATCTATAAGAAGTCTATGGTATTTCAAGTAACATAGTAAAATTCGGTTAATCATGCATGTATTAATTTAATTTTAATTTTAATTTCAATTTAATGTTTTAAAATAATTTACTATGACCTATAATATTATTATTATGAATAAATGAATATTAATATGAATATGAATATGGAACGGAACCCTCTCCACGCGGGTTTCACTCGCACTTGTCCGGTTTTTAATATTACGCGACCATTCAAAAAAGAGCAATACCTACTATTTTGCGAATTCTTCAATGGAGTCTCTTGTAGAGAACATTTCATGGAATTGGGTAATCTGACGGTTCCTTGCTTGTACGTAACTATTCTATTCGGGAACGTCCAAGCGATATTGTTGAATTAAGTTATAGCCTTCGTGATGATGTTGTCAAAAGTGTATCTCAAACACAATCTTTGTATTGTTTCTGAATAAATACTATCTAAGTATCTAACATGGATGGAACCAATTTTACAGGAGGCCTATGGAACCAATCTAGAACCTTAAACCTAGTTCACTGTTTATTATAAGATCACTCCGAAAATGCAAGTGCACGATTAGAGCAGAGATGTCAGTTTCTTAAAATCACGTGCACCACCGCTCTTACAGCACTTAAAAAAACACCATTAGATGGCGTTACAAGGTTCGTGGAGCGATTGATTGCTTTATTATCATGATAACACACGTCCCGCATACTACAACGCAAAAAGTCTGCAAGAAAAATCTACAAAGCAAGCTAAAGAAAATCCTACAATACAAAAAATCTATGAGGAGAAAAAGCTATAACGCAAAAACTCTATGATGAGTAAACCTACTACCCATAATAACTACATTGTGTTAAGACTATATTATCGTTAAATGACTATCGTAAAATGGCTACTGGCTATGGCTTTTTATGGCTGCTTTTCACATTGGGCCAACATGAGCGAATAAATGGATGAACGTTGGGCGATTGTGTGGACACGCGTACCATCGTCGACACGAATTCCTTTGATGTACCGACAATTAACCGATTACTCACGAATACAGGCCATGTTGGCCACACACGGACTAATATACTGTCCACACAATCGTGTGTGCCCATATTCGCCCATCTTGCCCGAATATGAAGACGAGCCATTAAAGGGTACACTCAATTGACTTTACAAAATGACCTCTACTTAGGCTACATTATTTACAAATGACCCAAATAAAGCCATTGAACGGGAACGTTTAATATTTGCAAATGCAGTTAACTTACCGAATTTGTACCGTAATTGCGAGGTATTTTAACAGTGTTTTATAATTACCCTATTCATCACTGAGGTCAAAATGTCTAAATTGAATGCCTATTGTACTTTGTTATCGACCAATATAGTAGTAGCCTAGTAGCTAGTACGCCACTCTAGCAGAAGGCCGTGGGTTCATTCCCGGCTCAGACCTCTGACTTTTTCAAAACGTACCTATGAGTGTAAAAGAATTAATCAATAAAATGTAGGTAAAGCAAAGTTTCGCTCTACATCAGGTTCGGTGCAGAATTGTATCTAAGGGCTCAACCACAAATAAAGCCCTTATCTAACAACATCTGAAACTAGTGTATCCGCTCCCTAAGCCAGTAAACACGAACTTCCTTAGCACAAAAGAAAGTAAACAGGAATAGAGTCGGAGTTAGCTAGTTAACGCACGTGGCCACCGAAATGGGGGTCCAACTATAACAAAGTTGCGGGCAACTTGTTATTTATCTAATTCACACGAGAATGGACATTTCGTAGACAAAAATTGAAGAGTTTGGCTTGTGATCATGTACATACATACATACATAGCATCACGACCCCTACCACCACATCCCTAATGGGGTGGGCAGAGCCACAAGACTACTTGTGGCCACGCCCGATTAATTAGTCCTAAGATGGTATGATGAACCGTATGGTGACAGGTGATCAGCCCATCGCCCATACAGATAGTCCACCATGTTGGAGAGGACCCGTCCCTTAGTCGACTTTTACGACATGCCAGGATGTAAGCATCTGCACGCATTCTATGCTATTTCTTCACTCCCAGTGCAGCAGAGGAGTATTAAGAGAATTATATAATAATAGCTTTTATTATGTCTATTGCGGCACCAGGCCATTAAAGCTTTAATAAATTACCTACTGAATTGAAATGTATTAACAACTACAAGGTCTTCAAAACTAAACTCAAGAGGTTGTTACTGAGAAAGTGCTTCTATAGTATCGATGAAATCTTTTCAAATTAATAAAAATTATAATTATGTATTCCTGAGCCAACATTTTTATAAAATAAAATAAAATAAAATTCTACCCTAAATAATGTATGTAACCAAATAACCAATGTAATCAAATAACTAGTATGTCTAATTTTTAGTTACCTATATTTCAAACACAATCTGTATTGTTCTGAATAAATTGAATTGAATTGAATTTAAAGTGTGTATTTGTTCCTCTTTCACGTCAAATCGCAGCGACGGATTGACTTGAGTTTTTGCTAAGCGATAGTTGGAAGGTTGGATAAGGCACGGACGTATATAAGGGGGGCGTCCGGACTTTATCGTGTGTCAAATGACAGGGCTCATTGTGAGAATCCTTATCATATTTTTTTAGAATTTTAAAGGATTTTATTTAGGAACATAGGCGAAAATTTCCATTCCCACCCCCGCCTTATCTCCGAAACGACTAAGCCTAAAATCTATAGATTACAGAAGTCTATGGTATTTAAAGTAACAGGAAATTTCAGATAATATGTACGGAACGGAACCCTGTCCACGCGAGTTTAACTCGCAATTGTGCGTTTTTTTTTTTACTAAAAGTAATTAAACTACATAATCAAGACCTTTCAAATGATATTCCGCATGCTTGTTTAAGAGTTTTTCTGCTACAGATCTTTTTTCCATTTTTGTATTTAGCTACTCTAAAATCGTTAATACTATGTCAATTTAGCCTTCGAATAAATCATTGTAATTCATCATTTCTCCGTATTTTACTTGCCGTCGGTAAATGTATTTCAACTCGCCGTTCCGAAACCTAATCCGGCTTCACGAGTCCAGCCGGTTTAATCTAGCCGGTCCGGCAAATGAGTGAAGTTTTTGAACAAAGTTCAGCTAAGTCTATCGATCAGCCGCGGCAGTGTTGATCTTCGTCTGCTTCGGGTTCGTAAGTCGCTTTTTGTGCTATTTATTTAGAGAAAACGATCGGAAATTGTTGTGTATGCTTACATACCTATACATGTATGTATATGCTATAGCGCCCGATACATAGATGTTTCCCTATGTCGAATACAGCAGTGCGTATCCAACCAGCGAGCGTTTAACTTGATCCCTACCCGCGTACCTATTTAACAGTGGCGACGAGGATGGGATGAGATTAATTGTATAATACACACACTACACTTCCCAATTCTACTAGTACTCCCTGTATATTGGGACTAGTGTCGAGCTACTCATACATGAGGTACCTCAAATGTCACTAGAGTCGTCCCACGATAATGAAAAAATGGCAACACTATACGTCATTCCATACAAAATTTCAATCCGTCGTATGGAATGACGTATGGAGTTGCCATTTTTTCGTTGCAGGGTTATCGTGGGACGACTGTAGATTGTCACAACACTTCACTTCGTAAAAATGTCCCACTTCAATGCTCATGTCCCACTGATAGAAGACGAGCCGGCTGAATCATGCGAGTGAGGCGAAATAGATGATAGCGTAGCGTATACAACGTAGCGAGTAACTCAGAGTGTGAGTGAGACAAACGAGCGCCGTCCGTTCCGTACTGTGTGCCACGTTGACAGGAGAGTGACCTGTAAGCTCTGCGTAGTACCTCGCCTCATTTGAGGTATGACATTGTACCACCGCGTTTTGTGAAAGGAGTTACTCCCTCAAACTCGTTTTAATCTCATGTCCTGGGCCACACTAATTGGGATGTAGTCATCACACACTAACCACTACTTATATAAGTATAATTTAGTGGACCATTTATAAATTAAATAGTAAGTACTATTCAATTTATAAATGGTTACCTAATTATAATTAAAAGTTCAACTAAGTCTATCGACTGATCGTTTTGTACATCAATCCTAAAACATAAGCGCACCTTTTTCCGAGAACTTCGCCAGATGCCTTGTCCAATTATTAAGCAAATTTTGCCATAGCTGAACGCACAAAAGCGTCGACGGCACTGAGTGTAAGCATGTAAAACGCCTATATGCGGCGCTGGTAGTGAATACCTTAATATGGCCTGTAACATTTCGAATAAGTAGCTCAAGTCAAATAGCTGTGTTCTTTTTTAAAAAGATTAGTATATATTTATAGCCATAATACGGTAGAAATGCACAATATCTTCATTTGAACCTAGGACGTCCACAGCTGGGCATTAGGACCTCCCATCTTCTACTTCATTATGCCACTGCATTGCTTATAAAATTTTAGATTAAAGCTAAACCATCATCATTTCAGCCGAAAGACGTCCACTGCTGGACATATGCGGCCCCTAATAATCGCCACATCGACCGATCCTATGCTGCTAGCATCCCGCAGAGTCCCGCAACCATCACCGTCGCAGTCCACCTTGCAGTGGCGTAACAATAGGGTGGCAGGGCTGGCAAAATGCCATGGGCCCCCGACCCAAGAGGGCCCCGGCCCAAGAGGCCGCGAACTCAAAAATATAGCACAACGTGACGATTTTTACTGATAGGGCCCCATCAAAAGAATTTGCAACGGGCCCCAGATGGTATAGTTACGCCACCTTGTAAAACTACAGAATACATACATACATATTATCACGCCCGAAATCCCTATTAGGGTGGGCAGAGCCACAAGAGTACTTGTGGCCACGTTCGATTAATTAGTCCTAAGATGGTATGATAAACCGTACGGTGACAGGTGATCAGCCCATCGCCCATACAGATAGTGCACCATGTTGGAGAGGACCCGTCCCTTAGTCGACTTTTACGACATGCCAGGATGATAAGCATCTGCACGCATTCTATGCTATTTCTTCACTCCCAGTGCAGCAGAGGAGTACAAAAAAAAAAAACAGCATTAATTCCAACATTGTTATCTCCAAACACATTATGCAATAGAATGCGGCTAGGTGAAAGTGTATTGGCCAAATTTAAAATTCGCTACACTGGAAATAAGAAACGTTGAAACTCGATTTTGGCAGCTTGGTATACAAAATAGAGTATCTTAGTTTAAGTTTAGCAAATTAAATTAAGCCGCTGACAAGAGCCAATGACCTTGAGTGATCGGTCACTGTCTATTTGCACCGGAATGAACGAGAAGCACTGTGCTGTTATTTGTACGGGGAAAATGGACAACGGATAAATTATATAACACACACGTAAAATATAAATTTGTAGTAGAGTTTATAAAATGGGCGTGATGTAAGTAAAAGTGTTAATTATAGACCCATAAGTAAAATAAATTAAGACAAAGAACTGTTTAAAGAGAATTTCAGACGCAACATCACGATTTTTCTCTATCATATCGATTTCATCAAATCGTGTTTATAATTAAGTTTTCAATAATATAAAGAATATGAATATATATTTTTTTCGCTTTGCCAAATCATATAGCTTTTGTTAATAAACTGTTTAAGGATGTGTACCACGTCAAATCCGCAGTACATCTATTTAATTTTTCAAGTTTTTTTTCATTTGCACCAAATAATGGCAATGAGTAATTTTGTACGAATAATGATTTAAAATGTACAAATTGTGTGATTATTAATAATTATTTAGTATGTAAAATAAAATCAGATCCTAATTTGACTACTTGAGTCATAATCAATCAAATTGCAGTATTTGAAACGGTCCGGCCACACGGAAATTCAATCAAGAATATTTCCGTGGGAACAACGGTAACGACACTTTTTTTCATCAAAAAATCGAGGAGAGTACAAACTTATAGAAAATACATTTTCTGATTATAAAATTACTATGGGACAGAAATATTTTTCGCTTTTTCTTGTAATTTGATTAACTTCCGGTACAAATAACACAGACTTGAATGTAATCTTAAATATCATTTATCTCCTTTAAAACAACGTTAAAGTGGTTTCTTTTTTTAAATTAAAGTTATGCGAAACGACTAATATTACCTATTCAATTTCAGCGAAAAATATACAAATCAAAATATTGGGTACACATCCTTAAGTAAAGTCGATTTAGTTATTGTCAGCGCCTTAAGACACCGTTTTCGAATTGGACCCAGTGTAATGCTGAATGAAGTAAAATGGTTTTACGTGAACTAATTCACGCAGTAGAGGGTAGATTTGCGACAAGCGTGAACCATAAGTAACCTAACGCACGGCTGCTCCAAATCCCCAACCCTTGCTCACCGTGATTACGTATCTTAAAAGCGTGTCACTCCAGCACTATTTGTCATATGCTAAGTGATTTCCCTCGTAGCTGCTCCACGGATTTGTTGAATCACTGCGTGACGTAACTATGTACTTTTTCTACGAAGATATGTTTATGTACAGTGACATCGGAGATGTTATAACGGATAGGGATTACATAACAATAGTTATTACGCAAAAAAAGGCACTTTAAAAAAAACTTTTCCTTATTTATACATGTTTTTATTAAATCAAAAGAAATGGTTATGCTATAATTTTTCATCTAATACAAAATAAAATCACTTTGACGACATATTGAGATTGTATTTATGACTCTTCAGTGTTTTTAATTTATATTTACACTAGCTGTGCCCGCGACTTCGTCCGCGTGGAATAGTCTGTTTGGGTAGCATTAATAATTACTTTTTGTTATTTTACACCCTTGAGGGTAAAACTTTTACAAACTTGGAATGTCATTGTATTTATATCGAATCAACAGCCTAAAAAATAAGTTTCAAATTTGTAGCTCTAAAAATGACGATACTTCCATACAACTTTTCATCCCCCCTTTCAATCCCGCACAACCCTTTTTTCGCATTAAAAAGTAGCCTATGTCCTTTCTCAGGCTCTAGACTATCTGTGTACCAAATTTCATATAAATCGGTTCAGTAGTTTTAGCGTGGAAGCACGACAGACAGACAGAGTTACTTTCGCATTTATAATATTAAGTAAGGAGTAAGGATTACTATGTGTGTGTTTTATATTAGTGAATAAATGTCTCTCATTTTAATCCTTAACCGATCATTTCTGATGACGATGTCAAATTCACCTGTAAGTATATCTATATTATGATTGTTCTTGAGTAGGTTTTGGTTAGTTTGTTATGCGCACGTCTTAGGCCCTTACATACCGACTGTGGAAATTTCAAATGTCGTAAGGGACACTTTGACATTTCGACAAAATGTACCTTATTTCAAGTGTAGTAATGGTCATTTGGCCATTTCCTCAAAATGTCCCCTACGACATTTGAAATTTCCACAGTCGATACGATGATATTTCCACGGGCAAAAGACGCGCGTTTCGTATCGCTGACACTATTTACTGTTAAAGTCTACTTAAGTGTGCGAGGGCCCGTAGTCAGACAACTACGTGAAGATAGTTAAGTTTAGGAGAAAATTTAATTTTGTTCGGGTTTTTTTTGGTTTGTCTTTGCTAGCTGGATGGTTGACTAAATTTACAACTGTAAAAGAACTGCGCCTCTATTCGGGCGCGCTAAGTGATTCCGTAGCGATCCGTAAGTGAGATTTCTCATCCGACTCTTCCGCACGACGCGTAATGCGTAAGAGCGAGATAAGAAATCTCGCTCGCCAATCGCTACAGAATCACTTAGCGTTCCCGAATAGAGGCGCTGAATGACGTAATATCTCATAAAGAACTGTCTTTGGTTTTTACTTTTGTTGACAACAGTTTCGTATATTTGTTAGTACGCATTTTACACAGAAAAATATCCCAACGCACTACGTTTGTGCGTTTTCATAGATCAAACGGACGTAATTTAGGGAAAAGGATCCAATCCACAATAAAACCTATTAGGATTTTAGACATTATATCGATGACATAGAACTTAATTATTAATGGAAATTATTTTGGTTTGGATCCCTCTTGCTAAACTACACTGAGAAAAAATTACTGTACCGACATACGTAATTCTGGATGCCACGTACGTAATTCTGGAGAAAAACGTACCTAACGTAAGTAGAGACTCGGCTACATGGATAATGTTGCGGGCTATATAGATAATGTTGCGGACTACAAACGCCTGTATATGTTTTTACATTACCACGTAACAATCAACATTATTTCGGATGCTTCGACATTATTTGGACTTGGCTGCGAATACATTACGGTAATGCAGGTATAGCATCAAAATTTTTCTCAGTGTACGTCCTTAACATAAGATTGCGAAGTAAGATTAGAAAAATATATATTTTTGCGCTATTCAGACTCACTTAATGAACGATTAACATGTTCCTTAGGCCGAGGTCGCACCGGCGGTTAACGGTGGGCGGTTTTTTTTTTGTGATTCAATAAAATAAATGAACACAAATGCGCGCACTTACGGTTCGTTTTACATTTAGAAGCTGACAACATCCCGTGGCAGAAAACCGAAGCTGCGGCCTTAGTGAAGATTTTGTATGAAAAATTTGAAAATGGAACAAGTTACTATCTTACTATGAGCGCGGCACCAACCACCGGTTGTGAACCAACGGCAAAAATCACCCTTTTCATACAAAAGGCGATAACAATTCCCACCCCTTAAATGTTAACCGAAGTTGACCACTTTTTGATAGGTTGTCAGTCAGAACAAAATCTAGGTCTATAAGTTTTTTGAATATTGATTAAAGATCAAGAAAATCGAATAATGCCGAAATCAGTTTTGCATGAGAATACTGTAACCATAATAAAACTGAATTTATTGAATATAGTGAAAAAACCAAAGCGTATAGACGTAGATTTTGTTCTGACTGACCACCTATCAAAAATTGGTTAACATTTAACGGGTGGAAAATGTTATCGGCTTTTGTATGAAAAGAAACTCCTCATAATCTTATCAACTTTTAATACTTTGAGCCCTAATTTCGACTAATGACCCTTTAAATTAAGAATGATTAAAAGATCGATTGACTGCCATTGTCTCTAGACACTACAAAATAACGGTTCCATTCTTATTTCTCGGTTTGAATCGCTTACTTCTCCATAGCTGTTTAAACGAACGAGCGTTCCTCCTACGTTTCGTGTTACAAAGATTTTTGTAATCAGGGTTCCACCACTCCCTAAAATTTTTGTGTACTCTATTGTTATCTTGGTTAAGGACTTCGCAGAGTTCACACGCAAAAATACTGACATTGTTAACGATTTTAAACGAAGAGTGCCATTCGAAATAATTAAAGTAAGCCTGCACGTTGTTTACGAGAGAATCCATAAGTTCGGCAGTTTTCTTGGTGCCAAGTCTCCCGGCGTCTATGTAGGAGTCGGTGGGCAGGAATCTGAAAAATTAAATAGATTTTTTTGTTGTTGTATCGTAAGTAAGTATTAACACCATCATTTAAATACCAACAAAAAACTTTACTGGCAGACGTATCTAAATACGTCAGGTCTTAATAGAGGAAATGTTTGATATATCAATTAAAGTCGATTCATCCTTACTTGTCTTATTTGGTCAACAAATTTCTAACCTCAAAATGCACCTTTGATATTTGATATTTTGATATTTATTTATTTTGTATTAAACATACATCTATCTATATATATAAAAATGAATCCATATTTCCCTTGGTCACGGCATCACGCCTGAACGGCTGGACCGATTTCGCTAATTCTTTTTTTGTTCTGTTCGTTATTATCAGGACAAGGTTCTTATGAAAGAAAAAATTAAGGAAATTGCGCGGAAAATTAGAAAATTTAAAATTACTTAACCACCATATAAAATTATTAATTCAGACAATTAACTTAATAAAATCAAAAATCTGCTCATTTATGGCGTCTAAGGCGGAACAAAGTTCGCCGGGTCAGCTAGTTGTCAATAGTTATTAAGTACAATTAAAATTAACATAGTAGCATTTTTATCATCTTCTATATATATAAAAATGAATTGCTGTTCGTTAGTCTCACTAAAACTCGAGAACGGCTGAACGGATTTATCTTATCTTAGTCTTGAAATGTTCGTGGAGGTCTAGGGAAAGTTTAAAAGTACATAGGTTACTTAAATTATTATTCTTCGCAGACGAAGTCGCGGGCACCAGCTAGTCATTAATAATTAATTACACATTCACATTACATTACATTGGATTACTTTAATTTATATGATATTATATTTTATGTCTATTATCTAAGTGTGTTGACATATTTACTCACTCATCCAGGAATTAAAATACCAACAATATTGGTATTTTGTTGGCTAAAACAGCAATTTTTCACCTAGGATTAGGATTGCTTTACTTAGAATAAAATAGCTGTTTCACCCAAGAAAAGTATATTTTGAGGTTAGAAACTTGTTTACCAAATAAGACAAGTAAGGATGAATCGACTTCAAAGCATTTCATGGATTTTTACGCGGTTTCCACCATCGTTTAGAAAAATTCTTGAGTAAGGTTTCACTGCGGCCGTAACACAGAACACAGAAAGAGGTTAGAAAGGCCGTCTGCCATAATTCGTACCGAAACCGCTGTCGCCGAAGCATCCCCGCTCGACGTTACAACTACTAGCGCAAACGAAATAACTACGAGAATACGCACACACCCACAATAACCAAAGTCCGCTCGTGATTCGTGCGTTCGAATAGCCAGCCGTTGCCCCGCCCATACCGCTTCATTGACAAAAGCAATTTATTTTACATTTGCACTAGGCCTCGAGCATATCGATAATAGTTATCGATGATGTATCGCGCCCTCTATGCCGCGTTTTGAAGTGTATACTACTATTTCGTAGTTAATCAGGCGCTGTGTACGGCGGGTTGCGTGCTGTGTCCGGCAGGTCGCGCTGTGTCCGGCGGGTTGCGCGCTGTGTCCGGCGGGTCGCGGTCGGTCCGGCGGGTTACGCGGTTTTTTTTGTCTAATTTTTATTTCTTTATATGCAGCCAGGATTGCAACAAATCACTTGTTGTCAGAAAATATTGTTTCTGAACACATCATGGAGGATTTATAATAAGTATGTGTGTAGATAAAGTTAAGTATGCAACTGTACATAATTTGGCCTTAAAACACTCGTGCGATCTTATTATGAAAATCGCCTATCGGCTCGTCTCATAAACCGGCACTCGTATTTTAATGCCTATCATTATGCAACCGTTGCATAAACTACTATAAATATGCGCAAATAAAAAATAAAGTTTAAGTTTCTCGTGTGTAATTTTGAAACTTAATCACTATATTGTTATTTATTATTATATTGTATTTACTTTTTTATGTAAATTAAATATAGTTATAAAAACCCACAAGCTATTATAATATTAAGTTTAGACATTATACACCGGCTTTACATCAAGCCCGCCACTTTTAGGTAAATTGTTTTTATATTATTAGGAACAACATTGATAAAAAATACAGAAGTTAACTTAAATGATAAATAAATTCAAAAGACTTATTATAATAGGGTATAACAGGACCAAATGTACTTAAGCTGAACTCAGAGGAATTAACAAGTTACTTTGTAAACCAGGCTTAAGGTGTATTATGGTCGCAGCTCTGTAAGTGCATTAAAAGTATTTTTTTAAAACACTCTTATCATTAATTATCGCTTTTTTGGTCCATTCTTCAATGCAGAAAAATAAATAACTTATCGAACACATTGTTTATCTATAGTCGATAACACTAACTTTGGCCACATCACTAGTCTCATTACTTCGTCACGTAGGCAGTTTTTGGGAAACCATTAAATAACTTAGTTTTTAGACTTACCTGTGAAAAGAAATTCCATCTATTGACACATTTGATACTTGGCTTCTGGCCCTGCACGTAATTATTGCACAAGACGACATTTTCAATTAATTAAACCGGATTTTACCGCAGCTCGACACTGTGACGCATCGCGCTCGCGACTGACTGCGCTGACAGCGAGTCGTGTTTGAAATAGCTCATTTGCTCAACTGCGCGGCACGCGTTCCCCGCCCACATCGCCTTTCTAACCTCTTTCTGTGTTCTGTGGGCCGTAACATACATGACACAAAGTTAAGATAGACCGTCTTATCTCTAAGTGCGTCTCTCTCACACTAGTGCCGGCGAAAGAGATAGTCATAGAGATAAACGGGTTTAATTTATCTTTGTAACACGCATGTTAGGGCCGCTGTATAATATAAAACCGTGCCAAGCCAGGGCGGATAACGAGAAAGCTCATATTAATGATAGTTACTTAAAATTGAATTTAGCCATACTAAACAGATCACTGCACTGGCACTCGGCTTTCATACTGCTATATTAGTAAAAGAGCTATGAATTAGTGTAAATAAGAGTTAGTTACCTGGAATAATTTGCACCACCAAAGACAACCGGCACACAATAATGATTAATAGCGTTCATTATGTCACTCGTCACGTAATCCTTAGCCAGCACAGATTCAAAAGCAATATAGAAGTTATAATTTTCCAAAACTTGTATACATTCAATTTCAGTTTTCCAAATACATTCTTTAGAACCACAATCTCCTACTATATCTAAAGTGTTATCATTATCCTCACTCTCAATTTTTAGTTTTCTCACAACCTCCTCCCTTTTACTAGGAGTATGACAATCAGATGAAAGCCAAACGGCATACTTTTCTTTATCCAGCAGTTTCTCCTGGACTTGGTCGAGTATTATTATATCTTTGTTCTCATTTGACGCCCAATCAGCGTTTATACTAGGGCCAACTACTTTTGAGCTCTTCCGTTGTAGTACTTTGAAATGAGACCAAATAACATCAGAGTCGAGTTTATAGGTCCATGTCAAATTAAAGAATTCGTCAAATCTCTCGTGACACACGGGGTAGGTTATCGCGTCATCTTGCATTGCGAAAATGTATGTTTGGTTTCTGTGCCTCTTCTTTGGTAATTTCATGTAGCCGTCCACAAAGACTTTAGCCAGTTTCTTGCCACTGAACAAAATTGCGTGAAAATTCGTATAGTCATTATGTAGCATATTCCTGTGTGTTGTTACGAAGCAGTTGCTGAAATTACATTTATTTTGTGTGAATACTTTCTGTCCTGTTCCTAGAAAGTCAAACTTTTCGTCGTTGATCCAGATCAGGATGTACTTTAAATTGTCTTGAATATGGATCATCGATTCATTCTTATAAAATGAAACTTTGCTTTGTAAGTGCTTAATTAATTTTATTTGCGGCCGCAGGACTGGGTAATTCAGATAATAATAGAATAATATTACCGCAACAAAACACATTATAAACTTCAATGTGTTTTTAAACAATTTGAAGGTGATAAGCATTGTTCTTCTCAGTTTAAAGACTAGAACTACACGCGAGACCGAGATTGGTATCCAATTTATACTTACGCCGGTCGGAAAGAATTTATTCTCAGAACTGATAATTGTTGAATTGCAGAACGACAAAGCAGACTCCGTACGATGCGTGTTATGACGCATTATTTGAGAGGGCACTCTGATAAACATCTTCCAGATGAACTCTTTTCTTGATTTATTTGCGTGGGTGTCACAAGTTGTAACGAAAGATCGTACTCAAGTAAGGATTTAAGCCTGTAAAATGTTTCGGTATCAGTCTCAAGCGTAGATTGTTGTATGTTTGTATGTAAAACTCTTTATTGTACATCAAAACCACCTTAAAAATTACAAAAACAAAATTTTAATTAGTACAAAGGCGCACTTATCCCTTTAAGGGATCTCTTCCAGCTAACCTTTGAGTTAATGATGAAAGAAGACATATAGACAAACTGAATACTATGTACACAAACGTGATAAAAACTATGTGTGCACTAGGGTGTCCCTTATATGAAGGAAAAATTTTTTTTTACAATTTTGAAACGCATACCCCTTAAATATGTTCATATTCCTAAAATATACTATTATATGAAATTTCAGATTTTTATGAGTATTAGAACCCGTGCCGACTTGACTTCAAAGTTTTGTTTTAAGTTTTACTTGTAAAATTGAGTAGGCATAGCCAAAAATCTAATAAATTTATGAAATAAATGATAGAAACAAAAGCAATAATGTTAATTAATAATCGTATTTAATAAAATCATTAGAAAAATACAAATTTACCACGTATATTTCTTTTTTATAGTTTTTTTTTTACAAGCAGGGTAGAGACATTTCGGTGCTCTTGCACGCAACGCAGAAGAAATTGTTTTGCTCTTCATTGGCGGTTACCAAACCGTTAAAATCTTGCATAAGCTTTACTGCTCTCTCTGCTATGTCATTTACAGGTTTTAAGGATACAGTTTAACTTTTAGCTTTCATATAGACTTTATTTTCGTTCCACGAAGAAACGCTTTCTTGCAGGAAATTGTCTTCGATCTTTATGCGTGAAAATAAGGTTTTGTTTTTGTTTGTCACAAAGTCTTCTAAAGATCTGCCTGAAATCATAAATACATTTCTGGAATATTGTTCTGCAAGATCGGTTTTTATCATCTCTGCCCTTTCTTTTCGTATCTGCGTTCGAATGCGTTGTATTGAAAAATTATTTATCGTAAATTAATCAATATTAAGAACTAATGCTTAAATTACAACGTGAACTATGTAAATACAGTCTCTTATGCTTAACTGACATATATCTAAAGTTGCTACTAGCGGTGTAAAAATATCTTTGCCGCCCCTTTTCGCGGTATTAGTTTGAGACGTAGTCGCCGTAGGTGCAGTAGAAATAGGATTGTCCAAGCTTTCAGTACAACTACTAGATGATGAACTACAGACAGCAGACGTATTAGATTGAGCTGGCGAATGATAATGCGAAGACACTGATTCAGCAGTGTTTTAATCTGTTCTTCCCTTCTTCTAACTTTCTCTGTCGCAGTCTCTCTCTTCATAGTCAGTTATTTTTTTATCTACACCAGTCAAAAATCCTGGTCGAGTGGTCGCCCTGGTTCTCTCTGTTATTGTAAAAATAATATATCCTCATCTATTTTCATTTTATTTAAAACGTCGGCATGTGCGATATCGTATAAATTATCCAACTCATTTTGAAAATCTTATTCGCGTTTGGTGTAAACTTCTTGGGATTTTTTGTAAAAAAAATTTAAACACGCAACACCTTATAAAGATCTACTAACTTTTTAACACATTGAGATACTGCTCGGGTTGGTAATCGAACCTTTTGCCAGAAGATTATACATTCACGGATCACAGGACTTGCACTTTCACTCGCTGTTAATTTGACTTCCCGTATATTGTAAAACAAAACTGCTAGGACTTGTCGCTGTAAAGTTAATTTTGTTACCCAACACCAACTAAGTATATATTTTTTTTAGCACTTCGTAGCTCGACTGCCATCTTAGAAAAGCAATTTAATACTCGTTATTTGAATGAAAACTGTCACTAAAATAACTAACTGCAAGGCACGCGCCACTTGTCTCGCGCAACTTGTATGAACATGATAAAGATGCAAGTCGGCACGGGTTCCCGTTCATAGAATGACCTGATTTTTTACTGGGAGTATATAAACACGTTATAAATATAATAAGAGGGTATGCGTTACAAAAAGAAATATTCGAAAAATAAGGGACACCCTAGTGTGCACAAAATAAATACTTAGAAAGACACAAAAGCCACACACACAAAGTAATACAGTAACATATACATAATATACAAATAAATAAAACCATAAAAAAGACAGTATCTAATTAGGACTCCTGTCCAAGCCAAATTTTCTTTAGTGTTTCCCTCAGCGAAACAGTTTCCCGTATTAACGGGTCTAAGATTATTAATAAGAAACAAATGCAAATATTATTATTTTATTATTTTACGAATAGGCCACATGAACTTTCACATGTCAGAATATATATAAATACTTACCAAGCTTTAATGATGATGTTTGCAGAGAAGAAAGCCACAAAAACTAAACAAACTCAAAAGTCAATAAAGAGACTTCTGTGAAGCTTGTAATGTCCCAACCTTTGTGATAAATTGCAATCAAAGTTATTGTGTTTTTATTATACTCTATTCGTTTAGTAAGTAAACTTAATGTAAACAAACAAAACCACTCAAGCCAACTAGCCAATCAAGACATAATCATAGATAAGATGTTTCACAAATAACTGGATATATTTTAAATAATAACAAAACACAAGTGCAGTGTTATACACGCAATAAATAAATAAATAATAATTTACGTCTTACGCCTAGCCTCTTGTTTGTCTTCGCCACCGCATTCGTCATGGCATTTAGAGTTTGCACCATCGATATTAGCTAATGGATTCAGCGATAGGCTGGGCATTGTCGGTTGAATTATTGTAATTGCTTGGCACGATCTGCAAACAGTGGCTTTGTTTGCGAAGAGTTCAAACGCTCGTGTATTGACAACCTATCTGTGCCCCGTTCCCCGTAGCATGGAGCGGATGACAGCATCTCACTATAACTTATAACCTTAAAACGCAAAAATATTACTGAGATGACAGCTGTCATTCACACCATGCTACAGCGCACAGAAATAAGAGGTAGTAGGGCTTTTTCCACATTATGAACAATAACATATTATATTCAATCGGGAATTGAAACCAGACTTACTTTAAATAACCACATAAAATTGATATATTAATAACATCACACTCAACGGCCCGAACAAGGATAACCTGTATCGTGAAATAAGTCCGGGGCCCATTAAATTCATCGTACTCTTTGAAAAGCCTGTGTTGTACTCGAGATCCTGCTAGTAATAGTACAAACCTACTTTTGCGTCTCTCAATTCTTCTTTATATTTAAATCTTTATAAATATATCTGTCCAGCAAGATATGATACCCAAATTTAGTTATCTGATAGGAAGCGCGCTAGCAGCATAGTATAAAGAGGGGAAGTAGGCTATCTCCGGCCCAATCCGCGATATAATTGCCTACTGTCTCAGGGTTGACAGATCAAAATTACCTAATACATTCTAGTGGGAAAGTAGGCCTACCTACTTCCTCTGTCTGATGGAAAACTAATACAACAAAAAATAAGTAAGTAGGTATCTCATCATCAAGCAAAAATTATATGCTAGAATAAGTGACTTGCTTACCTTTCCTGTTCAATAGGTAATCTGAACAGAGACAATTCTTGAATCGATGAATTATTAAGACACCCAAACACACAGCAATACGTTCTCCTGCGATTATCACACATTTTTCATTCATTTAGCGCTGCCGAAAAGCCGTGACGCGCGAACCTCGTGCGGTGTTAGCCCCGACGGGCGCACTGAGAAACGGGCCGAGATTTTGTTTAAGTGTGCGTGCGGCAACGCATAGATACTTTGGCGCACAAATACAAGCCGCGCGCGGTGCGTTTGTATGATGATAACTTACTTTCCCTCTTTATACTATGCTAGCAGTATCGTAGGTGCATCCTATATTTCAAACATGGCCTTCAAAAAGGCCTTCGAAGTTCAAGTATCAAACTGACAGCGAAATACGTCTTGTATTTCCTAAAAATGTATTCCTCGAATTCGGAACCAATTTTAGAGGTGTTTTCACGGAACGTGAATTATCTCACGCGAATAGCGATAGTAGCTGACAAAGTCAACCGACACTTTTGAATGGGTAAACAGGAAAAACGTCGCAGGAAACTGACGGACTTGTTGGGCTATTTGCTCCATATTTGCTCTGGCTTTGGCACTTGATTCAAACATGGAAGATTCATTAAGTCACAGGCTTTTTTGACAATAGACATAATAATAAAAAATCCGGTTTACTAAAGTATAAGCAAAAACCATTTCCCAAAGTATCACATCCCAAACTATTTCAAAATTATCATTTGGCAAAGAATCATTAGCCAAAACAGTTTATGGCAATTGTACAGTTAGCAAAAGTATTTTTTCAAATAAGTACTTACGTAAAGGATACAAGTTAACCCTAACCTAACCTACCAATGACAAAGTAAAATGATGCCAAATGATAATTTGACCAAATGAGTAAAATGCGAAATGTAAAAATGCTAAAGATTCGTTTGGGAAATGACACTACTGTGATAAGTTTTTTGGGAAGTGAAATTTGGCAAAAAATATTTTGCCTGCCATTTTGCAAACCAAAGAATCAATACCTATAAATAGTGACGCCATTATCCGCCGCATTTTTTTAAAACCTAGGTTCTGATATAAAACATGCATTATCTCTTATATTGAAGCCAATATAACAGAAGTAACCGACGAATCTCTTAATAACGCTAATGCGGACCGATTGAAAGTTCGCCCAACTTTTCCCACTAAGCCTTTCATAGAAGTTCCAGGGAATCCGGGTAAAGTTTCGGAATTTTAAAACATTTTTATTTTATAAATGACGCCGTAAAGGACTTAGGCGCAGCTTCGAAGACGGAGTTGAGACTTAGTTCTTTGTTTGAAGGCATTTTAAAGGTGCTTCGCGTTAGGTCTTAGCACTTCTCTATATAGCCACCATGTTTGTTCTTTTTCATCACACTTGCTCGGAAAGGGTGTTATTATACGCAGGCGTATAGAGCAGCTATAGCCGATTTAGCTCCTCCACGGGCCCCGCCGTCAGCGGGAGTTATAAACCATACAAAATCCATAATTCCCTAGGGAGTTATGGATTTTGTATGGTTTCGAACTCCCGCGGGCAGTTAAGTGCGCCAGGTCGGCGGAGCTACTCGGAAGCCGCAGCCGGCGGGGCGCGCGGCCGCAAGCCGGCGGAGCTGCCCCGCGCTGATCGCAACGTACGCTCAGTTTATGAACACCCACCTGATGGTAATTCACGATGTAAAATGGAAATATAATTAATATATATACTTTTTTGTCTAATTTTTATTTCATTTCCTCGCAAATGTGATGAAAAACATTATGTGTATCACGGGCAGTAAGGGGATAACAAACTCGAGTCATAAAAGCCCTCGCCTATCGGCGTCGGGCTTCTAACAGACTCTCGTTAGTTATCCCCTTCTTACGGCCCTAGATGCACAATGTACTATTTTCATCTTGAGATCAAGAGCAGGAGTTTTACGCGCGTTTATTTGCAGTTGTACCAATATAATCACTATACACTATTAGTCTCGAAGTTGATTAAATGTAACCAAACTAACCCATGTGACTCAGCTAATTCAGCCAGTCCGGTAATATTTTTATTGGATGGATTTCGCTTGACTCTAGTCTCACTTGTTGGAAATAATGTACGCGGCCGAAGGTTGAACGCGATTGCTCGGGATATCCCTATTTACTTTATTGGTCTCTCGTACTTTTATAAATAAACTTAATTACATACATAGCATCACGCCCGAAATCCCTAATGGGGTGGGCAGAGCCACAAGACTACTTGTGGCCACGTTCGATTAATTAGTCCTAAGATGGTATGATGAACCGTATGGTGACAGGTGATTAGCCCATCGCCCATACAGATAGTCCACCTCCACCATGTTGGAGAGGACCCGTCCTCTTTTACGACATGCCAGGGTGATAAGCATCTGCACGCATTCTATGCTATTTCTTCACTCCCAGTGCAGCAGAGGAGCACACTTAATTACAATGAAAGAAAAGCATATTTAATTCAAACCAGATGACAGAGCATTGACAAAAACATCCCACTATTCATTGCTGCGCGAAACTCGGCGCGGCTGCAACACTACAAGACTCCCCCTCAAGCGTTGCGTACTGGTACTCTAGTCATCCGACCAAACTGAGTTCTCTTCCCAGTAGGCTCGTCGTGGGGGGTTGATTTTTAATAAATATGCGGACTTCAGGCGGTCAAAAGAGACGACGATACGCCCTGGTAGTTGAAATGTATAAACATTATCATTACGTTTTAGTACAGAATACGGCCTTTTAAATAGAGCTTGCAGCGACTTTCGGACAACGTCTTCACGCAAGACACACTACTGCAAGTGCGTAGATCTGGGTGCACAAAGATATTACGATTGCTTGCTGCCTTTTGTGCTGTACACATTAATAATCTGTTGCAACTTTTCAACGAAATTTAAACTAGGTTCGGAAATAGTAGACGGCGTCAAAAAATCACCAGCCAAACGGAGCGCGCAAAGGTAGACCAGTTGGAGGGTTCAGGCAAAGAACAAGGAATGTCACATTTTTTTTGTGTTTTAACATTATAATATGACTAATTAGGACATTAGGATAGGAAATAATGAATTAGGATTAATTAGAACATTTCCTGTTATTTACCTGTTAGGTCCCCTTCAGTTGAGCCGCCCTGACGCCGGTGTTGCTGCAGAGTGCATGGAAAAGAAGGAAGATGGACGACTCACCGCCACTGGAACGAATAGATCGTTCGCTTGTTCAGTGCAACTGTACACCAATCAATCTATCCGTTGGTACTACCGTACGTATTACCTGGCTACGGTACAGCTAGACCGTTTTACAGAAAGAGTGAACACTCTTAAATAATAATTTTAAGGAGTTTGTTCGCTCTCATTACTTTACTACTGACTTAGGGAGGGCTTAGTCTACAGACGGACAATTTGTACCTTCACTGAAGTTTATGCTGTCGACCCTCAGCCCATTGAAGCCTTGACTCCATTCCTCAGAGTTTTACGTGTTTTGACATGTAAATAGATCTGCCCGACGCACAGCTTAACTGTTAAACAGATTGTGTACTTCGTTAAAAAAACGCTTAAATACTTTACCTACTTCCATAATTTAATCAAAGGCTAAAACCTGACGAATTCGCGGTCGGTGTACTTTTTCAGAGATGTTTAGAGTTATGCTTTAGTTTCGATGTACATTAAATTGGAACAGTATTTTTCTTAACAAATCCAAATTAATGTAAAAAACGTCACCTATTTGTTTATTTCTTATTATGATGTGTTGTACATAATCATCGAAATTATGAAGAAATTTGATAAAGCGGCCGAGCTAGTTGTTCCTCTTAATCTATTTTTACCTGCAAAAAGCAAGTAAATACTGAAATGTCGTATATTTTCCCACAGCTCATTCATTCTAAGCTGTACAAATATGCAAATTAGTGAATAAACCGCTTATTGAAATGCAATGACAACCGGATCGTCTGTCGCAGCCGACGACAGTTGTTTTCTATCGACCGGCTAAGTTTTAGCCGGATTTATTTAGGTGACATCGGTGTGATTTATGTAAATGAGTTGAAGTGAACCATTTGTATTACTTTTCTTCTGTGAATTTGGTTTGATTCTTCTGTTATATATATAAAACAGTACCGTGACCCACTTATAGACAACGCACAGCCTAAACGGTGGTCCCAGAGGTCACATTCCTCGAGTACTCTAGAGGTGCACTAAGGAGGGATTTTTTGAAATTCCATCCCTAAAGGGGTGATAAAGTTTGTATGGAAAATACCGCGGGCGAAGCTGTGGCGGGTCCACTAGTTCATTATAAATTTTCAGTTAGTACTTTTCAGATATTTATTTTTTTATTATATCGATATAATTAGAAAAGGGAGCTTAAATGGCGACGCCAAATCGATTTTTTTTTCTCATTATTTCTCTATACCTAATTCGGATTCGGAATCGTTCAAGTTTAGGTACACTAGTATATTCAGACATGTGAAAGAGCCCGTGTGGACTACTTGCAAAATTAATATTTTCATTTTCACAGCAACCAAACGCATAAAAGAACCGCAATGCTTACTGTCGTAATAAATAGCTTACAAGGAGTCTGAAGAGTACTTAGCAAATTGCTATGAAACTGACTAGAAATTCCGACACAAATCTCCCTAAAGCACCTCTTTAGGCCAATAAACAGCGATAGCACTCAATATTCGCCCCATCAATGTCGTTAGCGGTATATCACAAAACACATTGAACAAGCGCCATTAACGGTACCAAATCACGAGTTATGAAGGAACCCGGAGCCGTAATAAGTGTGCTTTACTTAACCTTTCGCGTTGTTCATATTATGATACTATAATTTTACGTGTATGACGATTAGCCGAAAGTGATAGTGTTATTGTTAAAACTGCATGCAGAAATTGAATGTAGTACCTTACGTCGCTGCTGGCATTATTTTGATTCCTAGACGTCTTCTTTTGATAAGCACTTCGCGGAATTTTGAAAAGAGCGTCACTATTATGTTTTGATACTGTTTATATTTTGTAATGAGATGACGATCCTTTACAGAGATACCTACCTTTTCATGTATCATTCTGACATTTAATATTGGTTCATTTAAATTTGGATAATAACTGTTTATTCGTATTTAAGTACAGACTATCTCAATTTAAATTCATATAATCTTGACATGTGTGCAATTTACAGTGTAATCTTATATTGAGATATAAATAAATCTAAATCTATCTATCTAAGCTTATTTCCGACATCGATATGAGTTATCGTCTCAGCCGGCTTTACCTATGGTGCAGGGTATGCGTTGCACACGAGCGCAGCGGTCTTAAAGGGCTCGTAAACGAGCTAGTTTTTCGGCAATTTATTGCTGCAATTCGGGCTATCCCCAAAAGTTTGCATCCAAACGTTTTGTTCCCATTGGTGATGTAATATGTAATCTTTTTGGGGATAGCTCGAATTGCAGCAATAAATTGCCGAAAACCTAGCCCGAACGAGTCTCTTTAGGGGGCGCCGAGCGCCACTCGCCGCGCGCGCAGGCCGGCCGCGGCACTTTCAATGATCCTGCACCCGTGTTATGACGCCGGGCGCGCAATTTCACACGGGCGCTACATGGGCTAGAGACGCCTCTTTATCACCTTATCATCATCGGCACATATAAATCCCACATCAATGTCCCACTGCTAGGTACAAATTCTCAGTACTCTTTCACCGAAATGCTCGTGGTACATGAAAATTTCAATTGCGCACATGAGATCCTAAAATCTAAGAGATGCGAACGGGATTAGAACCCGCGCCCCTGTGTACGAAAAGCCGCGCATTATACCGCTATGTTACTTTACTATATCGCATATCCAAATATTGAATACTAGCTTCTGCAGCGTCTTTATCTGTGTGGAGTTCAGTTATAGCAATTCCTTCGGGCATTTTTGAATAATACGGGATAAGAATCCTATGTGTCAATTGAGGGTATCAACTATCTCCATTCCAAATTTCATCCAAATCCGCTCAGCTGTTGAAACGTGAAGGAGTAACAAACATACTGACACACAGAAACGCACACACTGACAAACTATTGCATTTACAATATTAGTGTGATTATATGCATTATATTGTATAGATATATTGACATCGTGTCTTCATTAGAGATGCAGCGGATATCCGGTTACTATCCGGTATCTGGCCTATCCGGCCATGATTTTACTATCCGGCCGGATACCGTATAGTGAGT
Source organism: Tortricodes alternella (assembly GCA_947859335.1). Taxonomy (NCBI): domain Eukaryota; kingdom Metazoa; phylum Arthropoda; class Insecta; order Lepidoptera; family Tortricidae; genus Tortricodes; species Tortricodes alternella. The sequence continues at coordinate 4,860,325 of OX401986.1, forward strand.
CAGTATCCGGCCGGATATAAGAAACTAAGCTTTAATTTGATAACCGGTATACCGGATAGTAAAAACTTGCATCAGAAATACGATAAAACCAATAAAAACCCATCAGAAATAAACGAAATCCATGTGAGTTATCAAATTAAAGCTTAGTTTCTTGTAATTTAAACATAAAACTTCAGTTAACATCACGTCGTGCACGTTTAAATATTCCCAAGTGACGTAATAGAGCGCGTATTGAACCTCAAAGGGCCTCCCCGCGCACTGACAATTCGTAATAAGTTTAAAATTCGTCGCCACGCGAAGGCCGCGCCAGCTAACACGACTTTAGAGATGGTAGCTATAAGTGCAGCCGGATATCCGGCTATCCAGCCAATGGCCATGCCGGGTATCCGGTATCCGGCCAAACCACTATCCGTTGCATCTCTAGTCTTCATATTTCAAAAGCGTGCCGTTTGAAAATTTAAATGAAATTACGTTTCATATGAAAACGGGATCTTGCTTGTATATCTCTTCAACGCCTGCGCCTGCGCCTGAATATTGTCATCATTTCCAGCGATTTGTTACATAAGTAGCTACTCGTTCTTATAACAGTGCATTCCACTAATTCCATTCTCAGTTGTGTTTACCGCATTCTTTGAACTTAAAATCGTCTCCAAAGATTCATCTTGGAATATCTTATACGCTTAACCAGAAGATACAGAGGGCGACGACAGTTTGCTTAACATAATTGGTATTTTACATTGAAATATATAGTAAGGAACTGGTCTAAGCAATTCTCGCGATGCTTACTTTTGAGGTGTATCTGACACCATCGCAGGTTCAGTCGCATGTCAACCACCATCCATGACAATTGAAAAAATGCCCTCACGCATCGTGCGGTGTGAGACCGCAGCACCACCGACCCCACCGTGCACAATGATATGATAGCGTGTGAATCAAGCAATATTAGACTTTTGTATGTATGTCGTAAGAACTAAGACATCAGCAATAGGGTTTGGGTAAGCCATGGCTTTGGCATTTGATAACCTACTATGAGACTTGTTACACGAAATTGTACCGATAGGATCGGCATATCCTTCTCTTGAGATATTTGCTATTTTAAAAAGAATTACGTTGACTTTATTATTATTTCAAAATATTTCAGCACTTAAGCAACATTTTCAATGGTGTGTGTTCGTGCTTTTCCGGCCAAGGCCAGAAAATTTGTGAATATCCTTTATGCACATTTTTAAGTTCTTATATTCGAGGTACAACAGTCATTATTCATTAAGCAAGATGGAATATTGCCTGTCAAACTTCTCCGTTGGTTTTCATCCTGGCCTCTGTTCTAATGCGCTTAACCAGCTAACTTAAATAGCGAAATCAGAACACGCGCGCACCAAAAGTTTTGCCGTAAAATTAGGTAGGTATAAACCTCAAGAAGATCACTCAAAGTCCTAAGAGGAATTTATGTTTTACGATGAAAAATCACCAGTTGAGGCGCCACACTAGCATACTAAGCACTTGAGCGATTATTGCACGGAGAAACGTACAATTTTGTTTAATATTCGTAAAGCAAGTTGCGTTTGATGTTAAGTGAAGTTTTTGTATTTGCATCGTACAGGTTAATAATTGAAGTTTACCGTTTAGTACTTAACACTTACTTAATAGGCGCGTGTATGCAAGCCACTAAGCGCGCAGTGTGACCAGCTGCTCAATTACGTAACCCCAATTGGTATCGCGAAAAGTAAACCAATTGTACCCTTATTTACATCGAGTGAAGACTAAATTGGTTTACTTTTCGTGCCAAACCGATATCAATTGTGTTACGTAATTGAGCTGCGGTATGTCAGTATGTCATCTAAGCACTCGGCGAACCGCTTGCCGTTAAGGTAACTTATGACGGCTTAACAGTATTATAATGTATTTAAGAATAGGAGAAAAATCTAATTAGTCCGTCTTTTAGATTATAAAAAAATATTGAACATATATGTTTTCTTTTTTAAATTAAACAAAAAATAACGAAGATATAGTGCGTTGAAATTCCGCGTGACGTCACGACTTTGCACACTTTTTACCATTAAGTGACGTCTTGAGTGAGCCCCCACTCCCGAACTTTGATGCGCTTTATCTTTGTCAATTTTGATTAATTTGATAAAGCAAAAAATACGTGTTCAATATTTTTTTGATAATCTAACTGACGGACTAATTAGTTTTTTTTTTACCCTGGAAACATCCCTATTCCAGAATACATTAATACTAGAAGAGGTATTTAGTGTCGAATTCAGAAAAAAAAGGCTTAGCATGTAGATAAGTATATGCAAATAGTCTTGGTAACAGTTTCATTGTGTAGATCCCCTTTTGCCTCTACTGGTCGTATTCATATATAGTCAGAATTAACTGACCATTAACCATTAACGTGTACAATAAAAAAAAATGTTTTTTACTAAGGGACGTGTTTATTTAGGATATATACTTTGAAATGTATATGAGTTATAATATCGTGATATAAATCTAAGTGTTAAGTGAGTCACTGCAATGCGATGCGTGCAATTATAACCACAGCTGAAATAAAGTTTATCTACACCCATATCATAAAACCTCCATAGTGTAATCAAAAACCGTAGGAAATGACCACCATTTTGACAACCAATTAGGTAAAACGAGTGCTGCAATGTTATTCCCGTATCGTTTTTAGTATAGAAATGAGATTAAATTTGGAACAGCTGTCAAAACTCAAGTGGGTCTCTATTCTAGTATCCATAGATATTAAAACAGTTATTGATACGAAACATCAATTCAGTATGTTTTTTTAATATAAACTGCACAACATTTGATCTCGAGTGACATGAGAATAGAGACTTCATTCGTTTGTATATGATTTAAAAAAAATGGTCTTGACGGAGGATCGAATTGCCGCCATTACTGCTTTCATGATGGTTTTTTGCTGAACGAAAGTAGAATTGTAAAAACTTGTTTGTAATTTACATTTTAGTTGAAAATATGAACAGTAGTCTTCTCGGAGTAACTGTGTGATGTGAACATGCGCCGGATATCGGAAATATGCAGCCACGATTGCAACAAATAACTTGTTGCCAGAAAATATTGTTTCTGAACACATCATGGAGTAAGTATTTATAATATGTGTGTAGATAAAGTTATGTATGCAACTGCATAATTTGGCCTTAAAACACACGAGCGATCTTATTATGAAACTCGCTAAAGCTCGTTTCATGAAAACCGCACTAGTGTTTTAAGGCCATTATGCAACCGTTGCATAAACTACTATTGTATCACAATCAGAGAAGTAATGTCTTCATTAGGTAAGTTTTGCGCGATCATTATATACTAGCTTTTACCTGCAACTTCGTCTGCATGGAAATGTATCTTTAGTATATGACAAAATTCCATGTTAATGACTTTTTAAATTTAGATTTGTTCCCTCAAATAACGGGTCCTCATCAGGCAAGCACGAACTTGCAATTCATTAATTTTCCAAACCCTATTTCACCCTTTTAGAGTTAGTTTTTATTTTAAGTAGCCCATCCTCACGTCCGTCCGTGCTCACATTATCTCCATATGAAATTTCATCAAAATCTTTGTGTTTGAGCTGTGCAAATAATAAAAGACATACAGCCAGACAGAGTTACTTTCGCATTTATAATATTCATATACAATAAACAGAATGGATACAAAATAAAACTACTTATTTAGACTTTACCAATAAATTTCCTTGTAATTAAATACTCAATAGTTTATTACAACTGCTTAATATTGTAATAAAGCCTATTATGAATACTTGAAAAACACACGGCTTTACTCACGATTTATTGTCAGAAATAGTCCGACATGTTGCGCGCGGCTGCAGTGCGCGGGTTGATCTGACCGGGACCGCACTCAAACCCTGAAGAAGGACTCCAATCGAGTTCGAAACATGTCGGACTATTTCTGACAATAAATCGTGAGTAAAGCCGTAATTTTATCTTAAAATCTTAGATCGGCAGAAATCAAATTAGATCCGAATCAAGGTTTCGTTTAAGTTTTATCAAATTAAGGATTGAAATAGTTGTTTCTACGTTATACAATTCAATTTTGTACTCGTTTATGAACTTGATTTTCAACCTGTGCAAGCACTTCAAAACTTAAATCGATAGCGAAGTATCCAGTGTGCCCGCGCGGTAGATAAATCAATTATGAAACGCTGTGTTGAATAGTTTGCTGCAGCGAACTATGGCAGGAAATTATAACCGCCATACCGGAACAGTAGATTCCTGATATTAGGAATTTAAATATTAATAACAACATTAAAATAAATGTATTCAAATGTATGGTAAACAATTCGATACACACATAAAAAGAAATAAAAAAGTGGCCAAGTGCGAGTCGGACTCGCGCACGAAGGATTCCGTACCATTATCTATAAATCTTAATTTTATTCTGTTTTTTTAGTATTTGTTGTTATAGCGGCAACAGAAATACATCATCTTTGAAAATTACAACTGTCTATCACGGTTCATGAGATACAGGCTGGTGACAGACGGACAGACGGACTTCGGAGTCTTAGTAATAGGGTCCCGTTTAACCCTTTGGATACGGAACCCTAAAAACCGTTCAAGTGCGAGTCGGACTCGCGCACCGAGGGTCCCGTACTACGCCAATTTGGCATGGTCCCAACCAATCAATAATAGATTTTTTTTAATGATATAAGAACTTTGACAGATGCAACTAAGTAAGTTGGCAGATTGTCAAGCTGCAGCGGTAATTATCTGGTTTGACTTCAATATATTTTTTTACCGACTTCAAAAAAGGAGGAGGTTATCACATTTCTATAACAGAACACCATTGAATTGATATTTGTTGTTTGACTAAGGAGTATAAACTAAAAGGGATGTTTCCTGGGTAAAAAAATATATAATTCTAATTAATTCGTCAGTTAGATTATCAAAAAATATTGAACACGTATTTTTTGCTTTATCAAATCAATCAAAATTGACAAAGATATCGCGCATCAAAGTTCGGGAGTGACTCACTTAATGGTAAAAAGTGTGCAAAGTCGTGACGTCACGCGGAACTTCAACGCACAATATCTTTGTCATTTTTCGAATAATTAACAAAAGAAAAAATACATTTTCTATAGTTTTTGATAATGTAAATAATATTTGCTAATATCCATGCCATAACCACACATATTCTGTGACAATTCCAACCTTCTACCTCTTACCGTTTCTGAGCTAGAGGCCTCTGACAGACGGACGGACGGACGCTGTAGGATCAGTAATAGGGTCCCGTTAATCCTTTCGGGCACGGAGCCCTATAAAACATGCTTTTTGGAGTTTACTCCTTAAGAATCGATTTTCATATATAAGCCGGGGGTATTAAAAAAATTATGGGGAGTAAAATCAAACTACGATGTCACAATATCACACGACGGAGTCACACGAAGTCACACGATGTTAGCCGAAGATGCGTCGGTCGCTCGCTTCGCATTGCATACAGATATAGTGAATAATATGTTTCCATATCGGTAAAACTCGGATCTCAATCGGAAGACGACGGGACCCGAAGTGTCAATTAATTATTGTATTCAATGAGTTACATGCTTATATTAATTAATATGAAACTTTATTATTTACTGTCAAATGTCAAAATGAAAAATGACAGCATGGTATGATGGGTACTGGTTTATTTTATAATCATTCGTAAGGAGTAAACTTCTGTCGTGCGTCGGAGCTGACACACACACACACACTTTTTTATTTTCAAATTTTTGTATCTATGTATTGGTAATAGTAGATTTATTTATTTCATAGTATGAAGTTACAATTAAATATTACAGTTAAGTCAATTCAAAAGAATTCATTTATTATGATCCGATATGAATTATTTTGCCTTTTGTAAATTATAGCTATTACTCATAGTCAGTTAATGCACATTTCATATAGTCCTTTACGAATAAAGGTGTTGTATGAAATTTTTGAAAAAGAAACATTTTAATGGTTCATTAACTGATAATGGCAGGGAATGGTTGTTTTTTTTTTGCAAGGGGATAGAAATAGCGATTTGCTACCCAGCAGTGCTTTGTTAATTGACTGACAAACGAGCTGACGGCCCACCTGATGGAAAGTGGTCACCGCCGCCCATGGACATCCTTCCTATTTTTATGGACTATCAAGGAAAATATGTTAAGATCGCCCGCTATATGAGTACTTATATGGAAAAAAGTCAATCAATAACGTACTTGCGACCATCGATCAGCAGTGGAACTAACTTGTCAGATTGGAGCGTGATCAGTCAATCCGGCCATTACGCGGGACTATCAGTCAATGGGGCGCGCGTCTCCTTTGCCACACGACACGCTATTGTTAAAAGTAATAGTACATTATTGTACGGGCACAGAAAGTAAGCAATTGTTGCTTCATTTCAAGCAGTGTTGTGAAAACAAGTTTTTAAAAAATTTGACTGCTTTATAGGATTCCGTACCTCAAAAGGAAAAAACTAAACCCTTATAGGATCACTCGTGCGTCTGTCTGTCTGTCTGTATGTCCGTCTATCGCAGCCAATTTGCTCCGAAACTACTGGACAGATCGAGTTGAAATTTGGTATACATATGTAAGTCGGTGACCGCAACATGGACACGTGACGTAAATATATGAATTTTAAACACGGCTGGCCACTTTTGGGGTCATAAATTAGAAAATTAAAAAAAAAGTTATGCAGTCTATATCGTGTGACATATCAAATGTTATTGTGAGGATCTTAATTTTTTTTTTTTAAATTTCAAGTAAAATAGTTTAGAAGTTATTTAGGAAAATAGGCGAAAATTGACCACCCCCCCCCTTATTCCCGAAACTACTGGAGCTAAAATTTTGAAAATATTACAGTTTAACTCGCACTTGTCCGGTTTTTTATTTGTGGTTCCGCACTAGGCTAACCCTGTCCCGTGGAGTTGGGTTGACGTTCGATACCACACATTAGACATTAGAACCATTGGATTCGGGATTACCCCGCGTTCGCGTTTCCCCCACTTTCCCCTACATAAGCCCTGATTCATTAGGCATTTATTTCAATTAACACAATTGCACACCACTGTCTAAACCATAGCTCACATTATTTTGAATAATTATATAAATTAGATAAAATATATTTTACTGTTCTATTCAGTATACTCGTGTATTCTTTTAACTTCCGCAATACAACTTTGCAAGCGTATTTATAAAAGCATCACCATTATCTATCAAAATGGCCACGTCATCGTACTTCATCAAACACGGTGTCCGCGATCGACGATGTTTCAGGACAATGGGTACTCGGTCCGCCCGAGATGAAGATAGATCGGGCCCGGACGAGACGCGTGGTCACCGTGTCTGCGTAAGAGCTAAGGGCGGAAGCCAACTTACGATTAGTTTGGCGGTAATTCTGCAGTCGCAAATTTATTGCCATTGTCACGGAATTCAAACGAATAAGAAAAGGACAATTAAAGAGCGAAAGTTATTCAGACTTGCAGAAGTGTTATTTTTACATGTATCTCAGATAAATAAATAAATGTAAACGGGACTTAATCGCGTAACTTAAAAAAGTTATTATTTACCTCGTCGTTTCGACCGTATTGCAACGGCCGTGGTCACGAGAAGACTCAAGTCCCGAGCGATTCAAGATAGTCAAGGCGATTATGTCCCGTTTACATGTTTGTACATATGTGTTTAAATCGCGAAAGTTTAAAACAATCTATGTGTTATGTTAAGTCGCGCAATGTGATCCTTTTGGTTCTTAATAGCCGATTTCATTATTGTATAACTTTTGCGATCCACGCAAATTTTTATTCGTTCGTACGTTTAACATAATTACCAGTAAGGGTATTCCTGAAGTCAATTGCTAGTTTCCTAATAAAAATATTATTCGCACATCTCCTTAATCAAATCTATGTGTTCTCGAAAGTAACATTGAAATTGGTAGAGCCGTTAATATCTGAAAGCCGACAATCAAATAAACAAAGGGTCTTGCAAACCGATTTTGACTCACTGCTAGATAGTATTACGGCTTCTATTCGACTAACGCCGGTGACACAGAAACCGATTGCATGGTGAAGAAAAAAATCGCTTTGTTCGTTGCTTTGTACACTATGCAAGATAAGTTAGGGAAAAAGCAAAGCGATACGTTATACCTTATCGCTTAGCCAACGTCGAATCCTTATTGGCTTAGAATTTAGCAAAGTATAATTTTGATAGATCTTACTATTAATTTGGTTCTATTGGCAAAAAAGCTAGTAATCAAAAATATTTCGTAGACAAATTGTTTTGCTGTTATTTAATTATTTATCAATCTGTTAGTTTGCGGTGGCTCTTATATCCGGTTAGATCCGGTTGATCGATGCCCGCGCTAGTTGTTAGTCCTCGCTGAAACGTTTGTTTTGTAACTGAAGCGGTACTTTTTCGGCCATTAATCTATATTTAGACGTCTGTTTATATCCTTTACTTAGAGAAAGAAAGGTTTCTATAATCTATTCGTGTAGTTAGTTACCTAAATGTAAACAAACTGACCCCCGTGATCAATCAAAATTATTATTAGGACATGAAATTTTATATTTCAAATTGCTTCTTTTGATATTTGGAGACCTTACATCTCCATCTTTATACTTGACCGTGGAGACTGTCTACACCTCCATTTAACCTAAATTAATCGATTTAGATGTTTCTTTGTTTCAATTTTTATTTTTATTATTATGACCCTTAGAGACTTTATACATCTCTAAGTTACTTAACTTGTCCAGACGCGGAGACTATACATCTCCCTTATTAGTTATTTATTAGAATTAATTTGTACCCATTAGGTTTTTATATTGCACATTTTGTGTTAGTTTCTAGATAAAACTGTACTGACAAAGTTAAAAAAAGACCTACTGCTGAGTTTCTTGCGGCGTTTCTTCTCAGCAGATGTCACCTTTCGAAGCGCTGGTAGATTCAGACATGAAAAAGAGCCCAGGTGGCCTACTTGCAAAATAAATATTTTCATTTTCATTTTCAATCTTTTTTATCTATGGTAGGTCTTGATTGGCTGGTTAGTGTGTGTGTGTGTGTCAGCTCCGACGCACGACAGGAGTTTACTCCTTACGAACGATTATAAAATAAAGCAGTACCCATCATACCATGCTGTCATTATTCATTTTGACATTTGACAGTAAATAATAAAGTTTCATATGAATGAATATAAACATGTCACTCATTGAATACAATAATTAATTTACACTTCGGGTCCCGTCGTCTTCCGATTGAGATCAGAGTTTTACCGATGGAAACATATTATTCACTAAATCTGAATGCAATGCGAAGCGACCGACGCATCTTCGGCTAACATCGTGTGACTTCGTGTGACTCCGTACCGTGTGACAGTGTGACATCGTAGTTTGATTTTAATCCCCATAATTTTTCATACCCCGGGCTTATATATGAAAATCGATTCTTAAGGAGTAAACTCCAAAAACTGTCCACGAACCCGAAACCCAGTAATATACTCATGAAACTGAACGATTTTCCCTAAGGAACGTAGGTTGAAAAGTGAAGATTTTTTCATCTTTCCATAGTAAGTCGATTAGCTGAACGCACATTTTATATGGGATGACGACAATTTTTCAGTTTTCATCCCATATTCCTTGAGGAAAGTTGTTCAGTTTCATGAGTATAATACTGGGTTTCGGGTTCCCACAAAGTTTTTGTTTTACACGTTGTATCACACATTTATATGCTTTTGTTCTCAGCGCCCTTTTTAAGTCTAGATCACAGAAACTTAATTAGATTTTATAATCCAAAATAGTGGGAAGCCAATTTGAAAGCGTGTTCGCTAAAAAAAGTTATTTTAGGGTTTTAATAGCCCCATCAATGTCTTGATGATTCTGCCAATGTTGAGATTGGGTAAGATACGGCCAGAAGAATATTGCACTGAGAAAAAATGACAACCAAACTGCTTCGGTTATTTTTATTTCAGTTTCAACCATAATTTGGTAAGGCGTAACTGAAGTTATTCGTATGTAACCAAATGATTTATCTATAAACTAGCTGGTGCCCGCGACTTCGTCTGCGAAGAATAATAATTTAAGTAACCTATGTACTTTTAAACCTTCCCTAGACCTCCACGAACATTTCAAGACTAAGATAAGATAAATCCGTTCAGCCGTTCTCGAGTTTTAGTGAGACTAACGAACAGCAATTCATTTTTATATATATAGATAACAAAACTGAATGTAAGGTATGACTTAAGTTATGTCGTCAAGTCACTTTTTTTAAGTTACAGATAAACGAAAGTTCGGTTTCATTTTTAACAAACCATTTTTTTCAGTGTGGTCTGTGCGTTAGCTCTACTTGTGTTCGGTGAATTATCAGCCAAAACTAACGTAAAACAAACACAAACATATTAGGTATATCTAACTAATTATTATACTAACTAAGGGAAATGGGAAATGGATCAGGAATAAGGAGGCTCTTTATATCTATATATATAAAAATGAATTGCTGTTCGTTAGTCTCACTAAAACTCGAGAACGGCTGAACGGATTTATCTTATCTTAGTCTTGAAATGTTTGTGGAGGTCTAGGGAAGGCTTAAAAGTACATAGGTTACTTAAATTATTATTCTTCGCAGACGAAGTCGCGGGCACCAGCTAGTAAATATATATTTTTATAGTTTTATGTTATTTTTTGTAATAAAATTACTTAGGACTCTACAGAATGGTCAATACACTAATGTTAGTAGGTAATTAATGTTAATTCGGCGACTTATACTACGGGGAAGTAAATCATACATAGGGACCAATATTTGAGGGCATTCTAAAAATATATGTTCTATTGTTCCTTCGGCTAGACCACACTCACATATCAAACTGTCTTTTAATTTAAAAGTTGCTAAACTTGAAATAAAAAAACGTCAAAACTCAATTTTGACAGCTTGGTGCCATACTTAATTGGGTTTGACGTTTCTTATTTTAAATTTAGAGTATTTTAGATTTAAGCGACGTCGTTTCGAATTGGACCGAGTGTGACCATATTTCTTATGTGAGAATAAACTATCACGTCATACATTATGGTGACAGATACTCGCTTGTTGAGCAAATGTATTCAAGGGGGCCATTTGAGATTCAGCCCCGCGCATCTGTCATACGCAGTGGCCCTCCGGGGAGAAAAACTGAATATTACAGTTACGAGCATTATTGCGCGCTACCAATGCTACCAACTTGATGATTTTATAAGTGTTTTCGAATGAGGTGAGAAATCGAAAAGCGTTTTTTTTTTCATGTAGAACCTTTGATTTCAACACAGTAGCAATACAATTCGTATACCCGGGGATAACTTCAGCATGACTGACGCCTGACGCACTTTATGACGGAAACCTTGAGATATTTTTAAGTTTAATTTGACAACTAATTGTCTAGTTTTTGATGTTTGAACTACGTTAGTTATTGTTGTAAAAAGTAATATTTTATTTATTTTAGGTGTTTTTATAGTATTACAAGTGTATAGGTACAGTACCTAATCTACGCAAATCGATATATTAATCAATAAATTATCTTAAATTCGCTTAAATCAAATTTGACGCAAACAATTTCAACGTTTAAATTTAGAATTTAGAATTTGATGACTTGTTTATGATCTATACTCTTTGCTAGTCAGGTGCTATTCATAAAAGTCAGAAGAATGAAAGCTTGACGAGATGTATTCTAGATTTGTCTAGTTTAAATTTGCCGTCGAGTCACTGACACAACCCGCTCGTTGTTTTAAAATTTAATGACACTCATGCCTAGAATAGGATTTGTTATACCTAATAAACTGATGGCCGAATTTGATTATATATTAAATAGTTAAAATGTCCCTCAACTAGTTGTCAACCTATACAGAAACGGCACTGAAACGTCACTTTAAAGATCAATTTGTGTGGCCTTTCTGCATTCGGCCAATGATATTAAAAGACCAAAGATGCGTCTTTCAAGCTCAAAATTTAAACCCAGAAAGCAACCCAATTGTGATCATTTCAATTAGTCACGCGCGGACTTTTGGCCGAGTGACACATGTCGTGCTCTATGGAAAATGTTCTCAAAAAAGCCATTCTTGAGCCAAATGTCGTTTCATAATACTACAAAAAAAATAAAAGGAAGAACTGATGCTTCATTTCACTTGTAGATACATTTAACGCAAATAGAAGTACTAAAATACATTTATTTTGTTCATACATGGTCGCCATATTCCAAATTAATGTGTAATATCCGCACGTCAAATGTCACCTATAGGCCCTATAGCTGCACTGGCCGAAACGAAACGAAAAAAGAAGAAAATTATCTGTCACGTTTTTAAAACACGTTGAGTATGGATATAACGTGTCTTTCTATAATATGTCATTGCATTCGGCCATAAGTATATTATATTGGTAGAGAGGTTTAGAAAATTTCAAATAATGATAGGTATTATGAAGATTATTTCAATATGAGAACAACTCAATTTATTATAGAACGTCATAAGTTTTCTTATTGAATTGACGCATAGACAAAGAAACAACTTTCGGTAAGTCGAAAAGGCTTCGATTAAAATTTTAAAAAAATGATGCAACGATACCCGTAGTAGGGTGTCCACGTTGCCCCTAGCGTCTTATACATAATGGATAACGGCCCGGCTAGTTTCAATAAAAGGATTTTTTGTATGCCCTCCTACGCTCCAGAATATTGTAACATCGTTCTCTTCTTCATATCTATTCCCTTTTTACACGAGTCACGTTTTAACGCCATTCATAAATGATTTATATAGTATTTTGAGAGTCGATGCTGTCATTATAGATATTTGAGTATTTATGGTGCGGATTGTATTTTTCCAATTGTTTTAATACTTACCTAATAATGAATCATCTTCCTGATGCATGAAATTTTCTATATATTATATATAAAATTCTCGTGTCACAATGTTCGTTCCCGTACTCCTCCGAAACGGCTTGACCGATTCTCATGAAATTTTGTGAGCATATTGAGTAGGTCTGAGAATCGGCCAACATCTATTTTTCATACCCCTAAATGATAAGGGTGACTCACCGGGCAGGACGACGTCTGCTGGGTCCGCTAGTATATATATATAAAAATCTCGTGTCACGATGTTTGTGGTCGCACTCCTCCAAAACGGCTCGACCGCTTCTTATGATTTTTTTAATGTATATTTTGTAGGTATGAGAAAAGGTCGTATATTTCATACCAACTAGGTGATAAGGCTGTCCACGCGGACGACGGAAGCTAGTTTCGTATAAAAATATGAAAATCTTTAAAGTAATTTATCATAAATTGTGAAACTATGATTCAAGGCAACTGAAAAAGTTCTTCTTTTTCAAACAACAATGAAAACAACAGGCACTAAAATTTCCAGACCACTTGAACAGCTCTTAAAGGACATTCGAGTTCATTCTTCTATAAAAATAATTGTCGAGAAAGCGAACCGTCTTTTCTTAGAGAGTTTTCACTGAGAACGACTTGCAAATCATCAATACATATAGAACAGTACCGTGACTCACTTACAGACAACCCACAGCCTAAACGGGAGGTTCTAGAGGTTTGAAATTGGGAAGAGATATTCCTTGAATACCCTAGAGGTGCACTAAAGAGTTTTTTTTTTTGATATATTGATTGATATTTTGAAATTCCATCCCTAAAGAGGTGAAAAGGGGTGATAAAGTTTGTATGCAAAATACCGCGGGCGAAGCTGTGGCGGGTTCAATAGTGCTTTATAATAACCATATATTGGTATATTGAAATCCTACTAGATTTCCTCAATACTTTAAAAAGCTTATATCAGAAAATCGGTTATATAAATATAATCTTACAGCGATTGTAGCAAGGTCGAGTTCGGTAATGCGCTTATTTCCATTATTAGCAGTTTTCAAGTAAGTAGAAGTAATAGTAGATTGTTGCACCAAGCAGAAAGTGATTCATCGTCGCGACGAGTGTTAGTTTGGAGCCCGAACGCAAGTGAGGGCTCTAAAAATACGAGTGCAATAAATAATACATCACTTGATGCGAGGTGCTTAATCTGCTTTTCTTTCAACTACTGCAAAAAGTTGGTGAAAAAAACTAAAAGTAAAGTTAAAAACTGAAACCCGACTAGCGACGTAAAAAGAATTTTTGCTCCTGGTATAACATACCCTTAAAACTTTTATATAGCCTATGGCACTCGCACGTTCTCACCGAACCTTAAAATACCATATTTATTAAAATGTTAGTTAGTATTAAAATTTTTAGAAGCTAAAGTAGAACATCGGAAAAATTTCACAGAAATAAATTTTATATTACGCCATTGTTTTTGTATCTATTAATAACCTATACTATCTTTTCAGCCAATACTTTGAGCATATTTTTTTAGACAGCAATCACAGTTCAATATGGCCTCCGAAATGTGGACTGTCTCACTAATACTTTGACAGTCCACAGAAATGTGGTCAGCTGTCCCATCGGACTGTGAATGGGCCGAATGGGTGGCTGATGGTGTAAACTTCTTGATCAAACAACCAAATAAAAGAAAATACAACAGGGACAGTGCATAATGAATTTTCTATGCAATTTTATTGCTCTAGAGCAAATAAGTGCTGCTTTGTGCTCAGTATTTAAGAACATAATGATGAAATTAAAGCGTAGTTGGAAGAAATAATATTTGGTAGGTATTCAACTACCTAAATAACCGAGACCTAAATTATATGTATATACGAGTATTATATCAATAAATATTTCCACAGAATATCGGCGTAAAATAATAGCTTGCTATTGCGTTGCGTACAGTGAGTGACGAGATCCGGAGGCCTATTCCCTCATCCCCATCCCATGCCCATTCCCCATCCTCCCTAGACTGGCAACCATCGGCAGCACCTCTGGTGTTGCAGATGTCCACTGACGACTGAGAGGCGGCGGTGACCACTTTCCATCAGGTCGGCCGTCTGCCTGTTTGTCAGCCTACTCCTTTCTCAAAGGGCCGGCAACGCATCCGTGATTCCCCTGGTGTTGCGGGTGCCCATGGGCGGCGGTGATTGCTTACCATCAGGTAACTCGCCTGCTCGTTTGCCCCCCTCTTAATATAAAAAAAGAAATTTCCAAAAAAACAAATAAAAAATTATCTATCCAAAATATTTGAAATCCTTTGTTGCTGAATAAACTCTCAACTTATCTTTACTTTTAAGAATAAATTATATACTCGTACGTACTCCGTTTTGACCAACCAATAAATCTTGTCTTCATAATTATCTATCATGTAACGTTATTCTTCATAATCCTTCATTAAAAAAGCAGGAAATTATTGATTTGAAATAATCTTATGAATCATCGGCATATTCATAAAATATTGATTACAACCTTTTTCATGAGTTATTGAGATTTTGGGTCATGCAGTGCCGGATTAAGCCAGCGCGGGGCCCGTAGCAAATTCTGTCAAGATACCCTTGGTTTGCTTTAGTAATTTTTAATTATTTTCGTATATTTTGATACCGAAATCTTAACATTGGCCTCTTGTATTTTAAATAAAAACTATATACTTTTACGTTCCTATCTTAATCGAACAAAGAAATACGCTCATGCAAGCGTGCATGCGCAGGGCCCCCCGATGTGCGGGGCCCGTAGCATTTGCTACTCTTGCTAGATGGCTAATCCGGCACTGGGGTCATGTCCTACTTCTTCGTAAACATACAAATTACCTAGTTAAATGTAGTTATTCCTGACTCTATTTCTTGCAGTACCAATTCTGGGCGGTAGGCGGCGCGACAGACATCCGATCTGAAATGCAAACCGCGAGCCAAAGAATCTCATTAGCGAGACGCGACCTCCTTGCCTGAGCTGGCGGACCTATTCTGAAGGTGAGATCTATTGTTTCACTTTTCCATGAGAGTTGAATTCAGGTCAGTTGACCGATTCGCTCAGTAGCCTCAGTGCCAGTAGCGTAGTGGGGGCGGCAAAACTTCACAATAAATACAATAATAATAATATCTTGTAAAATGATGATTGTTCTTGCCGAAAAGTTCTTTAGAATTAATGTACCTATATTTTAGTTTTTTAAATTGAAATACCTAAGTAAGGTGGCGGCGAACATTTTCCTCCGCCCCGGGAAGAACAAATTAAAACTTTCGTGAGACATTATTAACATTTGAAATGCATCGGATATCCGGTTACTATCCGGTATCCGGCCTATGCGGCCATGATGTTACTATCCGGCCGGATACGGATAGTGAGTCGGTATCCGCCTGGATACCGGATAATAAAAGCTTGGATCACAAATAGGATAAAATAAATAAAAAGCCAAGAGAAATAAACGAAATCAACGTTAGAAATTAAAGCATAGTTTATTTTTATTAAAATATAAAACTTTACTTAACATTAAGTCTTGCACGTTCAGATATATGGATATTTCCAACTGACGTAATAAAGCGCGTATTGAACCTCAAATGGCCTCCCCGCGCACTAACAATTCGTAACAAGTTGAAACTTGCTCGCCATGCGACGGTCGCGCCAGCTAACACGACTTTAAAGATAGCTCATTTGCAGCTGGATATCCGGTTGCCGGATATCCGGCTATCCGGCCAATGGCTATGCCGTATATCCGGTATCCAGTATCAGGCTAAACCGCTATCCGTTGCATTTTTATGAAATAAACACGGCTTTATTGACGACATTGAAAACCGCATGCATAAATCCCATGACTTCGGTAGAAAAAAGCTCGCTCAAGCTTTAGTGACATTTTTGGCACAAAACATTTAGGTTTAGGTTATTTATTTCTCAAAATAGAATCATATAATAAATTGAGCATGTCAAGGTATAAGAATTTAGTTTGAGATCGTCAGGAATAAATTACAAATACAATACAAATTAAAATTAAAATTATTAACAGGTGAACTATTAAAAAGCTATGATTAGAATAGATTACATAATTTTTCATTCCATAAAATATCTGCCAATACTTATAATTAAATGTCATGACATGAATATGATAAAATGCCATGAAATAAAATAATAACATAGTAAAATTCAAAATTAATCAACGAATTACAATTTAGTGTCAATAAATTCCTTATCCTTTATTAGTATAATAGGGGTTAGAAATAGTAAATTTAGAACACCGTTTGTGAGTGTTTCAGAATACAGCCTCCGCGGTATGAAGACATCGCGTCTTTGCATTCGCACCAGCCCACTCATCGGCAAATCACTGCCGCCCGCTGAATACTGAACCGCATATTAATTCACAGACAATGCGGAAACAGGTGTGAGCTGAATGTTATTATATTTTATCTACACCTCCATAATGTAATCAAAAACCGTAGGAAATGACCAGCATTATGACAACCAATTAGGTAAAACCAGTTCTGCAATGTTATTACAGTATCGATTTTAGTATCGTAATGAGATTAAATTTGGAACAGCTGTCAAAACTCAAGTGGGTCTCTATTCTAGTATCCATAGATATTAAAACGGTTATTGATACAAAACATCAATTCAGTATGTTTTTTTCAATGTAAACTGCACGACTTTTGATCTCGAGTGACATGAGAATAGAGACTTCATTCGTTTGTCTATGATTTAAAAAAAAATGGTCTTGACGGAGGATCGAATTGCCGCCATTACTGCTTTCATAATTCATGTTGGTTTTTTGCTGAACGAAAGTAGAATTGTAAAAAGTTGTTTGTAATTTACATTTTAGTTGAAAATATGAATAGTAGTCTTCTCGGAGTGTGTGTGATGTGAAAATGCGCCGGATATCGTAAATGCAGCCACGATTGCAACAAATAACTTGTTGCCAGAAAATATTGTTTCTGAACACATCACGGAGGATTTATAATATGTGTGTAGATAAAGTTATGTATGCAACTCTGCATAATTTGGCCTTAAAACACGATCTTATTATGAAACTCGCTAAAATCTCGTTTCATAAAACCGCACTAGTGTTTTAAGGCCTATCATTATGCCACCGTTGCATAAACTACTATTTCCGTATTGAGTAATTTTCAAATCTACAGGACGAACAGCAAACCTTCAAACCCGTTTATGGCTACGTTGAGCCGAGCACAATAACACTGGTTGCTAATATTCATCCGTTAATTTTGGTATTAACATTTTTACGAAATTTTTAAAATTACCTCTAGTCTTAAAGTCGGTTAACATATTTTGTATCACCTATGGTACCAACCGATAACACACTGACAGATGTATTAACATAGAATATTTATAAATTCCACCATTCCACAAATCCTATCACGTCTTCAACTATGCCCGCGGTATAATGATAGTGATGACGACGCGGTTAGCCTAGTTGGTAGTGACCCTGCCTTCGAAGCAAGCGTCCCGGGTTCGATCCCCGGTAAGGGCAAATATTTGTGTGATGAGCACGAATGTTTGTTCCCGAGTCTTGGATGTTTCCTATGTATTTAAGTATTTATTTCTCTATATAAGTATGTATATCGTCGTCTAGTACCATTAACACAAGCCTTTAGAGCTTACTTTGGGAGTAGACCGATTTGTGTAAAGATTGTCCCCTGATTTATTTATTTATTTAAATTTAAATAATCACGTTAACGCAATTTAAGCAATTGTGTAAGTTATTTAAATAATAAATGTAAACATTTTCAAACACGTAAACAATAACTATCAGCACTGACATTCATCATCTTGATGCCTAAAATGTCTATTTTGTTTTCTCTGCATAGGTAGGTAATACCAAATAAGGTCGGAAAACAATAATAACGAAAATGACACAATCCTATCAATTTGACGTCTTCATGATAGAAAATTGGTACCAATAATAATTTTATTATTATATTTTTTATAGGTTTATTATAAACAAATATTCTGATTTTATTAAGATATGTACCATAAACATTTCTTCGCATCCAATCTTTGACGGGTTAAAATATTTGCCTTTCGTCGTGTTATATATACTGTATATACTTCAGTCAGCGATTCCCTCCGCGTGGAATTCGGTTAAAGTTTTTCCTTTGGAAAGTTTTGAATTTTCCGGGAAAAGTAGCCTACGTGTTGATACAGGGTATAAGCGATCTCCTTTCCACATTTCATCCAAATCCGTCTAGCCGTTGTAGCGTGAAGAGTTGACAAACATACTTACACGCACATACACACAAACTTTTAGTGTGATTTAGAAACGTGGAACTTTGCAAGTAGGTCTCTTTTAGTAGGGTGTAAGCGCGCCTAAGCTTTTTTTTTTTTTTTCGAAATACAACACCTGAAAATGCCAGCCAGTGTCCCATTGACAGCCGCGAAGACACACACACCACCATTTTGTTTTGTATTGTTTTTAATTTATATTTATATTACTGTGTTCTGTGTGTCTTCTGTGTCAGTGAATAAATGTTTCTCTCTTTCTTTCTTTCTTTGAAGGGATGTAAGGGGGCTTTAATGTTTCTAAGGAAATTACCGCAAGCGAGGCTGAGGAATTTTTCATGTTTAGAAAAATGATTGAAAATTGTAAAGCTTCTATTACCTAAAGAAATTATCTTAACCTTGAATGACCGTGATGGTCATTGGACCAGTGTTTTTGTATGCCAAAAAATTACCATTATCACTTTGAAGCCACCGTTAAAACCGAGTATAAAACTAAATTGGAAATGTCCCCATACTAACATACAAAGTCACTTGAAAATGTTTATGTCTACACGCTTTCCTAACCCATTTATCCTCCACTCAGATTTCATTCCGTGCAAATTCATTTCATGTCACATTCGCAACAAAAAAACTTTCTAAAGCGTCCATCAAAATGATTTCCGTGTAACAGCAGTAATCGGTTGTCCTTTCAAAAAACCCGTGCGATTTTGTCCTGGGCCTGTCCGCCGAAGACCCACATCATGGACACAATACAAGCATCATATTAACAAAGATCCACCATTTTGTAAAAGGAAAAAACGTTGTGCGACAAGTCAAATAATTCGTGTCAGTTTGCTAAAACTTCCAGATAATTGCATGACTGTTTTGAATGTTTTATAAATAAAAGAAAATCATTGAACAAATACAAATGTGGTTGGTAGCAACTGAACCTTTCTAGAAATATATATTTTTCTCAAAAATGCGTTGAAATATTTCGATTACATCCATAAACAGAATACTGCACCCGAAAGTACTACATCATGGAGAGCAATTTGAAGTCTCCAGGTTTAATAAATTTGAGTTTGGAATCAATAAATGTCCAGGAAAGTTGTATGAAAATTCAATTCATACCATATTATTTTATTTTTAAACTGTCTGTGTCAATAGTAAAGTGACCAAAGAGGTTGGCATAATAAGGTCAAAATATCAAATTACCTACGCCTTTCAATACAAACGCGCTGCTTATAATTTGAAGAAAAATATGCATTAATAAACAACTAAATATAGGTTAGCACACTATATAAAAATATTACTTCTAAATATACTTTTGCTAGAATTGATTGTTTGATAGGTACCTAACTCACTGCCAAGCCACTGTAGCCACTGTAAGCCACTTATTTTTATAAAAGTAAAAATGAGAATCGTGCCTTGCATTTAAGGTTATGTTACGGATTTGTTTTTAATTTACGCTGTATATTATCAAATTGGTGTATACTAACATTAGTTGTAAATTTTAAGTCTCTATGCTAGTTTGGTTGAATCATACCTTATTAATTAGGCATTATAATAGTTATTGTTAAAAAGTTCTTACTAAGTAGCATGATCCCACTGGCTACCAAGAATTCATAAAGTCTGACACAATACAGTTTATAAACAAGAAAATTTTTACGCGCGCAAATTACATTCCGATTTCAAAATGAACACACGCACACTGAGAGTGACAATAAAATAGAACGCGATATTCACTGCGTAATTGATACAAAACTTAAATCCGTTTAAAATAGAAACTAAAATTGCTCAGCTCTATATGGCTCGAAAAATGAAATATTGGAAATTCTTAGTGCATGCCTTATGTATAATATTAATAGGGCATACTTTAAATGAAAGCAGTTTGAACTACACGTCGTTTAAGGAAATTAAACGTTTTATACCCGACATAAAACACATTTTAGTATGGACTGAATTGTACGGAGCAAGTGAGGAAGGTCAAAGGCACTTTTATACAAAGAAATGTGAATTCGTTAATTGTTATTTTACAAGAAATAGAAGTTTGTTCGGTGATGTGCGGTATTTCGATGCGATTGTTTTTAATTTGCAAGACTTGGGGAAGGCGAGTGTGCCACAGGTGCGAGGTTTGAACCAGAAGTTCATATTCGCTGCCAACGATTCTGCGGATAAGTATCCCATCTGCAATCCTGTTTATGATGGCTTCTTCAATTGGACTTGGACTTACCGGTCAGTTAACTGTTTTTTTTTTGAAATATTTTCGCTTACCTAATGTAGTAAGTGGTCTTTAACGCTATAATAATACTAGCTTCGTCCCGCGACTTCGTCCACATGGAATCCAGTTATAGTTTAACTTTTGAATTTTCTGGGATAAAAAGTACCGTTTTGTCCTATTCTAGGACCTAAGCTGTTTGGGAGCTCAGTGGTAACAAACGTACCAACAGTAACATTCGCATTCATAATATTAGTAGAATTAAGATATGATTTAATAAAAAAACCGGCCAAGTGCGAGTCAGACTCGCGCACGCAGGGTTCCGTACCATTGTTTATAAAAAAAGCAGAAAAATCACGTTTGTGGTATGGGACCGCCCATAAATATTAATTCTGTTTTTTAGTATTTGTTGTTATAGCGGCAACAGAAATACATCATCTGTGAAAATTTCAACTGTCTAACTATCACGGTTCATGAGATACAGCCTAGTGACAGTCGGACAGACAGACGGACGGACAGCGGTGTCTTAAAAATAGGGTACCGTTTTACCCTTTGGGTACGGAACCCTGAAAACCAGGAACTATCTGTAGTTCTGGGAGAAAATTATTAATCTTAAGACCACTTACCAAAATGGTATATTCTAGCAAGCTAACATATCTACTGTTTGGTATATATACTTTCTTAAATTTACTGAACTGTTCATAATCATAAAATGTTTCATTTTTTTTCAGGGCCGATTCCACAATTAGCTACCGATTCATCTCCGTCTTCAACACCAATGACGAAGAGCTCGGCTCACACTTCTCGTGGAATAAAGAAATGAACCCAATCGAAAGAAACTTCCAAGCGCTCCTAACCTCAAAATCCAGAGCCGCGGCAGTCTTCCTCGACGAATGCAAATCCAGAAGCAACAGAGAAGGTTTCATAGAAGCACTACAGAAAGAGATGTCGAAATATAACATGACTATTGACATTTTCGGTGACTGCAGTCAGAGGAAATGTAAAAGAAAGACGATGAATACATGCTCCTGGAGGTTGAAGAAGCAGTATTTCTTTTTTTTGGCGTTGGAAGATTCCTTGTCTACGGATTTTGTGACGGCGGTCGTGTTGCCTGCGTATCAGAATAATGTTGTACCAATAGTTTATAGTGGTGCAGACCTTAACCAGTAAGTTCAATTTGTTGTGGTAGAGCCAAACAGTAATCCTCACTAGATGATTACTGTTCGAATAGGCCGGCTCGACCGGGGTAGTACCGCACGCTCACAGAATATCGGCGTAAAGTAATAGCTTGCTATTGCGTTTCGCACGGTGAGTGCCGAGATCCGGAGGTCTATTCCCTCATCCCCATCCCATCCCCATTCCCCATCCTCCCTAGACTGCAACGCATTGGCAGCACCTCTGGTGTTGCAGATGTCCATGGACGGCGGTGACCACTTTCCATCAGGGGGGCCGTCTGCCGGTTTGTCAAACATATTACATAAAAAAAAAGTTTCTAATGCGCACCGAACCGGCGGTCATAACTATCTGCGGCCTTAGCATGCCCAGACACGGGGATAGGTTAAACCCGTTTATCTCTCTGACTATCTCTTTCGTCGGCTCTAGTGTGAGTGCGACGCACTTAGAGATAACACGGTTAACTTATCCCCGTGTCTGGCATGCTAGGGCTGCTAGATGATTATATACTTTGATATTGTATAAAACTGTAGACATGATGTTTCAATAATGTGTACTGTTTTGAAAACATGATACCTACCTCACCGAGCTTTTTGCCGGCTTTTCACAGTAGTTTTTGGGACGTTCGTAAAAGCTTGTAAAAGCCTAAATTAAATAAAGATATTTTGACTTTGACTTTATCAAAAAACTCCTCTATGCTATCGCTAATATCGGAGGGTGCTATAAAAGGATTTCCCTTAATTGCCACGGGAAACGCCTGTAGGTAATGAACTGTTCTTATTGTTAATTAAACTGGACACGCCTGACCGAGGCCCCAGAAAACCCAAAAAAGACCCGAAAATAAAATAAAAACACCAGTACTCTTTTACAGCTGTTAGAAGACGCTTTATTCAATTTCATTTTAAAAAAAAAAATGTTGCCATATGGCAGAACAAGTAAAGCCCCCAACTCACTTCCCGATCGGTTGACCACAACGCGTACAAAGTCGTAGTCGGCTAGTAATACAAACTAGTGGCTCCGTGAGCTGTAGACCTCGCGACAAACTTAACTTTGACGTTGGAAAACTGTATACCTATCCGCTAACTCCTCCTAAACCACGCAACTCATTTAAAATGCGGTTTTCACCAATGGACGACCTGGTTCATTGGGAAGGATTATATGTACATAGCATTCTAAATAAGTTTTAATATAGTAGAGAAAATCCAATGTTTTTTTAATCAAGTCGTCAAAAAATTCCATTTTATGGCGCTTTAATAGCTGACGCCTGTTTAAATCTTAAGAAATATATCAAATTAATGTACTAAATAATTGTAGGTCTTTAAAAAGCCTAGAGAAAAGTCCGCAATGGCATATGTCAATCTCCTGAGATTGACTGACAGTGACCATTTGTATGTTTAAAAAATTTATTAAACATTGTTAGGTTATTTGCTAAGCTATTTTCTCCTATTCCGTATTAATCCTTATCCATACAAATACATTTTCTACCTTGGGCATTTAATGTAGATTAAAATTGTGCTTTACACTATATGATTTAAATAAATACTTTAGAAGATATCAAAGATTAAAGAAAACGAAAAAAATAATTCTCGAACCGCGAGCTTTACCTCGCGACAAACTTAACGTTGCCGTTGAAAAACTGATATCGCCATACATTGGGTCAGTTTACCAACACCGCAAATAAGTTTGTAATTGCAATATCCCCCCCATATCTCCGCCATTTGGAAAATTTCGAAAACTGAATCGACAAACGAAAAAATCAAACCTGCTCACAATATTTCACGAGAATCGGTTGAGAACTTCGCCCTGTAGACGAGAACAAATGGACATCCGGACATCCGCTGGACAGACGAAAGCATTTTTGCCCAAGCTGAAACGGAGACGCTTCGCTCGCTCGGTCAATAATATATATAATCTTCTAACAGTAAGTTTCATAAAGTGGACTTTAAAGACTTCATAATAATTAAAATCTAATCTTCATTCCAGTTTTTTGCCACCCGGTTCCTATATCAACGCAATGAACGTACGCATTCCGGAGCTAGCGAAAACAATGTCCGAGAGCATTCAGAACCGGCAGCTTTACCACGACTTCTTTCGGTGGCGGAACCACTACAGCGTCAGGGAATCCAAGGTTCTTGACGCTTGCGAGCTGTGCGCGAAGCTGAACAATCCCTCTTGGCTGACGCAGAGAGGCACCTACACGTTTCTGAGGAAATGGTGGCTCTCGGATTACGAGGAGCGATGCAGACATGAGAATTGGTTGTAAGAAGGTTGTCAAGATACTTCTACGAATGATTCAGCACTTCATTCGAAGGACTAAACATGTTCCTTTTAATAATTTTGTTGTGTATATGTAGTTCATGTAACTCTCTTTAGTATTGTTCGCTTTGTAATCTATAATTTATAAAATAAAAAAAAAACCGACTTCAAATAGCCTTTGAAAAGTACCTAACCTTTTTTTTTCACATTTTATTTATTATCCTGTGATTTAATGACACACATTTACTACATCAAGTAACAATAGCACAATACCAATTGCTCATCATCATTTACAAACTGTTGCTATCCTCGGTGCAGAGATGTCAATCGTTGAGGAGTTCTCCTGGTTCTTCAATTTTACTACATGAATTTTCATGGACATGAGTTGCTTCAGAACTTTATACAGCAATTTAATCGCCAACCGTGAAATACTCAACATTTAGGAGTTCCAGTGATCATCTATGGTCTTCATCAACAGTTCCACTTCACCAAATAATGCTTTTGGAATGTAACTGCTTGAGTTATTACAGAAAATACTAATCTCTATGCTTGCCTATAATATTTGAAGAGTTCCATCGATTCCTCATAGATCCTCTCATCATAACTCGACTTTGACGACAACGAGACCAAACTGGAGGTATACCCTACCGATTGAAAATAGTAGTTTATGCAACGGTTGCATAATGATAGGCCTTAAAACACTAGTGCGGTTTTCATGAAACGAGCCGATAGGCGAGTTTCATAATAAGATCGCATGTGTGTTTTAAGGCCAAATTATGCAGAGTTGCATACATAACTTTATCTACACACATATTATAAATCCTCCATGATGGGTTCAGAAACAATATTTTCTGGCAACAAGTTATTTGTTGCAATCGTGGCTGCATATTTCCGATATCCGGCGCATTTTCACATCACACACACTCCGAGAAGACTACTTACTATTCATATTTTCAACTAAAATGTAAATTACAAACAACTTTTTCTATTCAATTCAACAACAATTCTACTTTCGTTCAGCAAAACGTCAACATGGCGGTAATTCGATCTTCCGTCAAGACCATTTTTTTTTTAAATCATAGACAAATGGATGAAGTCTCTATTCTCACGTCACTCGAGATCAAATATTGTGCAGTTTATATTAAAAAAACATACTGAATTGACGTTTCGTATCAATAACTGTTTTAATATCTATGGATACTAGAATAGAGACCCACTTGAGTTTTGACAGCTGTTCCAATTTTAATCTCATTTCTTTACTAAAAACGATAAAGAAGTCATGTTATTTCTTTATCGCAGCACTGGTTTTTCCTAATTGGTTGTCAAAATGGTGGTCATTTCATACGGTTTTTGATTAACCAATGGAGGTTTTATGATATGGGTGTAGATAAAATAATTTTCAAAATCGGTTTATAATTGACGGAGTTTTGAAGTAACAAATATAAAAAAAAAATACAACCGAATTGAGAACCTCTGCCTTTTTTTTTGAAGTCTGTTAAAAAAAGGCGATATAAAAACAAAACAAAAATTAGGAACTAAATTCTACTCTGAACAAGCTAAGTAAGTAATTTCATTTCTATTCCACTCGCAACCGTCCCCAAACACCGATAAATCCACAAAGGTATAAAAATTGCAGACAACTATTGTGAAAGGGGCAAAAAAAAATCAAAGCTAAGCAAACATGTACCTAAATCGTTTTAAAAAGTTGTAAATAAAGAACCTTAAAAGTTATCCCAAAGGATTACAATCCCAATCGGGAGCGGATTAAAACTTAAATTATTTTAACCGATTTAAACGTATGATAAAACAACCGGTTAACACCCGGATGTTAATTTAACTTTAAACCCGGGTATTGTTGTCCGGGTTTGTTTATAGCTAGCGACACGCCCCGGGTCAGTTTAATATAAAATTACGTTATGTGCTTCATGAACGTTTTTTTTTTTTCAGTTGTTATTTTGTTAGCGTAATTCGCATTTCAGCAAAATATTTTTTCCCCATGCTTTTAGATCTGCATTTATTTTTTTGTACGTGTTGTTATACGGAGATCTATTTCGGGTTTCAAATTGGGAACTAGTGATATTTGGAAATGAATATTGAATGAAAAATTGATTTAAATTTGATACATCGCAAATGGGGATCATGCATGAAAATCAAAATGAGGTTTAAATGATATATATATATATATATATATATATACTCGCTTAAACGCTCGTTTCATAAAACCGCACTAGTGCTTTAAGGCCTATCATTATGCAACCGTTGCATAAACTACTATTTTAATTCTAATTTTAGTTGTTTGGACATCCTCATCCAATTTATGTCATGATTTATTTCTACGATGTAGGTCTAAAAACAGTATTTACGGAAATAATTGCAGATTTCATTTTGTACTGTCTAACGACAGCTGTGACGTCATATCTGTTGTCCATTTTGTACGGTGGTTTTGCGAGTGGTATGAACAATGACTTTTTAAAGCTTCATAACTCATAAGATTAACGACTTAAAAATGTTTTGCGTACACAGATCGGTTTCTATTCTTACAGCTCTTTCCAATAGAAAGGTTAAGAATGTTTCACTTTATCTGGTTTGGTCAAGGCGAAAGCTCATTAAAAATACCATACCATTACCATGAGTTTATGCAAACCGTTTTCATAATAGTAAACTATCGCTCGGTCCCTTTTATTTGTATCGGCAACAAACAGTATTTCTGACAGATTTCTATAACGAGAACTTTCTGTAAACTCATGGTAATGGTACAAGCTGTTTTCTTCGTCGACAAATGGATTGCGATAAGTTGGTAGGCACTTTCGAATTTCTTCAATTAAAGTTTACCAGTAGCTTTTTAAATATAGTTAAATCAATAGTTTAGCACGCTGGGCGCTATTAATTGTAGAGGTTCTTCTCAGGGTTCAGGGTTTCTTCTTCGAAGTAACTAATACCACCGTTAGCATGAGGAAATCACTTTAATTGTTTTAAACAACTGAGTACACCTTGTATTAAATTTGTTAACCGTTTCTTGCAAGACGACGCCATTAGTCTAGCTTAAGAGAGAGTGGGCGGAAGTGAGTGAATACAAAATAATTACCGGAAGGACCGGAACAAATAAAATGGATGATTGATGATTGAACTATTGACCTATAAACAAACACAGATTGATAAAATGAGATACAGTATGCATTACATATGACCAACATTACAAAAGCATTAGATTAAAACAGGGAGCACTAAAAAATTAATTTCTATAGCGGGCGGGCAACACTGCCCTTCGCTGTGAGCGCTGACGAGCGCTGTCGACAGATAAGTCAGGGACTCGGCCCTCGTGAGTGTCATTAGCAGCGGCAGATGGCAGCACGGGTGTTACATACTCCCCCTCCAAGTCACTAACACGCCCCGTGAGTGGCTTGGCAACCACAGAAACCTTTGGACGACCCCTTTGACGACGCGGTAATACTGGCTGTGCCTCACCTTGCGTCGCGACCCATGGCGTCATATCTCTGCAATGAAATTTACCTATCATTAAACCCATGGAATCCCCTAATTCATAGGTCGTAGGGCTTGATTTCTTAAGTATTGTATAAGGCCCATCCCTCTTGGGCATAAACTTCTTTGTTAACTTCTTGGAAGCATTGCTGGATTGGTGAACAGTCACTAAAACCAGATCTCCTATGTTGTAGCTGTCACTGGATGGCCTGCGTTTTCTATCAGCAACTTCCTTTCTTCTATTTTGATGGTCTTCAACCACTTCCTTCACATCCTTCAAGCTGGTTAGAAACTTGTCTAGGTACGGCGTGACTTGTGGTAAGAAGTTCTCTTTTGCTAAGATAGCACGCAAATCTCGACCGGCTTCGAAGGGATCTCGCATCTCTCGTGCGAACATCATATAAGCAGGGCTGCAACCAGTCGTCGAGCACACTGCAGAGTTCATGGCGAAACGTAGCGCAGGCAAGTGTTCAGGCCATGACTGATGCTTATCTTTCACTAAAATAGCAAGCTGTGTCTTCATGTCGCGATTTTTCCTTTCAGCTGGGTTAGCTTCAGGATGATATAAAGGTATGAGATTCTGCTCAATACCTAAAAGAAACATTGTTTGCTGCATAACCCCAGATATGAACTGGACTCCGTTATCTGACACGATGCGGCGTGGAAAGCCAAACCTTAAAAAATACTCTTCATTGAGTACGCGGGCGCATGCCTCTGCGGTAGCCTCACGTAAAGCGTACAGCTCCACCCATCTAGTTGCAGTGTCTTCTACTAATAGAATCCATTTCTCCCCCTGGTCTCCAGCTGGCAGCGGGCCAAACAAATCTATCGCCAGTACTTCGCCGCGCTGGTTGAGGGTCGGTGTTTGCAGTAATCCAGCAGGTTTCAAATTTGTTGGTTTGTATCTTTGGCATTCTGCACAGGACTTAGTGTAATTTGTGACGTATTTTCGCATACCTGGGAAGTAATAGCGCTGACGCAAGCGGTGTAACGTGCGCTCTACTCCTTGGTGTCCGGCTGTCGGCGAGTTGTGGTACTCCTGCATTATAGTTTCCCTCATGGACAACGGCACGACGAGTTGGGCCTCTTCAGCGTCGCTATCTTGATCATAGCGGTATAATACTCCCTGATTCATTAAGTAGCCTCGTTCAGTCCAGCGGCGAGCTGACAAGTCATCGGCGCCTTCTATCGCTGCGATAATGGGCGCTACATCTCCGTCTTCCATCTGTTTACTTCGCAGCTTAGTCGGACTAATCGCAGGCAGGTCTATTACTACTGTGCTTACTGCACATTCAGCTGCTTCATCCTCTGGACGGCTTAAAGTGTCTGCAATCACATTTGCCTTTCCAGGTGTATATTCATATTTAATGTTATGACCCTGGAGCTTAAGAGCCCATCGCGTTAAGCGTCCACATGGCGACTTCAGTGACATCAGCCATTTCAACGGCTGGTGGTCGCTGCGCACGATGACTTCATGGCCGTCGAGAAAACCACGGAACCGTTCCACTGCCCATACAACAGCCAGAGCTTCCCTTTCAGTGGTTGTATAGTTTCGCTCGGCTGGGGTAAGCAGTCTGCTGGCATACTCCAGAGGACGTTCACTGGGACCATTTCCTTGAAGTAAGACGGCACCCAGGGCGTAGGCACTAGCATCTGTTCTCACGATGAAAGGAAGAGAGTAATCAGCCTGGATTAGTATGGGAGCTGTTGTGAGAAGTCTTTTTAACTCACTGAATGCAGCTGATTGGTGTGGACCCCAAATCCATGGCTGCTTTTTTCTAGTCAGCATAGTAAGCGGCTCAGCGACATGGGAAAACTTCGGCATAAACTTCCTGTACCAGGAACAAGTTTGAAGGAAAGACCGTAAGTGCTTCAAGTTAGCTGGCTCCTGCATGGATGTTATAGCCTCTATCTTGGCGTCATCCGGTTTGATCCCCTCCTGGGTAATGAGATGGCCGAGGTATTTGACCTCTCGGCGAACAAAATGACATTTGTTTCGATTGGCATGCAATCCAAATTGACGCAGACGATGGAAAACTTTATCAAGATCTTGTAGATGCTTCTCTATGCTCTCTGAAATGACTATAATATCATCAAGGTAGCAAAACATGGTGACATCACTCAAAGAAGCAGATGATCTGAGACGGTCCATAAGTCTTTGAAATGTGGCCGGGGCATTCTTCAGTCCGAAGGGCATTCTGATGAACTGATAAGTACCAAATGGTGTTACAAAGGCAGTCTTCTCTCTGTCACTCTCTGACACTTTCACTTGCCAGTAACCATTCTTCAAGTCCATAGTACTTATGAAGCAGTGCCGTTTTGTCCCATGAATAAGTTCATCGATCAGAGGGAGTGGATATGTGTCTGTCTTGGTAACTGCATTAAGGCGCCTGTAATCTACACAAAACCTGTAGGTACCATCCTTCTTTTCTATAAGAACCACAGGTGCAGCCCATTCAGATTCACATTCTTCAATCACTCCATCTTCGAGCATCTTAGTCAACTCCTGTTCCATAATAGCTCTCTTCGCAGGTGTGAGCCGGTAAGGCGGCACGGCGATTGGTGCATGGTCTCCAGTTTCTATTCTATGTTCTGCATATGGGGTTGCTTCTCCCCCTGGACAAAAGATGTCAGCATTCCTTTTCAAAACATCTGATAGTTTCCTTCTATCTATGTCCCCAAGGTCACTTCCTTCATCACTCCTCATGTCTAATGCAGAACACCTCCTGGGCAGTGATGAGTCAATCTCGAATTGAAGACTGTAAATGCAACTCGTGTCATCTGAAAAATGCCAGGTTTTCTGGTTAAAATCAATTACTATCCCAGCCGCAGTGATGAAATCGATGCCCAGTAATGTTTCATTATTATCAGAATGAGGGAATATCATGAAATCCGCATGGATGCTTTTCTGCTTTAGTGTCACTTTGACATTTGGCACTTCTGTGACCTCCATAGTACGAATTTCTCCATCTGCAAGCTTTACCGCAGTAGTGGTTGGATAAAATTGACAGCTGCGCTGCAGAATGGGACACAAGGTATGCCCTGCTATGGAGCGTCTTGCGCCCGTATCGATAAGCGCTGTTCCTTTACAACCTAAAATCTCTATATTAAATATGGGTCGCAAGAAATGACGCGACGGATCGCGATCGTCACGGTGGGGCACAGAAAGCAAATTAAAATTGTTATTACAAAGTAACGGGGTTGTACTAACCTGAGGCGTAATATTGTTACCTTCGACAGGGGTGTTGACGGTATAAAATGGTTCCGAGGGGTTACAAACCGTACACTGCGCTCTGACAACTCCTCTTTTCCCACAACCATAACACGAAACCACACCATTACTAATGTCTCTAGTGTCATTTCCTTTTTGTAATTTACTACACTCGTCACGTAAATGTCCACTTTTCTTGCAATAAACACAGAACTTCTTCAACACATTCTTGCTATTGTTTACGTTT
The DNA here is from genome assembly GCA_947859335.1 of Tortricodes alternella. Classification (NCBI taxonomy): domain Eukaryota; kingdom Metazoa; phylum Arthropoda; class Insecta; order Lepidoptera; family Tortricidae; genus Tortricodes; species Tortricodes alternella. The sequence goes on from OX401986.1 coordinate 4,891,966, forward strand.
GGCATTTGATTGACGTTTTGAGTCTCCTGTCGGCGATCGGTAGATGGCGCCTCGCGGCGAGGCGCGAACTCGGGCTGCGGCGTAGGCGCGCTAAATATCGCTTGCGGTGGCTGCGACGCAGGCAGCGGGGATGACGAGTTGAAGCGCGGGCGGCGATCACACGGCGGCGGTCCACGGCGAACTGACGGAATTTCAAAGCCAGCGGCGCGGAGCGCTTGTGATGAACACGCTACGGAGTTCAATTCTTTGTCATCTTCAACTTCTCGAACGAGGTTCAATAGTTCTTCAAATGAATTGTAGTCACGTCTTTTTATTTCATTTCTAATTCTCTTATTAAGGAGACTGTGGACCATATCCAGCTCTACCTTTTCAGTTAGGTCTCCTCTCGGCAGACGAGCGAGCAGCGCTCTGGCTTTAGCTACAAAGATGTCGGTTCGTTCTTGACCTTGCTCTGACGCAAACAGCTCTCTGTAGATCTTTCCAGGTGGACGGCGGTCTCCGTAGGCGCTACGTAGATTGTCGATGGCGCTGTGCCACGATGTAACTAGATGTTTTACACCTTGCCACCATGTGGACGCGTCATGCGTCAAAAGCATGGAAAGGCCACGCAGGGCGGCGACCTCGGAAACATTTGCACACTCCCGATAGCTCTCAACTGCGTCGATAAATCCTTCCAGGGATTCTTCAGGGGCGCCGCTATACCGCGCAGTGCAGCGTGACAGATTCCCGCCTGGCGCTGAACACGAGGATGAGCTGGGTAACGGCGACGAAGACACGAGGTTGGGTATCGAGTCGCACATTTTGTCCAACATCCGTTCAAATGCTTGGGTTTGGGTACGCTGGAGTGCTTCAATCATTGCGGTGACGCTGGCGGAACTCATTGTATCAGTAGCAGGTTCGTCGGCCACGGCGCGGTCGCTATCGCTTTTTCGCGCACGACGAGGCATCGTTCTTGAAGTTAGTATGCACGGTGAAATTACAACGAAAAACCGAGTTGGGCAGCCATTTTTAGCACGCTGGGCGCTATTAATTGTAGAGGTTCTTCTCAGGGTTCAGGGTTTCTTCTTCGAAGTAACTAATACCACCGTTAGCATGAGGAAATCACTTTAATTGTTTTAAACAACTGAGTACACCTTGTATTAAATTTGTTAACCGTTTCTTGCAAGACGACGCCATTAGTCTAGCTTAAGAGAGAGTGGGCGGAAGTGAGTGAATACAAAATAATTACCGGAAGGACCGGAACAAATAAAATGGATGATTGATGATTGAACTATTGACCTATAAACAAACACAGATTGATAAAATGAGATACAGTATGCATTACATATGACCAACATTACAAAAGCATTAGATTAAAACAGGGAGCACTAAAAAATTAATTTCTATAGCGGGCGGGCAACACTGCCCTTCGCTGTGAGCGCTGACGAGCGCTGTCGACAGATAAGTCAGGGACTCGGCCCTCGTGAGTGTCATTAGCAGCGGCAGATGGCAGCACGGGTGTTACAATAGTTAATTAGTTAGTTAGTTATAGTTACTTATTTAAATCATAAGTAAGAGATTTGATAGGGGCTTTAAGCAATACTAAGGGGAAACCAGTTTAGCTGACACTAGAGAATAATTTGTTTATTTATTTATTTTTCCAACGCTTATAACTATTTTTACAGGTACTAAGCCTAAGACAATAGTGTACCTAACAGTGGCGAAGCGTGAAATATTTCCTAAGGGAAGCGGCAAGCATTAGAACCGTACTCGTACGTGTGAGTCTGACATTTAGTTAGAGTACCATGGTCATCACTGACAGCTAGCCGTAGCTAGCTTGGTAAAGCCGTCAGGAATCGACTTGTAGGCAGGCTTTGCCACTGGTACCTATTTGTACGATTTATTTATCTACTTATTAAATTCCACTTTATAACATATTATGAACAGCGCTGACTTTGTGAATTCATTCATAGACCACGAGAACAAGTCAATGTTTTCCACTATTATGCTGGTACCACACGATCATCCAACACTCAATCTCCGAACTTTTTTCCAAACGAGGTCAAACTCTATCGATCTTCAAACCGGTCGACTAGACAATCGTCCAACACCTGAACTCCGAACTTTCCTCCGAACCGGCCCCCGTAGCACACTGATTTTTACTGCGCACACAAAGCGATCATCCCTTTCGCACCCGCATATTCGTTAAAAAGTGACAGATGCCTCATGTGCGTGACAAAAGCCAATGTGCTAGGCCCTCTGGACGATGTGTCCAGGACCCGTCCAAACTCCTTTGATTCAGAGTCGGTTTACGCTTCGGGAGCGCTCTCAAGCCAACCCAGCCGAACTCGCGCCAACGTATCTGAACCATCCTCCGCAACTCGATTTTTTTGCTCGTTTTTGCTCAATATTGATAACGTCAACAGGTAGACGCTTGAAATATTCCCAGAATATTTATTTATATATTCACTTAAAAATAAATAATTAAATTAAAATAAAACAAATATTTAAGGGCGGCTCCCATACAACAAACGTGTTTTTTTTTTGCCGTTCCGAGCGAGTCCGACTCGCACTTGTTCATCTAGGAATGCTTTACTAAGCATGAAATAGCCGCTTCACCCAAAAAACGTAAATTTTGAGGTTATTAATTTGTTTACCAACTAAGATAAGTACCTAAGGATGAATCGACTTTAAGAACCATATGCCAAACCTATTGAAATCTTCAAACAAATTATTGGATTTTAAACCTTATTTTATTCTTATTAAGTCAATGAATTTTTTAATGTTTAATTAGTTTTTAAATGTCCAAGTGGCACTTTAATAAATAGGGAACTAATGGATGCAAAAACGGATGTTATTATGGTGAGGGTCCGTTGGATCAAAGTCAGGTCATTCGCAATAGGTAGCCCTTAATTCTCAATAAAAAATGCACACATCCAAAATATACACCTCACAGGTGAAAAAAGTCCACTATTCGTGATCTCTGCAGCCTAATCCCCGTGTAATCTACTCTACACGATATCATGGGCTAAAACACGCCTAATTGCTATGCTAAACGTTATGGCTGCCTTCGCTGAAGTTTTTGCACTATGTACGGCAATCTGCATTTGTAATCACTTGGCGAGGAGCTTGCCGTAAATTGTGACTTACATCCTTATCGGTGCCTCCTACGCGTAGATATCGCTTGTAATTATTATAATTCTTCGGTATTTTCAACATGAAATGAGGATGTAAAGTCGATTCATCCTTACTTGTCTTATTTGCTAAACAAGTTTATAACCTCAAAATAATCTAAGTAAAGCAAACCTAGGTGAAAAATTAGTAAAGTGATGTCCAAATATTATCTCTGGTTGCTTTATTTACGAAGAAATAGCTGTTCTAGCCTTGTTTAGCCAAAAAAAAGGTGCATTTTGAGGTTGGAAACTTGTTTACAAAATAAAACAAGTAAAGATGAATCGATATTACCTACCAGCCTTCAATTTTTAGTTTTGTTACCTTTCAGTTTTGATGTTGATATCGATGACTGTTGCTCTTCGCTATTACCTTCAAACATAATTCCAAATATAAAATCTCCCAATCTTTTTTTTCAGACGTGATTTTCCTCGCGATATTTAACGTTGTCCATATTTTAAATTTAAATTTAGATTTTTAGCTTTAAATTTAGAACAAATTCCACGCGAAGTCGCGAGTAAATAGTTAATAACGTTCTCAGCGAAAGAAAGCCTGACAATCTATTAAGATAAATTGAAATATATAGCGCCATATGTCAGCTCAGCAGTAAATTGCCGGAAAGAGCAGGCCACTGTCATTGCCCGCTCTTCCCGTTCACGTCACATCCGAGCGCCCGCGCGCTTCCCTAAAGAAATTAGATAAGTAATTTCCCCCACCAGTGGCGTAACTATACCATCTGGGGACCGTGGCAAATTCTTTTGATGGGGCCCTATAAATACTCAGGTACAATGTAAATAAATATTTTTGAGCTCGCGGCCTCTTGGGCCGGGGCCCTCTTGGGTCGGGGGCCCGTGGCATTTTGCCAGCCCTGCCACCCTATTGTTACGCCACTGTCCCCCACCCTTTTTTCTATGTGTATATGTTTTACACCATGACGCCATTCCATGACGCCATTATTAATTAACGATTTGCCTTACATTTATGTCGGTTTCTCTTCTGTTCTTTGTAAACTAGCTAAGTAAGTTCTAAACATTAAGTTAAAGTGGATTGCCTACGAAGAAGTTGTTTCCTTTATAATAAAGCCCGCGGTACAAATACGTGTACACTTGTACAGCTATGTTATTCTCTCTAACAAATCGTTGCTCATTCGTCCGACCATCATAAATTGACCCGCATTCTCGTAGGTATTATGCCTACCTACCTTAGGTACTTACAAGTTGTAGGCTACAAGCGAGGCCGCCTGTGTTGAAATTTGACCAAGGTCGAGAACACGCACGAACATGTAGTTTATATGTGTGTGTTTGTATTTATTGACACTAAATTGTAATTCGTTAATAAATTTTTAATTTTACTATGTTATTATTTTATTTAATGTAATTTTATCATATTTATGTCATAATATTTAACTATATTGGCAGATATTTTATTAAAAAAAAAAAATTTCAAGCAACCAATAGCTCATTTAAAATACATACATACAGTTACACTTAGATTAAAATTACAAATAAAATAAAATAAATATTTTATGGAATGAAAAATAATGTACCTAATCTATTCTAATCATAGCTTTATAATAGTGCACCTGTTAATAATTTTAATTTTAATTTGCATTGCATTTCTAATTTATTGCTGACGATCTCAATCTAAATTCTTAACTTTGACATGCGCAATTTATAATGTAATTCTATTTTGAGAAATAAATTACCTAACCTAACCTAACCTATGCACTGAAGGGTCAAGTAAGGCTCGCCGACGAGTTCATGAACGAAGTTTTATTTAAGAGAATCACACCCCTGGAGACCAACAAAAGAGCGCAACCACTTCGTGGAAGCAAACATGGTCGGGCATTCGTTTAAAGTGCGTTTTAATTTTCTTTCTATTCAAGTTAGAACGCGAAGTCTTAAGGGTCCCATATACGTTACGATCCGTCGCTACGATCCGTCGGTTCAGACTGATCGAGACGACGGATCTGTCTGTAGTCTATGCTACGATCGTTAGAGATTTACTTGATCGCAAAATCGCTACATTGAGAAAAATCGCCGCCCCGCCGTACAGTAATCAGAATGGCTACATGGAGTAATGATCAATTGGGGCCGCGACCCGTCCACCCACCAGCTTCACCCACCAGTGGGTCCACGGGGAATTTCTGTTTACCCGTGCACCCACTGCATTATGGCGGGAAAATATCGACATCAAATTCAATCCGGCCGCCACCCGTGCACAAACTGGCCACTTCATTGTTCATGTTTACACTGGTAAATAAATACTACATAGAATTTAATCCACACTTTTCTACGTTTCGTCTGTCATTTCGCCGACAATCATGAATTGATAAATATAATAGAATAGAATAACTTTATTTTGCTTAAAATGTGGTACAAAAGATGCCTTAGATTTAAAAGTTTCACACATTTTGCCAGCAACTGGCATGCAAAAAATAATAATTATAATACTACGAAAATTAAAACCTTACACAACAAAAAGGCGAGCAAGTCCACAAGAAAATAGAGCCCAGCATCATGCAAAATCACGCCATTATTATCGTCCTAAAAACAGTCGAGACAATAATATTTACAAATAATTATTATATAATTATTAATAGTAAGTAATTTTAATTCTTGAAATGTCAGTATTTATATAAGTATTCATTTAACAATGTTATATCACCTAATGCTATTTATAATGGTCAAAATATTCATTTGTACTAGCTACTTTTTAAGTGCACTTTTAAACATGTTCAGTGGTAATGATGATCCACGGTAGTTCGAAATCGAATCGTCACTAAATGTTATAGGATCAATGTGATCTTATCCAGTAATACAGAAAGATCTAGTTTGTTTGTCTTTACCTACCAAACTCTACTTAAGTGTTACAATGGCTGACAAGGAAACCCTACCTACATAAGATAAATAGGTTTTATCACCACAGTACAATGTACCTATCTACCCTATATTAATGTCTGGGTACAATACTGCTTTCGCTGCGCTACCTTTCTTTAGATTATATTATAATAAAAATAAAAAATTAACGTTTATACAATCAGCTTGGTAAAGACCGCGAATTGCAAGTTAAAATAGAGTCCAGTTGAAAAGCAATCCACATTGCTAACGGCAAGACCCCGTTTGCGTAGGTAAATGAGTTGGCTCTGTCTGAAGTTAGATTGCCTCTTAAGTCAGCAAAGGCTGTTTAATTTTTAGTCTAGAATTTAATGTTATGTTGGCTAAGGTTTTCTTAAAGTTTATTTCAAAGGCGCTTTGTGATAAAGTGCTTCGGAAGAATATTAAGTAATAGTAGCTACCTACTTACTGTAAGGCATCGTCCTAATATAACGCGATTGCGCGATCATCGCTAGTTCGCGCGAATTTTGTTCGCACGAACACGCGATCAAACATCCTAATGTCGAACATATGTCCTAATTGACAATAAATTAGGACACCAGCGGCCCTAACATGCATGCCACAAAGATAAGATAGACCGTCTTATCTCTAATAATAATAATAATAATGATGATTTATTTCAGACTAAGTCCATATAAAATTGTTAGTAATACATTAGGGTCCTTATAATTTAAGTATTAGTCTAAAAATACAAACTGAATAAATTAAAAATTACAAATTTACAAAATAAATTACACAAGATTCAATTCGATACGACACCATTCAATTAAAATTTTGAGATTTACTTATATTAATTACTGATACCAAATTTAAATTCGTAATAACATTAACACATGAAATTGAAATAAAAATATAATAAAGATGTCAAAATTTGTCGAATACAACATGTCTAATCAACACTACACGCATACAAAGCAAAATCAAAATTTTAATAAAACAAACGTCAAATAATCATTACATTTATTTGGCTGAGTCGTTGCAGAACGGGGACACGTGTGTTTTAATCCAATGCGTAAGTATTGGCCCGTCTGCGGCGCTCGCCACCGTGGCCAGGAGGCTGTTGGCGCTGCCGCGCACGCGCCGCATCAGCGAGGCCACGCGCTTGCGCATGATGGCGTGGAAGCCGTCCACGCGCGCTTCCGCGAACATGCCCGATGCGCTGCAATAACGCGGCAACCCCAACAGCATCCTAAAGCTATTGTTATATTGGACGCGGAGGGCGCTGTAAGTTTCTTGAGTATAGCTAATCCATAGGCTGCACTCTAAGTGCGTCTCTCTCACACTAGTGAGTTTTGTAGTGGTAGAGCCAAACAGTAATCCTCACTATATGATTACTGTTCGAATGGGCCGGCTCGACCGGGGCAGCACCACACTCTCACAGAATATCGGCGTAGCTTGCTATTGCGTTTCGTACGGTGAGTGACGAGATCCGGAGGCCTATTCCCTCATCCCTATCCCATCCCCATTCCCCATCCTCCCTAGACTGGCAACGCATTGGCAGCACCTCTGGTGTCGCAGATGTCCATGGGCGGCGGTGACCACTTTCCATCAGGTGGGCCGTCAACTCGTTTGTCAGTCAATTAACATAGTGCCGACGAAAGAGAGTCATAGAGATAAACGGGTTTAATTTATCTTTGTGGCATGCATGTTAGGGCCGCTGAGGGCTTAGCTCAGTTTTTATCGCGCACATAAAGCATTCGCCCCTTTCGCACCTACATATTAGTTAGAAAGTGACAGATGCTAAAAATTTGTGCGCTCAGCCCTCTGTTCGACATCAGTATGTTCGATCGCGCGATCGTATGAAAATAGTTCGCGCGAACTAGCGATGATTCGCGTTCTATTAGGACGACGCCTAGGAAGCGGATACACGAAATTCTAATGTTAATCAATAGTTAGTACCTACCAATTACGAAATATTATGGTCTTCATTTTGTGCCACCAGCACCAAAAGGCGTAGCACACTAACTTTTATCGCGCACATAAATCATCTGTCACTTTTGAACTCATGAACGGCGGATTTTTTATGCGCGATTGTGTGCTACGGTTACGACCCATTCTCATACCTACATATATAAAAATATCATAAAAATCGGTAGAGCCGTTTCGGAGGAGTGCGCCCACAAACACCGTGACACGAGATTTTTATATAATAAATATATAGATTTAATATTATCAGCATTGGTATCTAAGTATACATCTATAGGTAAAAATAAATAAAATTGAAGAGTCCGTCGATGATTTCAAACAATACAAATTGCAAAATGGAAAATGGTATTCAGGCTTATCCATCCACATAAGCCTGAATACGGGTTTTAGATTTTTTGTCTGTCTGGCTGAACGTTTGTTCCGAATAGGCTCCGAAACGTCTGAATGGATTTAAATGAAATTTTCAGGTATAGTTAAATGAATTTTATGTTAAGGATGTATGCCACGTCAAAGCCGCAGTACATGTATTTTATTTTTCTAGTTTTGTTTCATTTGCACCTAATAACGGCAAAGAGTAATTTGGTACGAATAATGATTTAAAATGTACAAATTGTGTGATTATTAATAATTATTTAGTATGTGAAATATAATCAGAACCTGATTTGACTACTCGAGTCATAACCAATCAATATGCAGTTTTTGAAACGGTCCGGACACATGGAAATTCAATCAAGAATATTTCCGTGGGAACAACGGTAACGACATTTTTTTTGTCATCGAAAAATCGAGGAGAGTACAAAGATATAGAAAATACATTTTCTGATTATAAAAGTACTATGAGACAGAAACGTTTTTCGCTTTTTCTTGTAATTTAATCAACTTCCGGTACAAATAACATAGGCACAGCATATAACACATGTAATTTTAATTGTCATTTATCTCCTTTAAAAGAACGGTAAAGTGGTTTTATTTTTTATAACACTTAAACGAAACGACTAGTATTAGTCCATACTATTCAATTTCAGCGAAAAATATACAAATCGATATATTGCGTATGCATCCTTAAATAAAGGCTTTTTTTAAATTTGATATCTCAAAGGATTTCGGGGATACGCAATTGCTGCTTGTATGAAAAGTCATCTACGAGTAAATCCCACACGAGCAGGGTTGCGAGCACAGCTAGTTTTTAATAAGCATAGGTTTGAGTTGCGCATAAGGCTAGCAATTATATTGATCGTCAGTAGACGATATTGTCGGTCAATATCGAGTACTGACGATCAATATAATTGTGCAACCAGTGATATTGCGCAGTTATATTGTAGGTTACTGGCTAGCCTAACCGCTATTATTGTTTGAGATACGGCTTAATACTCTAGAATCTAAACAAACTACTTTCCTGCTACCTAGAAATTTAAAAAGATTTTTGACAATCAATGACAACCAAATTGACAAGTAAACGATAACATCCTGTAAAATAAACGAAAATTTCGTATTGAATAGTTTAAAAACATTCACATTTAAAACTAAAACACCGATGTGTAGAACTCGTTTTAAGTTACAGGACTTCCTTTTAGTATATTATATATTGCGTATTAAGTTAGGTTATGTTTTGTTATGAGTCAAAGTTTCACGATGATATGAGATTTCGAGTCAGTGCCTTGAAGAAGTTTGCCTTATATGGGTTTTAGAACTGTTGTGCAGTCAGTTAACATTAGATTTCCGTCATGAGTGAACGCGAAGGTGCTAGTGGTTCGGGGTCGCAGGAGTCGAACAAAGAAGATCCCAGAACGTCGCCCAAACCTATACCTATTGGACCAAAGTAAGTAGCATTTGCATTGCATCACTAACGGTCTTTGTTACGACTGTTAAAAATATTCTTTTTATTATGTAATCTTGAACACTTTTCCACTCCAAAATTACAGATCAAAATATTTTACACTTATGCTTTCTAAATATTCCATTATAAAGAGGTCACTTCACCTAATTGAAATTGTATGCTCATACATTGATTTAAATTACTCGGTTCTTTGTTAATTTTTTTCAGGAACTAAAAGCTACAATTGAGGCATAAAATTATTTAATGGTCTGACATTCCCTTTTTTAACTATAAAATTCTGAAGTGGCCATGTTGTATAAGTACTTATCCAACTGAGATGAATATATCTTTAAATGTAGTAACAATTTCCTTTGTTATGTGTAGGTCTATGTTTGATCTTGTAGTACATCTGTATGTTACTATATTTTTCTATAACAGTTTTAAGATTCTTCTCAGAAAAAATGATTAAACAGTAATAGAATAGCTTTTATGTCTCCCATCTAGTCCTTCCTCCATTATTCTTTGTTCAATGCTTAGTCACGACTTATCAAATTTCTTTCTAGGTGACTAGATAACATTTTGCTTTGTGGGCAAAGATGATTTAAAAGAGCTTCAGTTTTGAAAATAAAACTAAAATACAAATATTTCCCAGTGCTCACAGCTACTATGCAAATGAACCTATCCAGTTCCGAGTGCGAGGCTCGACCATCACTGGAGCTTCTCCGCCCAGCTTTGTCACCCTGGATGACATAATGAAGGCTGCACATGGCATGCAGAACATGGCACTGGCACACGAGATAGCTGTTGACAACGACTTCAAGTTGGAGCCGTTTATACCTCCAGATAACAGGTACATAGTGATTGGTGATTACCGTGCTGCTACACGTGAACATAATGTTAGAATTGTGATTGTATATTTATAAAAGACTTTTTACTTCCTTAGTAAATTACGTAACATACTTTGCTACATTAAAAAGTAATTTGCATCGCAACAGTTGGTAACTAGGTTAACAATTAACAATATTTAGCATGAGTTGACTTTCAAAAACAAATTAAAAAACAAACTGAAAAAAGAATCACTCTTATATTTTATATTTCACAGTTACCAGAAACTAGTGAAGGAGACCATGCACCGAGCATATTTTGACATACTGCGGGAGCAGCTGAACGCCGACCCTCCACAGTACAAGCAGGCACTTGTACTCCTTGAGGATGTTAAACAAGTAAATATAAATATTTCACTGGGCTGATCACCTGTCACCATATGGTGCATCATACCATCTTAGGACTAATTAATCAAACGTGGCCACAAGTAGTCTTGTGGCTCTGCCCACCCCATTACAGTGTGTAATCCTAGGCTTCATTAAAACAAAGAATAAATTAATTATAAATAAAAACATGAGAGAATAATAAAACAAAATGAGGCAATCTCCAGTATTGATTAGCTTATTGGGTGTAGTGCTGTGTGCCCTTGCATACCATGACTATTGCAGTAACTGGAAATGTCTAAGTAATTGAAACATATTTGTTACATTCGATCTCAGATCATTCAACTCAGTCTCAGCCATGCCATATTTTTATACAACTTTAAAAAAGATGTTGTCAATTCTATCCATATATATTTTGACATGATAAATATTTGTAGGGTCTATTTTCCATCCTACTCCCTCGTCACACTAAAATCCGTGAGATGATCGAAGAGGTCCTCGATGCGGAATTTATAAAGCAGCAAGCGGAGAACGACAGTCTGGACTTCCAGAAATATGCTACGTTTGTGATAGATCTGATGGCCAAGTTAGCTGCTCCAGCTAGGGATGAAATGATACAGCATATCACCACTTTGACAGATACAGTAAGTAAAAGAATCGTACATTAAGCTTACTACTTTCTTACAGGCTGCACTTTTAGTGTTCTGCGGAGTTGCTCCACAACTTTGAGCTATATTATCTGAGTAGTAGCGACTGCAATGCGTTTAGCCTCCTGTTCATTATGAACTAGAAGTATGTCACAACTTGTACCATCTCATACAAAAACATATTTCATCTATTTGACTGAAATGTGCCATGATACAATTCTCAGTAGTGTCTTCTAACAAAATGGTAGCCACGTGGGTGCCTCAGGCCCACGTCACATCAGCTTTGTGGTGACGTTTACATGTCACTCACAAGAACTTCTGTAGTTGGATTTTCTTGTCCTGTTTTATGTCAGGATTTTCACTCAAGTACTAGCAAACTATTTTCTAAATGATATTTCATCTGCTCGTTTACCATTTATGTCAGTTATTTCACTATATACTAGTATATGAATTATTTTATAAAATGTCAACAGGTTGATCTCTTCCGGGCTATCCTTGAGGCTTTAGAGGTGCTGAAGCTGGACTTGGCCAATACACTGATCACAATGATCAGGCCTCACGTGCAGAAGGAAAGTGTGCACTACGAGAAAGTCAAATTTGAAGAGATGCTTAAAGTTACTGAAGGTAAATAAACAGATACCATTTCACGACAGGGTATACAGAGTAATAGCGACCAACACTCATTGGCGTTAAGTTAGAATTTGCTTTAACACTTCATTGCCCGAGAACATGAAGGTTACAAGTGCTACAATATGACATATAAAAAACCGGCCAAGTGCGAGTTGGACTCGAGCACGCGTACCATTATCTTTAAAAACGGCAAAAAAATCACGTTTCTTGTATGGGAGCCCCTTCAAATATTTATTTTATTATGTTTTTTAGTATTTGTTGTTGTAGCGGCAACAGAAATACATCATCTGTGAAAATTTCAACTGTCTAACTATCACGGTTCTTGAGATACAGCCTGGAGACAGATGGACAGCGGAGCCTTAGTAATAGGGTCCCGTTTTTACCCTTTAGGTACGGAACCCTAATAAATAAATAAATACTTTATTCTCTGACCTTAGATTACAAGCATTTGATTACCATTCAATTTACTTTTATATAAAACTTATTTAAAAAATTAATAAAAAAACGTTACTACAGTTTTTAAGGACAAATATTTATACTTGTAATACACACTTTACTCACGATTTATTGTCAGAAATAGTCCGCACGACCGCACTCGACCCCTGAAGAAGGACTCCATACGAGTTCGAAACATGTCGGACTATTTCTGACAATAAATCGTGAGTTTTAATTTGACAAATATTTAGCATAGGAGTATTTCAGTCCATAACAGCGTAGTTTAAAGTCAAAATATGCACACAGACAATAAATAACTAGTATATCGAAACTGTCTACATCACAAAACCATTTCTTAAACTTCTGCGGCGCACGGACATGCAATTTTAAGTGATTTCACCTAAATTTTGTTACAAGGGTACCCTAAATCGGCCCGCAACACGGGTGGAATTACCCAAAGTTACGCTTTCCAGATGGCCTACAGCACACAAGAGCGTGGCTGCAACGTCACATCGACACAACCGACCTGAGCCTGCCGGTCACCGATGCCAACATCATCAGAAATGTCACGGCACAGACCCTTGCCAAGGCTTACCTGGAGTTGCTGGAGTGGGACGAAGCCAACAGCTACCCGGAGGTAAGCTCCAATTCACAATTCCATTGTTTTTTGCTTGCACAGACGTATATAGGGGGGTTACCCCGAAATTAAAATACTTTATTTCGCATAACATTGTATTACACTTTTCCCTTAATAAAATAAATCCTTAGATAGCTAGAATTATGGCTCTATTCACAATCGCCACTTAAGCATTTGATTAAAGATTAAATAGATAAATGTCCCTCAACTAGTTGTCAACCTATACATAACCGTCATTTTAATTAAAGATCAATTTGAGTAGCCTTTTTGAAAACCGGCCATTAGAATGTTTTCCTTCAAATTACGGGCTCTGATGAGGCACGCACAAACTTGCCGTTAGTACATTTTTCAGCCCCTATTTCATCCTTTTAGGGATTGGTTGATTTTAAAAAGTAGCCTATTGTATTCCCCAACGGTCAAACTATCTCCATACCAGATTTCATCAAAATCGGTTCAGCAGTTAGCTGTGAAAACGTAACATTAGTATTGATATTAATTGTACAATGCACTGAGTATTGAATATTATTTACATGTGATGTGAATACCACACAAACATTTCTTAGGTACTTATTAATTGTTCGGTAAATATTCGGCGATCGAACCGAACAATTCGGCCGAATATGAACATATAAAATTATGCCAAATGTGCCGAATACCGAATAATTACCGAACGTTCGGCGCATCTCTAAGTTGAATCCCCTAGTCGATTAAAAGTGCGACATATTTTTAGGGTCTGGCGCTCATAGCGCTGCAGACTGCCTATTGCCTGGTGGCGAATAGCTTGTGTTGCCAACCTATCACACAGACCAATATCCTAAAGATCAGTGGCGAAGCCTGCCTACAAGCCGATTCCTGACGGCTTTATTGGTAAAGCCGTCAGGAATCGGCTTGTCTAGCTTGGGCTAGAAAGCTACGGTTAGCCGTCAGTGAAGTCCATGTCTAACTAAATGTCAGACTCGCACCGTACGGTTCTAATTCTTCCGGCTTCCCGTTGGAAATATTTGACGCTTCGCCACTGCTAAAGATACCGCTTAGAAAGGCTTACTTTTGCCAGCAAATAAAGCTGCCAAACTTGCGGTGCGCGGGGTTTTACGAGCGCTGTCATTTGGTGCCTTCGAGGTTATGCTCTCCCCGCGCCTGCCCGTAGCCCCACTGCTTATAGCTTTTTGCTGGCAGCTGGTATAGCGGCTATACGGAGTTATTGGAAGTAGTAGGAAGTGATTGGCAGAATATCTATTTACTAAGATAAATATACATCGACCGGTGTGAACAGAGACATATATAGTTATTATTAAAACCGTAACCAAGGCGACACGCTATACTGTGACAGGGTTCTACGTATGAATACGATTACAGCCAGTAGTCTATTGGATTTGTTAGATGAGTTCCGTGAACGCATTTTTTCAATGTAGCTGTTTTCCGAGTCGCATTTTTCCGCGATCGATCAATTTCTTCATCGGAATTTTTAATCGTAGGTTTATTTAATGTCTCATCGTTCCGGATTCGCTTTTTTTTCGCGTTGCTTTTTCCCGCAATCGGTGTATTTCTTCATCGCATTTCTACTCGTAGCAATTTTTAACCGACTTCAAAAAAACCGAAAGAGGAGGTTCTCAATTCGACGCGTATATTTGCTTTTTTTTTATATGTATGTTCACCGATTACTCGGAGATGGCTGGACCGATTTGCATAATTCTTTTTTTAAACGATAGGGTATTTCTCAAAGTTGGTCCCGTTGTAATTAATGTCTCATTGTTACGGAGTCTACGTGTATTTCTTCATCGCATTTGTATTGGTGACTATTTTTAATATCTCATATTTTAAGAACAGTGGATTCATTCATACTTGTATTATTTGATAAGAAGTTTCTAACGCTAATACGCTACGAGTAGAAATGCGGTGAAGAAATACACCGATTGCGGGAAAAAGCAACGCGAAAAAAAAGCGAGTCCGGAACGATGAGACATTAAATAAAGCTACGATTGAAATTCCGATGAAGAAATTGATCGATCGCGGAAAAAGGCGACTCGGATGAAAAATACATTGAAACAATGCGTTCGCGGAACCCATCTAACAAATCGTCTATTGGATCTATGATCTGTGTCCTATCATGACTCTGGCCATGAAAGTTAGTTTAAAGAAAACTCGGCACGTCTATTCCATAATGAGTTTTTCTTTTCAGACGGTAACCTTAGATGCCCCTCGCTTCGCCGAGCTCGGTACGCAGGTGTACCGCCTGGTGTGTGTAGCGGCCCTTATGCTGGTGAGCCCGTCTTGTGGCGACGCCGACGCCGCGGCGAAACACAAGCTCGCACTGAAGGACAAGATCTTCATTATTATTGAGAACACTGCTAGTGACACGTGAGTTATTTCCTATGTAACCTTTTCAAGTGACTTCTTTTTTCTTTTACCTTTGGGAATGTGTATTCGGCGGGATATAAAGTAGCTTATGGCGCTCTTCGGCCTTCCAACTGTAGTTGGGGTTTTATTGGTCCATTTGTATGGGGCACCTGCACTTTTGTCTAGGAACCCCCGCACATATGCGAGGGAGGGGGGGAGAAAGTGCATCATATTTTAAAAACTGAAATCTGGCCAATCAGGCACGGTAGCAGTCTGAAAGTTTGAAGGGGGTCACTAATAATAAAATATTATGTCGATTAGACTTTACTTTTTTATTATGTCAATTTTTAGAAGATTTTTCAATTTGACGTGTACGATTTTGGGGGGGGGGTCATGTCCCATGTGACCCCCCCCCCCCCTTCGGACCGCACCTGTGTCCAATCCAAATCAGACAACATTTTGTATCCCTAGGGAGCTCAAGGCAGTGCTGCCATCTTTAGCCGAGGAAGTGGTATTAGTAACGGAGCAACTCCTCGAAAGTCTTAACCAGGAGCCGCTGACCGCCGACACGAAAGAGCTCATCAGGAACCAGATCATATCCCTCAGGGACCCGGAGCATAAAGTCAGGCAAATAGTCCGTAAGTACATAAACTGAATTTTACCTCGGATACTTACTGTAGGCCGTCGACTCCGTACGCGGCACTCCCATAGCTGAGCGAGGGGGTCAAGTTGATTATTGGGGGGTAAAGTTGATTATTTGGGGGGGTAGTGGGTGGAAATAGAAACCTGCAATTTATCTTGAGGTAATCCTCGTGTGTAGCAGTGCGCATGAACTTAACGGCCTATAGTACGAAAAGTAGAAAATCGGATCGGTGTTTTCTGTTTTGGAGCTGTGTTTTGCACCTCTGATTTTCGGATCGTATGAGAATTTCGTCGAAGTATCAAAGATGTACATGAACTCTCCAATCCGCACTGAGCCCGCGTGGGGCCACCGTCCAGTCGCTCTCACTATTAGAGCAGGCCTGTGACCAACAGTCGGACGATTATATGATAAGATAAAAAATTGTTATAATATATTCTCCGGCGCATAATCTGAACTAAAATAGCGGCCGTCCGCGCAGGTACAATAGGGAAGATGCATATATTTTTTTTTCGTCTTGTATTGGAAAGTGCTTAGTAGAGATGCAACGGATAGTGGTTTGGCCGGATACCGGATACCGGATATCCGGCATGGCCATTGGCCGGATAGCCGGATATCCGGCGACCGGATATACGGTTGCACATTAGGTATCTCTAAAGTCCTGTTAGCTTGCGCGGCCTTCGCGCGGCGAGCAAGTTTCAACTTGTTACGAATTGTAAGTGCGCGGGGAGGCTCTTTGAGGTTGAATACGCGATCTATAACGTCATTTGGGAATATTCAAATATGCACGACGTGATGTTAAGTGAAGTTTTATGTTAAAATTACAAGAAACTAAGCTTTAATTTGATAACTGACGTGGATTTCGTTTATTTCTGATGGTTTTACCCTATTTCTGATGCAAGCTTTTACTATCCGGTATCCGGCCGGATACTGACTCACTATCCGGTATCCGGCCGGATAGTAAAATCATGGCCGGATAGACCGGATACCGAATAGTAACCGGATATCCGTTGCATCTCTAGTGCTTAGTAATAGAAACCGATCTGTGTACGCAGAACATTATTATGTTGTTTATTTTATGAGTTATGAAGTTTTGAAAAGTCATTGTTCATACCACTCGCAAAAACACTCCATACAAAATGGACGACAACTATGAAGTCACAGCATTCGTTAGACTGTACAAAATGTATGGCGCTTAAACGAAATCTACAATTATTTCCGAAAATACTGTTTTTAGACCAACATCGTAAAAATAAAACATGACATTTGGATGACGATGTTCAACAAACTAAATTCAGAACTATATATAAACCAATATATACTTTTCACAAATTTTGACCCTTAATAAAATAAAAATGAATAGTCAAAATGATGTTTTTTTTCTGTAGTATGCTTTTGTTTGCATTTACTTTCATAATATATCATTTAAACCTCATTTTGATTTTCATGCATCTTCCCCATTATGGAAAAAAAACGTCGCACCTCATACCGCAGCTCGATTGGGACCCGAAAATGTTCTGCGCATTCAAGGTCAAAGTTCAACTTGCGTGCCGCGAATTATAACCAACTTTAATTTTCAGGTCAAAGGGTCCTAGAGTTCCTTAAGATGATCCTGGTATGCGCCGGCGGCTCCCGACAAATACCCATCGGTTTGTCCGCGCTGGCTCCTGAACTGACCGGCATTTCAGGAACCCTACTCCGCTACGTGATGCACAACAAGGCTGTCTTCACGAGCTACTACATGGACATCGTGACGGAGGAATTGAGTAGGAGTTAGGCATATGTTAAAGGTTGGTGACGCTGAAGATTTAAATCGGTAGATGAGGCAGGATATACAGCGACCGCGCTAGGATATGTCACTCGTGAAATGAGCGAAAGTCGCCAATTTGCAGTAACAATTGCACGAAAAAGTGTCTTATTATGGCGGCTTGCTTTAGAAAATGGAGGAAAAAAACGAAAGGCGCAAAACTGGATTCAAATTGAAATTGGAAAAGAATCGACTGTTATTTTCTCCCGTCATTAAAATCATCGATTGAAACATGGCGGATGCGTGAATGAGAACGCAAGTATTACAGTAGGAGCAAAGGAGATGACGCAATTCTCTCGGTACACGCACACATTCATAAATATGGCGACATTGTCGCTGTTCTAATCTACTGATTTAAATCTCGGTAGTCGAGCAAAAAATCGCTTGAGATTGAAATGGTATTAAGTTCAAGTTTGTACGTTGAAAGTGTCCTTTTTACAAAATCCGCCAACTCATAACACCCGACAGGGTACACCCGTTGATACTGTGTCATTTCATAGTATAATTTTATTGATCTTCCATACCGTTTGGGTGTACCGACACAAGAGATTAAACCAGGTGACAAAACTGTTTACTATATATCTTTGAACATCAGAGCAGAAAATCTTTACATTATGTAAATTTAAATGCAAATTAAACTAATTTAGGAACTGCTGTTTTCATTTAATAATTACACGTAAAATTGCAAAATATGTGACGTCACACTAGGGAGGGTCTCACAAATGTGACCAACTATGACGAGGACGGGGGAGGAGTCAAAAAATCACGAAAATAGTGTGACGTACTTTATGTATGACACCAAACATGAAACATGGATTTAATAACTTCCTTTTGTGACGTTGAGTGATTAAGAAGGGATTATTCGTCTTAATAATAACGCACATATTAACCTGAAATGAAATGCGTTTATATTCAATATATAAAATGAATTCAATGAATAAAAGAATTATTGTAACGATTTCAAATTTCCCCTTAAGGGGTTCATAAAATGTAGACATCTTAACGTTGAACATATGGGCAAACTCTATGTCGTTCTATTAAAGTTGATAATCAATTAATCGTATGAATATGAATATTGTGATATCAAAAGGCGGCAAAAAAATGGTCCTCATGAAATATACATAATACTAATGGGATTTTGACATTTACAATTTAAAAGCGTTCATAAAAAATGGATACTTCGATTAGCACTTTTGTATTTTTATTTTATTATTAATTTATCCATGAATTTGGGATAAAATCTTCGATACTCTGAAGCGGTGATGAAACTCGGTGATGAAGACATTAGCACGATTTCCCAGCTTGTACTAAAGGAGGAATTAGACGATTCACTCGGGTGAATTTTCATTCGAGTGAATATTTAATATAGTATTCACTCCACATCACATTTTTGATTCATTTTGTGTTCCCACGTTTAATTTCGAATGAAAGATCCCGAATAAAAGAGATAAATGAACAAAGTGAACCGTCTGATTCCTCCTTACCCGCCATGCCAACGCCGTGACATTGAGATCTGTTAGAATTAGCAAAGAAATTTTTTTAAACACAAAAAAACACGCGAAGAATTGAGGACCTACTCCTTTTTTGAAGTGAGTTAAAAATGAGGCAAACGGAAAACTATATAAAAAGACATGTGGGCGGCCCGTGTGAGTTTCTTGCAAAATATATATATATATATTTGAATACCGTTTTCTTTTTATATAGCTTAAATTTTCAGTGGCCATATTTTTTGTCGCTTTTTTATTTTGAGTTATTATTAAAATAAGTTAACTGTTTTTTTGTTACAAACCCGTATGAAACTAATAGATTATATTTATTCTTTAATGCATTTACCCCGAAATAATTCCATAGTTTTACTAGTGTAGCATAAATAGCCCACTTTTGGGCCCACTCCTTATTGAAGATATCCAAGGGTCTCATAATTCAATAAAACCAATTATTATGGTGATGGTTTTCTAATAAATAAGTTATTATGAAATGTGAATTCGTTTTTTTTTTATATCCTGTTTGAATAAACCTAGGTCAAAAATTTGAATGGTGCTTTATGAATTGTATTTTCATATAAATTTTAAAAATTTGTTTAGTGATTGTAATTTAAATACTATTTATATATTAATTATTTTTTTTACTTAATTGTATGTAAATGTATTCAAATCTTCAATATGATTTAGCATTATTCCTATTGTATTTCTTAGTAAGTAAATAATTATCAGTATAGATCAAGGCTGTGCGAATCAGTTACTCAAATATATTATTAATTAATATTTTACTAATAAATTTAACGAAATGTATTCTTATTCAACTACTACTATTTCTACATAACGTTGAAATTAAGCGCTTAACATTGAAAATTATGTGTAAAAACTCTAAAACACAAGTTCTTTGAACACATCCTTTTGGGAATATTAATGTTCTATTACGACACAGGTCGATGGAACAAATGGATGCGAAACGCCATTTTTATCAGCAAATATCCAGCATAATCTAGTTTGAATTTTATTTATTAATTTAATTCAATGACAGAATTTAGTGATGTTTATTTAATAGGATCCGTAACAAATTACGCGTTCAAAGTAAACCATGTTTTTTTAATGATATGTAATCAAGTAAAGGCACTAATAAATTATTATATCGCTACAAAGCATTTTTATTTGCACTGTTCCCACTCTACTTAGTACTAAAATGCCTTGCCTGGCGTGGAAGTGTCTTTTTAGGGTTCCGTACCCAAAGGGTAAAAACGGGACCCTGTAACTAAGGCCCCGCTGTCCGTCTGTCTCCAGGCTGTATCTGATGAACCGTGATAGTTAGACAGTTGAAATTTTCACAGATGATGTATTTCTGTTGCCGCTATAACATCAAATACTAAAAAACAGAATTAAATAAATATTTAAGGGGGCTCCCATACCATAAACGTGTTTTTTTAGCTCGATATTGATAACGGCTACAGGTAGACGCTTGAAATATTAACAGAATATTTAGATATATATTAACTTCAAAAATAAATAATTAAATTAAAATAAAATAAATATTTAAGGGGGCCTCCCATACAACAAACGTGTTTTTTTTTGCTTGATTATAATGGTACAGAACCCTTCGTGCGTGAGTCCGACTCGCACACGGCCGTTTTTATTTTTAAGTTTATCCCATAAGGGGGAGGCAGAAGAACTTTAGTCCATACAGCCTTTTCAGTTCCCGTTAGTATTTTATTTCAGAGTTATTTTGTATTTTGCGTTGTAAAAGGTTGAAAATATAGCACATTATAAAGCTTCAAGTAGATACCATGTGGTTAAAATAATTAATTGAAACACAAAATCAGCCACCAATATTTAATTTAAATAACACTACTTTTAACGTTAAAAAGTAACTTATTCTAGTCGGAGCCACTGTGTTTGGACGAGGCGCTGGATGCGGAACCGCTACGAGAACCCTGCCGAAACAAATATAAACATTAAACAATATTGTTAAAATGGTAACATTTAGACCGGGACGCACAAACGAACTAACAAAGTTAAATAGAACTTTGGTCAAATTAAGGTCACATGACGTTCAGAAAATCTACTGTAACGTGAAGTATCTTTTTGCCGTTTCAAATATTCACAAAACTATTCCAAGGGGACACAAATATATTACACACTTGCAGTAAAGAAACCATCCACCATCCATCCATCTTAGGACCAATTAATCGAACCTGGCCACAAGTAGTCTTGTGGCTCTGCCCACCCCATTAGGGATTTCGGGCGTGATGCTATGTATGTTATTTAGATAGTCAACTAAAAGTAAACAAACCCACGTGACTCAGCTAAGCAGCCAATCAAGACATACCATAGATATAAAAGAGCCAATGAAGACATGCCATAGATAAAAAAGATTGACTGGATTGGCTGGATTAGCCGAGTCACGTGTATCAGTTTGTTTACATTTAGTTAATTACCTAAAAAAATAGAGTAAGTGAATATTTTCCAATTGGATGATGAATAGAATAACAGAGAGCAGTATCTAAATATTCTTAAGTCGTCGAGAAATGACGCATACCATAAGAAAAAAAGTCAGTGAAATCTTCGGACCCTTTGACATTTTTCGAAATATTAATTATAAATAATAATAAGATGAAAAATTACAAGATACCGGCTAATATTCTAATTATTTAATTTCTCGATTTTGTAACTAACTCAACCATGAAGATGCAAAAAGAACATTGTAAACGTTTAATTTAAGTCCATATTTTAAGACAACGCATGGACGAGAAACGAGGTTGAGAAAGTAATACGCCGACAGCATCTCACCTTTCTAGACCCGCTGCCTGAGCGGCTACGGCTCCGGCCCGAGCCGCTGGCGGAGGCCGAATTCCTCCGCGAGCTGGCTCTCGAGCTGGCCTTGGAGCCCGAGGCCTTAGACGAAGCTCGCGAGGCTCGCGACGAGGCCCGACTCGAGTGCTTGCTTGAAGCACGGGAACTCGCTTTGGAACCCTGAAAACATATTTGATGATGAAGGTTTAATCTCTTTCATCTCTACTAATATTATAAATGTGAGAGTGTTTGCTAGTTTGTCCTTCATTCATGCAGTAACGGAGCAACGGATCGGCTATCTATTAGTTATTAAATCATTAAATACGTATAGGTATTGATTTTGTACGGAGACCCTGACTAAATAATTTTGCCATCCGTGAAACTTTGCAAGTGAATGGACTTACGGGTGAATTTCAAAAAAATTGTACGTAATTAAGGCGTTGTTAAGAAAAAGTTTAAAAAGTTCCTCTGCGTTACGAAAATTAGCAATACAATTATATGCCTTATGGCTATAATTAATAAGGTATATAATTATATGGTTAATATTCGTAACACAGAGGAACTTTTAAAACTTTTTCTTAACAACGCCTAAATTACGTACAAATTTTTTGAAGTTGTCCCTTACATCATAATAATGCTTAAGAATTATGATATGCCCGGGTTGGGCAGTTGGACATTTAATTGGAATGGAATGCTACAGTGATTCAATAAATAATGAAAACAACACAGACACACACACACACACACACACTGTAATTTGTTTCCCGTCTCCGTCTCCTACTTAATATTGTATGATCACATAAGTTCGGTCTAAAAAATTAAAATCCCTTATTAGGAATAAGTTTTGTAATATTTTAAGTGATTTGGATTTTTGTTAAATAAATAAAATAAAATAAAAACTGGAAAAAGACCTAATCGCAGCTATACATTTCCATAAACCTGCTAGCAACGATCTCAAAAGAAGGATATGGCGTTTAATGTAACTGTGTTGAACAAATTACTAAGTTCGTGATGGTAAACCCACCTATTTACAAGTTTATAAACAACGAAGCTCTATTGCCGACGTCTTAGTTCTTATGACATTTATATTTGCCTGATTCATCGCTGTCTTTCATTGCTGGCTATGAGCTACGAACCACAAAAAGAAAACGCATGAATCAGCCAATAATGGACTTTTGTTCAATGTAATAAGAACGACGATGTCAGCAATATTTACCGAGTATGCGATGACACCAAAAAAGTGAGCATCGCGAAAATCGCGTTAGGCAGTTCCTTACTATATATTTATATGCCTGCTAGCAACTTAAAAAAAACGCCCCAACAAAGTCGACGTGATATCTGTTACCTTGTTGCTGCCCGCGGAGCTGTGCCGGGAGCCGCTGGCCGAGCTGGCCCGGGAGCCCCTGCTGCTGGCGCGCGACGACCGGGACCCGGACCTGGACCTGCACATCGGTCAACATTGAAACGGCAACGAACATCACCCAAATATCATTCACATACGAACTTAAACGAACCATGCTTTACTAACTATAGCACGAAAAGTTAATTGGCAATGGATATCCAGAACCAGGGGAATTCAAGGCACTACCACTGCGCTCCACAAGTCACTTCATTGAAGTGGTGGAGAATGCTATGGATAGTGCTTAGGAAAAGGGGTAATTACACAAAAGATCCCATAGGGTCGAAGTATCCGCAAGGACCCCACCCTCTAAGATAAGATAAGATAACTATAGCACGAAAAGTGTTTTTTTACGATTTGAAAACATGACTTTCTGCTGAGTTTCTTGCGGCGCTTCTTCTATGGTCCTGTCCGAAGCACTGGTTTTGAACTATTTTAATTTTTTTATAATATATTATAGACACCATTTATTTATATTCTCCAGGTCTCAGCTCCTGTGCTGCACTGGGAGTGAAGAAATAGCATAGAATGCGTGCAGATGCTTATCATCTGGCATGTCGTAAAAGTCGACTAAGGGACGGGTCCTCTCCAACATGGTGGACTATCTGTATGGGCGATGGGCTGATCACCTGTCACCATACGGTTCATCATACCATCTTAGGACTAATTAATCGAACGTGGCCACAAGTAGTCTTGTGGCTCTACCCACCCCATTAGGGATTTCGGGCGTGATGCTATGTATGTATGTATGTATGTACCATTTATATTGTAATAATATCACAATCACAACAAATCACAATTTTCAGTAGACATAATCGAATAGAGGGTTAGTGATCGAGGATGGGCATCCCACATCCATCTTCGCACCCATACCTTCCTATTCGTCTTCTTGTTCCCCGAATTCAGACTGAGATTGCTCTAATTATGGAAATTTGTATTTTTATTCACTAGCTGTGCCCGCGACTTGGTCCGCGTCGAATAGTTTCTTTGGGTATCATTTTTAATTATTTCTTCAGTTTCATATTTTCTAATGACCCCGTAAATGTTACATCAGAATAGCTCTAATAAAACTTATAAAACATTCACATAAACCTTACATATTTCCATACAATCTTTCATTCCCTATTCCCTATTGTTATGTAACACCCTTGAGGGTAAAACTTTTACAAACTTTGAATGTCATATTTATTTATATGAAATCAACAGCCTAAAAAATAAATTTCAAGCTTCTATCTCTAAAAATGTCGATACTTCCGTACAACTTTTCATCCCCCCCTTTCAAGCCCTTACAACCCTTTTACGCAGAAAAAGTCGCCTATGTCCTTTCTCAGGCTTTTGACTATCCATGTACCAAATTTCATTTAAATCGGTTCAGTAGTTTTAGCGTGAAAGCACGACAGACAGACAGACAAAGTTACTTTCGATTTTATAATATTAGTAAGTAATAATTTTATTAATTAATGTGTTGACCATCTCAACTTTGAATTCATATATTTTGGCATGCACTGAATATAATTTAATTTAATTTGAGAAATAAAATAAATCTAAATCTATTATAAATCTATTATTAAAACCCTGAGGGCATAATTATTTCATTCATCACTTACTTGGCGGATCCAGATCGCGCCGAGCCAGAGCGCGACCTCGACCTGGATTTTCTGGACGCCGGCGACCCGGATCGCGAGCGCGACTTAGACTTTGATCGCGACTTTGACCGCGACTTTGATCGCGACTTAGACCGGGACTTCGATCGCGACTTTGACTGCGACCGCGACCGGGGCGATTTCGAACCGGATTTCGATCGGGAACGAGATCTACCAACAGAAATATGACATTTATTATATAGATAGTTAGCGCGCCCTGCGATTTTTTGTCGCATAGAGCGAGAGATCCGAATGCGGCGCGACGAAAAATCGTACAATGCACTTAGCCAAAACAAGATGATAACAATATGCCGATATGCAATATGCCTAAGAATAGGCTAGTTTCCTAAAAAAACTAATTAGATCGTAAGTGACATTATAAAAAAAATTAACGTTTTTTTTCATTTATCATTTAAACAAAAAATGACGAGGATGTAGGGGGTTGAAGTTCCGTGTGACGTCACGACTTTGGACACTTTTCACCATTAACCCGTCCGCAACCGCTACCCTAACAGTGCGTCAGAATCCTGACCTACCTTTATGTTTGCGAAAAATTACGTCATAGGTCTTTTTTCGCTGACGCTAAATTACGTCAGTGGTAGAGGACGGGTTAAGTGACGTCATTAGCCGCCACTCCCGAAATTTGATGCGCATTGATACATTGATGTATTTTTGTAATTTTTTATTGATTGATAAAGCAAAAAATACGTGGTCAATATTTTTTTGATAATCTAACTTAAGCACTAATTAGAATTACTATTATTTTACTCAAGCAACATCCCTATTACGACAGCATATATTTTAACCCAATTAAATTTATAAACACACCTTAACAAAGCTTAAAATAATTATGATCATCAACCAACTGCTTTCCTTATGATTTTCGAGTATTTAATTTTGAATATTTTTAATGTATCTATGGAGTAAAAACTATTCTCTATGAGAAAAATGTACCTTTGTTTTTCTCCATTCTGTTCTAGTTTTTCTTCTTCTTCGTCGTCATCTTCTTCTTCCTCTTCTTCCTCATCCTCCTGTTTAATTCAAATATTAACAAAGACAATGCGTACACTTCATATTAACCTTTTGACCGCCGCAGTCAGCTGCAGCCGTCAGCGGATACAGGGTAAAAAAGTCCTTTAGTACCTTGACTTAAAGTTGAAATTCGTGTAACTTCTCAGACATGCTTGGGGAGCGTTCAAGTATTACGTAACGCAATTTTTGGAGATTTTTGACCCCCCCCTCCCCCCATGTAACGCGTCGTAACGTTTTTCGGTATCCCCTCTCCCCCCTAGTAAAACGTTAGGTAAACTCACAACCGTTCCCTACGCGACCGATCTGAAGGGTTAAAAAAAATTTACTTAACGCGTAGTTCAAACACCTCTTCCCGCCCCTGTAACCCATCGTAACGTTTTACTAGACCCTCCCCCCCTCCCCCCAAATTCGTTACGTAATACTTGAACGCTCCCTTGGCGGTCAAAAGGTTAAAATGTCTGATGACCTAATTATGGCACTAACTCAGTCCGCGGGAGCAATTTAACTTTATTTCAGGCATTTTAGAAGAATCATGGTCACGAGCCCTAAATTTCAAGGGTATTATTTCTTGGAGATAACTCATTCACATTAGATTACTTAATACTTTGACATGAATAAAGTTTTCTCTAAATAATAATAATAAATCAGGGGACAATCTTTACATAAATCGAACTAGTCCCAAAGTAAGCTCTAAAGGCTTGTTTTATGGGTACTAGACGACGATATACATACTTATATAGAGAAATAAATTCTACATAGGAAACATCCAAGACTCAGGAACAAACATTCGTGCTTATCACACATATATTTTCCCTTACCGGTGATCGAACCCGGGACGCTAGCTTCGGAGGCAGGGTCACTACCAACGCGTCGACAATATCTGTCGCTACTTGAGATTTTGACTTTATCCGCATTTTGGAGTGTACATAATACTAGTTTATGCCACGGTTGCATAATAATAGGCCTTAAAATACGAGTGCGGGTTTATGAAACGAGCCGACAGGCGAGTTTCATAATAAGATCGCATGTATGTACAGTTGCATACATAATTTTATCTACACACATTATAAATCCTCCATGATGTATTCAAAAACAATATTTTCTGGCAAAAAGTTATTTGGTGCAATCGTGGCTGCATTTACGATATCCGGCGGAGTTTTCACATCGTTCTCGGAGTCACTACTATTCATATTTTCAACTAAAATGTAAATTACAAACAACTTTTTACAAAAAGCAAAAAACCAACATGAATGATGAAATGACAGCAGTAATGGCGGCAATTCGATCCTCCGTCAAGACAAATGTTTTCTTTCAATCATAGACAAACGAATGAACTCCCTATTCTCATATCACTCGAAATCAAATGTCGTGCGGTTTACATTTAAAAAAAACATACCTACTGAATTGATGTTTCGTATCGATAACTGTTTTAATATCTATGGATACTAGAATAGAGACCCATTTGAGTTTTGACAGCCGTTCCAAATTTAAACTCATAACATAACGTTACTAAAATGATACTGTAATGAGATTACAGTACAGATTTTACCTACTACAACAGCTCATACTAAAAAATTGGGCGTAATAATTTCCTATGGTATTTGAATACATTATGGAGGTTTTATGACATGACTGTGTGTAGTTTATGCAACGGTTGTATAATGATAGGGATTAAAATACGCGTGCGGGTTTATGAAACGAGCCGACAGGCGAGATATGGGTGTATAAACACCGTAATGCTATAATGACCTGCACGGGCTCCAGCTGCTTCTCGCGCAGGCGCAGGATGCGGTGCTCGGCGGCGCCCAGCGGCCGGTGCGTGACCACGAGCCGCGTCAGCGCCTGCGCCGCCACGCCGGCGCGCGCGCGCCGCTTCGACAGCCGCACCCGCGTCTCCAGCTCGTTGTAGTACACTGCGTGGTTGCGGACCACCTGGAGAAGCAAGTTACCTTCAAGTTATCGTAGACTGGTAACAGCCATACAGTACTATTAAAATAAGTTCACCATTCGGCTATCCTCGGTTATTGTCGGTATCCCTCGTTTTTCACATAGAGTATATCAAATTACAGATATGGCCTTTAAATAAATTACCCGTTATCTTATTAATATGATATGAGCAACAAAACCTCCTAATAGCTCTAAAGAAACAACCTTTATATTGAAATAAGAAAAATAATTAGTGACTATTTTTTGACAGAATGACACACATGACAAATATCGTACTGGTAAAATGCAATTTCTATCCCGAGTTTACGGTTAACGCTTAGCGTTAACTTCCGTTAAGTCTTCTATAATGTAACAAAGTTATTTTTTTCCGTAATGGATTAACGATTAACGATTTGATTAACGGTGCCCAGCTATGGTAACAGGTAACAGTACCTCAAACTTTAAAGCGCGCATGCAAGGGATGTCCAGGAAGCGTGGGAACTATTTCAAGATAGATCTCTGCCTACCCCTAAACACGTATAACCTTTAGGATGCACGACAGTGCACGCATAGAAATTGACAGTAAAAAAATAGCTCTACTTACCAAGAAATAATTCTCTTCGTAGCCCTTAGAGGCTTTGCTCTTGACATTCCAGTTATATTCTCTAGCCATTTTATACTCATATGTGTCTCCGTCCATGTACGGAATACTTTCAGTGATGTCCCGGCGGCGTTTTAATATTGTATCCTCAGTGGGCAAGCAGTAGGCGACAAACTGCTCTCCACTTTCGTCCATCACACCTCTGGAAACAGAAAAATATTTTTATGTATTCTACAGAATGAACACAGTGTCACTTACCGAAATGAAAAATTAAAATGAAAACATTTATTTTGCAAGTAGCCCAAATAGGGTCTTTCTTCACATATGTGAATCTACAAGCACTTCAAAAGATGACATCTGAGAAGAAACGCCTCAAGAAATTAAGCAATAAGTCTCTGTAATGTAAATTGTATTTAAATAAAAAGTGCCACAAATAAACCTAATGGACACAAATTAATTATAATAAATAACTAATAAAAGAGATGTATAGTCTTTCTATCTGGACAAGTTCATTTATGTAACTTAAGGTATCTAAGGGTACTGTGTAAACATGGAGATGTAAGGTCTCGAAATATCAAAAACAATTTGAAATATAACATTTCATGTCCTATTAGGACATGAACATTTCATGTCCTATCTTCTTTCTTTCTTAAGAAGCAAAACTTTAATGTACTGTTTATATGGATTAAGAGACAATGTGGATTAATGTTCCTACTTAGAGTCAATTAATGATCAATTAAAATATGCAACACACCCTTATTTTATTTGATCATTAATTGACTCTGAGTGGAGTGACGATTTAGTATGGAATGTTTCATTGTACTGACTATAAACATAACCATTAGTCAGTGACAGTTCTATCAACATTTTTAGATGGTGCAAGATCTAAAAGCGGCGCCCATTAAAATCGTGATTCGCGCGCCCGACCAATCGTCATTTGTCTCATGTCTTGGTTGATTTCGGCGTCCCATCCCCCCCCCCCATGATGGGGCTGCCATTAGTCATAACTTTTACAAATTATTTTCATAAAGAAAGTAACATACCGAATCATAGCCTGTGACATGGCTTCAATCTGCCCTGCAACATTCTTGTCTGACGGAGCAGGATCAGTGTCAAAGATGACCTGCGCACAAGGATACTTCCACATCTCAAAGTCAGGAAACACTGGCATGATCTCAACGGGGACAACGCCAGGCTTGCTGTAATGCTTTTCAATCGGCATCTTGTTATCTTCAAAGGTCTTTTCAATAGCTTTTATTTGGCTCTCACGGTCCATGTATAGTGTTTCTTCACTGAATATTTTCTTAACATTATAACCGACTTTTGCTTCAACCTGAAATTTATGTTTTTAAACTTTTATTAACTCTTTCACAAAGAACCTTTTATTAATTTGTTTTCTTTGAAAAGAAATAGAAGTGGAAAAGCCTTTATTTCACATTACTAATGACAAAAGCATAAAGTGATCCTGACTGATTTACTGTTAGTTTCCACCTAACTTGGGTGACTATTATATTTATAAAAAAATATTAAATATTGTTGCAGTCTGCAACAATATCATGCAACATAGCATAGCTTGTAGAACAATCTAGAAAAAAGACTGAACTGACCTTCTCCATAGACTGTGGCTGAAATCTAGTCTGTTCAGTGGAAATATACTCCGAGCGACGTAACCACGACACATTTTTGGCATGGTGACGCGATCTTTTAGAGTCTTGTGGTGTCAAGACATCATCCTCTAATAACTTTTCATCTGCCGGGTCCAACACAGCGTTCCCATCACCCTGATATATGTCTCGATTTATCAAATCTATGTGAACACCTAAATCGTGCTCTGTAAGAACTTCGTACCGGTAATTCTTTTCTAAAGACGTAGGATTGTATTGAATGAAACGTGTCGACGGAAACGGATAAGTTATGAACTTTAAATCAAACGGTATATCGGGAAGCGTGTTACAATATTTAACACGTGTTACTAGCTCTGATCTGCAACAAAATATTATGTGTTTAATGCTTACGTATTTAAATAGTCGGTTTTTTGTAACAACAAATCTAACCTCCTCTCCCCTGTTCTTTGAGGGCGTTTATCCCTTTCGGGCTCGTTGGTTTGCACTGTCGGCGGCATTATGGAGATTCGTTGTTTCTCACTTATTTTGTATGACGTTAAATCATTGTTTTTAGTAGCGATATTTTATAATTATTTACTTTGCATAACATCTGCCAATTGTTGTTTGACAATTTGATTGCTTGACAGACAGACGCGACAAAACTTTATTTTTAATGAAGGCAGCTTCGGACGCAAGCACCCTTAGCTCATAGAGCCAAGTCTGTTATTAGTTGTATTCAATTTTTTTTTCCATGGCCTGGACCCTCTTTTTAGGGTTCCGTACCCAAGGGTAAAAATGGGACCCTATTACTAAGGCTCAACTGTCCGTCTGTCCGTCCATCCGTCCGTCTGTCACCAGGCTGTATCTTATGAACCGTGATAGTTAAACAGTTAAAATTTTCACAGATGATGTATTTCTGTTGCCGCTATAACAACGAATACTAAAAACCAGAATAAAATAAATATTTAACAAACAACATACAACAAACGTTACATTTTTCCATTTTTAGGGTTCCTTACCTCGCAAGGAAAAAACGAAACCCTTATAGGAACACTCGTGTATCTGAAGTCTGTCCGTCTGTCCGTCTGTCACAGCCAATTTGCTCCGAAACTACTGGACCGATTGAGTTGAAATTTGGTACACACATGTAAGTCAGTGACTGCAATACGGACTAGTAAGGTAAAAAAAATAATTTTAAATATGGGAGCCCATTTTGGGGGTAAGTTAGAAAATTAAAATAAACAGTTTTTCAGACCTTCGTGTGTGACATATCAAATGAAAGGGCTTATTGTGATGATCTTAAATTTATTTATTTTGAATTTTAAAATAAATATTTTGGAAGTTATTGTATACTGGGCCTGAAATTTTGAATAAAGCACAGTTAATAATTTTTTACCTATAGATTACAGGAAAACCTAAAAGATGTCTATGGTATTTAAAGTAACATTGGAAATTTCAGATAATCATGTACAGAACGGAACCCTCTCTACGCGAGTTTAACTCGGTCTTGTCCGGTTTTATAGATAATGTTACGGAACCCTTCATGCGCGACTCTGACTCGCACTTGGCCGGTTTTTTACATATTACTCACTATATTTAGAGTTTCTTAAAAGGCTGACGTTAGTTCTTAAGGTAAGATTACAAACTTACTTAGCACACTAGCTTTCACTTGTTAACTAATATGCAGGTGCGAAAGGGACGAATGCTTTATATGCACGATAAAAACTACTGTGCTTAGGGGGCAGACATTTTTTAAAATTATAAATGTTCTCCAAGTTTTCTCCTTAAAGAGAAGGCAAAGGGAGGAAGCGAGAGAGGAAAGGGGAGGGAAGGGAAGAAAGCCAGTATATATTTTATGTTTCCTACCTATCGTTTAGTTAGTCCGCATCAGTCCACACAAATATTCCATACAGTCTAATGCCGGGGACACATCTGCGGGATTCGGCGAAGGTTCGACCCAGTCATGTCATTGAGATAAGGGAATAGAGATCAACTGAGCGTGAACCTTCGCTTAATCCTGCAGATGTAGCTCCAGCATTAATGACAGAATAAAGCAATAGGGAATTAGCTATGTTAGAGATTCATGTAAAATTGTATTAATTTTTGTATGTACCGGATTCCGTTGTAAACTTGAACAGATTAAAACGGTAGTTTGCAAGATCTATTAACTGACTATTGCTATTACTGACTTCTATTTTGTTATTGACTGTATATGTTATTCTTAAAATGTTTCATTTTTCAAGCCATCGCTCGAAGGCAACTAGGTTTTGATAGCGTTCGCTACTTCACAAAGAAGATACAGATGTATTATGTACAATTGAAACTTAAGCCTTAGGCGAAGGTTAATTTTGGCGAGTATTACAATCAAGATAGCTAGAACTTGATTGTAATACTCGCCAAAATTGACCTTCGCCTAAGGCTTGAGTTTCAATTTACATCACTATTTAGCCACATTTATAAGAAAAAGTAATCATGATAGCTAATAATTAACAATTAAATTGACTACGGAACCTCGTGTTTACATGAAAACACGCTTAACAGATTATTCTATTTTTTACTATAGTAACTCTATCGTCAACTTCCGGAAAATATGTCATGTCCGGTCAGTCGTTCATTCTACTGAACATAAAATCACAATCAGTGTTGCCAATTTAGCTACTTTATAACGTAATTTAGTATCTTTTCAGCTATAGCTTTTCAGTTACTATAGTAACTAAAATTTCCTTTTAGCATCTAGCAAATTTTTAGCAACTTTTGTATTTCGAGGTTTTTGTTAAAGTTTATTTTAGAAAATATAGAAGTAGCATTTTATATTTCAAAATTTTGTTGTTTCACACTATAAAATAACTATATCGTGTGTCGTGAATGCTTTCCCGGCAATCGCCTTTATATAAATTTAATAATTGTATGATATCAATAAAAGTTGAGTATTTTTTTATGATAATTGATTATTAAACCAGCTTAATTCTTTATTATTTTACTCATTTAAATTTTTAGCACTGTTTTTAGTAACGTTCAAAAATATTTAGCTACTTTTTTTAGCTACTTCTAGGTGTACATCTATTACCTACTTTTTAATTTAAGAGTTGGCAGCACTGATCACAATGTTTTAGTTCACTATATTACTATACTCTTTGGTTCAATCGTTCATTCGCTTTGTCCCTCGCTCACGATTATCGTTCTTCTGCCGTTTGTCGCCATCTTTCTTTTCCTACAAATTTTGTCGGCAACAAGGTACGTTATTATTTCTTATAATTTTCTTGTAAAACAGTTATTCTGTGATTTATTTGAAGCTCTGTTTCCTGAGTGTTTCGAAAGCCCCGTGAGATATTGTAAAATTAGTTTCCCTTGCTAATATCAGCGTGGAGCATATGCAGCCATGTGGTCGGTCAGCGAACCGAAATCGGTTTTATATGTACTGCGCATTATGTTTTCTGAGAATACAACTACTCAAGTGTCAGCATCTTATTGTTGTAGAAACAATTATTCGGTGATTATGTCATTGAATTGGTGACATTGACACGTGAGGCCAGTTTTTATTATTTTTTAAGCCGGTAAGTGATATCAACGTGGCGGCAAACTAAACTTTGGTGATGTTTCAGGTGATACAATGGGTACTGTGGAACGTGCAGGCGATGCAACTTCGGAGGTCGAATCGGGGGAAGAAGAGGAAATTGTCGGGGGCGGAGAACTGGCGCAGCACCTCATGAAAAGGTTAGTTCTTGGTTATAGTTTGGTTATCTGTTTTCTTTGTAATCATGCTTTACTAGATAGGTGATCTAAACTCGTGCACATTGCGTTTTATTTCTATGAAAACTAAACAAAACCTCTTGAGTTAGTAGTAAAGGGGGCCCACCATAGATAAGTTAGGTTATGTTAGACTTATACCCTGCTTTTGGTGAGCGCTCTTGGCTAGTGTAATCCCTCCTTTGTTCAAACTTAAATTTATAAAATGTTAATGCAACAATCCACACGCTTAGTAAATTAATATCTGAAATGAAATGACCCTATCCATGAAATTATAAATCTTTTTTGCAATAAATTCTCGGTGTGGGATTCGTTTTTCGCTACTCCCTTGGGAACTATGCATTCTTTAGGGATAAAATATAACCGATTCTGACTCTGGCCCGAACTATCAATTTAAAAATATCACGTTGATCCATTGCGCCATGCTGTTTGAAAGAACATACGAACAAACACACTTTTGCGTTTATATTATTAGTAGGGGTTCCTGCTTAGATTTTGACTATTCCAGATTAGTTTATACCAGCAATTGTATTAGCTGGTTAAAATGTATGAATAACAGTATACCTATCATGGCATCTGTGGCAGGAAACATGCTATCGTGATTTATTGACTGTAGTGTTCAAAGGGTTAACATCTCTCGCAAGGGGGGCTAGCATGACATGACATGACAAATTACTCGCAGGCAGGCCGTGCTAGCCGTACTGAACATTATCCTGGGAAATCTTGTCACTCTCATATCAAGGATCATTGAACTCCATGCCATGTGTTCGGCGTGGTCTTAATTGCATTGAATCATCCTCTAACCCTGATTCCACGACTTGACCAATTCAATTTGTCACATGGCCTAAATAGTCGTCTTGTGAGTCATATCCTAATTTAGAAGGATGAATCAAGAAGCTATTACGATAGTGTACTTAGAATTTGATCTTTGACTGACGGTTTAAAAAGGTTGGTACCTATAAGGGTATATTTTCTAGTCGCATACAACCATTTCAAGGTGAAAGATGACAGAGGTGGTCGAACAGTATGTTGGAAGTGGATAAGGACAAAGCCTTAAGCTTTTTGTTGCCAGGACATTAT
The DNA here is from genome assembly GCA_947859335.1 of Tortricodes alternella. Lineage (NCBI taxonomy): Eukaryota > Metazoa > Arthropoda > Insecta > Lepidoptera > Tortricidae > Tortricodes > Tortricodes alternella. Next base: position 4,927,414 of record OX401986.1, read on the forward strand.
GCCACTAATGGCAATCAATGGCATCCTGACCACAGTCAGACTGATGTACTATCGATACATCGCCTGTTTAAAAATAAAAATAAATAATATGAAATACAAATCCATTCCAAATTCAATTTTAATGCGTTTGAGTAAAGTTTAAAACAAAAGTGAATTCCATTTTGACTTGTTTCCTTGTATTTTTAAACGTGCGACATCTCCCACTGATGACTGATTGAAATTTTTTATCCAATTTTAACTTGAATTTAATTTATTTTGTTTTATTTTGTAGAAACCATTTATGTATGTATGGATCATTGTTATCTAAAAATAAACTGATGTTCTTGAAGCTTATATACTTTAATGTTTTGTCCATGTTGATCCCTGCCGTCTTAGAATAGTTCTAAGCCTGCCGTACAATTTATATGGCCACTATCATAAATTTTACTTGTCATGAACTACCTATACTAAAGATATCGATGTCTGACGCTGAATATTAGTTCTTAGTCTATCATTATCTTTTTTCTTGCTCATTGTAAGCCTTTGGAATAAAGTTCATTGAACTAATGATTCATTTCATGCTCTAGTTGAAACTCGATCTAGCATGGAAACGAAACCACGATCCACAATCATATCTTCATGATCTATAGGCACCCTTTCATTTAATCTAATAATAGTTTGATGTTTGGAATATAGATTTAGATCGAGTTATTTGTAAAAAAAAACCTATAAGTGCTATTCAGCGGATTGTGGCGTCACTCGTCCGATTGCACCATGCTTATCTGTTAACACAATCAAAGCATCTACACACTGAAACGCGATACGGAAGTGGAGCGTGTCGGATCGGAAGCGGGCCCGCGTAAGCAGTGTCGCGGGTACTAAAATGAAAGCCTTCACATCAGTGACTGGATTGATGTGAAAGCTTTCATTTTAGTTCCTGTGACACTGCTTACGCGGGCCCGCTTCCGTGTCGTTCCGCGTTCCGGTGTGTAAGCGTTTTACCGTTTCGCCGCCTAGACAAGCGGAAAGAGCCACTAGGGCCAGGCCCTTAAAAAATGCCCCCGTTTTTTTTAAAAGGGTGTTCAGACACACCTTTAAATTAATAGCAGTATATTTGGATTTTTTCTTCCATCTATCAGATGACTGGCGCTTATGACACTACGTTATCATCCTGTCATCATGACAGACTTAATAATTCTTAGAAATAGCCTTGGTGTCTAGTTTTTCTGTAACATTCTTTGCGATTGTACCTACTTATTATTCTCATTTTGCCTTGAACCGAAAACACGAGGATGATTAATAGAAGTGTTAATGACCCGAGTTAAGGTCAATTAATAGTTAGTAAGTCGGTAGATCTATAAAATTGTATCGTGTTTATACAAAATCCATTTATAAGGTTACCTGCCAAAATTGACAAATCGTCATAGATTTCAGGTTGTATCTAGTCAGCAGCTCAATTACGCAGCACAACTGGTATCGGTTTGGCTCGAAATTCAAACCAATTTAGTCTTAACTCTGTGTAAATAAGGGCACAATTGGTTTACTTTTCGCGAAAGCGATACCACTTGGTGTTACGTAATTGAGCAGCTGTTGTTTCTTAAGATATTAATTTTCAAAAAGATATATCTGATTCTTCAATCTTTCCTTAATAACATTCGTAAGATGCAGAACTATGAGATAGGTTATTATTAGTTCTCTTTTAACTGCGTACCAAAAGGTATAAAATTTATAAATTTTTCGTATCTACTACTTCTTTACTAAATCTTTTAACTGCGTACCAAAAGGTATAAAATTTATAAATTTTTCGTATCTACTACTTCTTTACTAAATCACTAGCTCATGCCCGCGACTTCGTTCCCCTCGAATCCGGTTATAGTTATTCTCTCGGGAACTTTTAAATTTTCCGGGTTAAAAGTAGCCTATGTGCTATTATTGACTAATCTATCTCTGTGCCGAATTTCCAGATCTGTTCAGCCGTTCAGGCGTGATTGAGTAACACGCATACATCCATCCAAACTTTCGCATTTATAATATTAGCAGGATTTATCCACATACAAGTAACCATTCTAAGTTAGAAGACCAATAAAACTAAACGTAAGAGCCAGTCTTTTTTTAATTGATTGTTCGTCATGATATGCAAAAATTATTGAAATATCCATTATCGCTACGGAAATATGCTATTTATTCTTAAGTTATTTCGACGTACCCAGTTGCTGGCGCCTGTCTCACTGGAATGCCAGTACTGGCACCATGTAAACATTTTTTCGTGCGACTCCGGCGCTGGTACGGAATAGAGCCCGCGCTATTTTTCGTGCTAGTGATCCCCGCCCATGCCTCCCGGATCCTCTGCGCCAGCGCTTAAGACGGCTAAACGGCACGCTCCAGTCGCTGGCGTATTTCCTAGGGTGTACACTTTTGTATTTTTCTTAAAACTACTAAAAGGACAGGCATCATTTGTAATGCCAACTTGTATTCTGAGGGATCTTTAATCTAATGGCCAAAGTCAGAAAGGCCTCTCAAATTGATCTTTAAAGTGACTTACATATGGGGTGACAACTAGTTAAGGTACATTTAACTATTTAATTTCTAATAAAATGCCTAAGTAGCGTTTGTGAATTCGGCCATAAGTTTTTTAAACAGTAATATCGAGCCACCCTCCATATCTCTATCTCTTATATATTTTATTATCAAAGGTCGTTTCTTCTTAAAATTTTCATCCTCTGAAATTTTAATCGGCTCTTCTAGCAATAGCGCAGGAATCTTCTTTTTGTATCTCTTTTTCAATAGGCGTCTCGAATTAATTTTACTTGTTTCGTGTGGACATAATAAAAATCTCTAGACTGACTGGATCCGTATAAACGATACAGTGCGAGTCCAGTGCTGGCACGTGGCGGCTGGCGACGCCTATTGGCGCCGGCAACTGGATACGTCTAAATCTGCATTAACTCGTTGCGGTGAGGGTCATATCATAGCCCCTTGATTGTGAAGATTAAAAAAATACCCGTACGGTATTTTAAACAAAACGTAAAGAGATATTTTAATACGCGGACTTTTTATTCGAAAATTTCGTAATATTCTTAGAGAACGCGTAATTTAAACAGTATATTTTCGGACGTGTCGTCAAAAGACGTTAACCAGTGCCGATTGTGTATACATCGTAAATGATGATCGCCGCTATATTTAGAGGAAATAAAGGCCGAATACTGGGCCTGTACTCTGAAAATCGGAATTCGTTATTCATCTATTGCTATCCCTCTTTTTACAGGCTTGTCACAGTCTCGAGAAAGAAACGGCACAATCCGAAGTTTACAGTGTTTCGGAGTAGACTCTTTTAATAAATTAAAGAAAGCATTGTAATTGGAAATTACTAGATTATATAGGTTTTAGAAATTTGTTCTCTTTAACGGCGTAAGCACTTAGCAGACCTCCGTGAAACCATAGTTGCGGAACCCGGTCATTCTCTGTTGTACCGTATCGCGTATTTTGCATCTCGCTCTGTCTCTGTTTCGCTATCATTTCGCGGGTTCGCGGTGGAGGTCTGCTAAAGTGGTGGCATCATTTTTTTGCTTATTGTTTCTAAAGTAACAGAGTAACCAGTCATTCCAAATTCTTCTTGATTGAACATTTTCCTACTGCTCCTAGAGTAGTAGCAGATAAATGTTTCTGCCGCGCCAACCCTATGCCTGTACTTTTTGATGTGTAAACATCCAATTTAGCACCTCGTTAAGAAACTTACGTGGGCCTGCTGCGGCCGACGCGCACCACCTACGCGTTCTATGTGTAGGCACAGTATAATAAAGTATACAGTATTCCATCTTCATACAAACGACAGAAACGACGCGTTTCGAAATCTCGGTAAACTTCGGTACACAACAATCGCGAGTGCGCCGCGGTTGGGCACGGACGTGGGTAGTGAGATGTTCCCATGAATTTATTTACGTAAATTATGGCACGAGATTTTTTTATGTTTTTGATATTTTAAAAGCAAAATATATAAAATGCATCTTTTTACTCCATACTGACTTACAGTCACTTTTGAAACTAGAAATATGAACAAAGTAGAAATAATTGGAATTAAAACTTACAACATTTGAAGTAACATTTCATGAACAGATACTACGACAATTTAATATAGCATTTTCAAATACGTAACCCAAGAATGACAGTCAGCGGGCAGCCCTTACTGCGTGTTTACTTACTTTACTTACCGAGCGGCCGTAGGTAATTATTTCGAGGACACTGCCGAGACAAAATACTGTTAATTTATTATACTGTGTTAGATCATTCATTGTTTATTTCATACAGCCGTAAAAACTTCTATTTGACGTTGACGCTGCATTTGTCTTGATAAATATTTTCTCTGTCTAGCGGCATGACCCGTAACGAGATGCTGGCAGCCATCACCAACCGCATCCACGCGGAGGCGATCGCGTCCCTCCCGCCCAACGTGCGCCGACGCATACGCGCCCTGCGCTCGCTCCAGAAGGAGTTCGTCGAAGTGGAGTCAAAGTTCTACAGTGAGGTGCACGCGCTCGAGTGCAAATACGAGAAGCTGTACAACCCGTTGTTTGAAAAGGTCAGTTTACCTTCACTAAGTAACAGTGGCGTCCCGTCAGATCACCCCGCGCAGGGTTTGTGTGCGCGGGTTGATCTGACCGGGACCGCACTCAAACCCTGAGGAAGGACTCCATTCGAGTTCGAAACATGTCGGACTATTTCTGACAATAAATCGTGAGTAAAGCCGTGTGTTTTTCAAGTATTCAGGTGTTAAAATGATTGTATTTTGTACAACGTAGCCGCCATGTGCATTGTCCAGTACATTTGTTACATGAATGGATACTTATTCCCAGCATATAATTTAAAAAAATGAATTCAGTCATGCAAAGGTACCTACTTTGAGACTTTGTTGCCAAGGTGAGCTAAGCTAGACTTAGGTTCGTTTCCTAGATCCTGTCCTGTGCTTAAGGTTTTGTCATCAGAATTGATCAAACACCTAATGAAAGTTAGCTAATCAGCGCTCTAAAGTTAAACGCGACAGATGCTGACAATCCATACTATAAATGGGAAAGTTTGTTGGTTTCGTTTTCACAGCCAAATGGCTTAACAGATTTTCATAAAAATTTACCCATGTAGTGTGTTATACGGAGATCAACATAGAATACTTCTTAGCCTGGTATTCTGGAAGGATCTTCACCAATTTTTAACAATACAGGAAATATGTATGAAGCTTCTCGAACTTTTTCGACTTGTTTGGAAAACTTGTCAGTATTGCTTGCATCTGTCGGGTTAGGAAAAGGGGGGAATCTAGTTACTAAAAATTCCTAATATTTCTCAATTTCAACAGCGCGCTCAAATCGTAAATGGCGCTTACGAGCCAACGGACAACGAGTGCCTGAACCCGTGGCGCGACGAGACCGAAGAGGAAGAGTTGGCGCGCGCCGTGCAGGGAGCCGCCATCACTGAAGGCGAGGATAAAGAAAAGAAGCCCGCTGAGGAGATTAAACCTGCTGAGTTAGTATTACTTATTGGATGCAATGAAGAGCATAGGGATTCGAGCTTTAGTTGCCAACAAAAATCTGCAACCATTGAATGAGTTGTTAATCTGCTCGTCTCCTTTAAAGCTGCTGGTAAACTTGATTAAAACTTAATTTTACATAATTGTACATGATGACTTACTTATCACCAAGACCTGAATGCCATGACGATTGAACATGCATCACCAACTGAGGCTCCACTAACTCATCAGCGAGTCAGAGCTACCACAAACATGTCCTAACATGACCTTCTATTTCAGACCCCCAATGGACCCCAACGTAAAAGGCGTCCCCGACTTCTGGTACACCATATTCAGAAACGTATCCATGCTATGCGAAATGATGCAGGAACATGACGAGCCCATACTTAAAACTTTGCTAGACATTAAAGGTAATTTTGCTTAATAGAGATAGATATCAAACTAAAACTAATAGAAACCTTTTCTACAACAGTTTTGTGCAAGTAAGCAACTGTACGACGAAATTGAAATAACGACGGTTTTCGCCATGAGATCAACCAATATATTTGGATGCTTATGCCTCAATCGCACATAAACGGCTGGACGGATTTGGATGAAATTTGGCAGACAGATGAATCGTATCTTGGAATAAAACAGGATGCCTTTCATCCCAATCTTACAGGACACTGCTCATCCTAAAATAAATCGAAAAAAAAAAACTTTTATTTCTACCTACTCAAATTATCTTTGTTTGCAGTTATAATGCATGAAGATCCTATCGGTTTCACACTGGAGTTCCACTTCGCGCCAAACGATTACTTCACAAACACAGTGCTCACTAAAGAATACTCCATGAAATGTAAGCCCGATGAGGAAAATCCGCTAGAGTTTGAAGGCCCTGAAATTTATTCGTGCAAGGTTTGTTTATCTATAGACCAATATATCCAAACAAGTTTTCGCAATTAGGATTTGATATAAAGATTAATAAGAACCGTTTGCTAGTTTATTTTTGTAAGACAAAAAGCAGCCCAACAGCTAAAAGTAGCTGAAATTTTCAAGCCAATAAAATAGTAAATATTGAATAATATTTGAAATGATGACAAACAACACACCAAATACTGAAAACATTGATGTTCAAAAACATGCACTACCAACTGAGGCATACAACTAACCCCCGCCTGTCGCAGTTCATTGGTCTATCCGCTAACATTTGTTAACTCTCACAGGGTTGTGAAATTAACTGGAAGAAGGGCAAGAACGTGACGGTCAAAACGATAAAGAAGAAGCAGAAGCACAAGTCCCGCGGCTCGGTTCGCACTGTCACCAAGTCTGTGCAGGCAGATTCCTTCTTCAACTTCTTCTCGCCCCCGGCCATGCCCGAGGACCCCAACTCCACCCTAGTCTCGGACGTACAGGTAATTAAGCAGAACAGGCCACCTGATTGATTAATTCAAATTTTAAAATCATGGTAAAATACATTGTCACCCATACGTCCCACTGACGGGCATAGGCTTCCTCTCATAGTGAGAGAGACTGCATTAGTCCCACGCAGACCGAGTGCGGATTGGGGACTTCACACACCTTTAAATTACAGACTTATGCAGGTTCCTCACAAGGTTTTTCCTTCACTGAAATGCTCATGGTGAATATCCAATTCAATTCCGCACATGTAAAATTTTAGGTGCGTATTTGTACCTGCGACCCCCTGTTCGAAAGTGCGCGACTCAATGGTTTCTGATAACTCATCGTAGCGCGCTTTGGGTTTCAAAAATAAGTATGAGCAGTCAAAATAATATTCTGCATATTAAAGTATGGATGAAAACAACTGATTGGTCAGCTAAGGGCTAGCACGACATGCCCACGAGTCGTTTGTCGCTCAGTGCGTCACTGTCTAATTAGTCAAATATGTAAGGGACGCACAGCGAGAAGTGACTTGCGGGCAGAGCGTGCTAGCCGTGCTGCTGCCTACAGCGCATCCGTAAGTTAGATAACTTAACTTTGCAAATGCGCAGGCGCTGCTGACGGCCGACTTCGAGATCGGCCACTACATCCGCGAGCGAGTGGTGTCGCGCGCCGTGCTGCTCTACACCGGCGAGGGGCTCGACGATGACGACGACGACGACTACGAGGAGGAGGTTAATATCTCACACACACACACAATACAATCTGCAACACTGACACGACGGAAAAGCAACTATCTTAAGAGAGACATGCTTAAAAATGTATTTCGTCAAAATTCACAACAATTAGGCTAGTTTCCTGAAGAATTCTAATTAGTCCGTCATTTACATACATATTTTTTTCTTTTGTCAATTAAACAAAAAATTACGAAGATATAGTGCGTTGAAGTTCCGCGTGACTACACGGCTTTGTACACTTTTTGCAATTAGCCCCACTCCCGAACTTTGATGTGCGTTATCTTTGTTAATTTTGATTGATTTAATAAAGCAAAAAATACGTGTTCAATATTTTTTGATAATATAACTGACGGAATAATTAGAATAACTTTTCTTTTTTACCCAGGAAACATCCCTGTTATAAAAACATTACACACGCTTCGAATACTTCTTAGTAATATAGTTTTCTTCAATCACGAAATGTGCTTTAAACATGCTCTTATAGTTGGCGCCAAACTTCTAGTAAGCTCTGAGCAGGAGATCGCGTGGCATTCTCTTTGTTGTATAGCTAATATAGTCCAGAATAATTTGCAGAACTTTAGATCGTTCTAGAAGTTTGGTGCAGCATGTATTCTTCTTGTTGTATGAAATCTATCGATCATGTGTATGTCTCATTATACATTCAAGAGGGTTTAATTCTATATTTAATAAGAGAAACATCTTAGTTAATTTTTTGATAATAGTGAATTCTACAGCCATCTGGTAATGTTTTATAGTAACTATTTGCATGGTAGTAAGAAACGCTTGCTTAGTTAGTTTTCACCTATTGAACCGTTTTATTTTGTTCCCATTCCTCCCTTATTCAGACGAAGGTACAGTGTTCATGCCAAAAACCCTGTTTTGTTTGTTTTTGCATCTTGCTCGTTGAGGTCCGCGGTATCTACGTCTGGAGCGGGACGGTGGCTGAGACCAAACGTCGGTGTATTTGTTTACAGGAGGATTCTTATTCGGACGAGGACTCCGGTACCGAGGAGGTTTCCGACGCGGAAGACTGATGCGCCCTCCCTCGAACCCTGCGTCATTACGTAGCGTCGATGGTCGGGGGTTGAGGTCCGAAGCACTGCCGGCCCAGCCCCCGAGACCTATCGTGCACATATGCCGCTTTAGTCTGTATCGCCAACATATCTATCACATATTTAGATATAAAAGAGTTAGGTGTTCTATCGCAGAGCGAGAAGTGATAGCCAATACTCTACGCCGAATAGATTCTTTTAAATTGGTAGTATTTATCGCTAGATATTATAAGATAGATAGACTTCTCGCGTTTACTGCTCGTGCTACGCATGGTTTATCCATTGACCAGATAAATATGTAGTAGTGAGACACGCGGGGTCGCGGGAAGTGTGGTGCCTTCATTACTGTATAATGCACGATATTGTTAAATGTCTGTTAGGTGGACTTTATTGCATTTCTAGTTTAGTTTTTTATTTATTTTCGTAATATTATGTATGTTATAGTGTGTATGTTTCTTTATGGATTTTACATGTTCGATTGTGTTATTTAAAATTTTAATGTGATATTATCATCCTCTAAGGCTATGTTTTCCATGAAATTGTAAGTGCCTACGTGTCATTTTATCGCGGAGCTGCGAAGCTGTCGCGCCGCCTTAGCGGTTGTAAACCGACAAGGACGGTCGAATCTCTTTAGTGCCAAAATGCATTTTATATTCGCCTCTAACATCGCAATACTGTGATCTTTCTCTCAGAGATATATTTTAATAGTGACGTGACAATAGCTAGGTCGGTGGAGATACGTGTATATTTTTGTTTATTTATGTAACTTTCTATTGAAGTTAGCATAATATCGTCAATGTATAGCAGCTCGTCAGGTAGTTTTACATAATGGTTATGGCTTTTATGTTTTTGGCATGATGTCGCTATGATGACATTAAAAAATTATGCTTTTTATAAGTGTGTTTTATTTTAGCTAGACTTTTTTTGCATGCGTTTATCCCTGTCCGTTCGTGTATTGAATGCAGATGGTTGCAGAATTCACAATTACTTTAAATTAGCAAAGGTAAAATATTAATTCAATACTTATATTTACTAACCAAATCAAACTGATATCATCAACTATTTAATGGAAGGTACATATAAAACGTCATTGTATTTAAACTAACACAGGAGGAGGAAGAATGTTCGACGGAAGAAAGCGAAGACGAGGAGCCGGCTCCCCGAAGGCCCCGAGGAAAGAAGCCCAACAAGACCCCGCAAGAAAACCCCGCCGAATGCAAGCAACAGTAAATCCAAAAATGCTAGACCTTTTCACTAGCGAAACAATAATATAGCAGTACTATACCCCAGTTTTTTGGTGGGGTATAATGCTGTACACTTGGTGCTGTCAATTCTTCAGATTTACGTGCTAAAGATCTGCAGATTGAACATGACGTTGGAAGGTTTAAAACGTACGAAGCGGAGTATTATGTTTAATTGTTTCTAATATTGCTCGTGAAATGTTTAATTCAGTTTGTCACAATATTGTCTCGTCGACACTATTCGTATTGATTGATACAAAGGTTTTTTTTGTTTCATTTAAATTGAAAATCAATGCAATAAGCATAGTGGTGATATAAGATAGTATTATGGATGTCGTAGGAACGTAAGAGTACTTGAAGCTTAGAAAGACCTTTATTTTTGAACGAGAATGTATCATATTAGCAGACTAAGGCGTTTTTTGGAGCAACATCCAATGTTAAGTAGCGAGTTTGTATATCGATAGACGTAATCTCGCTGCTTGAAAAATGTCCAAAAAATGCAGAGGTTGCAAATTAGTAAAGAAGTTTTGACAGCTGGTATCCTCGCAATAGTTATCATTATTTCCCAGACATTCCTTGATTTATAATTTTGAATAGTATTTAATTAATTTAAATACCACCATTATCATCACTTTCAAGTACTATGTAAGAATTATCCGCCTTTTTATGTGGCCATTGCTAAACTAAAATTACTTTAGACCGTCGCTCAGTGCACTTATATGATGAATGTTGTGAGACTTTTGAAGTAACGCAGCCGGTAGCTTTATGATTTAGTTAATAAACTGAGACTGGAATTCAAAGTTAATGGTATTGCATTAACCCTTTGACCACCACAGTCGGCTGTGGCACATATGCATCGTCTACAGCCGTCGTCGAGTGCTCGTGGCACGCTTTTTCGCCGTTAGCCGTGGCGTTCAAAAGGTTAACCTTGCATTGGCAAATGTATGGAAAAAGGCATATCGTGGCGTCAGAGGCACGGAAAACTGCCGTTGGCCACAGCCGACTGTGACGGTCAAAGGGTTAATATTATAGTCAAGGGCTCAGCGCAAGTTTAGTTCGTTGGTTAGGCGTAATTGATATGGTTAACAGTTTAAAAGTTGCGCCGGTGTTTTATAGTTAAAGCATTGGAGCTAGTATTACAAGATATCATCGCATACACCAGCTATAAGGTATTTGTACACATTTTTAAAATAAAACTTATTAATTTACTGGACTGGTTTTATTTTCCCTTGTAACAACGAAAATTATCAGAAAACTAGTAGTCAAACCGACCCCAAAAATGTATAATTGAATTTTAACATCTCTTATGTAACTTCCGTCTGTTAGAAACATTGAAGTATAAGGCCCGCCACATGCATTCGATTTCCGTATTCGGACACCCCGAACGCAGGCATTTCATATAAATTGTTCTAAGCCGGATCTAGACGGGTGTAACGTGTAATGTAATGTAAGACTAATTCTGGAAAGCGTCAAGTTGGCGTACCCTTCGAAGATATCCAGGGTCTGATGATTCCAAAAAAATAAGGCCTAAATAGTACCGAGTTAGAAAAAATAGTACCTTTGTAATTTCGTAGATATGAGCCTTGTTCAACGGGTACGCTAACTTGACGTCAAGCTGGCGTGACCGTCAAGGTGGCGTACACCAATAAGATATCCAGGATTTGATGATGCCAATAAATAGTACCGAATTAGTACCTATTTAAAAAAATTAGTACCCTTGTAGTTTTCGAGATATAAGGGGCAGTAGGTAGGTACGCCACCTTGACGTCAAGGTGGCGTACACCGAGTGAATCTCTGGATTGGCATTGTTCCCGGAAATTCTGTATGAGCCAAAAATTAGTACCCAAATAGTACCCCTGGCCCTTAAAATCTCATCAGCGTAGCTATTGTAGAAGCTGAGATATTTGACTATTTAACTGAGTAAAAATTTGCGCACCGTCAAGGTGGCGTACACATCTTTTACAGCAAGATTTCACCCAGAAGGCCTTCGAATTTTTCAATCAGCTATATCCCAAAAAATACTACCCGAAATAGTACCCCTTTTACGATCAAAACAATACTGATAATATATGTGGAACTTAGAAACAAATTCAACCAAACTTCTACATACAAATCCATTTTAGTACAGTCGCAAATAAAGATCAAATATGTGTTGCAAACTACTTGCCATGACTGACATCAACGATTTAGAATGGTGGTATGTTGTACTAAGCTTTCAGGCAAAGTAATTCTTACACAGCTGCATGAAGGTGCACGATTGCTTAACTTAAAACATTTTAAGCGCAATTAGACAAAATATTTTTTTTGCTGTTTACCTGTTTTGCGGGCCGGGTGCCGGCGGTGCGCGTTCGTGTTATTATTATTGTCAAGATGACCATCGAACTAGACGGATCTACTAAAGAAAATATTTAAATATTTGATGTGATTTGTTACGTGCGGTGAAAAGTTGAATTACAGTTTTTCTACGATTGTTCGTTTGATTAACGATGCACAGCAAAAAATGTAAGTACCTACAAGCTGTTTCTTTTTGTGATTTTAATATTCTTATAAAGATCAATAAGTACCTACTTATACTCAAATTATTATGAAGGATGATAATATTTTTTTATTTGTTTGTGTATAAAACAGCTACAAGATGGTAGATCAATTTCTAGCAGATAGTTACATTATCACCTCGATTTTTAGCATTTGTATTTAAAGATCAAATTTGAACATAATTTCCATTAAAACACAGTATACCTATATTGGATTATATTTGTTGCACATTGTTCAATACTGTGTTTGTTGTTGTGTTATTGTTAAATACAAAATGCGTTAAAATTCAAATGCTAGAAAAGAAGTATAGATATTTTATTATTGCTGTTTGAACAATAAAAGTTGCTAATAGAGTTGACAAAACTTATGAACTTGCGATAATTCTGACAAAAAAAAAATCGACACGCAATTGACTAATTTCTTATGAATTTTGCCATGCAATACAAGTAATGTAAGTAGACATTACTTAGGTAGATTCTTAATTGAAATAAAAAAAAAACATACATTTTTCCAGGTGACGAGATCAAACGACTGGTGTTGACGAAGGGGATTTCTTCCGTTAAGGAAAGCTGAAAATACTGAAATGAGATTCAAGTAGGTGAGTATCAATAATTATTTATTACATCCACTCTAATATTATAAATGCAAAAGTAACCGTATATCTGTGTATCTGCCTATTACGCTTTCCCAAAGTAATCGCGATAAAAGAATTTCACGCAGACGAAGTCGCGGGAACAAGCTACGTAGGTACTCGTAAAAACCCGGCCTTTGCGCCGTCGGTCGGCCAGTTAAAAGATAGATAAGGATTTTAAGACAAAAGATTTTGCTTCGGCAAAAAGGAGAATTCCACGTAGAGGAGAGAGCTAATTTCACTAAATGTGTACTTACTTTGTGCGTTATTTTATGTGTTTATTTGTTAGGTTTAGCAATTATTAGCATCGATATGGTAGGTAGTTTATTAAAACTTTAGAAAATACTCATGTATGGCTTTTGGACATGGAAGTGGTAAATATTTACCATAATCGCGCTAACCATAAAATATAATTTTATTACTCATTAGAATCATCGTTACCAATTATCATAGTATTCATGTATTGTTCTAAACACTGTTTTTGACTTATAACTTTCATGTCCAAAAACCAAACATGAGTATTTTCAAACATTTTGGATAAATAAAAAAAATAAAAAACAAATTAGAATACAATAAAATCAAAATTTAAATCAATATCAAAGTATAAATAATAATTAATATTATACATTAAAATAATAACTACAACTTGATTGAAGAATAAAATTATAATTAGAAACACGGACTCTACCGAGAGCTCTAGTTTTGATGCGATTTAATGTTTGATGTTTCGACATCTACATATCTATCTAGTAATATACCTACTATTGATTTTGACCCTTATCTCTGATTCTTAACATATTGTATATAAAAATATTTCCTTTTCACATCAGGAATGCAATCTTCCATATGTAACAGCGCTAACATATATTTTTCAGAGATGCACATAAAAACGAAAACGCTGCAAGTGCTGCAAGAGAATGACCGACAGCCCAACACAAGCTACACCATCAAGTTCTCACTGCAATTTATTTACTTGCGAAAGAACGACAGCCCATCACAAGTTTCACTATCAAGTTCTCACTACAATTTATTTACTTGATAAAGTAAGTTTAAAATTATAGTATACGTTTAGTTAGAACGGTATAAATAGTTTAGTTATATACGTATTAAATATTATACCCATATAGTGCAATGTATAGAAAAAATATACGGTGTTGATTTTATATAACATTATGTATATTATAGTGGTCTTTAACTGTTACTTGTTGATATATGCCAAAATATTTTTAATGTTATATTTTTGTATTGTGATTGTGATTAGTAATAAGAATCTTACTTATTTGTATATTATATCCATGATGATATTCACGTGAAGTTTGTCTCAACAAACTCGGACTATAGTATGGCCAATACTGCTGTGCACCTCTCTGAGGTATGCGCGCGGCGAGACGGACAATAAATAGTAGTATCTAAAATATTATATATAAGATTTCCGATTATATAAGATTTGTCCGACGTGTATTGATCTCATGTGAACTCATGCTCTTTTTTCCCCCGCTCCCACCTCGCCGCGCATACCTCAGAGAGGTGCACAGCAGTATTGGCCATACTATACCATAAGTTCATATTTTGTTGTTTAATTGTTGATACGCTTATTTAGTAAGTCCATGACTGTATATCTGATCTCAATTGTAAGTGTTAATTGTAAATTAAACTTGGGCACAATCGTAATCGCTTAACTTTTAAAATATTTTTTACAAAGGTCAGTGAATTATTTTGCCATTTAATAGATGGTCTAAAACGTTATGTAGTAAATGTTAAAGATAATTATATTATTTACTGTTGCTTGGTGATTATTATGCCATATTGTTTTAAATATTATTAGTATTGATTCGTCATTAGAAAGACATACATACTTATTTATATTTGTATGGCATATCCGTGATGATATTCACATAAAGCCTGTGTCGGTCTCGGCAAACTCATAGATGACGGACTCTACCTAGGTGACTGATGATAGCTATAATTTAATAAGTTCTTTTGTAAACCTGTTTTATGGTTGGTGCGCTTGTTTTACTCAAAATACATATTCTTTAAAATAGGTACCATTATCATGTAAAAGAAGTATTATGAAACAAGACTATTAAAAAAACAAAAAAGTATTTTCCTTAGTTTGTTCTATTTTGTACAACAGCCTTGATAACCACTTAACACACACACACACACACGAACACCCTAATATTCTGAAAAACTTTTGATTGAATAATCATAATTCAGAATTACCAAAATTCTGAAATTCATTCTATTTCTGAAGCCGGTCACTCATTACAATAATTTGAACTAGTAATGCTGAAGTTAGATTTAGCGTAGGATACATTTTATATTTTAGGTTATATTTTTAAACTAAAAAATGTTAACGGCAGAAGACCAATCAGAAATTAGATGATTGGGAATTAGAAACAAAGAATTAAAGAAACTATTTAGATATTTATTAGCTATTCCCAACTGTTACCATTGGTAATATTCATATTTTTGTTCCCACTTTCATTGAATTCTTAATGTTCAGCAAATATGTAAAATGTTAAGAATACATAAATAATAATATAAAAAACTAAATAAGTAAATCTGACCCACGTCCCTTATAAATATAATTTATCTAATTTCGACATAGGTGACAGTTGGTTGACTGTTACTTTTTCATATGTGACTGTTGTAGCAGCTAAAAAGCAATGTTCGGAAGGGGTGAAACTAAAATTACTACGTTTAATACAATCGGTCAGTCCGCCCCACCAAACATTCATCCCTTTTTACCTGCTCCAGCGTTATGAGCTATTTGCAAGTACATAGTTACGTATAGTGAATCAATTATTTTGTGGTTACAACTAGGAATAAACAATCCTAGACCAGAATGTATTCAACTGTAACAAAGTCGTGGGAACAATCCAATATTTTATGGTGTGTGAGTGCTCGCCTAAACACACGCGCCCACTAAAACCTACTCTTCTGAACCCACTATGAGGAAGCTGGATCATATTTAGTTAAATTTAAACAAGGACAACTAGCTTATCCAATGATATTGAAGTTTTAATGATATTCAACCAACAATATTAAAAATGAAATTAGTTTATTGCTTTTCGACGCGTCTGTACTTTTACTACGTAGAAGTTTGGTTGATTTTTTTTCTAAGTTCCACATATATTATCAGTATTATTTTGATCGTAAAAGGGGTACTATTTCGGGTAGTATTTTTTGGGATATAGCTGATTGAAAAATTCGAAGGCCTTCTGGGTGAAATCTTGCTGTAAAAGATGTGTACGCCACCTTGACGGTGCGCAAATTTTTACTCAGTTAAATAGTCAAATATCTCAGCTTCTACAATAGCTACGCTGATGAGATTTTAAGGGCCAGGGGTACTATTTGGGTACTAATTTTTGGCTCATACAGAATTTCCGGGAACACTGCTAATCCAGAGATTCACTCGGTGTACGCCACCTTGACGTCAAGGTGGCGTACCTACCTACTGCCCCTTATATCTCGAAAACTACAAGGGTACTAATTTTTTTAAATAGGTACTAATTCGGTACTATTTGGGTACTATTTATTGGCATCATCAAATCCTGGATATCTTATTGGTGTACGCCACCTTGACGGTCACAAGCTGGCGTACCAGTTTTGGATCTCGAGAACGGTGCTATTCCCAAATATGTGCGTTTGGACGGCACTACGAGCGTTATTGTAACGCTCGTAGTGCCGTCCAAACGCAGAATTGTGTTACATTACACGTTACACCCGTCTGGATCCGGCCATACATGGCACACATTCGTACGAATTACGAGCGTGTGTGTCATGTACACAATTATTCATATGAAATGCCTGCGTTCGGGGTGTCCGAATACGGAAAACGAATTCGGAAATCGAATCAGGAAAATGAATGTATGTGGCGGGCCTAATGCGAAGAACCGACGACACGAACGAAATCTGTGCGCCGGCCGAGATCACGTGGAGGGGATAACTCGCATAATATTTGTCGCAGCCGTCCGGTACACTGAGCGCCTTTTTGCCGATTGGTTCAAAAAGGTTTTACAAGAAATCAAGTTGAGGCGTCCACTCTAGTAGTATTACTTAATCTATGGTAGTATACATACTCAAAGGTTAGAGATGAGTAATCTCCACTCGCAAGCAGTGATTCGAATCACTTAACCTTTTGAACGCCACAGTCATGCCTTTTCATGTCTCCCATACATTTTATCGGTTACAGCCAACTTTGCATCCGGGGCACGCTTTCGCACGCAGCCGTGGCGTTCAAAAGGTTAATCCGGCTCTGCCATTGAAACAGACTACCGAATAACTTCGACTCATTTCACTCTAACTACCAATCCGATCCCGGCTCTCGCGCCCGTGATGCTAATACATTGGTCGGAGTCAATACTTCCCTGATTCCATAAGATTTGAAGGAGCCGATTAACTATTCGGATCCGCTTGTGAATTCGAATCGTTAAAATCCGGATTTACCCAACTAGTCTATCGCGAGAATCGGAAACCGCGACCTGTTGGAGGCGGCTGCGTTATTTTGTTAGGAACGCATTTGCTACATGAAACGAATAGGCATCTTTGTGGTGAGATGACTAAATATTTGTCGGTCCTTAGGCACGTAACAACCAGCGCCCCGGGCGTTGCGTTCGAGGCGCTCAGTAACTTTGTATAGCATTGTTCGTAACGAAACATAGCAAGCGTTCTTACACGCCGGCGCCGCCTTAAAAGATTAGATGTTTGCTGTTTCGTTGCGAACAATTTCATATTCCAACAATTCCATAACGGATTCATAGTGAAGATAGCGAAATAAAACCAGATTTTTTGGATCAATTTATTGACAATGATTTTAACAATTATCACGATTTGTCTTTTATTACATATACAACCATTCAGATCTATATCGTGATATAAGTATCTAAACTATTATTGCATTTCGCTTAAGTTTAGACGGTAGAGCCGCGCTTAGAACCGACATTGTAAAAACGTAAACGCCAAATTAGCGTACCCGAATCCAGGATTTGATGATTCCAAAATTATCTAAACAGTATCCAATTAGTACCCAGTACAAAATATAATACCTTTATAATTTCAGAGATATGAGCCCTGTTTAACGGGTACGCTAACTTGACATAAAGCTGGCGTACCTAGTCTGGATCTCCAGAATGCTGCTGCTCCAAAAAAATTTTTTATTGAGTTGTCGACAAATTTGAGACTTCCCGAGCCAGGGGTAGGTACCAATGAGGTACTATTGTTTACAACATTTTTGGGAGTAGGTATCACCATTCTGGAGATCCAGACTAGGTAGGTACGCTAGCTCACTAAAAAACAAGAGGCTTCTAGCTCTCTGAGCTAAAAACCGTGCAAAATTTATAAAATATATTAGAGCCGTTTTCGAATAGGCAGCATGATGCAAAATATTGCATGTTTAATTATACCATGCTATGAGGGATCCTTTGCGAAAATTGGTCTTTCCCATTACATAAATAGCAAAAATTAAGTAACATTACTAAGATAAACTTGATTTGTAGGGTAGGTACATGCGAACTAACAGTTTACATGAAAATGGGGCCCTCAATTGGGTTATGGGTATCCCCCTGTGTGTATCCCAGGAATCGTTATTTAGGTAAGGATAGGATCCACTTGCCTTCAATCAAAATATAATCGTTTTCGTGAACGACCTTTTGATGTTTTTTCCTACAAAAATGACAATATTTATGAACCGTCCTGACCCTGGTAAACCAGTTAGGTAAACCCATCAAATTCTTCGTTACTGGGACACGCTCTATAGCCAGGCCCCCCATTCTCGGTACATTCGAGATAATCTCACAATCGAGATTAAACGTCAAATTCATAGGGTTGTCAAACGACTGTATGCACTGACGTTTAATCTGGCCCCCAATTCTCGGTGCATTCGAGATAATATCGATTGCGAGATTAAACGTCAGATTGACACAGTTGTGTCAAACGACTGTATGCACTGACGTTTAATCTCGATTGTGAGAATTGGGGGCCTGGATTGTGAGATTATCTCGAATGCACCGAGAATTGGGATCCAGGGCCGGATTATCCATTAAGCAGTGTAGGCAACTGCCTGGGGTCCCCGGATCGGCTACGGGCACCGACACCGAGCAAAAAAAAATCAAAAAGTTTCATCGAGTGAAACTTTTATTTGAAGATTTGTATCCTCACTGACAATATTATAATAGCGAAATTATGTTCCCTGGGTAAAAAAATAATAACTGTAATTAGTCCGTCAGTTAGATAATCAAAAAAGATTGAACACGTATTTTTTGCTTTATCAAATTAATCAAAATTGACAAAGATAATGCGCATCAAAGTTCGGGAGTGGGGGCTAATGACGTTACTTATTGGTACAAAGTGTGAGAAGTCGTGACGTCAGGCGGAACTTCAAACGCATATATCTTAGTATTTTTTTGTTTAATTGACAAAAGAGAAAATATGTGCTCAATATATTCTATAATGTAAATGATGGACTAATTTGAATTTTCAGGAAACTTCCCTATGGCTCTAGTACAAAAAAAATATTTTAGGAAATCTGAAAAGTAAATTAATCCGGCCCTGTCTATAGCTTGAAATATTTAAGTACAAGTAATGTCATAAAGCTTACAACACTCAAACATTTGTAAATCTCTTACAAAAATCTACTTTTTTAGCGAGCCATTTAAAACGGCACTTTTTAATAGGCGTGGCTTGGAAAAAAAAATTGAACTGTCTTAACGCGAAGGCCATGGATAGATATAAGAAACAACGGAGATATGCTATGACCGCTGCCTAAGTTCACGCGGGTTGGATTTCCTCAACTTGACGTCTCAATCGCACCTATTTTGCGTGGTACGACAGCTGCTTAACCAGGCGTGCATTGCAACTATATGAATAAGCGGATTTTGATAAATTAGGGTTCACAATATGAAAACGACGTAACGTAATTTACTGTATTGTTTTAAAAAGAAATATTTTTTCATCCTTTTTCAGTCACCACTGCAAGGATAAATAATGCTAGCTAATGAAAATAGAAAATAAGTAATAGTACATACTACGTAGTCAAAAGTCTTTTAGGTAGGTTGCCTTTCAACACTAGATAACTTTTAAATTAGTTTACATTAGGATCTAATCTAAATATTAATTAAATATGAAACTTATAGGCGTACGTTATTCCACCTGATTTGAAATTTTGCTTTTCACTTCCGATTTTTACAGACCTACACGCTACAAATAGGGAGGATGCATTTTTTTCATGTTGTATTGGAAAGTGCTGCGAAATAGAAAACGATCTGTGTAAGCAAAATATTATTATGTTGTTTATTTTATGAGTTATAAAGCTTTGAAAAGTCACTGTTCATACCACTCGCAAAAACACTCCATACAACATGGACGACAACTATGACGTCACAGCATTTGTTGACCGTACAAAATGTATGGCGTTTAAACGAAATCTGCAATTATTTCCGAAAATACTGTTTTTAGATCAACATCGTAGAAATAAAACATGCCATAAATTTGATGAGGATGTCCAAAAAACTAAAATCAGAACTAAAAGCCAATATATATTTTTCACTAATTTGGGCCGTAATAAAATAAAAAATGAATAGTCAAAATGATTTGCTTTTTTCTGTAATATGCTTTCGGTTACGTTTACTTTCATAATATTGATTGATATATTATGAAAGTAAACCTCATTTTGATTTGTATGCATCTTCCCCATTGGCATTTTTGCGTTTTACGGGAGCTCTTGTGTGTTATATCGTCGCGCCACTGTAGCGGTATTTGGAGGCGTGTCACGTCATATATGACCATTTTGATCATATCGAGGCGTCATGCACCATGCCCCCATACAAATCTCCCTTGTTTCTTGTCTATGGCGAAGGCATATTAAGCTACTCATACAAAAAAGACTGTTATAATAAAAACGCGTATTAATACAAGAATTTGAGCCATGTGGGTCTTCAGTCTGACGTTAGTTTAGCACCGAATATCCTTAATATACTTTTTACTACACAGCTAGGGGCAACATGACTATCAAACTACGCCAACGAGGGAATGATGCGATACCGTTATATTTTTTTAATTTATACTGTACAACTCCGTTAATTTCTAGTTATAGAAAATTGACATATTCACAGTTTATATCTACAAGTACAATCAATTACTTTGTAAAACATTTCGCTTTTGAAGTCTTTTAATTACAAAGAAAAATATTGTTTAGTTAATTCCGTGAGAAAGAAGAACCAACGGAAGACAATTGAAAACGTCGATTATTTTCCAAAAAACAAGAAGACAGTATTTTATGCGATTGATTTTCACTATTAAAATTCAATTCATAATAACTAGCTCTCTACATGACTGATAAATAAAAACATTTGGGTAATATACACTTCTAGAAACAAAAATTGTCCTTCCTGTGACCAAAAGTTAACGAAAACGACAACTGAATTGTATGTTTTCTTCACACAGGCCAAAACCATACTTGATGTCCTACATGCGGATATAGTCCAAAAAAATCAGGCCTCAGGGTCCTTAACCTTTTGACCGCCAAGCATGTCTGAGAACTAACACGAATTTCAACTTTAAGTCAAGGTGTCAAATGAAGGACTTTTTTTACCCTGTATCCGCTGACGGCTGCAGCCGACTGGGGCGGTCAAAAGGTTAACTTTCGGGTACAGGTGGGGACATTTCTGATCATTTAGGGTGTGTATGACCCATTTGTCAAAGGCGGGGTTTTTTAAGTCCAATTAGCCAATACAAAGATAACTAGTCTACTGTAATACAGATGACCCGTACGCACGACATTTTATTTTCTTTCTACATCATAGCCGAAGGCTTTCTCACTTTGTCACAGGCCATCTGAGTTAACCCTTTGACCGCCACAGTCGGCGGTGGCCGTGGGCAGTTTTCCGTGCCCCTGACGCCACGGTATTCCGTTTTCCATACATTTGCGTCGGCTATAGCCGTTGTCGAGCGCTCGTGGTACGCTTTTTCGCCGTTAGCCGTGGCGTTCAAAAGGTTAATGGCAAACATTACCTAAGTAGCTACTTAAACAAATAAACGAAACAATTTTAATAAATATTATTGTAATTTGCTGGCTGCGCTATGTCAATTTCATAATGCAAAGAAAAACACCGGCCTACCAAGGTTCACACGGGGATAGATTACCCCGTCTTATCTCTCTCTCTTTCGTCGGCACTAGTGTGAGAGAGACGCACTAAGAGATAAAACGGTGTTAACCTATCCTCTTTTGTCAACCTTGCTAGTACCGCAGGGCAGTTGCGAAGTAAAATTATTCCAGAATAAAAAGCAGCAAATTAGGCAAATATGAAATCGGAACCTCATATTTGAAATAAAATAATTGAAGATTACAAAGGTTTAGAACAGAATATAAACAGTCGTAGTAAGAATAAAAAAACACTCCAAAAAAGCATTTGAAAATGTATAAAAAGTGGTCGAGAATTATATTGAATTAAATTATTCTATTTATAAATAAACTCACTCATATTATTATATATAAAACATTGCCTTTTACTATGCAATCTCGTTGCAATATCACTAATTTCATTCCACCAAAGACAAGACGTATTTAATATATATTTTTAGTGTAAAATTAAAATCCTGGCATTCAAACAATAGCAATATTCATAAAATATATTTAAACATTTCAAAATACAATACTCCATCAGTCGTAACACTCGATACATCAAGTACTAACGTCGGAACAGTTTAAACTATTAAATTTGTACCTAAAACTCAAAACAAGTGTAGACAACAGTAATAAATATGCAAATGTGCTAAACATAATTGTAGCTAATAGTAGTTTATGCAACGGTTGCATAATGGTGGCCTGTCGGCTCGTTTCATAAACCCGCACTCGTATTTTAAGGCCAAATTATGAACAGTTGCATACATAACTTTATCTACACACATATTATAAATCCTCCATTATGTGATCAGAATTACAACCAATGTTACTATAAGAACTTTCTTGTCTATGGTAGTAGACTATAGGCTACAGATATTAAAATAATGCAATAACAAATAAATTTGAACAAATAGAAGTACAAATTATTTAGTGTATTGACACTAGAAAAGAGTTTTGACTGCTGTTCCAAATTTCCAAAACGTTAAAAAAAATTATACTGTAATAACATTACAGTAGAGATGTTACCTACTACCACAGACAAGAAAGTTCTCATAGTAAAATTGGTTGTAATAATGCTGGTCATTTCCTACGGTTTTAGAATACATTATGGGGGATTTTATGATATGGGTGTAGATAAATATTTTTAACTATCCTCCGTTCATTTATTAAATAAATTTTACTAGCCCGTTACCCTTTATTGGCAACAATAATAGAGACTCCCAAAAAAAGGTAGATTAGATTGAGATTGATTTTGACGGTACATAGATAGGTACAGATATAGTGAATAATATGTTTCCATCGGTAAAACTCGGATCTCAATCGGAAGACGACGGGACCCGAAGTGTCAATTAATTATTGTATTAAATGAGTGACATCTTTATATTCATTAATATGAAACTTTATTATTTACTGTCAAATGTCAAAATGAAAAATGACAGCATGGTATGATGGCTAGTCGGGATGAAGCTAATTGAGAGAGCACGATAAATACGAAAATTTCCGATAAAACACGATGGAAACTATTGCACTACATCTGTATTAGGTAGGTACTGTGATTGTACTAAGAGGTATTTTGAAGACATTTTTTTTTCAGTTTCAATCCATTCTAGCTTGCATAAACTGGAACAGAATTAAATCACAAGGGGTAAACAAAAATTGGTATAAACAATCAGTGCAGTAATGATTACAAATAAAATTCATTTTTCAAATTCAGATGTAACAATTTCCTAATCATTAACAAATAGCTTTTATTGCGTCTATACCCTAACTCGTCTAGGTAGTATACTTAATGTATAGTAGTAATTCTTTTTCTTGTCCTGATCGCATTAGCTACTTATCTGGCAAACAAAGCCATTGTTTTTCATTGTCAAGCGTAACCGCTGATCTCTACTTTGAAATAGCCGGTAGTACCTGCAAACACTATTTCACAAAAAGGGCGCCTTTATGTCTAAGGTAAAATGGTTCACATTAAAACACAAAGCGGTGTTGAACATTTTGCATTTAAAACGCTTCCATGTGTACTTTACTGCTGTTTAAAATACAAAATGTTCAACACCTGACAGGCCCTGTGTTTTAATGTGAACCTTCTTAAATTAGTCATAAAGACGCCGTTTGTGTGAAATAGGGTTTGCAGTTACGACCTTCTATTTCAAAGTAGCGATTTGTGGTAACACTTCACAGTGAAAGACAGTGGCTTTGTTTGTGAGATAAGTAGCTAATGCGATCGGGACAAGAAAAATAATTACTACTATACATTAAGTTTTTATTTCGTCAACTACCTAAACGAATTGAGTATAGTTATGGTATTGATTTGGATCGATCATGCCTAAAAATAGAAAGAAACATATATTAAGGTGATCTCACTAGGTTTTAAACGTTGGTTAAACGATGGCCATCGAAAGAGATAAATCGAAGATGTGTTTTAATATTACCGCTCTTATAGCTTTTCAATAGGGTCGTGTATTGATTGAGTGGAAAATAGACAACGGGTATCGGAAAAATTCGCAATTTTACAAATTATCTTACCAATTCAAGTTGGTAAAAGTGGTATGTCCCATTGGTAGAATTCATTGGACTTTATTAATATATTGTATACAACTCACAATGATGACTTAGTTGAGAAATTGGCTGTCTCTTGTGACGCATCGCACGTAACGGATTTTAGTGTACTTTGTATAGAAAGTGCTGCCACTGATCCTCATCGCACGAACTGCTTTGCGATGCGTGCGATGCGGAACTGTGGACGCTCACCTTTAATGGCCATCGTCGACCCATCACAATTCACGGCTAGTACTTATCCCCTATAGCAATCATCTGCCTCGCAACAATACGGACACCTGAGCGGCTGTCACGCGGGCATCTTCGCTTTTTTACCAAACGGCAGGTGCAGTCGCCGCTTGCGAGGCTTAGGGACGCCGTCGTCCTCCATCAGGGAGGAATCCGTGGATTCCTCCTCGGGAGTGTTGCTGGACTGGCTGGGTGCGTCAGTGGTCGGTATTGAATCTGTGAATGTTTGAAAATAGCCTAGTAGTGGCAGTAGACTAGACTAGGATGAGCCCGAATATTAGCCTGACGACGCGGTTAGCCTAGATGGTATTCTGCCGCCGAAACTAGCTGTTCCTGGTTCGATCCCCGGTAAGGGCAGATATTTGTGTGATGAGAACTAATGTTTGTTCCTGAGTCTTGGATATTTCCTATGTATTTAAATTACATACATACATACATATTATCACGCCCGAAATCCCTAATGGGCTGGGCAGAGCCACAAGACTACTTGTGGCCACGTTCGATTAATTAGTCCTAAGATGGTATGATGAACCGTATGGTGACAGGTGATTAGCCCATCGCCCATACAGATAGTCCATCATGTTGGAGAGGACCCCGTCCCTTAGTCGACTTTTACGACATGCCAGGATGATAAGCATCTGCACGCATTCTATGCTATTTCTTCACTCCCAGTGCAGCAGAGGAGACCTTCACTCCCAGTGCAGCAGAGGACACCTTCACTCCCAGTGCAGCAGACGAGACGAGTATTTAAATTATTGTGTCTATATAACTACAATTCAAGCCTTTAAAGTTTACTTTGGTATTAGATCGATTTGTGTAAAGATTGTCCCCTGATTTATTATTGTTTGTGCCCGAGTGATGTGTGTTTATTATTTATATATGCGCTTTCTCGGTTAAACTGCTGAAGCGTTTCTGATGAAATTTGGTATGGAGACAGTTTGAGATCCGAGGGGGGAAATAGACTACTTAGACTCATTAGTCCGTAAAACGGTGAGCGAGAGGTTATATAGACGGAATTTTTTACTTTTTTAATACTAGTTTTTACATCGGCGGGGCCGGGTCGCTACGCGCTCTTGTAGTGCGACGTCATATACTATGCAAAATTCATAACGCCCGCGGATCGTATTTTAGCCGTACGATCCGCTTTTCTAGCATATCATTCTAATAATTACGAGCAAGTGTGATGAAAATGTATTTCACAGCTTTTTTTAAGAATTTAGTGCGAGTCGCCTTATGGCCGTTCCCAATATTCAATCTACGGATAGATTAGATCACTGCTGGTTAAAATTTGATATTTGCCGCATAGAAAATATATCAAATTTTAACTGCATATTATGAACGGGCGTTAGAACGCTGGAATACTTACTCTCGGGCACGGGGCGCTGTTTGTTAAGCGCGTTTCTCCTCAGGTCGAGGTCCGATGAGACGACGTCGGAGCTGCGCGAGCGCGCGATGACGGCGGCGGGCGCGGGGGACAGCGCGGGGGGCGGCACGGAGGGCAGCGCGCGGCGGGGGGGCGGCTGCGGGGTGGCGCGGGGGGCAGGGCGCAGCTGCGGCTGCGACTGTGAGTGCGTCGCGCGGGGCAGCTCCTCGCCCGTCCAGTTCACGCTGGACGCACGATAAGCACAAATCAATCGAGAGATTCACCGCGTGACCTTGAAGTCACCGTGCTCCATAAAAAACACAGATTCATATCAACTTGATTTCGTCACGCATGTGTTCAACATATTTTAAGGGAGAACATTTTAAGACAATGTTCTCGAATGCCACTACTTAAGCGCGGTCGCCGAGCAGAAAGAATTTCGTACATTGACCTTTGAGCCTACTGCCAGTGGTCAACAAGATTTGTATAAATTTCAAATTTATTAAATATTTTAAGTAGCACCTAAAACATAGCTAATAAAATAATGGAATGTCGGGTATTAATTTTGGTATTATCTCCTTTTCGTGTTAAGATTAAACACTCAGCATGTCTTGACATATTTTAATAATTAATGAACATTGTTTCGTATATTTGTAATTTAAAAAAATGTCACTTAAATGAAATTTATATCAATAATTAATGTTAATGACAATTAAATAATAATAATTAATTTTATACAGCCGTATTTCTATAGAAAAAAGGTTTACAGTCTCTCATGCCGGCGGTCAGTGACGCCAGTGCCGCTCCGCGAGCGCAAAAACAATACAATTGTACGCGAGCAACAAAGACAGTTTATGACAAGTCATTGTACGCAATTCTTCCTGCTCGGCGACCACGCTTTAGAAGTTGATATTAAACATAAACACTTGTTTGACTCATATTATTATTATGCCAATTTTTTAAGAAATACCTTTAATGACAATGATTTATAACTTCTGCACTAATGAGAAAAGGATCACTTCGAATTTGAATCTTATATCATAGCAGTCAGAGTTGATTCTGTAGTAAAGTTTGCGACTTACTTGTCACCGCCGAGCACAAACTGGACGGGGTCTCGGCGCCGGTCGTCGGGACTCTTGCGCAGGTCGTTCAGCGACGACTTCATGCGGAGCTCGTCGTTCGCGCGCTTCTCGTCGATGCGACGCTCGCGCGCCTCTTGGGCTAGCCGTTCTTCTAGTTGTAACCTATAATTAATTGAATATTAGTAAGGCCTGTTTCGATCCCAATTTATGATAATGTGATCAAACATGCCGTACGTTCCGAGACGCGTTTAAAGTGTGCTGTATTCCGGTCCGAATTGACCGTTAAGCACGTGGTATATTGAAACTGTAATTCTGTCCGTCTATCTGTCTGTATAG
Organism: Tortricodes alternella; assembly: GCA_947859335.1. Lineage (NCBI taxonomy): Eukaryota > Metazoa > Arthropoda > Insecta > Lepidoptera > Tortricidae > Tortricodes > Tortricodes alternella. The sequence continues at coordinate 4,955,176 of OX401986.1, forward strand.
CTGGTACGTTTTCACAGCCAAACTAACTATACAATTTGGATGAATCTCAGCAAGGATCTAATTTGGTGACTGGGCAAGGTAGGAGGGGAAGTATCCTAGTATCCCGGAAAACTCCTTCCAGAGGGAATCGGGGTAAATTATAAATCCGAAAGTATGTCTGTTTGTTTGTTCCTATGTATCAAAACGGAACAACGGATTGACTTGATTTATCCCGGAACAAGGCGCAGTTTTTAAGGGAATGGAGCGTTTTAAAATTTACCGCCGTACGACGCGACACAAAACGATTTTGTCGTCACGATAAAGTAGGAGATCTAGTTGTATGGAATTATATGCGTTATGAGCGAGCCTCTACGCTATGGCAACCTTACCTTGCCTCAGCCAATCTCAAGTCCAAAGGGTAGTGGGGTGCATCGGCTTCGCTGCTGGAGGAGTCCTCGCGCCAACCAAAGTTGTCCGCCACTGTAATGTTCACAAAATGTGTGACTACCAACCTCTCCAAGAACTGTCAAAGTCAAAGCGAACTATACTTTAATTAAATGCAATAAGAGTTTTGACAGTCAACTGGAATCCACAAATAAGCTAGTACACCACGCTTCGAGTTTACAAGACAACATTATTCTCACCAAATACACGTGGCCCTCACGAAACTACAACTTGCAATTTTACAGCATTCAACTGGCAACACTGCAAGGCAGATGCTTAGATTATAGAATAGAGTAAAAGATACGCTGTATATTACCTACGACTGTAATGCTACGCTGCTCCCGCAAACATCAGCGCCCTAATGAAAACACCGGACAAGTGCGAGTTAAACTCGCATGAAGAGGGTTCCGTTCCATACATGATTATCTGAAATTTACTAGGTTACTTTAAATGCCATAGGCTTCTTTTAGGTTTTCCTGTCATCTTTAGGTAAATAACAATTTTCTGTATTTTTTTTTTTCAAAATTTTAGCCCCAGTAGTTTCGGAAATAAGGGGGGAATGGTAAATTTTTGCCTATTTTCCTAAATAACTTCCAAACTATTTTACATAAAATTCAAAAGAAAATATATTTAAGATCCTCACAATAAGCCCTTTCATTTGATATGTCACACGATATAGGTAGCATAACTTTTTTTTTTAATTTTCTAATTTATCCCTCAAGTGGCCCGCCATGTTTAAAATTCATATATTTACGTCACGCGTCCGTGTTGCGGTCACCGAGTTACATATGTATATCAAATGTCAACTCAATCGGTCCAGTAGTTTCGGAGAAAATTGGCTGTGGCAGACGGACAGACAGACGGACAGACACATGAGTGATCCTATAAGGGTTTAGTTTTTTCCTTTCGAGGTACGGAACCCTAACAAGATGGCTGTATTTTATTAGTACGTCGATTTCAAATATGGTTCTTCGCCTTACCATAGTATAAAGAGAAGGGAAGTAGGTTATCTTCATACAAACCCACCACGCGCGGCTTGTATGTGTGCGCCAAAGTATCTATGCGTCGCCGCACGCACACTTAAACAAATCTCGACCCGTCTCGACCCGCTTAGTAAGGGGAAACGGGTAGAGATTTTGTTTAAGTGTGCGTGCGGCGCGCGCGGTGCGTTTGTATGAAGATAACCTACTTCCCTTCTCTTTATACTATGGCCTTACGTCAGCCAGTGACAGTATGACCAAATTAATAAGATTGTAATAATGCTGTCACAAATGAAAACTAAATTGCCAATATTATTTAGTATCATAACCTTACAGGCCAAACAAATGCGCATGTGTTTTGTATGAATCCGTGTGGCCTGTAGTTGACGTTTTGGGCGGCATGGTTTGAAGGTATCAACGTTTAATCTATTATCATTGTATACTCTAAGGGCAGATGTATGGGACCTGTCATCGGTGTAGCCAGTTTTTGCTTATAACATTATAACTTTTAGCTTCATGTGTTTGGGGTCATCCATAAAGTACGTCACACTAATTTCGTGTTTTTTTGACCCCTCCCCCGTCCTTGTCACAGTTGGTCACATTTGTGAGACCCCCCCCTCCCTAGTGTGACGTCACATATTTTGCAATTTTACATGTAGAAATTATTAAATTAAGACGGCTGTTCCGAAATTCAAATCAAATATTTGTAAAACGCGACCGGCGCGTGACACTAGTGGACCGAGTGTGAACTCTCCAACAAAACTGTTTAAACCTTATGCCCATGTATTTATGTATTAGATTTTGAAATGTGACGTCACGAAACTTAGGACCCCTCCCACCCCTTGTCACACAATGTCACACTTCGTCTACCCCCTCCCCCCCTTAACGTGTGACGTACTTTATGGATGACCCCTTTTTTGTGTGATTTGTTTGACTTACATTTGACGAAATTGTAGTTACATGGAATGATATATATCATGACACATCGAGTAAAAATTTTATATGACAGTTAACCAGTAAAACATGGGTGTGGTCTTGTTAATGACCCACAATTATTTGTATTTGAGAGCCAACTTAGTTATTTATATTTATGCAACTGTATCATCATCTGTATCTGTATCATCTTTGACAAAGTGTACGATGTAAAACATACCTACATATAATGAGAATAATGATCACAATCGTGTAGCTTCCTGGTAACATTTAAGTTTAAAAAAAAACCTAGTAAACATGATTATCAATTAAAAGCATGTATGAAATATACTGTACCTATTTATGAAAACATGCAAACGTATAAAAAGCAACGAATAGTACGCTTTACTTAACGTGCCGCGGCTACCTTCGTACATATGTAGAACTGTCCATCAAAATATTTGAGTACTTGTTATCATGAATTAGGGTTTGATTTCGCTCGTATTACCGATACGAAGATAACCGAAGCGCATTATTTAAAACTGCACTGTAATAAAGCTATCAAATTCCAAATATCTTACCTTCTTACTATGACTAATTGGCATGAAACATGATCTTTAAGTAAAATACGATTCAAACACCATAAGGGATTCCAACTCATGCATGCACGGATCCAGCCCTCAAAAAGGGGCGTGGTCACGGCCACCCGAAAATCGGCCCATAGCTAGTCGTAGTGAACTCGCTCATAATCGATTTAATGCATACCTACAAAGGACGTCACAAGTCTCTTAGGGTTGTGGGCATGCCTATCGTGCCCACAACGTGGGCCCGCGCTTGAACTCATGGTCAGATATGGTCTTGACGAGCTTGAAAAGCGAGAAGCTCACGAGCAACTTATGTCAGTGGCAACAGTTGGCTCTTTCGCAGTCTTCGGAAGAGCGAGAGAGCCGACTGTTGCCGATGCTGACATATGCGGCGGATGATAATGTGGATCTCCGCATATTATTTGGGCTTGCGAGAAACGTCCCAACGGGATACTTGTGACGTTTAGAATTAACTCAATTGTACTTACAGCTGATTCATCCATTCTTGTCTTATTTGGTAAACAAGTTTCTAACCTCAAAATACACCTTTGTTGCAAATGAAGCAACCGGGAACAGTATTTTAGACGTCACTTTGCCAATTTTTAAGCCAGGATTGCTTTATTTAGGATAAAGTAACAATTTCACTCAAAAATTGCACTTTTTAAGGTTAGCAACTTGTTTACCAAATAACATGAGTACCTATGGATGAATCGACTGTACCAACTTGGAGCAACAAAATTGTCAATCGCACTTCTTTTAATATACATATCCAAGTAGATCTCGCGAAAAAGCTATAGCAAAAATGTTTGTTGACAAACGTCAGTGCCATACTAATTTACAGACTAGTCAGTATTTTATATACGCTAGTGTTGCTGACAATCTGACAAGACTGTGAACTTTTGTATGAAAAGGATGTCAGGTTATGTCACACTGCCAACAACTGAGCGCTTATAAAGTCTAAGGCAGGAGTGAATCGTATTTAAAAGATGCGCGTTAGTATATTTGAGTGAAAAATCGACATCTGCGCAACTCCCAAGATCATGAATCATGCTAGTGATGTTTGCCGCTCCAACGTGATACAAAAAAACGCAACCAGATGTGGGGGTAGTCAAATAAAACAAAATCACAATCGTCAAAAGCTTTCAAACGTGCATCGGAACCAAAAAAAACCTATATTGTTGAAAAACCAAATGCTCTATGAATTCTAATATTTCGTGCAGTATTTTTTAAAATATTTAGTACAGTAACGATAGATTAGTTGTCATTTTAATGTTTTGAACTCACCTTATGATGCCCAAACCTATATATGAACCATTTTGGGAAAGCAGGCCTTTGCAATGGGACTATGTCAAGTATAAATAATTATAGGCATCGATCGTAACTGTCCCTCCTGAAATGGTGACACCCAATTATTGGTATCTCTTATAATAATAAAAACCGGACAAGTGCGAGTTAACTCGCGTGGAGAAGGTTCCGTTCCGTACATGATTATCTGAAATATACTAGGATAGACTTCGTATAAGTTTTCCTGTAATCTATATGTATAGAACTATTTTCTGTATTTTTTTTTTAAATTTTAGCCCCAGTAGTTTCGGAAATAAGTGCGGGGGGGATGGTCAATTTTCGCCTATTTTCTTAAATAACTTCTAAACAATTTTACTTAAAATTCAAAATAAAATATATTTAAGATCCTCACAATAAGTTCTTTTATTTGATATGTCACACGATAGTTGGTTGCATAACTTTTTATTTTTATTTTCTAATTTATCCCCCAAAGGTTGCCCCCATGTTTAAAATTCATAAATTTATGTCACGCATCCGTGTTGCGGTCACCGACTTACATATGTATACCAAATTTTAACTCAAACAGTCCAGTAGTTTCTGAGCAAATTGTCTGTGACAGACGGACAGAGAGACAGACAGACAGACAGACACACGAGTGATCCTATAAGGGTTCCGTTTTTTCGTTTTGAGGTACGGAACCCTAAAAATGGCCAGGCCAATCATTTTCTTCGTTCGGCCATTTCTAGAAATGTATTAAGGGGCTACCTGTTCCGAATGACCTAGACTTTGATCCAATTTAGCCTCACCGCAATAACATCAGTTAGTTATTACAGTGCCAGTTAGACATTTTAAAAAAAATATCAAACTTTACATGAACTTAAGAATAAAACAGCTTTATCAGAGAGTTTGTAAATATTCAAATCTCAGAATATTTTTGGCGTATCATGACGAAAGCAATTAAAAATATCAGACTTCTAAAAATAAACTTGAGAATGATATCAAAATTCTGACTGTTACGAATGTTAAGGAAATATTGAAGAATCAGATAGATTATTTTCCAAATTATATCTTGACAACCAACAGCCTAGGTACGAATAGGGAGCCCTTTAAACCAGTTTGCGTGGTTTTCGATCAACCTCTGAACTTAATATCCATTTTTAGGGTTCCGTACCTCAAAAGGAAAAAACGAAACCCTTATAGGATCACTCGTGCATCTGTCTGTCTGTCTGTCTGTCCGTCTGTCACAGCCAATTTGCTCCGAAACTACTGGACCGATTGAGCTGAAATTTGGTATACATATGTAAGTCGGTGACCTCAACACGGACGCGTGACGTAAATATATGAATTTTAAACATGGGGGCCACTTTTGGAGGGTAAATCAGAAAATTAAAAAATAAGTTATGCAATCTATATTGTGTGACATATCAAATGAAAGGGCTTATTGTGAGGACTTTAAATATATTTTTTTCTGAATTTTAAGTAAAATAGTTTGGAAGTTATTTAGGAAAATAGGCGAAAATTGACCATTCCCCCCCATTATTTCCGAAACTACTGGGGCTAAGATTTTGAAAAAAATACAGAAAATAGTTCTTTACGTATAGATTACAGGAAAACCTATAAGAAGTCTATGGTATTTAAAGTAACCTAGTAAATTGCAGATAAAATGTACGGAACGGAACCCTCTCCACGCGAGTTTAACTCGCACTTGTCCGGTTTTTTTAAATGAATCCTACACACCTAAACATAAGAGAGTTATTTCACAGGGCGACAAGCATACAAGCTTATTAAAATTTAACCTTCTCTGTCTGCGAGCAAGAGTGATTATTTATAACAAAACATGCACAAAAGGGAAAAAAAACCCACACCAAGAACAAGTACAGTCTCATGTATACCAGAAAATATTTTTATTACACTGGCTAAACATAATAACTGTAGTGTAACTCACACCTTTTCAACGCCTTACGTCAAATGCAAAGGCCAAGCGCGTTACAGATATAGTGAATAATATGTTTCCATCGGTAAAACTCGGATCTCAATCGGAAGACGACGGGACCCGAAGTGTCAATTAATTATTGTATTCAATGAGTGACATGTTTATATCCATTAATATGAAACTTTATTATTTTCTGTCAAATGTCAAAATGAAAAATGACAGCATGGTATGATGGCTACTGGCCCCCAATTCTAGATGCATTCGAGGTAATGTCAATTGCGAGATTAAACGTCAGGTTCATGCAGTTGTGTCAAATGACTGTATGCACTGACGTTTAATCTCGATTGTGGGATTATCTCGAATGCACCAAGAATTGCTGGCCTTGCTGAAACTAATTGAGAGAGCACGATAAATACGAACTTTTCCGATAAAACACGATGGAAACGAATTATGCACTACATCTGTACAGCTATGCAAAAATCAACTTAATGTATACGTAAGAAGGTCTCTTTTGGGCTGTACCCTCCGACAACTATAAGCTTCGGAGGCATGGTAGGCACGACAGCTCATGACGCTGGCGTTGAAAGGGTTAAAAAAATCTGCTTTTAGGTTTTGACAAGCGGAGCATTCCATTTTCCAACAATCGGGGAGCGATGGTCAAATTACAGAGACTATTATATCCTATCGAATCCGCATGCGACCCCCGCTCCAAGCATTAGAGTAATAGAAAACTATAAGTGGCGGGGCTACGGCCTACTACAACCTCGAACGCACCAACCACAGCGCTCTAAAAACCCCTCGCGCCCCGCAATTTCGGCAGGTCTGCGTCAAAACGTGACCAATCGCGTGGCGACTTTTATTCAGGTAAATTCACACGTGCCAGTTATCTAGTTATAGGTCGACAGACTTAACTGTGGACTTGGGATGGACTTGGTCGCTATGGAAGTGTCAAAAATTACGTTTATCTACACCCATATCATAAAACCTCCATTGGTTAATCAAAAACCGTAGGAAATGACCACCATTTTGACAACCAATTAGGAAAAACCAGTGCTACGATAAAGAAATAACATGACTTCTTTATCGTTTTTAGTAAAGAAATGAGATTAAATTTGGAACAGCTGTCAAAACTCAAGTGGGTCTCTATTCTAGTATCTATAGATATTAAAACAGTTATTGATACGAAACGTCAATTCAGTATGTTTTTTTAATATAAACTGCACAATATTTGATCTCGAGTGACGTGAGAATAGAGACTTCATCCGTTAGTCTATGATTTAAAAAAAAATGGTCTTGACGGAGGACCGCCATGTTGGTGTTCTGCTGAACGAAAGTAGAATTGGTTTTTGAATTGAATAGAAAAAGTTGTTTGTAATTTACTTTTTAGTTGAAAATATGAATAGTAAGTAGTCTTCTCGGAGTGTGTGTGATGTGAAAATGCGCCGGATATCGGAAAAATGCAGCCACGATTGCAACAAATAACTTGTTGCCAGAAAATATTGTTTCTGAACCCATCATGGAGGATTTATAATATGTGTGTAGATAAAGTTATGTATGCAACTCTGCATAATTTGGCCTTAAAACACACGTGCGATCTTATTATGAAACTCGCCTATCGGCTCGTTTCATGAAAACCGCACTAGTGTGTTAAGGCCTATCATTATGCAACCGTTGCATAAACTACTATTATTTAACATACCGTAGTTCCATTTGAGCCAGTCCACAGATAAGTAGGTTTTATGCCTGAGTGTCATATCATAAATGTGCCTTTTCAAGATTAAAAGTGTTCAAGTCTTATAATAATGATCAAAAGAAGTTCAATAGCAATCTACTCAAAAATGTATTCTTCAGGGTACCTAAGTCATTAGTACTATGAAATTTGTTAATTACACTTTATATCTTGAACTGTTAATTTTAACAACATGACACAAAATGACACTATGAGAGTATGCGTTATGAGCTTAAACGCATAGTAAATGTTTAAATTGATATACTGTTGAATATTATTTCACTGATTGTACAATTATTTCATACATGCCTTTTAATGTTTCTTGATACTTGCAGCTTGAAAGCTTCCTATCGATTGTGATATATATGTTGAGAAATATTTTTATTCATAATAAAAAATATAAACACCATAAAAATATACTTTGAAAACAGATTATACTTAATTTTAAATAGGATTCAAATGTCAGGTTTATCTTTACAGAAAATTATTATCAGATCTATGAGGAACTAGCAAAGCTTCCTTCCGCTTAAATAACTGATAAATAATACATAAACATGACCTATTTATTATACAAAGGTAACTTATAAAAAAATCGGTAAACAAATAATTAGTAAAGAAATAAATAGGAACAGAAGTTAATTGGTTTAGAATTAAGTACAAGAAGTAAGAAATGTCTTTAATAAAATATAACGCTTTGAGCATTTAATAATGCTAAAATAATCGTAAACTATTTGTAAATTAGTGTTTTTTAACTTAAACGTTTATCACATAGCCTTACGTTAAATAACAGTGTCTTTAATATTGAAAACGAATACATTCAGCATCAAAGAAATCAATAGTGGTGTGGGAGATGGGGTGGGCATACGGGAGGTAAACTTTTTTGCTACAGAGTTCTAAGACACTGCGCGCTGATTCGATGGTTGTTAATACTTCACATATTATAGATAATTTCTCGCTTATATCAACTATTAAAACTTTAAAAAATATATATTATATATCTACTGTATCGAATTGATATATAAAGTTAACTACCATATCGTTACTTCACCACTGAATTTTAATATGTATCTCTATCGATATATAAGGGCGCCAAACGCATGACTCGCCCGAGGCGCCTAGATGGTTAAGGCCGGCCCTAGTTGGCTGTCGTTGGCCAAAAGTGGAGCCTTAAGCACGAACCGTACTTTACTGACATATTTGATACTGAATGTACACTACACTAAACAAAAAAAAAAAATGAATTCAAAAAACATGCAAATTTGAGCTACCAACTAACTCATAGGGGTGCGTTCATGGAGATGTGCCGAGCTGACGACCAATCAAATTGCTAGCACAACCTGCCCGCGATTAATTCGTCGCTCAGTGCGTCCCTTGCATATTTAATTAGTTTGACAGTGACGCACTGAGCCACACGTTGCATTAGCCCCCCAGCCGTTTGTCTCTATGACTATCTCTTTCATCGGCACTAGTCTGAGAGAGACGCACTTAGAGATAAACGGTTCTAATTTATCTTTGTGTCATGCATGTTACGGCCGCTGTTATATGTCATGAAATATTTCAGATCGGCCCCAGCTAGAACGCACGAACAAACTCCAGTTTCGCTTCAACTTTTTACACGTACACAAATTCATATAATATTGCTGTCTTGTATTGCATAAAGTACAAATCTACGCACATAGCAGTGCCAATATATCCTAGGATGCCTTTTATAACTTATAAGGGGGATATGTGAGCCACTTTTTACTTTGAAGTGTTTATAACTAATTTTATTTACGTTGGTAGGTATTAGTTATCGCGGACGTAATGCCTATACAGCACAATTTTACCATCATTCATATTTCATATTGAACAGTTTAAGTGGCTTTGAAATATTTGTCTTTAGCTACCTAGTTTTCTCATTTGAGAACCACTTAAGTGATGATATAATCAGTTAAAAGTAAACAAGAGGTATGCATCTCTTCGCAAGCAAATGCATTAATTTCATCCAGCACTCAAGTGTTTTATAAGCCTGAAAATAATTTACAATAAAATTAACGTTACAACGTTCTAACGTGTTAGAATTTAAAATATAAATTATAATTAGATTATTTTAAGTTGATTTACGTTATAACTAAGTCAGATATGAGCTTCTTGGTATAAAAAGATAAGAAAATCATTCGGTAAACAAAATGGAATGGAATTCGCTCCCGGCGTCTGTATTTCCTTCAAATATAATATAGAATCTCACCCAATCGCACGTGGGAGAGCAAGGGGGGGTTGTCTCGGCAAAATTCACATCCGCAAGAATCAGTGTAAAATTACGAGAAACGGTTTAAATTAAGTAAAACATGATTCGCCATTAAAATATGCCTAATCCTACACAATAATATTAATATTATATTTACACTAAAAATACGCGTTTTGAAAAATCTTACGAGAAATCTCACGACATCTGACTTAAGGGGGAGGGGGGATCGAAATATCGCCAAAATCGCCTAACGCAATTAATGGACGCTATACGTGTGCCATTATTTTAACACGGAGACGCTTCAGACGCAAGAGAAAACTATGTTTAACCTTTTGGTCGCCATGCATGTCTGAGAATTAATACGAATTTCAACTTTAAGTCAAGGCATGAAGGTCTTCTTTTACCCTGTATAGCCTGTCACGTATAGTTGACAACGGCGGCCAAAAGGTTAACAGAACCGAAACTTGACTTGATCAGTGTATATTTAAAACACGTGTATTAGTGTACGTTGAAGGCTGACAGCGGCGCGCGCGCAGGGCTACTCGGCGTGCTCGTGGAGCGGCGAGCGCTCGTCGTCGGGCTTACCTGAGCCGCACACGGACGCGTCGTCGCCGAGGCTCAGGTCGTCCTGGGAGCTGCTCACGCGCGCTGCGAACACGACGAACATATTGAGCGACTGCTAGACGGGCCAATTTAATTTTTATACACGACATTTTTTTTACCTTTTAGACGCTAAGGGGTCATCCATAAAGTACGTGACACTAATTTCCTGAATTTTTGACCCCTCCCCCGTCCTTGTCACAGTTGGTCACGTTTGGGAGACCCCCCCTCCCTAGTGTGACGTCACATATTTTGCCATTTTACATCTAGAAATTATTAAATTAAAACATATTTCCGATATCAGTTCAAATTTGGCATTTTGACACTAGCTTTTATGTAAATGTATTAGATTGTGAAATGTGACGTCACAAAACTTAGGACCCCTCCCACCCCTTGTCACACAATGTCACACTTTGTCGACCCCCCCCCCCCCCCTTAACGTGTGACGTACTTTATGAATGACCCCTAAGCATGTCTGAGAAATAACACGAATTTCAACAACGGCGTCCAGAAGGTTAAGCGGAATGTGAACCTACGGCTTTTCATACAAAAGGCGATAACGGTTTCCACCCGTTAAAAGTTAACCGATTTTGAACAATTTTTGATAGGTTGTTCTGTTAGTCAGAACAAAATCTAGGTCTAATAGTTAATCAAATAAAGCAAAAATCATCATACAATAATATATAACAGTTTTTTTTTCGGGAAACAGAAAGGTTATAAGATCTTAAATATCCAAGCAGATTCCGGTTTTTATTTAATAGCTTGAAGATCCAGGGTGCGTTCTTTTTTAAATTACATCATGGTTAGCTTTAAAATATTTAGATTTCACGTTTTTGCCGCCAAGCATGTCTGAGTGGAACACGAATTTCAACTTTAAGTCAAATCAGTTAAGATATTTTTTAACCTGTATTGTATAGCCTGTCACGCATAGTAGCTTATTATTAGTATTATTTTGTAATTTGTAATTTTTGTAATTTCAATATGGGTGTACTGCCTGAACAATAAAATATATTATTATTATTACTATTATAGTCGACAACGGCGGCCAAAAGGTTAAGGATCGATCGATTATTGGTATCTAACCTCTAGGCGCGGGCCGGCCATTGGCGTTTCTGTACAGCATACTCTCTAGGAACTGCAACCCGTTATTATTGATTATATTGAAGCCGCATAGCCGCTCGATCTGTTTCCATCTGTGCATTCTCTCCTGGAAACAATAAATGACATACAGGATCAGTTTTCATAAAGATACAAGTACATTCGAGGTCATAAATATGTTTACGTTACCAAAGGGGCCATAATATCTGAGCGCTCTTACGCCCTTGACAATAAAGTTGTATTCACATAACTACTAAAAAAGTTAGTATTTGTTGTTATAGCGGCAACAGAAATACATCATTTGTGAAAATTTCAACTGTCTAACTATCACGGTTCATGAGATACAGCCTGGTGACAGACGGACAGACAGACGGACGGACAGCGGAATCTTAATAATAGGGTCCCATTTTATCCTTTGGGTACGGAACCCTAAAAACAGAATAAAATAAATATTTAAGGGGGCTCCCATACAACAGACATGATTTTTTTGCCGTATTTATAGATAATGGTACGGAACCCTTCATGCATGAGTCCGACTCGCGCTTGGACGGTTTTTTTTGATGATGTGAAAAAAATACTGTTTTAGAAAGATTTTCTTGCTCGTCAACTTCGAAGATGAGATGGGTTATTTGCTATAAATTTCAAGAAATAATGGAGAAATTCCAAAAATTTACTCCTTCTTAAGACTGTCTTAATGAAGTTTACACATTCAGACAAATATACAATCAGTCATCAATTTTATTAACATATTCACCGTAGTTGTGTCACTAGCAATAAAAGATTTGAAAATAAAACGAAGCGATGTCATATCAAATTCACGATCATGGTTGTGTTTGGTCGCCGACATTTTGTGCCAGTACTTTGAGGCAGCGATTAAATATACATTTTGAATCAAGGCCGAATCCATATTTGAGCAGACGGACAATAATAGAAAAACTTCGCGTTATTTCAAGTACAATTTTAACATTAGATAGTATCAACATAACATTAGGTAGTAGTTTAGTAGTTTCTGCGGGAATTACCATACAATATGAATACGTGAATTTCATGAACGAATGAATTTAGCGTTTTTTTGTATCGCTAGGCTAACACGGCTGATGGACTAATACAGGATAGTATTTTGTATTAAGGGCGAACAGCAGGGGCTTTAATGGCACGACGTTCATAATTGCCGTACCGCCTGTATTACACACAATGTGTTTAATCACACTTCCCAGGTTTTTTTAAATAAGGTAAATTACTATATTAAAAGAAAAGTTTCTAAATGGTGGCGTCGGCGAGGCCGGGGTTGCAAACGAGTAATATACTATACAAAATCGATTACGTCCGCGGATCGTACTTTAGCCATACGATCCGTTTTGCTAGCATATTATATAACCCTAATAACTACGAGCAAGTGTGATGAAAAGTTTATTTTCGGGCTTCCAGTCATCCCTTTACACTAGGGGTGTGTAAATAAAAAAAAGGCCAAGTGCGAGTCGGACTCGCGCACGAAGGGTTCCGTACCATTGTCTATAAAAACGGCACAAAATCACGTTTGTTGTATGGGAACCCCCTTAAATCCATATTTTATTCTGTTTTTTAGTATTTGTTGTTATAGCGGCAACAGAAATACATCATCTGTAAAAATTTCAACTGTCTATCGCGGTTCATGAGATACAACCTGGTGACAGACGGACGGACGGACAGACGGACAGCGGAGGCTTAGTAATAGGGTCCCGTTTTTATCCTTTGGGTACAGAACTCTAAAAAAACATAAAAAATTATAGTTAACAGTAAGAACTATCCGCAAAAAAGGCTTCAAATACTATGTTGAAATCGGTGTCACATATCTAACGATTTAAATATATATATTAATTATATATTAATTATAACATTATAATCGGGAAAGAAATCGGATGACTGGTCGGTTTACCTGCAGCTCCTGAGTGACTTCGTTGAGGGCGGTCCTCGCCTCGACAATGGATTTGTCGACGTCGTCGATTGACTTGCCGTGCGTCGACACGAACGCGCCGACTAGACTCGAGCGTTTCTTGCGAAGTTTCTCACACTGCAATTATAAAGTCAATATTATTAAGTTCGTGTGCTTTTAGGGTGCCCACACCGGAGGATGTATCGTGGGTAGCTAAACAAGAAAGTCGTTGGAACCGAGGAATGCCAAAGGAGTGCGACTTTTTATTTAAGGATGTGTATCACGTCAAATCCGCAGTACATATATTTGATTTTTCAAGTTTTTTTTTTCATTTGCACCAAATAACGGCAACGAGTAATTTTGTACGAATAATGATTTAAAATATACAAATTGTGTGATTATTAATAATTATGTAGTATGTGAAATAAAATCAGAACCTAATTTGACTGCTCGAGTCATAACCAATCCATATGCAGTATTTGAAACGGTCCGGACACATGGAAATTCAATCAAGAATATTTCCGTGGGAACAACGGTAACGACATTTTTTTTTGATCCTAAAATCGAGGAGAGTACAAAGTTATAGAAAATACATTTTCTGATTATAAAAGTACTATGGGACAGAAAAAAATTTCGCTTTTTCTTGTATTTTAATCACTTCCGGTACAAATAACACAGGTTTGAATGTTATCTTACATGTCATTTATCTCCTTTAAAAGAACGGCAAAGTGGTTTTTTTTTATTACACTAATGTGAAACGACTAATATTACCATACTATTCAATTTCAATGAAAAATATACAAATCGAAATATTGCTATTTTTTTTTATTATGAGATATATAAGTGGCCATCGGCCCTACCATGGCTGACACGGGGATAAGTTAAGCCCGTCATATCCCTCTGACTATCACTTTCGTCGGCACTAGTGTGAGAGAGACGCACTGAGAGCTAAGAAGGGGTTAACTTGGCGTCTGTCGCCATCACTATGCCGACTTAGGACATGCATCTTCACGCTTCTTTTGAAGACGCTTGGGTTGTAAGAAAGAAAAACCCGAGCCGGGAGAGTATACCATATTTTTGATGTTAATATTGCAGGGCAGCGGGAAAATCTAAGAAGGAAGTTCATTCCACTTCGTTGTTCATTCCGATTGAAATTTTCTCGGCAACCAGCACGTAGTTGAGCGCAGTGACTGAAGGAAATTAGAATAAACCGCGGACCGATGAGCAGTAGAAGGATGTCGTAGGCACCAGTCTGCGAAAGTTCCTAAGTCGTTGGTCAAAATGAGCCACTTACCGCTTCCCTGGCTTGCTGCAGCTGTCCATCTGCCTGCTGCTTCTTCCTCAGATAGGACCTGTTCTCCACCTCGTGGGTCATCTGGAGCCACTGCTGAAGCCCCGAGGGCGGCGCCCAGCACCTGTCCTCGAGCTCGCCTTCCGCCCGCCTTAGTTCAGCTCTTAACATCTGACAATGGAAACACGTTTATAAAATCTGAATAAACACGAAGCTGCCTAGGATATGCCAGGAAGATGAGCTGTGGGGGAAAAGCAGCCCAAATCGGTGTGTTCCTTTGCTCTCACACGGAAAAGATTAATAAGAGAATTTTTACCAAGCTCATCATATATGCCTTCAACGCACGTGAAAATGAAAATACTTATTTTGCATGTAGGCTATACGGGCTCTTTCACAAGTGTGAATCTACCAGCTATACCGCCTACCGTGGATGGAAAACTAGTCTAAATTCTATTATAGCTGATTATTCAGATCCAAAATTCATGGGAATAGATGAACAATTTATTTAGAAATATGTTTCTTTAAATCAAAAATGTTTTCACGTTTGATCACAGTCCAATGTTAAGTGACGACGAGGTCGAAGGTGGTACACGCTTACCCAGAAAATGCCTATTCAGTCTTGCCTTGAAAACACCAAGTTTATACAATTCCGGGAATACAGACGCAGGGAGAGCGTTCCACGCCTTGGCTGTACGAATAATGAATGACGCAGCAAACCGCTTCGTGCGAACCAATGGAAATTGAATCACATATGGATGGAAGCCTTCCTGGCGTTGGGAAGACCGGTGGGAGAAAGTGTAGGGTGGGATGAGGTCTTTTAGTTTCTGAGCACACTCTCCATAATACACCTAAAAGTGTTCCGTGACTTGGACATTCTTACGAGTAAGACGTAACTTCCTTAATTTGATGAACAAAATACAAACCTCAATTTCAGCTTTCAGCTGCATGACCTCTAGATCGGATGAGGCAGAATTCAGCAACGGGGTGTCGCCGGCTTCTCTTAGTTTTCTTTCCAAGTTCTTTTTCTCTGTAGTCGCGCTTTCCTAGAAATGGACAAATACATCGTTAATAAAAAAAAATATGGAAATGGATGAATATGTTCTGATCTTAACTAAATTTCTGCTCACATTTAGTTTAGTGCCAGTAGGACGGGGATTGGTTTTAGAATGACTGATATATCAATCTTCATTAATATTTAAATTATTTTTAAAGGGCTTCTTAATGGGCGAGTTTGTCGGCAATTTATTCCTGCATTTCGGGCTATCCTCAAAGGTTTACATACGTTTGCGTTTTTTTTATGTCAATTGACTGACAAACGTGCTGACGGCCCACCTGATGGAAAGTGGTCACCGCCGCCCATGGACTGCTGGTGGTGCCAATGCGTTGCCAGTCTAGGGAGGATGGGGAATGGGGATGAGAGAATAGGCCTCCGGATCTCGTCACTCACCGTACGAAACGCAATAGCAAGCTATTACTTTACGCCGATATTCTGTGAGAGTGTGGTACTACCCCGGTCGAGCCGGCCCAATCGAACATTAACCATCTAGTGAGGATTACTGTTTGGCTCTACCACTACTAAGTATTTCTATTTATTTCATTCAATGCTCGTACCTGTTCTAGCCGCGCCTTCTCCAGCTCCTTCTGCATGTCGTCCAGCGCGAGCTCGGCGCGCCGCAGCTGCTCCATGTCGCGCAGCATGCGCTGCACCTGGTAGCGGCTGGCGCGGCCCGCGCGCAGCGCCGCCCAGCCGCCGGCCAGCGCGCCCAGCATCAGCGACGCGAGGAGCCAGTCCTTCCATCGGCTGCCTTCTGGAATACATCGCGGTCTAGGTAACGAGTATGAGTACGGTTGACGGTATTTTCAATTCAGGAGATTTTGTCACAGCCAATTTGCTCCGAAGCTACTAGAGTTACTAGACCGATCGAGTTGAAATTTGGTATACATATGTAACTCGGTGACAGCAACACGGACGCGCGACGCAAATATATGAATTTTAAATAAGGAGGCCACTTTTGGGGGCTAAATTAGAAAATTAAAAAAAAGTAATACAACCTATATCATGAAAGGGCGTATTGTAAGGATCTTAAATATATTTTCATTTGTATTTCAAGTAAAATAGTTTGGAAGTTATTTAGGAAAATAGGCGAAAATTGACCATTCCCACCCCCATATTTCCGATACTACAGGGGGCAAACATTTTGAAAAAAATCGAGAAAATTGTTCTTTAGCTAAAGATTACAGGAAAACGTATAAGAAGTCTATGGTATTTAAAGTAACTTAGAAAATTTCAGATAATCATGTACGGAACGGAACCCTAACCACGCGAGTTTAACTCGCACTTGTCCGGTTTTTTTCTTATTTTTACACGAAAATTGATCCGGCGAAATTAAAAATCGCGCAAACATAAGAACTAAACATACAAGTTACCCTACCCTACTCTAAATATTTTCAATTAGCTAAGTTCTGCCTTCCGCTCATTTTAACAAAATAATATTTTTTGCCTGAAATGTCAAGTTCGCACTCAACTGTCAACCAAGATCGAGAACACTATTATTCTTGTAATGATTCTCACGTTTTCCTCAATTTGACGAACCACTGAATCTCATTATTGACAGTCATCGTGGTTTTTAAACGCGAATGCAAGCAGCAGTTGAAAAAATTGTGAACATTTTTGAGCTTTTTCCATTCAAGCAATTTTATAGACTTGAGATACTATAGTTTTTTTTTACATTTTTCTTGTATTTCAAGCAAAAGAGCGTCCTAGCCGGCGCGTAAGAAACGGGTATTCACGCACTGTGGGGCTAGTGCCACATCTCTATATAGGTCTCTATCAGAATTCATATAAAGTTATTTTACCTCTGGGACGACGGACTATGAATGTGTCACTTTATTACGACTAGGTACTATGGAGGGTCGTAATATTCGCAATACAACTGGTTCAGCTATACGAGCATTGATTGTAATGTAACAATAGTATGTTTTCATTAATTGTATCGCGAGACGACGGTTGTCGCGTTAATGGTGGCGACACCATATTTATTAATTTCATAAGTTTTATATACATCGCTAAAAAGATATTAAAAATATTTATGATAAATATTTGCGTATAAAAACAGAAAACTTTAATAATTAGATTATAGGTAACAGGTAGGTATATTTGGAATGGAAATCGAACCGTGAGTCTCCCAAAGACTGGCCAAATTCAGAAAGGCCACTCAAATTGATCATTAATTAAAGTGGCGGTTTTGTATAGGATGACAACTAGTTGACGGATATTTAACTATTTAATCTCTAATCAAATGCTTAAGTAGCGTTTCTTAATTCGGCCATAAGTCTATTCAGTTAAAAGCATAAAATTATGAACATGAATAGAAGTTACCTTCACCGTCGGTCAAGTCCACATAACGGCCACTAAACAGCAAGAATATAAAATAGGACGTCCCTAGCGCCACCCAAGTATCCAACACCATCACATTATAACACTACACGTCGTTCCGTCATAGTTAAAACACTTTATGAACACGCGAAAAATTACAAAAATCCACCGTCGCACAATACGAGAGCCCGAATGGAGTCAGATCACACTCGCTAGCCGTGGTGTGTTCACGGGTGACAATGCTTTGTGAAATTACGAGACACCGGCACAATTTATTACTCACACTAGACGCTTATTGGTCTGCCATTGATACACAATGACATAATACTACGCTTATAAGCCCCTATGAGTCTATGAGTCTACGAATATGGCGAACTCGCGTACTTACTAGCCTAACGACATTTTCACAGAATGACATTGAGGAAAACCGATGACATTCTCACCAAGCACGATTATATATTTACTTTACATTATTATATCCTTCATTTTAAAAGCAATTGTAGCGAATTATTTTGAACATTGTGCGATCTGGTGATGTTATAATATTCGCGAAGCAAGTTTGACCTTGTCATGGACCTTCGCGACTAACGAGCGGCCAGTTAGTAACCGCGGACGAGGATTACGTAATGTTAGAAAAAAGTAAGTGATGATCTGATGACCTGATCGTATTTAGCAACAGCCACAAAGCTACTAATTTGACTTTATGTTTGAACTGTACGGGGATTCCCCGCTGGCGATTTTAGCCATTACCATCGTTACAAGTGTCGTTATTTAAGTTTCAACGCTACTTCTTTATTTAGTTCAAACACTATAATGGTATGGATCTACCGTTTACTCTATAATAGGTCTGGATAATGACAAAAATGCAATGTCAACAATATGTTACGTTTACTATGAAAAATGTGAGTTTCCCGTTTTTAGCCTAAGTTGTTTGATTAAAGGCTAAGACTGTGAGCTAAAAGGACAGTCTCTCATTGGACATGGTGTTACTAGGAAATTGACTTAATAACACGTTTGAGCAGCAACAACCTAACAACTCGCCAACCATTATGGAGCCGCACAATACAAAAGCGAATCTTCAGAGGGGAAAAAACTAAATGATCGTAAATTTGGATCGCTGTTGATCGTCTAACCTCATACCTATGACTAACCGGCGAGACTTGGGTCGCGGTTCGAAGCTGACAGTTTCATTTTCAAAAGCTATATATTCCCTTAATCTTAAAAAGTTCTAAACACTTTTCAAGTACTACTACATCTCTAGCACACTCATGTGGCTTGGATAAACAAATAGAGTAACAAAAAGGGAACAGACTACTCGAAAACGAAAACTTGGAATTAGTACGAAAAACAAGATGGGAAATTAATGGATGGATGCTGCAAAATACAGAATACAGAAAACTATGATTCAATGAAAATGAAAATATTTATTTTGCAAGTGCCACACGGCCAGCGCTTCGAAAGGTGACACCTGCTGAGAAGAAACGCCGCAAGAAACTCAGCAGTGAGTCTTTTTTTTAACTTTGACACTAGAGTTTTATCTAAAACTTACATATAAAAAGTGCAACAAACAAACCTAATGAGTGCATATTAATTATAATAATAAATAACTAATAAGGGAGATGTATAGTCTCCGCGTCTGCACAAGTTAAATGACTTATGGCCGAATTCAGAAACGCCACTTAAGCATTTGATTTGATATTAAATAGTTAAATATCCCTAGTTGTTAACCTATACAGAAACGTCACTTTAATAAAAGATCAATTTGAGTGGCCTTTCTGAATTCGGCCATAAGAGATGTATAAAGCCTCTTAGGGTCATAATGGATGTTTAAAGGATAACATAGCTCTTATCAGGGCAGAGGCACTTATGGACCACTTATGTAGGTATTTAGAATTTCAACCTTATTTTGTCCGTATGGTGCCGGATAAAAATAGGATAACCCCACCCCATCTCCTTCCGTCTCGTAAAAGGCGACAGAGGGACCAACCGAAGGATGGGCAGCAGCGGCTTCGAATGCTATCACGACCAACTGCGGTCGCCACCCCGCTGCCAACCGTGGCGACTATGGCAAATCCCCCCATTTTTGTGGGACGCCTATGTCCTGCAGTGGACGTTTCAAGGTCAATGATGATGATAAACATCATACTAAACTGCAGTCGCCAACCCGCCTGCCAACCGTGGCGACTATGGCAAATCCCCCCATTTTTGTGGGACGCCTATGTCCTGCAGTGGACGTTTCAAGGTCAATGATGACGATAAACATCATACTAAACTGCAGTCGCCAACCCGCCTGCCAAGCGTGGCGACTATGGCAAATCCCCCCCATTTTTGTGGGATGCCTATGTCCTGCAGTGGACGTTTCAAGGTCAATGATGATCATAAACATCATACTAAATTATGATACAAATTCGATTGTTTCCGTAAAAAATACCATGATTTTAAATTATTCTCAAATAAGTGTCAAATATCAAACTGTAATTATTTTTGAATTTTGTGTAGCACTACCTTCTGCCTGTGTTAATCCAGGGTATAAGCTATCTCCATTCCAAATTTCATTCAAATCCGTACAGCCGTTGGAGTGTGTGGGAGCAAACATACTAACTCAGTCAAACGAACATTCACATTTATAATATTAGTGTGATAATGTATTGTATGGGGCCCGCTTATGGGTTAACAAATTATATCATAGATTAAAATAGTGAATCGATAGTTTGCTTCGAAAAGGTAACTAACTATAGAAATGATCCATAGGGTCAAGGTTACGTTAAAATAAACGTAACCTGACAAGATTTACTACGAAGAGATTTATTTGTGAGATCAATAATGAAATGTTTTATTATAGAGTATTGCGATATCAAAACAGTACAGTGACTGACTTATAGACAACACAGCCTAAACGGATATTCCTAGAGTTTTGAAATTTGGAGGAGATATTCCTCGAGTACCCTAGACCCCAGAGGTGCACTATGGAGGGATTTTTTGAAATAAACGGGTGAAAAGAGGTGATAAAGATTGTATGGAAAATACCGCGGGCGAAGCTCCTCTGCTGCATTGGGAGTGAAGAAATAGCATAGAATGCGTGCAGATGCATATCATCCTGGCATGTCGTAAAAGTCGACTAAGGGACGGGTCCTTTCCAACATGGTGGCCTATCTGTATGGGCGATGGGCCGATCACCTGTCACTATACGGTTCATCATACCATCTTAGGACTAATTAATCGAACGTGGCCACAAGTAGTCTTGTGGCTCTGCCCACCCCGTTAGGGATTTCGGGCGTGATGCTATGTATGTATGTGAAGCTGTGGCGGGTCCAATAGTGTCTCTAGCCTAGTCTATATCACTCAATGAGTATCATAGATGTTGTGTGCGTATTGTTTGAATAACATTTTTGCGCCGCCTCTTTCATCTCGTGGTTTCAAAGCTTTTTTATTTGTTTGTTTTTTAACGTTAAACGTGGAGGTGTTATTGTGTATATAAGTGCGCGTAGGAGTGTTGCTATGCTTTGCTACTTATGGCAAACCGATTTTCCATCCGCTGTGTCGTAAACATATGTAAATACTTACTAGTGTTTGCCCGCGAATTCGTCCGAGTGGAATAGGATTATCACTATTCATTCTTACTTCCAAAAAATCATAGATTCCGGGATAAAAAGCATCCTATGTCTTTCTCCATTTAAAAGGGTACAAACGTGCAATTTTCTAGGGAAGTTTGTTAAGTCTATTGGCCGTGAAAATAGCGAAAATAAAAATATAATATAATAAGTCAACGGACAATTTTTAAGTTCACACTACACGTCCATGTTTGGGTCACCTATTTCTGTACATGTACTAAACAACTTTTTTGATCAAGAAGATTCGGTGATATTTATCATAAAACAAACAAACATAAATTATAATTTAGTTAATTATTCAGTATCTTTCATACAGTTCAATTATAAGTGTTAACAAGTAAACATCCAGGTCCCAAGATTCAGGCTTAACACAGTTCGGATTCCACCGGGTAGCGATCAGTTTATTCATGTCTATGTCCCAATAAATATTTTTTAGTTTTTATTTCTTCAGAAAACTGACCTGAACTTCTTCAGAAGACAGAGAGCGTCGGTGGCCTAATGGCTAAGGATGTTGACTCGTGATCGTGAGGTCCGGGTTCGAATCCAAGCGGTTGCCGTGTACCAATGAGTTTTTCTAACTTATGTACATTATCTGCCTGCGAATTGCGGTAACCGATGCTCTTACGGTGAGGGAAAACATCGTGAGGAAACCTGCACATTTGGGTAACTTAATGTGTAACCATGATCCAATTGGTCAGGTTCCCCTGTCGCAAGGGTTACGGAGGTCAGACGGCAGTCGCTCCACTGTAATAACCCGCCCTGCCGAACCCGGGATCATGGTCAAAGCGTACCCCGTAGCGTAAGCGTAGACGGGAAAAAGCGCTAATAAGGAGATTTCTTCAGAAAACTCTCTTGGTAAAGTATAAAACTCATAATATTCAGATATTATCAACAGTAGACAAGACTCATCACAGTATGTTTTCAAATCTATTTCAAACATACAATAAATATGACACGTGACATGTTATTATAATAATCATCGTCCATTAACTTTGTAGAGTCGTCGTAGTTATTATAAACGAAGGCGGTTATTAAAAAAAAAATGCATGGTGACAATAGTAAGGTCGTTGTACTACGACGAATAAAATAACACATTCCCGAAGCTGATTTTTTCTTGATGACACATGACATCAGTGCCGTGTTGCAATAGCAGTTCGACCATACGATTTCACGTTGTCATTCTAAGGTCTGTTCGCCGAGAGATGATAAAAAAAACAGGGCTTCTTAACTCATTACAAATAGCGGCCCGCTAATTATTTTTACCGAAGATATTTAAAAAAAAACCGGACAAGTGCGAGTTAAACTCGCGTGGAGAGGGTTCCGTTCCGAACATGATTATCTGAAATTTACTAGGTTACCTTAAATACCATTGACTTCTTATAGGTTTTCCTGTAATCTATAGGCAAAGATCTATATTACCGTAATTTTTTCAAAATTTTAGCCCCAGTTGTTTCGGAAATAAGGGGGAGGGGGGGGGGGAATGGTCATTTTTCGCCTATTTTCCTGAATAACTTCTAAACTGTTTTACTTAAAATTCAAGAAAATATATATGTAAGATCCTCACAATAAGCCCTTTCATTTGATATGTCACACGATATAGGTGGCATAACTTTTTTTAAAAAATTTCTAGTTTACCCCGTAAAAGTGGCGCCTATGTTTAAAATTCATATATTTACGTCACGCGTCCGTGTTGCGGTCACCAACTTACATATGAATACCAAATTTCAACTCGATCGGTCCAGTAGTTTCGGAGAAAATTGGCTGTGACAGACTGACAGACAGACAGACAGACAGACAGACAGACACACGAGTGATCCTATAAGGGTTCCTTTTTTCCTTTTGAGGTACGAAACCCTAAAAAGGGAAAGACTATATTTTTTTCATACAATATTATTATTGAATAGCCTGTATATGTCCCATTGCTGGCATTCATCGGACGACGACCATGACGAAGTCTCAGAGTCGGAGGAAGAATCAGAGACAAGAGAAGAGAAGAGAGAATTATGAAACGTTCAATTGCTTCGTCTAAAACAACACACGAACACCCAAACGACACACTCGAAGCGTATTCCAGAACGGAATGGGAATATGGCAGCCGCGTGCATGCGCTCGCCCGCCCGGCGCGGCGCCGTGCTTGACAACAACTGCCTCTCTCGTACCACAAAACTCAGTGTGGGCGGCGATAAGCGACGCCCGTCTTACAGTTTGCGATAGGTAAGCGACAGTCGCTATTTAGAGACGATATCATAATATTTATCAACTCTCGGCGAACAGACTTAGTTGTGATCTTTGTGAACTTTGTGTTCCTGGCTGGCTACTCACGCACCTGCGGCAGGGGCGATTTAGGTGAAAAGGTGGGGATGGCCCTAAATAGCTTCCTTGGCACTGGTGTGTGTTGGTTTAATATCGCCCCTGCTGATCTACACACACCACAATCAAGGAAACGATTTAGGGTCATCCCCACCTCTTCACCCTAAATGGCCGCTGCCGCATGAGTGCGGGTAGCCGGCTTGTTTTCCCAAATCTCTTTTTAGTACGAACCGGCAACAAACGAATGTTAAAAGAAACAAACATATAAATAATCAAGACCTAATACGCAATACAGCTTACGTACAACCCCATACAACAAAACAATGCCTCGTTTGAGTAAACGAGTTAACTTTTATCTTCTTTAACGTTTTCAACTATGATAGTACTGTCAAGAACATTGTTCACTAACATTGTGGATCTGACAGTTATCTATATACATACATACATAGCATCACGCCCGAAATCCCTAATGGGTTGGGCAGAACCACAAGACTACTTGTGGCCACATTTGATTAATTAGTCCTAAGATGGTATGATGAACCGTATGGTGACAGGTGATTAGCCCATCGCCCATACAGATAGTCCACCGTTGGAGAGGACCTGTCCCTTAGTCGACTTTTACGACATGCCAGGATGATAAGCATCTGCACGCATTCTATGCTATTTCTTCACTCCCAGTGCAGCAGAGGAGTAATCTATATATATATAACAATAGGAAATAATTTGTCGGGCAACTAAAAAATCAAACAAGGGCATCAAAATTAATAGATAGGTTAGTGACTGTCGCTCATTTAGTTTTTTAGCCACCCACCTATATTATTAAGGTTAGGTCAGGCGGGTTTCACTGCGCACTTTAAGTACGCTCGGCCGTCGCGTTGCTCGGAGGTGTAAATCGCAGCAGGTTGCCGCTCGCTCACTCGCTGGGCGATTCACGCGTCGTTTTTGTTGGATGACACGGATAGAAACTGACAACCCTAGCGTACACGAAAGAGCACGTTTTATGCGACGAAGAGAGAAGGCATGATTCATGATGATGAGGCATATTTTCGTACCCAAACAACGGTTTCGATAGAGAGTGATTCTTCTGTACGTTAGTACTATTATATATTCTGTGGTTAGGTTAGGTTAGTATTTTTTGCCGCTCGATTAAACACTACCCTATAAAAATCAATTGCCGTGCGTTAGTCTCGCTAAAACTCAAAAATGGCTTGACCGATTTGAATACATTTTTTTCGTTTTATTCGCTTTAATACAGGGATTGTTTAAGAACAAAAATAATAGGGATTAACTATAACCGAATTTCACGTGAACGAAGTCGCGGGCAGAAGCTGGTGCCAAAGAATTTTTATCATTAACAAATAAAAACGGAAGAGCGCTGGATCGCTCACACGCCGAGGGTTTCATGCCTATGAAATAAACTGCAGCATAACTTCGGCAAGCTCTTATTAACATGCAAATATATTGCAAATGTTATTCCTGGTTTTATTTATTTTAATATATTAAACTCCATGTTTCTCTTGGCCTGTTTGAATGGCGCCGTGTAAACAGCAGCGTATTGAGAGCGGCATCTTTTTATATAATCTGTCGCCCGTCCGCTGCTATACTAACTATAACTAAACTATTTGTGACATGGCTGTTCTATCAAATTTTGTTATTGTAATGTGTTATTTTTAAATTTATTATTGTGTCATTCCTAGTAATTTTTATTGAACTTATTTAAATTATTATAGTTGTTGTGCTTATTATAATTTTAATTATTAGTATGGGGATCTGTAAATATTGTGATTTGTGATTTTATTTTATTCTGTGTCTTAATGCCATATTTTAATTTTTAATTTAATCTTTAATTTTTAATGATAGTATTATTGTAATAATTATGAATCTTCGTTATTCGAAATAAAAATGAATTGAATTGAATTGAATATACTCCATTCGTTTAGGTAGTTAAGTAAATGTAAATAAACTAACGCACGTAACTCAGCCAACTAGCCAATCAAATTATACCATAGCTAAAACCGGACAAATGCGAGTTCAACTCGCGTGGAGGGTTCCGAAATTATATGAAATACCATAGACTTCTTATAGGTATTCCTGCAATCTATAGGTAAAAAACTATTTTCCGTTATTTTTTTTAAATTTTAGGCCCAGTGGTTTCGGAGATAGAGAGGCGGAATGGTCAATTTTTGCCTATATTTTTAAATAACTTCAAAACCATTTATATTAAAATTATAAAAAAAATATATACTTAAGGTTCTTAAAACAAGGCCTTTAATTGATATGTCACACGTCGAAGTTTGCAAAACTTTTTTTTTAATTTTCTAATTTACATCCGTGTTGCGGTCACCCACTTAAAGATTTGTACCAAATTTCAACTCGATCGGTCAAGTAGTTTCGGAGCAAATTGGCTGGGACAGACGGATGGACAGTGATCCTAGAAGGGTTCCGTTTTTTCCTTAGATAACGGGGTACGGAACCCTAAAAAGTGTCAATCAAGACATCATCATCATTTTACATGAAAGACGTCCACTGCTGGACATAGATACATACATTAGACAAATAAAGCTAGAGTACTGCCAAGCCATTGGCCATTATACTCGAGCGTAACCACGGATATCACAACGCCATCTATCGAGGATCACAAGTGACGATTTTGTTAAACACATGATCTAATTTAATTTAATTTAATATAAATAATGTTATCCTGATATTGGGGCCAATTCGAAAGTGTTTTCGCTAAATTTAGAAGTCGCTAAATTTGAAATAAGAAACGTTCAACTCGATTTTGAACCTGAGAGCTATACAAAATCGAGTTTGACGTTTCTTATTTTAAATTTAGGCAATCTTAAATTTAGCGGACACCGTTTCGAATTGGACCCATTGTTATAAACAACACTTGACACATGTAAAATATAACATTTTACCAATAAAGATATATTATAGTAACACACCGCAGGCTATGGTTGTAACGCCCTCTAGTTTAACTGGGCTGAAACTTAATACAAGGTTCCGAGCTATTATCACCAGGTGATTGTCAGTCCTATTGCAAAGGCAATAAAGTTCAAAATACTTGGGAGAACAACATTAGAGTGTACTTTAAGAGGCCTGTGAACCAACGGCAAAAATCACCCTTTTCATACAAAAGGCGATAAAGATTTCCACGCCTTAAATGTTAACCGATTTTGACCAATTTTGTGATAGGTTGCCAGTCAGAACAAAATATGGGTCTATACGTTTTTTGAATATTGATAAAGATCAACAAAGTCAAATAATTCGTTTTATATGAGAACACTAAAACAACCAAAAAACTGAATTTATTGATTATAGTGAAAAAAACAAAACGTATAAACCTAGATTTGGTTCTGACTGCCAACTATCAAAAATTTGTCAACATCGGTTAACATTTAAGGGGTGGAAATCGTTATTTCTATTTGAATTTTGTAAAGTATTATATGATTGTGGCGCTAGTGGCTCTCTTTACCTTGTCATCATATCATGACACTGGCGTTGAAAGGGTTAAGTGCGGATCTTACCTTTAGGGGGCCCGAAGAGGACGACATCCATGGCTTTGAGGGCCAATTTCTGCTTATGTATAGGGTCCTTAATGCCAAGGACGTTATTTAAGTACTGCATATTGTTCACAGCCAACCTAAACAAAAGAAAATAGGTACATTTTAATTAAAATAATCAAAAACCATTACACTCAACTGCCCATACTATAATAAAATGATGAACCTGTATCATGTTTCCGTAAAAACACACACATGCGCGACCAGAACGCAACACAAAAATAATATAAATAAGTTATGCGAGAACATACATAAAAAAAAAACACGTGTCGAATAGATAACCTCCTCCTTTTATGAAGTCGGTTAAAAATACCCTCAAAAGAAGGATCAAAGTAATAAATTTCTGTTTAATCGTTTCAATGTCTTTCACAGTTGCTTTACGCCCTTATTAATAGACTGCGTTCAAGAATGATAATGTATTCAACTCAGGTAAGATTTTTAATATGTAAAAACTCCTACTTGAGCATGATAGCAGTCTTAAGCACAAACTTTTAATATGGGCACTGAAGATTTTTAGTATACAATTGATACACTTGCCATTGTATTTCTCTTTCATAATTCGGTGTGAGATTATTATTATGTGTTAACAGTCAATGCATAATTACAAGCTAACATTTTCTTCTTCATTGCCTTTTCCAAAGATCTCAGAAGGAGGATATGCCTATCAGTACAATTTCGGCTATCAACTCTCATAGGAGGTTGTCAAACTCCAGCGCCATGGCTTAACCACACCCTACTGCTAATGTCTTAGTTCTTACGACATACACACAAAAGTCTAATATTGCTTGATTCACACGCTATCATATCATTGTTTGACGACGCGTTAGCCTAGTTGGTAGTGACCCTGCCTCCGAAGCTAGCGCCCCGGGTTCGATCCCCGGTAAGGGCAAATATTTGTGTGATAAGCACGAAAGTTTGTTCCTGAGTCTTGGATGTTTCCTTTGTATTTAAGTATTTATTTCTCCATATAAGTATGTATATCGTCGTCTAGTACCCATAACACAAGCCTTTAGAGCTTACTTTGGGACTAGATCGATTAGTCTAAAGATAGTCCCCCGATTTATTTATTTATTATTTTGCTCCCTTGTGACACAATCTACTAATGCGTCGTGTGCTTGACAGAGTCGAATATTGCAATGACTGTATCAGCGGACTGGGGAACCCTCGGCCCTCTGCACGAGAGGCCGCGCGTTAGTCCACCAGGCTACCACTGCACAATCGTGCAATATTTAACCATTATCTTAGACGTTTTCTATTACCTGGGCAGAGTGGCTCCAGTCACTTTGTGCTGTAGGAAGACACTCCTGTACTGCGGCAGATCCACTGACTGCGTTAGCCATTCCACCGTCTGTTCCGCCGTCCAATTGTGAACCTGTGAACACCAATATCGTAATATTATGGTCATAAAATGATACAATTATCATTGATACTATAGTAGTTTATGCAACGGTTGCATAATGATAGGCCTTAAATACTAGTGCGGTTATCATGAAACGAGCCGATAGGCGAGTTTCATAATAAGATCGCACGTGTGTTTTAAGGCCTAATTATGCAGAGTTGCATACATAACTTTATCTACACACATATTATAAATGGCAACAAGTTATTTGTTGCAATCGTGGCTGCATTTTTCCGATATCCGGCGCATTTTCACATCACACACACTCCGAGAAGACTACTTACTATTCATATTTTCAACTTAAATGTAAATTACAAACAACTTTTTCTATTCAAAAACGATTCTACTTTCGTTCAGCAAAACACCAACATGGCGATCCTCCGTCAAGACCATTTTTTTTTAAAATCATAGACAAACGGATGAAGTCTCTATACTCACGGCACTCGAGATCAAATATTGTGCAGTTTATATTAAAAAAACATACTGAATTGACGTTTCGTATCAATAACTGTTTTAATATCTATGGATACTAGAATAGAGACCCACTTGAGTTTCGACAGCTGTTCCAAATTTAATCTCAATTCTTTACT